>CM032811.1:10175116-11473032 GCA_019155185.1 Beaufortia kweichowensis
TGCAATGGGGGATTATTATACCTGTGCATATCCACATCATGTGTGCACTTCTGAGATTGTGGGTATCCTAAAGAAAACACAAACAAATGTATAATATAAATTAGGATATATACAGTCCTGGCCAAAGGTGATGTCTAGCTTAAAAAAATTGACTTCACTTTGTATTTAAACGTGTTATTAAACTTTATTTAAAACATCTATTTGTAAGTGTAAACTGAAGCCCAACATTGATGAGCATTTAAAGAGGCTTGGCAAAACATTACACACACACACGTGTACAAACCTTACTGAGTCGAGGCATAGGAGAATAGCTACAAAATATTATTACACAAAGAGATCAAATATTAACAACAGATACCATTTTAGTCAATGTATGCTTTATTTCTTTAAGCTATTTGTAAAATGGCCTAAAACAAGACTCCTAATTGGTAAAGCAGCACTCTTCACACAGAAAAATGCATGTAAAAGCTTTTCTTCATCTGAGCTAGACATCAGTCAGTAAGACTCATTATACTGTTTATACGTTCATTACACAAGTTATGGTTGGCACCAAAATGAATAAAAACATATCCAAAAAAGCTTGCGTGTGGTTTCGCTAAGTAGCCCAAAATCTGACGCTGGTAATTCTGGTGACATCATGGTTTGAAAGATCATGCAAATCAGATCCATCATAAGTAGGATAAAGATGGCACAGTCCATTCTAATCTGATTTATAAGTGGGGTTATATAAAAGTCAACTGCTGTAGATTTATGATGCATGCCCATAGTGAAACCCAAGAATCCAATACGACACCCCTTATTTTAGCCAAGAATTTAGAAAAAGTCATCTTAAATCTGTAAAAAGACAAATCTCTCACATCAAAAAAGGATTCATCCAAGTGTCTTGACCTGATGTCACCTCTGACTGGTTAGCATGAGTGTGTCTCATTACTAGTATAAACCAAGTCATTTTGACAGACTAAATGTGATTAAAACTTGGTTAAATACAGCTAGATCCTGAAATAACAAACATGGCTACATTGCATGTCTCAAAGGAGACGCCGGTAGCTTCAGCCACAAAGAGAGAAAGCCCTGATGCTACAGAAATCAGCTGCTGAACCGTGGGTGCGTACAGGTCAATGGCATTTTCAACAACCTCACTACAGTCAGAACATCACTCGCTTCAAATATATAGAAGCTGTACACTGGAAGACGAGCAAAACCCCCAACTTCAATCTAAATCACAGTGCGATAGAAAAACACAGAGGAAGCATATGTGTCTCACCCAGCTGTTATTAGTATTCCGGATACACGGGGGAGGACCGACAGCAGTCATGTGGTTTTTTTGCAAATATGCATATAATTTATTGTGGGGAACACAATTTACATGGGTAGTCAATGCCTGTTTTATAGCCTCACAAATAGATGTATGAACTGAAGCATATAATGGCTGAAACCAGCAGGCGCAAATACATTCTAAATCTTCCAAATGTGCAGCAGGAAAAATGTAACCAAGGTATATAAAACAGATTAATTCTTGCATATTATGTATTGGTTTTTGATTTACAAATCTAATCCGAGGAAATTTGCCGGGGAACGTGGCTGGGGTTTGTAAAATGCCACAGAGCCTGAGGGCTGGTGGGTGGACGGCTCGTCTCGAGGGCAGACGTCTCGTGGCAATCGTGTGTAGATTTGAGATGGTAATTTAGAAGCAATATTAGAGAGAGGGAGCAAGGATAGTTAAACAGACTATGAAAATGTCTAAAATGATGATTTTTGTCCTGCAGCATGATGATGGAACTAGTCTTCACCGAGTGTTTTTCAATTCAGATTCCCACATCACACACTTGTAGGAAATGCACCTCATCTTTACAGCCTGGAGAGAGGATGACTGTAGCCAGTACTCTTTATCTTCAACCACAAAAGAGCCGGCACAAAAGGGTTACGGCCGCCTGATGATGACCTCGGCCCAATTTCCTCCAGATAAATTTGAGATAAAATAGCCCCTAAACCTCTAGTGTTAACTACTGCTGAAGTCGGACGGACAGCTATTCCCAAGTGTATAGCGATTTCAGGCAAGACTCAATTAATCTGACAGCAATGTTGTGTGTGCAACACAGAGTTTTGCCATGGGTTTGATCGGAGGGGATATTGTTAATGCATTAGCCATTAAAGGTTTACAACACACATATAAAAACACAGCAAAATGAGATCGTGACATAAATCAGCCCATTCATGGTCTTTGACAATGAAGAAAGAAACTGCCGGTGGAAAGAGACACAATGTGTTAATTGACAGCTTAATGGTCAATAACTTGTGATAGGGTATAACCTCCGTAAGAACTAGTATGCTAATTGTACATTTGGGAATGGCTTTTAAAAATGAATCAACAACAAAAAAAGGTTGAATGGGATGATATAGGGAGAATTGAGGTCATTACATGCGTACCTATTTACCCATAAAGCAATGTCTCACAATGGCTCAAAGGTGTCAATATGGGTCACGGACAGAATGCTCAACTCCCCAGGGAAGCCTTATTAAACGGAGAAATATGCCTTGTGAGTCGGACACAGAATCCGGCCCTTTAAGTAGTTAGTGCTTTATCTCTATCTCGTGTCAACGCCAGATTGCGATTAGCATGGAGGGTTTAAAAGGATCACACATGTACATATCCTAAATATGAGAGGATGGTCATGCTGACATGATCCAAATACACGCGGGTGTCACAGACCGGACCGAGGTCAGACAAACCAGCCGTGCCGCCTCGTGCAGGCTGACTGAACAAACGCAGACGATCAATATCCAGACAGCAACCGGGCTCACACGCACCTGCATAAACACGCACACACGCGACAGAATCAGTGCCGGCTCTAACCTTAAAACAATCACAAGCCAGCAGTCTTATTAATCTTTAACAAGGCAATCTCTGCCAACGCCACATCGGCTGAGGCAAAACAAGCGGAGAAAAAAATCATCAAAGTACGTGCGTTTAATAATACATTCGGTTTTGATATGAAAGTGAAAATTGAAGCAAAGTTATTCGTTTGCTAAGTGACTTGTGTGGTTTCCCTCGAGAGGGTTTGAGGAATCTATTCGCTGGCAGTTTTATATCGTTCCACTTATTGCAGCTCTTTTTGCGCTTTCCAGCTTTTTAATCAAATTTCTTTTAAATTAAAAGTCTTTGAGTTTTATTCAGAAAACACATCAGCATTTTGTTAAAATATTGTAAAATCACCTACATGAAGACTGCCTTCACAGATTAAAGAGATTCTGAAGTTTCCTTGAAGGCTCCTGTCTGCACATGATGATCCTTCTCCTCTGTTTGGAGCCCTGTGAAACACAAAGGAAACATTTCACCTAACAAATCTTACAAATACTTACAAAACCATAAAGACAAATTGTAGATTCGGCTAAATGAAAACATTTCTCTCTTTTATTTTTATGATTCACACATGAACCAACACAGGCTTCAGTTTAAAAGCTGGAAAACTGAAACTGGTCACAATACACCACAATAGGAGAGTAACAGATGATTTGTGCCCCTGAATATGGCAGGAGGTGTGAGAGTAAATAGATAAATCACAGGTGAATTCTCTGTCTGGTCTTTAGTAGGTCACTGTTTCTGTCCTTCATCCATTAAGGAATAATAGGGGGTGCATTATTAGAAGGTGGGGGGGTAAGAGGACAAGAGAGCGGCCCTGCAGGGGCAAAACCACATAATCTGGCATGGACAACCATCTACAAAATGAAAACAAATGGGGTGTCATCCCAGGGGGAAAAATATCCCTTTCTATTTTTAGTAATCTGTTCATTCAGTCCCACACAAACACATATACAGATGCACACATACACGGATCTCAAAGTCTTTTGCTACAAACATGCACATCCCTCTTTCTAAGAAAACTTCATCTGTATCATAAATTTATCTGTAATATATATTCACATGAAAAAGGTGAGAAAGAGAGAGAGAGAGAGAGAGAGAGAGAGAGAGAGAGAGAGAGAGAGAGAGAGAGAGAGAGAGAGAGAGAGAGAGAGAGAGAGAGAGAGAGAGAGAGAGAGAGAGAGAGAGAGAGAGAGAGAGAGAGAGAGAGAGAGAGAGAGAGAGAGAGAGAGAGAGAGAGAGAGAGAGAGAGAGAGAGAGAGAGAGAGAGAGAGATGCAGATGTAGAAAACCAGCACACCATGATACAATGTAAAACATGTCTAGATGCTTAATCATTATGGACAGATATGGGGGAGGAACCAAATCCTGTTTTATTGATTTCCATACACGAGCAACAAAAAAAGTTCATCATGCAAGCTTCTTCTTAATGCACACCTTAAATGTCATGATATTGGAGGTAACTTGACAGGGAAGCAGAGCTAAGCTCAAAATAGCTGAAATAGGGCTGTGTTTCTCTCTGTAGAACCCAGACACCCCAGGGTTTAAACTTAATTCACTATGTAAGGTACTCAATCCTGCCTCTTAACAACCTCTCTGCCAGCCTGGCCCATCTGGAGGCCACGGTGGGAGGCTCCACCCAGACGAACATCCTCCTCCTATTCTGCCCCCTCTCTTCAGCAGCCCAAATATTAAATTAAAAATTAAGGCCTTTTGTCGCCTTGTTAGGGGTCTGCTGAAGGATGGTAATTGAGCCTTTACCTGCTGGGTGGATAGGGCGAGTGCTGAACGGAGGGGCAGGTCTTTTGGAGACCACCCCTACCATCCCTGATGTTCTCACACTGAGCTATTTGTTATTTGTTAAGGACACGCAGATCGGCAAATGTACACACATATGCTCATCTTAATGATGATGCAAATACTTCGAAATAAATAGGTGATATCAATAGATTAAAGTCTTGAAAAAAAAACTGGCACAGTGAAATCACATTTAACGTGACGTGAATGTTATACCCCTGACCCATTATAGATATGATATTATATGACAGACCTGCTGTGAGCTGCATAAAATCTGAGACAAAGATACAGCAAAACACTACCAGAAGCATATCACATCGTGAATATACACTACAACAGATCCGTGTGCGAATATGTAAATTCCCTAGAACGAATAAATTATAATTCCTAATGCTTGTGCGAACACGGCAGCCAGGCGAGGAGGACTGGCCCTTTAAAGCGGTCGCCCGTATTCAAAGCAGGCTGATTTTACTCGTCTCCCAGATAAGAGGTTTGAAAAACAGGAACCCAATTCCCATTATCTGCTTCCCTTATTGTCTGCATTAACCTTCCCCATGGTAACTTGTTCTTCGTAATGCTACACTTGTCTAGCCGCAACACATCAGCACAGCAAGCCAATTGTGTCATGCAAATGAATCCAGGCCCTTTTGTAAAGCCTGTGAGAGAGCAACGGTTTATCAGGAACACGTCTGCCTGAGCAGTATAGGATTGTCTGCTTTAACTGGCAGGCTGGGGGGGCTTCTGCTTTATTTACAGACTATTGGTCATCTTTAGAGCTCATGAAAAACTCACATGCACACACACACACACACAGGGTGGAAGATAATGCATACTTCTGCTGTCCAATTTGGTAACTCTCTCTCTTAATTGTTACTGTGGCTTCTACGGGAGGAGGGCATATTCATTGTTTTGTTTTGCACCTTTCAAGATTTTCCTCTTTTTTTAAACTCTGGTGTAACTGTTGAAAGGCTTTTCGAAAAAAGACAGCACCACGCATTTCAGAAACGGCTCTAATCCGCCAGCCCTGTCAAGAGAGATTGTGTGTGTGTGTGTGTGTGTGTGTGTGTGCATGTGTGTGTGTGCGGTTATAGAGGAGCTCCACAGGACTTTGCCTACTCCCCCTCGGCTTTGAATGGAAATGGCCTGTTTTGGACGCAGTTGTGATTTCAGGAGAGTAATATAGCTTGTTGGTTTGTGTGGATTGATGCATGCTCACCTGAAATAACACATTTTAATATTTACAATGTGATTAACTATAAACCGTACCAGTTTTATTCATTACTATATTCACTGGGAAGAGGCAGGGAAGACATTGTGTCCATGCTAACTACAAGAGTAGATCTGAATAGATTTTGAATGCAACTTTCAAAATAAATAAATAGTAGGGGCCACAATATATTGTGATACAAAAAAATATGTATTGTGGAACTATAACTATTCTATACTATGGCATCTATTTCATTCATGCCAACATGCCAACATAAAACTTTTATTCACATACAGGTTTAATTGAAGTTTCAATATGGTCAATTCTTTAATTCTTAATTCTATTCCTTAAGAAGTTTTTTTTTTTAATAAATGTAATTTGAATTTTAGTTTCTTTTTATAAATTAAAGTCTAATTGTACAGGCACAAATAAGACATGGTGATATACAACAAACAGGGTCAGAAATAAAACATGGGTCTCCTCATCAAAAACTTGCTAGACACTTTGGGCACCAATAACTCCACTAGTGTCCTAAAAATATATTTCAATAATAAAGGTATGATTTTCGTGAAACTATAACATATGATGCTTTTGTGTCCTTTATTATCCTTCCAGACGCATCCTGAGGGATATGTAGATAGAGAGCCGACACAACCATACAAGATTCTGTATAATAAGGCTCATAAACATCTCACCAGTCTGTCCTGTAACTGACTGGAAGCCTCTTGCAAAAACAGGCATAGTACCAACACCCTAAAAAACCTATTTTGTCTGTGTGTGAGTCTGTGTTTGCGACTGTCCACATCTAATAATCAATGAATCTCATCTTATATGCTCAAAGTGGCCACGACCGCTGTCCCTTCTGCTTCGCCTTCTACAACAACCTCATTCATTTCATTTCTCCACCCTTTTTTATTCATCGTCCTTTTTTAATTTATGCTCAGCATACTAAGCACTCAATACTGACAGTGTCTGCTGTGGCTGAGATAGCTGTTAATGAGAAGAGGTCCCCCTTTATCTTCTTTATTCTGCCACTATTATCTGTATGCAGTCTATAAGCGCGCAGTTACCTTACTGGTTGATAACACCCAAGAGGCAAATGCAGCTGATGAGCTTTCTATACAGCGGAGCCCGCACAATACCTCTATCGGAGAAGCAGACCTCAGGAAAAAAGAGAAGGGGAGAGGGTAGAGCAAAAAGAGAGCGAGAAAAAAAACCCTGAACCCTGTGTGACAGACAACCAGGGCCGGATTGCTCTGAATATCCAGTGAATTTACAACCCGGGTCCCCTTGAAACACGGCTTTTGCGCGCCTGATTCTCTCCCGGCCGCTGCAGTTTCTTATCTCCCATTTTCCTCTTCTGCTTCGCCGATAACAGTAATTCTTCTCTATGCTGTATTTTCAAGACCCCCAACCCCAGCCGCCCCCCAATACCCAACACCGAAATCAACTCACACCAATCTCAGCCGCCTCTCTCTTCGACCAAACCCTGTCAAACACACATAAAAACACAGGCACGCGCGGACACTCGCACACCAGCGGTGAAACCTCAGTGTGGGGATGTGGCGAGCGTCTTTCTGCTCAGTCAAGATAAAGGGTTAAAGACTACAGTCGGTCTGTCTCTTTGTGAGATGAGGGGAAAGTAAAAAGAAAGAACAGAAGCAAGAGAAAATCAAGTATTCAAGTAGAGATTTTTTTTATCAGTTGTATGCCATATAAAACAGTCATTTTTGCCTCTTTCACTTACGTTTTTTTCATGAATGTGGCTGGAGCCTGGAGTGTTGAAGCTAGATAAAAGAATTAGTGGTTGCACAGAGGGGCCGGGGCGCTAAGTACAGCCACGAATTAGAATGTCTATCTCTGTCGCTCTTGGCTCATCCTCTCTAGCCAGCCTGGCTCCGAGCTCGTAAACAATTTAATCTTTTCACTACAGTTTGGGGGAAAAACATAAGAACGGTGGAGGAAAAAACGAGTCGTGGACATCACTTTCTCTTCTACCTCTTCTTTTGGTGGCTTCTCCTTTAAACAAGAAAACTGACGCAAACATTTGTAAGGTCCTTGAAGATTGAATCTGATTTCTTTTTTCTCTCGCCTCCCCCTCACTCTCTCTTTTTTCATCCTACTCTTTCTCACCCAGTGTCCTGAAATTTAAGATGTAGTGCTGCTTCAGCTCTGGGGCCCATTTTAGAGATGTAATGTAATTCATAGCCTATCATATACCAGGAGCCACTCACAGACGGGCAGTTGTGCTGGTCCCTCAGTGCAAGTTTTGCTGCAATGAGAGCACAGAATTCTATATATCTCAAACCATAAAAAACTTCTGTAGTTCATTCGGGTCACCTGGTGCTGCTTTAATGCTGTAATGTAAAAGGAGGTAATAGGCAATGTACCCTGGTGTTGTCGTGCATTTCAACAGGAGGGAAAAATTTGGAGGATGACATACATATTTAAGGGACAAACACTCGCTAGACATTTGCTGCTCCCCTTATGTGAACAAATGAGATGACACAATCATAAAAAAAATGATTTTTTTTTTAGTCTACAGTATATTGATTAAAATAAATATATTCTATATATTCTTCTTTTCTGCTTTTGTACATTTATTTACATTTACATTCATTAATTTAGCAGATGCTTTTATCCAAAGCGACTTTCAAATGAGAAAGCATTGAACATTTTGCCAACAATAACAGCAAGCAAGCTAACAATAACTTTAATTGCAATATACAAAACTATGTTTACATGTTTTGTACCTTTAGTACAACAACTATTACACAGTATAAAATCTTAAAAACATTACTGACCTATCAGCAGTTGCTGTCACTGTAGCTTTTTCCCATCCTTTCTGTCTCTAATCTCTATGGAGGACAAAAAAGTAACTGTTACTTTTCAGAAAACACTGTAGAAAAACATGTATACAAATGTAGAAAAGCTGAATGGTCACCTGACATCAAGCAGTAGATTAAATTAATCCAAAGGCTGCAGACCAAGCATCAGGTCACTGGCTTAACATCTCTCTGACCCCCTGAGATGATTCATTTGCAGGAAAAAATCCCAGTCTCCATCACCTCCTGTGAGTTCCATAACCATAATAAAAACAACTTAATTTAGTCATGAAAACAAACAGTGTCCACAGATCTTTTCACACAGCAGGCTACAGGAGAAAAAGCACAGGCCAGAACTACAGGAAGCAATATAAGGTCTAATAGAGGTGAGACAGGGGAGGTTGGACTCTGCCAGCGGGCTCTGGACCAGACATGGTCACGGGGGCATTAGTGCAGGACACTGTGGCAGACTGAGGTGCCGAGACTGGCAGAGCTTCATTGATGACGTCCAACTATCATCTGACCCCACAACCGCCTCCTGTCCAGTATGCAGATTGGTAGTTTTCTTTTTCACAGTTTTGTTTCTTATTTTGTCTATTCACGTCTCTTGTTACTGGAGAGAGCAACGTATTCAGGTCAGCATTGGAAACCGCAGAGAATGCGATTTCACCTCCCCAGCTGGATGGACATGTAGTGTGGAAATGAAGAAAGCAAAATAAGAACATGAAGAGCCAGTGGAAAAACATCTTGTCTATAGATTTAAGGACAATTTTTTTTATTTGCAGTCCCAGTAGCATAACCAAACAAAACAGCAAACAAAACATCTTCCATTAGTCATTCAATGACATTTACAGAAACATAGATCATTTTCAGTTCCATACCAGCAATGTATAAAGTCTAAAAAGGGTGAAAGTGCTCTACAAAATCAAAATAAAGCCAAGACCCTTTAAGTCACACTTCTCGTGTGCCGCCCCGGTCCTCAGAGTCGACACTGAAGGTGAGAGGTTAACCATGGTAGTGGACTGTGGGCTCATCACTGGGATAATGAAGCCGGCCGACCGGACTGACTGGCTGTAGGACACGTGCCGTTAAACCTGCTAAGATTCCATCTCCAAGGTCAGCCCTTTCCACCCAATCTCACTGGTTGCTGATGAAAGCACGATTTAAGGAAAAGAGAGGCCGAGGGTGGCGGGTGAGGTGGGGGCACCTCGTCGCCAGACTGGATAAGACTCAATTTGAGAAGCCTGTAGAGGGAAATGACTGTTTTTGGCCCCCATCATGTTATACAGCGAGGGCAGTTTACTGCGCCGTTTGCTGGGGGGGTGCAATTTTACAGCCCTTTCTGCGGCGGGATTTACTGGATGTGAAGTTAATAGTTTATATAGTTGACTCGGAGCAGCAGGGATTAAAGATAGAGGGTTGTTGGGTGCACTGGCATGAGGAAGACATTTATCCACAGAAAGCTCAGGCCTCTAACTGTTCTATCTGCCCCACTGACCTTGGGTTGGGCAACTACTGGGATTCAACAGCCCAGTGGCCACCATAAAATCTAAGTGTGTCCCTGTTTCAGATTGCAAGAGCGTGTTGATGATTATATAGGTCTCTTTCTCTCTCATATTCCGTAGGCTTTGTTCTTTTTTCTCCGTGTTGGATTTCTAACCTATTTTGCTGTCCCGCTTTCAGCCCAACCTTCTCGAACAATCGCATCACTCCGGCTTTACATAAGCATTTTGATTCGGTGTCACCCTCCGCATATGGTTTGTGATAGAGATAAAAAACGAGCGACCGGTTGTTCACCAGCACCCGTCTGCAATGATACCTCTGTGTTAGTGACCCCTGGCAATGCTGTTTAACTTCACGGCTTGGCTGAAAATTAAACAGAGCCTCCCTGCCCATCTGAGGCCGGGCCTGTTTGTGAGGTTTAGTGGCAGATCTCTGTGTGCCTTTGTCTTCTCACACCCAATCGTCATACCTTTAACATCGCCCCACCAGCTGGACCGAACACACGCCAGCTCGCCTGTCCGCACACACCTGCTCGGAGGCCCTCGCGCCCAGACACACGACCGTCCCAGAGCTTCTCCACCAATAACAACCTGACTTACAAGCACTTCTCTGTTGGCCAATGAAAATCCCACTGATGTGACAGATATTCGCTTACACAATGCCTCTTCATGACAAGTGGCTGATGGGGTAAACAGTCTGGAGGAGGTGCATTTGTGAGGGGGTGCTGACTACAGCTTGGCAAGGTTTGAAGACACACTTCACACCATTGTTCCACCCTGTTTATTGAGTAGAACTTCACAGTATCAAAGGAGAAGGAATGTACACAACATCTGTGTCATAATGAATAGAAAAATATATGTATGTACTAAAAGGCGGCTCAGGAGTTTGTTTATGAAGCTTGCGGGGGTGACGTACAGATCTGAAAAGCTGAATGGTCAGTTCAAAGGAAGGAAAGGTTTGCGAACAATCTGTTCTTTGGCATGGGGCTCACAACTGTTCAACTACTGATCTATAAAAGACAGAAAAGACAGATTATTATAGTCAAGATTATAGACTTAAATATATTATTAAATATATTATAGAATAAAATAGACTAAGCTTCATAGTTTTTAATAAATCTTAAAAAATATATTTGAATAAAAAGCAAAGACGTCAACACTTTTGCCCGGGACTGGATTTAAGTTTTCCCACTAACATGAAAATTGTATTACAGATATAATGAACAACTGAATCATAAACCTTTGCACATCCTTAGCCATCTGCATGTTTATTAAATATTTCAGATAATCTGATACCAGTGCCTGCCACTAATAAAAGTTTAGTACAGAGATGCAATTTCATCCAACCACAAAAATAATACTGTGAAGATTTCATTGCGGTTCATAGTCACGATACACAAGCTTGACTCTGATGTTCTGATCAAATCCAAAATTGTGGACATCTCACATAACAGTCTAACACAAGGCTGCTGAAAACAATTAAACTAAGAGCTAAAGACAAAATAAATGGTACTGTATGTGAGAAACAGAAATTTGGAAGAGGTGTAATAAGCAGCAGGTAAGATTTAAAGGGTAAAACTACTCCACTCCTGCAATCTAACAGTTCAGACTCAAGCGCAATTATAACTAAGCAACACTCTGAAAGCAATGGGGGGGAACTACAGAAATTGACCCACTTAAATACAGTCAACAAAAACTAGCGTCTCTACCTTTGTGTTGTTTTGCTTTCTCTCGCGCCGCCTGTCTCGCCTTTGTGAGAGAAAGAAAAGGTTAGAGAAAAATGATTGTCGTGTGATGTTTACTGTGGCCAAATAGCACACAAAATTATGCTGTCAGGGACACATCCAGCCTGGATGAGGAGGACACAATTTAAAATTTTCACTGCTGAACACCTTTAATGACTCGTAATGCAAAAGGTGTGGCTATTCCTATTAAATGTGTAGCTGAATCAATAAGAGGCATAATTGGAGTTGTTAGAGCAAATTATAACACAGCTATTATGTATCAGCACTGTGTTTCTCTGTAAACTGTTATTACAAGAGAAGACTTTTTTTAATGCTTGGATTGAGAAGGGGGAGTGTTATATGCAATAGTTACCACTATCTGCTATAATCATGACTGGCTTTATTGACAGCGACTTCACTGTCATCTCTGTCTTTTGTGTAGTATATAATTTCCTGCACCTTGGCCCATCTTGGGATCACTCGTTTCTGTTGTTGTTTATGGATATAAATAGGTGGTGGTAGTTAACCTGAACTCTACGCATTTTTGAGCAGTATTGACTGATATTGTACAAAGTCGACAGAGAGGATTCTTTCCCACTACATTTATATGTGAGCTCTGTTTTTCGACAGACAAATTGCTCAAGCGGTCTGTCAGACCCTAATGTACTGAACCCTTGTCAGCTGCTTTAGACAGATAAATATGTGCCTTGGACTTCATATATGACAATAGTAGTGTCAAAGCTACAAACAGATAAACAAATAATAACTCAGGAGGAAATGACAGGAAGACTATTGCCTTCTACCATCTCTCACAAAGACGAACCGTTTCAGACGTATGGAGGACAAAGATTGGTTAAGACAAAAGACAAATAATAGTGCTTAAACATGCAGGTGGATGTATTATATAAATCATTTTTAAAAGCAGTCTGTCTCCTTACCTAATATTACATTTATGCTTAAGAATAGTAATTATCGGCTGATGGAAAAAGACTTCGATTCTGAAAAAAAATACTACCAAAAATAAAAATTCTGCCATTTTTGTTCAATTCCTGCATGAAATACAAAAAAGTCATATTTCTAGAAAAATATCCAAATATGACTATGAAATAATAATGCTACTTAGCAGGAATGTTTTTAAAATAGTTCGGTTTGGTGACTTATAAGTACTAAAATATGAATATAAAGTATGAAGTTTAAATGCTTCATTTTTTTGTATAACTTTTTATAAATGTTTCAAAAGAGAAGCACTGAAATGGCATCTGCCTAAACCAGCAATCATATGACGGATGAGTAACGAAACCAATTCCAAATTACACAAATCTATTGTTGCAAACTGTTGAAGATTTCTTAAGAAAAAAATAATTAAAAGCACATTCAGCAGAATAGCACAAAGGCACATGATCATGAACAGTCAGGTGAGAGTGTCTTAGAAATCACAGCTCTGCAGTCTATGGGCAGAAATGAGGGGCTCTAGGGGACACTGTGATCGGGGAAATATGTGATGACAGGAATATCAAATATTGTCAAACTAATTAACTTCACAAGATCAGGTAAAATCTAAATTCTTCGCTGTGGAAAAGGGGTGGCGCACGGAATGGGATTACTGCCTTGCACGCTGATGAGATGAAATTGAATGGTCCTGGGGCGGCGTGACATGTTCCGAAAAGAGATGCATTTTCATATTAAACAGATAACAGTGACTGTGTTCTAGATTACCTACAATATGCCCGCAACAGGAAGGGAGTAATGTACATCTGTAATGGAGGCTAATTGTGTTGTGTGGCACACTGTCTCTGTTCATTTATAAATGCTTTGATAAGAGAAGACAATGACCCCAGGTGCCTTTCAGACAATAAAAGAAGAGTGAACTTGTTTTTTGACAATCAAACTTTACCCTACAAAGTGTAATCCTTCCCCGGGCAACAGAACAGTTAGCAAAGCTGTCACCGACACTTAAGTGTGGAGTTAAGTTTAATACGTTCCCTAAGCTTGATGGTAAAGTCTATTGTAAATAAAAATGTTCCTTAGGAATCATATCTTCAAAAAACTGAAATCCTGATATAGTAAGATTTTTTTAGACTGAACAATAAGATGGAGCTATCCTAACAGATTATTTAAATTAAAAGTTTTCACAACAAGGATACTTTTCATGAATGCATATCAATTGTTATGAATCTTGTTGTCACTTTGGTATTGGGGCAAGTTGTCACACATATTGTCTGTTGTTAATTTACACAATTAATTTATTTAAATTCTTTCCACTTCTAATTCATTTAAAAATATTGATGAAAACCCTTCATTGTGACACTTTACGCATATGACAACATGGCATGTTGCCACAAAAGCTCAACATGCATGAAATTGTGTATTTTTTCAGGCTAAAATATTTATTAGTACTTTTAGCAAGAACAAAAGTAGGCCCTCCAAAAACCAAATTGGTGAAGTAAAACGTGTGACAACTAGCTTCAATCCCCAATCAGCACGTGTCATTAATTAGCACTATCCCTGCATCCTAAAACTTTTCATAGTATACGGTATAGTAGACAAATATATGTATGCGGGTACAGTACTATGTCTGAAACCTCAGTATGCAAAAAAAGAGAAATACTCAGATGGTCTACTGCTACCATTGAGAATTTTCAATAATTTTCAATTTTAACATATTATAATTAAATACAACATTTATACATTATTTTCATATTGGTCATTATTGCCAAATGTCATTTATATTTCAGAAAATAAATTAAAATCCTATAAGCAGTCTTATTGAAAGACAAGAGAAAAGCCAGCCGGTCAGAGCAACAGTCAGAACAGATGCAGGTGCTCTAAAGCAAAAGTGAGAGAGAGAGAGAGGTCATGGAGAAGCATACAGGGTAAAGAGAGGGCGTGTTGGAATGGAGAGAAAAGAGGGGGGAAGGAGAGAAGAAACGGGGTAGGTGGAGAGGGGGAGAAAAAAGATTGAGAAACAGAAATAGAGGTACTGAAAAAAGAAAAAGGAAGAAAGTGAGGGATAGAGAGAGAGAGAGAGGTTAATAGCACACAGAAGGCTCAGAGCTGATAGAAATGCAGACCGCGTTCGGTGGCATGGCGCTCGGTGATGGGTTGGAGCCGAGATCTGGCGCATGCTATAAAGGAGCTCATTGAAAATAATTCAGAGTGACGGCTGTGCAGGCCTAGAAACAGAGGGAGAGAGAGAGAGAGAGAGAGAGAGAGAGAGAGAGAGAGAGAGAGAGAGAGAGAGAGAGAGAGAGAGAGAGAGAGAGAGAGAGAGAGAGAGAGAGAGAGAGAGAGAGAGAGAGAGAGAGAGAGAGAGAGAGAGAGAGAGAGAGAGAAAGAGAGAACATAGAGCAAAAGGAATGGCAAAAAGGTGGTTTGAGGAGAAGATAAGCTGTGGAAGTTTAGAAGCTGTGGGAGAGCTTCATATACAGTTAGAGATGCAAAGAAGCACTAAAGGTATTTTGTGTAGTCTTTCAATTATGATGTCATCAATATTATACTGTACTATCTGAAGAATTTCATGCAAACTACTCATTTGCATTTTAAATAAAAATTCCCACAATTTAACAACTCTAAAAATCTTATATTTTGTAAAACCGGAGACTTCTGACTTATGCCTTTAGACAGAACAAAGCCATGCAGCTTAGCAGAAGAGTCATAGTGTCAGAGCTTCAAGCTCTTAGAATTCAGTGCTGGCGTGAATGTGTCACCAGTACGGAGATATGACAGAAGCCCATCACAGAAACGGCCCCTTTGCCCTCTCCAGCACCACTGTATTAATGTGGACCTGCAGACCTCTATTAAACTGTGCAAAGCTCATTCCAGGCATGAGGACATCGTTTACGCTAACGTCGACGCTTAAGCACACACTGGCCCCAGTGAGAGGCATCCGGGGGTTAATGGGCCCTGTCTGCGCTGGGGTGCCAGGGAAGGGGCAGAAGGAGGGAGGGCACACGGTTTAAAACAGGACGGAGTCATAAAGCACTGTACAACCCAGCTGAGACCCCCCCATACTCACACGCGCACACAGGCTCTCAATTCCACTACAAACATAAATATGCTACTACAGCCAAAATAACATTAGCGCATTTTCCATCAGTCAAGGGGGTGAAATTCGTACCTTACTGCAGGCTGATGTAAATAGGATGGACGTCTGTTTTGCTCAGAGATGTGCTGTATTTACTTTCAGAGAGCCCAGAGTTGCCTCGATGCATGAAACCCCGAGTTCAGAGCGCAGCGATGAGATATTGAACCGTGCAGTCCGTCACACTGTGATTTATAAGACACTCTCTCTACGACCACCAGATCCACGGGCTTATATTTCACTCACGAAAATTCATCAAAATACTTCACGAGGCTCACTTTAGATAGTCAAATGACATAAATTCAAAATAACCATAGCAAATCAAATCCAAAAGATTTGTTATGAAAATAATAACAGTCAAAATAATAATAATAAAAAAAACGCAGCTCTGCTCTTGCTATCTCAGACCGGAATCAAATCACGGGCGTCTGCCTTCTATAGCCGATCAATTTAGCGTACCTCCAAACATAACAGTAAACATCGACAAAGTCATTTTCTGCCATATTAATGTTTACATCCAATCAGTAGAATGTAGGGCAGCCTAATTAATTTAAACAGACACTGGAATGTGCAGAAAATGAGAAGTTCACCTAGAGACCACAGACAATTGATCACTTCAGACCCCCTTCACTCAATTGTTTCTTGACAGCACTTCAGAGCAGCTGAATTAGCAGAGCTACATATGGTGATTAAAAAGCTGTTTCTCCCATCAAAAAGCACAGCATCCTAATTGTCTGAAAATGAAAGTGGTCTACACTAATGGTTGCATTATATGCCGCATCACTTGGGGTGGTTTAGTGGATTTTCAGAGTGTTCTGAAAGAAAATAAAAACTCTGAGCTTTCAACACTTGTTAAAGTTGACCTATAAAACAAAGCAAATCTCAAGAAGACGAGCAACATTTCACCAAAAAATAAAAGAAACAAATAAAATAAATAACATTTCATAATTACATTGGTGTTCTCATATAAATCCTAGCATTGGGATATTTTTCATTTTCTGACATTAAAGAACAACCTAAAAATTATTTGTATTATTTTTAATCATTTTCACTCATTACTGTAATACTATTGGTATGTGTTTTTTAATGTAAAACAGCATAAATATATTACTTTTAATAATATATTATTTAAATATTAATATAGTTACAAGCATATATAAACACATAGTATTTTTTCACATTACAGTAATTAGAATGAGGTTGTTTTGTAATGGTAATGATAATGAGAATGGGGAGGTCATAAAGCTCAATCTTAATGGCACAAAATACTAATTTCTTCAAGCAAATTCTAATTTCTTTCCCTCGAATTTAGGGTGAAATATGAACCAGACAGATTTCCCATTTGCTATTGCTGGGCTTCTTTTCTGAGAGAAAAAAACAGTCAAGACACAACCACACAGTATAGAGAAAGAACAGCCCTGCTAGCTGATATCTCTGCCCGCCGTCTTCCTCCAGAATTTCTCTCACTCTCTTTCTCTTCTCTTTTTCCAAACTAGCCTTGCTCCTCACTTCCCTCCCAGCCTATGAAAAATCAGCAAATAAAAAGTTACATTAACCCCAAGCCGACCTTTCCCACGTAATACACTGCTGCATGATGGGCTGGTGGGGGAGCTTCATCGAAAAGCTGTCACTCTCCAGTATCCCAAGCACTGCCTGGGGAACATTTACCGGATAATTAATATATTAAATGCATGAAAAATAGTTACACAGGGGCCTCTAGTCAGCTCTTCCCCAGCACAAGGGAAAGAGGGATACAGCCTGTGAACCATCAATATACAAGCATTCCCCTTTCAATGGCCCATCATAAAAACTGCTCATAATTTAATGGCTTCATTCACAGCCCTTGCTGTAAAGGAAGGCCATATTTTCTCGTAATTCACTGGATCTCTTCTGGCTTTTATGATTTGGCAGTTTTAAGCTGCCGCCCGCCGCAATTATAAGGTGCTCTTCACTTTTGTGTGAAGGACACGCAGAGGTCAGCGGCCGCCACCGTGACTAAACAAGACGCAAGACTCAAGCCGGGCTAAAAATACACAGCGAGCCCCAGTTTCACATTCTATATTTTCATGCCTGTCTAGACAACAGATAGTGATTCCAATTCTTGTGATCGCCAAATGAGAATATTTTGCCTTATGGCACGTTCATTGCTGTCACCACTTACAATCAGATGCTATCAAAATCAATTGAAGAGCAGAAAATTAGAATCAAGAAAATGATATCAACCCTATTGAGAGAAAGAGGGACATCTACATGCAACAGCGAATAGATTTACCAGGATTTGTACCTACTTAAAAAAAATTCAGCACCCTGAAATTAATTTAGCGCACAACACCAGCGTGACACGAAGCCATTGCATCTGTACTTTCTTTGTGTGAGCTAAAGATCCTATTTGATTTCAGAAGTGAAAAATTCTGTATAATATATTGATGAGGGAAAAAAAACAAGTTCGCTGGCTTCATTTCTCCTGTAGTCTATAATTAAACTGCTCTCTGCTATTTTCATGGGACATTAAGTTGAGTCACGTGATCATTATTATCGTCATCCAGACACAGATGAACAAACACATGGAAATGCGCGCAGGCAGACATGTGCTCATGGACATAATAAAAGACTAGGGTGTACAATACACAGACTCTCATAATTTCTCTGTCTCTCTCCCTCCTTCTCGAACACACAAACACATACCTATAAGACGGTGAAAGATGAAAGATTGGTAAAAGATGGTATTACATTTTGCAGAGCACCTGCCATAACACGATGATTTAAAAAACACTGAAAGCAACAATACAGAGGCGAGTATTTGTTACCGGAGAAAATAAATACACAGAGCTTCAGTACTGCAGTGTGGCACCCGCTTAAAATACTTCTCGTAGGATGCGTTAAACAAAACCTAAACCATAACAATGCCCCCTTCCGTACTACACGTAATCTTGTCCGCACCTTTCCGTAACTGCGAAATATCCCCTCGGGACCCTGCCGTTATTAATAATCTTATTCATTAAATATTACTCTTTGTGAAAAGGGTAGCATAATACTGGCCTGAAGACACGAGCCCAGATCCGGGGGTAAGCCGAATTAATTTTCAGGAGTAAACTGCAGTTTTGCAAATGACATTCTGTACTGTTAACATTTTAAATGTGACAGTCAATACAATTTAACCCGTTTACACCGAAAGGTGCGGCTGAGGTATGCCTGTGCTCAACAAAACAAAGGTTAGTCCTGCTCTATGTCTGCCCCGAGCACCTTCCCACAGGGCTGTCAGTTTCTACATTAACATTCACCTACTTATTTGTCTCATGCATAGAGTACAGAAATAAAAACCAGTAATTATGAAAAACTTTTTACTCTTTGTTGAGGTATAGCAGTTCAAAATGATTAAGAAGAAGCGAACAACGTAAAAAAGATTTGTTTGATTTGATTGATTAATTTATTATCTCATTCTGTTTCAAGAACACACACATAGGTTTAAAAACGCCTATAAAACTACAACAACCCTAATGAAATTAAAGTTAGAGTCTAGTGGCTGTTAGTCAATGTGTATTAGGTTTGAGGCCATTTACCTGTTTAAGGAATAGAAAATTCTTCCATCATAAACTTTGTTGTCCTTCATCGTCCGCATTTCATTCCAAACCTGTATGACGTTCTTTCCTCTGTAGAACACAAAAGAAGATATTTTTAAGAACATTGCCAAACAACACTGTCCCCCATTAATTTTCAATGAATTTACATAAATCCAATTCTCAAAATAGCATCATCATAAATAATGATATAATTTTAATTTTTGAGTGAACTATCCTTTTAATGTACTCCAAAATGCAGACCAAATACTCTTCTACAGCAAAACTATTGATGGCTCATCCTGCCCTCCACATCTATTTTTTTTCTAATCAAATGCCCCACTCATCACCAAACCCCCTAACACCACCTAACATCAACTCACAAACAACAAATCATAGTTGGTTGTGAAATAACTATAAGCTACCTTTAACATACGAGCCTTTGATTTATCCTGCCAAAATCTCCAATTTCAATATGAAATAATTCAACAAAACAAAAATGTGCTTGTGATTTCATGGGCTCTTTAAACATACAGATTAAAACGTAAATAATAAAAACTAATAATAAAACAAAAAGGCAAATCAAATCTATATGTGTTTGGCTATCAGCACATAATAACCCTAAAATTAAAATGGGCTTTTAATCAGGACTAAAGGGGACTATTTATTTTGTTTCTGTTTATGCTTTAAATGGCATGGCTAATGTACTCAAGCCTATAATGTCATTTCAGTCAGGGACGGATTCGCTCCATCACCATTCCAGCCTCATCAGCAGCCCGATTCAAAAAACGAAAATAACATTCGTGTCGTGGGCCAAACTGGTGAGCTAACATTGTGCGTGTACAACGCTGGAGTATAGGTGATCCCGGAGAGCCAGCAATAAGCAGACCTAATCCTGTTGACTAAGAATGAGCGCAGGGAGTCATGCCAGGATGCAAAAAGCTCAGTCTGCTGAGTACACAGGGGAATTGCTCACCATGCCAGGGTGATCCTCATCGAGCATCTTTTGCTGCCAACGGGCACCAGTGTCAGGCTGGCACGCCCAACATCGACAACCTCCTCCCTGCGTACCCTGTGCCCGCCACGGCCAAATTCCCAGCTTGGATTTGGAATTGAGGGATTTTTTTCAAATTACATTAGAATGGATTTGAAAATTGACATGCCTTTCTTTCTTTGTTTTATCTCAGCTATTTCCCTCTAATTACAAGGCCACAGAGGTCATTACCACAGCAAACCGAGTGTTTTCAGCCCTGCTATGTTTTGGCAGCCGCGGTAGCAGTCGGTCGACAGCGCACGCCATTCCTTTTGTCATCTCCTGTCAGGTGACGGCAAAGCACAATAATGAAAAGGCCGGAGAAGCTGTTGAACCTCAGTCACAGAATTAGCGCAACATTATGAGGAAGCCGTAGATGATATGACATCTCCACTTTGAGAGACAGCGGCTCATTGTTCCTCAGAGTGTACGTGTCATTCTAATACCCTTAACTCTAGACCAGACTAGCAGCTCAGTGTCATACACAGACCCTTTCAATACAGTGCAGCGCTGCACTGACTTAATGTCAAGCCTCCGTGAGCTCTGTAAAGATTTTCTTAAGTCATTACAAGAGTGTCACCAGTTAATGAGATGACGGAGATTATGGCGATCGAGAGAAGGAGCACAAAAGATATCATTATGAACCCCCTCCCCACTTTTACTCAAAGTTTCCATTTTTCTCCACTGCAGGCTCCTCTCAGACGATTGAATATTAGCTGTTTAATCAGCTCAGCCGCAGGTTAGGGGGAACTAAGAGGTGGAACAGCCTCCCGTGTGCTCGTTCGGCCGCTGTTACGCTATTAGGACGCAGGGACACGGGCAGGCCGAGGGAGGGTCCTCGGGGGGTCGTAAGGAGAGCCGTCCGTCCCCTGTAGCCCCATTAAATCATTACGTCCTCTCCTGCCCGCTCTTTATGAGCTGTGTCCTAATGGCCTAACAGACAGGGCGAGGTGGGCGAGTCATGACACTGATAAAGGATTAGAAAGCTGTCGAGGAGAAGCAGCGATGGTGTAGCAGAGTGAAGGTTAATTTAACTTACTGGGCGAACAGGCTACTTTAGGTTTGCCTATAAAAAGACAAAATAAGCTGATGTTTTTGTTTGGCTAAGGTAAAAGTTTGATTAATATTTAGAAAAAAATACACAAAGAATGGATCTGTTTGCTGCAACAGAACAAATGTGAGCACTTCTATAGTAAAAACGCAGGTAAAGAATACTGTACCTTCATCACAAGAAAGGACAGGTGTCCTTCTGCTGGATGTCTTGTGCTGAGTTCACACCACGGATCAGTGGGTTCCAGCGTGTGTGGGGGAGTATGTTTCTCTCACACTGTTCCAACCCCCAGCCTTCACGCTCAAGCCAAAATGTCATGGCACAGGTTCTAAGAGGATCTGGCAACCTGCATATTGTAGACAATCCAGACAGACAAACCTTTTAGCAACGCTTCTCATTATTCTTAGTCAGACAAAACATAACCAGAGAAGGGTTTGTACTAGATCTACCCAGTCAAAATTCCATCACACAGTGAAGACTTACCAATAGCAACAGAAACTACATGGCAAACAGAAGATGCATGTTAGAGGACAGGCTTGAGAATAAGGACCATGTACATGCACAAACAGAAAACCAGGACCATTCATCAGTTCAAAAATAAAACTTATAGCTGCTCAGACAAAAACACCCAACAGTCAGATAAAAAGGCTACTATGCTTTGACTGTACTGGTAATGAAGTACACTATAAAAACACAGAGTACATACTTACTCACTGGGACAGGTTATGAGACAGCTCCATGGTGAACCACTAGTGTCATCATGATAATAACGGCAGTCAAGTAGACCCGTCTCTCCAAGGCCAACTAAATACGAATGTCACTTGCTTGGTCCCATTCTGTACACAAACAGTTTGGTTATATTTATTTAATAATAAATCCACATAGTATGCACAAAACCATGACAAACAACTAGTGACCTAGGGTTGATCAAGCTATACTAGTCACCTGTAGAAATCACAATACGCTATGACATCACATACATGTCAGTTTAAGCAGATAACAAGTTATATTCCATACAACATTTGTGAATGCAAACTGCTTAGACTTCCACAAGAATGAGTCCAATTTTAATTGTGTGTGTGTTGGGGAAAGCCCGGGGCCCAGCAGATGTGAGCAGATGTCAGAGTAAGTGAGCGGGGACTTGGGAGAGAGAGAGCAATGTGCCGGGCCAACGCTCTAATTTACGCATGAGTGGAGCTGCACCACCGATATTTACATTTAAATTGATGTTTCAGATACTTAATTAAAGACGAGGACCGGGCTCTTCTGGTCGACGGCAGGTTCTTCCTCATCCTCCTCCTCCTCGCAGAGGCCAACAGACCACTCACTGGAACCTAGAGCACTTCCCAAAACCCATATAAATATTTCACTGGAGTCACATTAACAACAGCGGTCCCGGTCCTCTCTATGGTAATTTGCGAGAACATTACTGAAGACACAATGCCCCCTGGTGGATTCTAATTCAACCGGTACTTCAGCAGCGGCTATATTGTTAATGTAGCTCAAACGTTGCCTTCTTTTGAGTCAGCCATTGTTTCGTAGACCCGGCGCTGGAAGTGAAGGGAGGGGGTGATATTAATGCACCGGGCCTACGGTCTGATGATGAGGAGACCCCCCGCGGGGCCCGAGCTATAATGCAGTGGCACTCCAACGCTGATGAACTGAAGTCCCAGCATGCCTCTCTGGTCTCCTGCTTCCGTCCACCGAGGGACCCGTGGCTCCGCGCAGGACATCCTCCTCAACCACTTACTCTCAAACAGCCTTTTAATAGAGTTTAAAAGAGGGTTATTAACATTACCTGCTAATTATGTTAAGGACCTAATTAGAGAAATAGAAAAAAGGAGCCTTTTTTGGTCTAATTAGGTTTTCTTTTTAAGTACACTGATAACCAGGGGAATGCCAAGATCTCCGTAGAAATGAGAGTGCAATGAGCCAGTGAGAGGATCCTTCGGAAGAGAAGTTAACCCTCTCATCAGCCGAGTTGACTCTATTAACGGGGCCCTGGCAGAGTGCAATTACCACCCAAATCGTTTATTTAGGATGTGTTTATCTGGAGTGGACTGCATCATTTAGCGCGTTATAAACTCACCGCCGGCTTCATTAGTGATTACAGTCGGTGGGTGGTAATACCTGCCTGATACAGCCAACCGAAGCCCGATGCTATCAGCGCGCTGCTGAATTACACCGACGGGACTTAATTTTTCAGCAGCCCTGAGCATTTCCTGCTGCTTCCTCCACTCACCGCAAACACGCTCAACGAGCCATTGATTATAGGATCTGGCCTTGATATCACAAAAACTATACAGGTTGTGCACTACAATATCGGATAACTTGTAAGCACAGGCCGAAACATTTGATATTGTCCTGTTGCACCTGCTGGATCGCAAGTTAGAGTGCTTACGTAATCAAACGTCAGCGAAGAGCAGACTTCTGGAGTGTTTCAAACACAATTCAAAGCCATTACTGGGGTTCAAGTGCAGCACTCCATCTGCTTCTGCTTCTGACACCGGTTCCTACAAACAGTCTAGGGAATGAAGACAGAAAACGAGCCACGGCGTGACATGGATTGCCCTGATGGCTGCGCACGGCCCAGAACTTCACAAAGAGCCTCCTTTTGTGATTACATGTTTAATTTACTTCTCATCTCAAAATTGTCCACTATGACAGAGCCAATTTGTCGTGATCCCGCGCAAGTGTCAGCCGAACCGGGGGGGCAGCACGCTCTCATGGTCCTAATGGAATCTCAATGAAGCTGGAACCGAGGGTCCACAGGAGCAGACAGCACTCGCCCATTACGAGAAGGGACCCTCCTTCACCCGGACACCCCTCACTCACGGCTGTTATTATCGCTTCAAGCTACAGGCTAAAGAGCCAGGCGTCTAGGAAAAAAGGCACAGAAGAAAAGAGGTTACTATTACTTATCACTGTGTACCTTGACATTTTCTAGATCTGGTTTGAGGGAAATAGGCAGTCTTCTAAATTGACAGCAGTGGACACTGTGTTTAAAGTGATCTCTGATCGCAGCCTGTAGTCATCTACTATTTTATTTTCAAAGCCTGAATCATGAATAGACAGACAAACTATAGATTTGCACTACATGCGTCACCTGCACTGTCATTTCTGTCTTCTTTAGAGAAACAACCATATTTCCGTTTTAAAACCTTCTTCTCCATTTTATATTACTCAACTTTTACAGATGTCATGCAAATTTGCTGAATTGTGATCCACCATGTAAATTGCAGGTGTAAAAGCCTGTGGTGTAATGTGGTTTATGCCTAAAAAAACAGGCAACAAGTATGTCTGGCATTATTTTGCATGAAATCTAACCAAAGAATCCCATGTAAACTAATTTTTTTAACCTTATTTAACCTGTTAACTGTCACCGTTCCACATGTGAAACACTAAAGTTATTTCACAATTCACTATTCAATTGTATTTTAATCATGACAAACTATATGATGGAATGGTCTAAGACTCAAGAATAATTATTTGACAAATTTTCAAAACAATAAACAGACAAATAATTGTATAAAAATATTAATGTTAAGGTTACTTACAAAAATACCTCAAAAAAATAAAAATCTAATATCTAACATGTAAAAAATTGTAGATTTGCTGATTGTAGTGCATTTTCATGTGTATTCTAAATATATGCAGTGACAGTTATCAACAGTTTTTCAAGTTACAACTATTTATTTAACAATACTGTTAAATAAACAGAATATTAATTATAAGCATTATACAATATATAGTAGAAGTGTTTTTGTGAACAAAAACATGAATGAAAAAATGAATGAATAAATGCATATCAATCTGAGAGGACGGCTAATGATTTTAGAAAGTTAATATGTGATTTTGTCTAAAATGAATAGCATACCCCAAGAGAAATCATGTAAAAACAAAAGGATTAAATTATACACACTAAACAATGCCATAGAATGCTGCAATGCCAAGATGAGAATTACCTTAGATTACATTATCATTCAAGAAGTTACATATGTGCTTTTGTAATTCGAATTAAAGTACACAACAGTACATAAGCAATGCTTGCTTAGTATTAAACACAGAAATAAGAACTACTTTGTACTATTTTGGCCCTTGAAGGGCTCTTGACGAGCCCCCGGGAGCAGTGTTTGAGAGCAGCATGTTTAATGGGCCAGCACTGGGAGCATTGCCATGCAAGCTAAAAATGTTTACTGTTTGCTCAGCCACACCGTAGTCAAGAAAGACAAGATGAATTTGACTGCTAATGCAAAAATAACAGACAATCATAAATCATGGAAGTGGGAGTCGATGACGAGAGTTAATCAATACGAGCCCTGACTTTGCCATTGTGCGGAGTGGCACTCCATTTATAACAGAGGAGTTTGAGGAGAAACATTATTCACATTAGGGTATGCATGGAGGAGGGCGAGGGCGCGAGGAGAGAGTGCTTACTCACCGCAACTGCGGAACGCTGGGAGCATGTCTGAACGGCAGCCATCATCATAGCTCTGCAGGTGCACAAACATCAATTCCCCAGACCCCAATGATAACGTTTTCAGTCTCCTCCACGTGTTTAAGGTGTGGGGCACGTTGCAACTCAATTGGCTTGAGTTCAGAAAAAAAGAAGAGAGACGAAAAACAATGTGCATTTCCTGCGACAGATAAACAGAAAAGTTGACTAAATTCCATTATGCTCTGCTGAGAAGAATCCACAGTCCACAGTCTCCTTGATTTTCTTTCTGAAAGTCGGGCAGCCTACTGGAATTGAGTGGGTCTAGGATGGAGCTCTCGGGGGAAATTGGGCCCGGGCTGATTTACTCTGGGCTTGACCCGTCTGCGCAATGAGCTGAAGGCACAGAGGCGACACGGAGATCTCATCCCTGCAATATTTTCCTACGCACACTAAAGGACAGGCCTAATGCACCACAGCCCGGCAATGCTTTCTCTCCTTCATCTCCCGGCCTTTCTCATTCCTGGCTACGGCTTTTTCCATGCTGCTGTAATTTTTTTCTCACCCAACACCCTTTCAGTGATTCCAGGTGGGATGTATTGCTTTATTTGAGTTTCATTGGATTCGTATTGCTCTGAAACAGAAAAGGACATTTCAGATTCATCAAGAGCCAATTTAATTCAGGATTCATTGAGTCTGCATCAGTCAACATGCCAGGTAAAGTGCGTTCAACGAGGGCTCCATTTGTGGGGCAACAATGTCTTGACAATCAGAGACAAAGTATAGCATTCCATGATTAGAAAACACTATAATGGCTTCATTTAATTCGATTTAAGTAAGAAATAAGAAATGCCTTCCACTCCCATCAATACAGATAAAAGGAAAGGTAAGAATGCAAGGGCTTAGGATCGCCACCACTTACAGTATTGATTCTCTGAGATGCTATTGTAAAGGTGGAGCCAAAATTACTAAATGAATAGAAGAATGAATGGCCACTACATAAAAAGTTAAACTTTAAAATGCATTTTGGTAATAAATTTTAGGGAAAAAAATAACATTTTATAGTAAATGTACTTCTTTCTAGTTATGCTGTTTTATTGTGTAGAAATTCTGAGTGGGGGCCTTCAAATATTGTTGTGGAAGGTTAAGATTCACAGTTTCAGTATATTTAGTTATACACAAAATGTGCAGGACAAGTTAGAAACTAAACTATACTTAGTTTAGTAAAGTATGAAGTCCCACAGTATAGAAAGGGATGTGCCGGAAAGGGTGCAAAATGTAAAAAATATAAATATGACACTTAGGGTCGGAGTTTGTTTTACTAGTACAATAACAGCATCAGTAACAAAATCCAAAAAGCTGCACTCTAACATTACCTTAACAAGAAAGCAAAACCTTTAAAAGACAAAGGACCCAAAATCATTTATCCACAGTTGGACAAAACAGTTCAGATTGTGTGTGTTTGTTTTGCTTCCTGTCACGAAGTCCTATCCCCTACACCCATAACAGGTCACATCAACAACCTGCTAGCCAAGATAACACGCAGGCACGCACACACATACCCACCTCTTTTCTCAGCCTCTGCTTCAGTCCACTCGTCCTGACCTCTGGAAACGGTTAGAAATTTCACACAATATCCCAGCACAGCAGTGTCTGTGGCAACGCTGGGAGCCAATATGTTTCCATAATTGGGCCTGTAGTGGGGGCAGAGTCCAAGGCAATTAATCCTTTCCTCCTCTGTTGTTTTGCGGCCGGATGGCGGTGACTAGGTACAGAGTAATTGGACGGGAGCGCCCTTGTCCCCTCCGTTTCACATTAATATCCCTCCACCCGAGCTTTAATCCCGGCCAGGCCTCGGCCCGCACCGACTGAATTGCTTCCATGTCAAGTGCTTCAGTCCTGCATGCAGAGAAATGAAGAGGAAGGAAAACAGAGATTGAGGGATGTGATAAGGAAGGCACTGATGTTATGAAAAGTTGATGGATTATTGGAATCATCTACAGGTGTCACACCTGTCCTCAAATGGTACATTTGTAATAATGGGCTTTGTTGATTCAGAAGCATACTGTTTTTTGCTTTTACATCAAAATGTATTTTTTAATTTATTCATGCATTTATAGATGTTTTTTTTTTTTTTCTCATGTACATTGTGCCCATGACATTAAAAAACACAGAAACAAGTAAAGGTTACAGAGGGATTTCTTTAAGAAGTAACCAAGGAGCGGACAATGCGGGTGCTGGAGCGATGGGATTACAGAACATTTCTAGCATTTAAGACATTCTTAAATTCAAATATTTAAAGACACGTTGGAATACTTGTAACAAGCATTAAAACATGCAATGCATTGTGAGGTTTATCACAGGGGTCACACTGAGGTCAAGGTTAATAAATCAATGAATCATTTTCTAAGTCAAATCACCACGGGCATTTTTGGAATCACTTGCAACAAAAACTGACACTTACTGTAATTCTGTTCCAGGTCTTTGAACAAAGCATATTCTATACAATGTTCTTTCTACCATTCTCTCTCAATCTCTCTCTCTCTCTTTTCTCTCTTTGTGGTTTCTCTCTCTCTCTCTAATCTCCTCCAGCAACTTTTATAAGCCTAGGTGCACCTCAAAAACAAATCAATAGAGGTGTAATGGCACAGAGCATGCTTTGTAATTTTTATATCATTAGTTTTGTTTTTCCACACTTGCTTCTCATGCATCAAAAGGTGGCACAGGGGGTGTGGGGAGGCAGAACATGCAACGGCGTCTCCTCATAAAGTTTATTTAGTATTCTATGAATATCATATCAGTTATGTTTCCTAATGACTTGGCAGAGGTGACAGTGGACATGGGGGAGGGGGTGCAGGTGCTGATAGGGAAGGCATAGGGGAAAAAGGGAAAATCAATAGGAGTAGCAGACTTTTCCGCAGCATGCTGGAGAGGGGATCTATTGTGGAGGAATTATGATTTATGTCAGGGGTGGAAGAGCCGTCAGGGTGCGGTACAGACGGAGGTGTGCGCCAATAATGATTAATGCCCCCCCTCTGTCCCCGACACAAGCAGCCACGGCCTCTCTCTCTCGCCCACCCCACACACCCACCTCTGTTCCCTTTCCCTCTGCATACTCCTCAAAACTGGGCTTCCTTCTTCAACCAAAGATGCAGCCATGCCTTTGATATCAAACCTGTTTTATATCACGAGCAGGAGCAGAGTGGAAGCGAACTGCAACAGCAGGCTTGGGTTCAATTTTCACACATATTCTACAAAAAAAAAACATGATTTTTGGGTTGCAATACTGAAAAATATAAAATAGACAGCATGATTGTTTCTTTGTGATAGTAAGAAATGGTTCACCCAAATATGAAAATTCTTTCATAACTTACTCACCCTTATCTGTTTATGACTGTATGTGGCTTTTTTTAGTTGAACAAAAACAAATAATTTTATATTAAAACACCATAATGATTAAAGGGTTCAAAAAGGTGAAGCTCCGAAAAGCACATACATCCATCATTAAAGTAATACAAATAACTGTAGCATAACTTTGAAATTCATGAGACACGCAAGAACCAATAAGATTCAAAGTTAACAACATGTCGCCAAATGTTAACTTGCCATGCTGATCAATAATATAAAACATAATTATTTGTAAGAAAGTCATAAATCTGGAATAGCATTAGGGGGAGTACATTCTGAGAAAAATATTTGGGTGGACTATTCCTTTAAGACTAAAATGGGCCAAACACAATTCAGCAACCCTCTTTTTCCCCTTATTTCTCTCTCCCTCCTAACAGAATGTCTTGCGCTGCATGTGTGTTTGGCTGGCAGGCTGCAGTTGGCCATGATAGATTCGCAGCTCCCCAGCTGCGCGGCTGCAGGACAGGGCGGTCACTTTTTAAGCTGGACGTCCGCACTCTGTCTTTGCCAGCCATGTCAACGCTCCCAGACCAGAGACAGAGTGCAGGAGGGATGGACAGAGAGAGAGATGGACAGAGCAAGAGAAAAACTGATGGAAGCAAATGAAAAGATGGAAGAGGTGCTGGTGACAGCAGACAGAAAGAGAAATGAAGCTGCTCTGAGTACAGAAGCAGCCCACAGTGTCATAAGACAAAAGGATGGTTTTCAGCTGACAGGATTTATTTGTGCGCTGAAAGTAAAGACATTTTAGAAATGTTGCATAGCTTTAAATGTACATTTTTGAGCCGCACTTTGTAAAGTTTTATTACATTCTGTATGAATTTGGTAGATGCTTGAGGTTTTTATCAGTATGCGTGATCCCTAGGTGTCAAACCCATGACCTTTGCATTGCTCCAGCAACTGAGCTACAGGAACACAAAGTCCAAGGTTTCACAACCTGGCAGTCACAATCTAATTTTAAGCTAAATATAAAGTATTTTCCAATTTATTTTAAGACACATTATGCAATGTAAATTATTTAGAAATACGAGAAGGTTCTGCACTGTTTCTAGGTCACTAAAAGGAAAATTTATCTTCTACTGAAGCGCATAAGTTCTTTGAAACAGGGTTTTTTTTTCAAACACACTTGTGGAGTACAAAACTTGAGGTCACGCCATCACTAAAACAAATAAGGCATATACCCAAATTTTAATTTTTCAAATAAAAATTATTTTAAATAATAATTGTTTTACATTTTAAATAAAAAATGAATGTAGAAAATGCTACATAAAAGCATTTTCATTAGTGTTTCTTTACACTACTGCTGTATAATACTTTATTTAGGATGCAGAGTACAGGGTATAAATTAATTTCTCTATATAAATTAAAAACTCTATATTTTTCTCTCATTAGATCTCATTCTAATAACTGAATAGTTCTCCATTTTGAGTGCACAAAAACAGTGACACTTCCAGAACAGGGAGACATAAAAGCATTGATAGTTTCCTGATAGACCTTCCGTCCACTTAAAGAAATATACCGGGGAAATTGAATTTCAACAAGAAGCACTGCTCACACAGAGGTATATTCATACCCCAATGTGTGCTACTTTGCGAGGAGCAGTGAAGAGGAACCGTCGTGTTGAAAGCATTCTTTGGAACGCCTTTCATTATCACCTGGAAAGCAGGGGCACCCTGTGAACTATTCTAATATGTGAGGAGCTGAATGAGGCTTCTGAGGAGGGAGTCGGAGGCAGCCCATTGTGACCTCGCTCCTGGAGCCGACGCCTCAGCACACTCTGGATGAGGGCGTCTGTGCCGCTGCAGTGATTTGCCTGAGCCCCTAGAGGGCAAGCCTAGGTCACTGGAGAAAGGGGTGATGAATATAGAAAGAAAACTTTTTTAGTAAAGCGGAAACAAATGAGAGGAAAGCCAGGCAAGCAAATGATCAAGCACCGATTTGCTTTAAACTGCGTAAGGTGACGCACGCGCTCCGATTTCACAGTCACAGATAGCGCCCCGAATGCACGCGGAGGGAGAGAGGGAGCAAAACAATAGAGGTGAGAGAGTTGAAAGAATGGAGGTGGAAGGCAAAGAGGGCGCCGGGTACAAAAGCGAGTCTGAGGGGGAATACGGGAGGGAGTGAGACTGAAAAGCTCATTTCCACCCTCCACTGCCTTCTTCTGCCTAGTGTAAAAGATTACCCTACAGCAGCCGAGTACAGAAGAGCTCTACACACACACACACACACGGGGGCATAGATGCAGAGGAAAACACACACTTACACATGTGCACACACACATATCATATGCTTCCATACATTCACAGCTACACATCTGCTCACAAATATTTTTGGTATGGAGATATGGGAGCTACTGGATCTCATAAAAAATTTCTAAAACAGAATTAAGCAACTGTATTTTTATAAAAAGTTAAAGCCATTGAGACAAAATTTGACAATTAAACAAATTTATTCCATTAATGGATTCTATTATTAATACCATGATCACTTGGTGATACTCATTATCATCAAGTTATTATTTACTTTTTTTACTTTAAGTATTTATACATTATATTAGCGTTATTTTTTAAGAAATCATTTTATCACAATATTTTTTCGGAAATTATCATTAAAAATAATAGTAAAAAAACTGAAAATTTAAAATAAAATAAAAATAATGCTTTAGTGCAAATACAAGTAATAATTAATATTTTCTTCATGCAAAATAGCTCTAAAAAACAAATTTCTTCACAGGTCAAATTATTCGCCTACTGCATGCAAGCCAACTAAATTAAAAACAAGAAACTTTCTGGACAGCCACACAGAACTCAGATATGATCCTGATTTGTTTTCCTTCAAGTCAACTTAGTTTATATCCCCTATGCATTAATCATTTTTCAATTCAGCAGAAAGTATGAAAGCAAACAGCCCTGCCAGGACTCTCTCTCCTACCACAGCCGAGAACAATGCTGAGGCTGAATTGGGCGCCCGCCTCCTCGCTCTCCGGCCTTCAAATACTGTGCAACAAGGTAATTAAGAGCCGGAGAGTGAAATCACGTATGGACAGAATGCTAGTGCCAGCCTTGAAAGCTTGGCCTCTGAAATGCCACATTGTGACTAGCCGAACCTCAACCCCAACAAATCGATATTGAATCAGGTAGACACAAGAAACAGGAGAAGAAGAAAGATAAAGCAGACAAAGAAAGAATGTTGTTGGTCTGCAGACATATCATGCTTCAGCTGGCCTCCTGGCTTTCTCTTCACCCGTCCAAAGTGAAGACCCTCCGCATAGACCGCTCGCTTTGTGATATCTGGCTGTAGCACTACGGTTGTACCTTTTGGCACTAAACCTGGTTATAACCTGACAGTGCTTTGTTGGGCTTCTACAGTACTTACATCTTTTCATCCTAAGGTTTACAGGTATATGCTTGAAATTAAATTTGTAGACAAATATTAGCTGTGATGGCTTTGTATGATTTCTTTCCAAAAAATACTTTACACTAATTTCTTATTGAATAAGTGATTTAGACCAAAGAGTAAAGAAAAAAAGCAGCCAACAAGTTTCATGCATACAGTAGGAAGACTTCTTATCATTAGGCATCTTATGACGCAGCCCGCATGTTGAATGCTTGAATAGTTGAAATCTAGATACTGTAAAGGCACGTTTCTTTAAAGAATCTAAAATATTAGACAGTTTTAACATTTCGGTCAGTACATAATTCCCATATCATTTTTATAGGGAAGAAAGTTGCTACCTGTATATTTGGCTCTGGTCTTGGTGGGCACGAGTCAACAGTTTGACCCAATTTTTCAGGTCTCCATCAGCGATGGTTTGGCCGCCCCCATGGGCTGGTATGCGTATGGGCTCCTGGGCTCCAAGGTGCTGAGCCACTGAAAATAGAGCACAGGCTCCCAGCGGTGCCACTATTGCAGCCTCCGAATTACAAGGCTATTAACCAGAATTGTAACTTCCAATTAAAAGATGATTCAACATTGAATTCTGATGGATGAATTTTGATTAAATTGAGACCACATTTGGAGCAGAGGGAGACGGACTTCGGTGGGCTCAGGGTCTGGTTAAGTGGCAACGGTCTAATAAAGATTTCTGTCTTTTCGGCAAATTAAGGTTAATTACTTTAAATAACGTAGCTGGGGGCGGATAAAAGGAGATGTGTTTTATTCTCAGGACGACTGTAATGGATAGAGCAGGTATCCATCCCTGCTGTTGGATTTCATGGACGAGCACCCACCAGATATGCATTAAATCTCTCTTACTTATGCCAAGGACACAAACGCTCACACACACACATCAAAAGAATATGAAGCAATGAGCTCCACTGCAAACAATCCAGCAGCACGTTTTATTAGCCGAGGTGTGTGATCATTGACCTCCTGTTCTGTAATCCCCAAACACATAGCACTGAGTGACAGCACCATTGAGTAGAACAAGATAAAAGAGTCCACAATAGCCTCACTCACTGGTGATCTGACTGCAATATATCTAATGCTGCATTGTAATGTCTCACTGTGTGTGTGTGTGTGTGTGTGTGTGTGTGTGTGTGTACAAATGGCTCAACTAGTTGTCTTTTGCTTAACTAGCTGTAACATTCTGTGCTGCAAAAGCTGTTTCTTGCAAAAGCTTTGCTTCACAATTCAACTGCTGCCCTTCTTACTTTAAAATCAATCAAAATATTAGTCTCACTAACACATACAGACCAATTAGTCATACTGTAAATAAGAAATAAGTTAATAAATAACTGAAACCTGTCTTGCTCATCTTAAGTTCATCCTAAACTGAGCTCGGCTGCATGTTCTGGAAGCTTCATGGTGCAGTCTGTGCTTGCAAAAGTCACAAAGGTCACACTGCTCATCTATGTGTGTGTGTATATCCTGGCAAGCGCTGTCACTGAGCTACACTGCTGTGATTACTGATGATGTCTGCCATTGATTAGCCAAACACAGTGGGAAAGGTAGACACACAGCTGGGACCAACACTGGTCTCCATGAGTTTATATATTTACACATAAGAGTCCACTACGGACTCTTCATCCATCAAGTACACATAGCTAATGTAAACACAGATGCTTCAGCTCGCATTACATTCACTAATGCCTCAATACAACTTCCCATCTGCACCAATTAACAAGACTCAACAAAGTTTATCAAAACATGAACTTGTAGCAAAAGAGGAAAGAGCTTCAAAATCTCTGAGCTACTGTAGTCCTGAGCTAGTGTAAAATCGTTAGATGTGAGGACAACCTTTAAACACAGTACAGAACAAAAGGCAGCCCTGCGCTGGGGTTTGTATCAGACCTCATCCTTTCCACACATTACTTTTCAATTTGTAGCTATAGTATAAGTCTCCGTTAGCCTCTCTCTGGCGAAGGCTGCTGTGTAATTGACAATGACAGAGAGCAGTCAGACTTGATTAGTTCAGGCTTGGTAAGCAGTTCATTACTCCCGGGCTGGGGGCGATAGGGGGGTCTGAACCCTCAGAGGACATAAGTGGAAATATCATAAATTGTGTCCTAATTTTGTTTGTTATATAATTTAGAGGATTACGTTAAAATTACATTTTGTACAGTATGTAACCCCAAAATGTGTTTGGACACATAGTTTACCTACAATTTCTTTTTGTCATCGGGTAACAAGGCTGAAGTGTCGAGAAGAACCTAGAGTCAGGGTCTGGACCTATTTTGTAATATGTATATTCACACATCATTGCTTGCTGAATTGATTCAGCAGCCTGAATGTTTAATTTGTGCTTAGTGCCTTTCAGTACCTTGTTTTACCTCTTTAGATCCCAAATGAAGTTTTTCAGTCCAATAATACCGAAAATAGACTCAAGAGAATAAGATCGTTTCATCACTGATACCATCATCTCATGTACAAGGTTGCAGGGTTTATATGATACTAAAATACGTTTTAATGCATATTTGTTTCGCACATCACGGTGTGTTATTCAGAGTGACCTTGCTATAAGAGTTTAATTATTTCATGCATGACATCAGGAATAAATATATCCAGTCATAATGAGTCATTAGTGTTTGAATGTACTTTGAATGTTAAGCCTTCTCACATAAAGAACACACCAATGTTTTTTTTTAATAAAACCGAGACTTTCAAAGACATAAAGAAGCTGTAAAATATATGAAATCACTATATGTACAAATTAAATTAAAAGACTGAGTACACTAACCACTAAAAAAACATAAGATTCGTGCATCTAATGGTTTATAAAATACGATTGCCTCAAGACAAAAAATTTGTACACTACAAGAAAAAGAGATAAGATATTTCTTCTATAATCGTTCTGCATCGACATACAGTATACTGCACTATTCCAAAAACATTTGACTATGGCCGTCTTACAGAAAAGGATTTCAGTGTATCACTACAATGTGTTAAACAGGTGAGATAATGAGAAACATAGGCGCATAATAGATGGAAAAAGAGGAAGAGATACAGATGGGAAGAGCTGGACAGTATTTGTGCCATGGCAGAAGTCGCTCTGTGAAGAATTGCAAAAGCCTGGTCTTTACAGCAGCTGACAAAAGGCCTGTCCCGGACGATTACATGATCTAAATTCTAATCAAACATCATTTACAGCTTGTTTTATTTGGGCCTCTTGAGAGACTGTCCCTCCTGCCTCTTTGCCATGGCAACCAGTGTCTCATTTCAGAAGTGTCATGCCACATTATCATCTGGCTAGCTCACACACTCCGCTCGACAACTTCGCCCACCCTCTCTCTTTCTTTTTTCTCTCTCTTTCTGATTACCATTTTTTCTCCTATATATAAGCTTATGTTTAAGGTTGCCACAGTAACTTTAATGTAATACAATGTGCCTTTTGGGTTTAGTCTTTATTTTTTGGACACATACTGCAAAAAGTGATATTTTGTTCTTTGCATAAATCTAAAGACCCACATGTAAGTCTTACAAATGTAAAATACAGTAAGTTAATAATTTTACTGCCTTGAAAATGTAGGTGTGTTTGCAAAAAATTATCCACTTGAAAATATAATAAAACAAAAAAATAATAATCGTGATAACCATAACCATAACAACATATGGCAGCAGTTTAACTACCCTTTTCTACCTCTGGATAAACACTAAATGTACCAAAGGGGCTAATTATGACCCATAACATTAGCATAAAGACAACAACGAAGAACGCTCTTATGCTTTTACTGGTAATACAGTATGTTGTTACTAATCTGAGAACGAAATGGTTGATGAGGGACACTGATGGTAAAGCAATATATCATGCAGCGATGTGTATAAAGAGGGACGAACTTGTTTCTCCAATGTGTTCTGCATTTGATTGGTATGATGCACACAGCTGGTGGCTTTTTCCACGCTGCCGCGGTCTGAATTACTCTGCTAATTGTCTAGATGGATTGCCTACCTACCACACGGTGTCTATAGACTCAAACAGACATCATTTTCCAAAGATAGTTGCTGTTTAAAGCAAATCAGCCGTCTCTTCTCTGTCCCGGGTGTATGCACGCCCGCCATAAATGGAAGACGATGGCGCACTCTAGACCCCAATAAACGCAGCAATTTACAGCAAAATGCAAACATTCTTAGCGCAAAGTCCAATTTCATCAGAAATAAACTGAGGGTGCTTCTGATTGCACACCACATCTGTCCTTAAATCAACTAAATTTAAACGTGACAAAAATACGGGCAGCGTAGGTGGCGCGAGTCCCGCGAGGGCCGGCGTCCTGTTCCCGTAATTTAGCATGCAATTCAAATTAGAGGCCTTTTTAGAGCAAAAACAAAATCACATCCTTTGCTTTCTTAAATAACAAGCAGGCTTGGGCCTGAAGAGAGAAAGTAATTTGAGAGGATATTTGCTTACATGTGTATAAGCAATTTGGTGCATTAGGACGCCCCCTCCCCGCATGTGCGCGAGCGTGTGCGAAGTGTGTGCATGAGTGGCACCACGCAGGCACACGCGCCGCCATGCCACGGAACGGCTGCTGCCTCGGCAACGGTTCTCGCGCCGGTCCGGACGCCTCCCCCTCCACCCCTCCACATACCCGCTCGGTGGGAATTACATTCCCATCATCAGAAGCTGCAATTTGCTCAAAACAATGTGAAATCATACGCCGGCGTGTCTGGACAGCCCTGGCTCCCGAGGCGCACAGCACATATGCAGATTTCTGGATTAATGTCCCCTGCGTGCAGGACGGAGGACAGGAGAAATGAGGGGGGAGGGAGGAATGGATAGGGAGAGAGAGGAAAGTGGGAACAAATAGGCTAACAAGACCGGGGGTCTTTTCCTCTATTGTTTATCTCCATGATTGCTTGAGTGATGCTGAAGGTATGATTTTAATGTTTACTCAACTGCAAATCATTGTTAAAATAGGGATAAGATCATTATTCAAGTAATTTTAAAACCAAAAAATGTGAGGTGATATTTTTTCATTAGAACACAACAAATAGAAACATTTGAAAAATGTCCACAATTTATTCAAAAGCCACCTGAGAGTTCAATTTAATAAAAAGTGCAAATCATTATTTGAACTAATAATGTATGCAATAAATTTGTGCTTTACAAATTTAAAAAATGTTTAAAAAGTGTTTTACCTTCAGTTGCTACATGAGAGGAACAACACCACTCTGGAACCGATATTGACGATGATGACGTTGACGAGCAATGTTCTTAAACAACTTCCAGTTTCACATACCAAAATAACACCATATGGACCTGTAAAGGCAGAAGAGTGAGTGAATATTTATTTTGAAGACCAAACATCAAAAATATCACAAAATAGCATGTAGACTTCAGTGGGTGCCTCATGAGAGTGAAAGCTCTCAGTATCACAGATGTTTGAGCATGAAGGTTCACTGCATGGTGTGGAAGACTGTTCTCGCCTGCCGTTGTTTGTTTGTATACCATGAGGCATGAAGCTGTGGGTATCACACATTTATGCAGCGGGTATGTGTGTGCACATGCGGGTTTACCCCGGCTGCAGAGGTAGATCTGCCTAGCACACTGAGGCCTGTGGGGAGTCCAGACTGTTCCAGGTCCCTGCTGTAATTTTCTGTCAGCCTGGCAGGATTTACCTCGCCTGGGGCAACAGCGGCTGGCTGTGGAGCGTGCCACCAATCAAGGATTGAACCTCTCACCTCACTGGCCTTGTGTGTGCACAACGCCGTCTTCCATCTTTAAGCGCGAGCGTGCGTGTTTGTGTGTGTGCGTGCGTGACGGAGTATGTGACAGTGAAAAAAAAGAAATACTGTGTGAATTGTGTCCCAATGATATACTGAAAACCTCTGACATCGCACAACAAAAATAAGGGTATGTCCGAATATACTCTTAAAAATGAAGGTGCTTCATGATGCCACAGAAGAACCATTTTTGGCAGAATGGTTTTCAAACAGGATTTCAAACCAAACTAACTAACAAGCAAGCAATTCTGCATTGGCCACTACTGTTGTATTTAATATGCAACAAAAATAATTACTAGACAGAAACCAAGAAAAAGGTCATTGTATCTGAAACGTGACAAAAATGTAAACACTATGCAGTCTGGTGCCTGGTCAATTTAGTACCTCAAACACTTTCACAGTAATTCCTTTCATCCATCCACGGTCACCTTACTCAGGGGTCTGGGTTTTCAGAGACACATTTGCAGGTCAGCAGCCTCCACCAAGCCCCTTTTCTTCATGTCGAGATTGATGAAGTCTTGGCCTCAACACTGCTGTACATAAAACAACAGCCATGTCAAAACAGAGGTCCAACACTCGCCATCTGACAGCTGGGCTCTCTAAAGCCCCAATCACACCTCTATAGGCTCACATGTACACACTGCTTTAGACGTGTGCTTTGGACGTTTGAAGTTTGAGACCCCATGCAGGGTAGAGAAATAGGACTCTAAACATAAATAAGAGACATCGTCTTGACAAATGAGTTGCTAATGAGTGCTGTATAACAGCAGATATCTTACCCTTAATCACAGAATCAAAAAGCAACAAAAACAGAAACAAAAGCATCTTAACTTGTGACACATTTCATGAAACTAATGATCAAATAAACTCAAGGTCTATAAATAGCAGTTTGAGGCAGAGAAATAAAATCCGCTGTGTTGTGTTTATGCAGTATTTCTGAAATCAATTCGTGGTACTCTAGGAACTTAATGTTCTTGCACTTTAAAATGTGCTAGGTTTTTTAACCCAAGGTTGGGTAAAATATGGACAGCCCCATTTATTTGGTAAAATGTCCATATTTGACTTATTCATGAGTTGAAACAACCCAGCATACTGAAGGATAATTTTAACCAACGGGTGGGTTTATATATATTTTACTCAACCTTGAGTTGAAACATCATGAAATAATTACAAAAGCGTCCATGGACACATTATGCTTTTCCATATATATTCCAGGTGGCAGAATCACAATATTGGCAAAATAACACCTCTCCCTCCACTAACTGTGAAAATTATGTTAAAACAGTTATACTCAAAGCAATCTATTAGCATAGCTTTAATGTAGCCAATAACAAAACCCCTAGCTTGTGTGCCAAGGAGATAAAGGACTCCTGACGCTTTCAGTAAGCATCTCTCTGGCTACAGTCTAAATGTAATCCCCCCCAACAAAAAGAAAAAAAATGCTGTAAATAAATATCAGTTTCAAAGTAAAGGCACCAAAGCCCTATAGGCAGGTGTACTTATTTCAATCAGGTGACATTTGTTAGCTACCCACACCAAGGAGGAGGCAGCCACTGGCTAACCTTTCAGCGGTGAATTATGAGAATTTACCTTCATGCTTCAATGCTTTTGCTGTTCTGCTGCCTTTAGTGTCTAAATCAAAGGCGGGATCTGCCACCTCGGCACTTTTTCTGGCAAGGGCAGCCATTGCACGAACGCTTGACAATCAGTGACATTTACCGTGTCGCCCGGCCCACTACAGCAGACAGCACAGAGCCCTGGAGGCAAACACAAGTCAATTCACGCTAGCAGCCATTTTCCTCCAATACTGCAACATTGTCGGCTGAAAAAAGCTGTGTCTAAACTAGTGTCTGCAGAATAAATGAACAATTGCACAAATAAAATATATAAGATAATAATCATGATATTTAACAAGAAATCATTTTCAGAAGTTGACCTTCCTACAATGTCATATGCTAGTCTATAATATGCATTGTGCCAATTCTTTAATAATTATCATACATTAATTTACTGTACACAACCTATACAAATCTTGATCTGACCATTTAAACAAAACTAGTACAGTTTTTACTAATACAGTAATTTTAATAAGGTGATTTTAAAAAGGAAAAATGAGGAACAACAAAAATGATAATTGTTTTGCCAAAAATGATTCCATGATAACAAAATAACACAGACTCAGTCAACTAGACCTTAAAAATAATTTTCTAATGAATGAATAAGATGCCAAATTATTAACATATATGAGATTATATTACAAATGATTATACTAAATTGCTTGTTCATCATGTTTGAACATCATGTCTTGGCTGACAGTCGTGTCTAAAGCCGATAGGAAATGGTTTGTTTCCACGGAAGGTTTGTATTTAATTAAAAAGCTAATAAAACATTACAAATCAATATTTTGTGTCCAATAATTTACTCACGTGTCAGCCATGTAATAATAACATAAAACCCTAAAACTTTGTGTCACCATATGCAAAAAAAGAGCAGAGGATGTTCCTAATCAACATTAGCGCGACTCAGCATCACACTGTTAAAAAGCTTTATGTAGAAAAGTCTAAAAACTTCAGTTCGAGGCAGAAATGACAAAACTTCAGATTAGATCCAGAGAGAGCAATAGATATTTGCGAACAGAGTATCGCCTCAGGGAGATGAGAGTGACTCCCAATGTCTGGCTTAGTAAAACTGGGGCCCATCACTCCCCAGACAGTTCTAATTTATTTAACAGCTCAACAGGTAATTTTCCAGCAAAATGCTGATTTTCCTCACTGGCTTCCTCTTCAGCATGTATTCTAATTACCAGTGGCTCTCTTTGATCTCAGGCCCCGCACTTCACACTGCTCGGGCTTCCCGGGATCTCATTTCATTAGAGGTTCATTTCGTCTTGGCTCGCTCCTTATTCCGCTGATACACATTCAGTTAGGGGGGAGATACGGCCTGACATATTAACTGAGCGCACTGACAAATACTGTCAAAATACACAGCGGCGCTTCAGCCCGCTCCCCGGAGACGGGGCTCAAAAACAAAGTCCGCCGCATTTAAAGAGACGGAAGGCGGGATTAGATATGAGTCCAAGTTCTGATTACCTGATTAAAATTTGGAAGCTGGGTTAAAGACAGCAGTATTAAATTAATTTCATCAGCTCCATATCAATCACGGCATTCAGGCTCACGGGGGCCAGGCGTGCTACGAGAGGTTTTAATCTGTACTTGGCAGTGAAAAGATCAGGGGCATCTTGATGATGTGTCAGGGTTTCATTGTTACGATATAATGTGATATGACAATACAAAGCTCTCTACGATACGTAGCTTCTGATAGACTTACGACTAGTCTAACGTTTTACTATGCAGGTAAACCTTCAAGTTTGTCGCCTAAAACGATTCATAACTGTGACTGCCTTTGAAAAGTTTGTGAATTACTGCACAAACTAGCACTCCAACAGCATAAGCCAAAACCCAATTTGCAGTTTGGTTAATATGCAATAATCTTGTCTCTCCTAAGTGCTTTGCCATCAACTCAACAGCCTTGCGAAGAAGTTGATGCCATTCCACACTTCTAGCTAAAAGCGGGTCATTAGATACTGCTGAACAAAGAGGAAAAAGACACCTCATCCTTGTGCATACAGAGTCGACAGGACACAGAGTACTAAAAGGGGTCTTTTCAGAACGCTAGAGCCCAGAAGGTGGCAGTTTTCCGGGAAGGGCCCCCTCAGCTCTGCCATCTGTCCGTCTGTCTGTCTCCGCAGAGGGTCACTGCGGGGGGTGGGTGGCACACCCCCTCCGATGCCCGGAACGGTGCCACGCCTGCACGGAGCTGCGGCGTAACGCGGGCGGTGCCCCGCGCCGCCATCGGATGGGCGAGTCTGTCTTACCTGCTGTGATTCCATTACCAGACTGCCTGTTCCTGCGCTCAAGTGTTTCTGTAGCATATTAAACAGATTAATAGAACAATGCTCCAGGGAGCAAGCGGCCTGTCAATCTCGGCTAAAAACACAAAAGCAGAAAATTAAAAAAGCCCATGGCTGAACTCCAGAGCCGATAAAACACGCTGGAATCTGCAGAGGAGGGGGAGCAACACAGATGGTAAATATTTATTCTCCATCTCGTTGCTTTAGAGACCACACAAACACACTCGTGTACAAAGACGGGCATTCTCACACAGGAACGCACACACACACACACAAATGCAGACCTGCCCCTTTGCTTGGCCTATTTGGCTGTCACATAAATACACAACATGAACATACATTCACAAATGCTAAAAAAGGTCTTTGCTATTTTTTGTTTGCTATGCAAAACATTCAAGGTCAGAATGAAAAAGTCATTTCTGCCTTGTGAAATATACCGTGACAGCAATTAAACCTTTACTATTCACAGGTACAAAAATGCTTTTTAAACCACAGTCCTGTGCTTAGTCCAGTGCAGGGTGCATAACAAGCATCTTATGGGTATGCTGTACTCATCTTAGATATGTTGCTCATGAAAGCAATTTAATGTTTTTGATTTAAAGATCTAAAAGACAAGTCTGACTTCGTCCTAAGAGATTCAGAGTAAATTCACTTCGAGCTGTGTTTTATTTCTGAGAGAGATTCCTGGAGATTTGCTCCGGTCTACAGAGACCACAGAGGTATGCTATCTTGATCACAACTCAAAAACCAAGACTGAATCGCTAAAGGTTTGCGGGAACTGACTGTGTGCCAAGTGAGTTTACACCCAACAGTCATCACTGTTTTAAAGAGAAGCTGGAATATTTTATATAAACTGAAAAAGCCACTAAAGGTCATTTTCTGGGAAACAAACACGGGAATACAAATCCACTTACTTTATTCATCAGACAATGTGTTGGTCCATTAATGGTGAAATTGGCCTTTTTTATAAATCCAGTGGTTTTTCTGGTGCCTGGGCTGGCTGTGGAGACATTGCAGCGTATGAGCAGGTTAATTGCACAGTTGCAGTGGAGAAAGTTTCATGGTGTGTGTATATATATATATATATTATATTATATAGGCTATAATATAATTCCAGGTTACTTCTTTACATATCATTACTTATATACATATTCATTTACACATGTATATATATGCATATGTAAATACATAAACATTTTATATTATAAGTTATATATAATATACTTGCCGGTAACTTTACATATCATTACCTGGCTTGAAGTCAAATGACATCAAACTGACATTCCCACACAATCTGACTTTGCACCTCAAATAAAAAATTATTATAAGCTTACCATTAGCAATCACGGTATGGAGACACTGATTATTGTAAGCACTTATTCAATAAACTGATTTTTGTCCAAAACCACTTAACATATAGTGATCCCATATAGTGGTCAAACCCATGACCTCCCTGTCACTAGCACCCTGCTACAGTTCAGCTGAGCTACAGACACTGAAGTTTATACAAGACGGTGCAATGAAAGGTCATTAGAAGAAGACCCTGAGCACACAGGTTCAAGAGCTGCTGTCCAGGGTGCTGAAAAACTAGCCAATCACCATAATGCTCTACATAGTTATTTGAAGAAGAGGTTATGACAGATTAACTTTACTCTCTAGTCACACAACCATCCACACCTCAGTGCAGTCTGACCTTCACAGGTGCCCTTTCCTGCTCCGGCGCAGTGCAGCCACAGATCTCTCTCTCTCTCTCTCTTACTCTCTCTCGTTTCATTCAGTCTCCCTCTCTCTCTCTCTGCCTATCATTCTATTTCTCTCTTTTACTCGGCTTGCACCTCTCCCCCTCCACTCGTTTGCATTCCTCTCGGTCCGCTCCTGGATCATCTCCACTTGGCAGCCAAGCCGGCCCTGTCTGTTTTCATTCCCCTCCAAGAGGACAAGTAATTTGGGAGAGAGGAGAGCAGATGACCACTGGCTTCTGACCTTTTCTGCCTCAATTTAACTCCTCCGTGTAGCACCGAGAAAGTGGCAATCAGACTAGGCAGAAGTGACACCCTCATCTCAGCGCGCCAGAGCCCCGCACACAATCACAGTGTCACTTTCCATCACAGCACCGCAGCGGCTGGTGAAGAGGAGGGGTCGGCCTGGACACCACCGTGGCCGTTTCCCTCCACACAGCTCTTATTAATGTGACGCTGGAGTGGCCAATGAGAAAAGCACCATTAACGCAGGCTGGACTCCGGCTTGTTATCAAAATGTGATGACATAGTTGGAATCGTCCTTACAGTTTATGTGTCAAGTGCTAATAGACTTCAGTAGTGAGTGAGGCGAAACCAAAAGGAGAATGACATGCATTGGGTGAATATGAGGTTACTTGTAGAAATGGCTGTAACAAAACTTGTGAACAGATTTTCACCCACATGCTTTTTGTTTTGTTGACGGGCTGAAAATTATCTATTAAAAATACAGAGCCACAGATATGTGACATTTTAGGTGGCAATGTTATTCTGTATTGTCCCAGTCAAATAAACATTAAGGGAGACTGGGGCTAGTTGTCACACTTTACTTCAGAGAAAATTTCAGTGATAAAGAAAAAAAAAACAAATGTAGGAACCGTTAAATTGTATATATTTATAGCATGCTATAGAAACTGATATACAGAAAGTATAAACCCTTGTGACAACTTCCCCATGTGGCAAAGTACTAACATCCCCATAACATTTTATTTATACAGTTCATATTCATACAGTACTGTGCAAACACACTACATACTCACACTAGATGCTTCACATAAACTGAAGTAAAATATATAAATAAACATCTTGGAAAACAGAGACTGTGTGCCTTTTGCCCAGTACTGTACATTGTTACATTATGTGTATTTTTACATTGTGTGTATTTCTTTTAATAATTAAAAAAATATTCTGTATATTAGAATCTTTTGAATATTTTAATAAAAAAATTACATTTTAATAATTAATATTTTAATACATTGTCTTTATAATACCTTGTCTGACAAAAACTATCCTGTCATCTGAAAGGTCACACTACTGTTGGCTGATTCAGGTCAATTCTGATTCTAGAAATGTCCACTGGCAGCCAAAAGCTTAGAGACTTCATCAATGCATTCTGAAATGCTGAGGCTGTCGATTTTGTTTGTCTGAGAAGAGACGGGGGGCGGGGAACCGTGCGGATGAACTGCAGTAGCTGCTCAATATCAGCAAGTTCCACCGCTGTCGCTAAAAGACATGCCAATATGTGCGGATGTATGTAAGCCAGTGTGAAATACAATGAGTGCCGTGCTCACAGGCTACACATGTTATGGCAAGAGCAGCCGTGAAATAGAGTCGCTCAAAGGGGATCTGTTACTGTTAGTGGCATATGCAAAAAATGCTGCACACAAGCCACAACACACATTGGATAAAAGGATTACAGAGAGTGTTCATGGACTGGTTTAGGACCAGAAGTCTCGAGAACCACGGAGCCTTGTAACGTGATCAGAAATGCGACGGCGCTCCGGAAGGCAGATGCGATGTGTCGACGTTAACTATGGCAGTTCTGAGAAAAGACTAACTAACATCTTTCTTTTTAACCGGAGGGCGTTTACCTGACTAGAATACAATCAAAAATGATGATATGCCTCTAAGGGGGGTAGTATCATTTGAAAAGATCCAGTCATTGTACTCGCTCATCCCCTCTGTGCTGAAAATGAAATTGTCTGATGTGCAAGATTTACCTTTGCCGCATATGGCCCCATTCAGGCAAGAGGGTCGCGGCTCTACGTGTCATCTTGTGGCACCATCGCGGTGGCTCCAATTTACACACAGAGCCGTTCTGCATTTCAAAGGAGCACAGCGCGAGCCCTCCTGTTAGCGATCGCTATCTGAGCCCCGCGGACGCGAGATTAGGCCAGCTGGAGAAACCGCTCGCTGCTTCCCCCGCATTTACATTTTCATTTTCATATTAGATTTTTCCTCCATTCCCCCTCCTGGGCTTTAACTAGCCTGTCCACGCACCTTCCCAGATCTCCTCAGAGCAGGGCCTCGTGAGCTAAAGCCTGCTGCTCCTTCTTCCACGTCTCTCTCTAGCCTTTTACTCAGCTACGATTAATGGAATAGCTAATGAAACTTTTGATGTAAAAACAAATAATGGAGTTCGTCGGCAAAGCAGCTTTCAAAGCAGCAGTATTTCATTTCGAGAAAAAACGACTGTTTTAGAAGGACAGAAATAGATCAAAGAGTTACTAATAAATCCATGCGAGAAATGCGAAAAGCGTTCAAACAATATCGTCAAAAAATTAAACGACTAAGAGATAAAAGGAGGTTCGCGCGAGCTCCTCAAATCTTCTTGTTCTTGCTTTTGGGTTATGAATTAGACTGTTCAGAGCAGGCTAGACATGATCAGATATTCTTACATTTGAAAATCGAACTTGGAAATGCTGATGCTAGAAAGAACAAAACACTGTTGAAGTGGAAACCGTCCGTGTAGATCATGAAAAGCTTTAACCAGTGCATTAGGATAACCTTGAAGCATCATAAATAGATATAGATATATATAGTGGAAACATCAGAGTTAACCTTAGTACACCAGTGCAGAGAAGAAATTAAGTAGCAATGATACCAATTAAAAACAAATCTGGCAAGGGGCTGGAGTTCAGTTATGTTCAAAATAATGACTTCTTTTCTAATTCTTTTCTAATAATGTTTATTACTACTGTACACTGTAAAAAAAATGTGCTGCTTAAATTTCAACTTGGCATTACAATTCATTCAAACTGTTTTTATATTATTTTAACTGAGAAAAATAAGTTAAGCAATTTCAGCATATACATTTTTTAAGTTTAACTCACCACTGGCCAAAGTGTACTATAGTAAGTTGCAATGACTTGTAAAGCCAAGTTGAATAAACACAAAAAATTCATTTTCAAGTCAATTCAAGTCATTTACAAGTCATTTGAACTTTTCCTAACTTGTCAACATATGTTTTTGCATTAATTTAACTCATAAAAATAATTTATGATTTTTAATAGTTTAAATATTTTAATAAGTTGCAGCAACTCACCACTTGACAAAATTTAAAATAGTAAGTTGAAATGACTTGTAAAGCCAATTGGATTGTACTTATAAATTCTTAGGACCTCCACCCATTTTTATCCGACTGTGATTTATTACAGAAAAGATAGTTCAGCTATTCCATCCCAGTTTTCAGCACTTTAAATGCCTGTGTCTCTTCAACAAATCTCAGTTACTGTGTGTGAATGCAGGGGCCTCATTCAAAGTGGCACTCAATGAACTTAAAGGGCCATGGTGGTACAGTGATGCATTGCACACATAAGCACCAATGACTCACCCTGCATATTAAAGGCAGGCGACCGAACACCTATGTATTCTCATCAGTCTACCGGGCCCTCAACAAGCAGACAGAAAAACGAAACCAATCTACCGACAGAATGAAGTCACCGGTGAGCCACAGGCTGACAGTGGCCAAACTGGTTAGCCATCGGTGTAACTAATGCCCAGGATGAACAAGCCATTAAGAGGCTAATGAAAGTGTGTAGAGTAAAAATCAATATTTGTCTTAAGCACCCATATTTTATAATAAGTGTAAGGTTTATTTTTAAGTGTTTTAGAGGAATAGTTTACCCCAAAACAAAAAAATAAACAAAAAATTTGTCATGTACTCACCCTTTGGCTGCTCCGAAGTTATGTTACCCTGTGGAAGACAAAATAAAACTTTCTGAAACACCAAGATTAAAAGACAAGTTGTATTGTGAGGAAAAGCACTGCACAAACATTCTTTAAAATAACAATTATGTTATGATATAAAAAGACACAGAGTCAGGATTTGGAATAAGATGGTAAGAAAGTTAAAACAGTGTTTTAATTTTTGGTCAATAAATTCTTTAAATGTGTCTCTAAGAGTTTAATTAAACAGTTGCGTGCAACACATCTGTAAACATTACAAAGTTTTAAAAATTAACCATAAGGTATCTAATATCCCTGATCACAGTTGTCAGATTAATGAAATCTAAATCTTTAAAAATAAAGAAATATATATTTGTTTTTCACTATTTTGCGAATTCCAAAATAATTAGACCGATCTAGACCATCGCTCTGAGATCTGCAAGTATCCTTTGCAGTGTTTACTCTAAATGTTTACTCGTCTGAGTGACTCAGTCTTATCTCCACGGGAAAAGGAAGGAGAAGACAGAGAGTAGGACTCATTTTACATTTTCTGCATGTTCTTGTTGGCAGACAGCTGACCTTCACTGCAGACATACTTGGGCGGGTAACAGCGTTCAAATTACGTCCGTTCCAAAGGACTACATGAAACAGCCACGGTCCTTTAAAGTCGTCCAATTAGATTATCCTTTTCATTTCTTTCTACTTGTGCACATTCAAGACGCATACACGCCACCAAAATAAAATTACACACATACGAAGGGACGCACAAACACGCGCTCAGAGCCGGCTGGGAAGTGAGGAGAAAGAGGAAGGAGAGACGCGTGTGTGAAAAAGAAATAAGAATGACAAGTAAGCAAAGCAAACGTGATCTGCAGGCTGATTTTGTGACTGCTGTAACAATAATTCAACCCTGGAATGCGAGTTAAAACTCAAATTAAACCCTTTTTATCCACTTTACATGACTGGCTTGTCTTCATCTACAAATCTACATGCAGTACCATATTACTTTACCATGTTACTTAATCCAATGCCTGTTCCTTGAATATGTTTTAAGTAACAATCTAACAACACAAAAAGATTTTTTAGACTTTCACACAGATAAATTAAATGAAGCCCCTGCTCCTCTATCCCTGCTCTCTGATTCACCTCCACCCACAAAGCCCATCTTTCTTACTCTCCCACTTTCTCTCTCTACACTTATTTTCTGCCCCTGCTGTGGTTTTGAATCCCTCGAGCTTGTCAAGAGGACTGGCAACGCGGACAGCACCGCATCACGCATTACAATTCACTAAAGCTTTGTGTGTGTGTGAGGTGGTGGGGGAGTGTGTATTTTCAGGGGAGTTACCATAATTATATGACAAAATGCAGCAAATCTCACAGGGTGCAGAACACAGGAGCAGGGGTCAGGGGACAGAGCACTTTCAGCGGGGTAATTTGTAAATGTCATTCAGGTGGGCTCCTCTGTCAAAGCCAGCATCCGCAGCAGGCTTTCTCATGCAGATTTCTAGAACCAAAGCTGCCAATGCTGCTTAATTCTGCTGACCCCCTTGGCACGGTTACCTAGGACTGCTTGTACTATCAGCATAAATATGCTATAAAAACACACCTAGTGCGTTTATGAACAAGATTGTGTTATATGCTACAAAATGTTTTGTTTTGCCATTTTATGACATGTTTGGTGTGTTTCTTGAATTTTAATTACTACTAAAGCGTATGCAAAATTATTACATTAAGACTATGAATTTATTATTAAATAGCATAAACCAAAAATATAAATAACTACAATTATTTATATAATTATGAATTATGTTCAGCGCAGAGACTGAGGCAAAAAATGGAAAAAAAAATGAAACAATATTCAGCCTTTTTTGAGTGCTTGGCCTCCAAGAACCAGTTGAGATAGAAACGACATGAGATGAGACACTGGCTATATGATTAGATGCTGTTGAAATGACCAAAACGCCGCTTCAGAACGTGTTACCTCAATCTGAATAATCACAAGAGACCATTCCAGACCCAATCGATGCGCTATCACTATTTTTCTTTAAAAAGAGCCGCCTCATTTTCCCTCAAGTGGGCTATCAGTGTTGCCTCTAACCCATACATTTCAAGGCCTGGCCGAAAGTTTCCATCTCACCGTCTCTGAATTCATTTAAAGACAAGAGCTTGCAGGTTTGTCCAGGGCACTACTATAGAAACACTTGTTTGCACCTATGATGCAGGGGTTCTGAAGATACAATCCAAGCCTCAAGGATATTGTGCAGAATGGACCGTTACACAGTAGATGAGCAATTGCAGGCAAGGTAAGGCTTTTAGAAATGGTTCTTTAAAGGTTTTATTGAGGGACGGGGCATGGAAAGATGTTTGGTGATGTGGTTCATTACCTACATGAGGATCCTTGAGGTTCATTCGCTCCGTCTTTAGTATCATATCCTGTAACCTCTGCAGCAGATGTGATTCATGGCCTTAACGCAGAGCTGCAACATTTCTTTGTAAAAAAAAAAAAACTTCATTTCGATTCATCTGAATCACTGTTTACTAAACAAACATGAAACAAAAGCAGAGTTCAAGGTGAATCATTAAAGGCTATGCTGTGAATGTTACTAGTATATGAATGGGAGAATTCAGTACAGCTAAACTCATAGTTGCTTCCAAGAAAACAGAACATCACAAAAGATACAAAGCATTTTACGGATCAAGGAAAAAACCTTGCCTATCAAGATGAGCTTAAGAAAAACCATGTCCAGCTTTGTCTACGGTCGCCTTTTCGGAAGGTCTATTCTGTCAAACAAAAGCATTAAAAAAACACATGAGACAGAAAATTCTTTCTTTGGTCGTGTTATTCATTGGTGACTTTCATATCTGTGAAATGGGAAGACAGGCATCATTAGACTATTTCCTTCAGCACATTGACTATAATAGGACAGTGGGTTTTATACTCAAGTGGCCTTTATCCTTATTCTGTCTGAGCACAGCACATTGCAGTTTCCCATCCAAGCACCGATCCTTATATCTAAAGCAGATGTGATATTCATTATGACGAGACACCTTACCTTGACCATTCTGCTTTCAGCCAATGGACAAAAGACTCCCCTCAATGCCGCGCCAACACTTTCACCCCATGACGGCAATGCAACAAGTCTAACCTGTTTAATTCCATTTACTTGACTGTTAATATCTCTTTTCACCCCGCAACTGTTTCACTTTCCAATTTCTTTCAAAAAAATTTTAGAGTTAAAGGTGTTGAAAGCTCATTCTGTAACTGAATACCTAGAGCTAATGAATCCCAATGGCTTTTAAATAACTCACGATGAATTCAAGTTAATGAGATTATGCATACTACACAAACAGTTTTACATGGCACTTTCCGGAAAAATACACTGAACTGTTTGCACGAAATTGAAACGAGAGACACGGAAACAAGAGGCCAGTCAGCGGAGAGATCCAGGGTGAGTTTTCTTCTTTACTCCGCACACACTGCAGGTCTGTCCGTAGCCCAGTACTGTAAGAACTTAATGCCGTCAGGGACGGCAATATGAATGCTGGAGCTTTTTTATCAGGAGCACAAGTGGTGCAGAAAAAATTGCCTGGGATTAATTTGGGTGGCGGTGAATATGCAGCTGGGATCAGCTTTCTCCACCCGTGCCGGCGATACGCTGGTGTTGCATGGTCTGTCTATTAACGGTGACTTTCCTTCCTTTTACGGGCTGTGATGGGGGACTGGAGTAGTGGTCCTATTTCAAAAAGCATTAAGCCAATAATAACATACATGTACAATATGATAAGGAAATTAAACCTTTTGCTTCTCTCTTCTTTGTAGCCACACCTAAAATGGCCTTCTTTATCCATACCCAACGCCAAGCTTGGCTGTATCATCTGGAAACATGCAGGATTCATGTGTTGTAAATAAGGAGAAAGCATATTACAGATGTGTGTTTGAGGATTGGAAGCACTCGGCCTGTGACACAACCCTATCGGGGAGGTTTGCGAATGTAAATGTGAGCTCTGTTTTATTTCTCAGTCATACCCAACTGTTTCTGCGGGGTGCAGATGGGTATTGTAGTTAATGGAGCAGCACTCTGAGGCATGGCTGCGTTTGAATCAGCCTGACCGTACTGCTTTCCAGCAGGAGTGGACAGTAGGCTTTGAGCAATGTTTGTACTGGGGTGTTCGTCCGTTTAACAGTTTCTCAGCGCTGATGATGATGTGCCAACTGGGGAGGAAGCTGTTTTAGGGATACGTCCACACCGTCTCTTATAATAATCTCTCTCAAGTAGTTCAGTCTAGCATTACAGATAAGTAAAATTATGTCCAGTGCTGGGTAATAATGTCTTAAAAAATAGCATTAAATTGTATTAAAAATCAAGGCACGTTTAAGTTTTCACTAAATAAACCCTAGTTAGAATGATACTTAATAGTTATGCACCAATATAATAATGTAATAAAATAAACAGAAATGCTGTACCTACCCAACCTAACATATCTAGTAATACCTTTCCTAAAAACACATAGTCAAATCAGTCTTAAATCTTACAAGAAATGACACAAATGAGTCAGACAAAACTGATTCAGAAAGACCATTCTTGCCAGGTTTCAGATGCATTTCACAATCCATCTTTAAGAAACATAATGGCCAAATAAACTCATTGTGATATGCATGATGCTGCCTAATTTTATATTGCCAGCAAAATCATCATGGATTTTCAATATCATTCAGCACTAATGAAATCTAAAAGCAAAAGTCCTAAAAATAAATAAAATACACAATCAAGGCGATAACTTTCCATTTCAAAGCCATTTTTTCTTAATCTATCAAGCAGAGTTTTCAACCAGAACTCCCTGAATGCAGGACACTTAAGCAGCCAGCAACTAGTTTCCCTTTAGGCGATGAGAAAGCGAAGGTTTCACTGCAACCATCACCGCAATAACGTGAAAGCATGCGGCGTTAAACCCATTTGGAGAGGTCACGTTCAAATGAGCTTTGCGTCAGAAGCTTTGCATCATCCGCACACATATGCACACATGCCGTGGATGAAACAGAACCTACAGCAAACAGACGGCAGCTGTGTTATTTCACAGCGTATAACTAACTGACTGATTGCTCTGGGTCTAGAAAGAGGAGAGAGAGAAAAAAGATGTAAGGATAAAGAAGGAGTTGGTGAATCTCTTTTATTACGTCGCTTGCAGTTTGGTCACCATCTGTCATTTCTTGTGCAAGGAACAGTTCAAAGTGTATATACAGTCTGACAATTTAAACATTCACATTCTAAACATCTCTCCTGCAAAATACACAGCAGAAAATAAATCAGATGCACAATAGACACAACAAAAATGCAAGCGATCTGGAAGAGAAGAGAGGAAGATCGTAAAACTGACAGGGTGAAAGTTTAACATTCCAAGCGTTTCACGAGCACAGCGGTGCATGAAGAAACGGGAAGCGTTGCATGCGTCGGATTTAGTAAATGTGTCTAAAAGCAATCAAACAATGTCCGGACCAATACCGGCCTCATCATGATAAGAGGCAGTCGTGAGGCTGAGTGGCTAGCAGGCAGCGCTCTAATCAGAGGCCGGACCGGCGTAATTGCCTGCTACAATCTATCTCTGCCACTGCCGGCTCCATACTTTCCGTAGCATTAGAAGGCTGCCCAGTTCATTTCAATACGCAGCGCGCCGTCAAGTGAAATTGGCAGGGTAAATAGGAACTGCTGTTTATTTCCTGCTTCCTTCTGTCGTACCGGGGCCAAACATAGAGTAAAAGAGAGTGCTATTAGCTCAAGCAGAATCCACACAAACCGCAGAAATTACTGTCAGCAGGCAACCCTCCGCAAGCCACAAACAATAGACGGCATCCAAATTAAAGCACAATAAATCACAATGCGTTTAGCTGCGCCGAGCCCGCCGGAGTCTCGTCTTTATATGTGTGTGCGAGCGATTGTTTTGTATTTGGAGAAGCGGAGGGCCTCGAGCTCTGCGTGAAGTGTCTGAAAAACAGGTCCGGAGAAATCTTAGGTCATTATCAGGAAGCGCATTCTGAAATTCACCTCACACCGCTTCTAAACTCCCTCTTGAAAATAACATGTGCCAAACAAGTGTAATGGCTCACGGAGAAAATAAGATAATAATAGTGAATGGTTTCGGGTAAACAATGATGTTTTGTTTCTCGCATTGTTGCCGAGGTGAATTCGGCTCATTGTGTGCTAAAGAATGCATTCTCTGTGTGGGTATTTGTTTTCTACCTTGTCGAATAAAAAAACATGTTAAATTGTTAACTAAAAAAAAAACATAAAAGAACAAAATAGACTACATGTACCAATCTAAACCAATCTACATAGTACACAAATCAAATAACACAGTTAAAAAAAGGAGCCATAAGGTCAAAACAATTACCTTAATATTTACCTACTGCGTAAATAAAAGTCACTGATCTTTAAAAGGTCTGTAATTAAACAGAGTAATTCCATACTTATACTTGCGTGTACAGACACCTTCACAACATAATTAGTTATCATGGCCACCACATAGTAAGCATGAAAGACTAAATCAATAACCCATTTTAAATGACCTCATGAACGTGGCCTGTTACAAACTGAGAATATTATGAGACCTGGAAACATCCACAGAGCCCCATAAGAACTCAAGGCCATTCAGGTATGTATAAAAAATCAGTTATCCACATTAAATCATATTCCTGTGTCAATAAAGTCACATCTTTTCTGTTTTCTGTACATGAAGTCGTGAAGAGTTACTATGATGGCTGCCAACAGCAAACGCCTGACAATATTTTGACAAGACAGACAGGGGAATATTTTATATCATTTTTTTCTAGGGTACTTCACTGCTTTTATGAGGTGCTCGTGCTTTTTCAATCAGCAATAACAACAGTATTTGCCGCCTTCCATTCAGTGAGAGCTGCAAACAATAATGTTTGAACTCTGGGTTCAAAAGGCCCGAAAAAAACCATTCAGCCTTACTTTTTCAGTTTTGGATGTTCAGTCTTCAACAATTCGACAATCGAGTCTGAACGCTGGCTTGTTCAAACTGGCTACAGTGCTATTCCTTAAAATGACCTTTAATTACATAAAAGATATTTTGAGGCTTTTCAAAATTATGACGGGTTTGCCGTCGGCCTCCACTTGAGACTTTTTTACTGCGAAATTGGGCAAACGATTTTTCAGTCTGCCTGAAAGTGCTTTTTCCAAGTCGGTCTGGAAGGATTGCAAATGGACGGTGCAGAACAGCATCTCTGTTAATTCTGATGTAGATCTATCCCAAACCGTGTATTAACATTACTTTATGCACAAATACAGAATAATTTAATAAGAAAAAAAATAAGAGCAGTGAGGCATAACAGGTAAATAAGCATAATAACATAACTGCTGTGGTATTTTTCCACATCAGTTACAACTCTTATTATTTCTTGTTTTATCAAACAAAGGTATCCCTAGATGTCATTTGTGGTGGATATTCAGATTGCAACATTAAGACCATAAGTCCGCCACAATCTCCACTGTTATCTAGATCTTCTCGGATTAATTACAAGCAATGTCTAAGAAAAAGCTCCAGCACCTAAAGCCTGAAGTACATTACTGACAAGAACCTTGACTAAATCAGATTCTAACTGCTAAATCAATGCCAATTATTGTGAGACAATTGACAGCAATGCATCTAAAATGAGCTTCTAAGTTATTTCTGCCACTCTTTAACAAGGACTAGAGGAAAAAATAAGACATTGAAATGTTGGGTTTGGTGAACTCTATTGGCCTCCGTGACAGGATTACAGTGATTTAAAGGGACAGGTTTTTTGTAGCTAGTATGCATTTACACTTATTTTCACTGGAGCGCCTGGCAAACATCGTTATCCAATCAAACACAGCTAATCTGTAAACACAATCACTCACTTCAACAAGTAAGGTCATGAGTCATATTGTGTCAAGAAATAAAATACAGCACTAAACATCTAAACATCAAGGGAACCAAACAAAATGAACACATGCTACAATTAAAACTCTGTTCATATAGTATTGGGGCATCAACGCATTAAGCTAAATTGTCAAACACCTCTGGAGATTGCGTCAGGTTAAAGATTGAGTGTTGGATTACTAAATAAAACTTAAATGAGTCCCCAAAATACTTTAAATTCATCGCCTGTTTTTTTAACTTTGTTTTAAAAATATGGGGATGTGGGGCTTTTGCAGTGGGGTCCCCAAAGCATTGCAGTGACTCTTGGTTTGGACACACTACAAATCACAGGCATACATTAATACTACAAGAGTAATCGATTAATTCTGAATGTTGGGTCTTTCACAGTACGCTCTATTATTTCTAATTACCCAATGGGTCACGGAAATATGCCTCTGCAATTGCACACTGCCTACCAGGTATATAAAAAGAGAAGAAGAAAATAAAAAAAGAAGTCATTCTAACCCTCTTGTCCACTCTTACACAGACACACACTCACATACACACATACACAGGCCTCTACCAAAAGATCACAGCTCCACCTAGTGGAGCAACAAATGGTAGACAAAGGTACTAGCACAACTGCTATAACTGTAATGCGCTTTACATTATTTGCCAGACTACACAAATTTGTGAGGATTGATTATAATTTAAAGGCACTGACATTATTTGTTTGATTTTGTTTAAATTAAAATAATGTTATTTTTATTCACTAACACTTTTAATAAACCCAACATCCTCTGTAATGTTCTGTGTACCGTCTGTTACAGTGTTCAAAGCATAAGTATATTATAAAATCTATGACACTACTGTAAATTTTATGCAACTGGTATATGTAATAAAGTATGTTAATCTTTCCAATATCTTACAGTATTCACCACAAGCTGACATTTACAATTACTTTCTCATGGTCTGATTCAAGCTTATGCATGCATTAGAAATATAAACACTGCAAAAATCAAATAAAAACAATAAATCTGACCCAAACAATAAATATATACAAAAGCTACTTAATAATTGTTTTGTTAAATAAATGTATATTAAAGGTTAAATGTAAACAATACCCTTCAGATATCTAAGGCAGTGACGTATAAAATGTTTTCTATAAATTTTCTCACAAAGCAGTGGGTTTGTTTTGTGCAGTTTTATTATTATTTCTCGCATATAGCTGTACTATGCACGGTAGTTAATTTTCATTTCGTTTTAATGGAATAGCACGTAAGTAGTATTTATGCATTCATCAATGGAAAACGAACACATCTATTTTTGTACTGTCACATCCTGCCTATCCAGAGAGCCGACCAAGCTGGAAAATAAGCTCACCACACACACACACCATCTCTCTCTTCTCACACACACACCCTCTTCACCCGCTGAGTTCCACAGTCTGGGCCTGCTGCACCGAGAGGGAATTTACATTTTAATAGGCAGAGCTTCTCGCGCCGACTTCGAATGAGGGTATATGCTCAGCTGAACAGCGGGAAATGCACCCCACAGCAGAAGTTTAGAATGAACCTCAAGACAATTCCTGGTGCACAAAGACAGAAAATGATATATTTTAGCCCATCTCTGTCGTGTACGTAGTGAAATATGCATACATATAGAAATAATTTTCTGCCAAACCTCATCCACACGTCTACGGGTTTGTGCAACATTTCTAAATTTAAGCAGCTGCTTTCAACGCGCCTCGTCGAGAGCAGAAGCGAGACCTGATATGTTGTGTGCAGAAAGGCAGAAACCTACAGAGTTCATAACCAAGACTTCCAGCACCACAGCGCTACTGTCAATATCCTCATTAGACACTAAACAAATGGATTTCTGGGGAATCGCAATTGGCCACGAGATTGACTTGATACTAGTTTTAAAAATAAAACTCATCTACGTAACAAAAAGAATTACTTGTATGTAAAACAATTTACTATGTTTATTAGAATATACAGCAAGGCATCTTTAAGCTGCTTTCAATCTCTTTTCGGCCCACATCACAAATGTGCAAACAGAAAAATGCATACAATTCAAAACATTTGAGTTCATATTTCTACTCAATTTCTCATTCCTGAAACAAACCTACTTGTTCTCTCATCCTACACGTCTTTGCCTCTCATCCCATTTCTACGCCATGTCATAAGTGAGTGTGAAACAACACAAGATGTCACAGCTCCGGGCATGTGATGGCCCCTCCCAGCTCTAATTAATAACTATTGAACACGCTAACAACAATCAACACTAATTAAATACGAGCTTGTTGACAAGAGTGCAAACCTTATCGAAAACACCCCCCTTTAAAAAAAACCTTACTGTGAAGAGGGCGAAGAGGAGGGTGCTTCTGTTTTCTGTAATTAGTTAACGAAAAGCCCCGAGCCACACTTTCGATTTAGGGCCCCGCAAGCCAGTTAGGAGTTTTGTTTGACACCCCGAAAAGAAGAAGCAGTCGCCCTTAACAGCCGGTCACATGACCATGCTGAATCTCTGCTCTGGTTATGGGGTCAACGGAGCAGAGTATAGACGTGCTTTCCATTATTGAAGGTGTTTCGCAGCTGAATGTGAGAGAAAATGTTGATCATGCCATATATACGGGGTTAAAAGTTTACACTCGTCCAGTGTAAAAATAAAAAATCTTAATAATAAACGCACTGTAAAAATATATTTGTAATCAAATTAATTTTAACTTTCAATTACATTTTTATTATGACTTGTGATCTCACATATTCAGATGCACATGAAAATGTACTATCCAATATAAAATTTAGATAATTTAATTTTTTTCAATTAAAAAATATATATATTTTAGGTATTTTTTAAAATATCATTAACATTTTTTATACATTTTTTATGTTTAATATTCCACCATTATACAGTTTGACATGATGATGTTACAATTCAGCTATGAAAAATATTAAAATATGGAAATAAGATCCTCTTGAGGAACAGTGACATTTAACAGGTTAAATAATTTTAATGAGTAATGTAAAAACATATGTTGCTATGATCAAATTTTTACAATGCTTCTTTGTCACAAACAATAAAAAATGGCATTGTTAAAGTATATTTGTATAAATATGTATAAATATATTTAAATATATATAAAAGTGCTAAACATATTAAATACAGTTTTATAGCACATAAAACATATTTATGGCAAGTAAATTGCCTAATTGACTAGCAATTGCCAAAAAGTTGAATGTTCAAAAAGTAAGTAAAACTCAATGGCCGCTGCTAAAACAAATCCTACTAGTATTCCAAACAAATCTAAGAAAACATATCGACAAAACACTCAAATTTTACCATTAAAGAACCCTGCAAAGCAAAAGTGTCTGCCACTATATGCAATCTATGAATGACATTAGGTGCCATTAGTGGCAGCCAACTCGAACAAACTCAGCAAATGTCACAAAAGGGCAGATTTGTGGTTTTTGGAGGCTGTTGAGAGCAATAGTTTTAATTTAGTACAGCAGTAGTGCAGAAAGTTTGAGAGCTCTTGACCACACACAGCACACAGTGGGCAGTCGGGTCGTGAATTTGCCCTCCCGTGCCCCACTAACCTAACCGATATGTATGTGCGCAAACAATCCCTCACATTCTCCCAAACTAGGAGTAATGCTGAGTGACAGCTACCACAGGGTCCGGCCTTTGCATCGACAGCAGCCGTTTGTTTCCATGATCGCTCCCTGATAGGCAATTGAATTTGTCAGTGACCCTAAACAATTTCTCCGATAAGATCCAATGGGCCTTTCCTTCCCCTGGCCCCGCTGCCCATCCTGATCAATACAGCCGATCAATGGCCAGCGGCCGCTATTGATAACTCTGTCCCGTCTGCTGGCTGTACCACAGAAGCTTGTCAAGAGCGTTGCGGAACACAACCCCCCCACCCCACTTGTTGATCACTGTCTTGCATTGTTGGAACTGATGTCTATATAAGCGTCCGTGTTCGCACGCAGTCAATCAATCCCCTCTCCAAAAACCACAAAGAGCACGAAAAAACCTCACAAGCACCAACGAGCAGAGATCAATGAACCCCCTGAATCCAATCTGCACATCCCACCTGATCGTCATCGAGCTGGAGATACTATTGCAAAACACCGTTGTGTTCGTCTGTGTAAGAGTACCTCTCAGGTTCAATGACATCAGGAGAACAGGAGAGCCCCAGCTGTGAGAAGCCCGCCAGTTTGTGAGCCCTGTGCGACTGAAGAGCCTAGGGAAGTAGGGAACCATAATTAAAACCCTACCTGAGCTCCACTCTTGATTCAGAACAGGGAGCACGCTCCCCGTGCGGCTCAGCTACACCGCATGCCTCCCAAACCCTCGGCCACATGTGGTTAAGGATTTTCCACCTTATTAGATAAATTGCCAGCGATTAAAAACAGTCCTAAATAAAAGGCCCTCATGCCCACGCGGGCCACGCCAAGACACACTGACCCAGAGACTGAGACCACAGCAGCTGCAGCAATTAGGACTCATTTACCCGAAAATTAAAACGAAGATGCGGAGAGGCACGAGCGACTTGTCGTACGGCACTCTGAGAAAGAGAAGCGGACACGGATCTCGCTTTCCATCCCATTGCCTCGCACATCTGTTTGTGTTTGTTGCTTTGGCATGTTTCTGCCAACGCCTGAGCCAAGAGGAGTTAGTTCACCGTGCTCATTAATTAACAGATTAAGCCCCCCTGAGAAAATGGCTCGAAGGCACCACTGTCAAAGCCCCATTCCCCTTGCGTATGAGTCGGCATGATATTTGTCCATTTTAACCTGCTTGCCTGCTTTTGGAGCTGTCGAAACAAAAAGCATCTTTAAAACACTTCTTTTCTAGAAAGGCCTAAAATGCTGTATTATTAAAAGCATTTAAAAAAATGTAAACATTGCTTATTTCAAGCGGTGAATGTGATGGAAATAGCATGAATCTAGTTCGGTCAGCAAGAGGAGTGTGTTTTGCTTCTGCACACCAACAAGGAGTACAATTAGTATCCGATCAATAATCACACTTCTTGTAAATTTCTCTATCAATTTTCAGTGGATTTCAGACAAAAAGAAGCCCTTGAACTGTCAATAAAAACTGCTTGTTTACCCACAAACCGACATTAACGTTTGCACCAAGCTCTTCAACCGAAGTTGTTCCCGTATAATTGGAATTCTTTCATCGCTGTGAGCATCCGGGCGATCCGCACTTGACTGGCCGTATGAAAGGAGAATGTAATGAGTGATCATGTGACGTATCAAAACAAAAGCTTTTCAAGACAATGTTATCTATTCAAAGCCTCACCTCTGCATTCTTAAACACATATCCAAAAACAGAGCATGACTACTGCACCAGCTGTGATTTATACAATGCTAAAGATGCATATTAATCAATGACTGTCATTAGACTGAAAACCCACTTCTAACGGATGTAAAGTATTTCTTTCTTCTTATTCAACCAAAGCCTCTGTTCAATTCTAAGACCTCCTGACTAATAATTAAATAGCCTGCTGTTTGGCAATACATTATGTATTCTCATGAGGATGACAGATTACAATGAGAGTAAATATCACTCATAAATGCTTCAGTCATGTGCGATTGTGATTAACAGTGACTCTTTATACACCTCTCTTCCTTCACACAGACACAAATGCAGTCAAATAGAAAAGAATTAATTTCAACACTACGAGATATCAAATACCACCTTTGGGACAATGTTAATGTTTTTTGCAAATCTCCTGTAGTAAATTTCTGAAAAAAAGCAAAAAGGTGCTTTTTTCCAAGGTAGCTAATTGGCAATTAGTAAAACAATTGCGGAGCATTGTGGCATCCGTCTAATTGATAGCGTTTATAAAGCTGGCATACACAGCAGCATGCTTTCAGAGCTGTGCACAGCAAGCTACATTTCTTCATTACATTACAGCAAATTGCTAAAACAAGGAAATGGGCTCATTTACCTAAATGGTGTAAATGAATGTATGTTTATGAAGCTTTTATGAAACTAGAAATAACTTGCTTGTCTGTGTTTTAATGCACTCTTGTCTCCAGGTGCAGTCAAAGATCAACGGGGTATCCAGCGCATCACTGGCAACGGATTCAATGTTATATGATGGGTGTTGACCCTGTATCCCTGCCTTTATTCTGCAGCCTCTAAGGAACATAAACCAAAAGGTCAAACTAATCCCAAAACGTTATCATAATTCTAGACACTTCACTTCATGTTATAAAATCATTGTAACGCATCAACTCTCGTGGCTTATGGCTTTTAAAAGCAGCAACAGCAATATGACAAAAACATTACTGCGGGCAAACAACTTTTGTGCATTATTAAAGAATGCACGGTCAGTTATGCTTAATAGTCATTTTATACAGGCTTTGAATGCAACTCATCCGATCAGAATTTGAAGTGTGAACTATCCATTTTATATATTGCTAAAAATGCCCAAAACATGCCTCTAATGAGTCTATATTTCAAACTAGATTTGCATTTCTATATAGTTTTAAAGCTTTACAAAAAAGAAAAAATATAGGTGCTACGAATGGTTAAACAGATTTAAAAAATACCAATAATAACTCAGAAAGCAAACATTAAAATATTCTCATTTGTAGCCACCCAACAAGTATAAGGTATACTGTACAAACTACAAAGTAACGGCACACCACATTTAGTAATTTGAGATTAAAAGAAGATTTTTTGAATAAGATTAAAAAATTAAAATGCCCTATATGCTCTTATTTCAACCCCCTTTGTAGGTATGTGCTGATGTGCCTCCTGCCACCTCTCCCTACAAAACCCTAATTACACATCCAGAAACACAATAGCAGGGTGGAAGACTGACGAGAGAGGAAGATATAACAAGAAGGTGTGATCTGCTATTCTGACACTCTCCGGCATGTGCAGCATATTTGTAAACATCGTTAATCACAGATTAGCAGATGGGGGTGTTAATTGCACCTGTGGAAATAACATGACCCAAAGGATGCTTCTATTTACCGCCTTCAGATGGCATTTCCGTACAGGGAGGGTGAGAGGGAAAAACAGGATGGCTTTGCCTGTGACACAAGGAGGATGTATTTGAATGACTCTCCAAAACATTGTCATCCACCCCTCTTCTCATCTCACACCTCACGTGCTACTCTAAAGTGAGATCCAGCATCACTTTGCCTTTCACTTTTCTCTTCAGACACGGATCTTAGAGCCCTGCTCCCCTGACCACCTGCTACCCACTGAAAACCAACAACACATATTTATCAGACTGAACTCAAAGAGCCAATGAACTTATCTTGCAGTAATTTAAGCACTTCATCAAACTGTAGATTTCACCTTCATTGGAATTTATTATTGGTTTACAGTCAGTTCTTATCCAATGACCCGAGCCATAAACGTCATGTGACTAATCTCTCCAGAGCTGCAGGAAAGTGACATCCTGACCATAGATATATACACATGGACGCATCATTAGCATCTGTTTGGTGGTCTCTATGGTGTAGACATAAATATTACAATTGCTAAACAAACACAATACAACAAAGGCATAAGCCTACCACAACATTCTAAAGTTGCCATAATTAATTTTATTACTAATTACTAATATTTTGTTCATTCATCGAAAAACACAAACCAACACAAACAATATTTTTGTAATTCACCCTTTTCTACATAAAATTATCCTACATAATGTAAAATGATTTCATACAACATTTACTGTATATTTTCAATACTGACCATTTAAGGCTAAGTCAGAGTTTGAAATCAATGTCTGGGAAACCAATTTTTGTAATGTTTTGTGCAAAATAATAAAACATATTGACAGTAAAATAATTAATTTCGGTTTCATTAAATCAAAATTTAAGTCGATCATATAACTTTTCAATCACAGCAACAAACCCAATGTTTGACTGCCCCAAGATGGCGGAAGTGTCAACGCCAAATGTGTCATCTACATATACAATGCTCATTGACTGATTGAATACCAAGCCCTTCATTAACACCTATTCTGAGCTTGGACATGGAAGGCAGACATTTAGGTAGTCCCACCGCAACTCAAGCCATTGGTCAAGACAATGTTAACAAGATGGACAGCTCAAGCTAACAACACAACATTAAAAGCTCAACAATCAGTGTGTGGCACAAAACTCATGTGACGGTATCAGATATGCATATGTTACCCCTGCAAGGTCAACAAGACACGTATGGTTTGACTCTACTATCATGCAGTGAAATCAGGCCTTTGAACTAATTTTCAAGCAGCTGGCCATTGCAGTGACACACACACACAGCTGCTCAAACTCACGTGCCCCTGCATGCCCCACGCCCAGCCTAGCAGAAGCAGTCTCGATCAATCAGACTCCTCCCATGCAGTGATTGCTAATTGATGCACTAATCCAGTCGTTAAGTACTGTGCCAAAGAGCTCGGGAGTGCGTCCAAAGTAAACACCTGCCGTCACTCATCAATGTGTTTCGCTTCTACAAAACAAATCGAAGGAGACTGTGTAGTTACAGACTTATCGGGCATGAGAACAAAGACACGGAGGAGGCCGAGATATGTTCAGTCTGGTCTTACAAACATACCCAATAGTCGCTGTACCATCTCAACTGTATTATTGCATAATGTTGCATCTGCAATACCTGGAAGCTTCAATTCAAGCACAGTCCATCTCACCAGAATACACTTTAACTTTTGATTTTTAAGTTTAAGGTCACTGAACATATGTGACACTGTTTGTAAAAGTCTCAAAATGAAATTATGAGATAACAAGCATCTAGTTTGATTTCACTTGTAAATATCTCTATGATTTTAATCATTTACATGTCATTACTCAGTCAATATTAAAGATATTAATGTTCTTTACATAATGTATTATGTAGATTTTACGCAATGACTTTAACAATGACTTTAGTTGAGTTTTCAGAGACAGGGTCACATGTCAGTACACATACAGATAACGTTTAACTATATACCAATGCCTGTCATACACACGGATGTGGGTGAGCGTCTACAACATCCCCTCTTTTGGTTATGGTGTAACACTGCCTGGATGTAGCCCCGGACGCCCACTTTCATTCAGTGAAAAGCAAACTGTAATATCACATGAAAATACTTTTGCAATTCTCAGTAAAATCTAACCTACTTTATTCTAATGATTGTCATCTTGACAGAGGTCCCTGTAGACTCCTCAGGTTGCGTCACTCCAAGCTGAACTGACCAGCGTGTCACGCTACTGCCACCCAGTGAGCCAACAAGATATCACAGTCCACCTGACAAAGCAGACGCTTCAAATGCACGACAGAAATCAAAGTTTTTGAATGAACAAACTAATTTATTCCTTACCATTATTTTGCTTGCAGCTTAAATAAATTATACTTTAAACTCATGACAAAATTTGAAGCGTGTTTCCATCTAGTAACTGATGTTACGTAAAGTAGCGCGGCGAAAATCCCGGGGGGGGTCGAGGAGACAGGACCCCTCATCTGAGGATTGTCCCACTTATAAAAATGAATAAAAAACACGCTGTATTTTATATAAAATTTATATAAAATTTTATCTCCCCCTCCCCTTGCCTCGGTCCAAATGCCTGCTTTCCTCTTTTACAAGTCCGATGAGAGAACAGTCAATAGTTGTGAAACTTCAGTAAGGCTGTCAATTTCACTTAAACATCGATTTAAGTGATTATTTTGTCTTTAATACCAATGTATTTTTCGACGAGTCTGCTGTGTTAGCAATAATAAAGTTACCTGTTTGACCGATATGTCTACACCTGACACGGCCACAACAGTTTGAAGTGGCCGTTGAAGATCTTAGACTACGTCACAAACAGTACAGGAAATCTATTTCCGGGATTTTCCCGCGCCGCTCACGTTCGGTATAAACAAAACACTACAAATACACGGCGATAATCCTGCGTGTGAACTAATATTAGGCTAATGTTTACTTTTGTGTTGGCGTCTCCCTGCTACACTAGTAGTTGTAAGGCTTTCCTCAGTGTATTCATATCCTTACAAGCACAATTTTAGCCGTTTTATTTGTGTCCTTCTCAATTGCTCCCGAGACATTTTATGTACGAAATTTACGCCCATGCGCATGCACGATCATACTGTACAGTAGTGTCTTAATGAAATATTACAAAACAAAACAGATATTCATCAAATGAATGCCATCTTTTATATACTTGAGTAAAAATGTTATGTAGTAATAAACATGTAGCATATAAAACATCTTACAAAAAGGATTATTAAAAGATTTAGAAAGTGCGCAAATAGCTCTAGATATAGTACAAACATTATTTATGTTTTTAGTTAGACAGATCATACAGAAATTACAGGTTTCTATAATTGCTGTTCCCCAAGCTGCACACATTTGGTAGCTTCATATCGTGTCCATACAAAGCAATAATATTTTATTGTATATACCATAGAAATATGTAGCAGTTATAAAAACCATCCTGCTTCAGCTACCCTTACATCCTACAACATTAAGAGAGAGATTCACCCAAAGAACTGACATCAAAAGCTGAAATGTATAATGCTGTTTGTGGTTTATCTTTTTGAGTTCTGTCCCACAAACCTGGATGATCTCGCTTATGACAGGCCACACAGCCTCTCGCTGACCTCCCACAGCTTCCTCGCCAAAGCATCATCCCGCCCCAGAGCACTAACACTCTGTAGGGCACAGGACGAGAAGTAGCGTCCGCTCAGAGACTCAATGCCCTCCTGTAAAGCACAGTAAAGTGTGGTCTGTGTCCCACCCTCAGGATCCAGGAAAAACAGCTTTGACATGGGCAGGAACAGCAGTCTTTGCCATAGGCCCATGTACCGACCGATCTCAGTGGCTATCACACCTGATTAGACAAGGAAGAAAATCTGAAAAACTGTATATTGCAATACTTACTATTAAAACCCAAGCCTAATTTGATGTATTTAGGAAAAATATGTTTTAAGGAACAGTTCACCCAAAATATAATTTTTCATCATCTACTTATTTTCATAATATAATATAGTATAATACAATATAATATAATAAAATATAAAAAAAGAAAAAATAATATAATATAATAAAAGACAAAAAAGACCTTTAAGACTTAATGACCCAAACAATAACTGAGAGGTCACTGACCCGGATGCAGGCAATAGCAGGTGACACTGGTCCCCTCCAAGCGGTTTGCGAGCTCTCGCGTAAAGAGCACATTACACAGTTTGCTGTGACAGTAAGCTCTGAACGCGTGCCACGACGACTGACCAGTGACCAGATCCTTCTGTGTGTTGAGAAGGTTGAAATCCACAGACCCCAGACGATGAAGCAGGGCAGACACGTTAACCACGCGACTGTGCTCTGCCTCCTTCAGACGATCCAACAGCAACAGGGTGAGCAGAAAGTGGCCCAAGTGATTGACCCCAAAGGCCATGCCAAAGCCATCTTCGGTTTTACCACATGCAGCAAGTCCTAGAATAAAATCACAAGACGTGAGTAAACACTTTCATTTCACATGCTTGGTATGTGTAGGTACCTTAAATCAACAGTTACCTGCATTGTTGATAAGCAGGTCGAGTCGTGGTTCACTCTTAAGAAAGATTTCGGCAAAATTGCGAACAGACTTCAGACTGGCCAGGTCCAAATGCATGTACAGCACCTCAGAGTTTCCACTTTCCTGCGGGAGATAAGACTCATCACATCTGATTTTTAAACTCGTGTCAATGAAGAAAAGAACTAGAATAAAGTGAGGTTAATGGATGAGTTTACCCTTCTGATGTCATACACCGCAGCTTCAGCTTTTTGTTTGTTGCGACAGGCGAGAATCACTCGGGCTCCTCTTTTGGCCAAATCCAAAGCTGTGGCTTTGCCAATGCCTGTGTTACTGCCTACATACATACAATTGAGATCACTTTCAACCACATTATGTTTATGTGTATGTGTATATACACCAGCAATTAAAAGTTTGGGGTCACTTATGCACTTTTTTCACATTTCAAAATAATAGTTTAGTAAAGTGATGAAAACTCTGTAAACTACAGTAACAAATGTAACGCATGGAAATTATGTTGACAATAAATCAAAATGATATTTAGCATTTTACCAAAAAATTTTTTTTGGGTATCCCCTGTAATTTTTAAACAGTATTAAAGGAGCCAAAAAGTAAAAAAAATAAAAATATTAATAAAAAATTATAATTAAATAAATTATTTAGTGACATAATTACATTTTTATAATTAATTCCAAACAATCAGATGCTTTCAGATTAAAAAATTTTACATAATCACAAACATTTTTTTGAAGTGACCCTAAACTTTTGAACGGTAGTGTATATTCTCTTACATACATATTTAAATCGTGTAAAATATATTTCTGCGTATATATCGCTATATAATGTGCAGACATTAATTTACATTGCATATGTTTTGTTGTTGTATTATATTTTTATAAAATTTACCAATAAGAGAACCACAATCAAACAGATCATACCTGTAACAATTGCAGTCTTCCCCTTTAACGTTGCGCTGCTCTTAAATCTGACTCCTCTGAACAGACTGTAATAGATCAGTATATATACAGCGACTGCACCTGCCAGCACACACAACACGACAGACATCTCGACTGCAAGCGTGTTCGATTCGATACTTTCTTCCGTCCAACTGCGTGTTTGTTTTCATAATTGTTTTGCAACTACTTCCGGGGTTCATTTCTGCACTTATTAAAAACAACGCTGGATGGCACTGTTTCTCTGTTTTATAATACACAGACGTACAGTATAAGAATAAACTGATGCATCCTAGATGTATAACTCTACGGAGGATATGTATTACTACCGTTTTGCACTTAAATAACTGGAGTTAATTTGATCATTTAAAGAAAACCCTGCTATAAAGAAGCAATACAATTCTAATGGTTTACATTACAAAGTACATTTTGAACCATCAGCTGTTTACCATTAAAACCATTACAAAATTTCTTTATTTGGTGTGTTTTGGGCTGATTCCAGTAGGATTTAATAGTGTTCTGTTGGTTCTCATCCGCAAGATATTGCCCCACCCAATTACCAGTAAAGACCCACAGAGTTTCCATTAAAACCAATACAATTCCTACTGTTGCCATTGAATCCATTAGAATTTCGTGATGTTTGCTATTGTTTTTTACAGGAAAGAAAGATTTTATTCAGAAAGCTTCTTACACTGTTTCAAGGAGACCCTGTATTTATTTATTATAAATTTACAGTAGTTACAATAATAACTGTGTAAAATATATATAGATTAGTTAACACCCCATATTAATTTATTATAATTTTACAGCAGTGACAATAAATGTGGAAAAGATATATAGCCTAGTTAACATGGAAAACTGATTTTAAACTGCTTCAAGCAACACTGCATTTATCAAGCACACTCTCACAAGGTGTTGTTATCATGCTTGTACCCTTTATTGATGTCTTTTGCACAGACTGCATCATGACAGCGATGAGAAGCAAAGCTTAAGTCGCATCACTATGCCACCCACAGAATCAGTCTGCTCGAGTTCTTTCTGACACACCTTTCTTTCAGTCGATGAAAAAAACGCTGTAAACGTCGGCTGAATTCACCAGACGTTCAGCCTGCGCTCAGTCAGGTCTAGCTGGGCATGACGGTCTCAGAATGAAGGGGTGGAGGTGAGGAAGAGGTGGAGGAAGAGGAGGAGGATGTGGGGGAGGGAGGAAGGGAGGTGGGCGGTCCGCCCTCACTGCTGAACTCGGCGGACAGACTGAACTTGGAAGGTCTGAGCGTGGGAGCCCCATTCCCTGTAGTGTTTGTACTCGCCGCCATGGTGGTCACACTCCATGATGTACTGGTAACCACGGTAGCCGGGGTACTGGTAACAAACCCAGCTACAGGCAGTGAGAAAAATGCACACTGAGATTTTTATTTAATATTCAAAGTATGCCCTTATACAAGCACTACATATTAAAGCATTTCACAATGCATAAAAAAGAGAGAAGTATGGTACTCACGCCCCACTTTGCACCTGCATTGATCCGATCTCATTGGAGGGCCAGCCCATGGCCTGGAGGGAGGGGTAGTCGTCAGTCATCTCCCACTGGTGTCCAATAAAATTCTCTCGCTCAAAAACAGTGATCTTTGACTCCTTGTGGTTCTGCACAGATGAGGACATTTTGACTTTAGTTTGAAAATTATGAGGCACATTAATTATGCCTTTAAAGGGCTGAAATCTGTGCTAGAAGTCAATCAATTACGTTTTAACCTGATAACTGCACATACTGAGCATACGAGTGAAAAGGCACTATACAAACAAAAAAAAATTCTTTTTACTTTTATTTGAGGTATTTTTAATAATACCAAAAAACATTTACACAAAAATAGCCAAAGCCTATGGATCAGTTGACATTGTTAAATACTCACAGCAGAGCAGATTGGTCGGAAGGACATTAGCCTCTCGATGTGGTAGGCATTGCTGCCACTCCAAGACTCCCAGCGAGGATAATCTCCTCTTTCCAAAATGAACTGCTGCCCGCAGAAGCTGGAGTGTTCATAGCCCACCCAGCTGTTCAAGACATACACACAGTTAGACAGCATGAAAGTTTATTCAAACAGGTTATACCTGTAAATGTACTTATATAGTGGCATGTCACAAAACAGCGGTCCTAACCAGTAAAAAAGCCTTATAAATTAATTATGTGTAATGTAATTTCTAATAATGTGAACTAATATGTCTAAGGGTCTATGAGATGTTCTCAATAATATAGCAAAATAAATCTGTCTCTGTGACTTACGCGCCACATTCGATTTTCAGAGAGCGAATATTGTCCATGCCACACTCCATGATGTTCTGACAGGCGGAGGTGAACTCCATGCGCTTGCCTTGGAAATTCTCTTGATCATAAACTGTGAGCTACACGTGTTCACAAAAACAACAAATGCTCAGTTGAGATCTTATCATTGGTGTGTCAAGATGTTTTGATTAGCGCTGTTAATCTCATCAAGCATTTACTTGCCTTCCATGGCCCCATTGGCATTGGATTAGTCAGAGCCATCCTTGAAGATATCTCAATGCTGATAGACCTGAAAAACGCAAGACTTCCATCATTTCATTTATGACAAGTAAGTTAACTAAAAAAATAAATCGCTGATTCTATCTGCTAATTTACAGGATATCATCCAAACACATCAGTGATCTAATTAATTAAGGAAGAAAAGACAGATTTATGGGTAAAAAGATTAATTTGATATGAAAGTGTTAGACATTGCAAATCTACAAAGTGTACAGATTGTATCAGCAGTATTAAACAAAATCAGATTTAGTCCAGGAGCTTTGAACAATAAGAATTCTCATAATGCTCAAAGCAAGACGTGATGCCAATTGTTATGTGAAGCATTGTTATCTACAATCTTTTGTTTAACACTTATTTTTATGAAATGTTAATAAAGTGTTCTCATTTTTTTCTGAATTGTCTGCAGACCATGACTGACTAAAATAAAAGGACTAACATGAAAGGCTTACCTGACCTAACCAATAAATAGCTGTAAGCATTCAGGGGCTCCACACAACGGTCTCCAGACCTCCAACTAAGGGCTCTATTTATACGTTGCATGACAGAATGGGAAGACTGGCCGCCGGGCGGGCAGGAGTCAGCACTTTACCCCAGGCCTCATTGTTTTAGACTGAGCCTTTGGCTTTACCCTGCTCACAATGCCATCTGCCGTAGCCAGGGAGGCATGGTGCCTACTGGCATCTGCTGCTGGGGTGCATGCCAGGCACAATGATTTCATGCATACTTTTACATATGATGGGAACAAAGTGCAAAACAGCATGCTTGCACAGATATAAGAGACAGGATCATTCTAGCACAGATGTAAGATGCAGTAAGAACTAAGTACCCAAAAAGCTTAAATGATCGTAACAATAGAAAGCCGTAGTGACAAGTATTTAACACTGAAAAGACACTTCTTCTTTCTCTCCTCTCAACACGGGGAGAGACGCATGTGTTTCAGCTACTCGCGTTCGTCTGTCTTTACATACCCATACACAGATGCTCACGTATGCATACACATGCGATAGGCCCATACAAGCACATCCATTCAACATGCATGTCCTGCCCACTCCTTTGACTTTATGCAAAGCAGGTGACCAGGAATTGTCTGGTGTGAAGTATGGCTAAATAAAATTTGGTCACTTTAAAAAGTTGGTCATTAAAGTAAACAGCATCTTTATTCTGGGATAAATTAAAAGTTTAGTTGCTAGGTTGAATTAGACATTGGAAACATGATTTGTTAATAAAATAACATTTTGTTTCATATACAGACATATATTTGGTACTGTGTGAATTGCTCACTATACTGTATATGTTTTGTTTGATGAACACAAATGTTTAAGTAGAAACTTAAGATACACCAAGTTAAGATTTGTGAGATAAAATGCAATCGTATCCACCCAGAAAACTGCTGAAGCGTCATGCAACACAACAACAACGAGACTCCCTTTTTTTCTCAGTGGAGAGGTCTGTGGCCAATCTACTGAAGTCAGCACATTACTGGCTGCGCTACAGAAAGTGAATGAGAGACCGGGAGAGAGAGCTGAAGAGATAGGGGCCGTAGAGTTCTGCTCTTTCTGCTGATGGAGGTAGACATCAGACATCCAGCCGAGGCCTGGAACAAAGCAATGAGCATAGTCAGCTGGGTCACACAGATAAGCCTGCAGTCCAAACGCCCATCATTTCTATCCAATAGCCTGTCCTCGTTCTGCCCTAGAGGTACAACTATGTATATATATATATATATATGTATCTTTAACTCCCACAAAGTTCGGATCTTGGCATCGCTTCTTTTGCTAACACACATTTTACATTCCATTCCTTTGCTCTGTTCCTGACTGTTTTGGTGAGATCATCTTGGGGTAGGACTTTCTTATAGTGAAACATAAAAAGGTTGTCCCATTTGAATAATCAGAAAACACTTGGTGTAACTTTCGAAAAAACTCTTGGGGTATCTTTACATAACACTACTTTTAACTAAAAACAAAAACAGCATTTTGGGTGTCTAAAAACACAGATATTTCACAGGTTATAAGGTGTAATTTTTTAAACCAATACCAAAACGATTTATTTTGCCCTGTAACTAAATGTAACAGTAACAATTAAGATTGAATTGTATCTTAACTAAATCTTAACTACAATCTCTCCTCTCTGTTGGCAACAGCTTCAGCTATGTCTCACACAGCTGTACAGGGAAGCATGGGGAGTCGCTATGCCACGGAAGTGAGTTCTCACAGGGTAGGTCAATCTTATCTTCATGTTCTGACATGAATGATCTCATGCTCATTTGATACCCTAAACATATGCTCTATCAACTTAAACTGTACTGTTTGTACTATATGTGTGATCAGATATATTTGTTCGAGTATGAGAATTTTCAAGGACGCATGATGGAGCTGAGTGGAGAGTGTCGTAATGTCTGTGAGGGGCTGAAACGAGTGCGTTCCATAAGAGTGGAGTGTGGGCCGTAAGTACACAACGATCTATTAAATCACTTGTGTATTATACAATCTACTGCATACCCAATTACTTCAATAGCTGTTAAATAATGATGTACAGAATATCATATGTGTATATTTTTCATAATAATGCAGATGGGTAGGTTATGAGCAGCAGAACATGGTTGGTGAGATGTTCATCCTGGAAAAGGGAGAATACCCTCGCTGGGACACTTGGTCCAACAGTTACCGCTGTGACCGTTTCATGTCCGTCCGGCCCATTCGAATGGTGGGTAAACACTCCGTACTTCACTTTAACACTAACCATGACCAGGTAAGACTTTGTAAACTGCAAAAGACAACAACATACACAACTGTGATCTTTCTCCATATAGGACCCACAAGACCACAAGATCTGTCTATATGACTGCATGAACTTTGATGGCCGTAAAATGGAGGTCTGTGATGAGGACGTTCCCAGTTTGTGGGGCTTTGGCTTCCAGGACAAAGTAGCAAGCATTCAAGTAAATGGTGGAACGTAAGAGATTCCTATTTGAATTATTTAAACAAGGTTATGTAGCTGTTTGGTGTGTCTCAAGAGTTACTTGTCATACTTTCATACCCAGGTGGGTTGGATACCAGTACCCAGGTTACCGTGGATACCAGTACCTGTTTGAGTATGGATCCTATAAGCACTGGAATGAATGGGGCGCCAGTTTCCCCCAGATCCAGTCTGTGCGTAGAATAAGAGACATGCAGACGCATCACAGAGGCTGCTTTGAGATGACGGCATAAACAATGACACACAACATGAACAGGTGGATACAGCGAATTCCTGCAGGAGGAACACTCTGGAATATAATGTGTCATATTCAGAAAGCTGCTTATAACAGACATAACCAACAGTGATGATCAACTGCATTAGCATAACGTGTTGTGTCACGACCCACATGTGTTCACCACAGATCGCAAACATTATTTAGAGCAAAGACATTCAATGTCCATCCCCTTAGATAAAATCATAAGAGAAAAAAATGGGAAAGTTTCAATGCTATAATTCTTTGTTTACTAGTTTACTTCAATTTATAAAACTCTTCTTATATCGGCACCCTTATATGTTTCTTAGCTCTATTTAAACTTTGCTAGTACTTTTCCTGCTTCATCTATTTGATCTGTGATAATCTATGAAACAGCTTTATCTAGTTGCTATAACCACGTCTAACCCTCATTATCACTGAAAACAAGAAGATCTTGTTACATTATATACTTTTCTCAGGGATGCTGGCATCTAAAAACACATTTACTACTACTAAAATAAACTATTTTAAAAGCACTATTATTGTAAGTATCATTTACGTTGCTCTGCTATCTCATCTTAGAAAAGGTTAGAACTGATGGTACTTACAGGGATCCTTTAATAATAAAATAATAATAAAAAGGAATAAATAAGTCATATACTGTACAGTTTTGAATCACATGGAAGTGAATAAATGATGAAGTACTTTTTATTATAAACAATTCCATGTAAAATGACTTATCATGAAACAAAAATTGTACCAAAGGTTTTCACCATACTGATAGCTCAGATATCAATATTTGGTGGTTTAAATGCTGATATGAGGTATCTCTCTACGCTTTTATGTTAAAGCATTTTCTCAGAATTTATTCTGTATTTATAAGTTTGACAGCAAATCTCACATTCATATCTTTTGTGCTATGTACATTTATATTTGAAAAAGGTTAACAGGATTTTCTTTCATTTCTATGTTAGTAAGCTTTCTTCCAGGGGCATAAAACATCGTCTTTGACCAGCAGGAGACAGCTGTCATTTACTTTAAAACAGTAGCGATTTAACGAATGGTCTGCCTACTTCCTTCCGTTAATGCTGATCATCTCTCTCTGGTTGCTCTAATACATTCGGTAACTCCTTCGGTTCCACTCGGACCTTAACAAGTCTATATCTTAAGACCGTGTGCTGGGGGAGGTGGATGGGCTATTCTTGTAACAGTACAGCCTGCGTTAAACAGCCAGTAGAAGGGAAACAAACAAACAGCGCTTGCCAGCGAGCTTGGGTGCGAAAACGGAAACCGCGCACGAACGGCAGCGTGTTTAGAGATGAAAGTGAAGCAAGTCTGCGAGGCAGGTGTCCCGTGTACAACCGAAGAGGATTTAATAACACATTCAGTCATAACGCCGGAGGATGTGCTCGGGCTGCAGAAGATCACAGACAGTAAGTTAAGCGCAATCAATCTCGCGCCAAAACAGGAAGCTTCCGAATACAATCGCGCGGACACGAGCTGCAGATATTTGTAAACTTACATAAATTTCGCATCGTCATTTTTTGCCATAAATGCTGCTTTACCTCCTGCATGGTTTGACGTGACGTAAACGTCGAAATTCGAGACGTCACGTATGTTTTTGTTTAGAATGTGACGTCTTTATTTACAATGTAGCGTCTTCTCCATGTATTGTTTTAATGGAGAACGCAGGGTCGCAGTAACCAAGTATTGTGGTTTAATCGTTTCTTTCAAGCTTTGGTAAATAACCAAAATGGCTATTTTTATTTATTGAGCCCCAGACTGACGTTTCTTTACGTAAATGGACATCGGTTTGTGATTATTGAAAGTTGAATTTCTTTATTGATTGATGGCACAGTGTAAAGCTGAATGGCTTTTTACTCCGCTCAGATGAATGCAAATCTTAATATATTAAATTGAATTCTCCTCATATTTAGTAATATTTCAATGTAACATTGCTTAATCTACAGTGTCAACAGGTGTTTTAATTATATAGAGTAAACATTATTTTTGGACCTAGGACCATATTGCTTATTAAGTGCTGTTTAATAACCGAAACCGTTTTATAATTAACTGACCAAGGTTTTTTAGTTTTGCTTCTTTTCTTGTCATGGGTAATATTTAGAGAGGTAGGCCCTAAAAGGTGCCTTTGGAGGTGTCTGCTGCTTCTCCCACAATAAAGTTATTAACTGGCATTCGAACAAAGATACTTAGCAGAGATCAGATCTGTTAAATGCAAATGCAAGATTTCAAATGAGTTCAATTCATCAATATGAGAAATGTTTTTCGAAGCTGGAACCACCACAACTGACTGAAAGAAATTTGCATTACTGTTACACTTATCACATGACATCTTAGATTTTAATGGCACACATTCATAACATTATTACACTAGGAAATAAAAGCAGTATTTTGTCATTTATTCTTAAGCAAAATTCTGTGAAATCACAATTGGATGTCAAACATTTAGGTGTCTAACTAATATCCTGGATTACCCATCTACAAATATCTTAGCTGCTTTTGTTTAAGGTTACGGGCGGCTATGCCATAGAGGGTGAACTTCTGTGTGCATTAATTCACTGATTCATTATTTACTTTATCTTCTAAAAGGTATATTACTAATATAAACAAGAACACAAATCTGTGTAACTACTTATTTTGCTTTGAGTAAGAAATATTTCTATGGCTATTTTACAGTTTTGTGTAGATCTGCACATTAGGCAAAATCTAGTAAATCTATCTGTTTGTTGTATAATGCAGGCCCCTTTTTTGCCTTAAAGTAACGGGTGTTAGAAGCTGGTAGTGATCTTGCATTGGTATCTTAATGTTGCTAGGTGACAACATTAGATGCAGTGAAGCATGGCTCTTTGCTGGTTTTATAAGCTACAATGATGATATCTTTTTGCATGATGTGTGAATCAGACATGCAGTCTTATATTATTTTGCATATCCACAACATATGTCTGCTGTAAACCCCCTGTCCCTTAGCAGATCTTTGCACTTTGCCTCCCCTTTGTCTCTGCTGCACACTTAGAAAGCAAAAGAGCTAAAAATATCTCAAGTGATCGGCAAAGTCCAGTTTTGCCCATCTGTTAACAGGAAGCTTGGGATATGAATAGGTAGGAAGGCTGGTTTAGGCCTGTAATGTTACTTTGCAATAAAACGTATAATTCCGACAAAATATGGGAAATTTATTATGTATCCTTAGTCTGTAGTGATAAATACAGTGTTTTCCTTGTGGAAATGGACCTCACAAAGGTTAAAGTTGTAAATCCCTGTAGCGTCTCGCAATCTGTGCCATGTGGTGGTGAACAATGTAAGCTTCTTAGGATAAATTCAGCACAGGGAAAGGACTGCTTGTACCTCGTATGCTTCTTATGTTGTTGTTATGTTAAGCCACACTTAAATATAAATGCATGCTATTAAGATTTTTATATTATTTTAAAATACAAAAATGTTTTCGGAAAATTATATATAAATTTAATTTACACATTTGTTGCATTTATTGCGGAATATATAAGTACAGGGACAACATGTCTACCTAAAATGCGATGCATACAATGAAAAAGTAAATATAGATTTACAAATAAAAAGCATTCAATTTAAATCAGATCTCTCTGACAGTGCTTATAAACAGTATCCTCCCATGTAAGTGATGTCATCAGGAGGTGTATGGTCATCATCAATGTCATTTACATGCAACATGAAAGAGTACAGAAATAGCTTTTTTGTCTCTGCAGTCTATCACATGAGATAAGGCTTTCATCTCAAACCCTCATGTGCTAAACCCTCATGAATATGTGCTAAAAATGCTTGCAAAAGTGAATTAAAAGGAAAATCAGCTTTTGTTGAACTATATAAGTCATATCATATACCAGGTATGGTTTGTTTTATTAATTGACTGTAGTTAGTACTCTTCTTCTCTCCTGTGCTATATATGCTGTTACTCTTTTAAAGATTGAGAAAATGTTTTCAGATAAGTTACTCATATTGAAGATAATCACATAGTTTAGGCACGTATTGAATCGCTTTGGGTTTTGTTTCCATAGATTACCTCTGTGGTCCAGAGCAGAACATACACAGCATCGACTTCACCAGGTTCAAAATCAGAGACATGGAGACCGGCACAGTTCTTTTTGAAATCACCAAACCCCCTGCCACAGGTAAAACATGGGCCCAGACCTAAATTCAATGCAATTTCAGTCATCACTCCAACTAAATAGACGGTTCATTTAAATGCAAGTCTTGTCTTGAATTTATCCCCATAAAGCCCTGATTTCCATTTAGATGCAGTGCGTTGCACAAGAGCCCTTCAAAGGCTCATTTGGTTGTGCTGTGCCCTTTCTGATTCACAGAGACTGGAGAGGACACAAAAGACTTTGACCCTAACGCTGGGCGCTTCGTGCGATACCAATTCACCCCCGCATTCCTAAGACTACGGCAGGTTGGTGCCACGTAAGTAAAAAGTACTTCGCAATCAGTGTCAGAATTACACTTGATCCTAAAATTGCAACCTAAAATTACCCACTTGATTCAGTTTGGTCTTTCATACGTGCATTTTTAAGTGGCAGAACCCTGGCTGGGAAATTGAGACGTGCTGTAGCCAAAACTTCACATGTACATTCCTTTGACTGTAATAAATTGTTTATCAAACAATTACGTTTTTGGTCTCATTCCCTTTCAGAGGAAAACACAATCTGGTTTTCCCTAAATCAGCTTTTTCATCTCCACAGGGTGGAGTTCACTGTAGGAGATGCTCCCATAAACAACTTCCGAATGATTGAAAGGCATTATTTCCGTGGGCAACTACTAAAGAGCTTTGACTTTGAATTTGGCTTCTGCATTCCCAGCAGTAAAAACACATGCGAACACATCTACGAGTTTCCACCTCTTTCTGAAGAAATAAGTAAGTGTTTTTAGCTATCGCTATACATCCACACCGTAATGTGATACATAGAAACACATATTCATGTATGTATTTCACATATAAAAAATGTCACACACACGTTGTTGGTGTGGGAATGTGCAGGTGTTCGATTTACACATCTGTCATTATGTTTCTGCATTCTTCCATAGTGCATGAAATGATCCTTCACCCCTATGAGACGCAGTCTGACAGCTTTTACTTTGTGGACAACAAGCTGGTAATGCACAATAAGGCAGATTATTCTTACAACGGAGGTCTGTAAAGACATTCATTATATGCAGAGTTTCTATGGACTGGCACAACACTGAAAATGACATTTGTGATGGATTTGGTAAAGAAATCACACCAACTCTCAGGATACTTTTGTGTGCGCGTGTGTGTCTGTATGTGTGCGTGCAAGAGAAATTGTTTTTGTTTTTCAGAATCATTTAAATGCATTTCATAAATAAAAGAGTAAAGAGTATATAAGCGTGCCTGTGCACATGTGCATTGACTGCATTCTTGACATTAAAGAAAATCAGTATTTTCATGTACTTTTTAATTCTACAGTATGAACCATTTACATACTGCCATTGGCTGTCAAACAGTTTCCACCTCATACTCACTCTATTGGTTGAGTCAATGTTACTGAGTCCCAGATGCATAAACATGTGGTCTAATAAGATAAGGTAAAGATGTATACAATACACCATAACCCTGACATTGCACTTCTACCTTTGGCATCTAGATAAAAGAGCCTCTGTTTTCTAACTTTTACTTTTGAATTCTTAAAGTTGGGGCCAATTATGATGTGAACTGTGTTATTTATTCATATATATTGACACACATATTTTAAATATGAGCATCTTTTGTTAAAAATTGTGATAGATATTTGTCAATTGTTTTACGTGCGTTAACAAAAATAAAAATGACCAAATCATCCAATGTTTTTCATTTCTTCGCTTTATTCATTATACTCCTGCACAGTGCTGAAATTCAGATAAAATAATACTTAAACTGTAGAAAACTAAAGGAACATATCCATTATAATCCATTACAGCAAAATGCATATAGATGTTTTCTGTGACATCACCATTGTATAATTACAACTACTTACAGTATGCCCTACTTATGTAAATACAACTTAAATGTTGTATTTTTATTTACTTTTTTCTGCTATTGCAGTAAATCAGACTGTAGGAAAAGGGACAATCACACCCCCCTGTGGTTGTCATGGCAAATGCAAACAGAAATCAATACTGACTATAAAAACAAGACTACTCATTCTTCACGCAAGCCAGAAACGCCTCACTGAAATCTTACCAACCGAAATACTGAAAGTATCACAGGTTAAAATAATAACACTTGCACAAAAGTAAACACTCATTTGGAGTGATTTTGAGCATAGTGAATACTTTTTACCTCCAGACCTTTTGGGAATTTACCAAAATACCACAATTTGTCATATCTGACAATTAATTTATATATGAATATTAGAAAGTTAATGAAGTGGTTTTTAACTCAGTCACCACATTCAGCATAAAAAATAATGTGTCAACTGTGAAACTTTTTGTCCTATTCATATAACATCTTACATCTGTATGAATGTAGAGGGTTTCATGCTCATAACAGAGGAATAGGAGTGTTTTCTGCTGTAGAGAGGAGGCATGGCATGCTGTCTGCACTGGTAAAAGCAGTCATGTAGATCCCATTAAGATACAGCTCCGAGATGCTGCCTTGCACCCCACTGTCAGTCCCCACTGACCCTAACTCCCCAGCAGGGATCCCATATACCTCCACATCACCTGAGGCTTGAGAGGGACTCAGCTGTGGTGGAGACGGAGATGCGTCCATGACTGCCAGGGTATCTGGAGCCAGACTGTCATTCCTGAGCTCCTCCCAAAGGTTCCCTTAAAAAAAAGATAAGTAAAATATGTTAACACATGACAGAAACTCTATATCTTCCTATTATTCCAAAGACTGTACATCCCTCCTTACCATGTAATTGTAGGTCAGTAAGGCTGGGATTTAATGCATCAACATCATTACTGATTTCCCCCTCTAGCAGAAGTTCCTGCATACCCACCGCAGTACCGTGACCGACCTGCAGGGCGGTGCTGTAGCTTGGTGGGGAGTGGGCTGGTAAGGGGGAATCTAGATTGCTGGATCTCAGGCTGGAGGAATGCCCAGTGCAGTAAGGCTGGGAGGCAGGAGAGTAGAAATAGAAAGGGTCCGGGGTAGTGTACGATGGAGACAGGTGGACAGTTTGAGGGGACAGGGGGCTGTAGGGAGATGTCTGATGCTGGACGCTGGTGTCATGAACAGGTGGCTGTCCGTAGGATGGATGCATGCCAACTCTTAAGGGATGGGAATGTGTATGGCTGCTTTGCAGACTGAAGTGAGCACCAAGTGTCTTTAACTTTTCAGGTCTTTCCCCAAGTAGACGTTCCAACTCCTCTGAAATAACCAGCAAAATATGTTTTATATATTGTGATACAGTAGATAGAATTGTAAAAACAATTCATATTTTAATTCACAATATATAATATATCTATAGAGGTATAGTATAAACTACTTTATATGGGCTTGATTAAATGGAGATTTACATAACATACATTAACATAAAAACAATAAAATGCCTCAATAAATGCCTTAATATTCTCTACTAATGACTTGTTTTTAAAAAGAGTATCAGTCTTGACCACGTGTTCTATAGAAATTAGCCTATCATGTTTTTTTAGTCAAAATTACTTGAAGCATTTACAGTAATTAGTAATCCATTACACACTCATTGTGATGTACACAAAATGTACACAGTTCATCTGCACACCTGGTCGTGCCATGCTGCGGCGTACGGTGAGAGGGTCTTTACGTCTCCATTTGTGTAACTCCTCCTGCATCTTCTCTACTTTGGCTGGGTTTAAAGCCCACAGACAGCCCTTTCGAGAGGAGTTCCCATTCTTGTTCTCCACCTTCTCAAAGCACTTGTTCAATGACAGGTTGTGTCGGACAGAGTTCTTCCAACCATCTGGTGCTGTCTGATAAACCACACATGAAATCTAAAGCTCAAAAAGTTATAGTAATAATGGAAAATACAGTCTGGATTAAAACTGGATATAACAATATCCACACATGTGTTAAACACAAATTATACCACACCTTCTCAAGAACATCCACAGCAGCTCAACTTAAATCAGTTTTAACTTCTAGTTTTAGTTTGTTTTACTCCTCAGATATCAGAGTGATGTCAGTGAACTTGGCTTCTTTCCATCGCTGTAACACAAGCTCCCTTCAATTCTGTTCTTTAACCCAAATTTCTTCTTTACGTCCCTTCAGTGAAGTCAATAAAAGTCTGTACAGATTTCTATTACCTAATGATGTGCCAACATAGTGTCACAGTGTAAATCCCTTTACCAGTGAAGCCCCAGGAGGAGGTTAAATCAAACCATCAGGAGATCATGCCATGACAGGTATGTTCCATGATGCCTGAGGATGTGCTGCTTTTGTGCATAACTCTGTTTGCATTTTTGTATTTGTTACATTAGCCATGCATTAGTCTTGCCAGGATCCTCCTCCAGGATATCAATTTTTCACATATAAATGTATATTAGAAACTATTTTCAAATGCGATAATGAAGTATATACCTTAAAGTAGGGAAAATGTTCCGTCATGAAGCTGTAGATCTCACTTACTGGCAGACTGCCTGTTTTGCTGTTCCTTAGAGCCAGGAAGATAAGAATACTACAAGAAACATTTAACATCCCAATAAATAAAAGTAATTGTAGTGGTTTGTTAAACTATAAAAACGCTTGCATGTACCTATAAGAGTAGACAGGTTTAGGATACAGCGGCGGAGCAGAAGTGTCTTGAGATGTTTGTGAAGTCAGGCTTTGGTTACAGTAATGAGATATTATGTCTGTTCCTCTTGAGGAGTACACACCTGAAAACTAACAGTGATGTACACATTAAACAAAAAATCAAATAGTTGACTAATTATTTTTTAATTATGTTCGACTTTTTGTCTCGTTTTTCTGCTGGCATCAAATTTACCTGCTGTTCTATAGGAGCGAGTGTGCTGTACGTCTGATGGGACGTGTAGCTGGGAGGATCTTCAGATCTCGTCTCTGACTCATTGTAGGGCTGCTGAGTTCCCTGCCCCAAAAGCAGACCATGATCTATTTAGTGCTGACATATCATATGTTAATGCTTCTTTAGAAAGTGTAATAAGGCCATCTGCTAGCACATCTGCCTGGCAGATCTTCATGTTTCACGTCTTTTGCCTGTGGCTTCACAAGAGTGCTGGCAAGTTTTTTCCAAGACTTTGTGGTATACCTTGACATAACTTTTGCTTAATTTCCCATCTAATTATTTTTTAAATGTATCTCTACTTTGGTCTTACCATGAAACTGGTGGTGTCCACATTAGAGCTCAGTGGAGACCAAGAAGTCTGTTCAACCAATCCAATTGCTGTAGTGAGTTTAGCGGCCAACCCGGCTCTGAGACACCTGAAGGCTTGAACTTCAGGAACGGCTCCTTCACTGTACTGGCGAATGTATGGATGAAAATGACCATTCTCTGCCGGTTCCTGTCCAACAGGGCTCCCATCTACACTGTGCCTACGAAAGCGCTCAGCAATAGCACTCTTTTGCCTATAGGGGGCGCTTTCTCTTTGAGAGTATGGTGCAAATCCTTCCCCAACATTACTCTGGTGACACTAGAGATCAACAAAATAGCAACAGCTTTAAAACATCTTAATATGGAAAAACATACAGTATTCAATGTTCCTGATTTATTTCTATTTATGCAATCATTTTCTATATGGAAATGCTGTAGCATGTATAAATCTGCTTAAGAGTCTATAAAAGCATGTACTGTGACATGCAGCCCTCCCTGCGGGCCATTATTAATTAATATTAAATCAAAAGAATTTTAGGGAAAGGCAGGATGAAATACATCAATTCCTGCCTCGGGGTCTGTGTCCTTGAATGGTGCCTTGTGCGAGGGTTCACGTACTCATCAATTGGTAATAATTTTGACACTGTGTCATAATGAGAGCAGCTGGCGGGCAGCAGTCAATCAAAAACGGCAACTATAAAACAGTCTAGACTGATGGTAAAGAAACAGTGTGTTATCAGTTTCTTTCATCTAACATCAGATATAGTAGACACATAACATTAATCTATCTATAACAATACCTGTGATTCTGGCATCTGGAAGCAGTGTGTCCTTAGGTGGTCAAAGGAGTGTAAAGATATTGGTGAGCTTCTGCTGCTTGTGGATGGGAAAGACAGGCCCTGGGGCTCAGAGGACATCGTCCCTACAGCCTGTCTCTTCAAAATAGCATAAAATGAGGTCATTGGGTTATTGTTGATCTTGTCAAATTTGTTTTTTAAACATAAATTAGACATATTGATGAGCAATGCAATGGCTATATGACTCATTTCCATGAAATTACTTCCTCTACAAACACTAAAGAGTCAGAAACAGATGGGGTCTACTGTCCATTATCTGGTTAGTAACAACCTTCGAACAGAATGTAACATGCAAATGAGATTACCTATACTGTAAAGTAAGAAAAAAAAAATCACATGCATGTCAAAACATGACAACGTGGACTACAAAAAACCCCTCAGGTTAGTTCACCCAAAAATGAACCAATAAATGTAATATTTTTTTTACATACAATGAAAGTGAATAGGGCTCGAGGCTGTCAGTCTCTAACATTCTGCCTAACATACCCTTTTGTGTTTTATGGAAGAAGGTGAATAAATAATGACAGAATTTATGATTCTTTTTACTGTAACATTTAAAAAAAAAATAATGTCATAAAGGTATTTTCCACGTGTTCAATCAATCCAGATCTCTTTTTGTTCTGCCTTTGGGCAAACCTGAACTTTTATGGGCCATAACTGTGCAACTACTTGTAACCCAAATCCTTGTCTGCTGTCTACTAAGCATCATCCAATATTCTCCAGTCTTCCTGGAATCTGTTCTCACTTACTGTCAACAGAATGTGTCAGGGCCAAAAACTCATTAAAATTACCAACAAACCATGAAGAAGAAGCAGAAGAGTGTTAGTGAAATGAAATTGAGACGGGGGAGTTTTGCTCTATTTGAAACATAGAGTGTAATTCAGTATCAGAAAGGAAGTTGATCTGTGACTTAACTGATCCCTCGACCTGTTATGGTCGACATACAAACCATTTCCACTCCTGAGAAAAAAGCGAAAATTGCTGAGCACAGAAAACTTCTGGGGTTTATGTTTAAAAGCTAATTGGACGTAATAACCAGGCTTTGTAACCATCTTATAGTATATGACCTGTAACTATTACATTTAAATCTCAATATATATTTACTATATATGTTTTAGTTCCAATGGTTTATTATATCAATTTATTCTTCTTGTGTTTGACAGAATAAAGATGTGTAGGTGATCATGTATACAAGGCTTTTGTGTGAAAATTTTAGTTTTGTAAATGACAGTATTTTAAATCTGAAGGTGACAATGTGTGTATTGTTCAACTAACTGCATGCAGATTTGTGTGTATGTGTACTCATACAGTGCTCCCAAAAAGTATTTGGGCACATCTGGGCACTAAGGTAAGGTCATTGCATTAAAAAAATAAACTATAAGGCCTATATATAGGTAAATAAACAAGTGCAATATAAAAAAATAAAGTAATGTTAAAATAGCATTTTTGCTATTTATTATAACCTACTGATGCTGTGGTTATTTCACTGGATTTCACTGCAAGTGATTTCACAAAATCCATTAAATATTTATGAACATATTTCACTAATGTCTGACAATCACAAAGTCTCTGAATACTTTTGTATTAGTTTACATCAAAAGAATATCTATTGTTTCATCATTTGAACACACAAATGTATCATTGTTTTGTTTAAAAAAGTGTTAAAGTGTGCTTGTGTAAAATAAATGATTTCTTTTGTGATTAGATTTACACTTTTTGCCACTGTTTATTTAAAGCAACAGTGAATTTAGGTTAGATTTGATCAGTTTTATGTGGTGCCTGGAAGTCAAAGCCTTGACCATGGCATTGCTAGTGGTACAATGAAGCAAAACAGACTATGCTGCTTTATCCTCTAATACAGATGAAAAAGTATGATTATAATATCATCTACTGTAAGTTAACAATGAGCTAAAAAGTTTAATTCTATATTTCTTACTTTCTCTCTCAAGATTTATCTTGCTATGCTGCGTATAAATAAGATCAACATTCATCTTACTTTAATTTGGTCTCCTGCATGTCTATACAGCCACACCCACCCACTGGAACCATTCTCATCACACTTGAGTGGCATTTCAAATGGACTGTGCATCTACCTTACGCCATTCTCCATCTAGAAATTGGTTGGATTTCTTCCCGTTTGTCTACATAGCACTTTTAAAACAAATTGGAGCTTTTAAAAAACCTTAACACCTCATATTTCCCCAGCTGTGGTCAAGTGTGTGAGATTTGCATATTTTGCACTAGTATGTTGTCAAGTAGGAATGCTGTTGAGCGCATACTCATGTACATAGCCAATAAGTTATCAATACAACTGTTAAAGCTATTCAGTACTTAATCTGTGTAGTTTAAAACTAGTGTGTATTATAAATGTCAATGAAACGCACTCAAGGGATGTTTTTACATTTATTATTAAACACAACGTGCTAATAAATCCATACAGTTGTGTTTGCCAAAGTCTCTACTTGACAGAAATGTGAGCCTTCCAGCACTGACTGGAGAAAATTAAGACACTAAGAACTACAATAAACCTTAAAAACATTTGCAACTTTATCACTGCACAGATTATCACAATCATTGATACATATTGTACAAACAGCTGTCACATCTGATCAGTGTTTGTAAGACTGTCCTCATCAGATAAATATGCCACATAGAACCATTTGCGTTATTTTGCTGACATATCTAAATATAATGTATTTCAACTCCATTCCAGCAACTTCTCCTGAATTACAGTAGTATTTGGCAATGCAGCACAAGGTTGCTAAGACAAGCCAAGCTCAGCTGGAAACCATATCAATAATATAATTTTTTTACATTATTCATTCAGTAATGAATTGCATTCATGATCTCAGCTTAGCTCTGGGATTTGTTTAAAAGGCTCAGTCCCTTTGGCCCAAAGCCAACATGTGGAGAAGACCTGCTGGAACAGGTTTTGTGATGCACACACACGTGTGCGCACACTTGCTTCTTGTCGAGGTCACTGGCAGCTGTGAGCCTCTTCGAAGTAATGAGAACATTTTTTAAATGTTAAATCAGTCAGATTCATAATCAGATCCCTGAGAGAATGGGCACCCTGCCTAAATTCAGCACCCAGAGGAAGACGACCCTGCTGGTTCTGACTGCACCTGCCTTGCCCTGCCTTTACTCTTCTCTTTTTTAGATACATTTCTGCTGAGACTTAATCCAGGTGGAGACAAGCCTTACAAGGAGCCCGAGGGACATTTTATGATGACTTATTTATTAATGTCAAATGGGATACAGTGGTACAATAGTCTTTGAGAAAGCCTATAGGTGTGTGGACTTCAATGCATAGACCTTTATTTTACTGCTACTTTATCAAAGTTGAGCCAAAAACACATCCTAATATGGCCTAGATGGCGAGAAGATACTTTGCACTAATGAATTTGTGCATACCTTCCATCACATAGAGTTATATAAAGACTTTTACTTACCACTGTGTGTGGTGCTTCCAGGCCCAAGCAGCTGTATATCAAAGCAGGCGATTAAAGTCCACACAGGTACCTGCAAACCGGCTGGAAATCTCTCTCTTTATAAGTTGCCACTCTGCTTTTGTAGTGACTGACTACTGACAAGTAAAACAACTAAGACAGATATCTATACAAAGAGAGAGAGAGAGAGGGAGAGAGAGAGAGAGAGAGAAGGGAGGGAAAATGAATGTCAATACAGGTGAATTCTTCCCCTACCCTTCTGGTGAACCTGGGAGGCAGAAACAAGGCTCTCTTGAACTGCTGTATTAAAATCATATTCTAATGAGAAGGGGGATGAACTGGGCGGAGGGAAACACAAACAGTGATAGTGGAAGAGAATTGAAAAAGTGCTTATGTTACACTGCTTGGTGGGCCAGCTTTGGGCTTTTTTATGTCAGGCAATCCAAACTAGAGAGGGCGAGGGCATGGTGAAAGGGCCTTTTTTATTTATATAAAATAAATAAATTAATTAATTAATCAAATGAATAAAGACAACAATTCACCTAAAATGATCATTTCAACATCAGGTTTTTGCATTTCACAATCACGGTAACTGTCAACATTCTACTAAAGAAAGTCATTCAGGTTTGGAACATCAAGGAATGAGTAAGTGATAACAGCATACAAAATCTCCATTGACCATAGAAGTTATGTGCCTCCATGTAATAACACAACATTATGCAGAAATGCTTCAACATGCTGTATTTAATCCATGGCATGGATCAAAGCATATATATTACATTACCCTATTATATTTCAAGGTATCCTTCTTTGATTTTCTTGTTTCAGTGTGCTTTGCAAAGAAACCCCTGGAATAACACGCCTTAAGCTGGTGATAGGGTAACTGATCATAGTGAATAGTTTGGCATCGGGACATGACACCTCAAAGCACAATTGACAGACACACGATTGCCTGTCTTCTCCTGCTCCCCGGTTTGGCATTTCAACTCATGCAAAGTGAACACACAAGAAGATTAGCTTTTCTTTCAGTAGTGTGCTGAAAACTAAGAAGTATTTATGCTGAGCAACAGACAGGTTACACTTCTTTGTGTTCTGGTTTTAAAAACACTAATATTTTTGGCCATGATCCCTGTGTTTCTTAATTAAAAAATACATAATATGCATCTCTTAAAATAAACTCCAGGAAACATGAGCAGCACCTGGACTAATCAAGTTAGTTATTCTCTTTTGGCTGAACTTAATAAGCATAAAATTTGTGTCACAACTCCACTTTAACAGCTGCTGTTTCGCCTTGAGATGTAAAGCATTTCCCAACAAAGTTACATTGCATTGCGTGATCGAAAATAAAGATTGCCAGGTGTGGCTTTCTCTTAGAGAAATCTCAATCAGATGTTACTGAGAGACTGGTGGATGGGTCATGAAGGTTAGCAGTGCCTGTTGTCCACCTCCACCCACATTCTTCATCCACTCAACCTCCATCTCACATCCCTGAATGAAAGGATTTGACTTCTGTTCAGTCCACTTGGTCCAAACCAATCAAAGTCTTTGGGGCTGTAATCCTATTGGATGGCTTTGGACAGGACCTGCTGCAGTCAAAATTAATTAAAATTAATGTCTATCATTTTCTATTCTACTTTTATTTTTTATTATTTATTTGTTTGTTTAGTTTGATTTGTATTATTTTTGCTTGTTTAGTTTGATATGTATTATTTTTGCAAGCATCTTTGCATTCCATTTTCCTCATTGCTTGTCACAATATTTTCACAATAAATGTAACACTTTTTTAGATCCTTTTTTAGTAATTTAATCATTTAATTTTAGTTTTCAAATAGTGGTGGTTTGAAATTAAAAATCTTTAAATTAAATCTCTAAATGTTCAATTAGATTAAAAAGCATTGAAATTCATATGGATGATAACCTTGGGTAAAGACCCATTGTTAATACAGTACATGACTGACACACATCATAATACATCACAAGCCCCCGTTACCTGTTCCAGGACACTAAACAGAGCTCCATTATAAATAACACATAACCAACTCAATAAACTTGGCCCGTGTAATTACTGCCTGTCAGCATGTAATATACTATATAAATTTCTTTACGAACAGAGATGTAAAGACATGCTTGATTCTTAATGTGGATTTCAGTCTTCAATCAGGCCCCCGGGGTGTGGGCAGAGCTGGCAGCGTAACGCATGTTCAGGCTCATTCCTATAGAAAGCCACACGTTCATCTGCTCTGGCAGAATGTTTTTATTCATTTCTCACAAAGCATATATTCCACAGTGAAATCACAAGTGAGGTGAGAAACAGAGAAGATGTCTAACAGGACTGACCACTGTTGGACAGAACCCTCAGGGTAACATTGAATGATGTTTCCTTTCAAACGCCACAGAAATAAGTGACACTCACACAAACAAACAGTCTACACTGGAGGCGATGTCATAAACTGTGTGAATTACACGCCGTATTTAAAACACAGAGGTCTAAATATTGACAGCGGTTGAAAAGACTGGTTTAGATTTTAATGACGTCTTTTTGCACTGTTTCAGGCTTTGACAACTTCAAAATGCAAATAGCTGTCAATGTCAATGATATGGAAGGCCTGGGGCTAGTTGTCAAATATTTCTCAGGGTAAGTTTATTTTTAAAAATCAATGGCTGGATACATACATATGGGTTTTGGCTACAAATTGCTATGATATGCTGATCAGTGATCAATGTTATGATAGCGGGCCATGTTGTCATATATATACATATATATATACAATTATGAAGCTCAAAATGTTTAATGAATTAATAGTATAAAAGTGCAACCTATAACCGACCTACTCTGACATTTATGAAACATCAAACATAGTTGTATAGTGTTAACCTGTTTATCACAAAGCTGTTACAAGAAACCTAATAATTAAATTTTATTTAAGAGCATAAAATTTACAAAACAAAAATTATAGCATATAATATTTAGAAGCTTAAGAAATGTTGCCCACTATACACTTAAAGAAGAAATCACAAAAAACCTCACTCGCAGATCTATCATCAACAGATTTTGTTAAAACAATGCTTCAGAGTAACAGCAAAGATGAAAGATAGCAAGTAAAATGAGAATGCCTCAGGCATACTTACAGTGCCCTTTTCCCACTGTTACAAACTGACAGCATGGGTGGAGCAAAGAAGAGGTGGAGGGGTAGAAGTCAAAGTATATGTGAACTTTATTTAAATATATATATATATATATATATATATATATATTAGATTAATGTGTTTAAATGCACCAGAGTTAAATATTACAGATGCACTAGGTGTGGTGAGGCAGGTTGAATATTTTTCATCCAAAAATAAAAAATATATTGTGCATGATGCAGTAATATGAAGAATATAGCAAACCATTTATTATTTGATTATATTGTATTATTTGTTTTTGTTTTCTAATTATTATAGTACAAAGAAAATTACTTTGAAATTGAATTGCATCAAAAGAAAATCCTATTTGAGAGTTTATACCAGGTACAGTCTCTTCAAATTTATTTCCCTTTTTGAATCCTGTTATTTCCTAAATCTTGTTATTTGACCAAATCATTATAAAACCACCCCAATCCCCAATACTTAGCTTAATATATATATATATATATATATATATATATATATATATATATATATATATATAATATATATATAAAAAAATGTGTGTGTGTGTGTGTGTGTGTGTGTGTGTGTGTGTGTGTGTGTGTGTGTGTGTGTGTGTGTGTGTGTGTGTGTGTGTGTGTGTGTAGTACCACGTTTAACCGCTAGCTGTCAGTATAACATACAGCACCTTCACGACAGAGCTACTTCCGTACCGTAAATCGCTTTCGGTCAGCTGTTAGCAGTAAAGAATACCAATGCTCTTTCTTCTGTGTCTGTATAATCTAAAGCCTGGGATACTGTAACAGACTTACATCATGGACAGTTCAGACACCAGCGCTATTCTTCCGGAGGACCCTTCAGAGTGTGATGAATCCAGTAAACTCTGTTGTTTTGGGGTGACAGAGGGCACCAAACCACCGCCGTGTTCATGCCCGTTTCGCATAACTGTGGAGCCCGTGATGTTTCTGTCCATGTTCTCCATAGTTCTCCAGACACCTCTGTACATGCAGTACCTGTGGGATCGTATCAGTGAAGATGTTAGTTATAACGGCACAAAAACTGGAGGATGTAATGCATCGACTGTTGACGACCCTTTAGAGAAGGTAACTTGCCTGTGTTTTACTATCTATAATCTTAGGTGTCATGTGATGCTCAAAAACATCTGCCACAGTTTTACAAATCACAAATTATACGAATAAAGGGTCGTTTTTTATTAAAGCGCCAAACACAATTCAAAATTAGTGAAGATAATTAATTAATTCTGAATTCAGTGAAATTTATGTTTAAAGACGTTTTGATTTTTTTGCATTTCAATTTTTCCATTTTAATTATTGTCTTTGGGGAGTGAAAATAAAACCACAGACAATAACAAAAGACAAATCCAGACTTTTCTAAAGTGGAGGCTGCTGACATGATGATTTAAAGATAAGAGGAACTTTTTAAGATATTAATAACACAACATTACAAATAATGAAGTATGACACATAAAATTGTTTAAGACAATAAGAATGATCTCACCTGATATCACCTATAACCTTCACTCAAGAATTTCCGCTTTTCTTAAAGGGGCGACATCCTTTTACATCCACAGACATGTAGTTGGGGACAACTTTTAAAATATAAGATAACGTGTATTTTACGTTATTTATATTATTTAAGTTTGATTAAAGTGTACCTGTTCATTACAATCTGTGTTCATAGTATAACCACTTTATTTGTGTTAAAAATGTAACAATAAGAACAATAAAAGAAGTTTTCATACAAAATGGTTTTTAAGGTTTTTTACCCTACACAATACAAACATTAACGTTTTATAATTTTTCAATTTTATGTAAACTTTGTCACAATTAGAGTAACTCCACTTAAATGACCCAATAATGGTGAACATGTTGATTATTTTCTTCATCTAGGAAGTAGAGACACAGACTGCCCACTGGAACCTGTACATCGATTTGGGTGGATTTTTTGTCGGCCTAATAATGGTGACCGCTCTGGGCTCCTGGAGTGACCGCGCGGGTCGCCGTCTGCTTCTGATCATCCCTTCTTTAGGCTTGGCTGTCCAGGCGGCCGTGTATCTGATTGTGATGTACTTAAAGCTGCCTGTGTACTGGTTCCTCATTGGCCGGATTTGCAGTGCACTCTCTGGGGATTTCAATGCTATTTTGGCTGGTTGCTTTTCTTATGTGGCTGATATCAGCGACAGGAACTCCCGCACCTTCCGCGTGGCGATACTCGAAGCTTGTCTGGGATTGGCTGGCATGTTTGCGAGCATCATTGGTGGGCTGTGGCGTCGGGCACAGGGGTATTAATGAATTCTTTATGCATTGTATTACAGCAAAGATTCAATAACAATGCAATTTATCCAATTTGCCTGTTTACCTCTAGGTATATCAACCCTTTCTGGCTAGCACTGGCCACAAATCTAGCGGCGGCCCTGTATGCGTACCTTTTCGTGCCTGAATCTTTTACCCCTGACCCAGAGGCAAAATTCTTCTCCACCAGGCACCATCGGGCTGTCTATCGCCTCTACACATCTAATGCACTGCAGGGACGCAGGGCGAAACTGTGTCTCTACACCCTTTGCTTCTTTTTGGTGGTTTCTGTACATTTTGGATGCAGGGGGCTTTATGTGATCTATGAGTTGGGTTCTCCACTTTGCTGGGGTCCAGAGCTGATTGGGGGAGGCTCTGCAGCCAATCATCTGACTTACCTCACCAGCCTGTTGGGGCTCAAGGCCATGCAGGGCTGTTTGGAGGAATCTTGGGTGGCTTTGTTGGCCCTAACCTCAAACTTTGTCGGCTTGATTGCGATTTCATTTGCTAGCACCACAGCTCTGATGTTCACAGGTAAAGTCTTACTATTTGTTTTAAATTATCCGTTAGTTAGACTAGACCTGTTTCACAATATAATACTAAGAAATTGAAAAAGTTGATGTAGCGCCACATGTAAATGTGTATCAAGCAAATCTTTTGTCTGTCTTTGCCAGGATATGGTCTGTTATTTCTGTCTATGGCCTGTACTCCAGTGCTGAGATCTAAACTGTCCAAGCTGGTGGACTCCACAGAACAAGGTAAACCCTGATATAGTGGTCCAATGGCCTCAACACACATAATTATGCATTTGAAATAAAGATCTGTGTTTAAATGATATTTTTTGTTACGATTCAGGGGCTCTGTTTGCATCAGTGGCGTGTGTGGAAGGTCTGTGCTCACTAGTATCTAGTGCGGTTTTTAATTCATTGTATCCAGCCACCTTATACTTCATGAAGGGTTTCACCTTCATTTTTGGGGCTTTGATTCTTCTCATTCCAGCTGGAATTATTGGGTAGGAACTTTATAATTCTCCATTTGTTTTGTAGGCTGTTGTGTTAAGATGTTATTTAACCATTTCTGTTCATTATTATGTGTACAGGGGTTTGGGTTGCCAGGAATTAAGGAGGAACAGAGACACCTGACACTGCAAAAACATTTACAAAGTCGGTTTTACTTTCTCTTTTTTTCTCTAAACATATTGCTCTGAATATGTAGAGTAAACAACTTTACATAAAATATTTTTCTTCTTTTATAAGAAACTTTTCAATCAGATTTTTAATCGAATGAGATGTATTTACAATGACCAGATCTACATTTCACTGCAAGCTGTATCCTGCCTATAACTTTGTATGTGATAAATAAATTGAATTGATTTCAGTATTAATGCTGTACATATGTAATGATGTAAAAACAGGTCTAAATGTTTAGTTTTTTTAAGGGTAACCTTTTAAGGGTCCTTTAATTGTTTTAAATTATAATGTGATCATCAAATGCAGATTAAACCTCAGCAATACTTGAACATCAGGTGCTGTAATCACTTACAGCATCAGCATGTGATGTTCATTTTCATAATTGCCTATGTAGACAGTCAGTGTGGTTATTTTGTTTTTTTTAAAAGCCATACTGCAAGCTCAGAACTTATGATCACAGTTCTAACCCACATAGGTTGTGATTCAATGTGTAATGCCAGACATGAACTAAAATGCTTCCTCATAATATTTGTGTTCTAGACAAATAAAATATGCCAGGCAAATGAGAATTATGTGAATGCAACAAGAGACTAAAATCAAATGTATTGTAAAGCTTTCTGTTTGTTTAAACGTGCCATCAAAACTATTTTTAAAAACAGCATTCCACTGCAACATTTTTGTAATGAATAAAAATAAAGGTATTTTTTCAAAACACATTTTATTGCTGTTTATTTCTGAAAACGAACATTTAATTGTCATTGTACATAAACATTTGACCTGTTTAGATTTCCATTTTGTACACGCATCATATTTCACATCTCAAACAAACATAAGGCAACGGTAGGGAGATTTTGGGAATAAAGCTGAACTTGAGGTGTTAGTAAATGTTCTTTATTATTGTTCTGCATATTAGCACAGGGAAGTTATATATATATGACTCAGAATTGAAAATGTTTACAATTATTATGAGAATATTTTCTAATACTGTACGAGGTGATGTATGGCCTTAATAATTTAACCTGTTTTGTAGACTGATATGGAATCTCTGTAAAGTTCTTTGCCTTGTGGATGCCGCAGATCAGCTCCATAAAATAACTTAAAGTGTAACACGTTAGTCAGTCACATCAGATCTGCTGAAATTGATGTGATCAATTTCCATACCTCTGTATAATTATTTTTAAAGGGCTAAAAATTATGTATGTTTGAATTTAAATAAGGCTTTTTCTTTTGTCCAATAATAGAACAGAAGCAAAGATTAATATAATATAATATAATATATAAACACCAGAGAATAACATATAGATGTCATTAATACGATTGACAATGCAGAAATCTATTCAGCTTCCTGAGTTAAAGAAATGTATCCCACAATATTGGGATGGATGGATATCATCAATTACTAAAGCAGTTTCAATTAACATTCCAAGTTATTTACGACTTAATGTCTCTAGATCACATGAAGCTACAAATGATGTTTATAGACATTAAGTAATAAATAACACCAGTATAATATACCAGTCAAAGTTCTCTTCTTTTTTAAGAAAATCATTAGTCACTAGACCATCTGCAGGCATACAGGCAAAAGAAAAACTGGCTGTGTTCTGGTTACACGACAGCCATTATTGGGAGTGCCTTTACACTAGGCAAAAAGATATATTCAAGTGTTTTACAGGGCAAATGTATGTCATTTCTTTTGTGGCTCTTCTTTGTCTGTTTTTGCTGTGTCTGGCTGTTCGTGGCTGGGGCCTCCATTTAGAAAACGCAGGATCTTCTCAATAGTGGCTTCCTGATACTCGTGAGACCACCTATAACATCAACATGAACTCATTTTTCTCATCAGGCTCTTCATAATAAAATCAGCTGCTGAATATGAATCTGATGTGAAACTATTGTCAGGTACAGAGCAAGCATAAACCAGAGCGGTAAAAATTAACTGCATATATGTCATGGAGCAAGTGTCTACAGCACAGAGCTGCAAGACATCATGTTTAGTCAGGCAAAGTTTTGACTTACTTAATGCCGTTAAATGTGAGAATGGTGCTCATATCCTCTGGCAGAGAGGCCGGATCAGGCCACATGAAGTTATCAGTAACAGGAACAATGTTTTTCTTTCCATGTAAAGCGGTGACGATCTCCTAAGGATAACATAAATTGAGATGTTTAGTTTCATACAGTAAATATATGCAGGTAGAATATTATAGATAGACAGACATAGATTATGTAGATAAAACTGCAAGCTGTATATATGTACATAGGTGTTAGAAAAATTATGTTGTGGCTAAGAACAGATTTATAAATTCTTTTCATTTATTCAGGAGATGCTTTTACAAATGTAATTATTTCAGTGTGTTGCAACAGATTGCAGCATTTGTGATAAAAATCGATCTAAATCATAAAAAAATTCTGCATCAAACCTTATGGACCCAATCTTTCATAGCAACATCCCCCATGCATTTGTCTAATGCATTCGCTGACAGCACCAAGATGAAGTTGCGAGCTCGCTGCACGCTCGTGATCAGCTTCTCCTCAAACCTGCCGGCCTCCAGCTTCTCTACATCGATAAAAACGCTGAAACCACGTAATTGCAGATGCACTTTCAGCAGGCTTTAGAAAGACAGAACACCACAAGGTCAGAAACTTTTAGTTTCTGGTATGGTTAACTGAAGCATTAAACTTTCACTTTCAAACAAAAGCAATTATTTTACATTGGCAACCCTGTACAGGTTATGTGGTCTGACCTGGCAAGCTGTGAACCTGTGGTGCGACGGTAACTGATGAACACATCAGGGCCCGTGGGCTGGGAATCAGTCAAGCTGGGTTTATTGGGACGGCGGGCCGAGGAAAGAATCTTGGCGCGATGGATCCCGTTCTCTATGTGACAGTCAGACTGTAGCTGGTGGTCCGTGATGTGAGCGATACAGTTTCGATCGACCCCAGACTGAACTAGGCTGTAGGTGTACTGACGGAATCGTGGGTCTATGTCGGCCAGCCAGTCTGCCAGGTTGTTAGGGTCACATGTGGAGTAGTTGGCGTAGGTCTTTAGTACACGTAGGTCTCTTAGAAACCTGAACAGTTATAATATTGCAAATATAATATTTTATATACACATTTTAATAATAAATCCGTAAACATTACAAAGAAATACTTGCCTCTTTCGAGTAAGCCCAGAATTCATCCCTAAGTCACAAATCAGATCCTGTTCTGTGATATTCAGCAGTTGATCTCCATCAACCTGCAGCACCTGAAACACACAGTGCCAAAACCAGTGAATTTCTCATTGATATAGAAAAAGATTTTAAAGCTCTGTTCTTGTTACTAAACTGGGTCCCTTTTGTTTATGATACGGCAAATGTTTACTGAAAATTACATGATGCAGTATCTAAATTGACACTTCCAACATAACAACATAAACCTAGAAATATGAGCATAAAAATTATTTAGCCCTGAAATCCAATAATAAAAAGGAAAGTACTTTTAAAGTAGGCTAAACTGCTAAATCTTATACATACCTTATACTATTTGACATTATTTGACCCCTAAAATGAACACTTTACTTTGCGGTTCGCAGAGATTGGTGACATCACAGATCTATGTTTATTCACCAGAATTTCAACCATTAAAGCAGCTCTGTTGAAGCTATGAAAGATATCAAAGACATAATGCACAGTTACTGTGTTCAGCTAAACAAGAAATGTGTGCAAACCTGAAACTGATCACTGAATGCACTGAAGCCGACCTGCTGCAGCCAGGTCTGTACCTCTCCCACCTTCCAGTTGGGCACAGATGACAGGACACGTCTCGGGACGTTCTCGCCCATCATCGTCAGAGCCCGCTTAGCCAGAGAGCAGACCGTGGCGTTACTGGAGTACATGACGATTCTCTTAAGACTCTGAACAGCTCCAATCTCCTGAAATATCTGGATATAAATATAAAGAAAACATTTAATCGGTAAGATCTGCGCAACTGCTATCACTAACATTTCACTGCTAGAAATGCTTGCAAAAGTTATTATGTGTTTGACCTTGGTATTACGTTGCCGGGATTTGATACTGGTCTCAACGCAAAGGTAGAACGCGGCAATGCATTTCCCCTCCAGACGTGTGCCATCCAACAGAGGCAGCAAGTGCTGGAGGTCTGCGGCTGTGCGGCCCTGCATGTTATCTGTGCTGTCCAACAGGTTACGCGCAAACTCATCCGGGTCTAATGAGGCGATGAAAGGCTCCACCAGCTCCAGGGTGCCGGACTTCACCACCTCTTTCTCAATCTCCCTATTAGCCGCCAGAACAGCTACGGCAAGACAGGCGTGGAAACGAATCAGCTCGTCCTCTTTAGAGAAAGCCAGAGGGAACAGCCATTCAGCCGCCTGTTTTTCAATCATTAGACGCTGGCAGCGGTGTCCGCCGTACATGGCACAGTTAGCCAGGGCAACGGCGCAGTGCCGCAGTACGGTGGGGTCCGTTCCACGGCACCAGTACAGCAGCGTGTCCAGAGCGCCGTTAGTGATGAGCTGGGCAGATGTCTCCTCCGTGTGTTTAAACATGTGCTCGAGAATGCCCGACACGCTTCGTGCCAGCTGGGCGTCCTCCTGCTCACGGGTCAGGTTCAGAATGACACCCAGTCCCATACGTGCCACATAGTCTCTGAAGAGAAATTGAAAGGAAAGTATTAATAAAGTGTGTCATTTGTCTTTTTTGTTGTGAACTTTGTTGTGAAAGGTAAATGTCACGTGGTATGATTTTTGTTATCTAATGCAATGCCATTATACATTTTAAGGTGTTTTCTAATCGTCCACATAATTTTGTGGATGCTATATTAACAAAACACCTGCATTCAAATGTTTCTTACCTGTTTTCTGTGACCAGAATCTGCTCCAGAAGCTTGGCAGACTCGTACGTGATTTCTACAGCAGGCGTCTGCAGTAACTGCAGGAGCAGATCCAGTCCTCCATCTAACCTGATTCTGTTACAGATCTCCTCTGCTACCTGTCGACCCACCGTGGGCAGGACCCAGGCCTCCTCAACCAGCTGGAAAGTTTCAGCGATGGCCCGACGGGTTTCATCCACATCACCAGTGTCTTTGGAAGACTTGAGTGTTCTGATGGCGGAGCGTAACGCGGGGAGTGACCGGTCCAGCACGGCCTGCACCTCGGTACCGATTCCCGGAGAGATGGCCTTGGGGTCAGAGGCCGTTCTCCGGGGGTGCAGTCGACTGACATATTCAGTGACCGTGAGTCTGTCTGAGCTAAACATGGAGAAATACCTGCAAATCTTGCTGAGATAAACGACGGCGGACAAAAACATCTACCAGCTGTTTCTTATAGGTCAGCCAGTATGTGAACTCAACACGTGGGAAAAATGCTCGGAATACAATCTGCTGTATTGTTGATTTTGTTGTGACTTTGTTTCTTTAAGCGGTTAAAAAGACATCGGCCTGCATGCAAACGCGTCTGTTAACTCATTCCTAAACAAAGCATTATTGTCTGATGCGATGAAAACGATCAGATTTAATAACAGCATCCGTTTTCTCCAAAATCACAACCGAAAATAAACATCAAAGCCTTAATGATCTGCTTAAAATGCTCTTTAGGATGCTACTGTTAGGGTTCATGTCTTAGAAAAGGCCCATCGCGCTTGTTTACAAACACCGCCATAAAAATCACGAAGATTGTTGAATAGAGAAATCGCGTATGACCGTAGAAAAAAATAAAACACAAATGGGATCTATACGGCAAAATACCATCAGCTGCACACCCGTCTGTGAATTCGTTTTTGTTGGACGGGGTCGATTGTTCCAGTTTCCTTCAGTCACCTTTCGGAGTTAATTTCGTTTCCGCACCCGACAGCGTCGCTCGAGGATATTGTAAAGCAAAACAATGTAATTATATTTTAAATATAATCAATATTCTTATTGAAAAATCGCATCCCAAAGCATCCTCAGTGTCTAGACCCGCCCAGTGTAGTGTGTATTCACACACTTGCTATGGAACATCACCCTCAGCATCACACTGTAGTGCACTGTGTGACTCCTCCTACTGGAGAAGGATGGAAATGCAACATGTAAATCCTTAGAAAAATTTACGGTAATCATTAGTCAGTCAAAATCTTTGTCAAAAATTTGTCTTTTTACATAGTCTTTGTCAAAATACCAAATATACTGTTTTAAGATTAAAACATAACTATGTGAACTTGGCTTTATAAAGAAAGAAAAATTTAATTCTCAGGAAAAAATCAGGCAGCTTTTTGCATTGTTTGAAGGATTAATCCTATATATAACAATATGCTTATTAAAGTGTTTGCTTAGAGGTTTAAATTAGTAACAATTACTGTACATTTTATATTTATTTTTAGATAAAACATCACATTTTCAGGTTTTTTTATTTGCCTGTATACTGCAGAGAATGGTGGTTTATATTCATCAGAATGCCTCTTTGTAGACAAGCTGTTGTGTTAATCATCAACTTTTCACCGAGGTCAACGGTATTTTCAAGCTTAAGCAATGTACTTGCACATTGGCTTGCTAAAGAATTTAATGGTGGAGTCTGTAGATACACAATACTTTTACATGTTGTACATTTTGTAAGGTGTGCCCATGCATTACATTTTGTTTATTACTTTTACATTAATCAAAGATACTTCATAAATTAATTAATGTAAAAATAATAAAAATGCTAGTGTGAATATGGGCTTGCATGTTACAAACATTTTTAAGTAAACAAGAAAGGGTAAACAACCCCTGAGTATTGATCTAGAGATCTCTTTGAGTGCTATCTCATCCCTGATGGTCGCAGTGTCTTCATCAGAAACATCACGATGAGGTTAATCCTGCTGTTAGGACTGCTTACCATCACATATGCGTTTGAAGGTATATTTAAATATATTCAGATTCAAGTTTCTTTTGATATTTATAGCAAAAACTAAATTAACTGAGTCAGAAAATGTGTGTTTATTTAAAATTTCTTTGTGTCAGAGTCATGTATCGAAAGATGTGAAAACGGTTTTGACTCCACCAAAAACTGCCAGTGTGACTCCATGTGCACATATTACAGGAGCTGCTGCAAGGATTACGAGTCCATTTGTCGTATTAGAAGTAGGTTCTTTACTGCACTCAAATACATAAATTGTGTATTTTGAGAACTGGTGGCTGATTTTACAAAAGTCTAACAGAAAACTAACTGTTGTAAATGCACAGCTCGTGGAGATACCTTTCCTTCTTATCCAGAGGATTATGATGAGGAAACAAACAGCACAGATGTGCCTGATGTATCCAAATCACATCATAACATTCTGACTCCATCTCCACCAAGCCTGTTGACACCAGCTTTACAAATCTTGAAAAGAACTGATGCAAATCCACCCCTCGTGGTTGCTGTCACTACACATGCGGTTTCTGTATTACCCAGCAGAATCAAAGCTACAGCCCCGACCACAACTGCAAACGCACCCACAACTGTAGACCCCAAACCAACAAAAGCCAAAGACCCTGATGCTGAAGTGTGCAGTGGAAGACCCTTTAACTCCTTCATGCAGCTCAAAAACGGCTCTATCTATGCCTTTAGGGGTGAGTGACTTACGATAGAGATTAACAGAAAATGTAACAGTAAATATAATACATAGAATGTGATTGTATTAGATCTGAAATTACACTATGACCTTATGATTCACGTTTAGTAATTTTTTGATATTACTGTATTACATTGCCAGGACATGGGCAGCATGGATTTAAAAATGTGTCTAAATGTTGTATTCACCAGGTGAATACTTCTTTGAGCTGGATGAGAAATCAGTTTTGCCGGGATATCCAAAGCTCATCCAAGATGTGTGGGGAATTAAAGGTCCAATAGATGCTGCCTTCACCCGCATAAACTGCCAAGGAAAGACATACATTTTTAAAGTATGAATGGACTGAACACTCTACATATTCAGGCATTCAGTTGGCACAATGCAAAATGTTTATCTGGATTATGAATTATCTATTGAATATTGAAATAAATAGTCATATTAGTCATTTTAATATAACAAGTAATAAAATGTATATTATTATCAGGGTAATAAATACTGGAGGTTTGATGATGGTGTTCTAGATGAAGACTTCCCACGAAATATATCTGTAGGATTCGATAAGATACCAGACCATCTGGATGCTGCCTTTGCCATTCCCGCTCACAGTCATCACGGCAAAGAGAAGGTTTATTTTTTTAAAGGTCGGTCCTATCCCAACAATCATATTATCATCATAAAATCATAACATTACATTTACATTTATTTTCATGTTAATTTAAATTGCCAACCATTTCTAGGGGACCAGTATTACCAGTATGAATTCAAGCACCAGCCATCCCATGAGGAGTGCATTATGATGTCATTAAGATCTCCTTCAGCACTCTTCAGCAGATACACTCATATTTACTATGACCGATGGGTTGAACACTTCAATCAACTTTTTGGTGGAGGTTATACTTTTTTTTAGAGCAAGCTATGAACACTATAAAACTGAAAATGCTTTTGTTGCACAACTATAAGCATTCTGATCACTTTCATCCAGCCCAGAGTCATCGTGATGGTCATCATTTCATCAACAAAGACTGGATTGGCATCCAGTCCCCTGTGGATGCTGTGCTAGCTGGCAGACTCTACGTTACTCCAAGATGGTCCAGCAGGAGGCAACAGGACAGAAATTACAGGAGGGATTGGAGCCAGCAGTGGGACCAGCAATGGAGTCAGCAACGAGGTCAGCAGTGGGACCAGCAATGGAGTCAGCAACGAGGTCAGCAGTGGGACAGACAATGGAACCAGCAATGGGGATCCAGACGAAGACAAAACAGATCTCCATACTGGGAGACCTGGGCTGAGAGGGGCGTCAACACTGGACAAGAGTTTGCTCAGAGGTTTAGGCAGGACAGGTGGCGAGATGAGGACAGACGCAGGGATTATTATAATAGGAGGAATGACTATGATGATGACTACAGATACAACTCTTCTGAAGATATAGCCTATGACATACTGCGCAGGAGACAGCCCTTACAAAGTGTCTACTTCTTTAAAGAAGGTAGTGCAGTTTATATTATTTTTACAGAATATTTGCACTATTATGCATAAGTGACAATCTCTTCTTTACAGATAAGTACTACAGAGTGGATCTACGGACCAAGCGAATTGCCTATGCAAACCCACCGTACCCAAGACCTATTGGCAAATACTGGCTTGGCTGCAAAGACAAACCCGGAGCAGAAAAAAGATAATCTAGACTGTACAAGACTGACATTTACTAGTATTTATGATATTCAAAATATTTCAAAAAATGAAGTGTTTCAGTGAATGGTGATTTGTTAAAATTCTGTTTTCTTTCGTTTCTGGGTCCTGAAGTAGAACCGATTGAGAACCACTGATCCACATTATCCGATTTCAAATCAATAGCTGTTTGTTTTTATCTCTGGACCAGGTCAATGTCACAGATAATGTAATCCATGTGGACAAAGTTCAACCCCAGATCTATATTCTTGATTATTATGGTGATTTGTTAGGCTCATTGTTTTTTTCATTCACAAAATAAAGGAATATATAGAGAATTACTCACAGAGTCATAATTACATGAAGGGAAAAAACTATGAACAAAAATGCAAATTGCTTAATTGCGAAACAGGCAACAATTTTTATTTAGGGAAATGCAATTCAATAATCAACAGCTATGGACTTTGATGTAAGATCATTATTTGGTTTTAAAGTAAGTTTCATATAAAGCTCTTATCTATGTCCAAAAATTTGTCAATAGAAATAAAAAACCTTTCTCAAACTGAGATTCAACTCTGTCTGTTCAATTGTTTCATTTAAAGTATCTAAAAAAGGGTCATAAATTCTTTAAACTAAAACTGAACAATTTCATGTAAATTGTAATGGGAATATATAATATATCCTACAATCGTTCTCTATTTAAATGGCAAAATATAACTAAATATAATTAATTTCCTTTTCATTTATGTAGTTTGAATGTTTTTATGAATGCTTGACATAAACGTTCTCATAATTAGGTTCATTTTCTGTTTGCCCCACAACTGTCTCATTGATAATAATCTCAGTAGAGGTGGACACCCCATCTGATAGAGCCACAGTCTCATATGCATGTTCTCCCATAGCGTCTGTTTGACTTACAGTCTCTGTGTTTTGTTCCACCAATGACCTATGGGTGTCACTCTCTGGAACACTTTTTAAAATGGAGGACAGGGGCCTCTTGGGGGCGCTGTTGTCCTGAGGAAAGTCTGTTTCCCCCACTATACAGGGAGAGCTGAGAGAGCTGTGCTTCTTGCGACTAGGTTTCCTCATGACCACCTCCGCCTGGCCCGACCCGCTGGCTTGCTCCCACGCGCTGGCCCGTGCTCCCAGCTTCCTCCTTGGAGGTTTGGTAATGACCTGCCCCCTGCCTCTGGGCTGGGCAGCCACATCTTTCTGTCTCTGGAGACTGCCCAGTCTGCGCAGCATTGCCTGCACGGGTCCCTCTGAGCTGGGCTCTTGCTTCACCATCTGCGGGGTCTTACCTACAGTCACATACACAGTTGTCAATTTCTCCACTTCTGAATCTGTATCCTGACCCCCATCAGAGGAACTCTGAGGGTGGGTGTTTTTTCTCGTGTTGGAAAGGGTTCTCCGCCTCCCACCAGAAACACTGCCATGAGTCCGTAAGGGACCAGAGCTATATCTTTCTGAGTCAGCTTCTGGTGTCTCAGTGGTAGCTGCTTGCTCATCAGTGTAAACGTTCTCCTCATTATTTTTCTCTTCTGCATTTTCTTGCTCACTATGGTTCCCCTGACCTACCTGGAGGGCCGAGAGCATCAGGACACCCCAAGTTTTGGGTTTTCGGCCAGAACCAGGCAGATCCTGAGTGGAGCTGCGGCGCTCTTTAGGACTGAACTTCGTACCTTCTGCAAAGGAGACCGAAGGGCGCTTTGATTTGGCGATGCTGGAGGTACGTGGGATACCAAAGGCTTGTGACATGTCTTCAGAGCTGAAGTTTGATGGATCAAGGAAGAAGTTACACTTAGAGTTTAGCTCCTGAAGCTCTCCACCGGCAACAGTTAAAACATCTGGGGAAGGAGCAGAGAGAACATTCAAACATGAATAAATATATACAGGAACACACTCACACGTTCACGTTATTGCTTAGACTTTGTCTTGAATGAACCAAGTTTTCCTTTCACATCCGCCACAGATCTGTTTTTATAAGATAAAAACTATGAACAGTAAATCACTCTGAATACTTCAATTTTTTTCTGATGATGCCTGATTTGATTTGTGGAAATACATTAATGCTATAGGCTTTACTCCAAAGAAAAAGCAAGAGGTTTAATTTGGTCCTAATTTACTCTCTGACTAGAGACATCTAGGACATTAAAGAGAGACCAACAAGAACAAAGTGGAAAGAACTTGGTAAATATATTCTTTACCTTCTCTAGGAGGTTCACAGTACACAGCCTCTCCATCATCATCAGTTTCAAATGAATCAGTCACCCAACCGGACGATGGCTGCTCAATGAAGCTATGATTGAAGGTAAGCTCAGGATCATGATGAGACACTAAAGAAGAAACAAACAAGAACTTTTCACTTTCCCGTGACTCTGATACTAAATTGTTAAGCATAAGCAACACAAACACGGTAATCTACAACTGACACATCACCTGTAACCCTAGGAAGACCAGATGACCACATGGAGATGCATGGGATGGCTGAAGTCATGTTGGCCAGCACAGTATAAACATGATGCTTCATGCGGACTGCAGGACTTCCATCCCCAACCACCACGCTGCAGAACGGGTTTAACACAGGTTAGTTGTTTTAGAGTTTATCACAGTTAAAGATTTGTTTCCAAGCTTTTAAATGACAAATTCATACCCTTCCTTTTCTTCGACTGGCCCGCAACAGCAGCAACAGAACAACAAGGCAAGTATTAAAAGAAACAGGGGAATCAAAAGCCCTGCTAAGAGACCCGCCCTGCTACCTGTAAAGACAGACAAGATGAGGGTGTTAAAGGGATAGTTCATCCAAAAATGAAAATTCTTCAATCATTTATTTATGCTTATATCATTCTAAACCTTTTTGACTTTCTGCAGAACACAAAAGAAGATATTTTGAAGAATGTTGGTTAGCAAAAAAAATTGATCCCCATTGACTTCCAGTGTATGGACACAAAACCACTGAGAGATTTCTCAAAATGTCTTTGTTTGTGTCCCACAGAAAAAAAAGTCAAATTTTGAACAACATGAGGGTAAATAAATAATGACAGAATTTTTATTTTGGTGCGAATTATCATATTTAACTCGTATCTGTACATACTGTGTGGGCAAGCCCCTGTGGTTGGATGGCAGGCGAGATTTCCACAGTCACATACAGAAGAGCAGTTGATGCCGTATAAGTGAACAGGGCATGTGTTGTTACAGCTACAACAGAGATTAAACTGTGAGTGATGTGCTTTCAAATCAAAGTTTATATTTCAAGGTCGTCCATTTACATTTTACCAAGTAAAAACAACCTATAAATATCACTGTACCCTCACCTCTCGCCCTGGAAGCCAGGAAGACACACACAATTTCCCGTCACATGATCACAGTGGCCATGATAGCAGGGTTTACACAGGAAGCGACAACCATCTCCGTAAGTGTCGTCTGTGCAGGGTTTGTCACATCTGCAGAGAGGTGGAACGGTTCACTTCTTGCTTAAACCCGAATTAACTGGTGCCACACAACTCTATATGACTTTATTTTGACTTCAACAGATCACCATCAACAGATCTGTACCTTGGTCCAGTCCAGCCAGGGTCACAGAATAAGCACGCTCCGGTTTCCGGGTCACATGGTTTTTTGTTTCTGCATCGTGGGCAAACCTCCTGGCAGCGATGACCATAATAACCTGCTGGACAGCGCTGGTCACATCGAGTCCCGTTCCATCCGGGTTCGCAGGCATCACACAGTCCTTCTTGTTTCGAACAGGGTCTGCCACCCTTACAGCGTCCACAGCTACACGCATACACACATGCATATGAGAATAGAGAAATCATAGAGGAGGCATAAATATGTTTAGTTAAATTGCATAATTTAACATGCACATAAAATATCTAGATGTAAAGCATTCATGTATTCAAATGCATTCACATACAATGATCAAATCAACAGTTTTCTGTCAATTAAATAAGTCACATTTAAATCTACTCTATCAATAAAACATAATTCAGATTAAAGGAAAAGTTGACTCAAAAAATTAAAATTCTGTGTTATTTACTCAATTCCATTTAAGTTTGATGTGCTTGGCTAAACTTGTTCACCAGAATAAAACTAATAGTTGAATGGGTAAATGACAGAAGTTTCTATTAATCAGAATCGTTATTTTACTGATAAAGCAGATGTAAAAGTGGCAGAAAACTGTGTTCAGTTATTTTCTCACCTTTTCTCACAACCTCTGCCATATTTTCCATCACTGCAGGTTTCGTGGCAAAAAGGGCTTTTGTAACCCGGGTGACACAAACAGGTGCCATTTGACGGGGGACAATCGGCGTGGATGAGATCACAGTTGCAACGACGGTCACAGGATGGACCCCACCAACCATTGAGGCACTGACATTCCCCAGTGCGCTGTTGGCAAGGGGACACATAGCAATTGCAGCGCAAACTGCACTTTTGGCCCCAGTAGAGATCGTTGCACAGACAGCGACCCGTGGCTTGGTCGCAGGTGGATGTGCTGGGGTGGCACTGACAGGCTTTGGAACATGTGGATGTCCACCACCCCTCCTCACAGGTGCAGTTGCCATAAACCGGGTCACATTTCCCGTGACGGCCACATTTGCAGCTGTTTTGGCACAGGTTACCCCAGCGGTTGAGGAAGCAGGAGCACTCGCCCGTTACTGGGTCACACAATCCATAAGGGTGGCAAGGACATAACTCACGACAGTCTGGCCCCCAAAACTCAGGAGGGCATGCTATAAAAATAAAATAAATTTAAAAAATGTGAATAAAATATAATTATATAACAATTGCATTAGCTTACATAACTAAAAATGAGTTTAGTTATATATATATATATATATATATATATATATATATATATATATATATATATATATATATATATATATATATATATATATATATATATATATATATAGTTTTGTTATATACAGTGTATATAATATAGTTTTTCAGCATTTTTGATTCTTTGCTGATGTCAGTTAATGCCAATACAATTGTTTATGTTAGTTGTGCAAAACACTTGATTTTTCTTTAAATATATTTCTATTATTTTCCAAAATACATGGGCCATTTACAGCTTAGTTCACCCAAAAATTGGACCCCATTGACTTTCCACAGTAGGAATAAAAAATACTATGGTCAAGACAATGGGGTCCATTTTTGGGTAAACTATTCATAGACTAGGCAGTCAATGGGGTCCTCCTATAAGTATGAGTCTTCTGGCCTGAATAGTCTATGAATAGTAATTTTTATTCCTACTATAGAAAGTCACTATTCCTTTAAACCAGATTTTTAATCCAAACAATTTTACTCACGGGTTTTACACTGGTATCCATAATATCCAGGTTTGCATCGGCAGAATCCAGGGTAAACACACACTTCATCCTGTAGACATGCTCTTTCTCCCTCACAGAGTGCTGAGAAAACAAGACAGAGACCCAGATCCCTGAAACCACAGATAAAAACATAACAAAAACTGCTGATGTCTACAGGCCTACAGGAAACAAACCTTTCTGTTCTGCACTATCAATACAACAAATATTAAAGGCATTTGTACAAAACTATATCTATAATGATGACTTCAGTACTCACGGACTGTACACTCATCACCCTGCTGGCTCCATCCAGAACAACATGTGGGAGAAGAGTCTCTGTTGAGAAAGCGTATCATTATATATCTGTGGTGGGGTTCAAAAGATTGAAACTTTTTTGTTTTAAGAACACATCAAACAGAATAACACGCCCAAAACAAATTACAAGTAAAAACATATAAACATGACATAAAATATCCTTACCTGGTATTAAAGCAAACATTTTTCCCTGTCGGTGAGAGTTTCTGAGCTGAGCATTGAACACACACGAGCATCAGTCCTAATGAGGTCAGAAAGATGTCCATCCCCCGTCTCGGTATCAAGGGAGGAACCGGACTAACCAAAACTGGACCCCCTCTGCCACTACAGTACCAGTCCAGTGGTTAGTTCTGTACTTATGAAACAAAACAGATCCAGTTCTTCTTCGTCTCTCGCTCCAGTGTCTACTTTAGAGGTCTGTGGCAAAACGGGCTCTCCAAATCCCTTTTGTTTCCTCTGCAAGTTTCCTGAGGAAGAAAAGGCAGCTTCCTCTGATTCAATAAGCCACTGGTTGTTTAAAGACAAATCAAGGCCTAAACCTCTGGGAGGGAGGTGTCGGGTATTTTAATGGCAAGTGTGTGTGTGTTTGTCAACTTCTTGACATCTTTATCTCTTTAACAATTATTTTCACTTTTATAAATGCATAAAACTCTATTATTAATAACTTTTATAATGTGGACCTAATCTCTTAAGGTCAACCATCACTCTCACAAACACTACAGGATTTTTTTGTTTTTGCTTTTTAGTAACAAAATTCTTTCAAAATTAAATGCACTAAAAATAAGGGCAAATGGAAATCCCCAAATTCATTTTTAATTCTTAAGGTTGAAAAAATGACTTCATGGATGAGTCACAGACACCTAAGGACTGGGGAATTACATTACTAAAACTAACAGGCCTTTAAAACACACGAGCACCCATTATCTCTGATTTCCTCTGGAGGAAACACAACCTTCCTCTCCACCAGGAAACACCTAAAGAATCGTACGTGTAATCCATCAAGACTGAAACCATGTTTCAAAGATACAGACATGCGAGTCCACATGACGTTATCAGCATTTACAAAGCAATCTTGCCGGTTCATTTAAATCTTTTTGGAATGCTCAAAAAAGCTGAATATTGCTAGTGTCAACAGATAAACCTGAAAAGAAACACTTTTACAAGAAACACAGTTACACTTCAGGCATTTTATTCTTTCTTCTTACAGAGTATTTATTGTTTTTCACCAATAGGTTGACATTAGTTTGGATTGACAAATGCACACAGAGCTCCACAGCACTGATACTGCATAACATTACATGTTGGATACAAATACAGTTGGGTACTATTATTCATTAAAAAATATATTTAACTCTTTTTAAAATAGAATTATACATATGCATGCTAAAAATCTATTAAAACGCATACAAAATACACTCTTCTTAAAGACAAATAATGACTGTTTTATGATGAAGGGTAGTTAGAAGAATACAAACTCACAACCCTCTAATGCCCCCTTGTGACATAAAAGGTAACTGTGATTATCTCTGATGGTGACGTCATTACCAGTAAGCATCTTTGGTTTAAAATCCATATTAAATATTCTCTCTATAAAAATAACTTGTGTAATTCTTTTCAGTTTCAGAGCAAATTAGAAATAAGCTCTACCAAGACATATGTTGTTTACAGTGTATTAATGCCACATCAACCATTATTTTCAAAATACTGTAGGTCACTTTCAGCTGCAAAAATTATGAAAATATTTCCCAGACATCTGTTGTTGTTCAGATGAACTAGTCAATTCCCCACTAAACATCTTATTACAGTCAGTCCAAACGCATGATATTGGCTTATTCACTGACATGTTGGCCCACTTAAAACAGAGAACAGGTTTAAAGGTGCCACCTCTCTCCATTTGCATTATTGGGAAGTCAACTTGCAAATTGCTTGCTTTAAACAATATTATGGGAAGTGTGTGATTGACGGTATGACCTGTCTCAGCTTCAGATTGCCTTTCGAGTACCATCAGTCTAAATTCCTGTCATCAGGGAGAATTACTTAAAACAAGTGCTAACCGATTTTTTTTAGTTTAGGTATAGTTTAGCCACATATGCAACAACCATAACGCAATAATGTGTTCGTATAACCAAACACACAAAGAAATCATTTTCTCACAATACAATCTTCTGATCATTTTTATCTTCTCAGCTTCTCCATATCCTCTTCAAACCCAGATGGGCAGCTTCTCAATGTGGCAGGTAGGCTGGTTCAAGAGGAACATAGAAACTCTGTCTCCGTCCCATTTTCCTGATCGTCTGGATTGAGAATTTCCCATGTGGAGCTTGATGTCGGGAGACTGGAGGACTGGGAACCAGAGATTTTGGTAATACTGGACCGTGTCAGGAAGCCAAACCTAAATGGAGAATCAAAATCAGTTTCAAAATCACTGATACATTAGTAGTATAAACATAGTTTAGAGCTTAAGGGCTGGATAATTCATCTAAAAATTATTTCATGATTACATATTAACTCTGCAATGGTATTAAAGGGCGAACCAGATCACTGAAACAGACATCAGTTTTAACCGATCTGTGGAAATGAAACTGGTGGATTCGGTACTAAAGTTTAATTTTGGCACTATTAAAACATCTGTCTTAACGCTTTCATACTTTCAGTGTTTTAAGGATGATTTAGTGCAATCACTGCTATATTAACAATGGTGCTTTATTTAATAAAACCAGTCAGATCATTGCAAACATGTGGGTACATAATACACCAACAAGCCACTAAAACTGAACTCACATATTTCTGATACGAGATTCCTGGGGTTTGTTTTCTGTACTGTCATTGTCATTATCTTCATTTTCCTCCCTGCTCCTCTCAAACAGTGGTCCATCTGTTTCATCACTGTAAAACAGCGAAAGCCAAGGTGCTTAAAACCGTACTCAAATCTCCAGTAACTCATCACTGAAGTATACTGCTTTTGTTTAACCTACGTGCTGCATTCACTAACAGGTATGCCAAGCATTTTAGCCTTGATGACCGTTCTCTGTTTCTTAATGGCAGAGCGCACAGCATCAAGTAAGAAACCCGGGCATCTCTCGTCGTTTAGGATTTCCCTGGGGAACACAAAGAAATGTATGTCCAGATTGAGAGAGAATGTTGTGACTCAAAGTGACAGATTTATAACAGAAAGTGCTCATGTCATATTTAGTCTCTCTTACCTTTGGTAATATGCAAGCTCTTCTTTTACCAAAAAGAGATTGGCCTTTAACTCATTCCTCTCAAAAAGCATATCTCGTACTTCCTGCTTGGTAAAACATGGCCGATTTGGATCCTTCAAGTCAATGATCATCTTATCTGTGAGGTCAATGGCTGAACCGTTCTGAAGGAGGCAAAGGTGGAATTATATGAGTGTGCGTCAAACACTATAAAGTAGATTTCAGAAAAGAAGATGATTGCATCTGTAACAATCACACATGAAAGATTTTCCTACTTCCCAGTTACATAGCGATACTACCCAAAATTAACACAGAAGCAGCTGTATAATTTTGCTTTGAGGAAGTATTCATTCACACACACAAAAACACATCACCACAGAAAATCCCAATTCTGAGCTACGAACAATACGCACAGATGAATCCAGTGGTAAAATAATAACATGGCTTACCGTGTTAGCAGCAGTATGCACACTGGCTTTTTCCAGTTGTGAAATTAGACGCTCTATCTCCTTCTGTTTTTCACACAGGTCGGCCTCCACATCAGCTCTTCTCTCCACTGCCGTCTTCACCTGAGCCTGTATGATGTTCTGCTTGTGTCTGAGCTCTGCGTTTATCTTCATTAACCGCTCCTGCTGCTCCTGGAGCTGGAGAATATAACACAAACACATTTAATGACACCCACATATCTATATATCATTTTAATTGAAAGACTGTAAGAGACAACTCTGTCAAGTCTGACCAGTTTCATTACAATTTCCAACCTTCGCTGCCTTAGGCATAACACATTTAATGAAGAACATATTGTTGGTTGCAACCACCAACGTCTATTTTCAACTTTGCTTGTTTATTTTGTGTCACAGGTGCAGGGCGACTGACACACTGCTGACACTGTGTTTCAGTAAAAGACAAAGAGAACCTTGATGTTGAAAAAAGCTAAATCTACAAACATGTCTAATGGAGGCATGACTAAAGAAACATTAACGCTTCACAAGGGGGATTCGTTTTAAACAATGAACGAGCGGTCGAGACTCTGCAATGCATTTGTAATGTATAGGCAGATTCATACCGCTTCAACCTCTTCGGACATGTTGGAAATCTCCTGAACTTTCGCTCGTAACTCATCACGTTGCTTATCCACCACTTCTTTCAGCTTGAGCATCACTTCTCGCTCCTGCCGCTGTGCGCGGTCTGTAAAAGAGACATAAAGAGAAATGCACAAGCACTTAATTTAAAAGTAATTTAATTTCCTGCCTGATGAAAAGATTAAGACCTCATCTCACATAAAACAAATGTGATTTAAGAACCGATGTCACAGGCAATTGCATTTAAATCTTCATACTGTACACAACATGGAAGTATATTAACCCGTGCCACAAATACCACATTTATGTATAATCATAAACTATATAACAATTGTTATAATCTATAATCGAATTGTTTTGGTTTTAGCTCATTTAAACATTTTTACAATATGAATTCAATGACAAGTACACTGTTGTTGATGTGATCTGAATTCTCCTGTTGTTAAATACGCTGTTTTACCTTCTTTTGAATGTGTGCATTGTAAGCGGGTCAGAAGCTCCTGGTTCTCATCCTTCAGCTGTTGTACCTGAGCCTGCAGCCCATCTACAGTCTCCTTCAGTTTCTGCTCTTTCTGATGCCAGTCCTGACATCACAACAATCACAAGTTAACCAATCACATGACACTACACCCTTAGAAACTACACACAGTTTTATTATAGTAAAAGTGTAATAACTATGGTTTTGATGGATTGATTACGTTTTAATTTGTAGTAAAACCATGGTTAATTTAAAAAGAAATTTAAAAACAACACCCCTATTGACTTCCATTGTATGGACACAAAAACACCGAGACATTTCTCAAAATCTTTTTTGTGTACCACACATATAATTGTGGTAAATAAATAATAACAAAATGTAAAATATTTTTTTGGTAAATTATCCCTTATGGACGTCCACACATTAACAGTAAGAAGTTTAGTAGTAGTTTAGTTTAATAGATAGTGATGTTCTCTGAATGGCATTGACAGATAAGGGGCAGACCGGAAGTGACCCCCCTGGACTTTCTGTAGTCCTACGAGTCAAATCAAAAGGGCAACAGCATTAAAAACGTTATAATACGACACTAACATTCAGGTATAACACAACAGTTTTTTAATAACAGCGTCGTCGCCAGCGGTCAATCGATATATTTGACTAGAAGTCCACTGTGAAACATACATTATAAAGATATTATATAACGAAGCGTTCACACAAAAACACTACACGTCGACCATGTTTTTCGTGCTCTTACCCGAGTGTCTGAGGTAATGTTCGTCTCATCGCAATCCTTTACATGTCGTTTCTTTTGTTGCTGTACATGTAGCGTCTCAAATGCCTTCAGCAGTTCTTCTTCTTTACATTTGTGAGTTTGATTTCTCACCGCGAAACTTTCCAGAAGCTCCAACACCTTCACGATGCGAGACACCAGACCCTCCACGCTCGCTTTGCCATAGCCGTCGATAAGCTTCTCCACCTCCCATCCCACCACTTTAGCGATCTCATACACATCGTCCACCGTCAAAGACGAAAAGGTTTTCTCGAAACACGAACTAGTCCTGATAGTGTCGTTTTGATTTTGATCGACGGCTGTCTCGCTCGTCTCCATATTGCACGTGAACTCGCATTCAGAAGCAACAATCGAAAGTCAGACGGCTCTATATTTAGCGTGTTCAGTACAAACGCTGTTGTTTTTTCGTTTCGCTTTTAATAAACGCGTACATTTGCGCTCCAGGTTGTTTTGTAAGGACAGGCAGAACACCCTGACATAATTTCAGGCTTGGCTGGTACGCTTCAGTAAATAGCAGCGAGTTATAAAGCTGACATGTTTATCTAAGCTGCGTGTCCGGACATGGAGATGTGTAGACTACACCCACAACATCAAAACGAAGAAATTACGCAAGGGTATGTTTGCAGTTTAACATAAAAAAATAGCTGAACATTGGTACGTCTGTGACAGGCCATAATGCTTGTTTGCCCCCACGCAACCCGATAGCTTTTGTAGCACGTGTTCATAGCTAGGCTGCTCAGTGGAGTGTAACACAAGCATGGACATTGACTTTGCCGAGAGGGGATAAATTGTCCTCTTTACTTTATAGACGTAACAGTCCATGTTTTTTTATATATTATTTAGGACACATCTATATATATATACTTTATGAAACCAACAGAAATGACAATGAGATTAATCTTAAATTCTTATAAAAGTTGTAACCTTTATTTAAACCCAAACTACAGTGTACATAACAGATGCACAGCATAGCTACAGGGTACAGACAAATTACACCAGATTTATAAAACACGTTACGTAGTAAATGATTACGAAAAAGGGTTCAGATATTCTTAGATGAAAAAAATAGTTGAAGCTCACATCTTAGACGGAAAGCCGCTGAAAATATGCTTTCAGCAATGTGAATGATCAACTCAAGTACATAAAGCAAAACAAAAACAGAATGCTGACATGCTCAAATTGTTTACACTACTGCAAACTGTATGAAGTCTTAAAGAAATACAGTACGAAATCATTGCTTTAGCCTGTAGGGTGCTTGTTCAACAGATTCTCAGTCTGTGGAATTATCCATACATATCCTCACGGTCAGCATTGTAGATTTCACCTTCCTGCAGTGAAGCAAAGTTGAGGAAGTGGGATGGTCTGTGAACTTCATGGTAGAACTCTTTCGGGTTGGACAACTGTAGATCGTACTTCATGTTTGGATCATGACGAACGCCTAGTGGAAGAGGACAGGATAAGCTCAGTGTATAATACAGTCACATCCACATGGTTAACACCTAAAGGATTAAAAGGAAGGCTGTGTTTACCCATAAAGTTGTAGTTCCAGGAACACTGGCCAGGCACCATGAAGAAGCCCAGGAAACGGTCAGACAAGAGCATCTGGACTCTTTCATAATGAGAAGGTAGATAACCCTTGGGGTTATTACCCTTATCTGTGTTCTGCCTGCCCCATTCATATCCACTAGGAGTCAACTTGTATGCAGTCAGAGTGCAGGAACCAGGTGTAAAACTAGACAAGCAAATGAAATTTTTAATGTGTGAATCTACAGATCAAATAACAGGATAACACTTTTCCAAAAACTTTGTTGAAGAGGTGTATGATTTGTACCTGCAAGTAATGATGATGGTCTTCTCGCCATCCCATGATGGGTTGTCAGCCATGACCTTTGCATGGGTGGTGACGTCCTGAGGAGAGAGCTGAGGCGATTCATTGGGTTGTGTATGGATCCATCCAAGTGGCTCCATTTCCTAAGCAAGACAGCAAACAAATTGATTATGGCTGAAGTGTTGAGAGATTTCTACAGCACAGATGAAATGATCATATATTAATGGATGTCCATAAAATGATTGAATACTAACCTTTAAGTACTCGTGTTGCGGCAACTGGTTAGGGAGGTGAACGGTCTGATGTGTACCCCACTGTGGCACCATCACTATGCAACGAATCTCCTTTACTTGAGGGTTATCTGGAGGGCTGGTTCCATATAAATACCCTGCAATCTGAAGTACAAAAGAGAAAAAGGTCAACAATAGAAGTCCACAAAGGATCCATTAAATACATCATTCATGTTTTAAAAGTTAAACGCAATCTGACCTGAGCACGCAGATCTGAGATACAGATGAACTTCTTCAAAACGTTCTTGGGCAGAATGTAAGTGTAGCCAGTCTCTTTGATGTCATCCGATGACACGTAGATATGGTTGGTACGTAAGTGCAAGTTGGCAGCAGAGATGGCCCTGGGAGATTAGTAGACAGTTTAACCAGAAAGTCAGACAACTTTGAACAACGGAATTTGAAAAACGTGGTAACCGCAAAAAGCAATCCATACCTAACTCTCCATTCAGTTTTGGAAGAGAAGGTCTGCGTCTCATAGTTGCTGGTGGTGGAGGTGATGATCTCATCTCCATGTTTGTTGACAGTCCGAGTCTGTGTGGCTGTTAGCTGAGACTGCTCCTTGGTCTGCTTCTCAATCTCAGCTATCTGCTGTCTCTGCTGAGATGGAGCAGAGATCTCCATACCCAGGATGATGTCCCTGATCTCAGACTGAGTCAAAGATGCCACATTCACACTGTAAAGGAAATTCAATTAGAAATTTGAGAAACAGAATGCTCGATTTATGTCTACGCAGCCAATATAACAATACACTCAAAGTTACAACTTACTTGTTCTTCTTGCCATAGTCAGCCAAGATGAGATCCTTCAGTTGCACCTCTACTTTGATCCACTCCTCATCAGTCAAAGTGGGCCAGATGTGGTGGGGCTCAGTGATGGTGGTCTTGTCAGGCTTCAGGATAACTTTGGCACGGTCATTGTTCACATGAAGTGCTCTCAAAATTAAGATCAGACGAGAGAAAGCCTAGAAAACAGGAACATACTAGTTTGAGACTTCATAGTAATGGCCCTCAGAAGCATTTACAAGTTTAATCAGATTACAAGGAATAGTAAAAGTAAAAGAGCTGCATTTACAGTGTAAGAGGAGATAGTCTTGAGCCAGTCATCATACAGATTGAAGAGAACCATCTGAGGTTCGGTGGCTTTCAGAATGAGGTCCCCAAACTTCTCCACCTTCAGACAGGCCTGGAAGGGCAGCTGTAGCTCAGAGCCTTTGATTACAATGTTGGGGAAGTCCAGCAAGTGCACCTGAAGAAAACGTCACCAGTACATGTTAGTACATAACGTTCCAAAAAGTATGCAGTTTGCCTTAACAGTATTAGTAGACATTTCTAACCTCAAGTGGATCCAACATTCCCTTCCTGGTTACAATAATCTGCTTGGGCTGCTCTTCAACAGGCAGCGATCGGATAAGAGCAGCCACTTCTTCAGCAGTCTTCCATTTAGCCAGCTATAAAACAAACAAATAGACAATGCTTAACTCACAAAAAAAGACAAGCAACTGCATGGTGGGAAAAAAATACCAGACAGGTGGTCACACTGACCTGTCCGAGACGCTTCTGCCCTGCCCATACAGATGTGTGGATAATCTTTAGGAAAAGCTGTCCGGTTCTGGGGTTGAAGATGAAAATGGCTCCATTGATTGGTTTTGTGGTCAAGTTGCCCTCAAAGGTCTAAAAAAGAAATGCAGAGATCCGTTATGAAAATCAGTCTTGATTAGGCATACAACCTATGGATGGATGATGTTGCATTCACTTGCCTTGTGGATGGTGACTCTGTACACATTGGTGTCATCCACAAACCAGATGATCTGGTTGGAGAAAAGCTCTCCGTAGTTCTGTGAAGACAGGTATGGCTCAGTGGGCTCAGAAGAGTAGAGTTGCAGACCCTTGCGGATACGTTCTCTCAGCACATACAGAGCCGGGTTGGCCTTCATTATCTTCGCCATGGCCTGCTGGATCAGAGGTTTGCATCCAGGGAACCAGTTTCCATAGGCACTGCAATGAGAGTGACACAGCAAGTCATAAATACAGTAATGTAAAGTTGCATTTTTGTTATTGATCATGATTACGTGACATTCAGGTAAAAATCCCCTTCACAACCACTGACCTGTGCAGGTTGTATGCCAGATCAAGGGCAATCAGGACACCGGTGGGTGATGGATAAATACTCATGTTGTCTGTGGTGTAATCCAGAAACTTGGCCCTGGCGTATCTCTCGATGTCATGAGAGTCATAATCACCCCATCTAAGCTGAATGTCAATCCAGTACTTCTGTGTGGTGGTGCTGTCCATAACATCCCTATAGAGAACACATGAGACCATTTACCATGCAAATACTTGTTGCTAGCATCTTAAATCACATGCAAACAATACACAGGACTGTGTATTAACTTTCACATACTGTCCTTAATATATTAGAGGTTAAACACATTCTTTAAGTTTACTCAGACGTACTTGGAGTCTGCCAGAAGTGAAGGACGTGACACATTCCACTTGTAGGAGGCAAACAATAGAATGTCAGCACAAGAGGAATTCATCTTGTATGATTTCCTGGGATGGATTGTCTCTTTCTGGACAGTCTCTATCTCCAAAGCATCCAGCTCTTGGTCAAACACCTACATATAACAAACAGAAGCATACTGAAAGCACCATTCAGCACAACCCTTAATAAGGCAACTGTTTAAAAGTTCAGCCTAAAGTGCCAAACCACAAAAGCAATTAATCTTGAAACAGATCGTAACAGACCCTTCCAACTTCCTCTGCATAATATCATAATCAGTTTAAAAGCTGTGTGTAACCTTACCTGACAGAGATCCATGACAACGCTCTCATGAATCTTCTGCCACAAGTGAGCTCTGAAGATCTGGATCAGAGAGATCTTGAGGGTTGGAATTTTACCATGCATGAAGATTCCAGTGAGGTCCAACTGCACTTGGAAACCCACATATACCTTTAAAAAAAACATCAGAGAGTGAGTACTATAAAACGCTGGACTTAAGGCCAAAATACAAGTGCATTAGGCAGACATACATTAGCTCTGTTGATCGTAGGAGACCACCACAATGTGAATCGTCGATTAGGGATCTGGTTCAGACCAGATCTCTGAGCATTGGTGAGTTTCTTCCATTTCATGGACTCCTCAAAACCACTGGCCTTCTCCCTAAAGAAAATGAAAACGTGGAATGATGAAACATTTTGCCAAACAACAAACAAGCTCATGCAAATACAAATACAATGTTTAATTCATACAAGTAATCAAGTATAAGAGTATGCTTCCAGAGATTAATCTTACATAACATACAGCTGAACAATGAAAATGTTTACCAGAAGAGACCCTCCCATGTAGGGAAGTAAGTTCCCTTGAACAGCGTATGCTCCAGAATGCCCTCCACTCCTCCAAGTGCCTGAATCATGTCTGTACGGTAATTGTTCAGATTCCACAGTTTCCCATCATGCCTTTGGTGAGTCCACCAGAAAGGATTTTGCTTCAGCACCTGAAAACACATTTAAAACCTTTAAACACAACACAAAGATATATCTGAAAAGCCTCAAGCATTGCTACAACATGCAAAGACTGATTTTCATAAAGGAAAATCTTTACCTGATACTGCTTGAAGTCTGTTCTGACTCTCCAGCCCTTGTCATAGGCAAGAGTGTGTCTGTCCTTCTGGAAAAGGGTGTTAATACGAGGAATTCCTCTGTCCCAGGAGTCCTCCAGATCCTCCAATGTCAATCGCCTGAGCAATATAAAATACATTAATAAGGCTACACACAAATGTGATTAGTATTTGGGATTGGCTGAGGGGACGGTACCTGTTTTGAGCAATGGCCTCTTGACGCTTGAGTGCATATTCAGCCCAAACTCTTTGGGAGTCAATGAACTCGCTTTCCCATGGCTGGATGTACCGGTACAGATTAGGAATCAACTGATCTTCTTCATGACTCATACCAGAACGGAAATGAGTGATGCCCACGTCAGTCTGTTTGGACCATCTGAGTGGACACAGAGGAACTTTAATCCACAAACTCAAGTAATTTAATTATTTATGCATTGTTTGCAATTACATTTGCATAATGCCATTACCAGTTACTTACCTCAGGTCAGACTGTGGAATCAGTACATGTCCCATTGAAAGCATTCCCAGTCCTCCCAACTCTTTGGGGGTGTAAAACACCACAGGCGGGAAACGACTGGGCATTTTGGAGTTCAGCCCAATTTTGATACGAGTTTGAATCTTGTTCTCACATTTCACCAGAAGGTCCAGGAGCTCTTGAGTGTTGACCACAGCTTCACGGAAGTAGGTCATCAGACCAATGAGAGCAGTGTTCCACTTGTTCACAATCTGAAAAGAGTGACATTATGTAAAGCAGTGTGCAAAAAGGGAAGCACAACTCCAAAACTGACAATAATTCTTTAATGAAACATATTTAACTACATTAATAATAATTCTTGTAGCTGATGTTTACAAGTTATACCTTTGTGAAGGTTGTGGACCCAGAGGCCATCAGAATCTGTCGAACTCTGTTGTGGAACCTTTGCATCGACTCATCATCTACACGCAGGAAACACTGTGCAGTCCTCTCCTTTGTTACCTAAAACACACAAACAGTTATCCTCAGTTCTCTTAAAACACAAATCTGTTGCCACCTATTGTGCAAGTGTGCAATCCTATTTACCTCATTCTGCAAATTCCATACGCCATCTTTGTGCGTAAACTCCTCATAGCTGGTGCGGCACTTGGGCAAGATGCGACACTCGAAGCCACACATGTTAAAAAGCAGGTTGGGGTTGTCTTTGCTATAGACTGACACAAAGCTGTTCTCCCACTGAACTGTGGTCACAGAACGGGGAAGGCGATTCTTGATGTCCCAGAACACAGCCCGGCCCCTGAGAGTAAAGATGTGAAATCAATGACACTGTCCAGTTGAAGATACAGTTCATTATAAGATTTAATAGAACTAAAAGAGCAGCTTACAAATTCACATCATGTTTCATCAGCCTCATTCTAGCATCTCGAGGCCAGCATTTCTTATTGTTGTATCCCACAATGTTTTCATTGTTGGGGTCAGGGTGCTCAGTCAGGTACCTCTGGATCAGATCTCTTGCCTCATCAGCAGAGAACCTGAGTATAAGAAACCAAATTATTTAAAAAATCTATTGCAGACTTGAAAACACTTTAACAGACACAATAGAGCCTCCTCAGTCTGCCGTTCTAACCTGAAAAAGATGTGAATACGATCTATGTATCTGCAGTAAAGGCGAATTGGATGAGCACTCTCAGTGACAGTGTCCTGGAAGCTGAGGAAATCATTGGGCATCTGTGGAGGTCCAGCCATTTCACTGGCTCTGTGCAGACCCAACACCAGCAGGTCCATGACCAGCCCGTAGTACTGTACAATAAAGGAGGCGAACTGCAGCCCGCGGATGATACCATAAGAGTTGGTGTGGTTCATGTCCTGTGAAGAGAAAAGGCAGCAGGCTAAATTAAACAGAGGAGTGATGAAGTTTTCAATGAGTAATTGATTTTTCTAATTGAAAAAAAAAAAATCACGTTGTTATTTGTGCAGGAAGCGAACCTTATAATTGATGACTATGTTGTTTTTGGCTGTCATGTAATCGGCAATGTTGTGATCCACAATAAGACGTAGAAGCCTGTTCAGCAGTGTCAAGTCAATCTTCTCATACATCTTCTCGTAGCGAGACTCCAGCATGACGTTACATTCGCCCTCTGCTGTCTCCCACACATCCTGCAGGTTGTTGATGCCTGTGAGGAACAATTAAAGAATTAACCAGTTAGACTAAGCAGTCCAAACACAGGTGAATAGATAGGTTATGTTCTAAGCATAACAGGAATTAAATATTTGTTTTAAGCACTAAATGCAAGTCTTAAGTTTTGTTATTTGGCTCATATAACGTAATCAAATAAAAGGCAGTGTAAAATACCCACTCACCTTGGCACCATTTGTACACCAGTAATGGAGGAGGCTCTGTGTCAGCTGGTTTGATCCAGGGTGGGAAAAGTCTGCGTTTGTCCGCTTCGTACCACAGGTACTGATCCAAGTATGCATCTGTGATCTTCTCCAGAGGTTCAACGTCATAAACTGGTACAAGGTGACTGTACAGGTCCATGAACTCAATACCCACCTACAACAGAAAGCACCACTTCAGATGCAAGCTAGGACCAGAAACAGGCTAAGATGGCCCTTGTGGCTATATAAAGTGCATTTAAACACTGCATTTGTGCTAACCTCTTTGAAGGCTCTCTGAGTGAGGAGGTGACGTTTGATTCTGGACAAAGCCTCGTGAGGGTTGTCATAGGCCTGCTCGATCAGACCCAACTCCTCACGCTGTGACTGGTTCAACCTTGACTTGACACTAAAAAGAGAAACAAGGCAAAGTCAGACAGAGAAATTCAAACCGATTTACTCAACTTGCCACGTGATATACAGCTGGTCTGACCTGTAAGCCTCTTTGAGTCTCTCCAGAGCCAGGATGAGAAGCTTAGTGTCGTGTTTATACGAGAGAGGAGGGAAGGGGATTGGAGAGAACCGCCGGCTTTCCAGCCAGTGCACTGTGGTGGTGTAGATGGCCACGGCCTCTTCAGCTGTGATGTAGGGCCCATCCTACAGGACAAAGAGATTATTTACATTCAACTCTTTTCACACAAATTAAGACATTAAGAACGTATGTGTCTTAAGAAAAGTACCTTTAGGTAATTGTGTTGCCTTTCTTGCTCTGCCTTCAGGTAGAGTCGAGTGAGACGGCCCAAGTTCTTCTTGCACACTGTCTTATCCACAGTGGCTCCTCGCCTGATTCTCTCACGGTTGTAGTGAGCTGTGTTGGTCCACCAGTCAGCTTTGGCCTTCACATAGCGAAGAATCATGTTCTCGATAGGGGTTGGAAGTCCAGGAACCTGAAATGAAAAACAAAATATCCTTAATGATCATAAGCTTCCACATTTGACAATGAGGCAGAACACTAAGTATGCAATAATTACATACCTTCCAAGGGATGTTGGCCTTCCAGCACCTCCATGACTCACTGAGATGCTGCAGAATAGTCCTGGCCTTGTTCTGCTTTATACCTTCAGGCATCATGTCCAGAATGTCATGCATCACAGCAGCTCTCAACTCCAGGTCAAAGTGAGACTCAACACGCTGTTTGGTCACAGTTTTGGCAACACCCTTGGAATGTCGACCTAAATGATATTAAACCAGTTATGCCTTGTCAGTTTTGACCAGCTACCAAAGCATACTAAACTATACTTTTTGCATATGAACATGTGAAGTATTTTTATTACCTTCAAACTGCCTGGCCAGAAGGTTTCCAAGCCACCTCTCCAGAAGAGGGGTGATGCCTCTCATGAAGAACAGCCAGACTCTCCATCCAGGAGCCCAGAACCCACAACCTGGACCTTTTCCAACTGGGCCCTACAAATATAAACAGCTATTTTAGACACGAAGTATAGCACTAATTCTAACACAGTAAAAAAACAGAAATTTACATGCAGTGTGAAAAGATTGGAGGTTACTCACAGTGTTGAAACGGTAGTAGATGAGATGCTTCAAATCTTTGCACATTCTGATCTGCCTCATTAGCTTGTACTTGTAGCGGTACATGCCAGTCAGCTGACCCACATGGGCGAAAATGTACTGCAGCCCATCAGACAACTGCGGCAGAAACAAAACACAAACAGCTTTAGGAGAGAATACTGGGACAATATTCTCCATGACATCATGTTCCACAGAATTCATACTGTAGTCTTTATACAAGTTTTACCTGAAAAGCATCAACGTTTCCAAGTCTGTACTGCACATGACTGTCCACCACAAGCTTGCTCAAACGAAGAACTTCACGGCACAAATGGAACGCATTCCCGAATCTGGACTTCTTACGTTCCTTTGTTGTGAGGGTCTTGACGGGCTTCAAGTTGAAGTTGTAGTCCAAATGCAGGTAGTTCAGATTCTTTCTGTGAATCAGCAGGTTCAGCATGTTGTAGCCTTGCCGGCAGACCTGGAGGCCGACCTCCACCCAGTCCAGCTTTGTAGACTGGAAAAATTTGGTAGCCTTAAAAGAGCGGAACAGGTATCTGCAAAAAAATTAATACACATCTATTGTTAGTCTCATCAAGCAACATGCACATTAAACTGAAACAGATCATCCACGCCATTGCTCACCTCTTTTTCTGTGCCTTTGGAGGTCTGTGTTTCAAAGCGTTTAGCACATAGTACTTCAGAAGCTTCTGGTAGGACACTCGCACCTTCACAGGCTGGCCTGCAGGACAGTGCTCACGGTACCTAAAGGTTTTCCAAAAACACACCTCTTTATTTACATTCTATATTGTTTGTTTCTCACACAGATTAATCAGCCAAACATGATACACTTTAACACCAACCAGTTTTTGATAAGAGGTACATCAATGGCTCTTCTGGTGCGTCCTGATCGAAGATTAAACGGACGAGGCGCCCACAACAACGCAATTCCATTAGCTGTGTTGTCGGTGTAAAGGGGCGTCTCCTTCAGGAACGGCTCAACATACTCAGGTAGCTCAAACTCCTCGTCATCATCTGGCAGTGGCTCTTGGCTCTGCACACAAGCATCTCAATTAGCATACTTGGAAAGATAGACATCATGAAATGTCTTACAAGCACTACATATTTTTACTCACTTTGACAGAGTGTCTGTGAGAGATGGGGTTGATCAGAGGGTCAAAGTAGAAGGCAGGCAGATCAGGATCCTCAGTCTTGATGAACACCACATTGGGTGTGTGGTACCTTTGGGTGAGCAGTCACAAAGCAGTAATTTAGCACATTAACCTAAATAAAACTTGAGCTTAGAGCATAATAATGTTTACATACCACGTGAGGTGCACATGATGTGGCAGGTTGTTGTAAAGGTATGGGAATGCAATTTTGTATTCTGTCCTGATTGGCTGCCTGATGATGATTTTGTTGATGTCATTAAATTCATTCCAGTCTTCGTCCCTATTAACAGACAACACATTAAACCTTTGGAATACAGATAAGGACATGACTAAGCTACAGTATAAATGGACAGTACATACTGGAGGTTTATATCTCTAACAAGGGGCTCAAATTTGGGCCCACCCGGAATGGCCATGTTCAGAGCTTTAGAGGTGAAGAAAGCCTTTAAATCAAACAAGTAGAAGTAGTTGCAATCCACCAAATCTGTCAGCAGCTGATTGGCTAAACGGTACAGAGTGGACATCATTGGCAAACTAAACTGCCAGCGTCTGTATGTGGTCCCATTCACATATCTGTAAAAGAAATGAAAAATCATGAGCAAAGAGAGGAAAAGTGAACCATATTTTTATACTTGTCACCAAAACTCACTTATTAGAATCTTTCAGGGGTTGATGCTCATATAACCAGTCTGCAACAGAAGAGTCCTCCTCAGGGTCTAGCTCCATCTGGATTGCTTCAAGAGGCTCCACATCCAGAATGTTGTCTGCATAATCCAACGGAGGTTCTTCATCATCAAACGGAGGGAAACGCATGCGTTTGAAGTGTCGCCTGTCTCTCTTCTCACGACGCATCATGATCCACATCGTGCTGGTAAAAGAGAAAGAAAATTAATTTCTGGTAGAAAAACAAGGATACAACAGATTTAGTTATAAATCAGTTGGTCTAGTGATCACCTACCCCCATTGAGCAATATACACTGGCTCTATAATCCATGGGATTTCATTTACAAAGGAAATGGCGCCTGTAATGTGGTAAAGCACAGGAACATCTCTAATCTGCTCCCATGGCATTGGCATGTTCTCCAGCAGTTTGAGCACAGCATGGGGCATATATTTCAGGGCACTGAAAGATCAATACAAATGGATATTGATGATACTTGAAAGAAAATAAAAGTGTAGTAGCTCAAGACTAACAAATCAATTATAGAGACTGTGATGGTAAATGTGATTCCTCACCCAAGGTAGACTCTCTTATCATGACGAAATTTTCTGTTGGTCATGTCACCATGATCCCTGATGATTTTGCGAACATGCTCAGGTGGCATGTCTTCTTTCTGGGTGTCCACAAAGCCAAACTTTCTCTTCTCCGAGTAGCGCTTTGCCTGCAGCTGCTGCCATTTCCGAGCTACAAGAGAGGCATTGTCACATAACACGTAACGTGCACAACACAACAACAAAATGTCATATATACACACACCTTTCTCTTGCAGTTTCTCCTCAGTCATATAATCTGGTATTGGTGTGGCAGCAGGAGGTGGTGGTGGAACACCTGGAGGCATTGCTCCAGGAACACCTCTGTAAGGGAATGCTGCTGCCATGGCAGCGTTTACTGTAAGGAAAATAAAAAAGGATTGCAAAATATTGAGGTCAAAGGGCAACAAGTAAGCGTATCATAAATATATATGTAAATGAGATTAATGTGCAAATAAAGGAAAGGCATAAAATCTTCTTTCATATAGAAACCACCAAACCATTATCAAAAAAATAAGTAAACAAAACATCAAATGGAAAAACTGCATTTATGGCTACGAAATAAAGAACCATGTCTAACAAACTACAACAAATCTCTAACGTGCCCGTGGCGCCTGAAATGTTTGCCTTTTTTTGCACAGAATCTAGCAAGCTTCCGTTTTTTCCAAAAATTACGATAAAGGCACACTTAAGTTACAGTTAAGAACACTTTTAGGTATTTTTCAGGCCAAGTGAACAAACAACAACGATGCTTGTGTAGTTTAACCATGCATCTTTTACAGTTACAACAAAGCGTGTAACATGTTAGCTTAGCTTAGATTAGCCTAGGTTACACAACAAGCCTACTTTTTATGCACACAAACAATACCGGAGATAAACAATGACTTTTGAACTTTACGAATAAAAACAGCAAACTCTCGTATAGAAGAAAATACCTTAGTTGGTTTTTAAACTATTTCAATCCAGTGAATGAGGTTCTCTATGGGCTCGGATCTGCGGAATGGCGCACAAGTAAACGACAGTGCACGTTGTGCGTAGAGCCTTTCGATTCACAGATGCTACTACGTATCTTCCCGATTCCGCCTTAACGGAAGTGATGTGTCTTTACGACACATAGCGTACGAAAATGCGCAGTGGCGAGTTTCCGGATATGACCCTGGAAATGAAAAACGTTATTTGCATTTTAAGGGTCTATACTTTTTAAAAATGTGTTACGAATTATGTTATTAAAAATATAAAAAAAACTCAATTATGAACTAATACTTCCTAAATTATACTATTTGAGACTATTAAATTACTTATAATTTATGAACTGAAATAAAGTAAATGAAATTAAATTTACTTTTATTTGATTGAACTATAATGGAGAGCAATTTTATTAATTATTATTATCGTTGTTGTAGTTGTTGCTGACGTTGTTGTCGCTCTTGTTGTTTTTTAGTGCTTGCGCACTAGAATACAATTACAATAGAATACAATAGAATACAATAAAAAACAATTATTTATTTTTACTAGGCAAAACAACCTAGCCAGCAGGTGGTGCTGTAGATAACAAGTATTTTAAACGCTTGCCTGGCCATCTCAGCATACTGGGTAAATGTATACCCTTAATGTTACCCGTAATGAGTGTAGTTACACCTCTGTAGGCAATACTGCAATTAAAGTAGCAGTAAAATATGTAAGAAGAAGACTACAAAGTAATATGAGCAATACAAAATAGACTACAGAGACAGAAATGTATCTGATGTTTCCTTTTTCTCTGCCATTTAAAAATAATTTTTAAGAGAGTTAAATGCAGTTTAAGTTGCTTTGAATAAAAGCATCTGCTAAATGACAAAAATTACTTAGTAACTATAGGAGTACTGTTTACCATGTCCAAACATCAATGGTTTATCCAATTAACTTCTGCCCTTCACCCAGGCTCACCTACCACACCCCTAAACCTCCCCATCCCGTGATTTCCCTCTCTTACAAACAGGATACCATTACTCTACTTTTAACAGTCTGTCATCAGATAAAATCTTCATGGGACAATTTTTAGCTTATCACAAAATGATATGCTATGTGGCTTTAGGCAAATTTAGACCCTGTTATGCGATGGGATGCCAAGGCCACTTTTTCCTGTTGATGCCCAGAAATCATGACTGTCTCAGCTAATGTCACAGGTCAGAGGATGTGTGTCATTTCCCTTCCAACAAGTTGTATTTTACAGACACATTTAGCAATTTGACAAACACATTTTTGGCAATATATATTTACTGTAAATGTGTATGCACTGGTAATGCTTTCAAGCACAGAATGCTTTGATGTGCATACAACATAAATACATTCTAATGGCTGGTTATTATGGACGTTATATGAAGATGAAAATATGTTACTTAAAATATCTTGGTATTAATGGCCTTTAATATTTTCTGATTATTATTTTTTGCCTTCACTTAACATATCAGAACTATTGCGTGTAGCTCTTAGATAGTGCCTTATGGGAATGCTAAGGTCAACGGGTTTGTGCTTTGTCATCATTGTCATCAGCAAAATGCAAAGAAAATGTACTCTTTTTTTTGTAGCATTACAACACATGGCAAAAACATGTGTCGGCATCTAGTATGTGCAGGGGAGGTGAAGTGAGCTCCTCCGGTGTTTATCCCGGGAATGTCGAGGACAGGATGCTGAAGCCTAGAGGAAACCCTGACGGCAAACTCTCAGTGCTTAGAGCAGATCGGCACCGGAGAACATCAATTACAGCATGTCTTACTGTGGAAAGATTCCTGAACATCTATAACAACTTACATTTACTCTCATTCCTGAAACAGGTAATTCCACAACAATGTTCGTCTTCATTTTGCTATCATTGTTTAAATATTGTTATTTTTGGATTCTGTCTCATGCATGCTTCCCTTCCTTCATCCAGAGTGGCCACGAGTTAAACAAAACACTCGTACAAACTTGAAGAGCCACCAGGACACACGAGCAACATGATGGAGTTGAAAATCCAGCTGATACCTACTGGAGAAATCATATTACCTCCAGGGAAAAATGGAGAGTTTTGCTGTCAAAGCTGCTTTAAGGTAAGAACTGTCTGTGTTTTGAGTCTCTGCTACTTCTTTATCTCAGTAAAGGTGTAAATCTGTGTAACAAAATAGACTAATAATGTAACTGCACCACTCAGCACATGCACCAATTATTTTCTAAATGTACTGCAAGTTAGTTTGTGTTTAAAAAAATCATATAGGTTTGCATGTAACTGAGGCTCGTTAGAATTTTCCCTGTGGTGAGCAAGATTTTGATTGTCAGCACCTGCTTATTTATAATAAAAGCAACCGCTGCAGGTGATAGTATAATGGGTGACGTTTACAGTTAACGAAATAAATTGTTCAATGCCAACTAGCAAATTAACCTGCTGGACCACATTTAGTGTTCATTTTTATTTAATAATTTACAGTTGTTTATTCTTAATTCATGTTTCATAATAATGTAAGTTTATACAATTTAAAATGTGAAACATTTATTAATCTATGTATAATTAGCATTACCCGAGATTAATAAATACTTCACAAGTACTATTATGTTATTTTATTGACTAAATTTAAAACTACATTGAAAAACCATTCATGTTTCTGGTATACAGTTGGAAAAACCCCTTTAATGTCACACCCCTTTAAGTCAACTACACATTGTGCTGTTGTTACTTATTTTCAAATCAGTTCTTTATGATTTGTTTGCTGTTTGAACTCTACCACTTCATGGTTTGTTTAGTCAAACCAACCAATAGTTTGACTGCTTGTTTGAGAACTACTTAAGTTTAGTGTGTATTTAATGGTAGATTTAATGGAATGCCATTCGATGAGGAAATGACACCAAAATTCCTGAACTGCATACTTTTCCTGACTTTCAGCCGAGGTCAGCCCCCCCCCCTTACTGAGTGTATGTGTTTGAGTTAGTGCATAAAGGAATGAGGAAGAGAGAGATATGAAGAAAATAAGTGCTGTACTATTCTAAAATCACTGATAAATATGGGAACAATAGCCATAATGCCCATTTCCACCCAACCGGTGACAGGAGACATAGACACACCCTTTAGTACACCCTGTCTGTCCCACATTGCCTTGTCAACAGGATACAATCTTTCCTCCCTGTTCAGCTGGTCGGCAAAAAAATGCATAATGCTGGTCTGTGGGGTTTCGTGGTTTGAGCATGCAAGAGAATAAGAACAAAATCGATCACACCCCCATCTGGCTACAGTAGCACACTGCATTTCACATGAGGTCACCTTCATATGAGGGATTTTGTTTCAACAGTGTTTATTGATAAAAGAGAGTGTTTACGGGGTGTTCTATCACAAGGCATACTTCATATAGTTTGTAAAGTATGTGTATCTGAAACGTTCGAAATAATTTATTTCGTATTCTTTAAAACGCATTAAATTAAAATGTACATATATGTTCAGTAAAATATGTATAGGTTGATTTGACCACAAAAACTGCAGAAAGTTTAATCAAAAACCAGTAGTAGATTTGCAACTGATTTCGTAATGACTCGTGCATTTGCATGACAATGCACGACATTAATTCTTGTTACTGCTGATAGGATAGAGGCTGAAGTGCAGTACCGTATTATGCCTGTAGAGGGCAAGGTAACGTCACCATACCTTTGAGTAACGCCCACTGTACCCTATTTGAAAAGCATGGTAATTATACTTCAGGCTTGACATAAAAGTTATTATTTTATACTAAACTATTGTGTACACATGCATACACATGTTCTAAATGAGGCATTTCGCTTCTTAATGTGTAGAAGGTCAGCTACGCAATGAATTATGCTTTTACAAAGTACACATTACTAAATAAAAAATGTATTTATTTATTTATTTGAGCTTATTTATCATTCTTATGAACTCTCATACAGTTTAATATCCTAACTGCGTGAAAAGTTTAAGACATGCATGTGATTTTATTAGTCGTGGGATTGGTCGGGAACTTCCTGGTCTTTCGTGTGAGTGAGCGAGTGAGAGAGCCGGAGGGAGAGAGGGAGGTAATATTTCTAACATTTGCCTCAACCCATTACTCAGTGTATCATGGCACACTTGAGCATGCATTAGAGCATGTATTTCTAATAATTCAAGACATAAATGTCCTGATTCACTCGCTCCATTCACTTTAATGATCTAAACGATTGCGATTGGACGTCTAGACTTTGCGGTGTTGTATTCTGGTCGCTGGGTTGAGAAGAAGAGAAAGGTCCAGATTACAGCTGAAGACGGAAAGTTTCTCCTACCTGCATTTCACCTGGACTGAATGCAATATTATAGTAACAATACGCGTTTGGACATAGGATTTGCTGTCGTTTTTCTGAATCAAGGTAAGTGTTTGACGCGTCATTGATTCCGTTTTAGAATAAAAGCACATGTCATTTTACCCTTCATGACGTATGACCTCGGAATTCACACGTGTGTTAGTGAGTCTCAGCGTGATGCTGACTCTGTTCGTAAAGTGATTCTTTTACAAATAGTTTCTGTCAACAAATTTGTAAATATATTGGAAGTCACATTGTGTCGCAAAACCCAGTGAGATCCCTACCTAGACAGCATTTTCGTGCATCGTAACTGCGTGGCAACTCAGTGGCGATTGATACAAACTGTCATGTTCCATCAGCTGCTTTTACATAAAACCCAACGTACAGTTCTTAACACAATGACGTCACTCCCTTTAATTCACGGATAGAGCTATCGTGACAGCTTCAGGTTATTCAAATGCATCAGGGCTGTATAAACAAACTCATGTGTAAGGCTTATACTGTACAACTAGAAAACGACATATGTTTGGGAGCTCTATATGTTTGGAAGTGATCTGAGTGACTACATTTTTTCCCTGTCCATTGAAAGAGAAGGGCAGGGGTGAGTTGAAGGAGACCAGCTGTTGATGGTCTGTTAATCCATACTAACCTCCCTCAATCCTATCATATTAGAGATTCCACAGAGTATGTAGTGTACTCTGAAATTCAGAGAATGTGTCAGATTTACTGTACTAGGTCAGGGTGCATGGAAAAGTATGTCGCTGTCAGTTGTGTATAGTCGAGCTGCACAGTGCTGGTTTACCCAAAAACACAAAGGAAGATATTTTGAAGAGTGTTGGTAACCAAACAGCATTGGCCCCTATTGACTTCCATTGTATAAACACAAAACCTCAGAGACATTTCTCAAAATATCTTCTTTTATGTTCTAAAGAAGAGTCATATACAGGTTCTAACTGGCATGAGGGTAAAAAATGATGACTGAGTTAATATTTTTGAGTGAACTATCTCTCATTAAAGTCCTTGGCTGATTGTGTCCTCAAAGGTCTTTGTGTGATATGCATGTGTTGCAAAGCGTGATGAAAAATGTGTCTGTAGAAAGGAATGCTGGCAGGAGGAGGCTGTCAATCTATTTAATTGTGCAATACTTAGTTGTGGTGTGACTACTATAATTGACTGCATTTAAGCTTCCAGTTGAGTAGGCTTCTGTTGTAGGCAGATCTCTTGGTAAATTAGTGCTATAAACAGTCAAGCTAGAGTGCCTTGTGTTGTTCAAAAGAACTATATGAAAACAGCATGCTCCTCATATAAACTGATAGATTTGCCATTCTGTAGTTTGCAAAGAATAGTGTTTTTAGGGTTAGTTAGTTCCAAAAATAAAAATTCTGCCATCATTTACCTTCATTTCAATGTATGACTTTTTTTCTTCAGTGGAACACAAAAGTAGATATTTTGAGAAATGGGGTTTTGTGTCTATACAATAAAAATTATTTGTTTGGTTACCAACATTCTTCAAAATATCTTCTTTTGCGTTCTGCAGAGAAATTAAAGTTCTTGAATGAAACTATTGATTCATGGTTGTAATTGATACAGGGTGGAAGGGAAATACTTGAAGTAGAGCTTCAAAAAGACGTATTTTAAGAGCAAAAGGTCTTTGGTTTTTGGATAGAGGCAGACTTTAGACTTAAACTATTTTCCAGCTGTCCCCAGACTACTAACTTTCTGCTCAGCTCTATGTCTGTCAGCAGTGAGCCGTGTACAGTAAGCATCTATCCAACAAGATGTACATTCTTAGCGGCAGACAAAAGAACTTTTGCTGTATCAACTGTTGTGAATTCTTGTTTAGTCTGTTTCATTATCGCCCCATCGCTCTGTGTTCTTCATCTGTTTATGGTGGCGAGATACAAGATTGCTGCTGAATTTTTGGTTCTGAGTGGGAAGGTTGGTGACATTTGTGGCTGTGTAATTTGTGCATTTATGTGCACCAGCCCATCCCTTATTGCTGGTCTGTCAACCAGACAGCTGTCGGCGTGTCCCAGAGAGATATCATAGGGGATACACCTGTGTGCGTGAGACTCAGAACAGGAAGTTCGCAGGGCTAACCAACCATTCAAATAAATGTGTATCTACTGTGTCTTAGGCTAATAAAACTGTTCATTTGTTGCTTCAGGTTTGCTGTAGTATAGAGACGACTTTTCTCTAAAATGTCAGTTTTTGTTTTCAGTATTGTCAAAAGTTCTACACTAATTTTGTCTTTGTGTTCAATCTGCTGTTTTATCAAAATAGGATGAAATTGGGTTGTGGAAAGTTTTTAATTTGATCTATTGTAAGAACTGGAGGATAGGGGGCACAGAGAGTAAAAAAGAGACTCTCAGACTGTTTTTAAATGTCTTTCTGCCCTGTGGTGAGTCATGAGCTCATTGTAGGATCTGCAGTTTTTCTTAATTTAGCTGTGGCTTTTCCACTTCAAATTTCCCATCGAGGGCCCTGCCCTGGACTCCATTCTGCTCCATATCAGGGAAAAAGTGCAAAGCAAGACTGAGAACTTTTAACTTAGCTTAAATTTCAAATTTATAATCCCTTTCTAAAATTTCTGTGGTAGTATCAGTTGATAACATATTCATGTACCAAGGAATTTTAATATTTACATAGTACTGCAAGGCATTCAAAGTGCTACCATAGCTTATCTTTTGTATTGTCATTGGTGCATGTACAGACAAAAATAGAAGTATATGCTTTTTTTGCTTTTATTGTGAGTGCATTTTGCATCATTTAAGATTTACCTGCTCGTGTTACTCATTTGTGCTGACAAGTTGGTGTAGGCGCTTTGGTGAGCTCACTGGCACACTCGCACACATCCATAACTACAGATTAACCTGATGATATTGGATATTCTCTAAGCCATCTGAGATCCTTTAACACAGGCCTTAAACTGTGCCCTGATTGACATGGGTGGATGCTGGTCCTGCAGCTGTGGGATTAAAACTTGCGTCTGAGGTTACCTTTATTTTTCCAGAGGTTTCCTCTAGAAAAAATGTACTCTGATGAGGTCACAGCAATTACATCTTACAACTGCCTTAGTGGAATTTCACATCAGTTTATTCATTCTTGTTCGCCCGATTAAAGTTAATGTTTGCTTTATGTCTTTGGGCTTCCTGGAGTCGCTGGCAGATCTGATAACAGCTTTACATTAACTGGAATTACATGTAATGGCTTGAATGTGTGATTGTGTTTTTGAATTTTTGGCTCGTCTAATAACTCACCCGTAGTCAGAGACAGCTGTTAGCGTTGAAAAATGTTTTAAAGTTATGTTAACCACGTTCTGAACTCAAGCATGCAGATCTGTACCTATATGTTCATGGTACCATCCATCATGGCACCTTTATCTTTGCTGACTAAGTGCAGCAGTGGTCTTTATCAAAGACTTTTAAAGTGAAATCTTTATGAGCTGACACTTACTCTTTCCATGATCTGCGTGTTGGGGTCTGAAAGGTGTGGATTAACCTTTAACCAGGTTCTCTCCAGTATGTAGATAAGTCATGCAATCCAAGTCAGGTGTGTCCTTGCAACCAGGCCACAGAAATGAAACTGGGAGGGTCGAATATGCATATCAAGCCACAGTGTTTCAGAGCTGTCGACCAATGTTAAAGTGTATGTATTGTCTTTGTGTTGGGTTGAGGCATACTGTTTGCAATGCTTGCATTGTTATGGAGAAATGTATACTTTTGATGACAGCACCTTTCCAGTTGAGGGCTAATTTCTGTTACTTTGTTCAACTAATCTTAACAGACATGTGTAATGCCTGACTCTGTGTTATTATGTAATATTATGACTACAGGCTCCAATACTCAAAGCTATAATCTGCTTCAAAGATCCTGTGACCTTCATCAGTGTCTTTTAGGAAAAGATCCAAGCATCACATTACAAAATTTATTTTTACACAGATATGAATGTAGATTTTAGAAAGCAAAGATTGTTAGAGTCACTGTAAATATCTGTCTTTGCTCTTCAAAGGATAACTGTAGCATGTGGTCTTGATAGTCATTCATGTCAAACGGAGGCCTTCATAAAAAATGGAAAAGCTTGTTTAGGAATGCCATTGTGATATCCCAGCAAAGATAAGAAGTTTTGTGTGCAGAACTAAGTCCTGGCATGTTTCTGAGCGATCATCAGATTTAACATACACCTCATTTCCCAGAAGTGCACCCATATGTAAAGTGACTCCTTAAGATAAACAAGTGATTTACTGTGTGAGACACGCAGTCTGAGTCTTTTATATATTGTTTGTAACATTCTTTAAAGGAAAAAAATGTTTTTTTTTACTACGCTCGGTTTGTGTAATAGTTATTAGCAAAAGATCTTAGCACATGTAATTGTACTGTGATTCACTTCAGGTTATTGATGCGTTTGTGTGAGTGTCTATGAATCCTCTTACTGCTGCTTTATTGCCGACCTCAGGGTGGATGTCCTTTTGCCCTTCCCTAAGGAACCGCTGGTATCTCATAATGATGGCTGTAATGTGTGGAATGAATGGGCGTGGTGACTAGGGCTGGCCGATATGACTGAAAACTGTATCACGATATCAGTGTTTCATATCGGTCGATATCGATAATTATTGATATTTTTTATGACCCATTTAAAATAAGGACCAGGAGAAAAATATATTACATTTAAACATTTTTATTTTAAACTTAACCTTCCTCTGATCATAATCCTCTCAGTTATTAAGACAGAAATGTCAACAACCATGGAAAACTCAAATAATTAAAATGTAAACATAAGTCTAAAGTCACAATGAACACTTAACAATTATCTCTTAACATTTAAGGTGCAAAATCAAAGAAAATGTAAGAAATGCTTAATAAAGTGTAATAAAATAGTGCAAAGTGTTAAATATAAACATAGAGAAACCTGAGAATTTAGTGCAAGTTTAGTGCTAGGAAGTTCACTAGCTGTTCACCTTCTGGTGAACGTGTAAAAGCTTTTTATAGACGACATTGGTCTGACCACGGTCAGACTTATAATATCCAAAAAACTGCCATACTGACGAGCTGACTTTTCCTCTTTTATTTACAATTTCCTCGCTCGCTGCGGCACTCATCTTCTGCTTATCAGTCGCCGGTTACTGAAGAGGAATCCAGCAGACCAGCACGAGACAACGATATGGCGCAACCAAACACGATACTGTTACATGATTGTGTTACATGATTGGCTAGGTTACCAGAGAGCGTCCTTTGTCACCAAACTGGCAACCTCTGTTTTTTCCTCCGTCAAATAGTCAGCCACTGAATGATGCATCTGTGTCCAGTGTTGGTGCATGTCCACACTAATACATTTTGTTAACCTCAACCCATGATTTAAATTTGAGCCGCCCTGATGGTGTCATGTCTGGCTTAGTCATAGCTGAGATGTTGTAATAGGATGTTGAAATAAATCCTTTAGTATTTTTCTTAGAAAGGCAGAGGTTTTCACAATGGGATTCCAAAATATTGGCTTCATCCTGTGGCCTGGGTTCATTCTCTTGAAAGGTCTGGTAAGGTCAAGTAGGTTTGGAGGGAAGAAAAAGCAGTGTTTTGAAGTACTGTGACTGTTTTAGCCATGATGATGTATCAATATTCTCACTTCAAGAATGTTTTCAAATGAATTTTCCGTCAAAAATTCACCACGGTAGTGAGCAAGTTTGAGAGAAGGTAAAATGTACCTTTATGTAAAAGCACAACTATTGCAATTCGAACAGAACCCAAGAGCTAAGAAATATAATTGCACAAAGCACTAGTCCAATGCATGTACAAGATGTTACTAGTTCCCTGCTAAAGCAGTAAATTTCACAAATTTTTAGTTGTTATTCGATTTACAACACGTTTGCTTTGCTGCCAGATGACCTAGTTTCCTCAAACTGTACTCATGATCTGCCTCTTTATCTTTCTGATTCATTACATTAAACACTGGATTTAATTTTTATTCATAGTCCTTTAGTCCAAAGATTTGTGATGGTCTTTAGCGTTGTAATCAAAGTAGATACACTCAAAACTCTTCCATCTATAATAAGTGATTGTTAAAGACATGCTGCTGTTCCTTTGAGTGGGACAGTTCGAGGTGAGAGGGCCAAATGTGGGTCGTTGCTTTCTGAAATCTGCGAATGTTCTTTGTGTTTTGAGAAAAGATCTAATTGTTGGTGATCGTAGGCTACTGAAGAACCAGAAAACAATGAAAACAGGAAGGTCGTTCATGGCATATTTTGTCAGTAACTTCAAGGATTGTTATGCATCCCATTTCCAGTGGATGTGGCGTTGAAAATGAATTGTCAACATTTCTAATTGACCACTGACAGCTCAACAGCCTTGGCTTTTTGGTGGAGGAAGAGATCTCAAATACATTATCTGTCACGGTTTAGAGGCCACTAACAAATACTCAAGGTTGGTTTATGCTGTGCTGTAAATCAATAATGTGTCATGGAAAAAGTTTTTGGAATACATTAATACTTCCTAACCAAAAGTTGACTGAAAGCATTTCAGAAAGGCAAGTCAAATTGTTTCCCTAATTTTCTCTGTTTTAACAGATCCAGCTCTTTCCACACCCTCAAAATGCAACACATCCATTATATTCCCTATTTCTCTAGTGTGTAGGCACCCAAAGTTATAAACACAGCTTGTTTAGAGACCAGAGATAGAAAGCGGGAAGGAGGAGGTGGCAGTGTCATCTCTGTCCCAACCTCCATCCGCTCGGCATTGGATAGACACAGGAACTCTTGTGGGAACCCCCTGTCCCACGCTCACAAGCATAACCTGCCCTTATAAGGCATTGTGGGTATTCTAGGCTCCGGGAGGAGGAGACATGACCACAACATTGCCAACCTAGCTGTGACTGTATATGAAAGCAATGGAAGACTAGGTTTAAGCAGTGCCGTTGTGATGTATTCCCAGGCCGGTTCTGGAAAAAGGAGCACCAGTTAGGGGTTGGGTACATTTTTGGAGTTGCTTTACAACAAGTACGGTCTTGCCAAGTTTTACCTCAGTGTGACTTTGTTTTCTTGAGAGGTGAGAAAAATGAGTGCTGTGTTGAGGTAATGTTTGTTTTTTATTACACCTCTCTGTTCACCTGATGGTTAGTACACAGGTAGGCGTGTCTCAGTTGCTCCGCCCCTAAATGTGTTGACTGCTTCACACACTAGTGCTTGAAAAGAAAGCTGGACAAATGACATACTTTAAAAAGCAGAATTCATTATTTGACCTCTGTTGTGGAGCATTGGGGGTAGGCAAAGATTGTTTCTTAATGAAACTCTCAAGGAAACGCTAGTTTCTGCCTGTGTGGAAAAATGACTTAGTTGTCTTTGCGGAAAACATGCTTGTGTGCATCATCAACAGACATGAATACATGAGTTTTTCCAATCTTTTGAGTGATTAATGTATCCTGGACCTGCGCCCTGTTGTGTTTTGGAGAAAAACCTTCACCTTCCAGAAGAAAAGATTGTCAGAGCCTGGCACACCAACACTGCAAAAAATGTGAAACCTCTTTAACTTAAAATTGTCTATTGACTTGTTGCATTTAAATTTTTCAATTGGCTCAACTGAAGTTTTGCGAATTTAAGGAACAAACTGTTCCACAATTAATAACTGACAACAATTTAGATGGAACAAGATGTAACAAATTTAGAGTTGGAGAGGTTTCAAATTTTTTGACAGTGAAGTCCTCTGAAAATGGGCAGAACGCAGACACTAACACAATCTTGTGAAGGTGTTTGTGACTCAGAGAGCCCAGAGATGAAGGGTTGAGAGGAAACGAAAGAGAAAGGGAGAGTTTGTACTTCGAACCAAGTCTGAGCTTTACTCTCAGTCAACATACAACTTCCTGAGCTGCACGTTGCCACAGTGACCTTCTGTAGTTGTATCATAACACAGAGTTACGTCCTTTGATTACTACATAGTGATGAGACAGCAATGGATTCCCAGTACTGTGCTGACTATTTAACACCCACATTATATATTACGTTTTTCTGTTCTGACATCACAACGTTCTCACCCCCAATCATATACACCTCCCTCATTTACTCCCTTCCAATTATCACTATCCAGAAGCCCTTTATATTTTTCCATGCCTCACAAACTCCCTCTGCAGGTCTTTAAATTGTTCTCTCTCCTTCCTGTCCGCTTATGTTCCCATCTTTCTTTCCCATGATGCTTTGTGCATTTTACCCCTGTATCAGGCCTTTCTCACCACTCCCATTGCTCTAGGCCCTGACACATTAGTAAACAAAGAGGGATTTATTGTCATTGTTTTGTATTTGCTCTGTAACCACATTCTCAGGGATCGTCTTAAAAATCATGAACAAAGAGAAAAAGTGAAAGAAAAACAGGATTAACGTGTAGCAGCTTTCTGTTCGTTATACGAGTTTATTTATTTACTGCTGTCTGAAGTGATGAGTTAGGGGTCAACCAGAACAGAGAGGAAGTGTGTTAAAGTTTAAACATCAGGATCTTCTCTGTGTATCTTCTTGGGTGAGGAACAGCTCACCCAAAATTATTTATTGTTCATCATATTATTTCAAACCGGTATGACTGACTATCTTTTGGGAAAGACGAAAGAAGGTTTTTATTGAACTGCACTGGTCGCTTCTGTGCAATTACCGTGAATAAGGACTTTGGGTTTAAGCCAAGATAATACAAGAGCACCGTAAAAAGACTAGCTATATTGCTTATAGTGCTTCATTCCAAGCTCTCTGAATCCCAATGACAGCTCTCTGTTGGTGGCACATCTACTATGTGAATCATTCTTTTAAATCTGCTCTTTTTAATACACTTTTTCACTAAATTAATCCACTTGTCATAATTGAAACTCACCATTTAGTTTAACTCACTGACTTAGGTGTGAGTTTTGTGTTTTTGAATCTTGTAAGCCTCAGTCCACATTCATTGATGGAAAAGTTTCATAAAAATTTCATTTAAAAAAAGCTTTAAAAATTCACTTTCATTTTCAGGTGCACTGTTCCTTTGACAATGCAGAGAATCTGCTGGCTAGTGTTTTAACTGTAGTTTTAATACTGACTTTATTGCGTTGATCTTCGGGCTCTTGCTGTGACTGTGTTCATGACACAACCGTTTCTACAAATAGACCTGTTCTGGTGTGAGAGTATAAATAGGCTTGTGTCAGAGTGGGCGGAGAGAAGATGAGAGGGGCGGAGAGAGCAGAAAGGAGGAGGAGGGGAAGGATTGAGTAAGTACAACGACCGAACATTTTCATATGTCTCTTCACACAGTATTTGAATTAAAATCCCTCTCGCACACAAACATTGAGCATTAGGACAATCCATTTTTAAATAAACTCTTGTGGACGGATGAAATTAATGTGGTCAGGGACAAAGAGTTTGAAAATTGATTCGTTTGCGCATGGGGTAATTGACTTTCCCAGAGTGACACAAGTCCAGTGACTCATCTGTGGAGAGGGAGGGGTGTAAAATCATCCACTAAGCATGTGCTAAGAAGTTAAAAATTGGTTAAGATAAAATTTATCAAGACTAACCTGGTTTTTGAAGAGAAGATTTCAGTATGCACGATACATGAAACCCATACATAGTTTTTAATTAATGTTGCCCCTAACCCCAAAGTACAAACATTTAGTGTGACCCAAGTATACCGAATAAAATGCAGCAAATAAAGAAAATATGAAATTATGTGTCATACACAACAAGTGATAAAAAAAATATGGGGCCTAAAAGTGGCCAATTTTGTGGTTTGTATAAGTAGGGTGAGAACACAACAAGCATGCAGGGAAAAGAGCCAGTTTCCATTAGTGCTTTCCCACGGATATCATTTGACTATTCTAAGGAATCAGACCCTTCACATAACAAACAAAACCTCCAAGTGTTTGTTTCTCTGCCAGATGACCATGTGAGGATGTGGCCTACTCTTAGATTGACCCGTAGGGTGTCTTTTAGTCCAGAGAGTCTGACACACGCAATCTGACTAGGGCTCTTCATCTTTATTTAACAGCAGGGTTAAGAGGGCTGATACAGCTGGGGTGATGTTGACACGATCTCATAATGGGACAGGTCACCCAAAATTACCTTTCTGTATGATTACTTGCTGTTGCTTTTTTAGAGATTGCATGATTTTCCACGCAATAAAGAGAGAAACCAGTGACTGTCAGCCATCACAAAAAGATAAATTGCATTTGGTTATACATATGCTTAATGGCAAAAAAGTTTCAATATGAACAACTGATTTGAATAATGAATCTTTTGAATATTGTTTATCTCGTTTAGTAAAGCTTCTACTATCAGTAGAGTTACTACTGCAAGGTGGAGCACTAACACATTTTTATTACCACAAAGCAAAGACTGCAATGCAATAAGATGTCGATTGATGATTACAGAGATCAAACAATAGGATGGTGTTTGTTTATCCTGTCTCGTGGACGACCGCTGTAATCCATTGACGCAAGCCGCTCATCATAAATTCATAAAGCAAACTTACAGTCGCACCGTAGCTGTTCCTTGTGCTGTTCCTCCACACACTGATTCTATAATGTCAGTGTTCCCAGAAAGAAAGAGTAACTCACACCGTCTGGAAAGTATTACTTAGATTCCAGCAGGCGGGGTCTCTGATTTTGTTGGCATATGTGTGAGAGGGAGCGAGAGAGAGTGAGAGATTGATAGCTTGTTAGCATTAAGAGTTGGAACAGACCTAGACCTGGTGTAAATTACACATGATGGTTTGAATGACACCAAAGTCATTTGGAGTGTCCAGTAAAAGGTGTAGGCAGTAGTAGTCACCTCAGTGAAGGTGTGTGTGTGTAATGGAACAGGTAGTGTGTTGTGTATTTACTAGGTGGAGAAGAGAAATTGGGGTGTGTCTTCTGACACATTAATCCTTTAGGTAATAGTTGGAAATAATTGTTGATACAGATTTTTTTTTTGCTTTATTTTCTCTTTCTGCCTAAAGTTATAGTAGGCAGTAGTAATGCAATGATATATTGCATATTGTGATACAAAACATGTAACATTTATCTCAAAGCTATGGCAGTTATTTTACAATATGACGTCTGTTTAATCCTATTGGTTGAGCAGCCAACATGTGACCTGTGTCAACATGTTTTAATGTTTAGTTTTTTATTTTGTGCTTTTACTGCTTTTTTTATTTTCTGCATATTTTTATGTTGTGTTAAACTTTGTTATTTTTTCTCAGTGACAGTGTGCAATTTTCTTTATCAATTTACATTCAGGAGTTTCAGTTGAACTTTGGATGTTCTCAAATCTTTAACTAAATAACAAATGGGTTTTTTCCTTTTATATTAAAATATTGTGACACACATTGTTTTAATTATGTTGTAATTATGAACCCTGTATCATATATTTTATTGTAAGATTAATATATCGTTACACCCCTAATTAATAGTCATTATTTCATAGCATCATAAAGTTTTTATTCTACTGATGGTTTTGCAAAGATCTTTCACAGTTAGCAAATTCTATCTGTATTTTATCATTCTCTTGTTCATCAGATAGATGGCTGAGCTATAAATCACAGCTGTTGCTAAGGCGTTAAAATAATAGTGTAAATTCATTAACTATACCATCATTACAAATGACTGTGACCTGTGAAATGCACTTTTTTTTCTAACGCAGCCAAGTTTAAACGCATCAATCTTGCCTCCCTGATGGTTATCTGAAATCTGCCTTAAATCTGCTTCAGCATGCTCCTAGGCTGGAGCCAGTAGGAGTGGGTGGGCTAAGAAAATAAGAGCAGGAAAATCCATTGACATCATTGGTTGCATTATATCAAACACTAGTTATGCAGGCCGTATATAAAGCTGCTACGGGGGGCTTTTAGGATTTTTGCTTTTACCTTAAAGCCCATCACAGAAGAACTAAACGAATGAGCTGAGGGAGGGGGGAGTGTGTCGTTTTTCAGAAGGACTCGTGCCTCAGTAGGCAGTGAGGGGGTAGAGAGAGGGGAGGGGAGAGAGAGAGAGAGAGAGACGCAGGGGAAAGAATAGTTAAAGTTGGAAGAAATGGCAGCTGAGAAGCTCCCACATATGGAGCCGAAGAAGTTAAAATAACAAACCCTGAACACTTTCTCCAACAAAGGTTGTCTTTTTGGAAAGACAAATAATTCATACAGTTAAAGCAACAAGCTGGGAAGAACGGGACGATGAAGTATCGAGCCATGGTAAGAACACAGCACGCTTCATACTAAACAAAAACAGCTGGGACATTTTGCAGTGTCAGTGTTGGTCGTATTGAAAGGGAAATATGTGGTTATGGGCCAAAGAAAGTCAGTATATCTTGTGTTTAGATTATATAATTTCAAATGAACAGTGCATGGAATTTAGTTAGTAGTTAATATGTATTTTTTAATGATAATAATACAGATCAAAAGCAGAAATCGTACATTATTTAGTGACTAGGCTGTTTGTGGACTTTGGAACCAACATATGATTTACCACTTCTGTTTATTGACCAAGTGAGCAAGATTATCAACCCATGTCAATAATTCAGTTTAGATTCAGATCGTCCAGTTGATATAATTCAAATTCTGTTTATGACAAATATAAATGAGTCAAATTCACTTTTATCAATTTTAGAGTGTTGATCTTATCAGACTCGAATCTTATCTGGAGATTCTCTTTCATGTTAGACATATTGACTATCAGTATCTGTGTTTATGCAATCACTGGCTTAGAACCAGCAGTCACTGTTGAATTCCCGGCTTGAAGGAGAACGGGACAGATAATGAAACTGTCGTCTGTCATCAGGCCACTACATTTCTTCCTGTCTGTGTCATCTTCGACCTTCTGCTGATAGCCACATTGACTTCAAAACAAGCACAGAAGACTCAGACCTCAGCGAGTGTGCATGTATTGAATGGGTTTTCTCAAGCCTGTCACCCACCCACCCAGTGATGTCATGTTGTGATACTTTGAGTATCATTTACAGAGCATTCTTTTGCATTCAGCTGAGCACGGTTTGCAGTACTTCAGACGTGTTTGAGTTTCACAGCAGCTTTAGGAAACATTTGATTGTGGGTGAATAACAGCAGAGGATTGATGAATGTCTGACATCAGAGTTCTGGTATCTGGTAGAGAGAGATTGCCGCGTGCCTTTGCATTTTTCTGCACAGTTTCACTTGAGATTCCACTGGATAGCTTTAGGGCCACACTCCTCACAAGAAGATACACATCTCAGGCACAGGAAATGAAGTTTACATAGTGACACGTTGCTCTTGACGGCTGAGGAGAGATGTGAGATGTTTCAAACACTGAGATGAGGACACACTTGACTAAGTGTATGATTCTGATGATTATAAGAAGCTTTAAAAGTGCTTACAACTAATATTCAGTTTAAAAAAAAAAAAGTAAATTATTTTTAAAATGGACCAGATGGTGAAGGTAAAGCAATCTTTAACAGACATAGCTACATTTAATGTTGTTTAAAAGCAGCTCAGTTTGGTGACAAAAACAGCTGAGAGAATGCTGAGTGTGCGTTCATGTATTTTGAAGAAGCTTAAATATATGGGTTTGATTTGTTTGACATTTCATTAGTCAGCACGTAATTCCCTTTTGTGCTGTTTTATACTTCTGATGACATAACTATTATTCCAAAATAATTATTTGGAATTTTTTTGACTGACAGTAAATATCTCATATGTCCGGCCAACTTTGTGGGACTGTGATGTCTGGACAAATAACACTGTGTTGTTCCCCGAAAGAACATTATTAAGGTCCAGTAAGCAGTTTATAGTTGCCATTACTTTTGCCCTTCAAACACCCTCTGAACATGAATGCCTTACATTGTCTAAAGCATTCATGCCAGAAGGCCGGAATGAAGGACAGTTGGTCACTTTCTCCAAGTCACAAAGAAGTGTTGTGAGTATGTCATGTGGAGGGGTGGGTACATCAGGTGACACTTTTCACCTGTTTGGGCTGATCCAGTCACGCTTGTCTGTCAACTTTCCCCCTTACGTCCGACACCCACCAGCTGACTTTCCAAACTGACACGGCTCCTAAGGGCTGTCCTCGAGTCAGCAGTTCAATGTGAATTGCTATGTCACCCATGGAATTTCTAACCATCTTAGCAGCAATTAAAGAACCATGGAAAGATTTATTGATGAGGTTTAATTAAACGATGATGTGATATGAGAGGCATTTCTTAAGGCCTGCCAGTGTCTTGGCTTTGTAGTTCTGACCAAGAATGTTTCTGTAATAGCTACAAGTTGATATTTTTGTTAATCTCAATGATTTTGCCAGGACCCTTAGTAATGTGTGATGTGAAATGTACTTTCTTTACAGATGGCGACTCATTTTTTTTTTTTTTTTTAAGACATAATTGATGTGTGAATAACCACTTTATAGGAGTTGCAGTAAAATCAGGTTGTGACATCCCGCAAACAAATGGGTAAAACATATGTCATATAATATAGTGAAATATTTGCCTGCAGAATAAACGACAAGCAAAACAGGGGAAATTGCTTGCTAATGTATTTTAAATAAAGTAAAAATAACACTTTGGAGAAGCTCTTATTTTTTGCTTTCATGACCATCTGCAGAAATCTTAACAGCAGGCGTTTGACTTTTTTACACTTCAGCTTAAAAATAAATAAATAAAACGGAAACCCTACGGCCCTGTTCACGCTTGTCATCACTGGAGTTTAATACTTTAACAAATAACCAACATAAGGCAATAACTACAATAATTATCTGTTGTAAGTGATCTTGATCTTGGAAGAAGCACTGTATAAAAACGGTGTAAAGCCTGTTTGCTTTATGCTATTATCATTATTTAAATCTCGGTCCACATCAGTCCATGTCTTCAACCCTTGTTCTCTTCTGCTGAAGAACAGAGGTGAATAGATGAGGGAGGTATCAAGAGCCAGATGACTCAATCAGGATGGAAATAGTTGGTAACCTCAATAGTTTAAAATCATAAGCAAGCACACCAAATTTGTTTTTCTTTTCCACCATTCTCTTCATTCTTGCTGTGAAGGGGGAGCTCATAACTTTGTTCAAGATATCTCGGAATGTGCCCTTTATCTTCATTAAATATGAAAAAAATACATGATACATTCTCCTCTTGTTAGTCACGTTCCAGGAGTGTTCACGGTCCAAAACGTACAGTAGCGAGGAACAGCAACATATGTAATTAAACATTGGGCTAAGAAAATTAAGCGGTGGATTATTATTTGATGGCTCAGTAGTTTATTTGATTGATGAATTGTTTATTTATACGATTCACCAAAATGAATCTGACCTCTCGATGCTACGGCAAAAATACAGCACAAAGTATGCTGTTGCTTTCTGGAAAACACGACTGTCACTAAAAACTAAAAAGTGATGTCACTACTTTATTTATCCATTTATAACAAGGTCTGGTAGCTGTTCTTGGTTCAGAAAGAGTTAAGACTCTCTGTTGTATTTGTCAGCCCTTAAGTCTTTTTCTGTTTTTCATTAAAAAAATTCTTTAAAAAAACAGTGTTTGTAATTGTAGCTCTTGTGTCTATTTATCTGTTTTCAAATGCTGCTAATGTCTTTTTGCAATCTGAGAAGTGCTGATGAGGACGCTTTGACTCGACAGATCCTTCCGACACAAGGTTTTTTTCGTTACAATAAATAGGTTGGATGTTGGAAGGTCAAGCAAAAGCAATTTTGCTTAAATTCTTTCCAATTCATTTGGCCTTTGCAAGCAAAGACCTCTTCTTCATCTTTATTGGTTTCAGAAAAGGACGTGAAGAAATGAAGAAGAATTAGACAATTTTGCCCGTGGACTTGTCATGGAGCCTTTTGTGCAATTTTTTGAGCAAAAGAGCAGAATATGGAAAAAGTGAGCGCATGGTAAAGGCGTGTAGTTTTGCTTTAGCATGCATGGGGAAGGGGACCAGGGTGGGAGCAGGAAGGCAAATCCATAAAGCCCCCAGAAGAACAATGCTGAAACTGAAAGTTTGTTTGTGGAGAAAGTTAGGAAGGAGACTTTAAGGAAAAGTCTTTTTGGTGTGGCTTATTTGTTGTTTTGAATGTCTGTTTGTAATATATTAAATTGACTTTTGGCCATTATAAGGATTTTACATGTAGGTGATGTCCATATAATAGTTGCTTACAAGCACACAGGACCTTTAGAGTTTTACTGTGAATTCTAAGGAGTAGACGTCACGTTCAATTTGACAAAAACAAGGCTGTGTGTAATAGATATTAGTCATTTCAGTGTTGTTTACCTGCATGCCTGTCGGTCATCCAGCTGACAAAACATTGCGTGTATTTGTGCCCATGTTCGTGCGTTTTCGTTTTGATTAAGTGTCCTGTCGTAGTTTACATAAAATCTGTGTGTAATAGTGAACCTCAAATTATGTAAGCCAGCAGTCACTGTGGTTTTAAAAAACATCATAGATGCTTGACAAACATTACAGAACATCATAATTTGAGTAAATGCACAGGTATGCAAACAAATGAAAAACAAATATGTATTATGTAAGTCTTGTCTCATATTTTGTGGTGCCAATGGAAATGCTCTTTCAAAGGGTTGAACAAACTCTTGGCAAATGATGACATGGTCTATCTGGTCTGTCGGTTTTGTTTTAAATATGCCTTCATCACTAGTGTTTACTGTTTGTTAAATGCTTGAAATAAAACAAGTATAATTGAGAAAGACGATATTAAATCGCATTGCACATTATTTATTTATTTTTTAATGTCTGATCTGTGGAAATTTTGTGTAACTTTGCATTGTGGTACCTTAAATCATACAACTTGTTGAGGAGTCTTGAATTTACTTTTTTTAATGGGGAAAAATTTAGAAAAAATATACTTATACTTGTATAATATATATACAATATATACTTATATATTGCAATATACTTATAATAAAGTGATCCGAGCCACATCTATGGATTTAAATATCATATAGATCGCCCCAAACACCTTTGCATTGATCCCATTTTTAAAAATCTTTTATTGATTTTTCTTCAGCAACCATTTGTCAATATGGCTCATGCATGGAGCAAAAACAACATTTGAATAGTGGTTTCATTTTGATGTAAAACATACATCAAAACAAAACAGATTCAAACCAGATTCAAACAGATCTGATTTGGATCTGATTAGTAAAAAACAGATTCCATGTGGCTCTTGGCTATTCACATCGCATAAAACCGATCAGATTTAGAATTACATGTGCAAAACAGGAGAAGAGGCTAATAGAGGACAAGCAGACTTTGAAAAGCGATCTGTTGCCGCAGTCAGCAGGCTGACAGTTCGGGAGTGAAGTCACATCCTGGCACTACACTTGCTCCCATACGCCTGTTGTGTTTTTCTTTCTGGCTGTTATAAGCCGCCACAGTCCTCCCTCTCTCATTTGTGTTGCATGGCATTAGCCGCTGCCCTGTTTAGGTTGCTGTACATCACTTTAATTAAAGTGCTTGCTCAGGTGTGCTGTATCTCTCCCTCTCTCTCCCTCCAGGGGACGGGCACTGCTGTGTCAATAGCAAAACAACAGCCCTGGCAGCTGGTGCATTCACACAATGTGTCTGTGTGTGTATTTCAATGAATAATCACGCATTTGTTCATCAGAGTTTGTGTGTGTGTCTGCGAGTGTGTGTGAGCGCGTATCTGGATATTTCTGTTGAAGCGAGGAAGCGGTACCCGTAGTCCTTTATGATTGGGATTACAGATGACAAATGACTTTGATGTCCTGCTAGAAACTAACGGTGTGTTTTTGTGGCCTGAGCATCTCTGGATAAGTACCAGTGGCTGAGGCAGTATCGACATCATGGATTTGTCTAATCTTGGGGATCTAATGCGAAAAACCCAGGCCTCCATTTTGGAGCGGGGTATGATCTTTAAAGACAATAATGCAGTGAATGATGCGGTGAAGGATGTGAGTATGATTGTGTTTTACCAGCACACTTGAGTTTGGGTGGAGATGCTATCCTTGCGAAAATTAATAATGGGTTAGGCTAACTGTAGTAACCATAATTTTGTGGTTTTAGTTGTAGTATAACCATAGTAACCACAAGTATTACCATGGTCTTACTACAATAACCATAGTTTAACTGTTATATTTGTATTCAAAATATTATCAGTCCATTAAAAAAAACGTGGTTACTATACTTTAACTATAATAAAATAAGACTATTAGATCTTGTTGCATTATAGAATTATATCTAATAACAGAAGATAGAAGTAGTCGGTACATTAATAGTAAAGTTATACAGTGTATTATTTAACTAAATGATAGATAGTTAAAGCTGGTATTTCTGCACCACTAGGGCTGGTTTGGATGCTAAGAAAACACTGTTTTAATAGCGTCAGTGTTTACACTTTTGAGAAAATGACACAATGCACCTTTAAGATGTTATTTTCTTATCGTTCTTAACACACAGCGCAAAAGCAGTCCAGAACAAACATGAACTGGGTTTTCTTGTGTGTGATAAGGAATGGGAGGGGCAGTGATGGAGTGTTGTTGAGTATTTTGCTCACGGGTCTCTGAGGGCTTTGACATTCTGTGTGTGTTTATATCACTTTATGCTGCTGTGTCTCTAGGGGGTGTACTGTAGGTGTGATTTTTGTCATCTCAGTTTTCTCTTCTTTCTGTGTTAGGCTGTGGGCAGTGACGGAATTCGGGTGACGATGGAGAGCGCCCTGACAGCCAGGGACCGGGTGGGTGTTCAGGACTTTGTCCTGCTGGAGAACCACACCAGCGAGGTGGCGTTTATAGAGAACCTCCGCAAGCGATTCAAGGAGAACCTCATTTATGTAAGAACTGTTGTTTTCAACTGTTGCATCACCCTTAAGGTTCCGAGTGTCAAGTGGAGTTTGGGTTATTGGTCTATTGAGTGTTGATATTATTCTCATATGTGTTCTCTCACGCAGACGTACATTGGTTCAGTGCTGGTGTCCGTGAACCCATACAAGGAGCTGGAGATCTACACTAAGCAGCACATGGAACGATACAGAGGCGTTAATTTCTATGAAGTCTCACCGCATATGTAAGTCGACATTCAATTAGTTGCTATGCGAGGATGACATTTCTCAGAATTTTTGTGAGGATTTTGAGTGAGTTAAACTGATCATATTTGCGGCTGTCAAAAGAAATTCACAAAGGCGATGTCTCTGCTGTGAATGTGATGAGAGGGTTATCTCCGCTGTCATACACGCTGAAATAACACAGATCCTCTCTGGTGTCATCCTGCTCTTCTCTTATGAAAGTGACTCCCGCACTGGCTTTTCCACTGTTTATGCAACAGTGTTACATCTAAAAATCCATTCAAACTCGGCCAAATCAATGTGGTACATTAAAGCTGCCAGGAAAGAAATCTTTTATAACACTTGTTATATATACATACATATATATATATATATATATATGTGTGTGTGTGTATTTATATATGTATTTATATATATGTATTTATATATGTATTTATGTATATGTATATATGTATTTTTATTATGCAACAATATAAATTCTGATTACCTAAAGTATTTTTGGCATGATTTTTTGCAAGAATACAAAAAAAACAAAAAAGAATACATGTATTTTCATTTTTTATGAAAATGTGATTTATTCATTAAAAATATTTATGTATTTAAATTAATTATATGCAATTTAAAATGTACTTTATATTGTTTAATATATAACAATAATTAATATAATAATAATAATAATAATCAATGCATAATAAAATATTTTGTAATATGGTATTTACATTCTTTTATTATTAATATTAACACTATAATATTAACACTGAATAACTGAAACGCTAAATATCAATTCAAATATAATTATTTAATATTCCATCTATAAAAATATTGCATTCATATTTAAGTCATGTGGTTCTTTTTTAAACATTGGCATATTCTCTCCGTACAGTTACGCTGTGGGCGATAATGCCTATCGCTCCATGCGGACGGAGAGACGAGACCAGTGCATCCTGATCTCGGGTGAAAGCGGTGCCGGCAAAACCGAAGCCTCCAAAAAGGTTTTGCAGTACTACGCCGTCACCTGTCCGGCGAATGAGCACGTGCAGACCGTCAAAGACCGTCTGCTTCAATCCAACCCTGTGCTGGAGGTAAACATTACACATCTAATATAGCGGGAAGATAAGTGTGGGCTGTAACTGTTGCCCTGGACTGCTGCTGTCACAGCAGAAACACGCTACTAATTACTTACAGCAATGCCAAGAAAAAGAGCGGTGTTTATTCTGAGCAGTGCTTAATCCTGGGTTGAGTATGAACCTCTCCTGTAATTAAACGACACCGTTATGATCCGTCTGATAAGATTGGGACATGCATTAAGGGCATCTAAAAATGGGAAGGCCAACGGAAGCTGCGCAGAAGACCGTACAGCCAGATGTTTCGCAGATGTGGTTGTTTCCTGTAATCTGACTGTGTGTGTGCAGCTGGTGGAGTTTTATTTGTGCAGATTATAAAACTTGTTTGTGGGTGTGCCAACCTCTTCTCCTTTTCATCTTTTTTCTCTCAGGCCTTTGGAAATGCAAAGACTTTACGAAACGACAATTCCAGTCGCTTTGGGAAATACATGGACATTCAGTTTGACTTCAAGGTGAGTTTTAACCCTTTGGTATCAATTCACAAAAGTGCTGTCATCATCAAACAAACCTTCATCGCTGTGGTTCACCATCAACAATGTGCTTCTGTGATACACCTTCACCCCTAAATGCTCTCCTTGGGTTGGGTATTCGGCTTCATCCACCTGCGTGTTTGTGCATGCATATTTTGTTTGTGAATATGCATGGTTGCGTATCAGAAACCCGTTATTATCCCCTCTGCTTCTCGTCCCGGGTGTCCCCGTTGGCAGGGTGCTCCTGTAGGGGGTCACATCATAAACTACCTGCTGGAGAAGTCTCGCGTCGTGCATCAGAGCCACGGCGAGAGGAACTTTCACATCTTCTATCAGCTCCTCGAGGGAGGAGAGGAGGACCTGCTGAGGAGACTGGGCTTGGAGAAGAACGCCCAGCAGTACCAGTATCTGGTGAAGGTGAGAGATTTTACACATTGAATGAAAAGAGGAATTTGAGATTGAGACAAAAAGCAAAAAAGAAGTATCTTGCTTTCTTTGATGTTGGGCTTGTGGGAAAACCACTTCTAATGCACACTTGTACACAAATATGCAGGAATCTGTTGCTTTCTCTCGCTCCCCTGGTGTTTAATAGAGGAAGTCAGGAGACGTTCCCCCTCCCCGTTTCCTCTGTTTTGCTGAGTGAGCGTGTGTGTATCTTTGTGTGTGTGTGTTTCAGGGTAACTGTCCCAAAGTGAGCTCCATAAACGACCGCAATGACTGGAAGATGGTGAGGAAAGCACTGACTGTCATTGGTTTCTCTGATGATGAAGTGGAGGTACGACCAACCACACACACGGTGTTGTTTTCAGGGAAACAGAAAGAGAAAGTTCTTTCTCTGTATCTAGGCTCAGAGCCAAAGCACATCTATAGTCTGCATACATTTTCAGGTGTTATAAAAGATGCATATTTTTTGATAAAAAAAGTAAGAAAGGTGCTGATTTTTCATGTATATGTATATGTCTCTCACTGTCTGTCTCTGCAGGAGCTTTTGAACATTATTGCCAGTGTCCTGCACTTGGGGAATGTTCAGTATGGAGGAGAGGACGGTGGAAATGCTTATATCACTACAGAAACACAGATTAAATACTTAGCCAGGGTAGGTGGCCATTTTATTTATATCACGGGCCTGTGGCTTCATGTGAAAACCTCTGTGTTTAAACGTGTAATAATAAAATATTTTGTCTTTTTTTGTCAGTCATATTGAAGACATATTTTGACAATGTGTGTGTATTTATGATATTGCAGTTGTTAGGTGTGGATAACTCTGTTCTTAAAGAGGCCTTAACACATAAAAAGATCATTGCCAAAGGAGAAGAGGTACGACTACTATTATTTAAAGAAATATTTATTAGTATAATGTTAATATGGTGCTTATTTTTCTCCTATAGGAATGTCCAAGCAATCACACAGCAACATGCTAAAACCTATTTAATCCACATGTATTTATTTTATTTTTACTTAATTTGAAGCTTTTAATGGAAGCATCTATACTAAAATAGTGCTGGTAACCTTTTGGTGTGCATTTTTTAGTTTTTAGTTTCATTATTTTCTAAATGTTTCCCATAATTCTGTGGTTGTGTTGCAGTTGATAAGCCCGTTAAATCAAGAGCAGGCGGCTTCAGCACGAGATGCCTTATCCAAAGCCATATATGGCCGCACTTTTACCTGGCTAGTCAACAAAATTAATGACTCTCTGGACTTCAAGGTATGACATATTCTGGTGTTAAATCAACTACTGAGCCTCTCTGATAGTCCAGCTGAAAAAACGAATGGTCTCCATTACAAATATCATTATGAACCATCAGCTGTTTACTATTAAAGCCATTAAAATTCCTATGCAGAGCAACGTGTTGTTTTGGGCCTTATTTCAATGGTTCCCATCCACCAGATAACATCCCACCAATAGAACCCAACGCATTATACTTTTAATTAAAACTAATACAGTTGCCACTGCAAACAATTTATTCTTCAGAAGTTCTGTAATTGTTTCTGTTGGTTTTTCAGCAAGGAGATGCTAATTGTAAAGTGTAAATATTTGGCGCCCTCAAGTGGTGAGATTGTAGAAGTGACAGAGCATTAGGCTGCTTGAGTTTTCTGAAGGCTGTTATTAGAGCACATTCTGACCATATGATCTTACAGTCTGTGTATGTTTAGTCTAGTCTGTCTGCCACAGCTGTTGTTGAACATTTCTGTGGTTTTAATATCGCAGGATGAGACGTTTAACGGTAAAAACGCCTCTGTCATTGGTCTGCTGGATATCTACGGCTTTGAGGTCTTTCAGAACAACAGGTAATTTAACAATATTTGTGTTTTTTGGCCAACTTTTTACTTTATTTAATATATATAATATATTAATTTTATAATATATTTACTTTATTTAATTTAATATTTTATTTTAAAACATTATAACGTACTTATTGACGATATCTCTCTCTCTCTCTCTCTCTCTCTCTCTCTCTCTCTCTCTCTCTCTCTCTCTCTCTCTCTCTCTCTCTCTCTCTCTCTCTCTCTCTCTCACTTTTCTTCTCTACTTGTTTATCTGTCTGTTTGCATCTTTTTATCTGTCTGTCTTTGTGTCTGTATAGTTTCGAGCAGTTTTGTATCAACTATTGTAATGAAAAGCTCCAGCAGCTCTTCATTGAACTGACTCTAAAGTCAGAGCAAGATGAGTATGAGGCTGAGGGAATCACGGTAAGGCCACACACACGCCACGCACACACACGCACACACACAGCTGATATCTGACTCGTGTGCGGGGAATGTGGTATTACCCAAAGCTGAAAGGACACATTATAAACAAACATTTTTTTTGGGCTGTTAATATGGTAATGATGACCTCTAAAAATGTCTAGTTAAAACATTATGATGCACACACACAGTTAAAGAAAGACTGTTTGTGACCATGTTTCATGGGTGGGCTTGGAATGCTCTTGATTTTGGATTCCTTGAATTTTATTGGGAGAAAAACCACAAATCTTAAATATTTTTCCATTTGAGACACAGTGACATTAATGTTTTTTCTTCTCCAGTGGGAGCCTGTGCAATATTTTAACAACAAGATCATCTGTGATCTTGTGGAAGAGAAGTTCAAGGGAATCATTTCCATTTTGGTAAGAACTTCCATTTCTGAGAAATCCAGTAAGGACAGCACAGTCTGATTTAACCTTGCTTAAATGTAAACCGCTCATCTGTCTGTTTACAGGATGAAGAGTGTCTCAGGCCTGGAGATGCTAGTGACATCACCTTCCTGGAGAAGCTTGAAAACACTGTCGGTGGCCACCCTCATTTCATAACGTCAGTGATGCCACCTGAAGCCCTTTCACACTTAAGAAAGTCATTCACTTTAACTATTATCACACATTGGTGTAATATTAATGTGCATACATCTGCGTTACATATTACAGTCACAAACTGGCTGATGGAAAAACACGTAAGGTGATGGGTCGTGAGGAGTTCAGACTGAATCACTACGCAGGAGAAGTCAACTACAATGTAAACGGTGAGTTGTTGGATAAAGAGCAGGAAAAAACAAAGAATTGGAGAAAGCTGGTCACAGAACAAGAGCGAGTTCTTATGCCCACATATTTTCCCAGACTGAGCGTTGACTGACGTCATTGTAAATTTTCCAATTTTTAGGTTTCCTGGACAAGAACAATGATCTCCTTTTCAGAAACCTGAAGGAGGTGAGAGAGGAATTAAAGTTCATTAAAATACACCAACACTTGTATTTATATTTTCAGTCTGTTTATACCTGATTCAACATGTATACATTTATGTTTGTGTAGGTCATGTGTATGTCTGAAAACAAAATACTTACTCACTGTTTTGACCGAGAAGAACTCACCGACAAGAAACGGCCAGAAACGGTAAAGCACAGTACATCTACAATATTTCACTTACGTATGACCACAATCCACATTAGCCTTGAGAAGCCGTCTGTCTATCCTTCCATCCTTCCTATTTATTATTTGACTATCAACTTATAAATCTATAGCACTTCTTTTCAGCAGAATTCAGATTTATCCAAGAGACAATGTTTCAATGAACTGATTTCACTATATAATGTTTGTGTATAGCCTTCCTATTAGGCTATACAGAAAAGATTTGTCAAAATTGTCTTTATTAAATCTATTCATCTGTACTCAGTATTTATATTAGTATACATGAATCTCATTAACTTGGCCTCCATCCATGAGAATCTTCACTTGTCACCCACACTGTAAGGAATGCCCTGATACTGTGATACCAGCTTGTGACTGCGTAAACCAGCATCCCCCCTCATGCCCACTCTGTAGATGCCCATTGGCTGAGTGTGGGTGGGCTGCTGTTGTTGAGTTGTTTGCTTGTATTGTTGACCACTGGCCTCTTCCACATTGTCACTGCCTGGCTGGACTCGCACACTGAGACTTGTGTTCTCACTCATTTCTCACTGTTCGTCTCTTCTCTCGTTCCCTCACTCCACCGACTCGCTGCAACCAGGCGGCAACGCAGTTCAAGAACAGTCTGGCGAAGTTGATGGAAATCCTGATGTCTAAGGAACCGTCTTATGTGCGCTGCATCAAACCCAATGATGCCAAACAATCAGGTTTGGAAACAGTTTTCTGTACTACTGTACTGCTTTGTTGTTTATTTCGGTTTATTATTTAGTATTATCATATCAATACCATTGTACACCTTGATTAACATATTTCTGTACTATATTATTTATTTGGTGGTCCCTAGAGCTTAAAAACATGGTATTATCATGTTTAAATATATTATTAAAAAAGAAAAAAAAAAAAGAGATCAAATAGATAGAAAAAAAACAAATTAGAGATTAGTGAACAATTGTGTTAATTGTGTTGTGAAATATGTAACATTTTTAATTAAAACAATGTGTTTAATGTCTTTTTGTAATTCTCTAAGTGTGGTACGGTGATTTATTGCTGCACACTGAATCTCTATTATTTCATCAGCTCTTTTGTTTACCCCTTTATTTACATTTTATTTATTGTTTGTTTCTTTGTTTACTAATGTTTGTTTACATGCTGTATACATGATCTTTTCTATTCAAATTTTTCTCTTTTCATAATTTTGATTTTACAAATTAAAATTCTTTCCACAGGACGTTTTGATGAAGTCCTCATCCGGCATCAGGTGAAATATCTTGGTCTGATGGAGAATCTTCGAGTGAGGAGAGCTGGCTTTGCATACCGCCGTCGCTACGAGACGTTTCTACAGAGGTAACCAGCACGGTTTAGACCAAATTTTCTTTATCAGTTTTTAGATGTCTAATTCTCTTCTGCTCTGCTATTGATTTAAACTGGTTAAACTGGTTGTTGCTGTAATGGAGCAGCTTGGTCAGTGTAGCCATGGCCAATAGGCTTTTCGCTGCATTTAACTTATTTACAGTAGGACTCCGTTGAAATTGCTTCTATGGTGTAGACTTATTTTTCCAACAGGGTTCTCACAAAAATTTTGCTAATGTTCATAAACACTGGTCTGTTTCATACTTTCTGATCCCCTTTTGAATATGTGGCACTTCCTGTGAGTTTTCACGATATGAGGTCAAAGAGAACAATTCTTGCATCACTTTTTTATCATTTTACAGTATGGTTAAGTATGTTTTGCTGGTGATTTCTGTTTTAGGTATAAATCCCTGTGTCCTGACACCTGGCCAAGCTGGGATGGTCGTCTGGTGGATGGAGTTGCCACACTTGTCAAGCATCTTGGATACAAGCCTGAGGAGTACAAACTCGGCAGGTTGGTGAATTAAAATCAGGGTCGCCACTGTCATGAAACACCTGGAAGTGTTAGGGAATTTCAAAAAAGCTATTTGTAGGCCTGAAAAAGTATATTAAAATATCATATGTAAATATGTGGAGGATGAGGAAGTCAAATAAAAGCCACATTCAAAAAGCATTAAAAAAAAGTTTTATTGTAAAAATGCGTCATAATCATGAATGACTGAATTCTTGGTCAAAATGAGAACCACTTGAGATCTCTTTCAACTACTGTGCTATTAAAACAATGATGACAATTTTTCTTTTATAGGACCAAAATCTTCATACGTTTCCCCAAAACCTTGTTCTCAACGGAAGATGCACTAGAAGTCAGAAAACACAGCCTTGGTATGACCATGTTCAAAACCAGTATTGATGCATATGTATTGTGTAACTGTTTATGGGATAGACTTCCTCAATCTCCTCTGTGTCCTTCCAGCTACCAAACTGCAGGCATCCTGGAAAGCCTATAGTCAAAAAACCAAATACCACAAAATGCGACAGTCGGGTAAGTTTATTATTTTAAGTCAAAAAGTTATAAATATATGTATAAATGTATGAATGATTAAACAGCTGTTTCTGTATTTTGTCCACAGCTATCAAGATCCAAGCCTGGTGGAGAGGAATTCTGGCCCGCAGGGAAGCAAAACGCAGACGAGAGGCTGCCAACACCATCCGCAGGTCTGTGTTTGACTAGTAGACCAAGCAGAAGCTTCAGTACCAAATTCTGTATGCTCACGATAACTTTTATCTTGGTGTGGGCTGTCTGTGGTCACCATTTCAGGTTCATCAAAGGCTTCATCTATCGTCACCAACCACGCTGCCCAGAGAACGAGTACTTCCTGGACTACGTTCGCTACTCATTCCTAATGAAGTTGCACAGGAACCTGCCTAAATCAGTTTTGGATAAGAGCTGGCCAACACCGCCTCCTGCCCTCGTCGAGGTAGGACGTGATTCATGAATCAGACAAATGATCACACGCTTCTCGAGACCTGAGCTGAGATATTGCTTTTTATTCGTAGGCTTCAGAGCACCTTCGCAAACTGTCCATGCAGAACATGGTGTGGAAGTATTGCAAGAACATCAACCCAGAATGGAAACACCAGGTAACCTGTTTTACTTTGCCAAAACATTTTATTGATTCACGGTTGGGTTGCTAGAAATGAAGTGTTATTGTTTGCTATTGCAGTTGGAGCAAAAGATGGTTGCAAGTGAAATCTTTAAGGACAAAAAGGACAATTACCCTCAAAGTGTCTCAAAACTGTTTGTGGGCACAAGACTCAGTGAGTTTACGGCATCTTTTTCAGCCCTAGTATATAGACTTATTTTCTGTAGCGTTGTGTATTCTAATTGTTTTCTGTGCGTGTACAGACGGGGAAGACATCAACCCTAAAGTGCTTCAGGCTTTGGGAAATGATAAGATGAAGGTGAGTTTTCTGAAATAGGACAGATGCTGAAACCTTGTCTTCAGCTGAGTTGATTCTTATTCATGGGTGTGATATTGTGATCTAAAGCTCATCTCTTCTTCACCACAGTATGCCGTTCCAGTGACTAAGTATGACAGGAATGGATACAAAGCTCGCAACCGACAGCTACTTTTAATGGCTAACAGCGCAGTCATTGTGGAGGAAGCCAAGTTGAAACAGCGGATCGATTACAACACGTTAAAAGGTAAGGGGGAGAATGATAAAGAAAAGGGAAAGCAGCTCATTAAAAAACAACTTTGACTCATTCCGTTTTATCTGTAGGGATTTCGGTGAGCTCTCTGAGTGATGGAATATTTGTTTTCCATGTTGCCTGTGAAGACAATAAGCAGAAAGTGAGTATTAATATCAGTTCAGTTCAAATTAATTATTGTTACACAAAAATCTTTTTCTTTTTGTTTTTATTAGGCATTCTTTAATTTGTATTGCTTTTTTTGTTTGTTTATTTGTTTTCAATAGACATTCTTTTGTATGTTTTGTTAGACAATTTTATTTTTGTTTATTTTTTTCAATAGACATTCTTTTATTTGTTTTGTTAGACATTTTTATTTGTTTTGTTTGTGTGTTCTTATTAGACATTATTAATTTGTTTTTATTGTTTGTTTCTGTTATACATCCTTTTTTTTGCTTTGGACAAGTTGTTTTGAGAGCTTTGAGAATATGATTTGATTTTTTTTTACATTGATGTGAATTACATTTGAGAGTAACGTAAAAAATAAAAAATTATTTTTACTGTTTCACAGGGTGATGTTGTGCTTCAGACTGATCATGTCATTGAGACGTTGACCAAAGTGGCTATCTGTAGTGAAAATATCAACAGCATTAACATTAACCAGGGAAGGTGAGTTACAAGTGTAAAGTGATCATTTAGTGTGATACATTAGTTTGATTTTATGCTTGAACTAATTCACCTTTATTAAGTCACACAATCTTAAGTAATAGATTGTTCATAACAATTTTACATTATACAATGAATAACTCTTGAACTCTTTGCCTAATTTACAGTATAAAATTCAATGTGGCGCAAGGAAAAGAAGGGATCATAGATTTTACATCTGGGTCAGAGCCACTGGTAGCCAAGGCTAAGAATGGACATCTTTCAGTGGTGAATATCTATCCATTTATTAATCGATTGTCTGTCTTTCTATCTGTCTTTCTGTCTATTATACTTACTGCGTATCTTATTTTTCAGACTGCTCCTCGCCTCAACTCTAGATGATAGACAGGTCATGACCAAGCACTTCCTATCCTTTCACAGGATCTTTCAGATATGCTCCTTAGTTCATCAATCACATGACTATAGGCGGAGCTTCTCTCTGCCAATCAGATGCCAGCCAGCTGCACCAAAGGCCTCTGCTTTCAGTTGTGAAAATCCAGCAAACTTATTTATGTTTTGGGGATTAATACTGTTTTATGAATATTATGATTTTATATGTTGAAGCCAAGAAATAACAATATATTTGTGCATTTTTCCTGCACTCTGTCTAGCTGTCTGGGGAATATTGATTTGTTGTTAAAGAAAGTGACCTCAGCCATGTTAATGAGGAAAATCAGGGTTCATAATGACTAGTTATTAGCTATGGTTCTGTTTGACCTGTGATTGCTTTCTATGACTTTTCTATTTGCTCCTGTCCTACTCAACCAAAAACACTTGCTTTTAGTGACATAGTGCCACTGTAACACAAGCAATAATTATTTGATAACCCAGTTCATAGGAAAGGTATTATTTACTTTTTGTTGCTTAGAAAAGAAAACTTGTTTCACTCATTAGCTGTGCCACATCATTTCGCTCACAAGCCTAATATTTGTGGGGTGTATTGCTCTGGAGCTTGTGAAATGAAGGGTGAGTTTTAGGGAGCGTATGCCAAGTGCATTGAGGGTGCATGTCATGTGCAAAGACGTTCCTAGATCTTCATGTTGATGGAAAGAGTGACTGTTCTGCATTCAGTGATAGTATGTTAATCAACCAGCCCCATTTAATCAAATTCTTCATCATTTATTTTGCTGTGTGAGGTTGTACATGTACAATACAGAGTTAGATATGTAGCAAGTGAGAATGGATGGACATGGAAATGTATACTACAAGCATCTCTTTGCTAAATCCCAAATTTGTGCCTGAAAATGTTGATGATTGTGTAAATTAAATTTGATATTCGGTTTAAAAGGAACTTAAGGAAAGTGTTAGCAACTTTTGTAGAAATGGAAAGAATTTCAAGAAAGTTGGACTTTGACGAAATGTCTTTCCTCACACACTCCAGTGATGACTACGTGTTGTCCTCCTAATTCACAGGACACTGTTATGTCTCTATTAATGCCGTTCTCCCATAATAGCACTGCTCAAACGTTATGGCAAAGCAGTATGACTCATAAATTTAGCAAAAGTACTATTGTCAGAGATGATGTAAGCCTTTATATTTTGGAAAAATTGTATGTTATCTACAAAAAAAATTAACTTGGCTTGTTAATTTCGCAGAGGCAGGTTTGTGTATATGTAGATAAAACAAATCAAAGCACTACTGCTCACAAACCAAATGTAAATGTTAGTATAGAATCAATGGTAAAATTGGCATACTCTTTTCTTGCACTACAGGATTTCATGCACCTAAACTCCTAACAACACAATTAATAGATGTTTCCTTGATGCCAATATTGTTCAGAGAAAGAAAAATTAGCTTGTGCCTTCCATAGATAGTTTCCTAATAAAGGATTTATGCTTTAAACTGAAACACTGTAAGATTACACCTGTTAAATGCTGTTGTATGCACAAGTGCCGCATTTAATATATTTAGATCAAATGTATATTTTTGATTTACATTTATAAAATATCCCAAATTCTTCCCATACAAACTCTTGCCCCATCTGTTTCTTACTGCGTTTAGATGTAATTCACACTTTGTCATTTTGTTTTATACAATTTGTTTAATGTAAGTACCTGGAACAAAGCTGTCATTTGGAAGCAAACTGACAATGTATCTGAGCATATTAAAGCTGATTAAAAGCTCTAAAGTTTTGCATGTTATTGATGATATGCATCTGTGAATAGCTCATTGTTTATTGTGTTACACATTTTTTTTGCTGATTTATGGGTCTCTCTAAGGAATCGATTTCATAAAGTCCATAATATGCTTTCAAAGCAGGAAAGGAAAAGTGGTTGATGAAAATGTGCTGTTTGTGAAATGAGGAATCAGCTGAAACATAGTCAGGTATCTGTTATGATGACAGCTAGTTAAACAGATTTTTACATTACTTTTTATAATTTAAAAAAGAAATCAAATACAAGCATATACAGTCCTGCTGAAATAAACAATATAACCTAAATTCTAATGGTTTTCATTACAATTAACACTGAACCAAAAGCTGGTAATCATAAAAAATTATTTTATGTAGTGTGTTATTCCAGTAGGATTTAATGGTGATCTATTGGTTCTCATCCCAGATAACATCCCACAAATAAAACCCATTACCAGAAGGAGACCCACAGAGACCATTATAGTTTCCATTAAAACCAATACAATAATTACAAATATTAAATCAAATTTCTTTGAAATAATTAGCTGGAGAAACAGAAATACATATATACATATTAATGAGTGGATTAATTCACACATTGACAAACATTACAATAGACAAAAGAACTGGGCGGGGATACTTCACTTTATTTTTACTTCTACTATTGCCCAACAAAGTCAAGTGACTTGAAGAGATCGCACACGATACCTCTTTCCGATCATTTTGTTACACAGCAAGTATATTTTAACAAGTTTGGTTTTAAATACACTCGTATTTAGATAAAATAGTACGTTTCCAAAATGTTATCTTTTTGTTTTAGTAATGTTTTAGTTAGTTAATCTAGTTAAAGTTCGATAAATCTATAGTTTCAGTTTCACTGGTGCGGTGTCAATGAGACTACGGAAGTGTGGGAATGTTGCGTGTGACTCCATACGGAAACTTATTATTGATCTGATAAACTCGCTATTTCTTCGCTTATTTGGAACCATCGATACACTTGGTATATGAAGAAGAAACATACAAAGGATTTTGGCGTGTCCTCAGGGATGGCTGATGGGCCATGTAGCTCCGAGATTCAACGGCGGCGCGTGGAGCTGGTGGAGAACTGCAGTAAACACCTGCCGCGTCTGCTGGACGTGCTGTTTAACGTGGGCGCGATCACAGAAGAAGACCTCAGTCTGGTTGGAGGTGCAGCTCAGGGGGGTGAGAGAGAGTGTATGAGAGCCCTTCTCGATGTCCTAAACGGAAGAGGAGAAGAATCATGCAGGGCGTTTCTATACATACTACCAAGTGTTCAGGGAGAAACAGGATTTATAATACAGCCGGGACAGGCCGAGCATATTAAGAAGCATAAGGACATCCTGGCCAGACAGAACTGCCTGGTGGACTATCTGACCATTAGTGGTCAAGCTTCGGGTCAGGATGGGTTGACCGATATAACATTCTCGAGACAGACCGGTTATGCCATTCCCTTTCAATACAGGCATGAGGCAGCCGGAGTGGGCGATGCTTTTAGATCACATGATCAGATTTGTGTCTTCAGGGATGTGTATGACAATATGTTGTCAAGCTCTGTAAGTGGTGTGAACATGTTATCAGGGGTCGCGGGTAGTGGGAAAACCACTGTGGTGAGACGGCTGGTTCGAGAATGGGCCGCTGAAGCCAACTCGAGCAAGATCGTCCTATCTCTGCCCTTTCGTGAGTTAAACCTCATAACTCAAGAGCAAAGCTTGCAAGAGTTACTGTCAGACCACTACAGCCACCTGAAACCCATCCTGCATGGTTTACTGACCTCGAACCCCTCTCAGGTTTTGCTTATCTTAGATGGACTGGATGAATTCTGTCATCCTCTTAATTTTGAAAACACCCCCAAGTGCTCGGACCCTGAGCGAGTGCAGTCTATACAAGCCATTGTGGTGAATTTAATCAAGGGTAATCTGCTTCCAGGCGTCTCCATTTTCCTCACATCCCGTCCTCACGCCGTCTCCAAAGTGCCTTCGGTGCTGGTCAGTCAGTTTTACAGTCTGTTGGGTTTCTCTGTGGCTCAACAGAAGCAATACTTTGAGCAGAACTGCAGTTCCCCGGAAGCTGCCGCTGCGGTGTGGGCGTCCGTGTCATCGCATAAGCCCCTCCTCCTTATGTGCCATATTCCTGCCTTTTGCTGGATTGTGTCTACTGCATTACATGATGGCAGCTCCTGTCTTTATAATGACATTAGTAAAGATGTCGGGTCAGAAATAACCCGATCAGACTCTAAGGAGGGAGCTCAAAAACCGGTCACAGTCACTGAAATATACTGCTGCTTTGTTAAATCCATCTTGCTGTTCCATGTGCAGGGGCGTACGGAGGCCTCGCATCTCACCAGGCTTCAGCACGCCCCTCACGTCCTCGGTGAATCACAGCCTGTACTTAAAAGCTTGGGAGCTATGGCCTTCAAAAGTCTGCTGGAAAGACGGTTTATCTTTAATAGCTCTGATTTGAGCTCTTTTAATCTGGAAAGCACCAAGCTATCTCAAGCATTTCTCATAGAGACGTTTAAAGAAGATAGAGCCTCCCTTACCTTTGAAAAGGGTTTTCATTTTGTCCACACCAGTGTGCAGGAGTTCCTGGCTGCCCTTTACTATATTTTCCAGTCACTGTCAGGTTCAAATCCATTCGTAGGACTCGAAACAAGGACGGGCCGCTATCTTACATCAGTGTATAAACAAATGGCATCAGCTGCTAATAAGTTGAGCAGACCACACCGGGTTTTCCGCAGGCTTGTTAAGAAGGCACTTCACTGTGGTGAACGACATCAGTCTGGACATATGGATCTTTTCAGCAGGTACTGAAACTGCTTTTCACTTTCCCAGAGGAAAATGTTATTGCTTTTTCATACTTCAGTAGATTTGATGCAGTTCTTCTAATGTTGCTTCAGAAAATAAAAATAGAAACAAATTGTTAAAGTGCAATAAAGAGTATGAAGCTATGAAATAAATCTAGATTGTGTATGTAAAATAATCTGGATTTGGGTACATTTGATAAGAAATGTATCAGTTCATATTGAAATCTTTAAAAATATTGACTTTTGATTGCAAATCTAAGCTCAGTTTGTGACACTTTTAACATGTTTTCTAATGGAGACGTATGTGAGATTTTCCAAGAAAGTTTACTTAAACACTTGCTCTCCATTTAATTTAATTGAAATCTCAATATTCATAAATGACTTTTACCTTTCACACCTTCAAACCTGTTATTTCTGCTCATACAGGTTTGTATGTGGCCTATTGGTTCCTACAACACGCTCAATCCTAAATGGATTCTTCCCCGATGGGCCCAGAACGCACCTGCTCCGCTGTCAACCCTGTCCAGACCGGACTCCCGCTTTCCTGCTCCACCTGTTACACGCTCAGCTCTGGAGCACCACCCTCAGCCCAGACAGGCAGATGAATGCCTGTCACTGTCTATATGAGGCCCAAGACCCTGGCCTATCACGTCGGCTACAGGGTTGGATGAAAGTCCTTTCACAGCAGGTCTCAGATCAGTCCGGTGTGGTGAACAAGGACTGGAGTGAGCTGGCTTTCCTGTTACAGCTGAGCCCAGACCTGCAGGATCTCAATCTGGACGCTCAGGGTCTCAATGCAGATGGACTGCGAAGGCTCCTGCCAGTTCTTCCTCTCTTCTCAACAGTCAGGTGAGTGCTGTAAATGTTAACTGTAAATAATGTAATAACAATAAACTATTATTTTGTGATATTTACTGTGTCTTCTGCATGTAAAGTGTGGGACAGAATCCTCTGGGCCCAGAGGGGGCGGCTGTCTTATCTCTCGCTCTGCAAAACCCAGACTGTTGCATTCAGAAATTGTGGTAAGTAACTAAAGTAAGGTTTCAAAAATACTACAAGCCAGAACTTTTTTATAATTGTATATGTTTATAACAGGGTGGTTGCGACTGGTCTCGGCTGTGAGGGCCTGAAAATCCTTGTAGAAGCACTGAAAGAAAATCATACTGTGACTGATCTCAGGTGACCTGTAATGAACACAATATGTCTATGTTATGCTTTATCTGTACTCATCATGTTAACATCATTATCTTGTTAGAATGGCCATCAATAAAATTGGAGATGTTGGAGCTGGTCATCTTGCAGAGCTGCTGAAGACAAATCACACGTTGAGAGATATCAGGTACTGTTTCTGCCATAGAGGTCTATGTATGGATAATGTTGACGCTATCAAATGCATTATAATATTTTTCACTTTATAGACTTCGTGACAACCTGGTGACTGATAAAGGAGCAGAACTCCTCATGGCAGCCCTAAATGAGAACACTACATTACAGTACCTGTGGTATGAACCATTATGAGAGTAATTAAGTTTCTCCACATGATTCTGTACAGTGGATGACATAATGTTTTCTTTTTTGTTTATCACAGGATGTTTGACAACAAGTTTTCCAAAGATGGTGTTAAGAAGCTACAAGAATTTGCAAAAAAGAGACCTAATCTTGACATTAAAGTTTGTGTCTGATACACAACCAACAAACCTATAACCGTTTCATAAATTTCATAAAAGAATTTCATTAAGCGTGCTGTCCTTAAAATGTCAGTTGCATTAATAAACTAGTCCTGTTAACTTTCTCATGTACACATATTTTGATGTATTGTAACAGATCATTTAGCTTTGACAGAATCACTATTATACTGCCCTTTACTGGACTTTAATTGACTGATCGTTTGTATGCTAAATTACTGGATTTTTCAGTAAATGTATTTTGAACCATGATTTTATTATAGTAACCATGTTTTTTCATGTTTCATGTTTTTACTTTTACTACAGATATCATGGTCAAACAATGGCTACTGTAGTGAACCCATGGTTCGTTTTTGTAATGGCAAACAGTAGTATTTCCTGCACTTTATACAATTTAGACTTTTTTACTACTTTGTGTGTTAAAGAGACTGGATTGCATTTATTTATTTTGTAAAAGACAAATGCCAGGTCTTTAGCAAATATGTTACTCACATGGCTAATTTTGACTGATGCTTACCATGTAACATATGCTAATTTAAGGTCTCTAAAAGTGCTCCCTAGTTTGTATCAGCCTTGCCTTCTTTTTATATTCTGGTGTAGTGCCAGGAAACGTGGCACAGACAATCTCTTTATTGACCATTTTTGTGGGTTATTTTATAGGCAAAGGCCAGTTCTCCACTTTGCATCTAGATTGCTTCTTAGAAGTAAAAATGTATGTGTAAAATACACAAAGACAGAGTTTCATGTTATATACTTTGCTTGGTCAATGCTTTCTTAAAGCAGTTGTTTTTAAGATAGTATGTAAAGTCAGTGATTCACATCATGGTAAAATCACAGCATGGCGGATTAAATTGAATGGATTTTTGATTTAATAGAACAATCATTTTGTTGAACAATTTGCTGTTTTTGAAGCCTTTTTCTTTTTACATTAAACCATTTGTAAAATAATAATGTCAGTGGACAGTTTTTTTTAATAGGTAGTGTTTTACATGTGCCTGTGAACTACTGTTTTTATGTTATAAATGTTGCAAAAAACAGTCTACAAATAGATGTTCACTGAACATGTTTTATGGATTCTTTAGATTTCAATGAGCTTTGGTAATTGAATCTGTACAATATCATCTCTCCTAAATTCACTTTTGTAAGCATAATATGCCCCGATGTATTGCAGACAGGAAAGGCTTGCAGTATGTGTTTATTCTTACATATGCCTGTTATATGTCCATGTTCACCATCTTAAAAACTGTGCAGATGTATTATGTAAGCCTACTTTGTATTGTTGCACAGAATAGCAGGGTGAATGAATGACTCACTCCACACAGTGTGAAAAGAGGATGGAAAGTATAACAGCATTTACTGTGCAGAAGACGACTCGTTCATGGGCTCCTGGGGAATATTCGGTATCTGCCGCTCCTGATAATGCATTTGGCTGTCTGTAATCGACTTGCAGTTACTCATTCACGCCAGTAGATGTCGACGCGATGTTTTATGACTCATCAGGAATCCATTGTTGAGTTTGGTGCTTTGAGAAACTAACTGGAGTCGATAGTGCTTTGTTTTTGTTTAATAATACTACCTTTTATATTTGCTACTTGGTTATTTCTACCTTGTGAGTGGTTTCTAAACTTTCTGATAAACCAGTTACAGACGTCAAGTGAGACCAAACTGAGCGTTATCCGTTTGAGAAATGCATATGACATGAGACATGATATTTGATTCAAGATTTTTACGTTTGAACCAGATTGTTACAATGTGTTTTAATTTATGTACCAGTCTGCCTGTGTTTACTTGATATTTTAGTCCTTGCGTGTTTTGTGTTTTAGTTTATGTGCTAATCTATCGATTAGCACATGTGCCGTGTTTAGTATTTCGTGCCAGTCTGTTGGTGTTTTGTAATTTGGGTCTGGCGTGTTTCTATGTTTTAGTTTACATGACGGTGTTTATGTCAGCTTGGCTATTATTATGAGAGATGATGAAATCATAAAATATGTTCAAGATGACCTTGTTTTGAATGAGTCAGAAAGGTAATAGGATAAACAACCAACAGCATTCACAACAGCAATTAACCTTGTAAATCGAGATTTCCAACGTTCTAAACAATTACAAGTTGTATTTGCACTGGAGGAAAACATGATGAGAAATCCTTTATACGGTATTCGCCGAGCTGCCCTCTGATTGGCTGTTGTCATCTCTAGCTCAGGAACCAGCCAATGAGGAAGTTGGCTTGTTTGTGTGAAGCAAGCGGTGCAAATATAAAATCAGGAATAAGCGATGTTGGAAAATAAATTCATGTATGAACATAAACCAAAGAGTAAAATCGGCATCGGAGGGTTATTTATACCTGTCCTACTCTGAAAGAACCGAAGAGAAGATTTGGTGAAGGATTCTGATAAACAGGTATGACTTATTATAAGGATGCTCTTTTGTAAGTTTACCTAAAAGACTGTCGATCTTGTGTTACTGAAGATGAACAAATATAAAGAAAACAATCATTTATTTTAGTTGTCAGTTGACGTACGATGTCATGAAATTAGGTTGTTTTAATTTTGCATATGATATTCTTTCTTATTAAACGCAGCAACTCGTATAACATATTTCCATCATACCATCACTCTTAAATAACTATATTTTTTATAATATCAATGCATGTTTTGTTTATTTAACCTGTGAGACTAAAAGATTATAATGCAGCGAATGAGCTTTAACTTTGTTCGTAAACAGAGCTGTGACAATATGACATTAACCTTACAAAAAGACATTCAAACAGTTATGTGTTTAAAGGAAATATGCCTCGAATAGTGGCATATTGAGATAAAACATAACCCCTGATCGGATGCTTGCCATTGTTTTACAGTCTCTTACAATTGCCACTAAAAATCCGTGTTTGGCAGGTTTACATGAAGAACGGGAACAGCTTGTACATCCGCTTTCTTTAATATGGGACATATGGCTGCATTTACGTTGCGAGTGGTTGTATAGCGGAGTATAGCACAAAAGAATGGAGTATAACCAGGAAGTGCATTTATCGCATCTGTTTTCAGCTCGCACATCCCATGTAGAGTGTGTATACACAGAACAGCTGAGTTCTGTATGTATGCATGAGGGAGGAGGAGTGAGTGGGGAGAAGGGGCTTTACGCTCATCATGCCTGTCCAGTTCAGACCAGTTTAAGGGCTGCTCATTTTCCGCAGGATACTGCTAATCTTTAACACGTTAGACGGCGCATGCGAATCAGAACAGAACATTTAACGTGGAACAATGCAGTGGATTAGCGTCTCATGCAAAATATTGTTATATATAGCGACTGTCAGCTACGACATTTAATGTTACGTGTAAAACCTTATACCATGCACGATATTGTATTTCATAAAAATAAAACCAGTTAAATCAAATGAAATGCAATCATAATTATAAACAGAACGTCCCCAAAACGATTTTGCACAAAGATAACACGGCACAAAGCGATTTACTCGCGCCGCACTGGTTCGAACCGGCTGGATCTTGGTCTCACGTGGAGCTGCGCTCTGAAACTGTTTATCGCGGAGCCAATAGAGGACAAAGCGAACGTTCTGTAGCCAATAAGGCGGTAGTGGGCGGGCTTAGGGGATGATAAAGGGGCGGGGCTTCAGTCAACATGCTCTTTTGGAGCTCGGCTGTGTTTTTTGTTTTGTTTATGAGATGTTTTGTAAGTGAGACAAAGGAAGTTGATTTGTTGTTGTAGCGATGGTTAAAACAAACGGTCAACAAATTAAATAATGTTTGTGTAATGGTCGGCACAATAAAAATATGTCAAATTGATTATTGTATGTGTGTATTATTTGTAATGTGTCTTTAACATGTATTCATAATCAAACAGTATTCATTTGTATTTAACCTTAAATAATAATTGTCCCCCTCTTGCTATTCTTTCTATATGTCCACTTTCACAGGATTGACCAAAGTTTAGGGGGATTTCCTCTGTTTTACCAGATCTCCTGCAGTCATGGCTCCCTCACTGGCCACTGCCTTCTCCAGGCGCTGGTGGATGGCAATAACTGCGGTTATTGAAAGCCTGCTGTTCTCCGCTGTGCTTCTCGGATGGGGCTCGCTGCTCATTATGCTGAAATCAGAGGGCTTTTACTCCTACCTCTGCAGAGAACCAGGTAAACAAGTACAGAGAACTGTACTTTAAAACAGTTTTATAGAAATAAATCCTAAAAACTATTGGCACCAGATTGCATGCTGCCATAATTACTTAAGAAACTTAAATTTACTTGTTGTGCTCTATTTGGAATGAGGTATTGAAAATGCACCAAGTTGCTCATATAGGTAATAAAGCTTTGTGTTCACTCTTTATAGGAAAATATTTGGCAGCTTAAATCAAATTAAACCGTGACAAAACATGCCCTTAATGTATCATGGAATCCTAATCTGACAGGTTGCCAAATCCGACCTGCAAAATTGATCTTCTTTCGCAACAGAGGCTGCACTTGGTTACCTTAAAAACTTTAAAACGACAGTCCAGCAACTGTGTGATGTAATGCACAGAACTGGTGGAGGAATACAGAATGTCATATTAATCGTTGACAGTCACACAGACACCCTCCTGCATTGTGTTGCCATTAGTAACTGCAAACTGCATCTACAAGATGTTTGGCATCATAACAGGCACTTTGGAAATGTTGGCAAAATAGGGGCCAGATCATTTAAGCCCTCTCCACACATTTGATCTAGGGGTAAACAGATCAAGACAAGATGAATTTGTTATGCTTACTTTACACATTAGTGATACAGAAGTTGACTCAACTTAGTTTTAACATAATTTTAATCAGTGAAACAGAAACAGACCACTCAACAAAGATGAATGTTACCATTCAGAAATTTGGGTCAACTTATAATTGTTTATTTGTTGTGCTTTTAAAGCACAGCCTTTGATATACATGTCATAACAGCATGTCCTTAAAAACTTAAGAGCTGGACTTTCATGCATATGTATATATTGATAATTAGTTATATGAAGTAGACATTGTCACATCGTCACAACATCACATGGCCAGGCAACTCAAACAAAGACGCTCTGTGAAAACATGAAAATCATGTGAAAACGGAATCACAAAAAGATTTTTGTGACTCGACTTTTGTGACTGAGTTGTACTTCCCCTGTCTTCCTCATTTAAGCTTTTGTCAGCATCTTATCAGAGATTCTAGACATCATGCCTCACATGTCTGATGACAGGAGGATGTAAATGTGTTACAAGATTAGCTTATCCCTTTCACACCTCTTGTTCTACTTATTTCCTCTGTACTCAGCTTTCCACCTCATGTTATCAAGCGGCTGGTTCTCTTTATTCTGCAGACATGAGGAAACACCAATCAGAAAAGTGCTTGTGTGGCAAAATGCTTTGGCTTAGAACATCTGACAAATTATGTCAACTCCATTCTTCGTCAGTCTCGTGTTGAAGTGTCTTTCCATTCCTCTCTCACTTCTCCATATGACAAAGCAAATGGGGAAATCTGGCCTGTGTTGTCTATTTACATTTACATTATCTTATTCATTTAAAAAGACCTTCTGTGGGGGAATCTTGTGAAACACATTCAGGTCGTAGTTCACCCCAAAATTAAAGAAAAAAATATTTTGTGTAAAGGAATTTAAAGAGATAGTTGACCCAAATCAGTTTTTGTTTTTTGTTTTGAAGCATGCTTTTTAGGAAAAGTAATATTTGTGGCAATGTCATTGTAAACTTTATGACTGTGACTTATGATAATGATGGGGTCATTATTTTAAAAATAATTTTGTTATGTTTTTTAGTTAAACTAAGACATTTCTCTGTGAAGTTGTACAATTTATGGGTTTACTACTTCTGAACTACTTCATTAGGTCATGAAAATGAGTAAAGCCATGGCTATGTTTGTATCAATCTGCAACCGGTAACTTGAGTAAGTCTTGAAACTGGTTTGTATTGACTCAGGGCAGCTTCTCCTTTATGAGTCAGCAAAACATCTAAAGCTTTGCAGATGTCTTCTCACTAAAAAACAGCCAATGCCTGTAACCCATTTCTTCTCAATCTGCTCAGCCCCTAAACACAACTCATTAATGTGTTTACTTACATTTGAACAAAAGAAACCCTCACACAAAGGCACTCTCTCTATTGCCCACCCCATCACGATCAAAACAACTTCTTCAATATTTCATCAGCAGATCCACCCCTCATCTTTCCTGCTCAGAACAAGTTATTCAAGAAAATTTTTAAGGCTGTTGACTGATTACTTTTAAGTTTCTAAACCACCGTTGATAAACAACCTTCTTGTATCTTTCGAGAATCAAGAAGATTTGTTCTTTAGCCAAAGTGTGATTATCCCTGGTCAAAACAACCGTGTGACTCTGAGTAAAATAACAGGGTTGAATGTTAATCGAGCCGATCGTGCCTCAGGTGTCGGTTCTTCTTCTGGACTCACTCGCAATTTCTGCTAGTTGTTTACCAGGCATGGCTTTCTGTTTGTCTGACCTTTAGCTCAGCTTTCTGGCAGCTCGTTCTGGGAGGAGGAGATGTTGGTGTCCAGTCTGTCTTACAAAGCTGTATCCAATGTCCAGAGTGTCATAACTGGTTTCCTTGAAATCAGAGCCCAGATTAGTTCATGGGGTTTGACTCGCATAGTTCATATAAATAATGTAGACAACAAGTCCATATTAGCAGACTTTAATGCCCAATATTATTCAGTGATTATGTCTATAAGCAGGGTCAGGTGATGATTAAATAAACCTATCCTTTCACTTTTCTTTCACCTATCCGTTCACCTCCAGGTAACAGTACAGGACAGAATGCATCAGACAATGGTACAATGAGTCCAACAGACGAGGAGGAGGAATTTCTTAATATGAACGGCTGGACCATTTGCAAAGAGCAAGATGAGATGTTGAACCTGGCCTTCACCATCGGTTCCTTCCTCCTGAGCGCCATCACGCTGCCTCTCGGCATCATCATGGACAAATACGGGCCGCGCAAACTGCGTCTGCTTGGCAGGTACTGTAGGGGAACATTGATTTCTTTATAAGCTTAATAAAAACGAACTCTACAGTTTATGGGCCCTGCCTCATAAAAATTATGTAAAATCATCTCCTTCTAGTGCCTCCTTTGCTCTTTCCTGCATCCTGATCGCATATGGTGCCAGCAATCCAAGAAGTACGTACACACATCCTTCCTAGACCACTTTTGCAGTTTGTACCAGCTTGACCTTGCTCACCTCTGACCTTGTTGTTTCCTTTTTACAGATCTCTCCATACTGATCTTCTTCGCCCTGGCACTGAATGGGTTCGGAGGCATGTGCATGACCTTCACCTCGCTCACGGTAAGCGCTCGTGTCTCCATCACAAGTCTGATGTCAGAGGTCATGTGGTTGAAAGGTAGAATAGGTGTCCTTCCCAGTCTTTTGTGCAAAGGCAATCATGCAATCTCACATGCTGGTCACTGAATTCAATGTAGCTGAATAATGCAGCGGTGTTCTGCTCCGAAAGACACTGCGTTATTATTAATTCACCTTTAAAGAAACTTTTTTCATACCTGCATGGAGTCCTTGCAGCCCACCAGGCCATCCTGGTATTTTAAGTTGTATACCAATAAAATAGTCGTCACAAAAGTTAGGGCAGCAGAGTTGTCTTTATAGGATGATGTTTTTATTATTTTGTCCTTTTGTTGAGCTTTTACTTATGTTATCTCCTTACGTTGGACTGTATTCTTATACAGACTTTTAAATAAATAAATAAATCCATTCATACATAAAGGATTTTAACATGATATTAATTCTTTTATAATTAAGACCCATAATATTACTGTAACATTTGCAGTTCATTGGGTTCATATTGTGAAGCATCCTCATGAGAACAGACAGGCAGGGCTGACATAAACAGGAAGTTGTGTTCATTGGCAGCTCAAGGATGCTCTGCTCTGAGGTGACAGAATACTCAGTTGAGGTCTCCAGAGTTCATATCAAAAAGCACAACTGTTACCACAAACCAGTTCTTCACTTGTGTTGATGTTTTTTTTTTTACCTCGGGCTCTACCTTTGCAACATGTTTTGGCCTGTCCGGCCAACCCTGTGTGTTCGGGCTCCATCTGTTACTCACACTCCTATAAAGAGAAAGAGAGAGATAGAGAGAACTGGCATGCACGGGTGCACTGCGCAACAGTACAGACTGTTATCTCAGCTGTTGTGCTCTTGTAACCTTTTCTCAGCTGTTCTGTGTAACTGTGTGTTTTACTCTGCTGTTTGTCACAGTGAGAGGGTTGAACTTGGCGATTTTCTTGCTGTCTGTCATGTGTATATGACTTTTCCTTTTTGTAACTATTCCTGCATTAGAGACATAAAAAGATACATCAAATCATGCGGCTTGTTGGAGGAGGTGTGCTGAAGTTTTTGGATTTATGATTTTGCCTGGTGGACTTTAAAAATGGTGAACAAATCCAATAGACATTTAGTCTCTCTCTCTCTCTCTCTCTCTCTCTCTCTCTCTCTCTCTCTCTCTCTCTCTCTCTCTCTCTCTCTCCATCTGCATACTCAGCAGTTTATAGACCAGCTGCAATAAGCGAATACTTTAGAGCTCTTCTTTCCTCCAACACACCTATTTGTCCTACGATATTTGTCCAGTTAACTGACTCAGCTTTCTGTTTAATGACTGGACTGTCCCTGAACCCCCCCCCACAAACACCAGCAGCAGCCTTACTGGCTCAGATTTACTGTCTGACCTCAATCCTTCATCTGTTCATCTCTGATGTTTTTCTTACTTTTAGATAAAAGTCAAAATCTGTCTCACACTGTGCTCAGATTTGTAAATATGCCAACATGTGCAATCAAGGGTGAGCAGGTTCAATATGAACTCAAATATTTCTCATCAAACACTCCAGTGAAAAAAGAAAACATCTTTACTTGGAGGTGCAAAATTGCGTAAGACTATAAAACTTGTTTACAGAGAATATATTATGAATGAAGTTGTTTGTTACCCCATTGGCAAGTTTTTATGCTTGTACCAAAAAGTAATTAAATTTATGGCTTAAACAAAACAACATTTTGACAATAGGGAAATAAACAATTGCTTTATTTAGATCTGATTTTATCTCACCTAACACATTTCAAGAGAAATGTCCAACACAAAAGTAATTATTATACAAAACCTTATTAAAAAACAAAATTAGGTCTTCTTAGCCATTAAAGCTGTAAACTTTCCCCAGAATACAGTGTTCCTATATCAGATTTCTCTCTCTCTCTCTCTCTCTCTCTCTCTCTCTCTCTCTCTCTCTCTCTCTCTCTCTCTCTCTCTCTCTCTCTCTCTCTCTCTCTCTCTCTCTCTCTCTCTCTCTCATGCTGAGTCACATTCAGAAGAGAATAGAAAAGACAGATTATGACGGCACAGACAGAGTTTAGACATCACTACACTGTTATCTCTCATTAAGCAAGCATGCTGTTTTTATCAGAAAGATGTCATTGACACTGCCATACTCTTCCCCATAGTGAAACGTGAATGTTTTTATTTTATAACTAAGTGCATCAGATAGTGTGGATGCTGTATGAATATACTGATAGGCAGGTAGCAGCGATTAGTGACCATATTTGCAGTGTCAGGATCTGGCCGGCCTCCGCTAGCTTTGAGCAGCTTTCACTTCTCTCTCCTCCTGTTCATTTCCTCTTATCATTGTCGTTCTCCTCAGATGCCCCCCCCCCTCCACAAACTCATCAGCAGTGACTCACTGTCTTTCCTCACTTAGTGAGCTGGAAAATGGATTTGACAGCTTTCTGTGGTCATATGTTTCACAAGCAGACATGAGAAAGCATCATAACGGTGATTCCTTATTGATTTGTTTTCCCACAGTTCCCTTTTTTATATCACTTTTGTCGGTCTATCACTGTTTGTCACCATCCTTTAACATTTTGTTTTTTAGCACAAACAGATGAGGTAGGTTATATTATGTGGTATGTGATGTATAATGTGATCGATATAAAAGTATATAGTATAGGATGAGTGTAATGTCAATAAAAGAGCATTTGTTACAATGTTTCTTTGTCTTTAAAGTCACGTGACCTCCACCAGTCTGGCGACTGAAGAACACAATGTTTTAGAAACACGCTGTCTGTACGTCCTGTTACTCAGTTCTGTGAAAGAGTCATTACTCCCCCTTCTGCCCTGTCTGACAGGCTCATCATAAGGAGCTGTGTTCCACTGCTGGCTTTCTTTCATACTCCACTTACAGAGGCTCGTCAGCCACAGGCACAATGCCGCCTTGGGTCATCTGGGTTGTTTTGGTTCTGGAATAAACTTTGCTCTAATTAGAAGCAGTGAATGACCGTTGGGTTGCAATCCAAGAGAGAGACTTCTTTCATTTCTGTCTTTAATAGGGCTGTGGATTGTGAGGAAGTTAGCGAGAAGTACAGAGAGTTCTTGGAAAATCTGTGTTGATGGATTGAGTTACGGAGGAAATGCAGTACGGGGGCGCTGTCTGCTGTCGCAACATACATGTGGGGAAGTTTGAAAAATGGAAAATAACTTAAAAATACGAAATATGAGAAACTGCCACTGCGGCATTATGATTTAAAAGGTTTTCTCTTGCTCTCTCAGTTTTTATGAGCTTTAGGGAAAATGTTAAAAATAAAAGTGCATCATCTACTCTAATGAAATTAAAACTAAGTAGATAAATGAATAAATAAATACAATAATAAATTTATATAAAAAAATATATAATACTTAAAGAAAATAGTTGTACTGAACACCATATAAATACTTATTTTCTTTTCCTCTCAGATTGCAGATCTTTTGGGTTGTCTTCCTTCCGTTGATTTTCTCTGCGGCTTTTAACAGTTGTTTACTCTTGACAGTATAGTTGAGAACAGCCAGTGCTTTGCTCTTCCACCCAGATGAAGGGAAACAGCATTATGCAAACTCATCCAGTGTCCCTCACACTTTCCCTCGCTGCTAAAAATATTCACGGCATGCAGTTGCCTGTACAAATAATGTCCCTTCACCTACATGTTTCTCCCACACCCTGATGAAATGTTAACATTCATACCTTTCTTTATATCTGATGTGTTTTCAAAAGAGTCCTGTTACAGTCTATGTGATTTTTGTTATGATACATTTTGTTAATTTTGTTTGATTCTAAAGAAAGTTGCATTAAATTATCTTTTTATATTCTCTGTCTCTTCCTTAGCTTCCCAACATGTTCGGTGATCTTCGTTCGACTTTTATTGCACTCATGATCGGCTCGTACGCCTCATCTGCTGTCACCTTCCCAGGAATAAAGGTAAAGATGGGACTCAAGTTTCTGTCTGTTTGGTTTAAATCAGTGATATTGATCAGTATTGTTTTAACAGGTGATCTACGATCTTGGTGTTGACTTCATCACAATCCTGCTGGTGTGGGCCGGCTGTGCCGGTCTGGTCTTTATCAATTGCTTCTTCAACTGGCCGCTGGAACCCTTTCCAGGTCCTGAGGACATGGATTACACGTATGTCCAGTAGTGTTGTTGAATACAGTTTTAGTGAGACCTGAGACCTTTTGACCAGTCATATCAAAGACTTTGCCATTTAGTGGTTAAAGTAATCAGAATTTGAGAATGATGTTATAATGCATCTTTACCTATCGTCTTGTCTGTCTTATCTCATCTCGTCAATAGTGTAAAGATCAAGTTCAGCTGGCTGGGCTTTGACCATAAGATCACAGGGAAACAGTTCTACAGGCAGGTGACTACAGTGGGTCGCAGGTTGAGTGTGGGCAATTCCATGAAAACCAATCCCAAACAGCTGGCCACCCAGGAGGGCAATAAACTCTGCCTTTCCACCCTCGATCTAGAGGTCCAGTGCAAACCAGAAGAAGAATGTGAGTGCTGTCTGTCATTTTCACACTAAACATAGTCTCCTGGTCATAGATTCATGTTCTGGCCAAAATCAAACTCATTATATATATATACAATGTAAAAGATCAAGAACCATCTTAATACATCGTTCTAAATCCCAGAAATCAAGATTGGGACTGGGTCATGATATCAATTCCCAGGAAATGCACAGGCTGATAAAATGTGTACCTTTTGTGCACTTTTAGCTGATTTAGATAAAAGCATCTGCAAATTTAAATGAAGGACTATCCAGCAGTACATTTAATATCTGGAAAAAGTTGTTTATTGGGCTAGTGGTTTGTTTTTTATTTAAACATGAAAATAAATAGATCAAATCATGCTGAACATGGTTACAAAAAATACAAAAGATTTTTCCGTGAAACATTTTACCCAAGTTTGACATTTTTATATAAATGAGAAAATACTACAATGTAGAAAATTTATTAGTGGTCTCATACCGGGCTTTCAAGTTATATTTTAATCTGACAATAATTTAAATGTCAGTTCATTTAAAGGAATGCATAATACAGATTGATTGATTGATTAATTTATTACGAAGGCAGAATTATGCTTATTGCTTTATGAAAAGCCGTATGTTATTTCTGTTGTTTCTGAGGCACTGAACAAAGTTTTTGTTGTGAGTCAAGAGACTTATATAACCATGCCTTCATGCATATTGTAGAAAGAACAGAACACAGAGATATTTGGCTCTTGCCAGTGAACAAAATCTTCCCCCTCACTGCTCACCCCAGGCATCCAGACATGCAGGGAATATGCAGTCAGACATGACAATGTGTTAATAAACTGTCCTACATAAATCCTCTTTAATGTGCATGGGGATTCCTTCATTAGCTTTAGTCAGCAGGGATGCCCCGGCTCTGACGTCTGGAGTTTTGGGTCCAATAGAGGCTTTAAGGTTGATGCTGTTTGCACTTTGCCTCTACTAACCCAAATCTGTGCCGAGCAATTATTTCAAATTCAACTCAAACATGTCAGAATAATAGTGGGGGTCCTCACTTCCCACTGGCCCTTTGGTAGGGTTCCATAACCCTCAGCGGGGTCTCCCCCATCATCCTCTTTTGTAGCAAATGAACCGTGCAATCAAATCGGACCATGTTCCTAAAAGACCCGCGGCACCGGTGTACATCCGTAGCTAAAATCATCAGGGGCAAATGAGGTGGCCGTGGAGTAGGAGGCGGGTAAAACTGTGGGACACATTTAGAGACTCAGCTGGAGGTGAAGCTGTGTGTTGTGGGAGGTTCAAGAAAGACAGACTTTATTGCTTTAATGCCTTTACCACTTCATGCTTCCATTGCCACAGGTTTTAATAGGAAAAATGAGGTTGTCTGTTTGTGCATGTGCATGTTTTTAGGAGGATGTCAGGTGTATCGAGGTCAGATTCCTGAAGTATCAAGTAATAAACATTGAGCGCAGATGTAATGGGCACCATAAAGGCTCTTTCAGTGTTGCAGTGTGTATTTACAGCACCAGAATTAGTGAATCATTAACAAATCCAGTCCCCTGGGCTTCTATGTTACTATGCCAAGCATTTACTAGTTGGCTGGCCATTCAAGCATGTTTACAATTTTCCGTTTAAACAGGAAGTTAAGTGACATTGCCCGTGCAGGTGTTTTCAGGGTGTCGGTCCATCTTACCCAGTGATTTTCCATGAAAGATGTTTTAGAAGACGGGTCAATTCCATGCACATGTCAACTTTACTATGAAAAAATTAAAGTTTTTACTAAAGATTTTCATCATACTGATAGCTCAAATGTCAATATTTGGTGGTTTAAAGACTCATGTGAGGTCTCTCTCGAAGTTTTTAAAGCATTTGATTATGTTTAAAGCAGGATTTTTTCAGTCAGGTAAAGTGCTGTTTCCAGACTCATGCATAGACTGATGTCTACTTTTTTTGATGTAAAATATAAACAGATGGTTCAATATATGGCATTACTTTGAGTGTTTTTTTAAAATAAATGTGTTATTTTTGTGTCTGCAGCCCAGTCCTTCATGAAGAGCATCTTCAGTCCCATATTTATGCTCAGCCTCATCACAATGTGTGTGACTCAGCTCAGACTCATCTTCTACATGGGTGCCATGAACAATATTCTGGAGTCTCTTGCCGATGGTGATCTAAACAAAGGTGTGTACTGATGCTTCACTCAACATTTCTGTATGCTTAGTATATGTGGACCTGTGTTGTACACATTTGTTGAAAATATTCGCGAAATGCTGCCAAACAGGAAGTTTAATGCTATGGTCTAATTGCTTAAAAACACTGCACATGAGTCTGTTGCTGTAATGCTGATAGTCATCTATAGTGTCATATGTAATGATTGGCTGGCTAACTGTCTTGCTTACTTACTAATGCCTTACTTACTGTCCTATCCTTTGTCTGTTTTTCCTGCTGCTTGATGCCTTTTTCAGTGGAGAGGATGGAAATGGGTAAGACCGTAGGCAAAATAAGATGCACCCTAACATCCCCCACCTCCTCCTTCACCTTCACTTGACATTGATTCTCATTGTCGTGTAAAAGCATGAGCCGAGCCCTGGGTGCTTAGAGATTGCCATGATGCATCAAAGTCAGCATCACACATCAACATCTCTGCTTGGAAACTTGTCAAAGCAATGTTCAAATTCAACTTTATTTTTCTTTCAGTGAGCACATACTCATCTATTTTCGGGGTGCTGCAGTTACTCTGCCTCCTGACGGCTCCTGTGATTGGTTATATCATGGACTGGAGACTCAAAGAGTGCGAGGAAGAAAATGATAAGCAAATGGCGAAGTGAGTCTCATTGTGAGCACCTAATGTATCATTTTGACATTTGGTGCAAAACAATCCACCCTGTAATTATTATTCAATTATGAGTCTGATGTGGCGCTACACAACTTTATGATGCGATCTTGACTCGTTCTTTAGGGATCCTGCTACACCAAAGAAACGTGACAAGCAGATCCAGAAGATCAGCAATGCCACCCGTGCGTTCATCTTTACCAACTTGCTGCTGGTCGGCTTTGGGGTGACCTGCCTGGTGCCCAACCTTCATCTACAGGTAACTGAGAACAGCCATTCACAGAATGATGATGTGCCCAATGGGAGTGAAAGTGGTGCATAGCGTCTGACATGTTACTGCAGCGAATGCGATGGGATTTTTAGCAGTAGCGCAGCAGTGCCCCACTGTGGCGGTACTGATCACAACCTTATTTCAATGCCAGCCTTTTATTATTTATTAATTACAAAGAGCTTCTACTTTAGAAAAAGCCTCAAGATTTTAAACCGATTTCTTTGTATTCCTCCTAGATTTTGTCGTTTGTGTTGCACACCATCGTGAGAGGCTTTATTCACTCTGCAGTCGGAGGATTGTACGCTGCTGTGTGAGTATAATTTTAATGTTTGGGCTTTTAATGTTTGGTCTTGTTTGAATCAGGATTAAAGGAACATGCTGTTCTTTATGGGCGCAGGTACCCCTCCTCTCAGTTTGGCAGTCTGACGGGAATGCAGTCCCTTATTAGTGCACTTTTCGCATTACTGCAGCAGCCTCTGTTCATGGCCATGATGGGCCCGCTGGAGGGAGATCCACTCTGGGTGAGCACACACACACACACACACACACACACACAAAGATAGATTTTTTTGCATTTATCCATACAACAAAAATCTATAGTGACCGAGGGGTGTCAAGCTCCAATAAGGACAAAAAATAGTGTGGTTTGTTATTTTCCAAGTCTTCACAAACCATTTAATAGCTTGGTGTAGGGAAAATTATCAAAATTCAACACTTTTTACTGGAAAAAAATAAACAAGTAAATAAACAACAACAAAATGTATTCATACATCCCATGTGTGTCTTTTGCATAGGTGAACGTGGGATTACTGGTCTTGAGCATGCTGGGATTCTGCCTGCCCAGCTATCTTCTGTGCTACGGCAGGCAGCTGCGCAGACAAAAACAGGAACGTGAGGAAGACCCCAAGATCTACGTCCAGATCAACAACAGCGCCAACCCAGAGGCCTTCGTCTGATTCTGATGTGCAGACGGCTACGGAGTACAGGAGGGAGGGGAAAAGGGAGAGAGGACTGCAAGTCACTAGAAGAGTGATGATTTCTCCCTGTTTCCTCAATCTTAAAACTGTTGCATTAACACACACACACACACACATATGCTCAACAGGCACAATTACAGCCAAAGCAAGCGAGAGAATTTCACAACGTGCCACAAAAACACACGTTTCCATACTTCCTAAAAAGTGGATTGAAGGAACACTGTGAAAGACAAGAAAGGCACGTCTCCTGCTCTTATTCTCCTTTATCATATACAGACGGCACACCAGTGATAAAACTATGACCTTGGGATGGAAACAGACAAGGATAGCATCTAGAAAGAAAGAAAGGAGAACATTGCCCTCATGTCTTTTATTGTTATACACAGAAAAAGTCAACCTGAAACTGAAGATTGATTCTTTATCAACAGAGTATTACATGTGTATCACTAGTGTTAGCTTTATTGCCAGTATCCAAGCTTGTTTTCACTTTCATAATTCGGGATTGTGAATCCATACTAAAACAGACTTTCTGTTGCTCACAAGGTTTCTGAAATGAAAGATGTCTTTTGTTTTCATCTTTTCTCTCTTCTGTCAGACGAGCTCAACACTAAAAGCTCATTTTTAGGAGGGACCTTAGTAGTCCACCCCACAACACAGTTCCTTAGACAGCTTTCCTGGTTGTCCCCCCTGATGACAGCCCTGCATGTGCACAATCTGCATTTAGTGATGAGACTATGGCTAGATTATACTGGACATCGATCGATGTGAAATCCAAAAGCCAGATTTCACATCTTAATCTCATATATAGCTGTACCAGCATGGAAGGCTTGAACCTGCAGCTTTTTCTGAACTGGGCTGATTAAAAGGACTCTCAGAACATTGCTAATATAATAATTAAAAATACGATTTCTGCTATTCTTTGGTATGCGATATTTGATTTAGTACATTTAAGAGAGAAATACTGTACATGTCAGTCCATTTAGAAGGTTGTAGAAGGGGGATACATCTCATATTTAGGTTGTGAGTGACTGATCTTCACCAGCAATACTATAACATACGGATCAAACCGTTTACCTGAAGGTGTTTCCTATACTACTTACCTATACTGTACTACTGGCTAAGCTTCACTTGTTTTTTCTTTGTACGACTTGCTTTGTTTTAAGTCAAACAATCAGGGTGTTTCACTTTTAAAGTAATAATTCATATCAGACGTATTTACTTGCAATATAGTCCATTCAAGCTTTACTCGATGCATGAAGTGCATTGATGGGGTAAAAAACATACTCTAGGGAAAGAGATTAGAGTACGAGTAAATCATAGATGTCATGTTATATATCTTGCACTACAGTAAACATTTACTTTTATCCAGGTGCTTATGTTTGCCATTACAAAGTAAATGCGTTCTGTTTCAACTTTATACAAAAACAGTATGTTAGCCATACAACTTACAAGATTGTTGTGTATGTTTTAAAAGTTCTGACTTGCTTACAGTTTATCAAAGGTGCTTAAAAATCAGGAACTTAATGGTTTTCTGTATTGCTCAAAGCAAACAGTGGCTGTTTAGTTAGTCCTTAACATATTATACATATGGTGATAAGAACTTGAATTTAATTCATGACGATAAAGGGAGATTTGTGAGACATGCTTGATAACAATCTCTTTAAAGGCACCTGGAAAGAAAATTATTTTATATGATAAGTTTCATATGGTTATGGTTTCAAACATTTCTACCTTAACATACTGTAAAGCATTTGCAGACATCTTTCTGATACACATTTGCACATGCACACGCAAATGCACAGTCGCCATTAAAAGGAACAGATCAGATCCGCCCAATGCCATCCAGTTATTTTCTGTCACAGTTTGCGTGAATATTTCCTCCGCTCTGAAGCTAGATGTGTCCTGAATGGGCTGCATTTGCTTAAACATGCCTATAGTATATAGTGCAAGTGAATACCACTCAGATGCAGTACTGTATTAAGCATAATGAATGTGAGAGCAAAATCATTTGCCCTCCGACTGAGCAAAGTAGCACTTTTATCTCACTGCCATACCTTAAATTGTCATTCTTTTCTTAATACAATCATGATTCTTGTTTTTTTATTGTTTTTCTGGCCCATTGTATGTTTATGATTGAGGAAACTGTCTATACATAAGAGGATTCTGGTGCAAAGATCAGATGAAACATCAATGTTTTCTCACTGATTTGTATTGTATCACTTAGTGTACACTGTTGTTTACTATTTTGTTGATTTTTCCTTGTAGGTTGTGTTTTCTTTTTATGTGTACATTGTTTTTCTTTTATAATTTTGCGAGTGTTTATATACTGTATTTCGCTGTTGGGTTATCACTATATAGCAACCGTTGACTTCTTGAATAATTGTTTCAATAATTGTCACAACAATTATCAGATATGTGAAAATTAAATAAAATCTGATTAATTTGTATTAAATGTTTGTTTGGGCATTTTAAAAATAATACAATCACTGCTATGAGATATTTCAAGATGTGATTTTTTGGTGGCAAATCACTATATCCCTATAATTGAACTTTTTTAAGATATGTTGTAGTAAACTGTACAGCAGATGGCAGTGTTTATCTTCAGCTTTAGGTTTAAAAATCTTAAAACAAGGTAAAAGGAATAGCACAGAAGTGCAACATTCCCAATCCAGAAATAAACTCAGTAAAAGCTAATTATACTAGTTATCTGTCAATATTTCCTATTAGACTAACTGGAAAGTCAGGTTTGGATCAGGACAGGTTTATATTCAAACTCAAAAACACTCCACACCCAAATGTCGAGGTCCTGAATTTAAAACCAGCGAAACAAGATCAACCTTATCACATTGTTTATTACATCAGGCTAACCAAGTTTTTCACTCGGTGTCCTCCGTTTCTATAGACCCGTGAAGTGTTTGTGCCAGTTAAATATCAGGACAGGGTGTGGCGCCAAAAAACAAGAGCGCTATGTGTCCCTCTTGACCAATGGGATTCGCTCCAGCACCAGTGGGTGTGGTTGCCGTGACGACGCGGCGCTCCTGTCGACATTTTTCAGGAAATGAATTAAAAGAAATGAGTAATCCAGGAAGTCGAAGTGAATCAAGTCGCACCGGGGAGTATCAGAGAATAAACTCTCTTTAAACTGGTTTGAATGGTGGAGACGAGCAGACGCGGGAGATAACATGTTAATAAAGGAGTTGTAAGTAATGTTGAGAGATTGTTTGAACTTTTATTCTCAGGAGAGTGAATTGGCATGCGCTTAAAACTTGACTTTGGAGCGCGTGTTTGGTAACTTTCGCCGGCTTCTGTTTAATAACATGTATTTTTGTTTTTGTTTTCATTCACAATTTTTTATACGTATGAATTTTAGATATTTTTCATCACTGTTTTATTAGTTAGGTGCAAATATGTCAAACCTCTCACAGTTTCAAGTTTTACATAACAGTTTAATTCAGCTCTAGATTGTATCCTTTGCGGATGATAGTCATCAGTTGTTTGCAAATAAATGACAAATGTTTATTTTTCGTTTGTTAGAGAGAAAAGTTTAAATATGGTAGGTAATATAAACGTGATTGTCACATGCTACGCTTAGCCAGTCACGCGTCATAATGCCCCGGTCCGGTATACGTCAGTGCACTTTGATACTTAAAGACCAAATATAGACCTTTAAATGAATTGTGCACTAAACAGCCATTTGACTGTATGGTCAATAATGTACTGTTGCCTTGAGCTCATGACAAAAGTATATGAAATGCCTTGAGTCATAGCCCTCAGGGTTACGTCATTAAGATTACGTCACGATTTTAAGATGATTGCTTTGTACATTTACAGATGTTTACTTTCAGAGCACAGCTGCTAAAGTCATGGGATTGATTTTTAGGGAGAACAAAGATGCCAGTAACCATGAATTTAGCTTTGTTATTTTTTGTAAGTGTATCTATAAATTGCATATGTTATATATGTATTAATTTTATAACAGGTAAAGGTTATCTTTTGTTTATGACCTGTCTCTTATATTAGAATAAATAAAGAGACATGACACAGCAACCAGACCTGAATTCCAAAAAACTCCAAAGCTTATTTACATATTTTATACATGTATGGTATTGTCTACATTACTACCATGTAGGTGATGTCCAGAAAAAGTGTGTGAAAAGAAGAGTAAGAAAAGGTCAAAGGTTACAAGATTTGTTGATTTTGCTAAATGGCTTTCCTCTTTCCTTTTAGCCGAATCGTCCTGCCCATTTCTGTTGAAGAGGTATGTACTGTCTTATTTTACTCTTTTTGAAGTCTTACAGGCGTTTCTTTTAATTTCTTTATTTGAAGTCTTGTGTGTCAGCTGTGTCAGTGCTTCTCTCAGCAGTCTGTCTTGAGGCTCAAGGATGTATTTTTGGCATAATTACAATATTTTTCTGTTACTCTAGTTTTTCAGGCACCGCCCAGTTTTTTCCATGAAGGGCAGGACAGTTTAAATACGTTCAAACATGAGACATTAAAATGCTGAATTGAAACGAAAGGCCTGAGGTTCATGGGAAAGCTGCTTAGCATTACTTCATTAGACGCCTATAAAACAGAATTCAGGGACATAACAGCTATCTGCAAACTAAAACCAGTCTTATTAGACTTCACCAAATTGTTGTGTTTAAAGCAAAAATGGATTAAGTCAGTGTTACAGTATAGCAGTGCAAACCCGCAGGTTTAGCATGTGTAGTGGCATTCCATTCTTTTCATCTACACATAAGACACAATAATACTGTATACACAAGATAATGGTGAATTGATCAGTCCGACCAGTTAAAACAGGAACCACATATGTTACATTGTGGAAGTGGGTTTTGTAGATTTACCCAGTGTAGGTGAAGTCGGGGCTCTGTTTTAAAGAGATAGTTCACTTAAAAAATGATATAATTAAATAAATAATGTTAGAATTTTATCTAATTTTTTTATTATTCTATCTTGTTGATGAACAGTAGCAGTAATAACAACCTACTTTAAATGAAAATAAGGTAAATGAGTTCTTCCACTTAGTATTTTCTAGTCATGCAAATAAAGCTCCTATGTGTTTGAATGAGGAAAAACTAATCAAATCTGACAGCAAATGTAATATAAATGTGGCTAAACAACTATATTTTAACTACATTTTTTGTGGTTTTATCTGTAACCATTGACCTGTTTGATTTGATTGTGTTTGTATATATTTCCCTCTCACATGGCAAGATGCTTTGGGTCAGCCGTTTAGTGGCTGGTTATTTGACTTGTGTGTTTTATTTAGATCTTCGTGAGATTTGCCAGGTCATGGTAATCGTTAGAAGCAGAAGCCTGCTGAGAGCACATGTATCTGCTGGAAACATTAGACTCGAGCCAAGTTTCTTTTCTGTCAGCTCTGTAATTATGGCTGTTTGTTTATGGCAAGCGGGCCTATATATGAAAATCTTGTCTTGTTTTAATCTTGATCCACTGCGTTTCTCAGATGACATGCCAAAGCAATGACCGAATATATACTGTATGCTTTTTACATGGTTTTGTTCATTTTTATGCTGTAAATTTTACATTACTTAAAAGTTAACATTATTGTATTCATTTGACTGCAGTACCAGGTGGGCCAGCTGTACTCGGTGGCAGAAGCCAGTAAGAATGAAACGGGGGGTGGAGAAGGGGTGGAGGTCTTGAAAAACGAGCCGTATGAGAAGGATGGAGAGAAGGGACAGTACACGCACAAGATCTACCACCTGCAGAGGTTTGATTTGATAAAATTACCACATTGCTTTGCCTATACCTATTTGTAAGAGTATTTATGTCTCATGGTATTTCCATCTGATACCATTACAGTACCATGGGGATGTTTTTGTAAACGTCATCTAACCAAGCATCATCACACAGAAAAATGTCATAATCTAGGTTGTTTCTAGACTGCTGAGAACGTTCTTTTTTTTTCACGTAGTAAAGTGCCGTCCTTTGTACGGTTGCTGGCTCCATCAACGGCCCTGAGTATCCACGAGAAGGCCTGGAATGCTTATCCTTACTGTCGCACAGGTACCATAGACAACATGAAAATACTATATCAAGCCGAAGGGCTGAATTATAATCCACATCTTTTCAGTCAAATAAATATTTGAAACATAACAAGAATGTTGTTTTTTCTATTCCATGTTTCCCCAACATCCTCATTCCTCATTCCAGTTCTCACGGTGAGTCACCTGTGTTACATAACAACAGATTTAGGGTGTCCTAAGAAAACAAATATTAGCAGTTAGTTATGAAAGACATCCTTAACATCAGTTACGCGTGTTTCTCTGTCCCGCTTGTAGAACGAGTACATGAAGGACAATTTTCTAATCATGATTGAGACGTGGCACAAGCCTGACCTCGGCGAAACGGACAACGTGAGTAGCCAGACAAAATAACCAAGTTAAACGGCGATTAACCGTGATGGTGTCTTAAAGTAAATTCAATTTGCTATCCAGCACTGCGCCAAACGAGAAATCGATTAGCAGTTTGGATTGAGGATCACTTTTAAAAAATGCTTTATATTTGATTTGTTTATCTGAAGGTCCATAAGCTCGACCCAGAAAAGTGGAAGAAGGTTGAGGTAGTTCACATTGACATAGCCGACAGATCTCAGGTGGACACCAAAGTAAGAATGATTAAGTTTTGTTTCAGATGCATCATGAAGAGATTTTAAGGAGTCAGATTTGTTTCAGTATAACTTCGGCGACCCACCTAACATCTTGTGAACTTCTCCAACAGGACTACAAACCAGATGAGGATCCAGCCACATTTAAATCACAGAAGACTGGAAGAGGACCATTAGGACCTGACTGGAAGGTGTGACTCGATATAAAGCTATAGCAATTGAACCTTTTTGAAGTTGAGTGTTAAAGGTTTTTTCCTGTGTGTTACAGAAAGAACTTCCTCAGAAGACAGACTGCCCTCATATGTGCGCTTATAAACTAGTCACTGTCAAATTCAAATGGTTTGGATTGCAGAACAAAATAGAGGGATTCATACAGAAGGTATTAAAACTATAAGAAACATCTTTAGACTGTCTGTGATTATGACACAGAGGTGCGTTGTACAAAGATAAGAAGTTTGTGTTTGTTAATGCATTAGAAGGGTGTAGCTTCACTATATACAGTATATATTGTAGATAAAAGTGCATGTGACTCATAATATGTTGGTTTTGTTTTACAGCAAGAGAAACGTCTGTTCACTAACTTTCACAGGCAGCTCTTCTGCTGGATAGACAAATGGGTCGACTTGACGATGGAAGACATTCGTCGTATGGAGGAGGAGACACAGAAGGAACTTGATAATGTACGTTTTTTACTCTTTTTCTGTAATGATATGCGACGTGTCATCCGATAAGATTTTAGGCATAAAACTTGTGCATACTGTCATTTACAGTTAAGATGATAAGTAAATGCCATGTTTCATTTAACTGGAACATATTGAGGTTATGAAGGATGACGGTGTGTTCCAAGTCTCAATCATGAAATGCGAGCAGAGCAAACTTATAAATCTTACTTGTAAATCTTTTGTATAACAAGTTACACAGAAATTTGGGCTGCATGATTTTGAAGAAATTTGTGTGTAATTCATTTAAATATGATTTATTTAAAAATTGAAAATTATATAACCAACATGCATGTTTCTCATTCTTTCTGAAACTACACTAGTCTAAACAGAACTTTGATTATGCGTAACTTTTTTAAATATTACAATCTTTCAGTTATTGTAAACTATATTGCAACATATTGCAGTGTGCATATTTGTGATATTTTGATAATCCTGCAATCCTAGTGTACATAGAAATATAAGTATACTATAATAATTTTGTTTAAAAAATACGTACGGAAGCCCTGAACTGCAATGTAAAATCATAAAAAAGTCCTTCTCAGAACCAAAGATTTTCCTTTTTTCAAAAGACAAAAAACTTAAAGATGAAAACATGTTTTTGAAAATGGAAAAAAAATTAAGAGGGGAAAAGGAAAATTAAATAAAAAACATTTTGGAGATTGTTTTGAAAACCAGTTGTTTTGAAGAGGAATTTTTTTCTTAAGAGAAAATTTTTGATAGGAAAAAACTTAAGTTGGAAATTTTATTGAAAATATATTAAGTTGAAAAAAGGGAAAAAATTAAGGAGGAATTTTTTTAAGATGAATAAAAATGTTTAAAGAAAAAAAAATTTTGAAGATGGGAAAACTTTGGAATATGAAGAAAATTTAAGAGGAAAAATTTTTCAAAAAAGAGAACATGTTGAGTGTCAAATTTTGAGATGAAATTATTTTTGCAAGATGGGGAAAAAACTTTTTTAGGAGGAAAAATTTTTTTTGAAGAGAAAAAATTTCAAAGTGTCAAATTCTTTAAGATGAATAAATTTGAAAAAAAAAACTGCAAATAGAAAAAAAATTTTCTTGAGGAAAAATGTTTTTAGAGAAAAAATTGAGATAAAAACCTTTTTTAAAGGTTAAAAAAATGTGAAGATGGAAGATGCAATGTTAAAGATGAAAAAATTATTTTTTTGAAGATGAGAAAACTTTTAAAATTAATAAATTTGTTTGGAAGATGAAAACGTTTGAAGATTAAAAATATTCATGAAGAGGAAAACATTTTTTTTTTGAGGAACAGTTTTTTTAAGGTAGAAAAAAAGCTTTTTTTAAAGAATTTTTTTTTTGAAGATGAGAACTTTTGAAATGAATACATTTGTTTTGAAGTTTGAAGATGGAAAAAAATTTTGGAATATGAAGAAAAATTTTAGAGGAATTTTTTTTTCAAAAGAGAATATTTTGAGTGTCAAATTTCGAGATGAAAAAATTTTGAAGAGGAAAAATTTCAAGTGTCTAATTTTTTAAGATGAATAAATTTGAAAAAAAAGAAAAAAAAACTATTAAAAATTTTTTTTGAGGAAAATGTATCTAAAAATTTAGATAAAAACCTTTTTAAAGGTTAAAAAAATGTGAAGATGGAAGAAGCAATGTTAAAGATGGAAAAAATATTTGAAGAGGAAAAAAAAAAATTTAAGATGAAAAAAAAAAAATTTTAAGATGAGAAAACCTTTAAAATTAATAAATTTGTTTGGAAGATGAAAATGTTTGAAGATTAAAAATATTCATGAAGAGGAAACATTTTTTTGAAGAGGAACTTTTTTTTTTGAAGAGAAAAACATTTTAAAGGTAGAAAAAAAGCTTTTTAAAGGTAGAAAAAAGGCTTTTTTAAAGAAAAAAAAAAACTTTTTTGAACATGAAGAAAAAATGAAAGAGAAAAACCTTTAAAATAAATCAAAAAAATTTAAAGAAGAATTTTTTTAAGGTTAAAATGGGGGGTAAATTATGGGGGGAAAAAAGTTTGAAGAGAAAAAAAATTTTGAAGAAAAAAATTACGGGAAGGAATATAAGGACAATTTTTTGTTGCTATTCAGGACTTCAATATAAATGTAAATTATTAGAAATATTTGAATGTTTTATTTGAATTGCCCATAGATGCGAGTGAAGGATCCAGTTAAAGGGATGTCTGCTGCGGATGAATAAGGTGCTGCAGCTGGGACTGTGAGTACAACAAATGTTTTTGGGAGGGCTTTTGCCTGTATTTAGATTACATTATTTCAATGTCTTTGAAATACTTAAAATATTCTGCTTTAGTATAATATGTGCAACAGGGAGTTTCCATACATGTAGTAAAATGTTTATTTCTGTGATATCTTAACATTTATCTTAACATTTTTTTCTCATGTATGCAAAAGGTGTCGGCAGCATGTACGTGTCCTGGCATCTCGCTCTCTCTCCTCAAGCTCCACACCAGTATATTTTCTCTTTTCTTCACACCTGCAACCAGAAGGTCTGGCATCATAATGCGAAACCTCATCCAGACATGTTTCTTACACTAATAAATAATGACATATTCTGTTAGCCCATTGGTTTTTCTCATGTCTGCTAGCTTTTATTTTGTGTGTAGTTTACTTCTTTTCTTGTGTTTTTATTTTGTTTTGATGAAGCTGACCAACAGCACTTATGTGTTTGAATAATCCTCACTATCTGCATCACCAATATGTTTACATCGTTTTTCTAGCAGATTTGTACTTGATAAGGCTGCCAGACATGCCATTGTCCATGAGTTTATCATACAGTTTGGTCAGACCTGACCTCTTGCTACCCACAAACTCCAACTCTCAGGAAGTTTTGTACATTTAAAAGAACTGAATCTTTATATTATTAGGATGTTTATGGGAATAAATCATAAGGGGTATATGTTAGGTAATTGTCATGTTGGGTTGGAGATTGTGAACTGCATTAGGCCTCTTTTTCTACATGAGGCTCGTGTTCCACATTCCCTTTAAAATAGGAAAACACTTTGTGTTTTACTGTATTTGAATAAAATGCAATACTTGTTTCTGAAATATGATCTGAAACAGCTGATATTAAAAACAATTTATATTACAGATCTTTTTTATTGTGTCACTTTTGTAATGGAATATGAACTACATTTAGCCTGTAAATAATTACTACTGTACACCAAACACAACACCCTCGTGATGAATTGTATTTGTAGCCTGTATTTGCTCATTTGAGTGAATCTACAGTGATGTTTTCATTGGGTAGGTTCATGTGATCATACTGGCATTCATATGGCATTTACAAAATAATCAGATGTCATGCATTAGGATGTTGTTCTATATAAGCATTAGTCTATTTACACAAGTCTATCACAAGACATCAGTAAAACTGTTTTGTGTATGTTAAGCTTCTACAAAACATTAACATTAGCAAACTACAGAGGGTTAAGTGATTAAATAGCTGTTGTAGGTTGTGATGGGCTACTCCCACTAAACAAAACATTTAATGTTTTGGAATCACCTAAAAGTTTCATTGTTATGGTTCTTAATATAATGTGGTCCTCCTGAATATCAATGAACATTTGCACCTTTTGCTGTCCTTTATTGTCTTAAGTGTGAAAAACTAGATCTCAGAAACACACAGCTACGTTTATAATGAACAGAAAAAGCATTAACGTTCTTCAGATTTTGCAAGAGTACGCAAACTTATGCACTTAACTGCGCTCTACATGACTAAAAAAAAACGTTCTAAGAAAACTCATCATTGTAACTCGTGTTTTCACTGGTTGTCTTTGGAACTGGAAGAGGGCAGGTATTGACATTGATAGTAGTTAAATATTTGTCAGTTGATCCAGAGAGCTAAACCAGAGATGTTTTCTTAATCTTACTTTCATTATTTAGTTGGCCTTTCTGCTAAAAAAAAAAACCTAACAGACACAGCAAAATTAACATTTTCATTTGTTTATTTATTACAAATGTACAGCTTATGAGTCTTTATTATGATTTAAATGGTTTTGCTTAGTCTCTTAATTTCTAGTTTTTACAAGTAGCGTCTGCTAAATCTCTCCCATTATCAGATCTCTCATGTAAGAGTTGTGTGATAGAGAACAGTCATTACAAGTAGAGTGCAACTAGCATGACTGAATCACAGAAGTGTTCCTGTGTGTGTGTGTGCATTAGTCTATTGAAAAAATGAATTCACCGGTGCATTGTGTGGGCATTTGCAGCACAACAAACGTCTATAATTTACCTCAAAACAACCAGATTAAGAGTATGACATGTAGTGTGTGCGTGTTTGTGTGTGCAATGAACCCCTTTCCCAAACACCTTTTTGATGTAGTGCTTATTAAAAATGGCCAAAGGTCTTTCTCCCAATATCAAGTCATAAAGTAAACTATTACCTAGTGACCAATCTGACAAATTTAGTGGAAAACAAAAATATAGCAACACTTAATGCAATATGCTTCTACTCACCGTGTGCTTCTAGTGTGAAAGAGAGATAAGTCATTCACATAATTACTGTGTTATAAAGAAACAGCAGACAATTCTAAAGTCAGTCTAGCAAATGTGCAAAGGCAATGATCATAGATTTTCAGACAATCTTTTTGACACATTTCCGGGGACATCATCATCATCCCCTTCCCCATATAGAAATAATAATGAAACATACATAAACAAAGGCAAGAGCAAAACAAATGGCTTAAATAAAAAGGATGGGGAGAGGGGCGGGTTAAGGCTCATAACATAAAATAAAAAATTCAACGTAACTGCACAACAAATACTTGATTTGATGAGGCTTGAACTCAAATGGCATCGAGCCTCACGTTTGTCTGCGTGTGCGTACGTTCAGGAAGCTCCAGTTCAACTCCTTCCAACGAACATCAAAATGAGTTTAATGTATAAACTCATATAAAAGTGAGGGTCTGTCAGCATTTCCCCGTCACTGTATCTGAAATGTTAGTGATGTTGACAGTGGTCATCTTTAACAGTCAACATTCACATGCTTGTAGCTTATAGAACATAATAAGGGTCTTCTTACATTAATAAACATAAACTGCAAATATGCTTCGGATTAAAAATCAAGAAATAATATATATTATAAAGAATGAGGCAATAATATTCCAAAAATCAAATAATCTCAATTAAAAAACAAATAACAGATCTGGTCCTGAAGAGAAGTCCAAAACAAGTCATTCTGCTAAAAAAGAAAGTTTGCAAAGCTGATGAAGAAGGCCATTGGATTAATAGTCAGTGAAATACACGTGCAGAAAATGACTACAAGAATGGTGGTCTTTGATAAATAAGCTCATTTCAAACTAATAAGTCGGAAACAAAAAGAATGTGGCGATTGTGCTAACACATTTGCATTGTACTAGTAACAAACCCACTAAGTGTAGGAATTGAGATGAGATGAGGAACTGGGGCTGTCCGTCTCTCCACCGCCCGCTGACCTGGCGAGCATTTCCAGTACATCCACCCCAAGCGTTGTCTTTGTGCTCCAAGAAAATAGAGGGATCTGTAACTGTAGTGTTATGACCCCCTCTGCTCTTTTGGCTAGTATTCAACATCCACAAAAAAAACTGTATACATCGTCAAACACTGAGTGAACTAGCGGTTCTTCACTGAAGGACAGGAGTGTTCTGATTAGTTTTCACAGGTTGTTCGTCACCCCTGTTCATGTTCTCGAAGCTCCGCATGACTTGCACTTAACGAACAGAATAGATAACCAAACAAATGAAATGAATCAAAATCAAACGAAAACAATGACATTGATAATTGCAACAATAACACAAAACATAATCATTAAAATAACTCCAGTGTTGTTTGTTTGTTTTTGTCAGTACATTTGTCCCAAAAAAAAAGGCCAATGGAGCGGCACTTAAAAACACAAAATGAGTGAAAGAAGAACAAAAAAAAAAATCTAATGAAACAGGAGGAACGTTTCTGGTTCTCTGGATGAGGTTAGGAGTGCTTGTGTATTGACAAAAAACAAAACCGCTAACACTCTGTCAGCATGAACCGTGGGACTGTGAGTGTTCCAAGTCAGTATTGTCATATTTTGATGTGTAAGAGAGAGAAAATCCTCCTGAAAAACAGAAGAAAGATAAACAGGAGTGTAACAAAAAGTAAGTCGCTCCATGTGGCTTCTCCCAAACATATCTGCATCCTGATAGCCACAGCTGCATGGACTTCTTGTTGCCATAATTCCTTCTCATCAATCATTAAACCAACTGTCATTTTCCACCTTTGTTGTATCACATCCTTTCTCCATCAATCCATCATCTTGACCACCAATCGCAGCTGCCGGTTTCTCCATATAATGTGTTCTTCGACTCTCTTTCTCTCTCTCATTTAGTCTATATCCCCTGCCCGGTGGACCCCGATGAGCTGGCTGGGTCATTGTTTCTTCTCACGGGTGGTGATGGTCACCAGCTGCTTGGCGGCTTTGGCGATGTCATAAGCGCACTGGATGACCTGCTGGGTCAGGAGCTGGTAGTCCACCGTGCTGGCCGAAGAGTCCGAAGGTGCTGCTTTACGGCACTCAACCTGTAGACGGGAAGCGCTGGCTGCCAACAGCTTCAGAGAAGAGCGAACGGCATCCAGTGCAGGCCTCTGCGGGAAATAAGGAAGATTTAGTGCTTCTGGTTGGATCCTGAAGCATTTTTAATGATGAGAGTCTTTTAGACTTGTTTACCTTTGGGAAGAGAGAGGCCATTTCTGTCACAGCTAAGTGGATCTTCTCTGAGCATGGCACAAAACTGCAAACAAAGACAGATCATTTATGTTTTTCTACCTTCATTAAAGCTCTGTTAGTCTCACATGCAGGTATGTTTCGTTCAACATGGTTGCAGTTATAATCACGCATACCTGTCGTGTTTAAACTCCTGTGCAGCTCTCAGGAGCTCCTGAATGTTTTTGGTGACCTGCTCGGTCTTCAGGATGACGTCCTCTGTGCAGGGCAGCGTGGGGTCAGGATCACCATCAGCCTCTTCCATGTCACCCCTGCTGTCATCCTCACTGCTTCGGCACACGCTATCACAAATACAGATGAATTTCATTAAATATAAACATACGTCTACAGCCTGAACATCACATTGATTAAATTACAAGCATTATGTATTTTGCAATCATGCAATTATTGCGGCATTAACAAAACTCTATCACCTTTATCACAAAGTCTTTTCCAAAATGCATTAAACTGGATACATTTGCAAGTCTGCATATCATTTATGTATATACTAAATGAAAGCGCAGTCACATTAGGCAAGATTCAATGTTGACCATCACTCACCCAATTGAGACATCGTACGTTTGAGAGTTGTCATAGTCGCTGTCAGTGCCGCTCCCGTACTTCTCTAATGCCTTTGGAGGCTGGACAAGACAAACATGTCATACATCAGGTCTTGTATACTCATTTACTCACATGTGAGATATATATGGAAACTGTCACTCACATTGTATCGTCCATCAGTGGAGGCGGAGAGGTGCGGTCCTCCGTATGGGGTGGGCCCTGCAGGAGCCTTTCGCACCTGAACGCAGGCATATTTATGATGAAAAAAATCAGAACAAACAGTCGGCAAGCAAAGAAAGAAAGGAACGAAACAAGCCTTATTAGATATTTAGGCACAGAACTGTTATATGAAAGGAAATCAGCAGTATTTTAAGCAGAATCTTGACTGATATTTTGGAAAACAGTGCAGAAGTTTCAGATGTTGCAGCTGCAAAACTCATAAAAACTAATGAAACTCTTCTCTAAACTAATGAAAGCATAAAAATAGACAAAGATAACTTGGTGAAAAAAGAGTGCAGTTAGGAAAGCAGTCACTAGGGTACATCCCACATACATCACCCAGGGCTAATAAAATACAAACTACGTCACACTGTTAGCAATGGCCTAAAAACGGGATATTGCATAACCAAAACACTGGGTATTTGCATAATTGCAAAAGCAATTAAAGCAAATACAAACAAGACATTTAAAGATACTACAATTCTGAATCTCACAGATGTATGAGTACCTAAGCACAAAATACAATATCCAATGCAGCAGAATGATTCACATATCTGTATCTACAGCATCAATCTACTCACTATGAGATTGAGTCATTAAGCATTTGATATGTGCCATGCAAAACCACTCGTCCGTTATACAACCAATGAATCAAATTACATCACAAGCATTTCTCAAAGAGAGCCTAGCATTTCCAGAATGATAATGCAATTCATGCCATTTTAATTCTAAGATAGAATAGAAAATATACAATAATTGTTGTTTCAAAATCAAATGAGCTGCTTACTTGGTCGCATTTTTAGGCACTACAGGAAAAGATACTGATGCACTTGGCATTAATATCCATTTAGGGTTTATGAACAGTTGAGGACAACAATCTGATCAAAAGACGTAGGACCCCATTTAGACCAGTATTTAATGCATTCCACATGATCAGATTATTTGAGACAGGTGTTAAAGGTAAAGTTTACCCCAAAATAAACATTCTGTCATCACTCCCATCATGTCAATCCAAACCAGTATGGCTTTCTTTCTTCTGCAGAACATGAAAGAAGATATTTTGAAGAACGTTGGTAACCAAATAACCCCCATTGACTTCCATTGTATGGACACAAAACCACAAAGACATTTCTGAAAATATCTTCTTTTGTGTCCCACAGAAGAAAAATGTCATACAGGTTTTCAATGACGAGAGGGTAAATAAAGTATTGGTTAAAATGGCATCCATGTAAGCAGTTCACCAAGTATCTCAAAAAGCATGTAGTGTTCTCATCTGGCCACACGGTGGCAGTATAGAGCAATCAGTGTGAGTGACAAACACGACTTGAAAGCAGAGTGCTCCAGGCAAAAGCAGCACATCAAACTGTACTCAGGTTAGCAAAGGGAGAAAAAGAGCCGACAGGAAAAGGAAGTTTAATTAAAGGTCAAGCCGGCCACTAACGCTCACACTTACGGTGGGGCTGAGAGGCTGCAGGCGGCCGGTCAGGGGGTCCAGGGCTGGGGTGAGAGCTTTGGGGGCGGTCCCCACTGGCTCATACATGGAATAGGCTTGTCTGTCCCGGCGGAGGGGAGCGGAGGAGGGGACTGTTAGGCCGGAGTCTCCGCCAACCCCTCCTCCCCCTCCGCCGCTTCCCGTACCCCTCATCCCGCCAGGCCACAGTCCTGGGCCGCCACCCCCGGTCAGCGAGCCCCCGGTCCCAGCCTGGGCCCCCCGCAGCACGCTGTTCTCCGTCTGCATCCGCGTGATCTACAGGGATGGAGGGGAGTCACACACACATCCACAAACATCCAAAATCCAAAAACAACACAACAGCTGCAGTGGGGAAAGCTACATCATGCGGGGGGTGATTCTGATGGACTGACAGTTTAAGGTCGTCTAGACAAGGAGGGGCATCATTCCAAGTAGATGGTATATGAAGTATGACAGTTACAATAATACACGTCTGTGTTGATTGATGAGGTTTGAGGTCAGTTTGGGATAACATTAGTCTTCTATCTATCTATGTAAAATTGTCACATTTAAAAATAAAACACAGAAGAAGTTATTGGGGGCGTTGTACCTCCTTTTGAAGCCTCCGTAGCTCCTCACTCAGGTTGTTGTTGACCTTCATGAGCTGTTGAACTTTGGCCTCTGAGGAGGCTAGGGCTTTCTTTACTTCCAGATACTCCTGTAGTGTGATCGGACCGTCTGATAGGTCTGAAGAATCCATGCTCTGATACACACAATACAAAACATTCATCTAATCACACTTTACGCTTTAGTGATTGGGCATTTTTCCACAAAAGATTATGATTTAACTCAGACAGTAACGGCAAATAATAGTAAATGGGTTAACAGACATCATAATAAGAGCAAAATAAACCAGGATATTTCATTGTTAAAGATAATATTGGCAACCAGAAAAAAACATCCAATAAACAGTCTTAATATGAATAATTATAATATCTTAATCATAATGACAAACAACAACAATTTGACTCAATCAGATTATCGCATCAAGACTAGAACAAGAGCCATTTTCTGCTCTCTCACACTTAGCCATGACACTTCCTGTATGTGAAGTGAGCATGCTCAGACACAACTTCCTGTCTTCAGCTGCAGAACAATAGCCTGTACTGATCACAGCCTTGAAATGGGGATGATGTCATTCTGCAAGTATGAGGCAGGGCTGCTGTTTCAGCGGTGCATGCTGGGACATGACAACACTGGCTTATGTGCTACTCAACACATCAAGTTGCTGCATTTGCAAAACCTTCGAGATTAACTACACAGACCAAACACAAAAAAAACAATCAACCTCTCCCAAGAATCAGTCTGGGTCTTTTAAAAGGTCTAAAAAATGTTTTGCCACTCATTTGTGTGGCTCCATCAATACAAATGATGAAAAAAAATTGGATTAATAAGTGATTTATTTTTAAGCCTTCCATGGTTTCTATGAACGTTTCTCCTAGAAAAAGCATAGGGTTTGGTTGTGCTCACCTTGGCTCGGTTGTTGCGCTGTGTGTTGTTGTTATTCTGTGCGGTCAGTTCGCTGTCTGTGTCCTCATCAGACGCTACGCTGTCATAATCGTGTTGGTCATCGTCTGCCTGGCTTAGATCTAGAGGGTCTGATAAACAAACAAAACAAACAACAAAAGATATAAGTACGAGAGAAATTTAGTTACATCCACAAAATGCTGACTTAATAAGCAGTGTGTGTTTCACCTGTGGGGCTTGTCAGGCCTTTACCATGCTGCCGTCGCTTAGCGTCGCTAAGGATGTCGATGATGAGGGTTGCAAATTCTCGTGCGTTAAAACGGGCCAATTTTTGTCGCCCCTACAGACCAAACATACACAATTTATGATTACTTCACCCAATATTTGTATGAGCTGCGTATTTTGACACTTATTAGAGTATCACGTCATTAGCTAACCAAGCATTAGCATACTCCAGATATACAGAACACTATGTATCCCACACAGAGATGCTGTGTCGCTGAAGGTACTGTAGCAGCTTACTGCGTCTTAAAACCCAGCTAAAGTTTTATGAGCACTTTGTTTCTCTGCGACACGTATTATTACAGAACAGTCCAGCCTGGCAGAGCGACCGGGACGTTTATAGTCTGGAAAATACAGTCTGCTGGACTGTTGATGTGGCAAAGTGAACAACTCTTGACCACTGTACACGTGTATGTGTGTCCCGCCTCCCATCATCTCTCCCTTTCCATTACTCAAAACCCTTATTTATATGCAAGAACAGGAAATTCTCAGCCAGTCCAATCAGCCCGCAGGAAACGGCACTTAGTGGTCTTCTAGTATAAAAGAAGTATTTCAAGCAGCGGTGAAGCGGGTTCATGCGAGGATGCCAGTGGAAAGGCTGAGGGGGAGGGAGTCGTCGCATGTCTGCTGCGGCACCGCAGCTGGAAAACATCTCTGTGTTGGTTTTGCTGGTCAAAGCTGAGCTTCAGTCGTGTGCGCGACCACAAACTCTCTATTTTTAGCTTTGTGCTTTTTATCCTATCATCCGTCTCATTGGTTCTTATGTTCTTCTGCTGACATAATCTGTTCCTGCTGCCCCCTTGTGTATGGATCCATCGCATCTGGGCCTATTTTAGATAACTTGCGATGTGCTTAAAATAAAACTGTGTGTGTGTTACCTGATTGCGTGTCGCTGAGTATTCAGGGTTGACGGGTAAAAAGGGGACGGCGCTCCGTTCCGTCACGAGCGTACTGTGGTTTTGAGTTGTCAGCCACACTGGGAAACAGAAAACAAGTCATCAAACAAACACATAAACATGTCTGCGCACAGAAAACAAAGTACATATAACAATACAAACATAGACTGTGGAGGCATAGCTTTCAGCTACACCCTTATACAGACGCAAAAGTGGCGATCGCAATAAGTATCCGTGCCACTCCTGCAGTTTATATGTGTGTGTGTTTGTGTGTGTGTGTTCAACCCCCCGCCTCACACCCGTTCCTGCTTACCAACAGAGTCTCAGTCTGGCACCCCAGCATGCTACCTCTTCTGCCTCTATGACCAGGAACGATAGAGCAAAGAGAGAGAGAGAGAGAGAGAGAGAGAGATTCCTGCGGCACTCCCTCGCTCTCTTCCACCCTCCTTCCATCTGAATGACTCTCCTCACCCTCCCTTCTGCACAAGCTGCCTGTCCGCTAAAGTCCTTCTATAGTCAGTGTTTATACAACACTGATCACTGCGTCTCCTGAGACACAGCTACAACTGTCCCCATGCCCCCGAATCGTTCCCTGACCGCATTACAGAGAGGGAGAGCTTGACAGCAGTAAAAAAAAGGGAGCTCGGGAAGGAAAGAACACAGGAGAAAGAACAACAGCGTGGAGAGAGTCTTACCTGCATCGTTCTCTCTACGGTCCACTTCGTCGTACACGTCCATCGCCAGCTCCTCGAACAAGCGGTTATTTAACTGTTTCCACACACACACATTGGTATGTACGTTAAAATTCAGATCAAGGGAAAGCCGACACATCCGCAGAGCACAAGGCACATGAACAGATGACATTTACAAAACAAATGTCAAACAAACACAAGGGAACAAAACAAAAGCAATACACTCCAAGGCGATAAAAGCAGATTGTATGCGATGAAAGGGAATTGTTTCCAACATTGAGAGCATCTGCTACTAAAACAATCTAAGGATTCTTAAGAGTTTCTTAAGTGTTTAGTAAATATATTCTTCTCAAATCTGCTGAGAAAATAAATTATAAATAATTTGAATGATAAATAATATAAATAATGTTAAAGTCAATTATGAAAATGCAAAATTAAAAACACAACCAGAACGTTTATTAATCACTTACATTTTACTATTACATTATTATGGTTGTTGTAGTGTTATTATTATTATTAGATTTTATTAAATTATATTATATATTGATTATTATTAGATTTTACTGTGGGCAGGGCTGTTCACAGTGTCACAGAAATGAAAACAAGAAAACTGACAAATGTCTTATTAAGGACAAAAAAGTAACCATACACAGAAAAAAAGCTTTTATCACTTATTGCTCTTTGTGACACCTGTAATATGTTGCAACATGAGAACTTAAGTTAATTCAGGGAAACCACACGCATTACTCACCGCTTGAAGCTTCTTCTTGGCTGCCTTGGCCAGTTCAGAGAGATCCAGGCTACACGAGACAAAGACACAGAGGAGTAAAAGGATGCCGGATACATGCGGACAGAGAAAGATGAGGAGAGGGAAAGCAGAGAGGTGTAAATGGGTAGGTAGATGAATGAATGGATGAAATGTGGCGGAAGGGGATGAATGTGGGCAGCTGGAAGAGAGCTGGAATGAGCCAACAACCATTAATCTTAATGATGTGCGCGCTTAAATTAAGTGTAAATTCAACTAGTCATAGTCAATTGCAAATGCAATAAAGTTGTTACGTTTTGCATAACTAGCAGATGATTCAAGTCATAAAACAGCATTTGCAACCCATTTACCTCCATAATGTGATTTTACTAAGTCATTAACAAGTGAATATTAAACATTAAAATGCATGTTTATTACATTTTTACATTAATGATTAAAAACTTCCCCAGTCTTCCATTGATTAAACAAAATTTGATCATTTTGATTACAATCTTATCTTAGATGCCTCCAAACCCCTGCACACCCATCCAGACACCCACACCAAGATAAATGCCATGTGAGAAAGAGAGAGAGAAGGGTTTATGAAGAGGGGAATGAGAAGAAAGAGAGATACCTCTGCGTCGGGCACTTAGGGCGAGCTCTGCCTCCAAAAGCGCAGCGAGATGGAGAGAACAGAGAACGAGTGAGCGAGGCCGAAGAGTAAGCAGGGGACAGACAGAGAGAAAAGGGATAGACCCCATATCAAAACTCCTATTAAATAGGTCAGTAAAGTAAGACAGATCGGTTTCATTCGGCTGTGGTGCATTTGAGGCAGCGGCGAGTCATTGGCTGACAGCGTTGTCTGCCATCCTAATGCAAACGGGCCAACTACATAGTGCAACCTGCTGGCCAGCTCGCTCAAATACACCCGCTGCCAACTGATCTCAGTACACTGTGTCTACCCTGTGCGGGCAGCACTGAAGTAAAGACTTTAGAGGAGGAGATCATGCATAGTATCCAAAAAACAGGAGATAAAAACACTGCTCTGATACCTTTTAAATAGTTATACACAATCATTGGGAAAGAAAGACAGCGAAATATCCTTATTCACATAATGTACCTGTCTGCCATCTGAGGAATAATATAATGTCCATTCTTGTGATCTGGAAAAACATGAACACAACAATGTTACTGTATTTATCCCTCTTTTTGGAGAGGTTATGCGCTTTTATAGCATGGTTATAATATTCTGAACTTACCTGGGCGACGTCCACACAGGTAGAAAGCCAGTCGGTCTGTGAGCTCATACTGACACTCCACCAATCGCTCGGCGAGCTCCACGTGACCTGCTTGTCTGCAAGAGCACAATCACACATCTGCATTTCAACACTTCTCTTATTTATTCCATTGCATTTCTGTGTTCTTTCTTTATATTTATACAAATTATTTCAGAATTTGCAAAGCATTGTGATGTATTGAACAGTGACCTTTGCATCGCATTGTGAGCTTAGTAGTAATTATGGGAACTACATTGACAGCTGACAATCAAGAAAGTGATCATCATGGTCAAGATGCCCCTAGTGACCTCTTCGTGTATTTGGTGTATATGTACCGAGCATAATCTATGGGTGTGCGCCCGTTGATATCAGGAGCTCCTGGATCCGCACCGTACACCACCAGCAGTTCAGCCTGTAAAACCTGCCCTGCCTTGGCTGCCACATGTAGAGGAGTCGTGCCCTTTTCCTGTTGAGGGAAGGTCAGACAAGAGGGACTTTGCTTACACTGCTCATAAAACTGCTCATCAATTTGATGCCAAGTCCTTCGATATGATATAAAACTTCGGTCCTGATAGAACAAAGACACAATTGTGTAATCTTACTGGGTGAAAGAAGTTTGCTTGTGCCCCCAGAGACAGCAGTCGTAAACACGTTTCTAGACTTCCAGTCCGCACACTTGAGTGCAGTTGCTGCGGGCAAAAACAAGAGCGAGTGAGTATGTGCTTCAGAGAGAGAGAGAGAGAGAGAGAGAGAGAGAGAGAGAGAGATATCAGACCTCCTGTGATTTTCTCATTAGGGACGCTCAATAACACTGAGGTCACATTTATTCACTAGCGGGGTGTCATTTTAAGGGCCCTCCTGCAGGGGCACAGGTGGGGGAACAGAAAGAACCCGAGGAGGGGTGATGGAATGAGACAGAGAGGATGAAAACGACAGACTGAGATAAAGAGACAAAGATAGGAAGAGCGATCTGACGTTTTGGGGTGACTCACCTTGCTGAGGTCCTTGGTGGTGACCCCATCATCATCACGGCAGGGCAGCTTGTGTACGAAGGCTAACATTTGGTACTTGGCACGAATGAAATCTGACTTAGTGGGACTGTGGGGTGACATATATAGGGAGCACAAATCAATTCATTGATATAAAACTAAATGTCAGTTTTATTCGTGTAAAGTTTTAATTATAAGTGTTTTGCAAAGATAAAATGAAGAGAAGCTTCTCAGAGCAAATAGCAATTATACTCTGCATAGACCAATAAAACTAAATATACGGCCCCCAGCCTTTTGTTTTTATGACATTCTGGGACATGATGCATGAATGGTTGATGAGACGACTTACTGGACTTTGTCTTGAGGGTTTGGTTTCCTCCGCCCACTCTGAACCTGCGCTGGATCCAGCAGCGAGTGTTCCCAGATTGAGTTAGCGCCATTACTGGCCAGGGTCTGCACCATCTGAAACACACACATTTATTAAGCTGTGCTCCTGAGGAAAGCAGTAGAGACTGAGCATGTTTTACGTCAAGCTACCTGCAGTAAAGATGGAGGCCAGCCACTGTGCCGAAGGTGTTTAACAATGGAGATGTGTCGGCCGAGACTCCGATGCACAGAACAGCACTCATCACAGATCAGAACCCCTCGGTTTATACTGCTCCAGCCTGGGTCTGAAAACACAAGAGAGAACAAGGTGAACTTCATCAGAGAAAGCAGCCCCCAAAATACTACATCATTCCAGATTTACTTTTTTTAAAAGAAAAAAGGGCACATAGGGCAGGATACAGCCGGACTTGTTTAGCTTAGACTGCCCGCAAAGGAAACAGTGGTTTTGGATTCTTAGACATTGAGACTTATAGACCATTTCACAAGATGTAAACAACACTGGTCCAGAAGCACTTCCTGTTACAGTATTTTTATATTTCACATCTTCACATTAAATCTTAAAGATGTTCGTTAAACATTTTGATTCCATTGTAAATGTTCTGTTGGTTGTACTTTGTTCTGACATTAGTGTAGTGTTAAAAAACCAGGACAGGAAGTGCGTCTGGACCAGAGCTGTTTATATATTGTGAAATGGTCTATACATAAAATGTATTATTTAGGCAACGGTTGACCATTATTCTGATTTTATCAAAGATATCAAGTAGAATGATTTTACATGGAAAACAGTAAAGCACAAAAATAACTTTAGCTGGGTTTTCACAGACAGGGACACGTTTAGGTTTTTGTGGTGGGCCAGTGAAAATATAGACAGCACAAGCAAGAATCTGTACTACTGGCCTAACTGTCTAAGCATGAAAAACACTGCTTTGCAAAAACCACAGCACACTGACCCTTTCAGAACGAGGTTATCCGAGGTAATGACCTATCCTCACATCACGTTACAGCTCCTGAACTCATGGGCCACAACACCACCAAGGGACGACTGTAGTCAGGGTCAAGGTGACATTTAGGTAAACAGAAAAGTGACTAAGTCACAGTGTGATGGAAGTATGCCTCTGGCTGCTACAAGCCCAGAGCATCCAGCTAAAACTAAACCAACATCCACATTTCTTTTGGCATATAATCTAATCCAAAGAATTTCACTAAGCAGGATTTGATGCAATCAGAGCAAGAGGGAGATTACGCTGCACTGATGTTCAGTGTCATAACATGATTATTGACTTTCTTTATACATGCAAACAGAATGAGATGCTTAAATATGAGCTTTTAAAATGACCAATGCCGACAGCAATTTCTAGCTAGTGGCTGACAGTCATGTAATAATGATATGTGTATATATATATGTGTGTGTGTGTGTGTGTGTGTGTGTATTAAAGGGAGAATATTGAAATAACTGAACAAATAAATATGAACACTTTGATGGTCTGTAATTCTAAGGAGATGACAGGGGTTACTTTAAATGCATAAAACAGAGAATAATACAGATTCCAGCTTATAAATCCCTTTATCAAGCAAATGTGGGGAGATTTTCACAAGCATATGCTCAGCACATGTGTGGGAATATCAAAGATGGTGCTGTATTCCCATCTCCGTAACTAACAATCTCATCCTCATAAGTGCTTGAAGCTATTAGCGTTCATAAAGGAACATAAAGGAACATCACAAATACCTCCTCCTTTATTTCAAACCTCCGCTCTTCTCAGTACCTAATGAAATTTCACACGTACACACTCTTACGTTAACAGGCACACGAAGACTCGATGCATATGGCGCCGTTTAGCCCTCTATGGCCCTGCAATTGACAATCTTCCACGTTCATTCATTCTCATAACACATTTACCCAAATGCTTCCGTCCATCTGCACACCACCCCTCCTCCTCTCCAACTCTCTCAGTCATCATATCCTCTCTGTCCAACACACTCACTATTATCTACATTCCTCTAACATGTCCAACATGAAAATGACAAGCTCTCTCAGCATCACAGGAGGGGCCAACAAAGGAACGCGGTGCGCATGAGGATGTCCCCGCTGAATCGAGACAGAGTCTGTTAGAAAACAGACACGCGCTCAGATATGGTGCAGTCAGCCAGGGGCATTTGTGACGAGCTTAGAGCAAGACTACAGGTAGCCGAGGAGGTCAACCAGAAATGAATTGTCACAATAAAAGGATGCTGGATAAAGCTAGGCAATGACACGCTCATACATACGCATACATTCCTGAACAGAGAGCAGCTGTGGATGAGGGAGCAGCTGTCATGCCCCCTGTCCCATCTTTTGGTCTCCCCATGGGGATGGTGGGGCAAGGCCAAGGGTGAGTTTGGACTAATGGCACAGCTGAGTAACAAAAAAAGTTTCATAAACAGTGTTATCTGAATGCTTGATTTTACCTACTGGGCGGTATAAATGTGTTAGGATATGATTAGGTCATGCATTTTGGGACACATTGCTAAGAAACATCTCAAACTAGACGATAAATTTGCAAAACGATTGTGTTCAAAATTCCTGTTTGTACAGGAACAAGTTTTTCTTCTTTTAAAAGATAAGTGTAGGGTTGACATCCTTCTTGTTTCCCTGTGGCAATTGTGAAAATAATACCTTGTGGAAGGACACATGTGATGGGACTGCTTGAAGATTTTAGATAGATTATACATCCAAACCCAGTTCTTGTTATTTGCAACCTTTTGCATTCAATGCACATCATGATATGGCTATATATCATTGCTAAAATTATGATTTTGCAATGATAACTTCATAATAATGTACATGAGCAGATAAAGATATTTATCCAACTATTAAAGAGCAACAAAGTAGGACTGCTTATATAAAAGATTTGACCATAAACTTAAAGTTATCTGACCACAAACACATTGTATAAAGACACTAAATATCTATAAATTTAAATACGTCACTGAATACACACCGACAAAACGTTATTTATCAGCAAAGCTATGCATAAACGCAGACTGACTGAAGCCGTCAGTTTGATGTGCCCTGTCAACCTGCTAACGCAAGTTAGCTTACTAGTCTCTAACCAAGTTCAGAAAAAAGTAAAAACGTCAAAGCTGAACTAGCTCCCCTGAAAGCCATAATACATTTACTGTTTTTCAACACTGTGTTTGTTATTTTAGCATGTGTGTAGAAACTGTATCGATTCAGACGTCAATCCGCAGGCTACTCAGCAAGCTACTGTCAGTTAGCATAAATTAAAACTAAACCGTTTCTATTATCAAAACTTATTAAAAAACGTATAACTAAATTAAGTAGCTGTAGCTGTAAAGTGTGCATAAAGGCGTTTGTTTATTAAATACATAAGGTGTTAATTGATAGCAACTCGCGAGCTCGTCTTAACTACTAGCTAACGTAGCAGAAAAAGTTGAGCCACGTTAGCCAGGCTTCAATATAATCAAATGTATTACTATAATTCTTATGGGAATACATATATGCTTGTACATTCGTGAAATATAATTTTTCTGTCGTATTTCAGGTGGAAGATAGATGTACCACTAGGTTTACAGTGAGTTTAACAAATGAGATTTAGTAGGCCTCAGGACGAGCCTTGATTTTCGGCCATTTTCCTAATGCGTCTGACCGAGTAACCTGGCGCAAACGCGGCTTGCCGTTCAACCACCAGCCGCCGCGGTCACCAGAGTCCCCTACACCAATGGCTCACAACAACGCCTCGATCCATAAATCTCAGCCTTACCTGGTGCACTGCAGTCGGCGCACACCTCGCTTCTTTGCACTTTCCTGGACATCGCAGAAACAAAATCCACCGCTCTTTAATTTCTTCCAAATATTATGGTCCAATATCTGCAGGCTTTTTATCTTAGGAGCGACACGTCCACGATTTTAATGCCGCCCCGAATGTCCGGAAGCCGGCGATGAGCTCTCCAGCGCTCCCGGTCCTCACCCCTCTCTCCTTCCTTTTTCTGCTGTCTTTTTTTCAGAAGGCCCCTTACGTTACGTTACCAGCTTATTTAATTTTGAGTGCCCGAGCTGAATACATAATAATCTCCTGTTTCCCCGACCATTATCAAAGTCCCGTCTCTGTACTGGACAAAGAGGGAGTGGGAGTACGAAAAGTATGAAACGCGGTTTATTTACATCCACTGCCCTATACACGTTCATATGGCAGCCTGCATAGTCTCTCTCTCTCTCTCTCTCTCTCTCTCTCTCTCTCTCTCTCTCTCTCTCTCTCTCTCGACATTAGTGCACAAGCGGGGGCAGACTGAGCTACACAGAGGAATCATGCAGTTATACCCACTAATGTAAAAGAAATGTATTGTACTTTATGTATTTTATGGACACAAAATATACATGACAAACAACTTAATAAATTCGAAGATAAATGATTGCACTGTATGGCAAACATACCTCATTCTGAATATTACATTTTGTATTTATGTAAACGTTGCGCTTTGAATTGCATTTACAATCATTTTCATGGCTTCTCTACATCATAATGTTGCACTCCACAACATGTCTTTATTTTACAGTGTACACACTTTGGCTCTGCATTGTACTTTAAAATAATAATAAAGTTTAATCTAATAAATTCAAATTCAATCAAATTTATTTGTTCCTAATTTAATACAGTTTATTTATATTTATTATCTAATTAAGTAATTTAATCTAATTATACAAGCAAAAAAGAGCAATTAAAGGCTGCATTCTTTTTGATTAATGACATATAAATGAATAGGCTATAATTTACATTCTTTGTTCAGATCCTTTCGATTTTTCCAAATAAAAGTACTTGTTTATTTATTAATTGATGAATTAATATATTTCTTTATATTGCAATCATAGCCATTTAAACATTCTACGTATAGGACACAGATATTAACTATATCAGCACAATATCTCACATAAATCTATTTTACTCTGTTAACAGAATATTAATTATGAAATATTATTTATTAATATATTCCTTAATTAATAGATCAGTTTCCACATTCTATTCTGTTCATTTCTGCTCAACGTGTAAATACAATTTTAACTTCACTTACTAAAATAAAGCTCTATTTGATTTTATTTCAGTAATGATATACCAAGGTACGCTGGCAGAATGAGATCTCAGCCTCTTTCCATGGCGCAGTGAGTAACATCAGCATGTGTTACGGAAATCCCTGTTTATAATGAAGTTCAATGGCTTAGGTGTGACTTGACTTCATCGGGGAAACCAGAGCCCTGCCTCGAGCGTGCGTGCGTGCATGCGTGTGCGCGCTTAAGTGTGTGAGAGAGGGGAGAGAGAGAGTAGGAGGAGAGTGGATATCAGAACGGAGAGAATTCATGAACATGCATTAGGTTTAAATTGCATCTCACAATAGACACTCATTGCATGACAAGCTGCTATATGCAAAGGGAATGTTGGATAAGAATGGAGCAAAATTCCCTTTTCGATGGTCTCGGCAGTAATATAGCACGCACCCTTTATAAAAGTAAGTGACATCGCACAAAAGCGGCGAAACGGAACGGGGGAGAGAGGAGCAAACTATGCACCGAGGATGATTTCTGCCAGGAAAACTCCAGAGAAGAGTCGCTATCATCTCCATTATCTTGTGTGGCATAATAAACACCGGCAGCTGGAGAAAGAGCTCTCGGCGAGCGAGCAGGTAAGATGCCTTCCGTTCCGCGTGTTTCAGTCTCGCGGGCGGATGATGAGAGGAGCGGGCCGTGGGTTTTGACTGTGGAAACTGATCTAGGTGTGATCCACAATTACTTGATGTAGTGGTCGGTAAAATGGTGCAATTCAGATTTTATGTGTATTGAATTTTAAAGCCCCAAACGTGTCTGAAGATTAATTATTGTTTTGCATTTATTAAGGTTCAAATCTGGTATCTCATGACTATTGTACTCGGGTCGTAATCTGTGATGTAGAGACAGAAAGTGTATTTTTAATTAATTCCTGCTTTGTTATTAACGTGTCTATTCGTTTAAGGGGTGTCACAAGAAAACAGGTATAACACAAAAATGCATATCAAAAAACCCTTACTGTGTCTTAAACCTTGGAGACGCCTACCTAGGCGGTATTTTTAGGCATCATCAAACGTTTGAACGAGTCTGTGATTAATAAAGCAATGCTGACTGAGTAGGCAGCTCACTAGGTTTCAAGACAAACCCCCTGATTCTCGAAACCACTCATGTTTCATGTCTATCATTTTACTGCGGGTGCGTTAAAGCATGAGTGGTGTATCAAAGATGCAGTTCAGTTTTATTTCGAGGTGGTTTGAAATACAGAGAGACTGCAGAACACAGTGGCATTGGAGACAATGTCTGGGTGAATAATGCACAAAGAGTCAACCTACGTTCAACACTCAGTTCCTGAGGATAGATGGTGTGTCAAAAGAGGGTGTGTTTGTCTTTCTGATCAGCTTCTTACAAGAATAAATGGTCAAGCTGTAATGAAATGATCTACAGATTAGTGACAATAGTCTGTCATCCAGTAATTTAAATAATAATACTGTGCAAAAAGATCAAATAAATAGCAGATTAAATTACAGATAAAGAAAAATAAAACAAACCTTAAATAAACACCTGTTTTAGCTCAAATGTGATGTAATGGATAAATAAAAAAACTTAATTAATAGAAATAACATGTTAAACTGCCTTTAAAGCTAGTAGTGTTACCTTGTAAGAGGAAGTTAATAGACAATTGATTTAAGAAGTTCAGAATCAAACATGCACTACATTTTGTATTATTACTGTTTGCTCTATTGTCAACGATTATTATATACATTCTGGATTATATGGAACAAAATCTTCCATCTTAATTACAGCAGCCATTCAATGATTTAATCTTTCTAAATTTAAACCAAACTGTAACTTATTCAAATACCAGCCATCTTGTTGCCTTGCAGGGTTTATGACTCAGGCTAACAGTAATAATTCAGCCCCTAACCCTGTTGATGATTACTGCAATATAAAGCACTCCAAGTTTATATGATTTACAGGACGATGACAGCATAATCCAACCACTCTTGGCATGGTGTGCAAGTGATGGAGATTGAGGATTGTGCTGGTGGGGTGTTGCTTTATAAGTCAAATCGGGACGAGGCGAGATCAATACTATCGTGATCACTCCTTTTCGTGAGATCTGATGAATGAAGCATGCGGCCTGACAGGGGGAAAAGTTGCTGCACCAGCACGTAGGATTATGGGATAAATCGTAGGTGTCAGAAAAAAAACAAAGGGTGTGGGAACTTAAGCTATTAGAATGGAGAAGAGCGAAGGACATGAATAGCAAAGAGATGAATTTGGGGCGTCGGGGAAAAGAAGTTATTGGAGGAAAAGAGGCTCAATTTGCAGTTTGCCTTGACAGTGCCATAAAACAGTCACGGGGGAGGGAGTGGACCGATGACAGCTTGGAGGAGAGAGAGAAAATTGAGAAAGCGGATAAAGAAAAAATTGGGGATGGATAGAGTGGGTGATTGAATGTGGAAACTGGAGAGAAGAGCATTGCTGCGTGATGTATCTACAGAAGGAACGAGTCCAAAGAGACGAAAAATTGTTGAGCAGGATGTAGATTTGTTTTTTTATTTTTGGGAAGTCAGCAGTGGCTCAGCAAATACTCATCAACAAGGTTGCAGTTTCTTTATTCGTGCCTCTCCATCAGCACAGTTTCCTCACATCTGCTCAGTTTCTGTTTGATATACTACCTCTATTCTTCAATGGTACACCCTTCTGTTACGCTGTAACCCAACACTAATTGAAGCAGAGTGTTGTCATTGGGGATGGGCATTGAGTAGTGAAGAGGGGGTGCTGACATTCGGTTAAAGGGACAGTTCACCCAATTAAATTCTATCATCATTCACCCTTCCTTATTACTGAGAATCAAACCAAAAATTAACTATTCCTTTAACTCATTAAACGCTTTTAACAGACTGACAGAGGAAGAATTTAAAAGATATCTGTGTGTGTGTGTTTGTGTCTGTGAAGTGATACCGTGGGGTCACCGAATTGAAAATAAGGAAATGAAAGAGACCTCAAAGAGACTGAGGATCATATCTGATTTCATTAAAGCTTACAGCCTGAATTCACTATCAAACAATAAATAAGTACACAAACAAACATGCAGGTACAAAAAAAGCAAAGCAGCCTCATATAAGTCTATCCACTGTAAATAACGTAAACGTAAGCATATATTTCCAATAAACATGTTCCCTTTTCCAATTTGGAAATGCAAAAACAATGTTAAGCCATATTCTAGGGAAACCGTAATGCCGTTCCAGCATTCTCCTTTTAATCATGGAAAAGAGCAATCTCCTTCGCTTCCTTTTCCTCTTATCTCAACCCACCAGTTCTGTGGCATTTACCAGAGTAAGGTGAAAATGCTTAGATGTCATCATTGGCATGGTCAGACTAACATCCAGGAAAGGCTCTGAACTAGCTACATCTAAAGCAACTTCGAGTGTGAATAACACCTTCATTTCTTTTATATAAGTTCTATTCCAAACCCTAGTAAGATGCCTACTTAGGCCAGATATTTAGGTACTATATGAAACATATATGGTCATGTATGACTGTCACTAACATATATAGGCAAGACATATTTTAAAATACAACAAACATTACATATACACTTTTAAAAATAAAGGTGCTTCATGATGCCATAAAATAATATTTTTTGTCTGAATGGTTTAAAAAAAGAACATGGCATGGCTGTAAAGAATCGTTTGTATCACCTTTATTTTTGAGAATGTATGTAAAGAATATATGACACATGTAATTCTGTTAAGTTAAATTACATCATATGATTATACAGTGAAAAACCAATGTCTCTGCTTCCTGTATATAACCACTATTTGTCAGATAAACATGCATACGTTACTGAGTACTAATGTTTCTTCAGTATTTAATTTACATGGTAACACAATTATTTATGTACAACATTTGGTCACAAGTAATGGCTGTGATATTTTTAAAACTCCTGAGTTTCGGTGTCTGCATAGAACTTTTTTCTGCCTCCCACACAAGAGGTGGAAACCTCAGTCCTTACAGCTGAACCCCAGAGTCCAATCTTCAGAATACGATTGGCACCGTGGGTGTATGTCAGACTTCTACGACACAATAGCAGCACAAAGTCGAAAAAAAAGGCCCATATTTCTCTCTCCCAATAACAGTATATTTTCTGCCTGTAGACTTATTTAAAGAAAGTTCTTTTTCATCGCTCTCCTGGGCTCATCTCAGCAATTCATTTATTTCTGTTTAAGTGTCTCTGCTCATCAATGCCGTTTTTCCAAATAAACAGCCCAATGCTTGATTTAAGTGATAGCACCTATTTACACGATCCATTATATTGAGAACAGTTCGTATATATATAATCATTGATATATATAGCCGCACAAGACTTCCACCGCATGCTGTGATATGCAGCTACTCCACACACACACACACACACACACACACATATGATTTTCTTTTGCCTGCCTCCCACATGCACAGTTTGGACTTCCAATGAAAGATTGATGTTGGTTTAAGTAGCTGCCAAAGAAGATTAGCCAAGGCAGAGAGAGTGCAAGAGCAGATGCACCAGCCAGAGATGACTATCAATAATGCAGTCTCCAGCAGGCCCACAACTGAGAGAGAGAGAGAGAGAGAGAGAGAGAGAGATAATACAAGACCATGGATTATTGTCAATTTTGACATAGTAAAGCAAGATTAGTTATTAGTCGGCATGGTGTGAGTGGGCACAAACATAGAGTTAGTGTGTCAGACACACTGAATGCATGTCATTGTGACACCTTCTTACTGGATGAGCGATGCAGTGTAGGAGGGTTAGACAAGTTCTGGTCAGTTAGAACAATCTAGCTGTAGGTGTGTAGGCGATACAGGTAGAAGTACTATTAATATTACACAGCTTTTTGGAATGCTTGATTCGTGGTCTGTCTCTGCATCGCATCTACAAGCTACTGCAATAAATGTAGACAAATCAATATTTCATATCCATTTGTGTATTTTTTAAGTTGCAAGATAATGTAGAGTCATATATTATCTCATTGTCTTATCACAAAATAATTAAAGATAGCTTGACTTCACTCAAAAATATACTTTCTTCTTCTGTCAGTGGCAAAGTAAGGTTATTCCAATTCATGCAATAAGAAATAATTCAACAGATTTTGTATTTGTAGTGTGTGTGCTTGAAAAAGGTAGCATCTGTGTGTGTTTTAAATTGTCCCAAAGGGGTATATAAAACAACTAATGCTTCCCAAACCGCTGTCCTCCCATCTCATGGCCGCTAATCTGTCATAGCACCACGTTTCACATCTCTCTCATCAATCTCTTTCAATCCCTCAGTCACACACTCCTTTACCGACTAAAGCATCTTCTGACAGTTATCCTGCTCTCTCTCTCTTTCTCTCTGTCAGTCATGTGTTCCTGATCTCTCTAGTGTTACCCCGCAGGGCTGATCTAAGACCCCCACAGGACTGACATGACAGCCATCATACACTTACGACTTATGTACGGCCCCATCCAACATCTTCTACCCATTCTCCCCATTCAGGGTTACCATAGCAACCCCTCCACCCTATCCACACCCTTTTTCTCTCATAGCACTGCTGTCTCTTTTACTCTGGGGACCAGATGGGTGTTTTTCTAGTCAGAGGCCTTTAGGGGCCGCCGGGGCTTCTGTTGTTGCCGGCGTGTGCCGCTGTGATGTTAAGGGGCCAACTAATTAGAGTTAGCTGTGGGATACACATAGACACATATAGACTTCATGTAGGGAGGAGCTTTCTGAAACAACAACAACATTATGGCTGTGCCTTATTATGTTGTATCATTTGTATAGTACACAATGTTCTTGTGTAATTGTTGTATACATATATATGACTGAACTACAGTTTAACGTTGGTAACCAAACAACATTAGCCCCACTGACTTCTATTGTATGGACACAAACCCACTGAGACATTTATTAAAATATATTCTTTTGTGAAAGAAGAAAAACATCATACAGGTTTAGAATAACATGTGGATGAATAAATGATTAAAAATTTTTATTTTCAGTTGAAGTATCCCTTTAAGGATTTGTGCATTAGCAATAGTAAGAGTCATGCATAATGCAATAGTCATGGAAAAATAGCACACTACAAAGCAAATCTCACAGAACACGTTAAGCCCTCAGGTAATGATGTTTCCATTACCACGTGACCATCCTGAAGTGCTTCATTAAAAACATCAAACATGACTCACATAGACATCTCTAAATAAAGCTGTCCTAACTCTCATTCCTATGTTGCCTGGCCCGACCTTGTTCTCGCTTATAAATATAGAGATGACCAAAGCCAGCCAACTCATCAAATAATGATTAATGGGTCATGCTGCTTCTACAAACACAGATTTACAGAAATCATGTTTGCATTTGGTGGACAGGGATTGTTATTCTAAATGAATTTAAGGATACTCTTTCGAAGTTCTTCTAGAAGCTGTGATGCTGAGACAGACACATCTTTGGATGAAAAACTGTGCTGTTTTTTTTACAAGTGTGGAATTGCAGCGTTCTCTAGTGCGGCTATCAGTTTGAGTGTGGAAGTATTTCTCACCGTGGCTGTTGGGCACTGTGTGAACGAGCACTGTGTCATGTTCTGGTGCGACGCTTTAATTATCGCCTGTCACTTCTCTTTTCCTTCAAAGTCTTTTACGTCTGCCTTTTTTCCTTTTACCTGCTTTTCTTTTCGCATTGCAAGCAGGTGCAATGATGTTATTTAGTTTTTTCCCGAAGGCTTTCTCAAGCTTGTTAAATCTCACTTCTAAACTTGAGGATGAAACATTTTTTGTATTTTTGTGTGCCTCCATATTTCTTCTCTCTTTTCCATTCGCTGGGCTGCGTCTGAAATGGCGTATGACTTACACATCCTGTTTCTACAATATGCATAATGTGCACAATATACACTGAATACCCAAGGTGACCTATAACATTTGCTACGATAGATAGTATAAAAATACTGCTGTTCTGCAAAATACACAGTGTCCTGCAGTTACAGTTCACAAAAATGATACAGTTTCAAGCAACAAATATGTGTTGTGTGCTATGTATAGGTTGGGAAACAATAAATTATTTGGGTAGCAATAGGGTGAATACAATGGGCAAAGGAAGTCAAACCTACATCTCCAGCATGAGCATTGAAGCTCAACACATCTGGCAGATCCATGTTTTAATCTCTTGTGTTTGAGAATGTTGTAAATCTAAAAACCTCTCTTTTCCAACAGGTAGATTTAGAAGTGTTAGACCCACGAGGTCGGACTCCTTTGCACCTGGCCGTGACATTAGGCCACCTGGACTGTGCCCGTCTGTTACTCCAGCATGGTGCTGATGTCTGCAAAGAAAACAGAAATGGATGGACAGGTAATACAGCAAGAAAAGGTCAAATTCTTTCATGTACCAGCGCCACGTTACCCTCACTTTACACTTTATCTATTAGTGTTACAGGAAGCCATCAGCACACGTGACCCCGAGCTGGTTCGGCTGGCGCTGCGTTACCGTGACTACCAGCGCACCACTAAGCGGTTGGCGGGGATCCCACGGCTGCTGGAGAGACTCCGACAGGTCAGCCCCAGATGTGTCTTAATAAACCCTGAGCCGGATAATGACAAAACAACAAGGCATGACTTTACCCACCAGCTTAACAAACAGGATCTTAACAACCACCTGCTGCCCACACACCTGAGCCCTTCATTCCTGTAGACACATGCATACAGATGCACAAACAACATTTATGGGTCATCTAAAAGCCAAAAGTGCTCTTTAGTAACGAGATCTGAAACACATGAGATGTGTGTTTCCTCTTTATGCTTCCTTTCGCCAACCCCGGGCAACCTTTCGACCCTCTTCCTTTTGTTTATGATGGATGTCCGATCTCCCCGTTTCTCTGCAGTCCTCATCTCTGGGGGAGTTTTATTATTCATGTCTTTCCCTGCAGCGTAATCCTTCTCTCTCGACCTCCCACTGCACGCTCACATTTACTCTAACCTCTCTCTCTCTCTTTCTCTCTCTGTCTTTCAGGCACAGGATTTTTATGTGGAGATGAAATGGGAGTTTACAAGCTGGGGTAGGTCATAAGTGCTGTAAGCATGTGTAAATTAGTTTGTTTGTACTGGGACTTCCCCTTTCCACTTCCTCACGGCCCTCTTTGTATTGATTACTGTTGAACTCTGTCTCTTTTAGTTCCACTGGTGTCTCGTATCTGTCCAAGTGACACATATCGGGTATGGAAGAGTGGTCAGTGCCTGCGGGTGGACACGACACTCATGGGATTTGAACAAATGACATGGCAAAGAGGCAATCGCAGTTTCATATTTAAGGGTCAAGGTGTGTGTGTATTGGCCAGATCAAATCTGTATTTATTTCTGTGCTGATGTTTGGTGAAATAAATGTTATTGTGAATACTTTAAGGTCATTCCAAACCTGCAGGACTTACTATTTTACAAAACAGGTCACTTTTAGAAGAATGTTTATGCTACTCTCTATCAAATGAAAGTGGATGGGGACTAGGGGTTGTCAAACTTCAAATAGGACAAAACGCATCCTAAATATTACCCATAGGCTATAATTCAAATCTTATGAGCTATATGATAACTTTGAGTGAGAAACAGACTTAATTTAAATGATTATTCTCTGGAAATCTTGCCTTGAAAGTCTTGTCAGCTGTAGTCCCCATTCACTTTCATTGTATAGCTTTCATTAAAATATATTTAGTCTTTCTCAGTAAACAGAATGTTAGGTTTAAAGTAGAAATAAATACAGGTGTTAAAATACATAATGGTGAGAAGGTTTATTTTTGGTTAACTATTTCTTTAAGCAGATGTAAAAGGAAACAACACTTGGTAGCTCAAATTTGTGAGTTGTATGCCTTCCTACTCCACCAAATAATGCTGAGCTTTCTGTAATGGCCTTCTTCTACCTATTACCTTCAGATCAGATTTGGGTCTTTTGTTCTTGATGCCAGCTCTCACTCATTGGCATGGAAAAGTCCCACTCCCACTTCCCCTCTAATTGGCTTCTCTCCGTTTTATCTCTCTCTCCTCCTGTCACTCAGACTCCAGTGCCATGGTAATGGAAGTGGATCATGACAGACAGCTGGTGTTTTGCGAGACGCTGCCATGCCTGTCTTCCTCTCCTACCTCTCCTTCCTCAAAGCCATGCACTACCGCTTTAAATCTTCTGGGGGCGCTACAACCCAGCGACGAGCAGGTGGCAGCCCGTCTATCTGCTCCCGTGGTGGCCACACAGCTAGACACCAGGAACATCTCCTTTGAGAGGTGAGCACATAATAATAATTGCCAGGTCATTGTCGTCAATGAAAAACAACTTCAACAAGGCATTGTAGCCTCTTCATAACATTGTGAGAAGCGAAGCCAAGAGTGTGAGGCAGCACTTTTAGGCTAAGTTTCATCATAAAATGTGTGCTATTGGACTCACCTTTGTCTGCATGACACATAATTCACCTTGTGATCGTGCCCGCTTTGTCTCTGCAGGAATAAAACGGGGATTCTTGGCTGGCGGAGTGAGAAAACAGAGATAGTGAATGGGTACGAAGCAAAGGTACTGACTGAGGATATGAGCTCAGTTTAATAAATCACTTAATCGTCATTTGATGAATAACTGCTTACAAGCTTATTACAAAATGCAAACTAAATAAAACTGTGTGATTAATTGCACCAGATAAACAAAACACGGAGGAACGGAGGCATGTTTGCATTTAAAGAAATTAAAGTTGTCTCCTAATATTTGTAAGTCGCTTTGGATAAAAGCGTCAGCAAAATGCCTTAATGTAAAATGTCTAAATGTAAAAGAAATGTTCTGGTGTAGTATTACAGGATTTTCAATTCAATATTGCACAAGTGCCATAAGTGTTTTTTTTTGGTTGAAATGCTATTTACGATCCAACAAACATGAAAAACCCAAGCTCCTGTCTCTTCACCAAAACACCCAGTCCATTCTGATTGGTCAGCTGACCCACTTGGCTGTGATTGGTCAGGGCAAATTTGTAACATAATTATATAGCTGTGTCATGGAAATAATGGCATGACTGAAAATTTGTAATTTTAGAAAGTTCAGGAAAGTGTTTTTTTCTTATGGATAGAATAACTCTTGCAGACTGTTAACATGTACAAAAAGCTGTATTACATACTTAAATGGAAAGGCAAATGTTTAAAAAGTTTAATGGGTTAAGTGTGCACTAATTAGCTAGCAAAATCACAGATCTACTGTGGTTGAAGGTTTGGCTCATGAATATTAATCATGCTCCTTGACTGGTCGCTCCCAGAAGGTTACCAAGCAACATCTCCATGACCCTATTAATATTCATGCACTATGCCTTAATTTTGCATGATGCTACATGGTTGCAAACGTTTGTACACTTCCATCTATTGACCTGAATGAAAAGCAGCCAGTTAAAAGAAATAAATGAACTACTTAAAAACTCCTCTGTTCTCAATATCTTTGCTTTAGGTTTATTGTGCCTCTAATGTAGAGCTGATCACACGAACACGTACTGACCATCTCAACGACCAGCACAAAACAAAAGCCAAAGGTATGTTTAACACTAACACAATTTGTTTCTCACATTGAAACTGTTATATTTATGTTTACAATAAGTAATATTTACAGAAATAAATCTCATGCATTTGCTGGTTTCTCCATATGACAAATTGTGCTGAGGGGCATCACATAGTAAATATGATTCTTGATTTCTCTGCCCACTCACATTATTCCCACACAAACAGCGTCTGTGTCTTCTCTGACATTTTGTGGTGATGTAATGGAAATCTTCGAGGTTTTGTGTGCATGCTGTACCGTGACCCGTTGTGTGTTGTGTTTTTGTATCAGGCGGTAAGACGCCTCTGCAGTCATTTCTAGGTATCGCTGAACAACACGTGGGGCAAAACAATGGAGTGAGTGTTCCTGCTTTCTCCCATTAAGAATTTGTTCAAATAAAAATATTTAAAGTGCTCATTAAGTAATCTAGGAAGCTTTAGATGTCTTTCTAGTAATATGTTATTTTTGTAACCTCAAAGTAAAGCATGTGCATGTGTGTGTGTTTTACAGCAAACTATGGTGACTCAGATATCATGCCCTGTTATGAACCCATCAGCCCTGACAGCTGAAGAGTACTTCAATCCCAGTCTAAGTCAGAGTCCGAGAGACATCGGCCAGCCCTCTCAACTCACCACCAAAACACAAAGGTAATGCTTTAATCCAGTACTGCTTTCATTTTATTGATAACTAGATGGTTGCCAGGGTGTTGCTATGCAGTTGTTCTGGGTGGTTTGTTTACTGGCTTAAAGGACATTTTGGTCCTATCAACATACTGTAGGGTCTTAAAACTTCCACCAGTCACAAAATTTGATCATTGTGTGTGTGTGTTTACCTAGATTCAAAGCTAAGCTGTGGTTGTGTGAATCGCACCCTTTATCTCTGCCGGAGCAGGTCGCTCCTATCATTGACCTTATGGCCATCTCCAATGCCCTCTTCGCCAAGCTTCGGGACTTTATCACTTTACGCCTGCCACCTGGATTCCCTGTCAAAATAGGTGAGAGAGAGAGAGAGAGAGAGAGAGAGAGAGAGAGAGAGAGAGAGAGAGAGAGAGAGAGAGAGAGAGAGAGAGAGAGAGAGAGAGAGAGAGAGAGAGAGAGAGAGAGAGAGAGAGAGAGAGAGAGAGATGAGAGAGATGAGACATGTATTGTAATGCTACAGACCCACACTTAAAATGTTTTGTTAAGTAGAAACAAAACAATAAGTACAAAAGTACAATACAAAAGTATTCTTTTAGATAAAATGTTGTTAGATTTAACTTTTAAGAGGCATTTTCAGCAAATTTCTCCCCATGTTAAAATCACACAGTTGTTATTTCAAGCCATTGAGCTAAAGCACCGATAACATCTGATCACCACAGAAATCCCCGTTTATCACATCCTGAACGCACGCATCACTTTCGGGAACCTGAACGGCTGTGAGGAGGGTGGATTGCCTCGGGTGGAGGGTGAAGGAGACGGACAAAAGGAGAGTCCCAGAACTGAGACGCCATCTCCGGGCAGCGATTCCTCCAGTGTGTCCAGCTCCAGTTCCACAAGTATGAATCAACCTGCCTCCAAATGTGATCATTGGAAAGCATTTAAAGATGATAACAGATCAAGAAATGCAGCGTTACAAAGTAATACCATGTTGAGACAAAGCACTCGCTATCTTTAATGGCCAGAGAGGAATTGATTGGATAAATGTTTAATGATTGCATTCCTTATGCACTGCCTAAAATACCGATGTAATTCTTTTTTATCCGTTTGTCAATATATTTGATCCCATAAATTTGCACAAGTGCACCAGGCATCATTCTGTGTGTGTGATTCATGTATCAGACTCAGGTCGTGGATGGGAGATTCCACCCTGTGTGTTTGAAGCTCCGCGGGGCTACAGCGTGTTAGGAGGGAACCAGAGGCAGAACATAAGAGAAGAAGAAGATGACCTGCTGCAGTACGCCATCCAGCAGAGTCTGATAGAAGCTGGATCAGAGTATGATCAGGTCTGACATGTGCACACACGCTTTCACACGTTAACAGATGGGCATGTCAACAAACTCCAGAAATATATATTACATTAACACTGTGTTCTAACCAAGCATCATGTGTAAAGTATCAAGTAACATTTCTGCCCTCTGAGGATGAAAAATATGCCAAGCGAAAAAATCTCAACCAGTCTAAAATATTTGATATTGATGTTTGAAGGGATAGAAATATGTGGTTATTTATTCATGCTCATATCATTTAAAACTTGACTCTTTCTTTTGTAAAACAGAAAGGACAATATTTTGAGAAATGTCTCAGTGTTTTTTTTGGAAAAGGACTGAAAATTCATTTGTCAATTCATTCAATTCAAATTCATTCATCAAACTATTTGTCACTGACATTTGGTTGGATATTGTAAGAATCTTTTCACACATACCTGATCAATCTTCATCTGCACAGGTGACCATCTGGGAGGCTTTGACCAACAGTAAGCCAGGAACACACTCTCTGTCCTGTGACCCGAGCCGTCTCGAAAGGTCTGCAGTCAGTATTCTTCTTCTACCGTCTCCTGTTGACACATCTCACCCACAACAGGCAGCGACAGAATCACACACTCATCACATTTACAGGAGATATTGACATAGACTCGACTGTCAATACAGTATAGTGAGAAGCTCATAAAAATTCACTGGGGTTCTCCTCACCTCTGTTTGATCTTCATAGAGTTGAGTTGCTGGGTTGAATGAGAAACAGTCACCAAGGTTTCAGTGTTAGAACAGGACTGTTAACCATTTATAGCCCAGTTATATAAAGGCTTGAAGATTAGATAGACCCTTCATCTGGTTTAAAAAATCTCAGTTATAGTAAAGCACTTACAATGTAAACAGGATCATGTATTTTAAGAGTTTAAAAGCAGAAAACTAAAGCTTGTTTTTGTTAAAACAAGCAAATGTGGTATTTGAGCTGTTAAAGTACTCCAAGTTTTTATTATTGCAGTGGGACTTCTGTTCTCTTCAGTGTGGATTAACATTTATGGCCCTGATTACTTTGTAAGTGCCTTACTAACCACAAATTGTGATTTCCTTTTTTAAATAAAATAAAAAGTTTTTTGCTGAAACATTTAACATTAACATTTAGGCATTTGTCTTTTATACAAACTTACTTATAGCACATTCAATCCATTCAATCCATGTCTTTTTTTGTCTTTAACTCAGAAAATGACCACATACTCTCTTTAAGAGTCAAAAAGCAGATACAGGCAACAAATACTAAACCCCAAATCTTCTAATGATAGATTAATGTCTTGACAAGCAAAGTGATTAATCTGTGCAAGAAACTAATCATTATTTACTATTTTTTCATAGTCTTAGGCAAACAAAATTAATACTGTGTTGCATGTATTTGCTTTTTTCCTCATAAAGATGGTACCCGAGGACTTGTATTTTATGAAAAGTTTTAGCTAAAACCTTTACAACTTGAATAGCCTGTGTAAATTAACAGCAAATTTAAGTAGCAACTTTCTTTTTACCAAATCCTCAGTCACAACACTCTTCTTTTCCATTACCCAGAACCCCACAGCACAAACCCACCCCCGCGGAGAGCCCTCGCAGCACACCGACCAATAAGCCACTACGCAGCTACAACGAACAACTCCGTTTAGCCATGGAGCTCTCCGCCCGTGAACAGGAAGAGGCGGAGCTTCAACAAAAACGTGAGGAAGAGGAACTGCAACGTATCATACAGCTGTCACTTATGGAGAAATAACAAAACACAGGCACTAGCGGGAACCAGATGAGCATGCCTGTGGATATTATCACCAACGTGATTGATCGATTGGTTCAAATGCCCGCCCTCTTCTTCCACAAAGCTGGATATTGGCAGACAGCTCACTGGGCCAGTTTGGGATGCTCAGAATCACAGAGAACCGTCTGTCCTCACTTTTCAAGTTTACAACCACAATCTACTAAACTAACTGACCAGAACCGGTCTGGTGTACGAGGCTATTCTCCTAAAAACTGAATGTGCATTTCACATTCAAGGACAGCAGGGTCAGTCTGTGCTGCGTTGTTTTTGAAAGCCATTATCTCAAGTACTCAGCCAGAGGCTCTCGGACTCGGTGATTTCTGAGGGAAATGTTTAATTTAGTCACTTTTTTATTTTACATGGTCACATTTTGGTTTTAGGCTGCTCTTGGAAGGGGGATGGAGGAGCTGTGATGTGGACGCTTGCACACTAGAGTTTGTGCTGCACATTATCTGTAAGGATAGTGCATCACAATAATGTGAAGTTTGTAGAAGAGATACTTGATCAAAACAGATTTCTCTAGTGTGTAAGCACCCTAAAGGAAACATCATGGGCAGCTACCCAATAGCATGTATTTATTTGATTGTAATTAATCTACTACTAGAGAAGTGATTGTAATGATATGACATGAACTGACAGGTAATAAGTAAATACAGATTTTCAGGTACGTAAATGATTCTTTTGAATCTGAATCAGATCCTCATTGCAATATTCATCATTTGTTTCATACATGCAACAAGCACATCACATACATACGACGCAGTGTGTGCACACTTATAATGGTGCTAAAGAAGTCTTTTTTTAACTCTTGGGATAATCAGTGTAATTGTCATAAGCATCCGTCTGTCTGTTGAATCACTCAACAACCAACAAACATTATTTGTTTCCATCACAGCCTCAATTCAGTACTTCCTTCAACAGTACCATTAGAGCTCATTGCCTTGAATAGATTGGCCTTACGAGTGAAACACCTGCGGTAGTTAATCAAAAATCGAATTGTGCTTTCATAAGAGGTGCCAGATCCAGAATAATACATGAAAGTAGCAATCGCTCACCGAGAGATAAAGCCCTGAGCTAAAATCAAACGTTTTATTGGAGAATCTTAAAATAGATTTTTCTTAGTTGGATTTATTTTAGGGATGAGTGACGTGCCTTCAGGGTTTGATGTATCAGGCGAACCTGAAAAACTAATTTGGAAACACGGCCATACTTCTAAAAAGCATCCATGTAAAAGCACAAGCAATTAGGAATCGGCAACGTTTTAGAGAAAAAGAAACCGATTCGATTCAGTGGTATAGAGCTCTAAACAAACATAGGTCTGATTTTAGAGAGAGTTATGATTGTTACCTGTGAATGCCAGGATTCAGCTATTGTAATAGAAATGTTTGATATGAATCAACAGTTTAGTAGTAACATATTATAAAAGCATTATTTATATTTAATCTTTTTTTATTTGGTTGATGCAATGGTTTGTGTGGAGTGCTGCTGTTGTGTTTGTATGTGACTAAATTATATTGTTCACATTTGTAACTTAAAGGCATTCTGAATAAAGAACAAGACATCTAAAAGATGATGAGTGCAAATGTGTCATTAAATGTATAGCTCTGTGGTTGTAGTCTCTTGTGCTTGATCATCAGCAGTATGATGTAACGTTTATGTACCAATGCCGTAAACAAGAAAAGTCATATTTACAGCGTATACACTTTCTTCTAATTTCAGTTCACACAGACATAATGAAATATAATTAGGATGCTATTTCTGTTCTCTTCAGCTGGAGGAAAAGTGGCACATCACTTTAGATAAAAAAAAACTAAATAAAACATATCCACACCATAATAGATTCTGTTGCTTTTAATACCCAAGCCTGCTAAATATGCAACATTCCTTCTAAAAACAGACATGCGAGATTGCAGAATCTAACAACGTTGCCTCCTGTCTGTAACATCCATACATTATTTTGGGACTTTTAAGGGAAGCGTTTCCAGTATGAATCAGCAGTCTAGAGAAAGCTTTGTCTGTGATGAGTCAACCTCAATGAAAAATACTAATCCACGTCCGTCTGAGGAGATTATTTAAATATAATAGCCAGTGGAACCAGATTGAAAGTGGACTCTGAAATGATCGAATACACTTAACACTCCATCACTTTTCTCTAATAAGTATCAGGTGTGTACTTGGTTAAAAGTAACAATGAAAAGACAGAAGGAATGGCAATGAAATGGCTAGAAGGGGATGTTACAGGTTATTTAATAGGCTTTTTAATTCAGCTTTGTGTAAAATAATTTTTGTGTCAATTTACTGTTTCTACCACCAACCTACAATCTGTGTCTATTTTGTGTTAAAGCTTTGCAGAGCTACATTATCTTATGGTGATACGGATTCTAATCTAGATTTAAATTCACTTTAATTAGACTTATGAACACGAATAAATACTAAACTGAGGTGCTTTTAGCTCAAATGAGTGCTCCTGCACTGTCACTCGTCGCCACACTGAGGCGCTATTGTTCAAATCTCAGATAAATGACAATTCCTCTTACAAGTTACATGTAATACTGTCCTAAGCACTGGTAAAAATGATCTGATGTATTGACCCATTAACAAAACAAATGACAAAAGCATTTAAAATAGTGCAGTTTTTATTATTTTATAATAGTCACAGCTAAAGCACAGGATAAAAAAGTTATCAGACTCCTGACTCCACATGCTATCGGACATCCAGTCAACTCTACCGTTCAAACAGTGCAAAAATATTCAAATAAAAACGCTATCTAAAAATGACAAATGAAACGATAAAAAAAGAAAAACAAGAGAGTAAAGTGCATGTTTTGAGAAAACGACTCCCTTGTTTGCGTTGCTACCTGAAAGGTCCTGAACACATTCGACACACGCTCGCTCACAAACGCCCTCTCATTCACACCTACAGTAGCGTACATCAGCAAACTTCACTTGATGAAACTTTTAATGCAGTCTGGGACAGTTCAGTGATGGTCACATGGTGTTGTAAAAAGCAGTCACTGACTTTTTCTTGTCCGTCGCTTTGCGGAAACGCCGAACGGGGTGAGTCTTTGCATGTTGCGGTTGTCGTGCCGCTATGGAAACGGTGGGTGGAACGGGGTTATGTTCGGAAGGCTCAGACACAACCTCTTGCCGCTTCTCTGAAATGGGGGCGGAGTCTTCCGTCCAGCCTGTCTCCATCAACTGGACAGCAGACTCAGGAGAAGATGAACCCTGAGGTAGAACACGCTGCTTCTTGTGAACATCATCATGGCTGTTGGTGAGAGGCAAAGAGTCAAGAGCAGATAAAAAGCAAGAGGAGGTCTGGTTAAAGTCCCAGTCGCTTAGGTCATGAGTAGACAACTCCAGCCGGTCTAGTTTAGCAAGGGATGCAGAGCGTTTCATAAGCGATGGAGGGGTGAGACCAGCCTGTCTGATGCGAGCCTCAATTTCCATCGCTCTCTGCCACATCGCAGGTGCTTTGGGATCCAAGCTCCGCTTCTCTCCCTGTACAGCGTCCCACTGGCCCTGAGGTGTCTGCTTGTCTTCAGATTGTCCTATACAGATTCCCAGTCCTCCAGCCTCATATAAAAAAGCCTGGAGCTCTCGGAGCGTCTCCTTGATTTTTTGTAAGTCCTCATTGCTACGTGCCAGTCGACCTGAGGGCTTTAACATCTCATCAACATCCGTCTCCAACTCCGTCACACCCTCCAGCCACAGCAGAGAGGAAGAGGCCGAACTGGGCTCAAGAGTAGGGTTCAACGTGATCGGGTCGGCCTCTACGGAAACGCTGCCTTCCAGATACACAGAGAAGGAAGGATCGGGAATTATACCCGAATCCTCGTCATCAAGAACTTTGGCGTTTTCATCTTTGTTGTTTGTAGGTTTTAGGGGTGGACTGGGGCAGGACTGTGGCTCAGGAGAGTCCAAACATGGGGAGGGAAGAGTGGAACGAGGAAAAGGAACGTCTTGACCCTGACGCAGTATAAGCTCCAGTTGTTCTGTAGCGCGGCGCACAGATCCTGAGGGCCTGTCAGAGGGTGAATGAGGAACTGAAGCAGCTTCTTCATTCTCCTCCTCCAGTGTTGTGTTTTGAGAGTTGAGCGCCGGTGGTGGGCTGCAGGTGTGCGATATGGATTCCAGTTCAGTAACAATATGACGCACAGACACGCTGTTGTCATGTTGAGGAGGGTGGGGCTCTGCATCACCATTGGGCTCGGAGTAGGTGTGGCACTAGGGTAAAGAAAAAGGAAACCATTACAAACGTGAACCTTCCTCTTTTTCGTTTTAATTTAATAAAAAAATTACTTTTCCAACATTTCTAATATTGTGCCAAATTTGAATGACTTGCTTTCATGGCATGCTATTTTTATATATTTTTTGTTCCACATACCACAAGTCAGTCATTTGGGTTTGGAACAATATGAGAGCAAATAATAAAAGAAAAAAAGAAACTCTTCCATAAGTGCACTTCACATCTATATCAGACAGAGGCAGTGTTGCACTGACATCACTTGCCAACACTTACTGTACAAAGATTTACTGCCAACTGAGTCATTCCAATTTATGTTTCATAATACCACATTTATCTTCCATGACAAAATGCAATAACCGCTTGCAGATCTGTGAAGTGAGTGCCAACTCTTACCTCATCAACTTCCTCGTTGAGGTCCTCCAAGGGTGGCGTGCATCTGAAGTGAGGTGTCCGCACAGCGGTCGGTTCAGAAAGTGAGCGAGGCTGACTGTCCTGGGACAGACACAGGAACTTCTCTCTGGCACTAAAGAAGTCAATGCTATCTGTGCTGAGGTGAGATGTCCCAGCATTATCCGAGCTGTCTGCTGCGTTCGGGTTGTTGTTATCATCATTGGAGTTGTGTTGGAGTACCGCGGGGGCATGTGATGGGCTGTCAGCCTCAGGCATGCTCGAAGACGCCATATTCCCCTCATCGTTGCTGACAGCATCCAGACACAGTTCTAAGTTTTGCGAGTCATTTTGATCAGGCGTGTCTGGGAACACAACACAGTCTGTTTTTGGCTCAGGCACATGGTGAGATGACGGGTCGCTGAGGTCTGGAGTTGTTTCGCTCTCTTCTTTAGGTGAAGGAGCGAGGATATAAAGAGGATGAGGACGGGTGACCGGCTCGGTCGCTGCTACTCTTAAACGAGAGTTCTTTGACATATTCTGCTCAAGCACCACTGTGGCCGCCCGCTGTCTGGGAAGAGGTGGGAGGAAGGGGTCCTCGAGGGCTGACTCAGAAGTGAAAAAGTTTTCTTTGGACGTTTCACCTTCGGTGGTGTGTGGAGGGGATTTAGGGTCGTTGTTGTTGTTCACGACAGGCTGTGGATTTGTAATGGAGTCTAGCAGAGCCAAACCTAGCATTTGTTGGATGGAAGGAGCATTGTTGTTGTTAAGAGGGTCAGAACGGTCCATCGAGCGCGATGCCTTACAGAGCAGCTCGTGACCATCCGACAGGTCGCTGTCTGAGTGAGACCGCCACAGCTTATTATGCCTCTGTTTGCTGGAGGAACAAACAAGAAAAGGAGACGAGAGCATCAATACATGCATCCTTCAATTCAATGGAAACATCAAGGCTGGGTGGTGACCAAAATTTCGTCAAAAGTACACACAGCTTGGGGTGTGTGAGCGAGAATACAGACATGAAAGTTAAGTATGACAGCGAAAGCTACAAAAGGAATGCGGAGAGACGGCTACTCCGACGTAACGCACATCACATCACAATAGAGACGAAACGCAATGCTATTGTATTGGAATCCAGAAGCATTTACTCTATGGAAACTCTAACCAAAGCCACTGTTGACTCTTTCTAGTGTATTACATGTAATCCAGAGTCAATGTGTGTCAGTAAGGCTATTCTTTAGCTATTTATTCAAAAGGAATGGGTGTGTGTTGGATCAAGAGAGTGTTTCATAACTATTATGACCCATATGTGGTTTGTACCTGGCCAGCAGGATACCCTGGTACTCCTCCAGTTGTTTCATAAAGGATGGGTTGGGTTTGGTGACGGAGCGGCGCTCTTTCACATGGTCAAAAGCTCGCTCGAGATCCCAGCCGTACTCCTTCATGGCGTACGCGATCACGGTAGACGCAGATCGGCTCACTCCCATCTTACAGTGCACTAGACACTTGACTCCATCTTTTCTGCAACACAACAGTTTAAAACATGAAATATGCTTCTGCGTGACAATAAATTCTTCTCCGATCAGTTGTGTTACATAAGGGACGCATACGTTTATTTTAGTTTATTAATAGTCCTGGTTATATTTAACCTGCAAAATATTTCATTGCATGTTTGTTTCAAAATTGGTATGATATTGTTGAAAATATTGGCATCATAAAACAAGACTGTAACTTACTTGGCTTTGGAAATGAACTTGTAAGTGTCGTTCCAATACTCCAATAGATTAGTGGCCTCCTCGTCATACACTCGGATGTTATGGTACTCAAAAAGCCCGGGGAAGAAATTATCAATCTCTCGCGTCACATTCAGGATGTAACGAACTCTGAGGAAATGAGGGAGGGGATAAAATTAACAATGACTGCATGCAGCTGAGCGGATGTATTTATTTAAAAAGAGTAGACGGGGATAACAGCGTCGCTTACCCACTGTTCTGAAGCTCATCAAGGTTGGAGGCATTCCACTCAGAACCCTTAAAACAAACATTACAGTTAATACTTAATACAGTTAAATACTGTAGAGAAATGTACAGTCTCTGTTTCTCAAAGGACAGGGGGAGGAGAGACTGACCAGGAAAAGATGGTCGAAGATTTCAGTGGGGCTGTCCATCTGTCCCAGAATGACTATCATCTCATTATCGATAAACTCCTTGAACTCCCGCAGGTTGCAGACCATCTGCATCTCCAGCTCTGTGCGGATCTGAGGACAAAAGTTTATGAATCAAACATTAAAAAAACATATTGACTGGAACCTGCATTTTAAATATTAAATATTATACATGTTTCTTTCAATGTCAATGGCGGTTAAACCCCTAAAACTATTTTCACAATTACAGAATTTACACGTAGTATTAAATTCATCAAGATTTAACAGCTTGCAGGAAATTTCCTAAATGTGTACAATGCATGTTAGTACCTCTTTCGAAGTGACGTTTTCCAAATCCTTCTGCATCATGATCTCTCTCAGACGTGTCTTTATTAACCTCTCTGTGCGCTCCCTCTCGGTTGGCCTGTATGCATTAAAAGCAGAATTATAAACGATATAGTGTGCTTTACAGATTTCCTGTAACTCATCTCAGTACAGCATATGGCTGGCATCACCAAGCTCATGAGTTTAATTCCCACATACACAAAAATGCAGAGCTTGAATGTATTAAATTGCTTCGAACAATAGCATCTAACAAATGCCTTCACATGCTTCTTTGTATGTCTTTGTGGTTTTGTTTGATTAGAAATTCACCTAAACCAAAGAACCAAGCCTTTGCTTTATTTAAGCAAACAATTTGTTAAGTCAAATCCCTGCCTAACCTCAGCTCGTCTGAATAGTAAATGGTAAATGTGAGTCATCCCCGGGTCTTCAGTCGGATTTATCCTGGGACTCTGATAGCAACACAAGGTATGACTGGCCCCCAGAGGAGCACACGGTCTCATAATAATTACCAGTAACCTTAAAAAACAGAGCTAAATGTAGGTCAACACCCTCGGCTGCTGACTGTGTACGTGACGGCAATGTGTTTAACAATCAGAGGGGTAAACAATCTCCATTATGGAAAAGAGTGGCCAGAATGTGTCAAAAATTTACTCGTCATACAGGTTTGGAAAGTGAGGATGAGTAAACAATGACACAATATGTAAAAAATAATAGAAAATAATATGTAAAGTAATTTTTGTGATAATTTTTTTCTACATAAAATCATCCTACATAACGTTAAGAACATTCTTTAAAAATATTAATATTGACTGAGTAATGACATGTCACAGATTGAAATCATAGTAGGTGAAATCAAACTTTGATGCTTGTTATCTCATAATTTATTTTAAGACTTTAGCCTGGTTTTCACAGACAGGGTCACATAATATCTCTCTGACTCGGCCTTGTTACTGAGGGTCACTCGGTCCACAGTGTCTACAGCAGACAGCCTCCTCCTCAAGCCTGCTTTTTTTGGCCACCTGTCTCCATCCATCTACTACTCTACCTATCTGTCTCGCCTACTTTCCGACCGTGAATCAATCTATCTCAGCGTGATGCTATATAAAGTAAGCGGCCGCAGCCATGCCCGTTAAAGACAAAAACACATGCACGTGGGAATGTCTCCAACAGAGGGAAACTCCCCCGTACATAAAACGTCTGTCCAGGCCATGTCTTGGAAGCAGTGCATCATCTGACCGCTGTCTACCAAAGAAAAACTTGAGGAGTATTTATCTTGTTGATTTGGCAATAACATGAGGATCTATTCATGGAATGAGTGTTCTTTGTGATACCCTGATGCAAACTCGCCCTCCTGACCTATAGGATTGAACTGTGAGCTTGCATCACATAGATCAGATGTGCGTGCTTAGCTCTTTCCAAAAACAAGGACTGATTTACAACACAAACATTGGAGTTCACCCCTATTGACTGCATGAGTGTAATTCAATTTTCATAAACAAAAATAAACTTGGTCCTAGTGTAATATTATCCACTGTAAAATTATACAGATATTGACCCATATACAACAATACTGATGCGAGCTGAAAGAAGTGAGAACAGCACTGAAACTGCGTGTGTGTTACTCACACATCAGTGAAAAGCACGGGCGAATCTGCGCGGTGGGACTGCACGTCTTGCATGGCGTTCCATTCATTGATGAAGTTCTGGTCGGAGATCACACGGCTCTGATAATAACTGACCCAGGTGAGGAAAAGACTGCCTGGGTAGTAGTTATGACATCGGGCCACTTCGCAAACTTTATGCAGAGACTGCAAGGCTGACCTGATGGAGTACATTAAAAGACATGACACGGCTATCTTTCTGTGTTGACTTTAAAAAAAATACTGTCTTCATAGACACTTACCACATGGCCTGCACTGAGACTGGCTTGAAGACATGAACTCTGTTAACAGTGGACACACTGAAGCCCCTGTTGTGAAACAATTGTAACCTTCATATTACTGAACAAACATTTTCAAAACATTTTAAAATTAGAAAGTGGTTCACGTGTGTGTTTCATGGCTCACCCGTCTCCATCCAAGTGTATAAGCGTATCGCTCCACAAGGGTAAGACCAGCCCAACTGTGCACAAGCTACAGGAAACGCATCATCACATGTTATGAGCAAAAAAAAATTTCACAGACAAAACAAAGATTACATGTGCAATACTGACCGTTCCGAATCGCTGAAATCCATTCCCAGCACCACGCTCTCTTCTGTATCTTGTCTACCATTGGTGGAGACAATCACCATGTAGCGTGTATGCTGGTGATAAGCAGACTCCAACCGGACAGCCTGTTAAGAAGAGACAGAAATATCAATATTTTGCTTTCATTTTTCAAGTGGATTGGATGAATAAGGTGTGTGATGGCAGTTACCAGACGGATGGTGTCTTCAGGACGCAGCAGAGTGAACATGGTCTGCAGATGCTGTTGAAGATCACCTAAAGAGGAACCATGAACAACCATAAACCTCCAGTGCGTGAAATTTGCTTACAACAGCTGAGATAGTCCGAGACACTTTCGGTTCCTCTAAAACAAATTCCTTGTCTGGTCTGTGTCTGATAAGCTTGAGGTTCGTAAATAATGAAATCATGAAAACCAGTTGGTGAGTTAACAAACAGGCATTGTAACACGGCAGTGGCTTGAAAAAAAATCTAAACACCAACTAGACACATATTTCTTTAGTGAAATAGATGAAAAATATTAATTGGCACCTGCAAAAAATCCTTAATACTAACTTCCTTTTCTGAGCTGCTTTCGCAACTACTTTTACTCAATGGTAATAGGTAAGATGCATCTTACATATGGGCCTTTTAAATCAATTAAATCAATGCCGTCTATTTGCAAGCACAGCGGTGTGTCCATCAACAAGCATGTACATGCATATACACAGACTCATTAACATGCAAATCAATGTTCTTCAGCTCAAGGACAGACCTCCGCGGTGCCGTACAAAGCTAAAACCAAACACAACAGTTTGTCTTTGTGAACACATTAGACAATTCTTCTAGTCACGTTTGGTGTGTGTGTGTTTTGTACCTGTGTGTTTGTTAAGCCGTTGTGTGATGCGGGGTACCGAAGAAGGGGAGGAGCCATTTCCCCGTGGGAGGAAGAGGGCGGCGCCTTTGACTGTTAGGAAGTTCTCGCTGATACTGATGAAAACAACAGTAAAAGTGAGAGAGAAAAAAAGAGAGAGAGACTGTTAACCCACATATCACAGAACAGACATTGTGTACAATCTAACCACAGCATCAAGTTTGCATACTGGCGCAGGCCATTTTTTTGGCCTCAGGCTATTACTACATAAAGAAGGGCTCTCAGATCTCAATCTTCCACTATGTGATGGACCTTGGGCCATGACACGCATGTGTGTTTACAGACATCACTATGGAAACAGTGTTATTAAGTCTCTGCCGGGCAGAGGCCACGGCCGCTCTGATAAACAAAGCTGGGAAACTTGTGACCTGTAACAGCTGGCGTTTCAATGCATTACCTTCAACTCAAGTTTTCTGCTCTAAACCACCATTCAGTGAATATTAATGGCCTTCCCGTATATGACTACAAAACTTGGACTGCTGTTGAGGAATCTGGGTAATTTTGCAGAAATGTGAGCCCTGTCCACCTCTGCTTTTAACAAGGAAGGATCGCAGAATATAAGCGAACGCGAGACGCCCGGGGCCGTCACGCCCCAAAAAAACAAAAAGAAAACAAAAACACTGATCTCATTTCCCACATCCCAGTCACCCCCTGACCCAGCTGTTTCCTCTCTCTTTAGTCTCTCTCTCACTCATAGTCTGACTCCCATTTATTTAGCCCTCTCTCTCTCTTTTATAGCTGGCCTTAATATGATGGTTTAGGAAGTGCTTTTCCAAAAAGGCTTTAGTATTTAGACTTTTGTATCTAAAAACAAGAGCAAAAAAGTTGCAAAGACAAACAACAAGTTTTGTACAAACAGTTTGAGAAAAAAGTGTAAGTGAGAATTGTTCTCTTTTAACACACAAACTTTCCAAACGCTCAGAGTCTTTCTCGAAACCCTTCACCTATCAGCACATGAGAGGATACAAGCAGAAGGCTGATGCAGGGTTACGACTAATTTTACACTTCTAAAAATAAACAGCTGTGAGTGAATGCAGTTTGCTGATGGACTTTTACAGTGTTGGGAGCTACTGTATATCATCTCATATGACTAAACTCGACAGCTGGACGTTCTGAAACGACAACAAAGCATGCAAATTGCTTTATTTCACTCTCAATTTTTAACAATCTTGCACTGTAATTGTCATACAGAAGAACATGTTAACCATCCAAAAGTATTTCATGCCAATGTCACACACATTGATCAAAGACTGCAATTAGTATAAAATGCAGTCTGCAAAATACCAAAAGTTTTTTGCATCGGGGGTGCCGACACTATTTTAATTGTGACATAAGTATGATACAAGGGCTGCGCTACGCTGGTTGTAGGACAAGCAGTGCAGTGTCTGTGCCCGGAGCAGCGAGAATGCGCCGGGACTATGCGACGCAATCTTCACCCACTGGCATTTCACTGAGGCAGATATATAAAGGCACACACATTCACACTGACACACATTAAAAAAATGATGACAGAAGAAATAGACAGAGAGCTGAGAGAGAGAGAAAAGAGAGTGGGTGGGTCATCGTTTGGCATGCGACACTGGACAGTACTTGTTAGGACACAGACACAATCATCACTATGTAAGGCACCTTTGAGAGCCACGCAAAAGTCAAATGTTGCCTGACCCCCACCTGTCCCTGGCCATATTAGTCAGTCTCCCACTAGTGAAGGGATAAATATAGGCCCAGGCTGAAGGCCTTATGCGTTCAGGCCTGATATTCATAGAGAGAGAGAGAGAGAGAGTTGGCATTTTGTCACCTTCTAAGATACAAACTAGGCCCATTGCTGCACATACAGATACATAGGTATAAATAGACAAAGAGAGCAAAAGATAGAAATGGAAGGTTCGGAAAAACTGAAAAGAATGACAATAATAATAATAATACCAGGGTAAAATTTTGACACTGCAGGCCCAGATATTTTAATTAAATGAGATGAAGGGGCACTATTCTGGTTCGAGTAGAGTCCTGCATTCTGATTGGTCCACACAGGTGACTAATTAAAGCCATGCTGACTATACTGAGAGAGCGAGAGGCGGGATTCTGTTTAAGGGAAAATCCAGAAAAGTAACATCTGTGAATGAGGACATACCATACATACATAAAATTTAAACATAGATGATGCTTAAATTTGAAAATGTTTAACTAATAAGACACATTTCACTGACAAGAGTTAATGCACTAAATAAGAATTTGTTTTTTTCTCTTTTAACAAAAAGTTGAACTACTGTTAAACTGTAATAATTGCCACTCTAAGGAGTGTGAAGTTTTGGGGTTTATTGCGCAAAAATTACAACATTGAATTGTACAGTACCCATGCAAAACTTATGACTCAGCTCGTCTCAACTGTGTTTTGATGCTTACAGGATGTGACTTAGCCGAAGCAATTAAGTTTCATATTTTAACAGAAATGACGACTATACCAGACTTCCTTAATACAATACAAACTCTTAAGCCTATCAAAGTTCTGCATATCCCACTTCACCTGGACTCTGTTTGCCAAAACACGTGCTCAAGCATTTATAACAAAGGCGAGGTACAGCGATTCAGTGTCACCTTGCAAGTTTCAACACAGTACTTCCTTCTGGTAGCTCACACCTGTAATTTCCCAGATTAACCATTATAGCTTGCTGACAAACACAGGCCTATTCTTAGTCCCTCTGTTTGCCTTTTGGCAGTGTATACTTAATTATGGAAGTTTGGACCTTTAGTGAGATTTGGTTCTCCCACTGGTTTCATTTTAATCTATGAAATAATCTATGAAAAAAACAGCTATACTTAACTGGAAATCAAGCTCTACATATTGGTTGTTGATACAGCAGGCCTGTTTCAGGTGTGACTATAAAAGAAATCCATCCTTGTGATTAAGTCTATCTTAATTAAAGTCTGGCAGTATAAAAAAAAAACACTAAAAACTGCACTGAAACATAAAATAAAGCAATCGACTGAACAAATCGACTGACTCTTCTGTGATGTACAACAATCTGATTTGGTACTGATTACGGTTCACCGGGGTCTTTGAGACATGCAAAAGCTGTGGCTGAAACCACACAACATATACAAACACAAGTAATAATCTCATTCAAATGAAATTCACAAGGATAGAGTTGGATCACAATGGCCTCAAATAAATTAGTTTTGACATAATCCATACAGACTTCATAACATCTGAGCAACAATTTGAGACCTTCAATCAACACTACATTCAATTCAATTAGTTTGTTTCTCACATACATCAGTTTATAATACATTGAGTTCAGAACCAGAACTGAACCTTCAGGTTTTCACTTCAATTTGAGATCAAGTTACAGCAAGATTTTTAGTGAATAACTTTTGTTCTGCTTACACAAAGCAATCATATAATATAAGAAGACCATATAGTGTATTGCAAAAATATGTACAGATCACATTAAGTACTTTTATGGCGTGAAATTTTACTGTATTTAAAAAAAGCAGTGTCAACTTTTTGCCAAACAAACAGAACAACAAAAGCAAACCTAATTTTTTTGTCACCCTTAAAAGTTGGTTAATCCAAAACGTGTACAGTATTTACATGACTTTATATGGTTATGGCAGAAAGCTGGGGTAAGGTTATATAGTCCGACTCATCAGAAAAAATCGTGAACAGGTTGGTGAATCACATCTCTCTCCTGTCATCTTTCACAACACTTTGTTACGCCATGAAGGCGTGAGAAACATTTACTTCTTCTGGCGAGAAGTGTTTCGCAGTGTATTTTACCGTCATTAACTGCGTCCAGTTCCCCTTTATTAACTTAACATGAAAGTTTGAAAGAGTGTTTGAAGAATTTCAGTATTGTTGTTGTTTCAATTCACTGTTTCGAAAGAACAAATCGAGCCAATTAAAATGTTTAACGGCGAGTTTCACTTACAGCTGGTTGATCTGGTTTTGAGAAGCGACCGCGTTGTCGGAGAAGTACGGCATGATTTTTGCCCCGCAGCAGGAGCAGAATCCACGGGCGGTGGAGCTCTCCGTTACCGCCACACTCTCCAGGGTCATGACGGAGGATCAGAGAACCGGGCACTGTGGCCGGATATCCTCAACTTACTCCTCCACATCCATGATGTTTCCCCCAAGGAATAAAAGCCTACCCCAAACAGTGGTAACGAACTCGAGGTCGATTGCACCAACCCGGCTGAGGAATGTGTTGTCCAGGCTGCTAAAACGGTTTTAAAATCAACGTACTCCGTTTGTAAGGCTTTAAACGAGACCAACGTGGACCTAAAATAGCGTAGTAGTTACGTTTGCGATTAAAAAATTTAAAAAAAGCTAAGCGTCTCTCTTAAATGCGCCAATAAACAAATATAAAACAACAAAATAAATCTATTTCGGAAAACTTTAAATGTAGATTTACATGTAAATGTGCTCAAGTGACGCACTCTAAACTCACACACACACGTACTCCACATAAAGTTCGTCGCGGCGCACTAGTGCTTGAACAGAGGGAAGGAGGAGCCGCTGACATGTGCTTTAGAAAGGGGCTCAATGAACGTTTTTGACGGGCGACGCTTCAGACACCAGCGCAACGACACCGTAAACTCCCGCTGGAATGTCACAGAGCCGCGCGGAACACGGTCTGCAATCACGAGTGCACTTCAGTGCGTCTTGCAGAACAGACTGCTGTTTTCCATGGCCAGTCTAGAAGATCTATGAATAGCAGAGGTTTAAAGAACATTGGAACTAGGGAAAAAAATTAATTTAGCAAGCCAGGTTTAAATGGCCAGCATGCTGCTGGTGTGGTGAATCTCATGAAAGCATATCCATGTCATGCTAAACCTTAAAATAAAATAACACATTATAAAATGAAATGTCATGAAAGCAATGCCACAATTAAAAATCTTGTGGGTCTCAAATTTTTCTGTAAGCAAAATAGATTTTCTTATTTCTTTTGATTTTGAGGCCCAGAGATTTTGTTTTTTACCCTTTATGTTTTTTCAGACCCTTATGAGAAGTGTTGTAATCAAAGGTCTTGGTCAATTGAGGCCTAAGTGACAGATTTCTCAGTGTAAAGGGACTGAATGACTTTACACAGCTGAACATATTCTCTTTTACTCACCAGTCTTATGCAAGTGAGTACACAAAACAGAACAATGCCTGTTTAAAAAGCAGGTTTTGAAGCCTTAGTTATGTCAAATGGACTCATAATAAGGTAAACAGAAAAGAGTTTGATATTGAAGGCACAAACAATAAAAAAGAAAATACAGGATGGCTTTTCTTCTTTTTTTACATCACTCCCTGTCAAACATATTTATCCAAACTTAACCATCATTATTATGCAAATCCAATCATATGATTTGGCGTGGGACCAATACTGTCTGACATCAAGGAACTGCAAACTAAAATAGATAACTAAATGACATTTGAAAAAGATAAACAAGTCCTTCCTTATCTACATACTAGAGAGAAATGATAGTTCCTGCACACTGTGAATGTAGCACATAATATTTTGTCAAAATGATAATTTGATCCAAACTTTTGGGCGAACGCAATGACATGCTATACCATAAAAGTACAATTTTTAATGCAGTACAATAAATGTTACATTTGTAATGAAAATGCTATTTGGTATATTCTCATGCATAGTCAATGCTGGCTTGACAACGACCAATGGCAGATGTACCTGTGAGCGGCAGAGGAAATACACTGCTGCTCTGAAGTAACACCCTTCTGTTTTGTCCAGTAAGAAACAAGTACAACTGGTTTTCACGGAAGCACTTGTGTTTACCAGCAAACAGACGTTTTTAAACACATTTTTCAGGATGGACTGAAACAACAATTTGTCATACTCCCATATACTGCAACAACTTCTAAAATGTTTTCACCTCATAAATATACTGTACTGCTTCTCCATGACATTCTTCATAATCCTTGAAGAATTAAAGACTTAGTTCACCCACATATTTAAATCATCATCATCTACTCTGTTACAATTTCAATTAAATCTAGAAGAACAGATATGATACACAGGTGTTGATTTCTGTACTTCAAACCAACTGCATATCAAAATGAAAATATACATTCCAATATATCACATGCTGCGTTTCACTCCACGCATTCTCCTGACACTGCAAAACAAGTTAGCACACCAGTTAGCACAAACAAGGTTGTGTAAGTTACTTTGTGTTTATATCTAAGTTTTCCCTATTAAGACCTTTTGACTCAACTGGTAATCTGAGCTGTTGCTGTTGTCATGTCGTGTTTACAAAAACGTTAGTCCTTGTTGTGCAATGGCTACCGTCTTGCATGCAATGTCCTAGAAGGTCACTAGTGCTTTATGGATGCTCCCTTGATTACCCCCATTTCATGACCACTCTATTCTAAAAGGCCAGCTGTTTCCTATACTCGGAGCTGGGAATGTGTCTGATAGCAATTCTTTACCACATTATTAAAGTTAGCCAGCCACGCTGGAAATTTTGTATTTGATGGGCACTATGACTAGTATTTTATATTAACCCTATACAGTAGCCTATTTTTTGATAATCCAACTAAATAAGAATTTCAAACATTTACTTATTTTCTTATTTGATTTTTAGCTTTTTTAGAAAGACACATGGACACTGTTATGTAAGTTGTACAAATTCAAAACATGAATACATTATAAACATATTTTCCTGAGCCAAATTCAAAATACCATGTAGTGCCATGCCTCACCAATTGAGATACACTATGCAAATGTGCAAAATTGCAACATTGTTTGGCAACCAAAAAACCTACAGTTAAATAAAAAGCTCATATTATAATCTAGGAAGCCATCTACACTAGAAACACCCATGCAATACAGTTAAACAATACAGAAATTTGTACAGCTTTTGGCCTGATGTTTGTTTTTTCAATATCACACCACAAATATTTAATCACCACCGAGTAAATACTTTCATACCACCTGATTGTCTGATGTCAGTACTAAAGAAGAATGTAGCTGTATGTGTGGAATATATAATATATAGACTAACTAGGACTTACTAGGACCAATAATGGACAGCTTTCTTAAGGAGCACCAAACAGGCAATAAAATTGAGACTAAATAAGAGAAACCCGGACGTGAATCAGCTTGCTTTGCTTGATTCACCCAGCCCTGCGAGAAACCGTCAGCCATCCTAATCCACATTCATACACGCATAAATAGGCCAGTATCTCTGTATGTTGTCCAGAAGAACCTGCTCAGCCACACCAGCCGTTACCATTTTATGCTGGATCTATTTTTCTCATTCTGTATTTCCTGCTCTCTCGTAACCATCCCCTTCTCCAGCACCAAGACTAATTTGAGCTGTTGGAATGAGGCCAGTGCATAAAGCAAATGCATCACATGCGAGCTAAGAACAAATAGTCTCATAAAAAACACAATAAATGCACTGCAGGCCTGCTATGGCTTAATAGTCCTATAAAAACTCAATAAACGCAAACAATGATGATGATGGTAGTGCTAGTTCACAGACAATCTCTGTAGTATCTGAAGGTTTTGTTGTGACTTTCTGTTTCTGTTATTCATTAACTACTGCTTTCTCTAAGCATGTTTCTTGCAGTCAAAGTCCATGTTTCTAAAATACAGCTCACATTCTGCATTAACTGCAACTCATTTCAAAAGTGTTGCCCATAATGGCGTGCGAGACAAGTGTGAGACAAATGTCTTCATGAGGTGCGTAACAGGCGTTATTACTTCACTGCGAGTATTGCAAATCCCCTCTGCACCCCTCGAAGTCATAAGTGGTCGTGCAAGGCCAGATACATGTTTAATTTAAGACGAATGTTACATAATCCAGGGTCAGGTTGTTGCATCAGGGTTGGGACGGTGCCTATGGGAAAAGTCAAACAAAAACACAAACGAAACGATAGTGATAGGATCGAAAAAAAATGACATCACAGTCGCCATAGGATTACCTAACATGCCCTGTAATTGAGGCCATGTGTGGCGCAGAATTCTGAGCGCCAACTTCTGCCGTGCCTTGCAAGTGTAACCTGAGGGTTTTACTTTTTGTCTTGGATACTGCAAAAACAAAAGTCTGACGTCAAGCAAAACCCTCCGAAATAGTTCCAACTCTGGCTTAAATACTGATCATTTACCCAGCCAGGATTCTTATGATTCAAATTAGACACAGACTGAACTCCTTACAGACCCTGAAAATAAAATCCGTCCGCTGTCAACAATGTGCTGTACAACATCAAATGCCTCTCTTACATTCCTGCAATTCTAAATCATAGAACAACAAGTAAAGCCTGCAGACTGCATTTTTTACATTTGTAAAGGAAAATCTGCAGAATGGAAATAGATAACGGTTAACTGAAATAGTACTATGCATTTATTGGTAGCTGAAAGTATTATCAATAATCCAAAAATGTAATAAACAAATGCAAAAACTGTGACGCTTCGGTGGAACGTGTTCGTGACAGAGATGGTGACAATGAATCTGTGAATCCAAAACAAAGACAAAAACAAACGTGATCTAATCTCTCTGATATCAGATTCAACAAACAGACAGTCATGTAAATATTGTACTGGCCAAATATAATACTGTACTTGTTGTGTTCATTGTCACGTACACAAGGTAGTCATGGGTTCTGATCTGGAATAACTGATGTAAGTGATAATACCAAACTAATAATAAGCTAATATCCAATTTCTGGTTTCTGTTTTGGTTTGAAGTAATGACTTCAGTTCTGTTTTGTTTATTTTCTAACCACATCTGGCCAAAACAAGCAGGTTAAACAATGCGGTTACTCATTCTGAGTCTTCAAAAAACATCTAAACTCCAGATGAGATTCAGTCATGTGATGTTCAGAACACTCCCTCTAGTGGTTAAAATACTAAATATCATTCATGATCAAATGCACCACACACTCTAAAAAAGGACGTGTTCTTTTTTTTTAACACATCTGTTTTTAGAGTGCACATACCTGTAGGATCACAACCAAATTTTTCCTCAAAACTTATAAAGCTTTTGGACGTACCTCCTGAATTGAGAGCGTCGATCATCTTCAGCACTGCCCTCCTCCTGCAGAAACAGAGAGAGAGAGAGATAAAATTAAATTAAATAAAAAAGTACACTCAACATACAACATAGTAGAATACAGTGTTATAGTATAACATTTAATATACTGTAACAATACCTCAAATATCTGCAACTATACTGCACTATAAAGACAGAATTTAGCTTGGAGTAAGTCGAAGTTAAATTAGCATAAACATGAATTTTATTCTTAAGCCTTGTCTGTAAAACTGAGCCTGTACAATATAAAGCACTAAACTCTTTTTAAATTGTTCTGATGATCCTGGGCATCTACAAATCAAGAACTGCAAAAAAAAATAATTGACTTGGCATGGATGGACACTTTATACACATCATCGGTCAATAAAGTAGACAGGGATGTTTAATCAAAACACCTTCTCCATCTGTGATCTCATTACGGAAGCGGATCTTTTGTCTTCTTACTAATGATGTGCCAAGCCTGCTTATCTTTAAAGGACTGCAGACAGCTCATATAGCCCTGTCTTCCCATGTCTGTTATCGTGCAAAAGTAAACTTTCACACTTTTATATTAGCTAAAATCTGAGACAAATATCCGTAGACACACGCAACAAATCAAATATACAATGAGGGTGTGTCCTTCCTCTTTTTTTCTACTAGTCAGTTTATCAGGCCCAAAGTTAAGGTTTCGACTTCCCTGTCTATATTTCCTGAAAAAAATCTTTAAAAAAAAACGTGACCTTCAAATGAGCACTATTACCTCAATGGTGAATAATACATTACAGTAAATTTGATGTTTAAGTTCGCAAGACATAATCTCAATGGTTAACAAATGATGTACTGACATCACCAGCACCATAGTAGTAGGCACGAAACATGATCTAGACTACAATTATGTTATGGATCCATATGTTTTGTGCCAACAAAAACTGGCAATGCACTAATATGAGTTCTCATATTTAGGAACCAATATATGGTGTCTGCCGAAGTATATTGCTTTAGTAATTTCTTGACAATATTATCGTGTGGAAACAACAACGTAACACATCACCAACCATTTGTTTAAATACATTTGAGAAACTGACTAATTTGCCAACCAAATGCTAGCTTTTAGCATTTCACTTGTGCAGGCAGATGTATCCCAAACAGTGTCAAGTCTGTACTAATAAGGCTGTCTGGGAGAAGTTCACTGAGGACATTTTTTCAGAAAAACCTTGAGGCATCTCACAAGATGACTCACATGGGCTTCAATGAAGTCACATGTCAAGCAGAATGTAACAGGGAATAATGAGCCCATTTCAACCTGATTTTCAAATTGCCTACAGTTTTTACAAGGTCTGGTGAGCTTAGCCATTTATTCCATTTAGGAGGACTCATCTGTTTATCTTAAGGTGAATTATGTGAGGCGTAGTCAACTCAATTTGGAACTCATGCTGGTAAAAGAATGTTCAGTTTCTCCTGCATGCTGCATATTTTGAAATGCTACACTGAAATCCATGTAAAGAAAACAAGATGACAGCTGAAACACTGAATTTATTATAAGGTATCCTGATAACCTACTACCCAACATGTGCAGTTTACCACACTGCGCACTGCATGTATCCCACAATGATCAACCAAAATTAAAATGCAATACAACAGTTTTATTTTCAAGATGAACTGGTTGGCACTCACTTAATATGCAAGTCAGTGAGGTCATGTGATATACTGTTAGAAATGCTATACTGAAAAGACAGTTGCATGTAGTCTATATTGTTCGTTATGCAGCACCAGTGGTCCATTTCCAACAGGGCCACAAACTTACAGACAAATTAAACTCAAACTCTAAGATTCTTTTCATTTTAATTGAACAGGACAGATTACGTTACAGAAACATGCTACATTACTGATATATTAGAGTTAGGAGAGTATCCTTCTGTCACTGGGTATTAGCCCTTGTGGTATTTATGACATGACAAAACGTGACATGAGCTTCACAGAACTAACCCACTTTTTATACACCACCTCACCCAGTCATCAAACATATTCATCTGAGCAAAACTCAAAATTATCGAAAGACACAAGATATAATTACAGTCTTCAGTGTTGACACCTATTCAGTCTTATTACCTGAGGGGTCTGCCAAAAGTTAACTATGACACTTTACCCAAAAATGTATTCAAAATGCTTACTACTGTTTAAAATGTTTACTGTTACTGCATACTTGTTCACTTACTATTTTACAAAATAGGCTATATTTGACTATGAATATAGTATTGTTTTCCAATAATTATCTTTAATTTCTGAGAATGTTTCAGAAAGCACATGTGAAAGCTGTGACGGTTCATGTCAACACAGACCCACATTGTGTGAGATACAGTCAGTAAAACACAAATCTTAAGAAAACCTAAGGAAATTCACAAATGATGAAGTGGTGGAAACACACAGGACTACTTTATCAAACTGCAAATGTTGATGCTGCAGCAACAAATTTATCAAATGTACACAAATGAGCTGATAATCACAAGATAATATATTAAATATATCAAATTTTATACTGTATGAATAACTAAATAATTGCTTGGTGAGCTTAAACAAGAAATAATCCATCCTATTTTGTAATAATTACATTTTAATTCATCAATTAAATTAAACTAAACTGAACAGAGTAACAGAGTCTCTGGGGTCCAGATGTCACTGCACATGCACTAAAGATTAGCAGGAGCTAGCAAGCATACTAGCGATTATCTCACAAAACTGCTAAAAATGACTACTTGTTTTAGACATATTTTCCTAAAATAACATTTTAGTGGTGTACATAATATCTATACATATCAGGCACGAAACTGTATTCGTTTATATATGATAAAGTGTAACCGGCTGTATGTCTATGGTTGATAAGCTCAGTAAGGGTCAGCGCATGCGCACACACAGTTAACACCCGAGCTGCTGCTACCGTTCAGAAATGCATACAATCATTTAATAACTGGAAACAAACCGGATAAGAAAACTCACCGACACACATGGACTGGAGGTTGTACTAGGGGTTGGCGACCGTTGTACGGTGACCAGCGCCATTCAAGGTCCAGAAAGAAAAGATGTGAGAGACGACAGCAGCTAAACTCACATCATTTAGCGCGGCGGGTCAGAGGAAGATGTGTGCACCGTCTTCGAGGTCGCTCGCTTCTCCTGTTCGCTCTGCGCATGCGCGATGCGTACCAGCTGTCAAAGTACGAACAGTAACTTAATAAAAGGGTGAGGCATCATACTTAGCATTTAAGCTTTTTGAGCTGCTGATTCTTTTAAATGACGCGTTGCGATGACTGTAGCGTTTTATAACTGCCAGCTGAAAACACGTGTGAATCGTACACTGGCCTTATAAGGATGATTTATCCTAAAAGTATAGTTCACCTGAAAATATTATTTTTTTTCATTATTTACTCACCCTCATGTCGTTCAACACCTGTATGACATTCTTTTCATCTGTGAATATATTTTTAGAATAATAATACACAATATTAAATCAAATAAAAATATCAAATAAAAGTAATATTTTGTAATCATTTAAGTTCTTCAAAGTAGCCTAACATTATCTAGATACATAGTTTTGCACAACCCGTTTCTCTCTACTAGTAGGTCTCCATAGGCCCCACTTAGACATTTAAATCTCACCTATAAAGTAAAGTAATAATAATACCATCTATATTTTCATATGTCTTGTTCTAGTGCCCAGTTTATAATAATCCTGAAACAATGATCACAGCAGTTCATAAGGGCATGGCAGTCTTTATCAAACAGCTTTAAATATAAACACTTGGACATCTTAAGAGATACATGATTACCTCATCATTAGGGAGCTGTGTTCAAGGAGACAGTAAACAATCCACACCCACAATGACTGATGCTGAGGTCATGTTTCAATGGGAGCTGTAATCTCTCCCTAACCATCCTCATTAAGACAGAGAACCAGACAACAACTGCCACTTTAAGATGCCTGACAACAACACTACAAACAATTAAGGATTTAAAGGGAAGGACCGCACATTTGTGTAGCTGAACGAAGAGAAGTTGTTTATATGTTTATATGTCAACCTTTAATAGTCTCCTGGGCTATGAGTCTAAGGACAAGGACAGACAAATACACAAATAAAGCAAAAATATAACTGACTATTAAAGACTTTGGAGAATTAAGTTTGACATTTAAAATTTGTTTAAACAATTATGTGTGTAGGTGTATGAGGGCAATGTTCTGCTAGGAGGTCATGGGACAGAAGATACTATCGGAATATGATGACTGTAGTGTTTCTACTTCATGTGTTGTCAGAAGGCCAAACAACTCATGAAGTCATATATATGATTTAGTTCATATTATTAGCTGTAAGGGGTCATGTCATGGAGAATTAGATTGTCTCAAAGTATAAATCTGTAAAAATAAAAAAACATACTGGACAAACATATGGACAGAAAAGAAAAGATTTTCATGTTTCTTTATTAGATTGATCGCAGTATTATTATGAAAAACTATGTAAACATGGTAAAGCAAAAATATTATAGTTTCTGTAATAAATTGTGAAAGTAATATAGCAGGAGGTTGTATTTGTGGTTGTAACTTTTACAGCGAATCTGAATTTAAGAATAAGATGGATTATGTATTATATGTTTGTGTCTGTCATTGGGCAATTCCATGCAGATGTCAACCTTACCATGAAAAAACCCCAATGTTTTTACCTTATGTTTTTATCATACTGATAGCTGAGATGTCAATATTTGGTGATTTTGGTGCTCACGTGATGATAAATTCTTTAAGATTTGTTTTTATTTTTTAAAGCATCAGTCACATCCACAACAGTCCATGCAGGTTTGAGATTACTGTGAAACTTTAAACGTTCTATTGCAGTATTCTACTTTATTGTGCAGTAAGTCTGTTAAATGACGTCATAGAAGCGAACACGCATTCGGTCAATCTAAGTTAGCAGAATTAAACAGGTTATCGAGCGATCAAGGTTTGTAGAAAGAAATCTATCGACGACGTTCGACTAAAACACCCTGAATAGACAGAAAGTTTACAGTGTGTTTGCAATGTACTGTAAAATCGACAAAATGACTTTATCTTTGCCCGTCGCTAAAGTTAAAGAAGGAGACGAAATGACAGAGTTCGTGCTGCCTAACGCGGTGCTGCAACCCACCACACCTCCACCAGCAAAGGTCATGCACACCAACGTGACCAGTAATCCACAAGATGGTGGTAAAGAGGCTTTCAAACCTGGTAAAACGCATTTGTTACCTACTGTGGTAATTATTATCTTAACAATGTGTCATACCGATATTTTTGCACCCAATCACGCAAAAAATCAAACACACACACACGTCTCCTTTCATCCCTGTTAAATATATTATAGTTAACATAAAAAATGACAAAAAATAAAATGATGACTTTGCACATTTGCATGATTTTAATGCATATTTGTCTCTTGCATTATAAAATGTGCTGTTGTGCATATATGATGTAGTGTTAAAACTGAACAAGATTTCTTCTAGGCCTAATTATTATTTCACAATTTCTACTTTATACTTATACTTGCTTTCAGGTCAGTTTTTTTATTATTTACTAGTATAAAATACTCAGATAATCAGATACTTAGATTTTTAAAGTAACATCACAGTCTGTGTATTTTTTTGTTCATTCTGTATTCATTTTCAAATGATTTAAACTTATTTACTGTGAACTATTGTAATTCTGAATTTTCTTTTTCATTTTAGATAAAATGGGAAAATCAATGAAGAAAAGAATAAGCAGATTCTTCCAGAAAGCATTGAAGTCAGTTAAGCGTCCCTTCAGTTGCTTCTGCAAGAAGAACAAAGTGACGCCTTTTGTGCCTCAACCACAGGCTGATGCCAGTCTGACCAATCCCAAGCTAGAGGATACAGTAAGAGAAGATGAACTGAAACGGACGGCTGGTGAGAGTGTTCCCTTGTTAAGGCCTGGCATTTCTCTAATGAAACTCAGGCTAAGGGGTGGTAGCCCTCCATTATATAACACTGAGAATGCTCCGGACAGTCAAAGACCAAAGCCTGGCACTGGTCTTGCAAATCCTATGGTAAAGGCTGGCACCATTACCAAAACAACAACCACTGCAGCTGTTCCCCTGCGAAAGGCTGATGCCGAACCAGCTAATCCGAAGATGAAGGCTGATACCATCATCAAGGCTGGCGCTATTCCCAAGATAAAAGCGGACACCAAACAGGCCATTCCCCTGCCAAAGGCTGGCGCCATGCCTAAAAGGACGACTGATGCCATGAAGAAGGCTGGTGCCAATTTGGTCAATCCAAGGCTAAAGACTGGTGCCTTTACCAAAGTAAAAACTGGTGCCAATCTGGCCATTCCCTTGCCAAAGGCTGACACCAAGAAAGATAATATTAAACTGAAGATGAAAGCTGGCGCCATTCCCAAGATGAAGAGTGGCACTGATTCGCCCAGTCAGGGGATAGAAGCTGGTGCCATTCCCAAAATAAAGACTGGTGCTGATTTGGCTAGTCAGGTCATAAAAGGTGGTGCCATTCCAAAGATAAAGAGTGGCGCTGGTTCGCCGAGTCAAGGGATAGAAGATGTTGCCATTCCCAAAATAAAGACTGGTGCTGATTCTGCTAGTCGGGTCATAGAAGATGGTGCCATTCCCAAGATGAAGAGTGGCGCTGATTTGGCCAGTCAGGTGGAAGAAGCTGGTGCTGTTCCCAAGATAAAGAGTGGCGCTGATTTGGCCAATCAGAAGATAAAAGCCGTTCCACAGAAGAAGAAGACTGTTGTCTTTCAAAAACAGATGGGTAAGTTTACTCAAAATGTATTTTTTTGCAATATACTCATAATTAATTTTATTAAAATATGCATTCATAGCTACTAAATGTTCATGATTTTATGTGTTTTTCAGTTCCTGTCCTGAAAGACTATTTTTATGACAAATCCAAATTGCTTGGAAAGGGTTCATTTGGCAGAGTCTTTGAAGGAACCCGTAAATCAGATGGCGAAAAGGTAATGCACTTGTTTCAACAAACACTGTGCTACTTTTGTCCACTTAATCGAAACACACTTTCAGTTATATGCAGAGTATCATGTGATCCAATATGCTCAGATGAAATTAATTCTATCTCTTTGCAGGTCGCCATCAAGATTGCCTACCGACAGATAGGGGACAGATTTATTACAATTGTAAGTTGTCAAAATGAATTTAGTTATATATTAAATTTTCAATGTAAAAGGCTGTCAACTAATGTTTTGTTTTTCGTTTTCTCCAGCCTAAATCTACCGAGCATCTTCCTGCAGAAGTGGCACTGCTGCTCATGCTCCAAAAAGGTCCCCCCAGCCCATATGTCATACAAATGTATGACTGGTGTAAGGATGCCAAACACTTGACCCTTGTCATGGAGTACCCCCATCCGTGCAAGAACTTGTTTTATTTCATTCGCACCAAAACCAAAGTGGACGAAACATTAACATTTCGCTTATGGATTCAAGCAGTGAAAGCAGTGGAGCACTGCTTGAAGCTTGGCGTAGTTCATACAGACATTCATCCAGGCAACATCTTGGTGAACATAAACAGTTTGGAGCTGAAGTTGATTGACTTCGGGCTCGGTCAAATTGTTAAAAGTTCAGGCTACTATTCCGAAGAATATTTAGGTAAACTGGAATTTTTTTATAACATTGCAAACTGTAAAAACCTGCAGTTACTTGTTGATCATGTGAAATTACTCAACATGCAATGTCTTGCTTACAGGAGCTCCCTCCTACAGACCACCTGAGACCTTCACGAAGAATAAGTACTACGCCATGCCAACAAGCGTCTGGTTGTTGGGTACTGTCCTGTACGAGATGACGCATGGAGTCTTGCCCTTTCCTAACGCTGTGCTTCCATGTGCTAAAAACTTTAAGATTACCAACAAAAACTTATCAAAAGGTAAGTGAAAAGTGCTAACAGTGTCTTTGGTGTGTTACATGGTCTTGACTAACCAGCTCTCTCCCAAAACGTCTACAGAATTGTGCGATCTAATTAAACAGTGCCTGCACATGGACTCATCTAAACGGCCGACAATACAGGATATCTTTGAACATCCCTGGGTTAAACTCTACTCTTGAAAAGGAAGTAAGGTAGGGATTCTGTCCAACATTATTATCAGGTATAAGGTAGTGTAACATTCAGAGTAACAAAATTACACTCAAATATTCAATTCTAATGAGTTGACAACTGATGTTTTGTTGACCACTTTTCTCCAGGCTAGATATTCAAAATGCCTTGTTACAGAAGAAAATGCCTTGTTATAGAATATTAGGTGCTCATGAGAAATAAACCCTGTATTTTTAACTCTTTCCAGGTTGCCATCAATCGTGTGAAACGGCTGCATGAAGATGGATCTCTGGGATTTAATTAGAAGTTCTTACTATCACCTTCAGGTTATGTATATAGTATATACATCAAATGTTCTGTCAAAAAATGTAAAAAAAATGTTTTGCTGACCACTTTTTTCCAGCCTGGATGCATCTTGCCACAGACGTGATGCTGATGAGGACACCTCCCATCAACATCCTTATGTTAGAAATGTGTGACTGCTATGAGGAACCCGACCACTTCACCTTCAACACCACAATCTGCATTGTTTTATCACAAAAACGAACATTTTACTTAGAAAGTGTGGGTCAAATCTCATTATGAAATGATTTTTTTTACATAAGATTTGATCATATGACGAAACGCATTGTTATACTGAAAATTCATCTACATGATTTCATTAAAAATAACATTAAAATAATCAGCTGTTTAATTATTTCCATGTTAAAATATTAACACTTACTTATTTTCATTGAGTATAGACGAGGTTGCAAACAGTTTCCACAGCCTAAACTGGAGAACCCTGTCTTTTCTGAACTCATTTTTTCATGGGAAAAGACCATAGGCTACAATCAAAGCAGATTCAGTCTAGTCTGCCAGGGGGAAAAGCAATCACAACAAAACTCAATACACATTGATTAGACATGTAGGATAGCAAAAAGGAGTATGTGTTTGTGTGTTGGGGTATACAAAAAAGAAATTACCTCTTCAGGTGATGTGACAGTGACTGATGGATTTATCTCTCAGCATTATTACTTGCAGTGGTTGAAAGCCTTATTGATTATTTAACACATTCTTGCAGATATTTTATTCTACATATTTTGTCTCTGCTTAGTGCTTATTATCACACAGATCTGTAATTATTGATACTGAACACAAAACTAGAGAAGCTAAATTGTTAGAATGAACACAGGTATGCATGCCATTTAATGTCTTTTTCCATAAAGAAATTACAAAACAAACACCCATGGCTCATTGTTTCTAAATCTTTTCACAGTCATTTCACAGTCGTGCACAGATGCTTTGCCATAAGACTTGTCTCATATTTTGTCTGCTATCACAATCGGGATGCTGTCTGCATCCGTCAGTGACCACAACGCTGTCTTGCTGTGTGTGGATTAGCAGGGAGATCTGGAAGATTAAGATTAGGGGATACAGTCTATCAGGGTTTAAAATAGATAACAGGACCAGTCGTTTAGAAGGGCTTGGCTTGCTGACAGTGAAAGGAGTTTGGGGTTGGTGATGGAGTAAAAAAATGACTCCTCAGAGATTTACAGAATAATAATTCTCCTTCAGCAAAATACATTAAATAAATAATTGAAATCCAAATTATTTACTTCTATAATCTGATCCATTTTAGTCAAATGACTTTGGATACATTATATATTATAATACTCTAGCTTCAGTCATTACCTGCCTTGTTATTTGTGTGACATCAGTTTCACTAGTGTCTTCCACCAGAAATGTAAAAACAAGTGTAACAATCATCTGATTTATCATTTTTACCACTTGAAATTTTGAAGAGTAAATAAATACATTAATAAACAACATGAGCTCAATAAACACTATTTTTTATTTTAACCTGTCAACTGTTAATACCCATGTTATTTCCCTATTCACTTTAATATTTTGTAGTTAAATCTTAATCTAAACATTATACAAACTATAAAACTGATGAAAATATATAACACTCAAGATTAAGAAAAAAATTTCATATGAAAAAATTAATAAACATATTGTTACTCTAATTTATAAAAAATACCTCAAATGAAGACAGACATCTAATATCTAAAAAGTGTTCTAGTCGTTTTCTACAGCACTAGTCCATCTAGTGGGTATTTAGTGGAATTGCTTTTTAAATACCTGTTCACAAAAGAAACCAGGCTTATTTGAGGGTTTAATACGATCATCATTTATTTACCCCCATGTCGTTAAAACTTGTATATCACTCTTTCTTCTGTGGGATACAAAAGAATATACTTTGAAAAGGGTACACTATAAGGGTACACATTTTGCTCTTCTAATTTGTTATTTGTGGTTTAACACAGAGACCCGCGTGGGTCGTATTTGTTCAGTAAGCAAAGTAACCCAGTTGGAGCAGACAGAGCACCATTTCCAGGTTTCAACACAAGGCACATAATTTTCAAGTGTTGCACTAAACACTATAAAGTGTTTTAAAAACACAAAGCCACATAAAGTCACGTACACCCCAAAACTTGAGAAGTCATGAGATTCTGTTGTCTGTCAAAGAGAGATGTTCCTCGCTCCGGTTTCTTCTCAAGCATCGTGTTAAAGTGCCTGGCGGTGTGTAAACAACTGCTGCAAGTACGACGATCAGAACAATGATCAACAAACTCACTCCCGCCGTCAGACCTGTGGAGATATTTAAACATGAAATAACTTTATATAAGCAGCAAGTTTGCTTAAAAGTTAGCAAGAATGCATCATTAAGTGAATAACAGATTAGAGGTAAAGACAAGTAACACATGTTTGGACGAATAGTCTTCGTGATAAAAGTTGCCTTTACGTCATAATTGTTTCTAACTACCTATGCACCAAAATATCACTTTCTTTACCTATCTGTTGTTGTCCAATGACACTTGACAATCGATCCATAATCTCGCTGGGAATTTCAGCATTCCGTGTTATAGATCCTCCTAAATCCCACAGTTCCGGCTGTCTGACGTCACGTGACAAGACATGACTTCAGATATAGGAGAAATGTCAAGCCAAACTAAAGCATGAAATGAACATAGTTGCAAGATTTTCACGTTTATATTTATTTAAAATGTATTTATTTTATTTTTGTATTATGACGATTTCTGTAAAAAGTAATAAAACAGACATCAGTGACTTGCTCTACTGTTTTTGCTTTACGGCCGATAGATGGCACTACTGTGCGCATGTGTTTTTTTTAATCTAGACCCTGTCTGTGAAAACCAAGCTAGTCATTTTTTGTGATTTTTCTACATAAAATCATTCTACATAATTAAAAGAATATTCTGTGCGAATGTAATATTGTCTAAGTAAGGTTATGTCAAAGACTGAAATCATAGTGAAATTAATAGTTGAAATCAAACTTTGATGCTTTTAGACTTTAGCCTGGTTTTCACAGACAGGGTCACAGATGAAAAAACTTTGAACCCAGATTTGATTTAACAAATTTGAGCGCACTCTTTATTATTCTACACAAGATGGCGTCATTTCCCTGATGATAACAGCGCAACAACTGTAAAGCACTCGCGCTACAAACTTAGACACAAGATCGGTGCATAAATAAAACATTTCATTATAATACTAAGTCTCACAATGTATTCCTCTAGTATCACAACACAATATGTTTGTCAAGTAATACATATATAGATTTTTGACTAGCTTGAAATGAATACCACTATCTGATATGTGTGTCAATACACTTAACATCCGTCTATAAAGAAGTTATTAGTTCAAGTTATAGTGGGTGAAAGTTTTGAGCCTTATGAAAACAATTGTACTAACAGTATATTGAGAATGGACAGGGAAAGGAGATGGAAGGATGTGTGTGTGTTTGTGTTGAGATAAGGATGCATTTTATGTGCACAAAATGAGTTCATTAGGCAGCGGACTGCAATGAAGAAAGCCTGTTGCTTGTGATAAAGGAGCTGCAACTGAGGAGGAATGAAAGGTTTCATTTCCTGTCTTCGCAAGGCAACATATCGCCCAGATCAGAAAGTGGCAGGGCAAAGCTAGGGATGCTGGGTGACAGAGAGGAGAACAGAGGAAGATGAGGAGGAGGAGGATTCAAACAGGTAGTAAAGTATACAAACCAGATCAAATAGACTTTAATGCAGGATCTGTTAACAGATGTGGTTTAAATCATGAGGCAATCAGAGATTGATAGTAATCGGTTGCAATCACCAAAACTGCACGTTTGCTTTAATTACATTGCATTCATTTTCAAACAAATACATATAGACATGCTCTAATTACATTCTCTGTGTTTCTAATTTTCTGATTAGGTTTCACCTCCATCACGCACATGAGTTGTGTAGTCTATTCCATTTAAAATTTTAGTGCACCTTCAGCTTTCAGATTTTCTGCCAAACTTTTTAAGGGTCACTATAACACTAATCACATATGGGAATTCTGCTTGTTTTGAATGCAACTTAAAATTTGTTCCGTAAGTTCCTTTTGATCTAACACTTGTGCACTTTCATTCCTCATTTACAAGGTGTGTTTTTACCAGCCCTTCACTGGATTTTCAGTAAACACTTTCTCTTGAGCACAACATCTGAGCCAAACATCTGAAATCCACTACATTTAAGAGGTCATATAAGTATTCCAATAGTAAACACTGTGTATCTAAGAGACACGGACAGCAGTTCTAATATTCTGAGCTAATATCAGTGTGAAAGTTCAAAGCAACATCCGTACAAAGACACACAGCAAAGACAATAAAATAAAAAAAGAGGAAAATATGAGCGAACGAGTGAGAACAGATAAAGAGATGGTGTGATTGGTGCACAGAGAGAGGAGATGTGACAGGGTGTTTAATATAGATCCTTCAGTCTGATTAAACTGACAGGAGGTTCCCGTCCGCAGAGGAGCTGGAGCTTATAGGAAATTGCAAGAATGAATAACCGAAAGCGAGTTTTTTCTTTTCCTTTTTTATTTCTTTAGACCATGTTTCTGCTTTACAAGTATTCAAATATGAGTTCGGTCCGAAAAGTGTTTTGCTCAGGCTGTACAACTCAATTAGTGTAACATTCTGAGTAAAAACGTGAGACCTTCTGTTGCGGTTCACATTGTGTGAAAGCTGTAACTCAACACCGTGTGTATCCGAGTTCAGTTTGAATGAGTGGAGTCGTGTTTGCTCACACTGTAGATTCTGAGGCTCAGGGTTATAGATTAGTCCCTGATGACAGAGATGCAACGTTACTGCCTGTCACATGGTTCTTTTTGCACGCACCTGAATTCGAAATGCATGTCTCAGAGAGAAAATTAGTATAGTTGAAGTTCATCAGTGACATTAATTAATCATGAATTAAATAATCATTTACAAACTCGTTCACAAAAAACATGCTTTCGTACAAAATTGATAACATTATTAATATTAATAATACAATTGATATTCTTATAATTTATATATTGTAATTTATTAGTAATAAAAATGCACTTGTCTCTACTTTTACTTGTATTACTGTATGCATGGGTGTGATATGCAAAAGTAAAGTTCTCTGTGACTGCTGGTGGAGTGTGTTTTTAGTCTGCTTCTTAGGAAATAAAAGTGAAGAAGACCTAATTTATCTGTGTCCAGACCTACCTGATAAGAACCCTTCAGGGAGGACGGTTGAACAAATGGGATGTTCAAAGATGGGATAAAGTGAATACGCATGAATTAGCTCAAGGGACAGATAGATGAGATTCAACTGTAATCACATTGAATTAAGGGAATTTTGAGGTTATTTAATTTTATGGTTTGTCATAATCATCATATTCACATTCAAAAGAAATCTGAAAAACATGCTACACTATGAATCATCAGTAATACAATATTAATGCCAAAAATGTGAGTATTATGGGAATATTGTATTTCTGAGATATGCAGCATACAATAACATGAAGTATCATGTGTTAATTAACAAACACACATTAATTAATAATACATATATGTTTATTTTATATCTCTAATAATTCATATATGACTTTCTCCTATACATGTTTTCTCTTAACAGTCTTTGTGACATACATAGATCATAGATAGACTTTATAAAGTACAATAGATTTCAATACTTTGATAGACAGAATAATAAATTCTGTTAAGAAAGAGGGAAAGATCAGCACTGGACTGAAGCACACACACACTCACACACATATACCCAAACTCACACACAGACGCACAATATAGACTCGTGTCTACGGCATGCACACACACACTGACAGAACTGATCATCAATGTACAGCTCACACACATCAGTTCAACAGAGAAGTCGACGTTCGCACATTTGCAAACTCAACAAATTCAACGAGTAAGTACAGAACAGACCACATGAATAGCAAGACCCACGAAATACACATGCACATACCTAGACATCCAATCACACCTTTTTTTCCTCACAAAGAAAATTTTTGATGGTTAAAGCATTTGTAACGAGCACATAAGTATTTGGTTTCTGCTACTTTGTGTAACACACAAAAGAAATATGTAGAAATAAATGTTAAGGCCTGTATTTTCAGTATTCAGATTTGTTATTTTTCATTTGGTCCCCTTAAATCCTCAACATTTGGTTAGGTCCTTGAAAATGCTACAGGTAGACAAAGAGGTTCAGTTATAAATAAAAAAAACTTTATGTAACATTATGTCCCATAAATAAATATACATCATGTAGCTACTGTATATGCCAAACAGTTGGATCACTCCTGCCAAAGATCTGCTAAACACTTAAACACTTAATAACAGTTCTGTATAGGGGCTTGCTGGTCACACACACACACTCTTACACTCACAAACACACCTGTGCAAAAACACAAGCACATGTGAACGACCAAAATTCAACTTATTTTGGCACTTGCTTCTCCCATAAAAATATGTCTCTTTCTCTTTGTTGCTTTCCTCCGCCCCCCTCCAACCCTTCATCTACATCTGAACCATATACGAATCAACATTCTTATAAATGACACATGAAATAATAATGTGTATACACATAAAACAACATGTCCATATTCAGTGATGGATTTAGCTTCTTTGAAGTCATACAAATTCCTGTAATAACAATAACAGATTTCAACAAATGATTTTTGGCTCTATATAATAGCGTGTACACGTAAAATATTCCTCAAATTGGTCACAAACGATAATATAATAATCTTTATGACTACGGAGGGATTTAACAAACTAATCTATGTAAAGTTTATATCTATATAAAATAAACTGAACCATTTCTTTGTGTGTTCCCATTCTTAACCCAAACTGTGCTTAACAGATATACACATAGTCATGAATTCATACCATAGTCGTTAATATATTGCTACGGTGACGGACACGGAACAGACGAAACCACAAACTCAGTCATGTCTAGAACCTGCCACGGCGAAGCCACTGCAACCAGTAACTTAATGAGCAATGACAGTGGTCACATAAAACAAATGACATTAGAAGAAAACAATTGCTGTATTAAGAGGCCTGGCCTCACCATAACACAGTACTCAGACTCCTCTAACGGTGAGGTGTGATGTGAGGTCAGCTGGGGCCCGTACAGGGGTCACGGGTCCCCTGCGCTTGTGCTACATGTCCAGCAGAGGGCGAAATGACTTAGCGTCACACGGCGTTGGTAACAACAATTGTGTCTCGGTGATGTGTCCCCGGGGCTTCGGGAGTGATGCTCTTGAGCAGACGCTGTGAGAGAAAAATATGTTGTCTTTGATATGTTGTTTTTGCATTAACATTCAATATCAATGAAATGCTGACATAATCAACAAATATTAACTTTGTTGCGGCATCTTTTTTCGCCTGGCAAACAGCGTCACTTTATTGACCGACGGCCATGTGCTCTGGCGACCTTTCATGTCTATCTTCACGCCTCAAACAGAGAGATGACAACGTGACCAGGCTCATGTATCGCAGTTTTATGTTTGTGCTGGTGTAATGTGTGTCATTAATACGCCTGCCACGCTTGGTAACCCCTGTTAAGATGGAAAGATGTTTGTTTTCGTTTAAGCTCACCTGTTTGAAGGTCCCTTTGGTGGTGAGCAGATAGTAAACCATGTAAGAAGGCACACAGATGAAGGAAGACAACCCGATACAGTAGCCCAAAACTGTTGTCCAGAAAGGGTACAGGTAGTCAAACAGTCTCACCTCTGGAGGGAACGCCAGGAAACTCCCAATAATATACTAAAAGCATGACAAAAAGGCAACATAAAATAAAATGATTAAAAGGAGATCAAAAGAGATCAGTCAAAATTCAGTTTTTGTGTCCAAACGTTCCGATTGGTTGAAACGAAGGGTTAACTAAAATGTGTAACGTTTATTTCTGAGTGTAAATGCATGTGACTGACCAACAGGAAGCAGGGACAGATGGCTATCCAGCAAACCCTCCAGAACAAACCAGGGGAAAAGCCAATCATCAGCCGCACGTCATTGCAAAACCGTGTCGTCCCTGCGTTTGCAAACACATTTAGCAGGTACACATTGACTGCAACTTAGCACATTAACTGGGATAAGGTTAGGAGCATGTTGAATGATAAAGTACATTTGGATGAAAAGATTTATACTGTAAACTATATTTTTACATACATTTTTGCCTGGATGTTATTAAATTTATCCAAAAGCATGCACATAAGCATAGATGATATATGCCAGTAGGTTTAATGCTAATAGAAAAAAGATCTGCGGAGACTTAAGAGGACACATAATTTGTGAGGCATAACAAAATCCATAGAATAATGGTCTCGGGCCAAAACTTCTGGTTTCAGCGCAAATATCTTCAGATGGTTCAGAAGGAATCTTATTTAAACCAATATATTTGTTGTATATTTGTTGTCAAACAAATATAATTAAAGTTTTTTTTGGTCTTTATTTCAATACTTACCATAGAACCAGGAAACAGCGATGACCTCGAGGAAGACTACAGTGATAACAGCGGGACCCGTTGCATACTCCTCAAATAGTTTAACCACAAACGCCCCTCCCTAGAAACACATTACCTCACTGTTAAAATGTTAAGCACTACAAACCGCAACATTTTGGAAAAAAAGAGGGTGGTATTTTGAGTTTCTCAAACACAGTTTGCTCTTTAAAATAAAACAAGCTTATTTTAGAGGTACTGATAGACTTACATAGGTGAGAGTGGATAGGGCGCCCAAGTAACAGACACACACCAGGCCCAACACAAACCATTCTCTCCTCTTGGCCAACAGGTGGGGAAACTCATCCAACATGGCGGTAATGACCCCCTCCAGACCTGCAAACTACAGTCCACAAAACACACAAAAGAGACTAAGGACCCATTCAACCCATGTATGCATTACTCTAAATATAAACATATAAATATAGCACAAGCTGAGTGGCTTTTGACAGTGACAAACATTATAACGAAACAGAAAACAGGCCTAATTATGTCATTAGCAGAATGTAGTGTTTTAGTACTTTCATACTGAAGGCAGCTGAGGGGTTAACTACACATGGACACTAAAGACCTAATATAATGCAATAAAGCACTGCTGACAATACATCATGCTATATTTAAAGCTAATAAGCTGGGTAAACAAAAGCACAAACAACTCCAATGAATTCATTATGAGGGAAGGATGCTATTTGAAGAAAAGATAGAGAGAAAGAAATGAAGGAATAAACAAAAGACGGACGACTGACCGTGCTGTCCAGTCCCAGCATTATAATCATGAGGAAGAATATTATGGCGAAGAATGTGGCAGCCGGCATATTGGCGATAGCCTCAGCATAGATGATGAACAACAGACTGGGCCCTTAAAACACATGTATCTAATCAGCACAGGTAAATCAAATGTAACGTCGGTGTAAACATAGTCACGCCACACAGCATGAATCTTCAAAAATATTTGTATCCAATGATGAACTTGATGATGTTGTGGTTTAAAACTCAAAAATGTTTTTTGTTAAATACAGTTACAAAGTAAGACGTACATATATAGAAACAAGCTAGAAATGTGGTACTCACCAGCATCCTTAGCTACCGTCTCCACACCCTGCTGACGCATCTCAGCCATGTAGCCCAACACTGTGAAGATCACGAAGCCTGACAAGAAACTGGTCAAACAGTTCACAGAACTGGTGACCAAAGCATCTCTGCAGCACAAAGAGAAAACGTGTGAATACAAACATGCTGATTAAAAGGTGGTTCTAGGTGGTTGCTAGGGAGTTGCTAAGGGGTTGCTAAAAACCTTAGCAATCACCAAAAATAATAAAATACTTCTGTTTCCACTAATGTATATTTATATCTACAAATTAAAAAACAAAGAAACATCAAACCTGCATAGAAATGCATGTAAAAGATGAAAACCGACTGTTAAAGATGTGATATTTGAAGTATTAACAGAACCGTAGAGCGGATAAAATAACATAGAGTAATAAATGTGATCCAGGTGTACTTGTAGCAGTTGTTATGAAAGGGATTGTAGCTGGCAAAGGCCAGGAGAACACCAAAGCCTGGACCCAAAGAGAAGAAGATCTGTGCAGCTGCATCAAGCCAAACCTGAAATAACACAGATGGTTTGATATGTGACTCGAAGATTTTCATTCAGCCATGTCATGCCAGTTATTCATGCAAGGAAGGAACTCTGCCTGACAGATGCTGAAAGGAGGCATAGCAAAGCTCATATATACAAACATTGTGCAATATCTGAGTTTTGTGTTGTTTTCTACTCACTGTAGTAGTGAGAAGTTTGCTCCAGTCGGGTTTCAGGTAGAAGACCACTCCTCTCCAGGCTCCTGGCAGGGTGGCTCCTCTTATTAACAGGATTAGTAACACTAGGTAAGGGAAGGTAGCTGTCACCCATACTACCTACAAAAGACAGGAAGGATTAATCATTTCAGTCCTATTGTCTTAGACATAATCTTTAAGTTAGTTTACTGTATATCTTACCTTGCCTGAGGTCTTGACCCCCTTCCAGATGCTAAAATAAACAATGGTGAAGATGAAAAGCAGACAGAGGGCCAGCTGCCAGCTCACCCAGCCCAGCTGATGAAGACCAGGAGACCGATGTACCTGTAACACCTGCCGACTGTGGAAGTGATGGAGAGAGAGAGAGAAACATTTAGGCAACATGGCTGTCGTAATTCTGTTAATGTTTCTAAATATGGTTACTCAAATGCATTTAAGAGAGAGAGAGAGAGAGAGAGAGAGAGAGAGAGAGAGAGAGAGAGAGAGAGAGAGAGGAGAGAGAGATACATTTGAGAGAGAGAGAGAGAGAGAGAGAGAGAGAGAAGAGAGATGAGAGAGAGAAATGCATTCATATTTTAATAATTTTGTTAATAATGTTTTTCGACCAGACCAACAAATCATACTCAAAATAGATGTGTAGGGAAGCAAGAGTGAGATTATGTAACTTTTTGCCTCTTAAGGAAATTAAAGGAGTGTCGAATACTGGCAAAAAAATATTTATGATGTGTAGTATTAACACAATATCATTGATCATGTTTATTAATAACATTTTACACTTCCACACATTTTATTTTTGATATTTAGATTTAAGTTAAATTTCACAAAAAAAAGACAAAAAAAGTGTTGATAATATTGATGACTTTAGACAGGTATCAAGGTTTTTTTTATAATAGTATATTGTGATACCCCTACAATGACAGATTGAAAACCTGTACACGCTTCTGTTGGAAAAAAAGGGCAATACTTATTCAACAAGTTAGTAAAATACAGGTGGAATGGATTTTATCAGTTAGGAAAGAAATATCAGCGTGTAAAAATCAGACAGATAAAATCAACAACGTTTAAGCAGACAACAGGAAATTCCAGCACCACAAACAACCAGAGGGTCCAATAAACTAAATAAAGCCCTTTCCTAAAAATCTTTCCTGAGCAGCAGATACACACACACTAAAACATCAGTCAGAAACAGACTTAATCCCTCCAGCATCTTGCGAGAGAGAAACACATGCTTTCTTTCATTCACAAGAATCTTCCAACAAATCAAGCAGCTTTGTCAAGTGAAAGTCTCTTATGAAAGTATCTCTCTTTCTTGTTCTCTCTTAATCCCTCTTTCTTTCAGGACCCTGTGCTCATAAACACACACTTACATATAGAACTCCTCAGCGGGAGATATGGAGTTGTTGGTCCAGGAGACGTTGAAGTCAGTCGACAAGTATCGGGTGCAGTTGGGAGTGTTCCACCAATTGTTGCAGGTGGTCCAGGGCAACGTGGTGCGAAAGGAGGACAGGAGGTAGTAGAGGGCCCAGGCCATTATGGTATTGTAGTAGAAGGCAATGTACAAAGCAATGATGCAGATGGCAAAGCCGATACCTGCAGAAAACATAAAACAGTCAACTCATCTTGCAAATGTCTTACCCAGTATCTTGAGTGACATTTAGGACAAAGCTGCATTTACATACAATCAAGTTTCTTAAGCACTTGGCATTTTAGGAGGTAAATGTGACAATTTCCATAACAGAGTCACATTTGTTGATTGTGAGAGGAGCCCAGAACAGGTCGGTTCGGTTATCCATCTGACCCTTAACCCGAGTCCTTGGTCTCAGAAGTTTGAGCTCTGTGAAGTAGACCAGTCTTACCCTTGAAGATGGGGCAGATGTGTTTCCAAATGGAGATACACCCGCTGCGGTGAAACTGGCCCAGAGCCAGCTCCATGTAGAACAACGGCACACCGCCGAACACAGCCATCAACAGGTACGGCAGAAGAAAAGCCCCTGGAGTGAAACAGATTTAGACTGACTTGAACACATTCTAACAGTACAGTGTGAATTTTCAGAGGCTATTGTAACTATAAAAACACTCAAAAGACACTAAAGTACACAAAAAGAGCTCCTGTTCAGACAAGCCCTCTGTCTTTATAAGTGAGCTTTTGATGCAAAAACTAAGATAACTGTTGATTGAGCAGCGCTGAGCCAGATTATTAAACAATATGAGAAAGATTGAAGTCCCACCTATCACAACCACAATTAATGCTGTTGGTTGCAGCGTGTCTCTCTCCTCTATCTCCCATGCACTCCCTTCGCATGGTAAAACAGGAAATTACAAAGATTTTATTACTTCAAATTCAAAAGAAGACTAAAGCCTGTTTGTACCGACGAAGCTGTATCGCACAAAGAACGAAGACAACAGCAGAATTCTCCATTGTCTATTTGTTCTTTTAAAGCAAACAGTACATCGTTGATCTTGTCTCAAAGAAGGAAATCTTTCTATCACTGGGACACAACACAATATTTGTTTAACTCTCTCCGTCTCCGGTTTGTATAAACCACATCACACTTTTTGAAAATCTTACCATCTGTTTAAATATTGCCCGTACAGTTGCACAATGTTAAGACTTTAACATGGTCATTCTGATGAACTCACCCCCTCCGTTTTGATAGCAGATGTACGGAAAGCGCCACACGTTACCCAGGTCCACCGCATACCCGATAACAGACAGCAGAAAGTCCATCTTTTTGCTCCAGGTCTCCCTTGGTGGATCCAGACTGGTCTGCTGGACCACCAGAGTCCTGAACGTTCCAGGAGTGCTCCCTCTTTCCATCCCAGCACCCGCACCTTCCCTGGGGCTTTGCGGGGATGTGCTGGGGTAACCGTTTGAGACCTGCCCAGGCCCTGAGACTGACTTCTGTTCCTTCTCCTGAACACTGTCCGCAAGCAGCCGGCCATTATCCTGTTCTTTCTCCTGCTCCCGATTCATCATTACTGGTTGTTTCATCTCCATGCTGAGGACTGCTGTTAGGGTTGAGACAGTGGTCCTCTTACACTGACTGATATGGCGCCCATGAGGGGATTGAGAGATTGGAGAAGGAAGGTCTGGTGTGGAGCAGCCTGATGTGGAGAAAGCAATGAGAGTGCAGACGGTCCTGAACCGGTATGTTTTAACAAGAGCTAGTGGAAAATTAAAGTGAAACTGCTCAGCCCAGCTGCAAAATATAAAGACAGGGATTTTACATTAACCTGAGGGGGATTTGACATGGATTTAATGCTATTCATTTGTCATTCTTTTGAAGAAATTATACATCCTCTTTGCTGGAGAAACAGACGTTGTATTGCAAGATATCTGCTGATGACTATGAAGTTTGGGGTCAATGTGTGGTTAAAGTTTTTAAAAGATACTTAGTCAACTCTATACATGCCACATCAATGTTAAGCCTTAAGGAGCTGCCAAGACACAATTATTTATTTTCCTTTTCTTTGACATTGATGATTGTGAAATTATAGGATTGACACAGATTTAAATGATTGTTATGAATACGCTAAAGCCAGAATTTACTGTAATATGAGTAGTCAAAATTATATATAACTAAATAAAAATATATAATTAAATCACATTATAATAAAAAGTAAACTTATATATATATATATATATATATATATATATATATATATATATATATATATATATATATATATATATATATATATATATATATATATATATATATATATATATATATTATTTATTTGTTTATAAACTTATAAACAAAATGTACCTTTATTTTTACCAGTGCAATGTGCAAAAGGAAAACAACACCAGACAACCCTTTGAAAATGCTAATGCATTGTAATTTGAAGTGTTCCACATTATTTATGTTAATAAAAAAAAACTATTTTAACTATTTTATAAGACAATTTATGTTTATTTCAACAGGATGCTTTTGATAATAAGGGTGAACCTAGTTTAGTACTAGTTTAATATTCACCATAACAGATTATACTTATCAATTATAATTAATCAATGTAAATTATTTTTATTGCATGTTTAATTGCATTTTAGTATCTTTTGAATAGTTGAGTGGCACTGAGCTGACAGGACGCACTCCAGACGTGATCACAACGTAATAATCTTAATGATGTAAGCAACAATAAAAAACGAAACACTAGATTTTTTCCTCCACTTGCAAAGTTTTTTATAATAACAAACAGCTAACGCATTTCATTTCATTTTCGTCAGGGGAATCTTCTCCGCCAAAAATGTTTATTATTTATTCGAAGTGAATAATGTGTTCCACAACAACACGTTGCGGGAAAAATTACAATATTATTAATGGGTTTATGACGGCCATGGAGAAGGTGGAAAGCGTTTCGCACTATTAATAAAAAACAGAAAGTTATATGTTGAAACGTTCGCGCGCATCCAGCAGGGCAAAACATCAATACAATCACACACATAATCTGCATTGTCGAACTGCATCAGTTCGTGTGAAGGAAAATATCCAGAAACGTTTTCTAATGTGGAACAACAAGAAAACGTCTTTGTTTATGGGAAAATAAAGGTAAGAAAAACTTTGAGACACTATTATAATTTATCTAACTAAACGTGTATTAGAGCTGTCAGCACAGATTTTCTCATATAAAAGCAACTAACAAAACATGTTTTACTAGGATAGTTTCCATCCTATTTAATTATCTCTGTAAAGATAATGTAATTGGTTAACTGACTAAATGAAGTTATTAACTACTCTCTCTCTCTCTCTCTCTCTCTCTCTCTCTCTCTCTCTCTCTCTCTCACACACACACACACACACACACACACACACACTAAACAAGCCACAAATGATTCTCTCTCACACACTGCACACATTAAATCATACATCTTGGCTCAATTTTGTCTATAGTCAGAGATAACGGCAAGGTCAAGATTAGAACAGCTTTGTTATGAAAGAAGTTTATTCTGTTACCAAGATTACGAAAAGGTCGAGCCAGGTTTGTGTGTAAAATAAACCATTTCCCACTATCTTTATTATTACACATGAGATATACACATAAATATGATGTGCAATAAACTAAATGATAAGTAAATATGAACAGTCCATTATAGCCAAGAGATACTAAGATACACTTTTTGCACTGTTATAGCATCCTTAAAATGAGTTGCCAAAAAGTTGCATTTTGTTTGCAAATCCACTACTGCACCAGAACAAACTAATCCTGATTCACACATCTTTACGAACACAAAAGTCCACTAAAGTTTCATAACATTATAATTAGCACAATGAATCAACATGTCAATGAATCAACTGTTGACTTATTAACAAATCAATGGCATGCAGAAATACATCAAAAATGTTTTCTTTTACACATGCAGGCGTGTACAGACAAACACAAGCAATGACTCGTCAACTAAAGTCGCTGTATTAAAACACACATATAGCCACAAACATCATGCACATTGCAACCCTACCGTGCTGCGGTTCAGCAGTTCTGTGGGGGTCTGTGTTAGGGTGGGGACCAACACCGTCCCTGAAAGCCCAGCGCTCAAGACACACCTCCTTCACACTTGCTCTAGCTCTCTTTCTCTCTCACTCAATCTTTCTCTCTTTTTGGTCTACTTCATCCAACTCTCTCAAAAACCTGACACATTGTTCTCTTTCTTTCAATCTTTCATTCAAGCACCTCTTATTTACTATGCAGATGTTTGATTATTGTTTTATATGTGGGTTAAAACAGGTTTGGTTGATCCGCTTCATTTCCCATGGCCCTCGTAAAACCTGCTTATATCAGGTTACCTTGAATTTCAGTATCATAATAATTGTATTTGTTAAACTAGCTTTATGTTAGTAGTCTCAAAAGTAACTGTCCCCCAAGGCACTTCAGATGTAGCCTCATACAACAATGCTCACTAATATAATTATTACCTGTACAACACACCTGTCCATGCAAACGGAGACATGAATGAAGAATTCCATTACTTCTCATGCACATCCATTTAGTTATTTGTGTCAATGGAGGCCTGACCTACATTCTCAAAATCCTACTAAGATATTCTACTTACCCATAGCCTCTTTAGTTAATGTTAAGAGAGACCATTAGTTTGAAAGAACTACTGATAACTTCATTTAAATTTATTTGGGTATTTTCAACCTATGGTTGGGTCAAAAAAGAGACAAACCCATCTGCTGGGTTAAATAAACCTAGAAAATGTCCATATTTGACCCAACCATGGTTTGAAGTAAACATTTCCAAATTATAGAATATTGGTTTGTATTTACAAAAGTAGCTACATTTTTATTTTGTAATAAATAAAAAATATTGTCATTTAAAAACTACAAAAGTACTACAAAACGAGTTAAGCTTGACTACATTAAGCATCTAAATGTGAACACTTTTAAAATAAACAGCCTTTAAGTCCATTAAAACATAAAACGTTTTTGTTTATCATTCTTATACATTCACTGTTAGCTGTTTTTTGTTTTTGTATACAGATTTTTTAAAAGTTATGTTTTATGGACATATTTGGCAAGGTACAGCGCCCTCTGTAGGGAAGCAAGGAACTGCAGCAATATTGTCACTTCATGACTTCAGGTAGGCTATTAAAACAAATGATACTAAGAAATTATTAATTGGCACATATATGATCATAACCCTCAAAACATCAAGAATGTACTATTTAAACAATTATACTAAACTTAAAATGAATCACAATGCACATTTAGTACCAGGGAAACATCCCTAGTGTGAAGAAAAATAGAGAAATAGGTGACCTACCTTACAGATGTGAAAGCGATGACTTCTGTAGTTCACCTTTAAACAATCAATGTATTTGCAGCATCCCTTCAGGGCCCACGGTGGGAGAAGACGATACATAAAACGCTTCCACTTTTTGAGTACACAAACTTACAATTACACAAATCATCATGATCATTAGCTAAGGCAGGAATCAGAGGCACTCACCCATCTAAAATTCTGATCAAATACCTTCGGCAAGAGGCTGTCCCACTGATTACCGTGTTTTGGTCTCGTCTGTGTGTATTTTAGAGCTAGACATAATAGATGCTACAAACCTGTTTTAAATCCCCAAAGACAAACAGACAAGGGCAGTCGAGGCATTGCTGTTGGTTCTCCTGCACGTAGATGCTCACAAGGGTTGTTCTTCTAGCATACCCCTTCACAATACTTTAAATATTCACTTTCCTGCCAGACATACAAACACACATACAGTATAGAGAGAACAGCAAGTCTTTACAATCTGTCTGAGCTAGTAGGTTAATCCGCAACAAGTCTAATAAACTGGCAGGGTTGGGGAGTCTAAACTAGGTGAAACAGATTTTAAAGGAGGAAAAAGAAGCTGTTGACAATTGCACTTTCATTTCACTCATGATGAGTGAGGTAGACATATACAAAAGGGTAAAAACACTACAAAGAAATATTTAGTTAAGCTCCCCTTTCAGTTACGACTCTCAACAATACGCTGTACAGCAGAAGAGATACTGGAATCACTTTCTGAGATGAGGACTCGGAGGCCTAAATGTTCAAAGGAACAGCCAACAAAAAGGTACAGAGGTCTTTAAAATCCCTTTCCAAATGTTTTATTCTTACGTGGGGCCCTGGTATTTCCTATGACCCCAGTCGCTTCAAAGTTCAATGAGACACTATTAGTTTCTCTGAGGAAATGGAAAAACTACAGTGTATCCATACAAAATAGTCTGATAATATCCATTTATAAAAGTGCTGGAGGTTGCTCAGTGTGAGTCTTAAAGGGATACTATTCTATTAAAATAGGATGAAAAATATATTTGAGAAATTTGTTGGCAAAAGATCTACAGTTATCAGCTAAGTGACGTAAAATAGTGAAAGGCCAAAAAACTAGCAGAGATTAGACTTTCAAAATGTTTGAGAATGAACAGATATGTTTCTTTTTGGCCATGTTGAAAAGCGAACCATCTATAATCTTTTGCTGTAATCAGTTGCTGGTGTTTGGAATGAACAGTTTGTTATCTTAAAGTTCATTGCGTCAACTGTGGCTTTATATCCTCTTTTCTTCGACACTGCTACGTGGATGTAATTAAGGGGAATTAACTTTTGTTAATTAGATTTAACAAACAGGTTAAGTCAGCTCGATTTAACTTATCTTAGGTCAAGTTCAATTATACATTGATCTTTTTTGTTGCTGAAATTTACCCACTCTTAGACTTGTGTGAGAAGGATTCAGGATATAGCAAGTACACGACCCAAAGACTGTCATACAAAATATTTTAAAATGACTTTACACAGAGTCCAGTGATAATAAAAAAAGAAACAAATTTTTTTATTTTAATCTAGAAGATGATTTTGTGGGAGATAATGGAAGGGGTAAAAACAGGTTGGGGCGGAGTCAATGAAAAACAGGCTGATTTTGGATTAGTTCTGCAGGCAGTTGGTTTTCGTGGGCTATGCAAGGGCTCCCATGGGGTCCCAGGCTGGGAGCACTGTGGGCTCCTGCTGCATGACCTCTAGCACTTCAGGAGTGAGGACACTCTTATCCACAACCACCTCGTACACGTACTCGGAGAACCACTCATCTGTCATGATCAGATATCCTGCAAGAGAGAGAGGCAGAGATGAGGCTCGGACAAGATAAACGACCGAAATGAGAGATGAGCCAAGGAGAGATATTGGAATAGAGGGGGTTTAATTTGCTGTGAGGGATCCAACAGAAGCTCTTTTGAGACCTTGTCTATTCATTATCTACAGCAAACACATTCACTACTGCTGGTCTTATGGTAGCATCATCATCGTGTACAGGACACCATTGGCCCAAACTTGATTTAAAACAGATTTTTAAGGAATCACAATCATGTTTTAGAAGCCAGGAGTTCTCATTTAGACTAGATTATCAGCAGATGAAATTAATTGTTTTGTATCATGCAATAAATATGAGCAACAGGATATGATGTCACGCTTTAGTGATTCTGTTTTCAAAAATAAACAAATCATAATTAATTCAAAGGTCTTATCAAAAAATTATAAGCATCACACTTGGTTTTATAACAGCTCATATCTGCAATCACACCAGTAATTAAGCAATATTTATAGTGTGCGGTCTTGCCCAGTTTAGTGCCCGACTTGACGGGATTTTCGTCACACGGGAAAAGCCGATTAGGCTTGCGAGTAAAACTTAAACAGCAAACAGTGTTCAGAGCTGCCAAATCTGATGTTAAACTAGGTTGTGCTATTAAGTTTTTCTGATTCACCTCTCTCTCCATTAGCACCGCACGTTCTCCATTGTTCCACGGGAGAGCCTCACCCTGCCTAGATTGCATATCTGTTTCTCACCTTATAAAAAATACACAACTGCTCATTTTAACATCTCCTGTAACAGGAAGCTCCTGTTCCTCTCCTAATCGCTTTCACTGTTATTTCATTAAACACAAAAGTTTAAACATCTGGAGAGTTTGACCCAGCTAAAAGCAGGAAGTACGTGATGAAAAGATTTAACATACAAATGTATTAAGAACTCAACATTTTTCATTTTCATTTAAACATTGAACAATGCATAATTTTATAGGCATGCAATAATGTATAATAGTTTAATGCTTTGCTTGTCAAATAACCCAAAAACAAACTGAAATTTGAAGAATGCATCTTGATTTCTGCTACAAAACAGCACAAATATTTACACAAGCTTAAAGTCCTAAAAGCAGATTTTGATTAAGTTCATAATGAAAATCATCCATTCCTGAGGGACAAGAAATGTCTGAGAGCATATTTACATCTTGGTTCATTTTGACAGTGCTGAAATTTACAAGCTACAGCGGCCACCAGTTAAATGTTTACAGTATTATAAATATTCTGTCAAAATCAGTTACACAATTCCCCCCAGCGTCTCATTTGTGCCACAATATCGAAGGATAAAACAGGCAGAAAGAATCAATCTTAGAGGTCTGAAGCATTTATTTTTCCAAGAAACTTCAACCTAACATATCTTATTACTGTCTAATCTCCAGGGGAAACAACTGTTACGACCAATTTGAGAGCCATTAACCCAGCCGACCTTAATAACACATTTTTTATTCCTTAACACAGATAAATCTGCTCTCTCTTCTCCTCTAGCTTTCAAACAACTATTGCTTGCAAACCACAAAAAACACAGATTTTTACGCAGGCTGTGATTTGTTTGGAGTTCATATACAGCTGTGGTTGGATGCGATTAGTAATTTAAATATAGGAATAACCCTGTGCTGCAAGGCTTCAGATTTCATAAGTATATCAACTTTTTTCTACAATATTTATAGTTTCTAGGGGATTTGTGGTTTTTGTTTTATTAAAAAAATGTTAGTGATGCATGTCCTAGGTCTATGTGATTGTTTCTCGTTCATTTGCATCAAACAAAAAACACAAAATCAATAAAAAAAAAAGCAATACATTAATTACATTACATTAACAAGCTGCATGAATGGAAATGTAATTCATGCATATGGAACAATTTGGGATGATTTACACACCAAAGTTTATTAACTTTAGGGTTATTTAGGGTTTGCCCAAATCAATAACAAAAAAAGAGGCACTTCACCTTTCCAGCAAACTCTTTTTGAACACACAGATTTCTAAAAGTCAAAATGCCTTAATCTTTTAAGGAATGCAGCTCTACACACACACTTTCTCTCTCCAGGCAGCCAAAGCGAATTAATCAGCCGCTCAATGTAACGTCTGTTTTAAATAAGACAGTGGGTATAGACACGAGGACCAGCTGTGAGCAGATCTACAGATGTGCCCGTCTGACTAGCAAATACAGCATGTCTGCTGAATGTAGAGAGGCCCAGCTCAGACCCCGTGCTAAATCAAATATCCGACTCTGTCTCCTCAGACAAAAGTTAATTATTAAGTCACTGGAAAGCAGAGTTAAGAGGCTCCAGAGGTAATCCTGCTACAGATTGAATCATTCAATGCGAAAAGCCAAATATCTGTGAATTATAAAGCGTATGTGAGAGGCGGACCGCCTTAGACCTCTCACCTTTGTTCCCACGGTCATCTCCCCAAGAGTTTTCCACACGCCACTTCTCGTAGCATCCCTCCTTCCCGTTCTGAGGAGTGGAAGAAGATATAATTTGCCAGTATTTAAAACTGTACTGTACAGACTTGGAAAAAGATATTGGTTGGGTCCCTTCTTCCCTTCTTTTTTCCAATAAAAATAAAAGATGATGATGAAATGGCAACAAAAGCAAAATAAACAAGGGTATAGTTTAACTTATGAACAGTAATCTTTCTGCACGACGGATGTCTTCAGAGAGATTAAAAAAAACAAACTGTGACCCGGTCACAGTAACTGTGATAGCTGTTAATGAGCAGACAGGGTCATGAGATTTATGTTGAATTTAATCTGTTGAATATTGCGCAACTTCCTGTACTCTCCGATTCCGTGTTGTGTTTACTTTACCTTGTCAGTAACGGCGGTCAGGATCATGGCATGTGTCATGAGGGAGTCTCCGTAAATCAACCTTTCCGCCTTGGACAAGTTTTTCACAGAGACGCCAAACACCAGCTCATGGTTAAACCTGCACGAATGTGTAAAGAGACTTCAGTATCATACACAGACGTCTTAGCTTATTTTAACTGGGTAAAAATACTCACACATTCATGTCGTTGATGCCCAGTTTGCTATGAAAATGTTTGCCTACGTCACAGCCGAACCACACAGCCTGATTACAGACAGAGAGACACTAATTAATACAGATATACCAGTGTTTGGATGGAAACAAACAACAATATCATTCATTATCATTTCATTACACCATCACAACCTTATTGCCTTAACCTCATCTCTAAGCATAATCATTTTGCACAACCAAGCCAATGCTGGGTGAATATGACTGAAAACACACACTTTTTACCTCTCCATTCTTTATTGAATCTGCAGCAGCTTTCTTCAACAGCTCGATGGACTGATTATTGTACAGTGTCTTGCGGGCGCCCACCATGTTACTCAGAAACTCAACGCTGTACAGCTTCCCATATGTGTTCTGAGGCCGAGGGTCATTAACCAGGCAAATCTGCATGGGTTTACTTACTGTGAGTAAGTGTTACAACCAATGGAAAGCATTGTGAAGACAACTAATGGAAGGAGGAGTTGTTCATACCTTGTCCTGAAGATTATAAAGGGGCTTGACGTGTTTTGTGTAGAACTCCAGAGGAGTCATGGGAGGCATACGGTGGAAGTTCTTGTCTTTATCCCGGTATTCCCAACAGATGGTTTCTGGAGGACTGCCCAGACACACACTAACCACTCGAAACACCTGAAAACATCAAAAGAAAGTCAATAGGAAACATTTATGCATTTGGCAGACACTTCCAAAGCAAGTACATCACCTAGGAATCGAACAGAAGCATAAGGGCTAAATGGCACCTAACCAGCATCTAACATTCAAACACGGTTGATTAAAAGTTTGCGGTAAGTTTGAACTCTATAAAGATGGATTGTGATATCTCAAGTATGCTGGGATAACTAACCACATTAGACAGAGCTCTCGCTTTGACAGGATGAGTGGTAAAAACACAAACATTGTGTCTGGGCTTCTTATGTTTGACTGGGCTCTGGTGGTCTCTGTTACACTATTCTGAAGTCGAACTGTTTTTAGTTCTCAGAACTTAGCCTTTGTAACTCCAAAAGAGCAATCTCAGGCATTTCCTGCCCTCTCCTGACGGTGGCCTCAGCTTAAATATGGGAACGCAGATTTCTGGTAGCCAAGATTAACTTGACCTCGATGATGCACGCTGGTTGATCCCAAACACGCCACAGACAGGAAGGCAAAAAACGGGACAGATAAGATGCTTTGGTCCTTTTTTGGTCAAATGCTAGTAAGTGGATGAACAAGGATAAAAGTGAAAAACTGAATATTTATGATTGACTATTTTCCATTTTAGACTTTTATTTGAATCTTCTACAGACATAACGTTATTTTTTGTCGTATTTCTTCACAGAGAAAAGTTACACAGAGGGTGGATAAATGATGACAGAATTTTTATTTTTGGATGAACTAAACCTTTGGGGCCATGTTTGCTGTGACCATTACCAGACATCACTTCAGATGCATTTAAAGCGTAACCAGCCCTTTTTCCTCCCTCTCTACTCCAGCCCTATCCCGGAAAAATAACCCTACAGCGTTTCAGTTTGTTTTCTCTATTCAGTCTCCCCAGAGGGAGAGTAAATACCAGCAGCGCCCGTCCCGTTTTCCTCCTCGCTGACCCACACAAACAGCCTCTGCATCGCACGCTCTCACATCCTCGGCAGGTTAGATAAACGTGCGGGCTGTCCAAACAACAGTTTTTTGGCCTGTTGAAAAGTGCCGCCCGGGCAAAACAATGGGCGAGACTCGATGACGTCAGTGCGGAGCCAGAGAGTCAATATTGAAGCACCTGTCAGTGTCTGGGTGGCCACAGGGAAGCAGGAAGAGCCGTGAGGTTGAATCGAGAAGGAACGGCTGGCTCGCGGGCTGGGAAGATGAGCACGCCACACTGCAATGTAAATCTTTCAGTTTAGCAAAACATGCCCTCCAAAAGCACTAAATCTCATCTCCTCTGGCTGTTCTGTCATGCCTTGACTCTGGATCGGGGTGACTTGCGTATCCTGTGTGCGAACCTTTTAACAAGACCAAGGTGTACGGGTGAAATGTTTGAATTTTCCTGAAATGGTTGTTGTTTGTTTCTGTGTGGCCCAGAGCTGACGGTTTATTGCACAAAGAAACAATATAACTGATGTTAGTATAATTGCTTAAAATAGGCACAGGATCTGAAAAATGAGTAAAGTCCAGGCAGATTGAAATGAGGGATTTTGTGAGGGATTACCGAAAAACGTTTTTATTTATTCTGAAGAAGCCACGGCTTGCCGGCTATTGCCCAGACTTGACCAATATAAAGCAAAACATTATCAAAAATAAAATAATCAAATAAAATAAAAATCAAGAAATAAAACTAAAATCAAACTAAAATCTGTGAGTTTGGGACGGGATTATCTGTTTGGACAACCAAAGACACGTTACATGACAGATAACATCTCACATTCAACACTAAATGATGGTTTCAGGAACTGGAATGAGGATAATTTTGTCCAGGTATGGAAAGACACATGTGTCACCTTTTATTCTTGTGACCTGACATGTCTTATCTGGAAACAAAAACACCTGCTTACTGTTAAAAAAATACGCCCTCATGTAGACACAGTGCGCTGCATGTCAAAGCAGCCCATACGTTTGGTAACTGTTAACAAAATTCAGACCTAAGTAAAGAACATGCTGTCTTACATCTGAGTAACTAAAGTGTTGGGAACTATCCGTGCAGCTGGCTGGACATACAAAGCCGTAACGTGGCACGAGTCCAGCGGCATGTGTAGAGTACATGGCCGTCGACATACTGTTTACCATAAACAACTGCAGAAATTGTTACTGAAACCACATCGACTGCCTTTAACGTTTTTGTTTGTTTGTATCGGTTACCCTAAACACAGCTTTACAAGGGAAAAGTAACAAAGTTCAACACCAGACGTCATGTGAATAACTTGCCAAACTGTTTGCTTTGCTGCTTTCATTACGAGGCCGATAAAACACAAAGCCAAAGTGAAATTTATAGCACGATTCATAGCTTGAGGGGCTTGTGTACAGATGACAAGTGCAACTGATTAACATGAACTTCTCCTGTAAATATTCAAAAACATGCCGCAGACGAGCTCAACAAGGCAATTTCAGTATGCGAATGTTTTTTTATGTTCATTTTATAAAAGCTCATTTATTATAAAGAAGCTGCAAAAATGTTTTCTTCAACATCAGTAGCTATAACGTCACAAAGATGATGTTAACAAACGTCCGCCCAACGTTTGAACATCAGTAACAACTACTTGGTGTTCTGCAACTTGGCCTCACCAATCACTGGACTGTTTTGTGTTTGATAAATGAATTTAGACACGTTACGTTGAATAAGATGAGAGATTGCTCCTACAGCACCATCTGTGTATCACAGGGAGTTTGATGCGTGTTTCATGCATGTTCTGCAGCACAGAGACCTGTCAGATACAGTTCAGAGTGAAACTCTCCAGTCCACGGCTACATCAGGACTGCCATCCCACAAATCACTCTGGTTAAAAGTGTCTTTGATCTACATGTGGTTCTGAGAAAACTGTACATGCGTACATGCAGGAACATATATTGCGTGTATGTCATATTATCTACATAACAAAAAGCAGAAAGGCAAATGTTTTTTATATACAGGAAATGTACAAGCCTAAAACCAAAAAGCATGTAATTCTGATTTGTGATACAGTATGAACAAAAGCAACGATTCCTCCACGCCCCCATTAAATACACAAACACACGAGTGTACACACGCTTTCTAACAACTCCTTTACTAGTGAAGTGTTACAGAAAACAAACCAACACCAGGTGGGCAAACAAACAGCCTGTCAAAAAACGGGAGAATGTGTTTCACAACAAGATAAACAGGGAAGTAGATTGTGCTTTGCCATGTTTATCGTGGGAGAGAAGAGCAAATTTTCGAGTGATATTAACTTAGATGCGTATGTCCCTCTGCAGATGAAGGAGGTATAGTAATATTGCCAGTGAGATTGCCTTTGCCACTAAACGACAGACAACGGGAGATAAAGATCATGTTTGTGGAACATTCTGTCATCAACTCCTGGCGCTTGTTTTCTCACATACACAATTCCAAGCAAACACATAAAAGATATATTCAAATAAAACACACATAGACATTTGCGAAACCAGGTCACTTTTTTCTGTGTGCGCAGCTTGGTTCACAGGTGGTGGACATTGTTATTGCTCAGCTAGTCGTGAAATGCTTGTTTTATTATTAATGTGCATGTTTCATTAACATGTCAGTGCAGAATTGAAACGAGATGGACATATATTGGGGTACAAAAACTATTGGAACTACAAGTGGTACTATATGAAGTTTTATATAACGAATTATAAATTTCCATCTATATATTTTTTTTCTGTATTTATTCAACCTTTTTATTCAAGGCTGTTAAATCTACGTTCCTTTAGGGAACTAAAGTTGGCATCAATTTTACAGACTCAATTTAAAGTAGTGATCATGATGTCATTCTGTTTGTCGATTGTGGAAATGCTGTGGAAAGCTTTTACGCCTTTCTGAAAGCTGATACGGTGGCCACGGTTTTTCAAAGCTGGCAAGTGACGATAAGGAACAGACAGTTGCAAATCCCATCGTTTTGAAAAGTGATGTTGGTGAAGTAAGGCTGACAGTTTCACCGTTCTCTCTGTTTAGGGGAAATTTGCATTTTGAGTTTGCATTTACTGAGGCTGTAAAGGGCCTGTGACAGATAAGCTCTCAATATTGGTGTTATCATACAGACTTACAAGAAGCAGTCATACAGCGCCCTCATCTGGCTCAAGAAAGAGGTATTATTCTATTAACAGAACAGAAGGGTTAGGTCACATCAGGCCCTTAAAACACAAACTCACCTCCTCAATCATGGTGTCTATAGTTTCATTCAGCTCGGTTTTAGTGGCCTCACTGGCTACCATGTTCCTCAGCCTTAGACAATACTCTCTCAACTGAAACACACAGAAAACACATGCAAATAACTTTTTCTCATAATAAATGAATGTAAATGTGATCTGCTTTTTAAGGTACTTAACATCATCAGCAAAAGCAGACACACATATCAGTTAATCCTCAGGCAAACATCAAATTGTGAACATACCACTTTTATGAATCTACCCCATGACTCTGAAATAAGATTTGCAAATTGTTATGGTTTTATTCTTTTGAGGATGAAGTTCTCCCATTGTTCTGCCTTTACTGGCAAACTACGTCACAGTCATTTTAGTTCTCTAATAAATGTCACGTGCACGGGCTGAAACATTGACAAGACAAACAAAGTCTTAATTGTTTCCTCTCTGCTTGTCCTTAAGAAGTCACCACACTTACAGCCAGTAAATCCTCTGTAAATGAAAGCTGGAGGAGATAAACAGTGCTGTGGCCTGACAACGTCATTCAAACCAACCTTGTGATTGAGGATATCGTTCATTCTGCGGGACGCCTCAGAACTGTGAGACTCGGGGAAACACTTCTTTGGAACGACACCATATTTTTCTGAAAAACAACCGTTTGTATAATTAGAATATAAATGGGCTACTTATTGAACCGAAAAGGAACATGAAGACTTATTAGATTTCAATTTGCAATACTATAGGAGTAGTAACAAGACTATACTGACCAATAAGGTTAACCAGCATATCCCACTGTCCACCATCATTGGTAGGATTTGATAGCAGAAACTGAACCAATCTGCCATCTACAGGCTCCTTCCGTTGAGCGGTCTCAACACAGGCATGCAGAAAATAAAAACACCTCTCCACCTAAAGAGAAAAAGGCAACGGGAGGGTCAGCGGGCCACAAACATTCAACAAACACAATTCATCACAAACAAAAGAGGTTTTGCATGTTTACCATTAACACAATGAGAGCAACTAACAGGCTGCAAAATCTACACAAAGCACAATGTAGTTCTTGCTTACAGTATATCAGCCTGGTGAAAATAAATCCAGTATTTCTCTGTTCAAACAGTCAAGGTATTTCTGATTAAACTAAATGTAAGTGGGAATCTGGACTTACCTTATCCCAGAAGAAAAGATATGACTGGCTAAATTCAAATTCTTCAATGTTAAACTTCTTCATAAACGGAAGACGCATGACATTGAGGCATGAGAAGATCCAACATCTCCCTGACAGAAAACAAACAACAGACAGTGAAGTCTTTAAAGGTGCACCAAGTAATTTATGTTTGTCTACACACTTCCACATTTCTGACCTTTTGCATCTTTGCAAACAACTGACATGCCATTTGTCTACAACTTTATAATGACAGCTATTGGCATTAATGCAGTAGTAACTCATGCATTCTCTTCCATTTCCTTATGTTTAACCAGTTGATCTACCCGTTTCTAAGTGCAAAAAAATAGTGCCTAAAAACCAGGTCTGATTGGTCAAGTGAATCTAGAATCTGTACAGGGCTTCCCTAAAACTAATTTGATGACAAGCAGTTTAGCTTAGTCAATTTTAAAAATATGTGTTGAACATACCTCATTTAAAACATAATAAAATCAACTGTACTTTTGACAAACACATGTAAAACTGCCCTGTAGTTTTCAATTGCAAATACCATTAAAATCATTGCAAAATCAGTTGTCCAGCAGGATGAGTACCTGAGTTTTTCTGGTTGGTGACAGGTTTGCCTTCTGTGGGGATGCTGTGCTGAAAGATGTGGACTGTGTCCTGAACGGTCTGCCGGTGCAGACACACCTCTAACGGGTCAATGCAGGTTGAGACATTCTGGGCCAGCAGATATCGAGGCTCCGAGCGGAAACGCTTGACAAAACCAGATACTTTCTCATGACTCAGGCCTGGGCAGAAAAGGACATAAAACAAGGGAGCTCAGTTTTTATACACGTTCATTTTCATTCATTCATTTAGCAGACGTCTTATCTAAGCAGACAAATAAGTTTTCATCCTGAGACGACATTTAAACCCATAATGTCACATTGTTTAGTCATGCATGTTGAGAACATAGTTGTGTTAGGTGTGGTTTGCACGACAATATCACAACAATATTCATACATGAGGAAGAGATAGATTTTAGCAGCCGCTTCAGCACACCGTTGCATTGCTGGGCCAAAACATTATACAACTGTCTGACTTTACATAAGTTAAAACAACAGTAACAGGAACCGCAAAGATGCGTGGCACAATACACAGAAATTAATAGTTAATCATTTGCAAATATAGTTTTCAGTATCTCTGGTCAAAGTCCTGTAAATTTATCAACAGTCTGATTGGACAACTTTGAACTGTCATTGATCGTTTGAATAAAATATTTTTAACCCAAACGTAGTGATGACACTCATTGTGACATCAACTGAACCCATTGTTTTGAGAGTTCCCTACCGTAATAAGCTATACCGGCGTTTAGCTTATTTTTTATATTCCATACATTTATTTTGCAAACACTTAAACGTAATCACCAGCTTTGATATATACTACGCGTTTCTTCTTTGATTTAACTCAAGCATCAACGATCAAGTGCCAAAAGTCGATCTTACACCTTTGCTTAGTCACTTTCAGTACTAGTAAACAGCTCCGGCTAGTTAGCCACACATGCTACTGGATTCACATCAACATCACTAAAGATCTGAGCCCTCACCCGCATCGATACATGACAAGACACAATATTTACACATACACACCTGTGTCCATGTTTGCAGGTAAGGTGAGGTGGTGATCAAGTCTGATTTGTACGTCTTTGTTTATTTCATTCGCCGACAGCCAGTCAGTCCGTGCGGAATTCCGGAAACAGGAAATCCAATGAAATCGCGTGTCTTTCAGTCGGGGTTGCCATATCTAGGGGAAACTCCCCATTTCTGGGGCACTATCATCTATGGGGGCTGTAAGAGGTCGATGGAGTAGATGGGTGTCCCTTATGGTTTGTTTTTTCATTGTGTATTCACTTTTTCAAATGACAAGATACCAAGGTACAGTGACAGTGTCAGGTGTAAAAGTTCAGAAATCAAACAAAATGTATACTGCAATAACAAAGTATTCCGGATTTAATAAAATATCGTTTTTAATAATGCTTGACAATATACTTTTGCAACAGATTCTCGCATTAACTTTGTGCTGTATTGCATTGCAACAGTTTGTTTTCTACACAAAGTCTATGTATGTATTTTTTCACGCTAGAAAGTGCAGAGAAAAAGATAACAATGTTTATACAGAGAGAATTGTAAAGTCTGGATACTCTGTAAGCACTCTGTCCCTTTCGCTGCTTCAAAAACCGCATGCTGTCACTCACCCTCACCAGAAGGATTATGGGATTGACAGAGACGCAAAGAAACCGAGACAGCCTGCTGCTACTTCAGCTACAGTGAAAATGTAAGGTAAGACAGGTGTGCCAGATAGAGTAGTTGTTTGTAGATATTCCCAAATGTTCTTTATAAATTATAGTTATATCTACTTTCTCATTTCTGACGCGTCGTGCGTGTCAGAACAGCTATGCGACACCTTGTGTGCTTAACTGTTCATCACTGTAGTGTAAACAAAAGTTTTACGTGCCTAAGATTAAGATTATACAGTTCGAATCAATAAAACGAAAATATGTTTATTTCTTAGTATAATATTTTAGATAATAAATATTATAGAATGATTTAAACTAATATTTTAAATTAATAAACTTCATTTATACGTATTTTTCGATAAGTAGCAGTTAGCAAGTCATTGTTACAAACTATAAAGCTTTACAGGGTGATCGGCTCGGAGCGACTTGTTTTACATTATGCCTTGCTTCTTTAACAAAAGGTTAAACCAAAGGCAAGGTTGAATTCCATCCTGATGTAGCATTAAGAGCAGGTACAGTAGATTCATAATCATTAAACCAAGCTGTTTTGTTTTACAACTGATTTGTTTCAATTTAAGAACGATGCATAATTCAATTAACAAAAGGGAAAACATAAAAAAATAAACTTGAAATCAACTCGAAAATATAATTTGTTAAAAAGTTCAGTAACTTCATAATATTCAGTTTAATACTACTGTGAGACTGCTGCCCTCTAGTGTCGTTCATTTTTACTGTCACTTAAAATAAAATGACTCCAATGCGACTCTAACATCTTGCCACAAGAGGACAGTAACGTTGCAACCTCTACAGCAGCACTGCTTCCAATACTGTTAATTAATGTAAAAATTGTGTTTTAATTGTTTTTATCGCTAAAAATACATTTCTTGATACATTTCTTAGTAAGATATATTGGTGGTAATTTACTGATATTATATTGTTTATGATGCAGACAATGTATATCATGGTGTACGTTTAAACAAAAATATAGCTTTAAATACTGGTGAAAAATAGACAAAAATGTAAATGTAAATAAGTAAACTAAGTGTTGGGAACAAAATAGTGATTAAACTATACTGGCTTTGTAGTCTCTGCAGAAGCCTTTTGTGTAGGTTTGTATTCTGACAGCAGACATTGGACAAAGAAACAGCTTTGTGCCCTTTACCTCTGTTTTTACAATTCATTCACAAGATGAAGACTCTTGTTTATTTTTTCTTTATGTTTTGTGTATTTTGGTTTCCAAGTTGATATTCCAATGATAAGATCTAGAGAAGGAAAGCCAACTTGCACATCAAAATACCCAAGAGTATAAGCATGATAATTGAAATACAAACAATATGTGTAGCCATGGTAAAAGAATGAACACAGATTAATGTTGAGGCATTTCATTTAATGATAGCAATGATATAAGAAAATGCCTTAAAATCTAAGAAATAAATAATTCCATATTAATTTTTCTGGTTAAGACAAACATTTTTTGTTGTGTTTATTGCTGGTGTTTGTTACAACAACTTATTCCAAACAAAGCCAGTTAATGCCAGAAGAATTATCAAATACCTTAGACTTCATTTAAACCTGCACGCTGCCGTGTTGTTGCTTATAAATAAATGCGAAAGTGAATGCCAGATGTTGCTCATTCTGGCTATTTCTTAAGGTTTTTCTCAGCGAGTTGCAGAAACAATAGTGCGGGTGCATGTATAGAGAAGGGGGCAGATGGGGTCCCCTCTTCAAACAATGTGTGGAGCGTGGGGGAGGGTGATATGCATTGAAAGTCATCCACAACGAGATATCATCCTTTCACCAGTGTGACAGAGGGGGAAAAACTGCACGGGTTTATGTGAAAGCTCATAAACCCATATTGCAGTAATGGAGAGGTTTAGCTACAGCCATCTGTCCGAAATTTACATTTGTGTAAAATGCTTTACAAGTAAACAGAATGTGATGTGCTATAACTAAGCTTTCTTTCTAAATAATTATAGAATTATTAACATTTTCCTAGCATTTTTTGTCATTTTATTTGCATGCAGTTCATGCTGCTACTTTGTGAGGTGTTTGTCTTCTCCATGGTAACTACCTGAAACTGGTTAACTGTAAGACAAATGAACAGAAACCTCCATACCTGTGCAGAATATAGTATTGACATTGCAATGACATCATTGCATTCCATAATTTTTATATTACTGAAGCTTTTGTCAGTCTAAATGCAATAATCATTTAAATTAATTAAATGAGTAACAGCTTCACTGGAATGTTAGATAACTTTAATTTAGAATGTTTGGCATTAAATGCATTTCATGGAAGGCTAGACCTAAATTAACTGTTTTATGGTAACTCATTTTGTTCCTTACTCTCAGTAAATAAGAGCCAAATGTCTCAGTACTGGTTTGGCAGGTACCTCACACACACACTGAGCATGGGTCTATGTATTTCAGATGATACTGGCTAACTGCTGGGGTTTTTCATAGAAATTGTGTGAGGTTGCTCTTTGTGTGCATGCTGTAGTAGGCGCAGCATCACCTGCGAGAAGAACTGTGTTGACACAGTCAGAGACACACACAGTGCGTGTCAGTGTATGTGACAGGATTCTGAATCACTGTTTTTGTATGAGTTGGTTTTTTGCAGGTGCCTTGTAAAGATTGTAATTTTTGTTTATACAGTTGCATATCATTTTTCTGGTTTATAAAACTGTTCAAATTGAATCACACAATTAAATGAATTAAGCACGTATTTTATGAATTAGATAAGAAAAACATGAACAAAACCATGAATAATACTAATGATGATGCTGATAATGTTTAAATTAATGTAAATTACATGCGTACTTAAAACTACGACTTTATTCATGCATGCCTGCGCTCATTTTACGATGATGCTCTCGCATTTGTATCACAGCCGCCGCCTCCTGTATTGTCATGTGACACACAGGATTTATACTAAACATTGCCGGAGAAAATCAAATCTCGTCCAATCACAGTTCGAGATGGGCGTGTCTGTTTCTTACATCTGACAGCTGTAGCTTGGGCTCCACATGACGTCACCCGCCGCTCTGCGCTCCAGCAGTAACGCGCAAAGATGCTCTGAAAGCAAGACTGCAGCATCTCCGAGTCAGAGCCTACAAAAAAACATCGCATCTCCTTCAAGCATCGCACTTCTCTTCCCTGGACTCTACTCAACACCTATAACTGCAGGGTTTATCTTGCATGCGGGGTCCGAGGAGTTTTTCTTTCGCCTCTTGTACGTTTTCCGTTATTATTTATTGTTCGCGTAAGTTACGAATTTTTAGCACCGAGTCTTTTTAGTTTGGCTGGCCATTGAGGTCATAGTTTGTCTTCACGAGAAGAGCGCCATCAAAGAGCGGTGCTTGATATTAAAAGGGAATTAAATCGCCACGAGTGAGGACGTTTCCCACATCACTTGTAATTAATATCAGTACATCCTGAACGTAATCGAGCGACTGGATATCGATGCGTCTTTAATTCTGTATCTGCGCTACAGCGAAGACTCGGTGTGGTTCACGGTGTTTTGACGGAGGATCGCAACCACAACGACGCACCCCACACATTCACATCATCGTGGTTTCACCTTTAGAAACAACATATCAAATACGTATCGCGTATAGGGAAAACGAGGCAGCGTTTACAGCTTCTTTATAAAAAATGATGGCCGGTGGGGCAGTGCAGCAAAACGGGATTTTCTCCAATCCGCATCATCACAATCAACCGCCGCACATGGAGTCTGATCCCCCCGATTCCCGCAAAAGACCCCTGGAGACCCCGACGGAGGCCAGCAGCACCAAACGCACAAACACTGGAGGTAAGGCTATTTTGGGCATCATCAAACACGTTTATGCTGCCCCAAAATACAATGTAAACAGATAGCACACTATATCGGACATCTGATAAAAAAGGTTGCGAACTGAGACATTTGCTATGTTAAGAATATATAGAAAATAAGGATGAAAACGTAATGGTTGCCATTGGCAGGTTCATTTTCCCTGTTCTAACGCAGCATCTCACCGTGTTCCCAAACGTGACCACGTTGATCTAGAGTGTAAAATCGAAAGGGGCCATGCTTTATTAGTAATGCGTATTTGAGAACTTGTAAAACATCAAATTCCTTTTTTAACGTTATGAGAAATATCATCTGCGTCAATTTGAAGTTGTCTGGAATTGATGCGTGCGACCGCCTTTAGTTTTACCGACGTAGCGCGACAGTAAAAGTCGTTTGCAATAGACATATCCACTGTCTGTGCAAATAGAAGTCTTGGAATAAGGGGGTCGTCTAAATATAACATAACCGTAAATAATATATACCCAAACATAAGAAACATTGCAGTGCGTTTAGACGCATCTTTCTCTTCATCGCAAATGACCTTGCGTTTGATCGGGCGCGTTTCTTTTATTTTGAAATTTGGCCTTAAACGCTGTAGTTTTGATCAATACATGAAATATTTTAATGTAAACGCACTATTTATAGTACTGATTAAAAGAATGTTACAATAATAAAAATGGGTATTTGAAATTTGGTTGAAAAGCATGGCCTAGACTGTTTGTACACATTTGCATGCCTACTACACAAATCTGTGTAACTATCAGCATCTCATCATTCATCGCAATTACAATCTTATAGTTCCAACTGTAGTGTCCTTTTAGTATTTGTTTTGCTTGTCTGCTAAATAAATGTGGATTATTTAAGTGTTTAGATTGCTCGTCTGCTAAATGAATAAATGTAACTACATTCCGTCAGATACAGAAATGTGTCTACTACCAAACCAGTTTTTGTTTACTAAACTGCTATTCAACTACCATATAGAAACAAATGTAGACAACATCTATTTCTTATCTGGAAAAATAATGGCGCATAAATGAAATGATTGGGGGATGTTTAAATGTGAAATAATCGATGCAGAAAGCGTTATGAATTGTCAAGAGGAAGAAGCATGCTGCACCCGTGGGAGGCATAACCTGCACATCATCCATTTGCTCAAATGAAAAGACTTGGATAAAGAGATCTGGCCTTTACTGCAATTCATTTGCCAAGAGTGATTATTCTAACCAAATATTAAGTTATTCCAAAACAGTTTCAAGTGTTATTTATATGGTGTCATTTGTATATTTACAGTAATGTAAAATGTTCATCTACAGCAGAGTTCACTTTTAATAAATCATTTAATTTAATTGACTGTTTGGTAAGTGTTGCTTAATATGTGGAAAGGAATAGAAGCCTTTGCATTTATATTTAAAAGCATCTCTATTTAGGCTCAATATGTTTCTTGATGCTTTTGAATCTTTCAGTCTTGATGGAGGGTGAAAATACATAGTAGTGCACTACTAAAATAATGAACACAGAAAGGACTTAGTTTTTGTGCTTTATATTTGGACACCAGCAGTTATAAAAGTATAGCGATGGTCAGGTTAGTCTGAATGTGTTAAAAGATACTGAACTGAAAATACAAGATAGACTAAACTAATCCCGCAAACCAGATGGAATATTTCTCCAGAGTTAAAACGATAAAATGTCTAATTTGTTTTCTTATAATATTTATACAATATTTGATTAAATGCTTATAACTTTGTGTTATCCCCATTAGGGAAAATGTGCCTAAAAAAGTTAAAATAGAGATTGTGATAAAAGCCAGTTGGGTCGAAAACAAGAAACATTTTCCTGTCAGATGATTATTAAGGCTGAACACTATTTCAAGTTTTACGAAAGAGCCTCGTTCCACTTTCCTTTAGCTGTCTCGTAAGATGTAATGTTTTAATTTTGTAAATGGATGGACTGGCACACGGCACAGTACCGCTTGTCCATTTTTTTAGGGTTGGTTTAGGAGATACAGATGTAATAGCTGGATGACGTGAGCGTATTGTGATTCTCCTAAGGCCATAAGAAAGCACGATAGAGTGTGCGTGTAGAATCATGTGTTTATTTTACTGTTTGAAAACATTTTTGATGCTGTTTGTCACCCAGATAGCGACTAGCCTCTTACTTATGCCTGCACATGAAAGAATAGGCTCTGTCTTAAAAGGAGATGTTACATAAACATGATCTGCCAACTGTGTTTGAAGATTCACCTCCACCCTCTGAGACAGCACTGTAAAATAACCAATTCGCTGCTGTCGCCCAGCACAATCGGTCATATCCCACAATGCACTGCTCTCACAAGCTTTCTGATTGAGCATGCAAATTTTAGTAAGAGTGTTTTTGATAGGCTCAGCAGAAATACATTCACAGTACTCCCTCATCGCTTGTTTGATGCAATCGGGTGATCGTTTTTTTCTTCACCCCCATCTCTGTCATATCATCAATAGAGGGAAGTTATTGATTATCCATTCATCCCATGTCTGCCTGTCGATTTCCGTACGATCGGTTCAAAACGGAGGAGGCGCAGCCTCAGTTTTTTTCTTTTGAAGCACTGCGTCAAATGGCGGGGATTTGGGAGGGTGCTGTAAAAGGCGGCCCCACATTGGATAATTTGCCCGTCTGTCTCGTCTGCCATGGAATGGAGGACGGGACCTTCGATGAATATGGATGAAAAAAGCAGTGCGAAAAGACCTAACCTCCTCTTCAAGCCTTCACGCTTGTAAGAACAAAGCACGCTGTGCGTTGCTCACACGCAGCAGTCAACTGAATCCTAGTACAATGTTTATATCGGAAGCCATTTTGGTCAGGCAGTTGCTTGGACACCCTAGCGGAGAAAGTGGTCCTTTCATCACTACACTAAAATTAGATGCTTGTTTGTTATGCCTAAGCACAAATGATCTCTAAATCGATGATGAATCCCAAATCTAATTCAGTATAAGTCTGTGGTGCTAAGTTTTTGAGAATGTAGATACAATACAAAAGCAAACAAAGAAACATGCCAAAATCTTTTTCCTCACGCACACTCTTATCCAGCTTAAGGCTGCTATATTTGTCTTTATTACTCTTTGGCTATAGTCTGGTTTGTTGGCCCATAACGCCCCCAACAAAAGCTCTCAGGATTTGTGCCTTCAGTCCTCGGGTTGATGTTGCTTATTCTGGACCGCTGCTCTCTTGGGAGCCTCTAGCAACCATTGATTGTGTTTACACTCACTGGTTTATTACGAGTAATACCCCATTTGGGCTTTTTTATTAATTATTTTGATTTCTCTATAGTATAGCACACACATACATGCAAATCATCTAAGCCAGACAAGACTTAAGCGCTATGTTACGCTTATGTAATTGTACTGGAGGCGAAAACAATAATAAGATAAGAGCGAACCTTCATGTTCTTGTTTTGTTCCCTGTGTAGCTCAATGGGAGTGGTAGGTTGGGCCCATTTCCCTCAAAGGCGCTGTTACGGATACACATGTAGCGTAATCCACTGATTTTCTCAGTCAGGGCTTTGTGTTGACAAGTGACAGGAAAAAGGTTGATCCAACTCAAACTGGTGCTTGTAGAAATTTTGTGCTTTTTTGCCGTGTTTTAAAAAAGGAAGAACACAGAATCTCTCTTGAAACTAAATCAGGATTAATTCTGTTTTTAATGCTTATTTAACTAACAGTATGCAAAATATATAATGTTTAGGTCATGTTAAAATAAAATAACAGTGGAAAAAAAAAAGTGAAAAAAAGAAGTTCATTCATTATTTCATTACAACTTTTGTTTCTTGGTATCTTTATCCATGACGTCAAAGAACGTTGTTCAGCATTTACAAATATGTTCTCCATTAGAGTAGGAAGTTTAAAGGTAGACTCTGTATTTGTTCTGTTTCAGACCTGAGCTGTACTTCACTTTGTTTTGTTTATATTCCTGACTTTTCCACAAAGATTAATTTTGTCATTCACATTCTTTTAGAGAGATGCAACCAAGCGGCCATCCATGATCCACCATTTTCATCAGATTTTGTCGGATTTCACGGTAATTTGTTTAATTCTCTGCCAAATCATATACAGATCTTGTCATCTGCAAACAAGAGTCTACCTTTAACTCTGATCTTTCTTTCTTTCCTTTTTTTGGAAGTTGTTTTGACTCATGAAACAACCAAACTGCATAACTCCTCAAATTGTGCTACACACAATTAACCATTTGAAATGTCTAACCTAAATAGCTGGATACTCTAATGAAGATGTGATGCTTGACAAAATATGTCATGTGTTTAATGTGTCAAACAAATCAGAGTAGATAATGCTGTCAATTGCAAAAAGGCTTGTCTCAGTCCCCCATCTAATTATGTCAAATTTATATAAGATGCTTTTGAAGAGAGAATACTTATGTATGCATGATACACATTATTTATGAACCCGCACCATATTAATCAAGGTTAAATTTAGACTCATCCGAATCAAAATGAGGACAGTCTTAGCTCTGAGAGAAATCTGGGTCATAGCAGAAAGGCACGAATCTGTAGTACTCTGTAGACACGGTTTAATATAAACTGCCTGTTTATAATCTGTGAAAACAATATACATTTTTTGTATCAGTCCTTTTATTTGTCACAAAAATATTATTCTAATCACTTGTGTAGAAATTGCTTAACTTTGTGGCACCTAGTCAAACTGATGTGCCAACAAATGAGAGTTTAGTCAAAGAGATCTGCTTCATTACACTTCCAGATCAATTGCTTTGCTATTCTAATAAGATTAGCACAAGATGATTGGCTGGTTAAAATACTGTTAAACTCATCCCAAAGCTCACAGTTAACCTGCAAATAATCTTCAGTATTAATTCTCGGGGTGAAGGAAGCCTTATAATTGGGAAAGAAGTCTCTCCCTACTTGAAGAAAATTGTAAGGTCATCGCTTCATACACCAACATGTTTTTGGAAATAATTAATAAAACTGTAAATGTTGTGTAAAACAACAACTTTACAATTAAGTAGAAGGTCACTAGTTGAATTGAATGAAGGGGACTGAACAAACCTTTTAAGAATTCAGTTTGTTGAACATTACATCACCTATTTAATATTCATGAGTCAAGTCAATAACCTTCCAACACCTTTTATTACTAACCCCTCTCACTGATTTCCTCTTCAAAATGATCTGCTCTGTGACGGCCATCTTGTTAACAACACTCTGACACTATTCTTAATTTGGCTCCCGTGTAACGATAGACATGTCACTTTGTCAGTGATACAGTTAAGCCGGGCCTTCAACAAAATCATGCCATACATCCTCGCTGTCATTGCCGTTGTTGGCCCGGTGTTGTTTTTTCAGCTGCTCTCTATAATTAATACTCCACGCAGCATCGCTTTTATTTCACCACATTTCTTTTTACAGTACCATCCGCATTAGACTGCAGACACATTTAGCTTAGCTTAGCCTGACAAGATAAACTGCTCTTCCAGAATAACAATCTAATCTAAAGCACACATCTTCTGGGAGCCGACACAGATTAATTGTGGTGGAATATTAAGCGTGTACCCAAGCGGCCCAGGCAGAGGGATACAATGTCACGTTAAAGTCGTGGTGCAGGAGCCGTAAGCACTGTGCTTCTGCTGACCTGGATACGCAGCAGACAGGTAGAACCCAACTATAGATAAAAACTATAGGCCCACTGCTGCTCCACTTTCACGAAAACCTCTGCTGACCTTCCTCAAGGGGGACGTTAAAGGGATAGTTCACCCAAAAATTAACATTCTTCCATTGTTTACTCGCCCTTATGTCATTCCAAACCTCTATGACTTTTTTTTCTGCAGAAGAATTTGAATTTCTCAAAATGTGTTTTTTATCTTTTGTGTTTAACAGAAAGGTTTGAAGAGACATAAGTAGGAGGGTGAATAAATAATGTTTTGGTGAACTGTCCCTTTAAATCACTATGTCTATATTCACAATAAATATCTGATATAGTTTAAGCTAAAGCTATAGTCTATAACTGAGAAAAACCAACTTAATAGTTACATTAAAATAGAATCTTATGTCTAAAAATTCACCTGCATGCACTTTGATTGACATGTTCAACAAAATGTGCCCTCCTCCTTGACATTTACTGCTTACATAACTAACATGTTTTCTTCCCGACTAACCCACATTACAGTTTTTGTATTGCCCTTAACTCTTACCAGCTCTGTTTAAGATCAGTATTAATACTGATTTATTAAGTCAACCGATCACGTTATAGTGGCATTGTAGTTCTTTGCTGCTGTTTCTCTTGCCAATGTGGTCTGGCATTTCAACCTGACTTGTATTTATAGCTAGCCTCTCTGATTGCCACTTACTTTAGAGGTTTTGGCATTATAGCGGCTACCAGTAAATGTAAATCTATGGTCTGTGCAGGAAGGCAGACATTATTTACCTCCATGTGATCTTAATGTGAGTTAATAAACCTAAAGCGTTTACCTTTATTGCTTTGAACCCTATAGGAGATTTCTGATGAGGATCTGAAGTAGCACGATAGGCACTATAATTATATACACTATATAAGTGTCTATATACACTAAAAGTCAAACGTTTGGACACATATACGCAGTCTTTATTATTACTTTATTCTGCATTGGAGAATAATAATAAAATAACTAAAACTGTAAAATATCACAAATGTATGTAAAGATGGAAATATTTAGTGGATAAAACTTACATTTGTAAGACTAGCCTGGATTACAGCTCAGCACTCTCTGGGCATTCACTCAACAAACTTCTCAAAGTGCCACCTGGGATGTTTTTAAATAGTCTCAAAGAAGTTTCCATGTTTGCTGGACATTTGTTGGCTGTATTTCACTGGCCAACTTATCCAAAAATATTAATTATAATGTTAGTTTTGTAAAGAATTTTACATGTAGACACAATTTATACTTGTCTCCAAAAAACCATTCAAGGCTTTATATCAAAAGTTAGAATCACATGAAATGTTTCTGCCGTGTGTCCACACCTTTGACTTGTAGTATATATGTATTACATAAGATCAAAATATTACTTTTATTTGCCCTCTTTTTATTTTCCCGAGTCAAATTTAATAAGATTGTTTGTATATGTCTTGTTTTCGTCCACTGAATTTGTGTGTGTGCTTTATGTATTATGTATTTATACTCAGGTTACATATGCAAGATGACAGGTGACTCAGTTCATAAGTAAATTAACCACCTTATATGATTCAATACATGCTGTTTAAGTTGATTTTGTTAAAAATCCTTTTTTCTGTCTCCAGAGGAAGGTGAATATTTCTTAAAAGTCCTGATTCCAAGCTATGCCGCAGGCTCCATTATTGGCAAGGGTGGTCAGACCATTGTCCAGCTACAGAAAGAAACAGGGGCCACCATCAAGCTGTCCAAATCCAAAGACTTCTACCCAGGTAAGTCTACTACATCCAGAAAGCCTTACAGAGACCCTACAGGAACCTCTTCCTGTTTACGGCACAAGTCCACCATTCAGTCATGGAGGTCACAGTTAAACAGAACACAATTAAAAGCACGTGGGTTACTTTGTAGCATGATTAATCAGTGTATTTGGTCCTCATTATCATAATACGTTATCAAGGGTACCTCTTTTTTCCACAGTCATTGTGACGTGTTCTTAATGGGAATCATATGGGTAGCTGTCACCTTTGGGCGTGCGGCCACACCATATGGCCTTTATCAGAGCTCAGGTTGCACAGCTTGGCGGCTCAAGTGAGGAAAAGCGAGCTTAGATACTTGCAAAAGTACAGCGTTGCAACAGTCAAAGTCATGGGATTGACTCCCAGGAAATACATAAACTGTTGCATGAAAGATAAATATATTTTCAGAAATGATTTAATTCATAATCTTGGATCGATGCTGATAGAATGCTTGAAAACACCCTTTTAGTAACGTTTATCCAGGGTTTTTGTGAGCCAGGGAGATAATTTTGTGTGTTGGAATTAATTCAGATGTTTTTAGGGATGAGGCGAGAGGGAGGAAGCGAAAAGTAGTGGGGGACTTTTGGGCTCTTACTTAAAAGGGCTTTGTGTGATTTTTATCCTCCCATGGTTGGCACGTCCAACAGGGCATCTCTGTCCTTTTCCGCCTGAGACTAAGAGCGATGGACAGCCATTGCAGATGCCAAATGCAATGTCTAGAGCAAGGGCTTAATAAGGCCACTGAATGATGGGTGAGGAACAGTGAGAGAAGGAAAGAGTGTCACACAGAGGAGGATTTTGGGGAAGGCAATAGTTGCCGGTGGTTTAGTAGGTTGTACGGGCGCTTAATGGGGGGTTCTTCCTCTCTAATAAAGGGGGCATCTGTATGGAAATTAGCTTGAGCTTTTCATCGAGAGCAAGTGAAAAGATCCACCTGCTGTGCTTCTCTCACACTGAGGGAGGGAAATTGTAAGTGTCTGGTATATCTAAACATCTGAACTGTTTTAAGGTCCATGTCACGTATCCAAACAGACTCTATATGAGATAAAAACTGACTTTTAATCTCGATATAGCAAAATTGGCCCGAGACACAGTAGCTTCCATTATTTCAGCAGAAAGGATTTATTAGTTGTCTTTGCTCCACAAATAGCTACTGCAGCATTTATTGGGAAGCAGCCTTATTTCTCAATGACCTTGAATCTGTGAAGTACACTGCTCCATCATAAAGACAATGTGACACAGATTTAGGGACTGTTAAGTGCATGAATGCAGACTGTAGAAATGGGATTCAGACGGTCCTGCAGATATGATGTTATCAATATCTGAGTCTGTATCCGATAATACTGTGTTTCTGTATGATTGGTGTTTAGTTAATAATGTGTTGTGGTATTTTTGGTTTTTGGACAGTTGCTATATAGTTTTAGCTTGTTTTGGTTGAAATAATTTGAATATAGACCTTATTCAACCTGATTCAAATTTTTTCACAAATTAGTTCTGAATTAGCCAAATATTTAACCAAAAATATTTTTGTGAATATATATTTTCAAAGAAATAATGTTCGTGGTGTAAAAAAAATTGCTTTTATTATTTTCTGGCAAGACATCAGCATAATTAAATTATTATTAATATGGTAGCAAACTGGCTACAAAGCAAATTTATGCAAATGAAAAACACAAAAATGATCTGCTGATGAATTTTACCCAAAATGATTTACCCAACACTTTAATTTTAGACTCATGATCCTGCAAGTAATTTGCAAGAGCAACAGCACAGAAAGTCATAAAGCCGGTTGCTTTCATAACAGTATTTCCATACAAGAGTCCAGAGAGTTTCATCATCCTTTTCTCTTTGTAATTAGCCACTCTTTTTCTCAGGTTCTCTGTACATTCTGACATTTCCCTGTCATAACCACCGATCCTCATCCAGCCTCCTTGTTTCTGTGAGCAGCATGTAGCACAATATTAATGCTTTCTCCTAATCCTGCAGCATGATTGCAGTTTTCAGTGTTTAATACCCAGAGAGTCAAGCGTTCCTCCCCCCACACACATTATCAACATTACTGATTCCTCTGCTGTGTAATCTGCTTATGGTTTAAGCTTTCTGGCCCAAAGATGAAAAGTCACAATATTACATCTAACTGAGGGGTTAAAATTAGTTCCCTGTGTGTTTTTGTCTTCTCGTACTACATTCTTTGGGTCTCATTTCGGTTCACATAATTCTTTTTCATTGGTGATGACATAGAATAAAAGAATTGTGTGTTCAGTTGAATTCAAGCTGTTAGATCATGTGGATTTTTTGTTTGCTTTAGTTTGTGTAGGAACACTTTTTGGACACATCCAAGGCATGTTTATTGTTTTCTCTTGTAAGTTGATTTGTATAAAAGCATCAGTTAAATGCCAGAAAAAAGCCTGAAGAGTATTGAAAAAAGAGGTGGTTTTTAATCGGTTGAGTTTTAAAATATTATATATATATATATATATATTATATTATATTAATATTATTAAATATTATATTTTTCCCAGAAATTCTTTATTGAAATTTTCAGTAATATTTACTACTACAATGGTTGTCAGTTATTAATTTTGTATTGAAATAATTGAGTATTGAAATAATATTTGGAAATATATGTGGCAGTTGAATGGTGTGCTTTAAACCAGATAAATCTTACTACTGTCTACCATCTATACTATCTTACAGGAATATTTCCATCCTATTCAATCACTGTGCACAGTACCACCCCAGTATCTTTTGAGGTGTTTGTAAATGTTGTACATTTGTAAATGATAAGTTTAGACTATTTTTGTCAAGTTTTTATTTGTGACTTGGGTTGTGATGGCAAGATTAGGGTGCCTGAAAGAATTACACTAAAGGAGTGTTATGTACAAAAGGTGAAAGTTGTTCGTTCAGCAATGATAATTAAAACTGTCATGGAAACTGATGAAACACTGATATGCCTAAATTCGAATGAATGATGTTCTAAACTAATAAGTTTGTCTGTGATCTTTATTTATGCTAACAGCTCTAGCGTGTAAAAGCTCTATTGTCAGTCAGCATCTGGACTCTGCATAAGCGGCTGGCGATCGGGTCACTAGAAGAGAGCCGAGGTACCCTTAATCCCACGGCTTTGTTTTCTTTTTCAGGGGTGTGACGTCATCCTTCGTGGGCGCTTGCGCTCGGTGCCAGCCAGTGCCTGAGTCTCACACAGCCATGTCATACAAAAGACCCTCACTTTCCATAGCGGCTGTGACCCGAGACTCATCATAGACAGAGCGATATAGAGAGAATCACTTAGTGAGGGGGACGATGGGACAGTGATCTTGACAATGATTAAGATGGAGTACATCAGAGTACATTTGTGATATAATTAGCATGTTGCCCACTTAGTGTGCTGACGCAGAAACCGCCAGTTTCGTGTTTATGCGTGACTAAACCTCTCTGATCATCAAAACCTGTATAACGTGGCATTATCTCCTTATCTGAGCTCACATCTTTATTTTTCTGTCTCTGTCTCTTATTAATTCTCCCTCGTTCCTCTTGCCTCTCGGGTGTTGTACTTTTGCTGCTGTAATGCGTGGCTTTTTCGTCAGCTGTAATGAAAAGGCTCAGAGGGACCTCACATTAATAGAATGCTGCAAATTTATTCCAGCGATCAATTTTGGACCATGAGAGTGGTGCCTGGTCCTCTACAACCCCCCCTCCCCCTCGGTCGACCACCGTCTCAAATGCATCTCTACAAGGCTTCAGTATAAACACTATCGATCAGCAGTGCCGCTGCATGGAGAGCTTGCTTCTTTAATTGAACGCTGGATAAAATGCTCTACGAATGCGCATAAATGAGACTGAAAGACCAAAATAGTTCACCCCTGTTGTGTTCAAAAAAGCCCTCGCTCCAGGACAAACACTGACATATTTCTTATCATGCAATACGTTTGGATTGTTTTAATAGTTTTTCATGGCAACAGGGAAACCATTTCAGCTGATGTCAGCCTTGAGAACTGAAGCCAGAGAATATTCTCTAACTGTAAAGGGTTTTGGTTGAGAGTCTTTAATCCAGCATGCCTGTAGGTCCGAGTAATGCCGTCTGTCTGTCATCCATCAGACTTTGCATCATTAGATCAGGCACCAAGTGGGCGAGAGCTTATGTGCAAAGGGCTTAAAACCTCAATAACAATGCCACGCTTGACTGATGGTGGCATAGAGGATTCAGATAAGGAGGGTCTTAGATTTGAGTGCTAAAAATATCCAGTGTGACCCAGCTGGGTCCTTTCTTAGGTCTGTATAACCACCTCTGCAGGATCCTGAGCCTACCAACTCAAAGCACTGTCAACACCTATATAACACTGTGATGTTGTGTGTGTTTATCTCTGTCTGAGCATTTTAGAGGATTCGATCCGAACTGGTTTTTGGTGGTTAAATCTGGTTTACTATTGGTCTGGCAGGTTGAAGTAGCATGGGCATATTGTTTAATTAAACTCTGATTAAACTTTAATAGATATGGTAAAGATGATGACTAGACAATAACATTTAGACATGTGGTGATGTTAAAAGGATGGGGGATTGGCTGAGCATAGCGGGGAGAAGTGATTAAATATCCAGTTGTTTGAATGGCCAATGATGGGTCTTAACTGTCTTGGACAATGAAAAGTGGTAGGCCACTCTTAATGACAATAGAAGCTTTTGACATTGTTGATGGCACAGCTCCTTAAGAGCGGGGGGAGGTGCATGCAGCCTGGTCTCCCATCTGCCTGAGGAGGTGTTGGTGTGTGTGTGTGTGTGTGTGTGTGTGTGTGTGTGTGTATGTGGAAGAAGACAAAAAGCAAGAGTGAAAGAAAATACTGTAGTGAATGGTGAAAGTGAGAGTGCATTTTGTAAATCTAAATTCTTGAAATAGCTTCACACTGTGTAGTCAAATTGCACTTTTGGGTTATGATTCAATGGCTGGATAAGGTATTTAGCTATGATTGTAATGACATGTTTTAATTAGTGACAGATGGATACATCATTAATCCAGACTCTAAAATGGTTTGGAGAAAACCTAAAACTAGTTTTAGTTAAGTGTAGATTAATATTATATAAGCATAATAATTTAAGAGGAATTTTGTTTCTTATTTGGCTTCAAGAAATTGTACGTTTACACTATTGGTCAAAATTTGAAGATAACTTTTTCTAAGTTTTTAAATGATAGTAAAGTGTAGTTAAAGTGTACTGTAAACTTTTTGTAAAAATGTTTAACTAAGGTTGAGCCTGGGATGCTTTTAAAACAGTATTGAAAGAGATCTATTTTGGGATCTTATTGGCTGTTTATCTATTAGTAATCTATTTTAAATAAGTAATCTATTTTAAAAATGTTTTTTGTTTCCGTACTATATTGAGAAGAAATATATGGCACAGTTATATAATATATATATGAAATATATGGCACATACATATATATATATATATATATATATATAATTTATAATTTTGTCCTTACGCCTTCAGATCAAATGATCATGATTCAGATTAAGATCATGAGAAACATTCAGTCTTGTGACCCTAAACCTTTGACTCATAGTGTATATATACAATACATATGTGACCCTGCCTGTAAAAACCCAGCTCAAATCATTTTTTGTGATTTACTATTTTCTACATAAAATCATAATGTAAAGAACATTCGTTATCTCACAATTTTATTTTGAGACTTTAGCCTGGTTTTCACAGACAGGGTCAGGATTCAGAAACCCAGCTCTCTAAACATTTGCGTATGAGTTGATCTCTAGTGCTAATGCTGTAAATTTAGTTTTAGAGTGCTTTTCGTACAAAAGTGTCCAGGACACAGAGAGAGAGAGTGCTGATACGTTACATAAGTGAGCCTGTCTCTGTGCCTTTGTGTCTGTCAGTGGGGTAGAGATGATGAATGTGTCAGTGGGAGACAGCCATTCTCATCTCTCACTGCGCTTACTGTCATCTGCTGCACATCTTATGATGAGCTCATCAATAAACCCCACCCCCCAGTGCTCCTCACGCTTCAGTCTAACCTCAGCGATTCAGAGCTTGACAGATTTTATTTATCTGTGTGTTTACATAGTTATGGTGGTAGAGTGCGATGCATTTGCTAAGTGACAAATCTAATGCAAATGTGTTTCAAATCAAATTAGCAATTTTGTGCTTTTTTATTTTGTAATGCTAAAATCATTTAGGCTTTATGATCATGTTTTTAAGGTAAAATGGTGTTCGTTTTGTTAACCCATTATGTGTGTTGCGATTTTAATGTCCTATTGTTGTACGTTTCTGTAGTCGCAAGGTGCGCAGGATCTGTCCCACAAAGGTGGGATCTCTCCTGGGGTTTGGCGCAAAGCTGAAGGGGGTGACGCTCCCTCTCCTTTTCTCACAGACACGCCTTCCTCCCTACAGTTTCTTGCTCACCCCTTTGAGACAAAGCATGCTTTGTTAGTCTCTACACTCGGTTGCCCCAGAGATGGGAATTAAAGTGACGGCTCCAGAGGCGAGAGGTTTCCCTCCACCATCATCATTATAGAGGTCTCTCTCCATCTCTGCAGATCCCCCCGACAGGTAGACAGGCGACAAAGATGTCTTGCGCCCCTGTGTTGATGTCTGCCTCTGGGCTCGGGACGAGACAGATGCGCGGTTTGAGAGGTAGAGTTAGCCGCAGTGAGGATGTATACTCATGCAGTCCGGTCACGTAGAGGAAGCACAGCCAATCGTAAAGCGGCAGGTCTGCCTCCATTTTGAAGTTCCCGCGGAGGGGAAGGAAAGCAGCAGCAGATGCCCTGCTCCTCTTTTGTCTGTTTAAAACAGAGCGTACATGGAAAACTGTATTTATGAAGCAATATAAAAAATTATTATATTAATTTACTTTAGCTTTACTTTTTAATTAAAAAGTCAGCTAAAATACTAAGAAAATAATACTAAAAAATATAAAAAATATATTTTTTATTTTAATTGTATTTTTTTAAAATACACAATAATATTTAATGAAAATTTAATTTTAACGAAACCAACACAAAAGCATTTTTGTGATTGCAGATCTACCATAACGACACCTGGTTTGTCAGGATGCTGTGCTGATCCCTTCCATTGCATAACGAGGTTATAAGTGTAAAATCATTTAATGCCTGTGTCCTGAATTGGGCCGGTTTAGCATTTGCACTGAGACATTTCAGGCTTAAATAAGAAAAGCCCCTTACATAAGACTGGACAATGGAGAGCTGCATTGTGTGGTATGGGGGGCACCTTTCCTCTTTGACGGAAGGTGGTGAGACATGACAAAGAAGAGTATTCAGTGTTGGCGGTGGGTTTCTTTTTGGAGAGGATCCAGCCTCCTTGCAGAGGGGACAAAGCTCCCCCTCTGAGCTTCAACACAGCCTCTAAAGGCACCGAGTTCCACAGCTGCCTCCAGCTCCGCCCACTTTCCTCCCATAATCCCCACTGAATGACCCCCGAACCCCCTTTCCCTGTCTCACACGCTCGCCGTCGCACTCACGACACGCCACCTTGAGCCCACCAGACTCTCGTGATTCATTTCTCTTTAGTCTACAAAGCCGTCAGCTGTCGAAATGTCCCCTTCAACACACCGGCTGCAGGCTCATATTAATTGCAACAGATCGGCCACAGCTAATTATCCGTGACCTCTCTGGCCACGTAGGAGTAGCATTAGTCTATGCGTCGGTTTATGTGTTTCAGAGAGCATACATTTGGGAATTTGCATGCACAAATCCAAAAGCATTTTACTGTTTATTTGATAATCTGACTTTGGGAATGGAGTCTAGGGGTGGTGGAGCTGTATGTGGATCAGCATTAGACAGAACAGTTGCTCTTCAAGTCAGCATAGGGGACCTCCAGAGCCGGTCATGTGACCATAGCCTTCTAGAATTATGTAGGGAGAGTATGGGGGAAGGGTTGGGATGGTTGACTTTCACCAATTGTCTCTTTGGTACTTGTTGTTGCTGAAGATACAGCTATACTGTACAGTTGTATAACCATAAAAATGATGAAATTAGATAACGTGTGTTTATTGCTATAAATGATAGATTATGTGATAAAGATTAAAAAAAGTTTTTATTCATTTTTATTAATACGAAAATTAATGATTTTATTAACACTATGTTCTATTATTTTGCACAGAAAAAGTTGGCTTCCTAAATATTTCAATCTTTGACATGGCCTTACTTGGTAAATATTAAAGACAACATGGTTATATTTTCACAGAATGTTCTTTACATAATGTAGAATGTTAACATATTTTATGCAAAAAAACCTGAGTTTTCCCAAACTGGGTCACACATCTTGTCCGATTGTTTACATAATTTGGTATTTTTGGATCGGATTTAAATAAAGAAGTAGTATATAATCTGCTATTTCTGTTACAGCCAGACTGCGTGATGTTGCCTTTTCAGTCACATAAAACCTTTTGGACACAAAAGAGATTGTTAATTGCTATTTTGCTGATTGCTAATTGCTATTTGCTTCTCAGCTATCGCCAAAGCCAAATGTTCCCCAAAACGTTTAGCCGATGAGCGAGCAAGGAAAAGTGTTCAAAGATCCTGCTGCATTTAATTTAATTTACTAACCTGGGAGTTTAAATTAACTCCCAGTCCTCATGCTAAAGTTTGATGCGAAAGGGGGACGATAAGCAGTCTGCATGTGTGCTAAAGGCTTCACAGTTAGTGCTTTCAACATTCTTACCCACCGTTTCATCTCCCTCACCCACGCAGGGCAGGTGCAGTCAGAACAGGCAGCGTTTCAGAAGCTCCTTTGTGGTAAAATGTTAGCGCTTTACTCTACTGCACAGGGGCTGGCCGGCCAGCACAGTGAGCTTAATGACAAATTTTAGGTAGGAGGAAAAAAAGCCAAGTCACCCACACCCCTGAATCACAGAAACAAATGAGATGCTTCTCTGTTCCTAATTAGGTTCTTCTTTATTCCTAGAGGGGTTTGGTAACTCCTTCAGCAGACCTGGATAATAGCTATGGTTATGTATGCATTTTGGCAGGTCGCGCAGAAGGAAAGACAGTGCTGATTGTGAAAGATCTGTTTACGTAAGGTGGCCGAAAGAGAGTTGGAGCTGGACCCTAACTGTACATCAAGTTATCCAACTTTTCTTAGCTTTTTTCTGGCCACACAAATGATTGCCATAGCGGTGGCCAAAGGGAGAGAGAGCTAGTTTAAGAACTTTTCCTGTACAAACAGTCTACCACAACCCAACTGACTTCTGAGAAGTGATGTGGCGAGTTACACACAAACTCCTGGTGTCTGCAAACATCTGCAGTCACATGCGGCTAATTGTACACCATACTATACATTCATTCATATGTGTTTATTTGAGTCTAACAGTATGTTCTACTGGTTTTGGGAGTTTTAAAAAGCATTGGGGCTGTCTCATTTTCAGGTTGAGTTCTTCGGCCTTGCTCCTGGCTCCTCAACCCCATTGCCTCACTAAAATTCCAGCTGTACAAAATGGGGAACAGATTGTGTGCATGATGTAAATCGGCAGGCATTCTCTCGTTGCCATGGATAAGGTCATCTGTTGAGTAAACTCCAACACACATTTTGAAAACTAGAAAACTGAAAACAACAGCAACCACATAAAAAAATGCTTGGCCAAAAAAAGAAACACTTCCGGTTATCCCCGTTTGCTGGAAAAATGAAGGAAGTGATAAGGAGTGGGCTGGAGATTGAAACTTGGCTCAGGGTTACGAGGATCTGGAAGGTTGTGATAAAGAACCAGAGCAGAGAGCTGGCTTTGGATCCCTAGGCCTGGACGCCTCAGCCAGTTCAGAGGAGATGACTCACCGGCCAGCGGTGGAGGCCCAGCCTGGAGAGGACTCTTAACAATTAGCAGTGCTTGGAAATGATGGAGCTTGGGGAAAGTAGCGGCAGGTTTGTATGGTTGTGTGTGGCGTTTGGGGCAGCTGTTCCAGCTGATCTCTCTATCTTCCAGACAGACAGTGTTTAGATATCTTTGACAGACAGGAGGCAAGCGGGGACAGGTGTGTGTTGGGCTCCCAGCACTTGTGTGGAACCCAATACCTCCATAGGGAGATGCTCTCAACGAGTTGAGGACAGGGAGTATGTGAACAGGAAAAGTATTTAAATGGAGTAAAATGGTTTAAGGTCGAAGCGGTGCTACGTTATGCTATTATGCTTTATGATATTATAGCAATTATGTCATGTCTTTGCAGGTGTTCACTATTACTGTAATATCCTATTTATCTCTATATTGCTTTTCCCGATGTGCAGCGTTGCAAAGCAGCTTTATAGAATATGTTTAAGTACAGGAAAAGTATGCAAAAATATTTTAAAATGAAAATATTCTGTATCACACAGTGAAAAGACTAAGGCAACTGTGGCAAATAGAGACAAGTTCACCTGTTTTAAGAAACAGATATGTGCTCTCGGATTCTTTGCTCACAATTTGGATCCGTTTTTGTTATAGGCATTTTTAACATTAAGGATAACCTTTATACTTACATGAAACATAAATGCAAACTAAATTTTCTTCTAAGTTTACAGACATGTGGCCCTATAGCCCTCGTCACAGGCTTTAAAAGCTGAGGAAATGCTAAACTCAACTTCTCTTTCAACTTTCTTTTCTCTGCGTCTTTCCGTTTCTACCGAATTATTCAAACTATAGGAAGGAAAGTCAAAGAAAGAGGGAGGTGTGGAAGATCTAAATTGGGCCGTCTTTAAACTGCACACCTCACCAATAAACGCATGGTGTTTTAGAGGGTTATTCCCCAAGTTTATCTGTAGCCTAATGTAGATGACCATCATTCACTGTTAGAATCATTTGTACAAGTCAGGAATTCACACCAGCTCTGGTTACCACACAGGCCTTTGGAAACTGCAAACACCCTATGAGGCAGTACACAACAAGCGTGTGTGTTTGTGTGAGAGAGTTTCTGAGTGTTACAGACGTCCTGCCCTTGTAGCATAATGCAAGCATGTTTTAAAGTGAATTGATACAAGGGGAATTAAGAAGAGCTACGTGAGTTTGTGTGTTGGTATGTAAATAGCACAGGATTCAGATTGTGAAGGTACTGCAGCATGTATATATAGACACGTGGGTCAGACATTGTGTTGGAGTGCATTGCATATAACAAGCTGTGTCTAACAGCTCAGACTGAAACTGTCGTCTGTGCAACACTCGAAATCATTTCGGCAGTAAATTCGTTGGCTGTAAGCAGGGTCAGCTCTAACAAGGAGCAAACACTAAAGCATGTATGGATTTTACACCCTCTCGCCGTTCATTTGCAAAGTAAAGGCAACTGGTGTATTTAAACATCTGCAGTCATAAATCACAAACTGACTTCAAATAAAGATTTGCAGAAAATACCTTTTGATACTTTTTTTCAGAAGACATAACTCATTCACTGGTGATGCAAACGCCAAAGTCGAAAGTGTTACGTGATGTGCTGGACAGGCTAACGTGTTGTGTTTTTAGTTTGTGGATTTGAATGCACTTGATGAGACTGTCAACATAACATGAAATAATTCTCCAGGAATTTCACATTCTTGCTTGACTAACAGTTTTGCATGTAGCAGATTCATGACGGTAAATAACGAAATGCCTTCAGAGCTTAGGTTTAAGAAATGTGAATTTAAGAACTGAGTCACATAGGATTACAGACTTAAATGTGTCTTTGAAATGTCCCATTTTGGCATTGAAGTCCTGCTTCTTTCTTTCTGTCTCTTGAGATTCACGAATGCAGTTCCCTCTTCTGAAATCTGCACAGCACACCCGTTGAGTTGGCCCCGGCTGCCACATGAGTCATTTCCTCATCAAAGTCAGTCAGTGCATAAGCCCATTGACCCTGTCTTTATTTTAGTCATGATTTATGTGGAATCAAAGAAATACATCACATCATTTTGCTCTAAAAGGCACAACACAGATAAGTAATAGTTCACAAAAATCTTTTTGCTAAACTTCTCCTTTTGTGTTCTTCTATTTGAACAGACAGAAGGGGTGAGTAAATAATGACAGAATTTGTGTGAACTATCCCTTTAAACTAAAGTAGAGAAATGTTTCTGCAAACACAGCTCCCAGGAGCATTTGAAACAGTGTTATGCACCTGGCAGGCAAGTTTAGAGCTCCTCCTACCTCCTATTCTTCATTTTTCTTTTAAAGAGTTCAGTTTCCTTCTGAGTAATGTTAAACCCTCTCTTCTGTCTGTATTGGTGGGTTGGATATACGAAATAAAGGATCTCTTTCCTCTCTCTCTCTTTCTCACTTGCTGCCTGTTTGTGTCTCTCGCTCTCTTTTTGTCCCTCTGTGAGGTCTTCGAGGGGTGCACAGGAAGGTCTTGAGAGGGTGAGAGAGAACATGAGGGAAAAGATGAGGACAGATTCCCAGTCCAGGCATCCTTTCGGCTGTTTGCACGGCATGAGCTCGGTAACCATGGCAGTGTCACTATAGATGTGGGGGGATGAGGGCAGCTTAGGTCGAACTGAGGAAAAGGGGTGGTCAAACCCAGCACTTCTCAATAGGAGTGACATCACTGAAGAGGAATTCACTCTTTCTTCCAGATCCTTTTGTTATACTTCGGAGACTCTTCTGTTCCTTTACACTGCTGTTTTCTAAAGCTTGCGCTGTGCAGGCAAAGCTGAGATCGTTACCCTCTTCCAGAAAGTAACTAAAAATGTTTTTGTTGTAATTTTTGTGACATCTGCCCTAGTGGCTGCTTACATGGCTTAGTTAAAGCCTTTGAAGAAACGTCTGGATTTGAAGTATCCATCCTATCAGACGTACTAGATCAGTGTTTCCCAACCTTTTTTGTCTAATGTTACTCCTTACAGCCCCATCAAGGCATATGTACTCCAAACCAGAAATGTGTTCCTTTTATTTGTGAATAATGTCATTTAGCATTTTCATTTATTATAATTAGTCACAAAATGGGAATAAAAATACTATGGGTAAAATGTTTTTCTGTTTAATAGGTTTAACAAAGCAAAGTGAAAGGGTTTTTGGGTCCCCCTAGAAACTAATTAAAGATATAGTTCACCATAATTTAAAATTCCGTCATACATTTACCCATATGTTGTTCAAAACGGCTCTTTCTTCTGAAAAACCCAAAGAAGATATTTTCAGAAATGTCTCTTGGTCCATACAATGGAAGTCAATGAGGGCAAGTGTTGTTTGGTCACCAACACTCTTTAAAATATCTTTTTTTGTGTTTAGCAAAATAAAAAAAGTCACACAGGAATGACACGAGGGTGAGAACATGATGTAAGAATTTTCATTTTGGATGAAGTACCTCTAAGATACACACACACACACACACTTGATTGGAAATCACTGTACTAGACTATAAAATACAGATTCAGTCTTCACTGGAAACTGTCTTCATATTTCTATCCCTGTCATTCCCTTCCACTTTACTGTTCATGATTACATAAGCACACACAACACCCTGTCGTGGCCTTTCTGTTTTAAAATAAAAACACATGACATCATCAGCAGCTGCCCCACAATATTTTCAGTGTCCGCCAGTTGCTGTGGTGATGTCTTATGTCATGTGTCTGCACTGCCCCCCCTCAAACATTTTTGTATGCACAGAATAACGAAACACACAGACACCAATAGGACCCAGGTGTCCCCTGCTTTCATTTCCTCAACCTCACAGTCCACACTTCATCTCATAGAGGGTGCAGCATGTTAAAAAATGACCCGTGTGCTCCTGTGGGACTCATGCATGTGGAGACGGCAATCAAAAGTCTTTTGATGAGCAGACAGGAAAATACGAGTCGCTGTGGAAGAGAGATGCCTGTTTTTTTATTCCACCCCCCCACTCATTCTTCCTCTCTCTTTCTCTGTCTCACTTCATGTGACTCTCTCTCTTTTTCCTTTCTCTCAACACTAAAGCCAGGAAACATCTGTAACCTCGTCTACGGGCAGGGTCTGCACATCTTAGAAAATGCTAGGGCTACTCTTGGACTCTGTGGTTAGAGCTAATCAGGAAACGGTCAAAACGTGCACAAATTGGAATACACTACAGGATACATTTTTTGTGGTTTGTCTTTTGAAAGATTCTCCATGTGTCCTAGAAAGACACATTGGTTTAATTTGTTATGCAGCGTGCAGCTATTTAATTGGTTATTGAGTTTGCTGTGGTCATTTCTATAGGATAAGAGTCCTGTCAATCAATGAGTCAATCCATCTCTCCGTTTTGGCGTTGGGGGACTTTGGGCATTGTGATCAGCATTTTTGATGTACATGACACAGCAGTTTCCTCCCCTGGCTTTGTGTGTTATTTTCTTTTGCCTTTAAAAGATTGTGATGCACGCTTGTTTTGTACATAGCTTAGATTTAAAGTGTTGTGTAAATGAGTTTCAGGATGGACAATAATTACATTCTACACTAGAGAATACACTGAACTTCCCACTCTGTTTTTTAATGAGCCAACTGTACATCATAATGTTTTAGACGTGCTCATGTGGTTTTATTTAGGCGTTGGTTTATACTCTTTCATTGTCAGCTGATTGTGTTGGAGTCGAGATAGAGGTATTTTTATGGCAGCTTTGTAGTCAGTCTAGTCAAGCCTGTTGTTACATACTGTTACACCCATCAGGGTTTTGGGGAAAATATTGGCATGGTAAAATAATTAAAAACATACAAAAAATATAACACCCTTGCGATAACAATAATAATAATAATAATGTGTTCTTAGTAGCTAAATTACCAAAGAGGAGCTCCATCTAGCAACAAAAATGGAATGTATGACTCATCTACTTTATTACTGTACAAAAACTATTTAGTACAACAGTGAACAGAGCCAAGGTAGCATTCCCCAGCCAACTACATAAAACACCTCTACATTGCCTAATAGCTTTTTTGGTTTCAGCATGAATACAAATATTCTATATTCTTGTATATCATATGGTTTTAAATGGGACTATGGGATAGCCTCTGGTCTGATTAGGTAAATTTATAATATTTAGTCATAATATAAAATTACATTTTATAAATGTCATAAACTTTTATTTGAAAAGAGCCAATTCACAGAAATAAACTTGTGTGTTAACTTCTGTGTGCATAGATTAAAATTATATGTCAAATGTATTTTTTTTACATTTTATTTTTTGTCTTTAGGAAACACATTGGCCAAACATATTAAATACATATACATATTAAAAGCCTATACAAAGCATATTAAAACTGTTGTGATATTTACAATGTTGCTGACTTCCTCCTTTCATGTTGCATGTGTGTGTGTGTGTGTGTGTGGGTGTTTATGTGTTTGGATGGGTGGTAAAGAAAACTTTCCATTACTCTGAATAAGCCCTATGGGCACAAACTTAAACATGTGTCAGATTATTGCAGGAGAAAGAAAGAAGGCTCCGAGTGACCTCTTTCTGCCCTCCCAACCCTCCTTCCCATCTCCCGCTGACTATCTCACAACAGAGATCACAGCCTCTACAGGACCCCTTTCAACAGCCGCTCATCGTATCAGATCTTTGTTCACATGCTAAATACTGATGTAGTAGCTGCTCTGCTGTTCAGCATGTCAAGTTAACGGTTATTGTCCTAAAAACTATTCTAGTAGATATATGAATTTTAGGTGTATGCAACAACTCATACATCATCTTTGACAGTTGCTTTGCTGGTGTTTTTATACCCTGACTAAACAATGGTGATCTCTGCTCTAATAATCCACCACCCCGATTGGTCCGTCACAGATTACTGTTGGGCCGCCAGCTGTCGGGAGCTCAGCACAGTTTTTTCTTTTTTGTAAGAGACCATCTATGATTCTGAGACTCAGTTTGACCGTATTAACCGTATTAACAGACCTTCATATAGCTGTCTGAGACCGAAGCCAATTATTTTCATGCTAGTAAACAATAGAAGGTTAGAGGAAACCGGAAAACACTACTGCGCCGTTGCGATAAGGCCCGATTTGCTTCCCATCCTCTCAGGAGCCAAGAGATCCTGGCTTTGGATCAGTTTAGTGTTCCCTCCCATATAGTTCAAGCTTTTGTGGATTTTGTTTTTATTCCTGAATAGTCACGTTTGACTGCCACACTGTGGCGTGATACGATTTTTTGTGTTTTCTGTAGGACACGCGTCCCAGATGCCTCCTTTCATGCAAAATGTTTTAGCACAGAAGGGTTAGTAACCAATCACAGCCCGGCAGTCGTCTAATTCCTTTTGAGAAAACAATGGGTTGTGTGCGTGGCCTTAACCTTTTAATATACTGTAGGAGAGACGGCGGAAATTAAGCCAATCGAAACGCCAATATCGTATCAGAATTAATTGAAATTGGAGACTTTACTGCGTCTAATGAAAGTCTTTCTGTGAATAGACTGATGAAAATAGTAGCATTGCCAGGCAACTGTTATTGCAGCTGCTCTCATAACTTCATCCCACATGTACATAGATCATGGTATTTACATGGGCAGATGCTCTAATGTTGGTTGTTTGTCTTCCAACACAATGTCTGTAGCCTCTGGTGTAATGTGATTGATAGCAAAATGATTGATGGATTCACTCTTTGTTAACACATACGATAGTTACAATCTTTGTATGTGCTGTCATACAGACAATGCACTGTAGTATTGTTTGACTCTGTTGAGGAAAAACTGAAAATAAGCCCGCTGTTATAAGCGTGTCAGCTGAAGATATTTTATGTTGACTGTATGCAAGACGAAAACATTCCATCACCACATTTAGTTCCAAACACCATCAATTGTAAGAACTTCTTGTACGACCTCCACATTACACTAGAAGTTGTAAAACACTCTTGGGTTACTGCAGGTTCATGTGAAATAATAAATAATATGCACATAAACAGTGCATATGGACAAGCACATGCTAAAAAGACAAAATATGTTGTGTTTGGATGCTGTTATGTTTTTGTATCTGCCAGGTTTCATAGCTAGCTCAACCAGCCAGCTTTATTATAAGGGTAAGTGTTCAGTTGTTTTAACCCATGGTTAGGTAAAATATGAACAAATTCAACCATTGGTTTTAATTAATGACCCAATCATGGATTAAAATATCATTCACAGTTTTAAAAGCTCTATGCAATTCTGTGTTTTGCAGCGTGCTTAGGACAACATGTACATTATAACTGTAACGGTCATTAATCTATGGTTCTCTTTGTCACTCCTTTAGGAACAACAGAGCGCGTCTGCTTGATTCAGGGCACCGTAGAGGCGCTCAACAGCGTTCATGACTTCATCGCGGAGAAGGTACGGGAGATGCCGCAGAGCGCTCAAAAAACAGAACCGGTCAGCATACTTCAACCACAGACCACCGTCAACCCTGACCGTGTCAAACAGGTGAGACCTCACTTCCCCTGTTCTGCGCTATTTCCTGTTTCTTCCCCTTCCTCTTTCCTCTCCATTATTAGACAGTTTTGATTGGATTAAACTAAACACTGATGCTGTGGTGTCAGTTCTGCCTGATTTTTACAGATCATTTTTATTTAATACTTGTGGAATAGCTTCACAGGATGGAATAAACTGTTAGGAGAGATATTCTGATGATATCATCCTTTGTAATAAACACCGTTAACTCATTCAAACAGGTCACAGTTGATTTGGCATTTGCGTCAAGAGCAAACAAACTCTCCGATTCTGAGTGTGGTTCAATTAGACAAGCCATTGATTGTGTACCAGCTATCTATTTAAGAGATTATCGCCACCCATCACTCCATTGTTATGGTCCATTGATCTGCCAGGCTCTTGCATTGTTGTCATCCACAGCCATAATTTTTCTTCTTTATTCATTCTTTACTTAATTAAATCACCCTTAGGACAAAGAGAGTTTGTGGGCTGTATTCATGAATAATTTACAATATGCTGCCTATTTCTGTGCTTTAATTTTTAGTTAAGCTTGTCCATTAAGGAAGTGTCCTCTTTGTGCTTATTGAGCAGTCTCTGTGAAGACAGGGCCATAACCTGAAATCCTGAAACATAAGTCCAAGACATTCACCCCTGCAGAGTTGCCGACCTAATTATTTATGCATGTAATTATAGGGCTTATCCGCGCGGCAACACATCTTACTTTAGTCTATTGTCTTGCTTGGGATAACATTACTGCAAGCCTTTTCTGAATTGTGCTGCAGTGTGCTATTTGACAATCAATACGGTGTACAGTGATGCAGAAAAATAGGAATGTGGAGAAGATTTTTTTAAATAAGGCTATACAATTTAACCAGTACTAGCTTTATTTAAACAAATGTTTAGTATAAATAGATATAGATTAGACTGTTTAAAAAAAACATGACTTAAGGTAGAATTTACATTTGTTTTATTTCGATTGATTTAGCCAGTGTTAAGTTTCTGCTTTGGACTACCTTGGTGTATGATATTGGTCACGTGATTTCGTCTTGCCTCAGCTTTCCTTTGCAATTGTCACTATAAGCGCAGCTGTTGTGCCATGTATCTCGTTGCAATACACATCAGGGAACAGACAGAGAGCAAGATTTTAAGTAATATTACACAGCAGCTGCCGATTTTAAGGTACGATGACTGCTGAGCTTGCAAACCAAATGCTCTGAGACGCCTAATTTAATCCAAAATCTGCCCTTCCACGCTCACCCGTACCACATGAAAGCTGATCATCTGCATGGCTCATTGTTTCAGACAGTGTTTAACTGAACCTGATTTTTTTTAAGTGCCAGCCTGCAGTGGCTTCCTGTAGTCAGCACAGGTTTCCTCTGATCTTTCCGCTGCACTGCCTGCTTCCCATATCCTGTTTTCTTCCCATCAACACAGGAAATGGTCTATTAATGCACAGAAAGGCAAGAGTCCCTAATTTTGTCTGTAGGTATGCACAGGAATACACCAAGAAGTATGAAGTACCTGTTGAAGTATGTTGAATTTTGTGTCATCACCCACATGAAAAAATACTGTGGTATACTTCAGTATTTGCTTCAGTTTATCAGTTCACCATAGTTAAGAGTACAGAATACTGTGGTCTACATTAACAAAGTGTAATAAATATATGCTACAAAATATTACAATTGACCCAAGTAAATAGTAAAGTATACTGCAGTATTTTTTCATATAGGTGAAGGGATGGCAGTTATATGCAAGCAAACAAAGCATTTCTTAAATATATTTCTGAAAATCAATTCCAATGTAATTTATTCAACTGAAAATCTATGATGATTACAATAAATATTCAAAGGAATATTTAACTTTTAACTCAACTTTTGTTCAAAGTAATTGAAGATCAGCTATGAATCAACTTGAAAAAACAATTATAGAAAAATGTAGCATCTCACTTCACGTTTTTGATTATTTTCATTGAAACATCACGAACAGTTACCCATGCTTTGCTTATGACTTTAGAAATTGGAACAGTTCTCCTATAATCTCTATTCTTCAGCTTTAAATAGGATAGAATGAGTTTCTCCATGCGTCGCTGGTCTTTCCTGTAATAACCCACAGCTTCACGTCCATTATATTGATGAGTAGGATTGCCTTAAGTGGCTGTGCTGTTTCAAACCAACCTTTCCCTTCACGACACCACTGAACCCAGCCTATTTAATTATCCTGCATTGTGAATCTAATAAAAGTTCTCACTGGAGCACTACATGCACTCACACACACAAAAACAGCCAAGCGAAACACTGCTGTGTTCCCTGCTCGTCTTCTAAATTAAAAGCGACATCAGGAAAATTGCTATAACGTCTGAAATTGGAAAAACTCTCACTCAATAGCCCAACCTTTCTCTGCCCTCCCCTCGCCGGTCTCTGGAGAGATGGCGATTGGCTAAAATATTTTATGCCTTTTTTAACCTTCAAATCCATCAGCCGGACAGAAAAAGGTCACTGTCTCTCCACGGAGTATCGATCTAATTTCCAGAAGAGCCAATGGGAAAGAGGCTTACACCACTTTCCCGTTGTTGGACAAGGAAGTACATATTTTAATGCCAAGCTCTAATCTCTTATGGGGGAATGAAAGGACAGATGCGGTTTAGTTGTGTGTCTGGAGTATTTGCAGAGTGACAATTTTGTTGTTTTTTGTTTATACAGTCATTGTGTATTCGTGGAATGAGAGACTATACTGTATTCATCTAGTTTTCTCCTTTGTTCAGATGATTTCTGACTATTAACATGCCAATTTTCCACTCATTGTCATTTTTGTCATTATCATTTTGTTTACATGAAGAACTTTTAATATATTTTTTACTCGGTATGAAACATAAAGCCGTGAGATGTCTAGTGGATGATATAAGATGATATTAATAAACCAGAATGTTAAACATTATTATCAGGGATTATAATGGGCATTTCAGAAGAATTGACATGTCTATATCAAGTCTCACAGTCAGTGTCAATCCTTAAAGCAAGTTGTCTCATTGATATTGGATCTCATTTGGTCTATGTGTAAAAGGATGTACTCTATCCAAAGCTTGCACATCTCTAATCCTGAGCCAAACCCCTGGGGATATGAGTTGTAACATTCTTTGATGGATGCGGGACTCGAGCCGTCTAAAATGGCATAAAAATCAATAATAAATCAGATCTTTATTAAATATACATTTGTAAGGCACTCTGCGTTTGGGTTCTGGAAAGATCTGGGATGTCAAGGCTAGCAGTTCAAGGCTTGAGTTGTTTACATCTTGTGTCAAGATTGATATTTTTAAGGGCTTTCAATTTACCATGTTGATTTAATTAGATAAAGTACATAAAAAATAAAGTGGTTAAAAACTTAACTCATTTAATTATGCTGCCTGATGTGTTAGTAAATTTGATAAAGAGACTTTTAAAAAATCCTAAAGGGATTTTCTGTGTATAGGAGAAATTCAAATTTGAAGTCTGCTTTCACATTTTGGAGTCTGGAGGCAGAACGGGGTTTGAGACATGTTTTTCAAAGTTGAACTGGGTGTACCTTGACGCATTCATTTAAAACATGCCAGAGATGTCCGTCCGCATGTGTACATAGACCAATAATTTAAAAAACAACAGTGATGGAATGTGAGAACAGCCCTGAAGTCAACCTAGGACAAGCTCGAATCTACAATGAATTGCTATGGATTGTGGGGGGCTTTTGTTCAGTGATATGGGTCAACAACAACGTATTATACTTCTAAAGGCACATTTTTATTCAATACCGCCACATTAATGTCTTTCATTGTTTTCATTGGAGAGCTTTTCTTAGCTAATACTAATACATGTGATACATATTCATGTATTTAATTCATTTTAAATTTAAGCCAAAGACAATGATCTTTATTTATATCACTAATTGGTATATACGCTTGACTTGGAATTCCATCACAAAAGGTTTATGCCTCATAGTGAAGGTGCTTACAAATAAGTAAGCATTAAAGTGAATATAAATTGTTGGAAAGCGGCACATTGCCATTATACCAAGCCGTAAGGTGGTCTGGCTATTAGAAAGACAGAAGACCCTATTTTGGAAATGCCATGAGCTCGGTCATTACAGGACAGACTATTTTTGGGTGCATCGCCACTTGTGATTGTGCTTAGGGTTATTTAATGCAGTCTGGAGAGCTAAGATTGTTGTGTATGTAGGGGAAAATTGTTTGTGTCATTAGTTAACAATAATCTCTTGCAATTATAAATGCAATGTTAATTGATTTTAGGGAAAATCCTGTCGTTTGCACTACTTGTGCACTTAGCTACTTAGCTGCCTAGTTAAATTCTGTTTTTACATTCTTTTTTCAGAATGCATTTTTTACAGAATGACTTAAGTTTTCTTTTATGCATCATCATGTGAATGGGTGAAAACTGAGTTTGATATGTGATTAAATACTGGTAAAATCAAACACTAGACGTTACATGCTCATTGCAGGCACAAGTGCTCCTTCATCCAGCACCTGCAATCCTTCATCTTGCTCATGTGCTCAAAATAAAAGGCAGCACAAAAAAACAGCAGCAAGCCGCATGGTTAGTGTTTGAGGCTGGCAGAATGAATTACACAAGGTGAGAATTGAGACTTCCTCAGCTGAGACCTCTCGCAAACAGCAACCTCACAACAGTCATAAGACCAAGGTGAGGAGAAGGAGGAGGACAGGGCGTTATTTTTAACTGGTGTGGGGTTTTTTTATTTGTCAGTGCCAGCAGCCAGAGCACACAAGCAGAGGCAGATGCTGTGTAGAGATGGGCGGCTAAGCCCGGGATCAGGAGACGGGCGATTAACCCAAAGGCAAGCGCTTAAGACTTCAAAGTGCAAACAGCTACGGCTCTAGAGTCAGGCACTGTTTCGGGGACAGGGCTGGGGGGGTGTAACAGTTGCTGTGTTCCTGAGCTGGATGGGATGTGCCAGGGGTCATTGTTCAAGACCTTTGCCACAACACCACTGGCTGGAGTAGAACCGTAGTATTGTGAGGCTGGGTACACTTTGTTTCTCTTGAGTACATTAAAATAAAAGTAAAGTAAAAAGTGAAAGGATGAACAATATTCTGTATTTTATACCAGATTTGCTGCTACTGAGACTCAGGGGGTCCCATCTGCCCGTTGAGCAAAACCCACGCAAGAAACCACATATCCTTTGATTAATCTGTGCAAGTCTTAGATGCTGGTCTCATTATTTTAGTTTTTGTAGCGGTGATAGAAGGATGTGATGTTATCTACATAGGGAGTACATATACATGTCCTTCACGGATGACCAGTCTTTCATTGCCCATTACCCAGAACCCCCTGCAGCATCCTCCCGACAATTCATCAAAGACTTCTAGTCCCAGATAACTGGTGGCGCAGCAGCAGGCGTCTCGCTCACTCTGTGTCTCTCTCACTTGCACTTATTTTACTGTCTCATTCTCCCTTTTTCTATCAGTCTTATAGATAATGGCGGGGACATCCACCTTCTCTAGCTCAGCACTTGGATGCATTCAGTGAAATTAACTTGCATATGTCGACGGTGCTCAATTCCTACCCAAGAGTCTCAGTTCTATCAGCATTTCTCCTGCCAAAGCTGATCATTAAAATTATAGCGTCATAAAGAAAGAGGCGAGGAACAAAAAAGGAAGAAGCTGATGCCAAGTGATTTTTTTTGAAGAAATAATAATTTGTTTTTAGTCATTTATTTTATAGCGTGGGTATTTATTGCAAATGTACAATAATTCACCAAACATTATGTGTATGAAATGCACAGTTTCAGCCTATAGCACAGCCTTTATCAGTGGATATTGCACAGTATCAGAAAAATTTGGCATAATTGTACAATCATTGCAAATATTGTATTTGTTTATATTTTTTATATTTTTAATTTTGTAAATATTTTTAGGAATTTTAAATATATTGAAAATTAACAGAATGCCTAAAAAACCTTTAGCAATTGCCTAGTGTGGGAATAAGAGAATTATTTTATATTATATTGCAACAAAATCAAATCTTGTATTTTCTGGTGCCAAATACAATCTTTTAGCCACATGAAAAGATAAAAAATATAAATTTGCACAAAATGTTCCATTTAAGTTTTCTTGTTAATTCTAATCAAGGTAAAAAGTTAATGTTTTACGTAAAATTTCCTGTCGTCGGTTTTTCATTTCTTTGCTAATTCATTTGAGCTGAATGAGAGTCTGAGCTACAGTGGCAAGGCTGAACAGCCTCTGTAAAGACATGTTTGTGGGCAGCAAGCTACAGCCTTGAGGGAAAGAAAGAAAAGAACGTAACAGCTTACAAAAGAAACAAACGTAAGGCTGAGCCGATCACTACCCCCCAACCTCTCGCTCTGCTTTTCTTTGCTCTCCTTCGCTTTGTTCGTATACACCCGTACAAACACACGCCCCCACAGACACACACACGTCCTCCTTCACTGTACACACATCTACCCACTCCTCTCGTCTCCCCTCTTTACCGTTTTCATCTCTCTATCTGTCATTTTGACAGCGCAAATATTCAGAATGTGGCATTGTCAAAGCGCTACTGGAGGGCTGGAGGTTTTCATTATACAGAGTAATTAACTGTCAAATCGCAACGCATATGTAGTTTTCTCACAAAGTGCAGATATATCCGGCAATGATCAAAGAGATCAAGTGCCAATTTGTCTGCTCATTTATGAACGAACATTTAAGGTAACAGATGAAATTGATCTAATCTTTATCAGTTTAAAAGCTGCTATGTCCTTGAAAGGTGTGTGATGTTTGTGCATGTTACAGACCAGTATTTGTAAAGGTGTGTATGTGCAGACCTGCAGCAGTATAATAAGTAAATGGTGGATTTAAGTGAATGGTTGAGAGCATATAAGGTGGGGGGTGGGAGGGTGGTTGGTTGGTTGCTATGCATCATTCCGACTCCCTTTCAGTCCCCCTTGAATGCTGCAGTTGAGTTTCCATGGAAACACTGACCCCTGGGAGTCGATGCTTTTCAGGAGGAGCCTATTTTACCTAGTGATTCACAGCTCAGAAAGTACAGGAACAAAAAACACAGAATCTTTATATTTCACTTTTAATATACATTTTCAGCACTGTAATATATTCCTCTTTTAATAACGTACAATGAGAATGATTTAATATTTTTGTATTTACGGTTGCTTTGTTCTCACGGTTATCGCTATCTTTATGCACTTTATAACATTGTGTTTCTTAGCTTATGTGTCTCGGATAAGCTAAATTTGTTTGTTGATGTCATTCTTTAGGAGTGCCAAGACATTATATAATATTTTGTCTATTGTGACATTTTGTCTAGTTTTACACAAAAGTCAAGCTGTTTTTAAAAAATACATTTTTAAAATATACAGTTTCCTTTAAGCGGTCACGTTATTAAAACCTGAGAAAAGTTGCAAGAAATCCCTGGTTAATAACATTGCTTTTAGCAGCATTCGAACAAGATCAGTATGTTCTGTGCGAAGCTTTGGTCAAAAGTATCGGCCGTGAGTCACTGTGCTTCATCAGAGAGCGAGCCTTTCAAAGTTAGGGAGGAAACTATGGTAACCACTGTTTACACTTTTTTCCCTTTTTTAAAAGGATGTTTTTTGCAGACAGTGTCTGAAAGTTACTCGCTAAGAACATTATGTAGCTCTTGCACCAGACTAAATGACCAGATTGAATTCATCTGCCATCTTGAAATTCAACTAAAAAAAATGATACTCGATTTAAAAAGTAATTACTTTTTAGTCTAAAAGCCACACAAGTATTGAAAACATATGGTTTGCCGCAGTTGCAAATTGTTCTTGCTCCAAGACATTAGCTTTGCTAGCAACTACAGGCCAAGTGGCTGAAATCACACATTCTACTTTTAAATCCTAAAACTGAGAAATGGCTCATGCTAAACCAGCATGAGTAATGGTTTGGTTGTTTTACAATGACTCATTAACAAATGCCTGATTCGAGCTTCTCTCTTTCTGTTCTCTTTAGGCCAAGCTTATAGTGCCCAACAGCACGGCAGGGCTGATCATTGGCAAGGGTGGGGCCACGGTGAAGGCCGTCATGGAGCAGTCCGGTGCCTGGGTGCAGCTCTCACAGAAACCAGAAGGCATCAACCTGCAGGAGCGTGTGGTGACCATCAGCGGGGAACCTGAGCAGAACCGTAAGGCTGTGGAGATCATCGTGCAGAAGATCCAGGAGGACCCCCAGAGCAGCAGCTGTCTGAACATCAGCTACTCCAACATCTCTGGCCCAGTGGCCAACTCCAACCCCACCGGTTCCCCATACGCCAACTCGGCGGAGGTGATGCCGGCTGCTGCCGCTGCAGCGGCAGCCACAGCCTCCAGTCTTCTGGGGCAGGCCAGTCTGGCTGGAGTGGGTGCTTTTCCCACCACAATGTCCAGTTTCTCAGGGAACGACCTGCTGGCCATCACATCTGCACTGAACACGTTAGCCAGCTATGGATACAATACCAACTCCCTGGGTCTGGGGCTAAACCCTGCGGCCGCCTCAGGAGTCCTTGCTGCTGTGGCTGCTAGTGCTAACCCTGCTGCAGCTGCAGCCGCCAACCTGCTAGCCTCCTACGCTAACGACGCAACCACCAGCGCCGGCCACCCAGCCCAGTCTGGGAGGCTTCACGTTAGGATCGTTAGCCGCTGCCACCGGAGCCACCAATGGCTACCTGAGTGCTGCTTCCCCTCTGGTTGCAAGCTCTCTATTGGCCACTGAGAAGCTAAACGAAGGGGCCAAAGATGTGGTGGAGATTGCCGTGCCAGAGAACTTGGTTGGTGCCATTTTGGGGAAGGGAGGCAAAACGCTTGTGGAGTACCAAGAACTGACAGGAGCCCGCATTCAGATCTCCAAAAAGGGAGAGTTTGTTCCCGGCACCAGAAACCGTAAAGTTACCATTACCGGATCGCCAGCCGCCACACAGGCAGCCCAATATCTTATCAGCCAGCGAATTACGTACGAGCAGGGTGTGAGGGCCACCAATCCGCAGAAGGTGGGCTAAAAACAGGGAGTATGAAAAAGGAGAGAAAGAGTGGGGGATGGGGAAGATACAGAGAAAGAGATGGAGGGCATGAATAATGAAGAAAATCAACCACATGATTTGTGGTATCTCAGTATTAAGAAAAGATGGAAAAAAACAAGAAAAATGTGTAAAATGTAAATATGGGTTTATTTCTTAAGTTTTAATTTTTTGGGATTTTTATTGGTTATTTGTTTTGTTTTGTTTATTTTTGTGCATTTTCTGGACAGCAGTGAATGGCATTTCAACCTGGCATGCTGCCGCGCTGCAGTTTCCAGCAGGTGGGCAAGGTGGTAGGATGGGGGAGAATGGGGTGGAGCAATTGGAAATCCAAACTCCCTGGAATCAGCCCTTTCCCCACCCCCATCCCCTCCTCGCTGAGAGATTTTTGTTCTTTATGTTATAGCCCTTAGATTAATTCTCCAACCCTTTCACCCATGCCCCATTTTTAAAAGGGTCTGGCATTGAAAAAACACCCCTCCCCAATTCTTTAACACCTCATATCCCACCCTAGCCCTCCTCGCCCCAGCCCTCCCAATTTCAGCCAGACCAACCCTGCCTTGGATCATGGGGCAGGATAGGGCAGGGGATGCGAGGGTGCTCCTGGGTCTCTCGGCATCACTAGACATTGACCTGGGGTACCAGTTTGACCAGGTGCATGCCATGTGATGCTACTACAGATGTTGTTAGCATAAGGGAAGCTTGTACATCATGTTGCAGACATAGGCCAGGGCGCAAAATGCACCTGCTTTGGTCCGATTCGTTAGTACCAGAGCTCCTATGGATTGAGGCATTTTCTCTATGGGATTTAAAGTCTGGTGTTTATACAAATACTATTATCATTATTCTTAGTACTACTATTATTGTTACAAATTATCATCACCATCAACGTTATTTATTAATATGATTTTACCCATAAGGACTGAGGTAACTTCTTTTTTGTTTTTCTTAATCTGTGAATTCAGGTTGACATGAATGTAAAGAAATATTTTGGATTTAGTTTTTTATTTAAGTAGATTGAATCGTGTGTCCATGTAATATATGTCTTATTTAACGTCCAGTGATAACTGCACCGTCGGCACCAACAGCGAGAATAAAGGCAGATGTACTGTACAGTCATATTAATACAGTTTAAACAAACCTCAAACATACAAACACACATTTTGAGCAAAACCACATAAAGTGCTAAAAATGTAACTAAACATGAGCAGACTTGAAATCACAATGACAATTTATTTACATATCTAGTGAATGAGAATGTAGGTCTTTGCACAAGTCCAAGGGAGTTGATAAATTATTAGAAAATAGCGTTATATCAAAAATAAATTCCCCCTGTGTAGTTCCCTTCTGATCAGATCTGCAGTGCTAAAGCCATTGTGCACTTAGAGTCACTGCAGTCAAACATCTGCACATATCTTCTGTTGAAGTCATAGATATCAAATCGATTTATGAAAGCATACTACTGAACAACCACGGCCACGAACAAATTCATGATCTGATCAGCACAGGCAAGCTGGTAACATGGCCTGCTTGGAAATCCTGTTTTGTTGCAGCACCAGTTATCCAGGATGTCTGCTCTATTGTGTAAATTATCAGTGAATCTATGACTGAATGTGTTATGTTTACCACTAATTTCTCTATGAGAGGATACAGTACCTGCTTAGAAACTGAACGGGCTACCCATGTGAAAAACTTTCTGTGCTGATTAGAACTACCCATGTGCGACTTATGTGCTGCTAATAAGATCATATTGTTTTTGTTTTTTATCTGAGAACACTGAATTTCGTCTTAATGCACTGTGAAGTGTAGAGGCCGTGACGGAAGGCCAAAAGAGTCAGGGTTCTGTATTGTTATTGCATTGATGTATCACAATGATGGAATGTACTCATGAGGAACTTATTATCAACGTCCACGGCGTCAATGTTTTGCTCATCATAGGGTAGAAGGGATCAGAGAATTAGGACTGAATAGTTAGGCTAAGGTTTTGTTGTAATGGCCATTACATTGCAGTATCTATTTTTCAGATGTGCACACAGCTATGATCAAAACCCATTAACTAACCCCAAGCTATATTTATATATTTATTGTGAAGGGGCATGGGATGGTATATTCTCTAATTTGTGTCCTCCAAAACAATTGTGTCTAAAAAGAGTAATACATTTTTTTTAACTAGCTGGCTTTTACTTTACATGTACCAAACACATCAAGACTGTTGTGTACGTTTCTAAATGCATACATTTAAAAAAATTGCCAATCAGATTGGATAACTACAGAATTAGACTTTAGACAGCGCTGTGCTCTCTCTCCCTTGACTAAAGTTATGATTCTTTCCTCTCCTTTGCTATTGGAGCACCAGGGAGAGTTAATCTGAACCAATTGGTAAGGAGGCTTCTTTATTTTCATCAAAAAACCATCACCTCCCCTCACCTCTTCTCAACCTCGTTTTACCTTCGTGCACCCTCATTCTGACACATCAACCCAGAGAACCCTTTCTATCACATCTCTCCATGGGTGGCGATGTCTGGTGTAACAGTGCATGTGTGCTTGCCCTTTCACAAAACAATGACTACAAAAGGGAAGAGTAGAAAGCAGAAGCTTGCGCTAGGTCACAATCGACCACATCACACCCGAGTCTGTCACATCTGGGCCGCTCTTTAAAAAGCGAGTTTGTACAAAGCCATCAATGTGTTTGTATAGTGAGTGTGTGTATGTGTGTACGGCAAGCTTGCAGTCATGAGTTTGAATAGAAATAAATGTGTCCATGGAGAACTATTAACAGTTGTGCCCTAGGTGGAGAGGTCTAAAAAGTGAAGCAAAGATAGAAAAGATTGTATAATTGTGAAATCATTATATGTTTATAATGAGATGTTTTTGCCAAATGAAAGGCACATCATAGTCAGTTACGAACATTAAACCCTGTAAGGGAGAGCTATAAAGATCAAGATGGCAATTCAATCCCATGATGCAGTACTTCATCAGATACTTCAAAGCATGTGGAAGCAGTCAGGTATCAGTCCCTTTAGATCCCCCAATACAACATTAGATGCATATAAACATACACAAACAATTATAGTTCTTTTGTACACCGAAGTTACATCTCATTTTAACTTGATTCACACTAAAAAGCAAGATGTTACTGTGACAACTCAATGTGAAAACTATAAAAGGTGCCAACGTAGTGTCGGGGAGCAGCTTTCTGTTTTTTCTTTGGGTTTTGTATTCAGTACTAAAAGTACATACGGGGATCTCTCGTTTTTTTATTTGTTTGTAACTGGGAAAATAGATCAAATGTGATGAGTACTGAAAGCAATATACGTAGTAGCATGTCGTCATGTCTTGTCCTTTTGTTCTGTCTGTGTAGGAGCTTTGGATTTACATAGATGTTGAGTAGATTTGCATATACTATTTTTTAAGTTGTGAAGATGCTGCTATTGAATAAGTGATGTACTAAAATTTAAGATAAAAAAACATATCTGATCAGTCATTTAGCTGGATGTGGTAGTTCTAAGAGGTGTAACTAAATGCTACGTTGATCATGAAATAATAATTGCTATATCACTGGATAAAATAAACCTGTGCCAAAATAGATCTTTACAGATTTAAATGTGATTTAAACAACATTAGATAAGAGCAGACATACTTTTGTAATGAAAAAAAAATGTGAAAAGTGCCAAACAAGTTATGTTACAACTAGCGAGGGATAAAGGTGACTAGCAAACGCAAAAAATAGACATTAGCACTATAAGGTTGAGAGTTTTCTGCCCCCTTAATAACTAGTGAAAATGAATAAGAAGGGATTCATCTGTTAGGCCAAACAAAAGCAGGGTGCCATGTGGCCATTAACACACATCCCTGGGGCTAGAAGACTGCCGAGTTAGCTTAGCATGGTTAAAGTTTTATAAGTTATCAGCATTCTTAATTCAGCCTTTTATAGTTCTGAAAATGTATTTTGTGAAGATAGATGTTATCTTTTTTGCACGTTGATATTGCATGATACCAAGTGAAGCGTGGATTTAAATAATGAAGACACACACACACACACACACACACACAAAAACCTACAAAAAGAATAAAAAAACAATTAGGCAATGTGCATTCATTTTTAAGACAAATCTTTGCATGGCAGAAACAGTTAGAGCTATTAAATTAGCTTTTTTACATTTTTAACTTTTTTAGTTTTGCTAAGACCAAGCTGGAAAATTTTGTTGTCCATTAAAACCAGGCCACAGCAGCAAACATCATTCAGAATCATTACCATATTCAGCATCATATTTTGAGCACGTTATCAACATATTGTGATTTTTTTGGAAATAAGACTGGGAAAAAAGGGAAACTGGGAATGGAAGGTTAACTTATAGGAACTTCATGAGAATTCTTGTGAACATTACACCAGTTCATAGTCGAGAATGTATTCACCACTACATAAGTTTGCATATCACTCTGTCGATCATGATTTTAGGGCTTGTGTTTGCTGTAAATTGTGTGTCAGTACTAACATCATTAGGCTATCACTGCACATTAAGCTTGATTCATTCTTGTGATAATATGCACTTTATAATTCTCTTTGATTTCATGCCACCCCAGTAAAAACAGCCCTATTTCCAAATGACAGCAATGCTGTGACACTGCTTAGCCACTTGAATCCTTTACCTCATATCGTCATCAATAAAAAAAGCAGAATTTTTAAACGGGAAAACTTTCTGTATATGTCATAATCTGTTGATAGCACTACAGATGAATTGCTGGGATTCTTGGTTTGCATGAGAAAAATGTCCGGATTGTCAAAGTTGACCAAAACGGCAGAATAGTTTTACAAGCTGAAGAATTTGGAAATGTTATTATTTTGATAGTGTTTTTGTAATTGAAATGTGCCAAAAAGGCATGTCTAATATCAGAAATATTATTTTCTTTAGAGCCATGCTTAGACTTTAACATGAAAATTAAACTGTGCTTAGTTCATGGCTGCGTTTTGAAAGATATCAGGCACATTTGTGAGCATACAGATGATGAGTTAGCTCTGTTGCTCAGCTGGAATAAGGGATATTTGTGTTTTTGTGCATGCATTGAGCGGTTTTGTGTGTGTATGACATGCTGTGCAACTCATGTCAGTGTGCCCACACAAACAGGGCTAATATTTTCCGTCCCAGGTTACTGGGTTCAGCAGCTTTGTCACATTCAGTCGAGTCAAGATAAATGCAAACTTATGGTTTTGCTGTTGTTGAGAAGGTCATTGCTTTTATGTGGGAACTTGGCTAGAGCTTCTTGCTCTTCCCAAACCCCACACACCCCCAGTCCAACCCCACCCCAACCTCGCCCTTGGGTCCCCCACCATCAGAAGAAAATCAAAACACAAAAACCTGGGGTCACTCTTAAGCTTGTACCCATTAAAGCACCAGCAATGTTAGAATACATTTGTCATATCACTGTTTTGTTCTCTCTTTTTTATTTTCCTGTTTTTATTTGTATGACACACTCTAACCTAGACCAAGTTATAACAAATGTCATTCATATGTATCCTGTTTACTCTCCCTTTTTCTCCCTTTTGCACTTTTCACTGCTCCCCTTTTTTTCCAACCACTCCCCACTCTTCTGCCGACCTCCCCCTCACACCCTCCCAGACTTTCTCCTGAGTGCCAAACAAAAACAGTACCATTCCAAACTTTTTGAGTTCTCTTGTATGTTGGACATCCATCGGAAGCACCCATGAAGCCAGCATGTTTCTCCATAACATGATGTCAGTCATGACGCCTCAACATTACCCAAAAAGCAAGCAGTAAAAGCGAGACCTGGATTAACACGGTAAAAAAGGCTGGCTACCTCTCATAAACTGCTTTTCCTAATTCTCTGTCATCTCTTCAACCTCCAGGACATCACTGATTATGTGCCATAACGTTGGGGGGGGCGCTGTCACCCTCCTCACCCCCAAGTCTCTCCATTTTCGATGGAAAACATTAAACGCAAACAAAGAAAAATCCATTTTAATGGCAGGTTTCTTTCTTTAACATAAAAAATGCTCAGCTGAGGAGTGTAAACGTCAGCTGTGCAGCCATCTTCTGTCTTCTGAACTTTGAACTTCTCACCCCTCATGAACTTTATTGACCTTCTTCCTACCCTTCTATGTTCATCAACTGTTTGGACTTAAAATCTCCATTCCATCTCCAAACCTTTTTTGAGACTGTGCAATTCTAGTTGAGATGATTGGATTTTTTATTTCTTTTTTTTTAACTCATCATTGGGGACGATTCTCAGAGATTAAAAAATAAAAAACAAACAAAAAATATCATTAAGATCCAAACTGTTTCTCCACAATTTCATTATTTTCTATCATTGTAAATATTTGTCAGATTTTGTTGAACTGTAACCAGAAACGTGTTCAACATAATGGGGCTGGCAGCATAAAATCGGTTTTGTGGAGTGCTCGTAAGAGCCAGAGATAGAATCTCTAAAAGTAGAGCTCATTTTGGTTACGCTACAGTCTAACTCAAGTAAATCCTTATAAAAGCAAAAAAACAACATAAGAGTTTGTTGTCAATAGTATGGAACAATGCACAAAAGTAAACGTACTTTTAAAAAAGTAAAAGATTGATTTAGAAAAGTACTGTGCTTCTGATAACTGAATATGGTTAAAGATACATCACTGAGCCACATACATACAAGCTGCCAGGAGGAATGTTTTTTAGTTCACATCAAATCATTTACGGCCCTCAAAATACATAATCACTACTAACCATTAAGCTAGATGATTAGAATAGGTTTCATACTTGAACTGATGGTAGTTGCTAATCTCATTGTACATATCAGATGTGTCAAGTTTAAATTGTGATACGTGTTGATTAGATGTCTTGATCATTGCATCTGTTCATGAGTTCATGGATGAAAATGTTTCTCTGTGATTAAGAAAGATCGATCATTCTCATACGTCTCAACCATGCTTTGAGCTCCACATCTAATGTTTCTATGCTGCCAGCTTTATTTTCTGATAACCCATCATGAGCTTATTTATTTTCAAACTACTATACACTATTAATAAATGGCATCAAGAACTAGAAAAAGGGAATGACTGGAAAGATGAATTACTGTTTTGTTTTTAGTATTTTAGTGGTTTCTTTTAACATCATCCATTAACTGACTTAAAAAGTATTAAATATTTAATGTAACTGTAGCATTGTGTTTGTAAAAAAAAATAGTGAGTTGTGTTTCTTGACTTGTGGATTACCAGTGAAGTCAGCAATTTAGTGCTAATATCTATTAAGTCGTTTTTTTCCTTTTTTTATTTAAGGGTTATTATTTTCCGACAGCAACAGCAGTCATTATAAATGTTCATTTTACCATCACCTGTCTTCTGTTGTCTTATTCTTCACCTCCCACTACACTCAGTTTCATCAAATAACACATTGCAAGTTCGTGCCTGAAATCATGTGCTCGGTCTTGGGGAGGGGCCATGCTGTGTGAGTGATGTGCGTGTGTGAGCACGTGTGATGCGAACGAATGCGACTGCTGAGAGAAGCTTGGGCGGGTGGGTGTTATGTCTTCTGTCCACCAAAGCTAAAACCTGTTGGGTTTCCATTTACCAATGGAACCTGCTGATGTTATAGCTCAAACCCATCATGTAAGCCTAGTTAATTTTGATCGTCCATAACTTCCCCCCGTTTCCCAACCACTTTTCACCACTACCTCTCCTTTATGAGCCATTCCCTCGCCACGCACCCCCACACCATGTGATGTTTTTCATGATAACATACTACTCGACCAGACCCACATTAACTCTGTCCTCATGCCTGCAGAGGAGGCAGTTGCCAGTCAACTCACCTTTCGCTCATGATCCGCCACCATCCCTAACCGGCTGCCGGGGCCACGCCCAACTTCAAATGTTAATCATTTTTAAAAAATGTAAAAAAAAAATGAAAAGAGTAAAATACATTCAAGTGACTCTCAGGGTGTTTACGTAATCTACCTTATTCTGTGATTTCACAGAGCCGTGATCCAGCTCTCCCTCAAGCTATTTAAGAAGCCCAAAGACAATTTACCATGTACAATTGCTTATCAAGTCTTCGAAAAACAAAGAATGATATGCACCCAATTAAAGAAGCAAAATGCTGTAATGTTTACAACCTTAACGAGACCAACGCTGTTGAAAGAATGTGTAGGAGTTTAAAGACAATTCTTTAACAATACGTCATTTCAAACTGAGTTCATTTCTATTGATAATTTCTATGTGACATGACGTTATGTGTTAATGAGGCATTTTTGAAACATTGCATGTTACTATTTTTTGCAATGATTTACATTTTTTTAAATGTCCGAATGGCTGGTACAGTGTAAAACTAAAGCTACATTTAGTTGCTAATAATAAAATACATTGATGTCAGTGTTCATTTCGCGTATCTTGGAGAAAGGTACCGGACTCCAGTCCGCAAAAAAAAATGTAATTGAGTTACTGTATAGAATTTGTTCATATTTGTATATGGTGACAGTGACAATAAAGGATGTACTGGAAGAATCAGGGAGACATTGGTAGACTTTGAAGGGTCAGGGGTCAATTACAACACCAACTGTAAAAGCTGACAGGAATTCACAAGGGCCAGTCAGTCACTTACTGTAAACCACACATGAGGTAAGTTACACGAGAAAAAAAGACATAATCTGGCAACTATATAAATATGATAACGGGGTTTGTGAAAACCATGGTTTTATTACATAGACAGACATGAGGCACAATCGAATGGTGGTTTGACTGTAATGGAATTGGTTTCAACAAATCACTAAGTTATAGCATTATCCAGAAAAATGGCAGCAAGAAACATTTTAAATTTTAACATTGGATCAATGAAAAAGATGAAGGACTTAAGATGAGTTTTGTGCGGGTGTCTTGAGTGTGACTGATATGCAAATTCAGTGTAACAAAATGCAATTTGCCTTTATATGCTTGTTCTAGAACAGAGCAGGGTAAACATTTTTTCTGAATGCATCAATTGATGTAGTCAAATTTTCCAGATAAGAAGTCTTTCTCTTGATCATTGTCATCCACCCACTTTCTCTGTGCACTAATTCATCCAACCAGCAAAAACCACCTTCACGGTCACAACGCCGGCTAAAAACACTCTGAAAAATACCATTACAACCATTGGTCAGTCAGCTTGAGCACATTGATCTGTGGTAAACACCCTAAGGAAATTAAAATTCACCACATAATTTAAAACCTGTCTCACCGAACTCACCATAAAGAAGTAACTCCAGTGTTCAGAAAAAAAACATCTATTTAATTGTCTTTTTAGTGATGGCCTTTGAAAGGCATATTAAAAGGCTTGTTTTCAAAATGACACAAAGTGCATTTGGTTTGACAATTTGCAGACAGTCTTTTTGCTAAAAATCAAATGTAGAAATCTGTACTGTACTGATATCACCCGACAGTAGGGATTTCATAATGTAGCTGCAATACTGCGATATCTGTGTTTGCATTCAGTAACCAGACCCAAAGCTCCCTTCAAACATGAATAATTAGGTATTTTCATCACTCCCTATCTAACTCCACTGAGACTGGTGAGCTAGTATAACTGGGAAAGTCGGAGCTCCATCACTTTAAATGTATCCAATCTCACTAATTGTGCAGCTTTATAAGCTTTAAACCACTATTGATTTTCCCTCCCCTGATCAGCACCTACCCCTCACAACAGTTCTCATCCAAGACCCATCAGGATTTTCCTCTCAGCCCAGCTGTTACAGAAAGCAAGCCTAACTGTGTCAGCCCCCATTCTCCTCAGAGGAAGTGTAAAAGGAGCGAGAGAGTGCAAGAGGCAGACAAGAATATGCTCTCAGCCCTCATAAATCCCTAGAGTTGGAAAGCAGACCTATGGAACATGTGCAAAGATCTCAAGTCCATAGTCCAGTACTTTTCAAGGGAGAACACACTGACAAAGCTTCAGCTAAATTAGGACGACTTAGTTACATTGCCCTCCAAAAACACTTTTAAGTCACAATTAAGTCACCCAGTCTGAATGGCATTGCATTAGATAACAAACCATCAAACTATAACTAACTACACTTTTCTTAACAATTTGTTCATATTTTTAACCAACTGATGCCAGTTTCTGTAAAGACCAGTCACTCTAGCACAGTGACTACAGATGTTGAACTATGGACACATTCTACTAACATTTAAAAACCAGAATGCGTCTGAATGCTGTGTCTTGTTTTTTACCTAAATTTTATATTTATAATATAAAACCAAACAAACTTCTCATTGTAAAATGCTTGAAAATCGTGCTGTATTTCCCAAACAATAAGATATTCTAATGAAAAATATTCATACCTTTTAAATGTGGTTTAGGCATCTAAATACTTTTGGAGCAATGTTATATCGTTTATGAATTTGTATGGCATCGTGAACAAGCCATTGTATCGCTATAAAATAAAACCATGTGCAGGAAACATGGAAGCTTAAAAAAGAAAGACCAGCACACCTGTCACTACAAATCTGCAAGAATAAATCTTTTTGATTTGCAGTATGCGAAACAGCTTTCAGTGTGTATCACAAACAGCCCTCATAAATGCATTGACTGCCTGTTGTTTTTCTTGCTTCACAAATGTGCAGCGTTGCTAAAGTGAACAGCATGAATTCAGCATGAAATCTGTACATACACTTGGGCTGACTCCTTAAAAATAGCTAAGATACAAAATCACCCAGTGTGACGCAGTCTAATCGATTTAAAGCCAGTGCATCTCACAGCTACATGAAGGGTTGTGCTGATACAGAAAGTAGCTGTCACATCAAAGCGAGGTAAAATCTGGCCCACAGGAACAGAATAAAACAAAAGTCAGCAATCTGAGCTTGAAGCAGAAAATCATGTTGTCCTTGTTTCCCTCTACAGGTTTTTAAGATGTGTTTTTTGCACTTGTGAACATACTAACAAAATATACATTTTTGTATACTGCTAGTCTTTAATGTACAAATCTGACCTTAAACACTGTTTCTTAACCACATCAGTTATTATTAAACTAACTGTGGTCCATAAGAATATGCCCTTTAATCAGCAATAATGTTCAAAACTTTATAAGCTATATTTTTATGGCTTTCAAATATTTATTTGAATATTGCAATGTTATCATGTCTACACTGCATTCTGACAAAACAGTGCAAAAGTAAAAAACAACTGAAAAGTTTAATCTCTCTTAGCTATTAATATACATTTTAAACATTTTTTTAGTTATTTGATTGTTTGTGTTCTAAGTGCAATTTTAAAAGCATACTGTAATATGCTATAGCGAGATAATGTTATATATACTGTGAAAAAAATATGCTTCCAAGAAGACATTTAATCTTAAGTATCAAATACACTCTCTTTATTGAAAGTGTATGAAACATTCTTAAGTGGATTATTTTTGTCAAACCAAAATATCCATTCAGTTCCATTTTATTCCTTTAAACTTTGGTTACATCGGACACTCCAGAAAATACTGAAAATGATTGTAATAATTTTGTATGTTTTTTCTTGCTGTTGTAATATTTCTAACAAATGAAGCTGAAAAATATATTACAGATCATAAATAATATAAAGAATAACTTTTAACATAAGTGTAAGTATATGTACATAAGATAAAGAAAGATAAATTAAGAAAGTTGCAATGCAAAGCTGTGATTTTAAAGCACTGTAGCGTGTACAGTGATATGTTTTTATCAATTTTATGGTACATATGATATGTTCTGCATTTCTGCAGTTGTTGTTTTTTCTTTATGTTCATGAGCATATGCTTTAATAAATATGTTTTATACAGTATATTTGTAAGGCCTAAACCATTCTTGAGAAAAAGATTTTTAGTACAATGACAAATTAGAATGAGCTTACAAATGCAATGTGCATATAGGTTATGCCTCCCTTATCTTTCTTTAGTGTGTGTGTTTTTAAATATCCTTAGTAAGGACTCATGCAGAAGCTTCACATTTTGCTTCTACCCGTGTTTAACTTTGGTGTTGAAAAAGTGGAAAAATCTTTTACGAGTGTTGAACTATAATTCACATCTGAATTGTGATCTTCAAATATTTAGTAAACTAAAATATGGAAGTGCCTCTTGCAGAAAGAAAACAATATGATTAGAATAATTAAGAGCTGCAAGTGCATCTGAATAGAGCTCAGAGAGCAACAACAGGATTTCATGCATCACAAACACAGTTATAATTTTTTAATCACCATAGAAACCGGTCGACCTCTTCTGATGGAGCACAATATGTGTTCTAATGATAAACTCTAACTGTGGACACTCAAGTCTCTGGTAGGAGGACCATTGATGAAGAGTTTATTCTCTAAAAGCTCATTCAAATGAGCTCTTATGCTCATTAACACCTAATTTAAATACTTTTAAAGTATTCTCTGAACATATACACAAATCACATGACACACAGGTCTCTCTTTATATTGTCAGTATTCAGTACATGTTTAAATTGCAATATTTTAATATTTTGTTTTGATGTGACATTGTCAGTCAAAACTTGAAATATAATTTCTTAGACTGTATTCATTACCAATAAACCAGCCGTTTATATTTTACTAAAGTGCTGATGATACTAGTCCATACATCAATTTAAAAAAATGGAAATATACATGTGTTATGGATGTGACAAAAAAAGATCACACGTTTTTGAAAGGCAACATACTTTGTAGGATTTCTGTGAATTAAATGCACAAACCAGAAGCAATAATACACAACAAATGGAAGAGGTATGACCCTTCAAAGAACATATAATAGTTAGCCTGGGCCTATTTGATTTACTGTTTCATGTGCCCATTGAAGAGAAATATGTACTGTTATGGAAGTGACCGTTCTGAAAACAGCACTTTACCTGACAATGAAAATCATGCTTTAATCATAAAAAGGCTTTAAAACCTTACACGGGTATCAAAACCAAATATTGACATCTAAGCTATCAGTACTGTGAAAACATTTTTTTACTAGAGTAACCATTTTTTGATCATGCTATTTGCAGTTCAACTATCTAGGCTATTATGTCATTACTCGTATATTTTATTTTCATAGTCTTTAAGCAGTTAGTCTACTGATATCGTTTATTGTGGGATAAAAGAGTCTTACCTGAGTAAACCTGGCGTCTCCTCACGCCGCTCCAGTCAGTTCAACGGGTTTTCCGCGAGCGAGAAATTGACGTCACGTGCACCGCCACTTAGTCTTTTCCGTTCACAACGTAGTATTATGACAAATGACAATTTACGTAAGCGAAATAAGGAGCAGCTGTAGTTGTTGTTGCACATATTTTACATCCGTTTAAAACTCTTTTGCATACATTAACATTACATTATTGAAAAGAATAATACATTTAAATTATATTAGGTTTTTAAAGCCTAAATAAAAAGGTTTACTTATACTTTAAGCACTGTTTTGAGACAACAAAAATGTTCAAATTGGATTACATATTTTTTATGTTTAGAAAATGTTGCACTGTAAACAAAATGCAACGATGTGTTGTTTTCGTATTTAAAGCCACACCATACGCTTGCGTTTCACCAACTCGTGTCCTCCAGAAGACGTTCAGCTGTCAAGGTGACACCCACTGAAGACAGGATAAATGCCAAGGACAGTAATTTATCTCTTTTATTCAGCCACATGGGGAAGAAATACACATCTTTGACCTTTCCAAGCAACTTACTAAAGCACTCTGAAGCACCACAGAAGGAAAATTTTATGGTGAATTGAAAGTGGAAAGAACTTGCCAGGTCCCATTGAGCAACCTTGAATTTTGAACAGTGTGTGTGTGTGTGAGTGTGAGTTTAATGGTTTTAAAAGTGCATAAAGAAAAATCTCATCACATCACAAAAATATTATTTTTAATATTAATTTGTTTTTTCCTGTCATATATAACTATCAATGCACCTTATTCCAGAGAAAAAACTTTGTCTTTAAAAATCCTTCATTAAAAACTTGCATACTACTGTAAATGACCAGGTTAGTATAAGTCACAACAGAAAAATACATTTTTAGATTTAATTTTAATGACAGACTTTAATTAACCTACTTTACCACCCCTTTTTCCACAATTTTAGCTACAGTAGCTAACACCTGAAGGTTAAATCTAACAACAATTCCATGAGGTTATAAAAAGCTCTAGTGACCCACTTTCCATCTGCACTCCCCTTTTATCTTTACAAGCCATGAAAAAGAAGCAGAACTGGAGATGTCAGTGTTGTGCTGAGGGAAATATGCATTTGGCATTGGCGGCGAGTAAGTGACCCTTGGACAGATGGAAGCCCAGCATGTCTGGCAGAGATAGTGTCGGCCTACCCCAATGGGTCATACAGTCTAGCTCTGGCATCGTGAACCCTGGCCCCAAACAAAATAGTTGTTTTTTACTGGGCAGAATTCAGGGGCAGAGAGGACTGTATATAGGCTATATTTCATTTTTATTAAAAACTATAAATAATATGATAGAGAAGAACATCTTACAACACAAGCAAAAAGATTAGGAACACAAACTGCGTTTTACTTCCAAAACCATATGCTAGTAGATGCTGAATGTAGATTTCAGATGGAAAATTATAATACATTTATATATATATATATATATATATATATTTTAATAAACATACACAAGTGGCATACAGGTTGTTGATGTATATTTTTGCAGAGAACACCAAGCACAGTCATCTGTTGAGTTTGGCCAGTCTCCACTTGTTTTTTTCATCCAAGCCAAAAGTTGTTTTGAAAGGCTGATCTTTGCTGTTTTTTCTTTTAAAAAGCACCTAATATTTTTGGCAACTATGAGTAGTTTTTGGACAGTAACAGAAAAACCTCCTTGGGCATCACATTCGTAGAGGTGCGTAACAATGAGGAAAAATGGCATTGCTGTTGTCATGGAAACCAGCTGAAAGACCTGCTGCTTTTATAACGTATGTCTGAGTTGATTTGTGTGTGCGCATAGCAACAGTAGGATCAGAATTATTTTATTATGTGACGCAGGAGTTCATTCATCCATCCTTGCAGGCATGATTTAAAATAAATCAAACAATAGATCAAAAGAAATAATACACTATTTCCTTATAATGAAATGGAAGATTGATGAGATGACACACGGTTTAAGTTAACGTCATCCATTTTTTAAAAATGCCCCTTAATTTTTTTGGCCAGAGTATAGGCACGACAACATTTTATGGAGATGTCAGTGTATTAGTATGCAATCAAGTTTCTGGTGCAGTAATTAATCTGTACTGGGAACATAAAACACTATGGTTTCGTAATAAAAAAATAGAAGACAGACAAGGTTGTGTGTGTCGGTGTATACTAGAACCGTGTCTTTGTCTCTCGTTGAGAGAAGGATAGTACTTATCAACGTGTGCTGTACCCCATTCTGAACGGCGTGCAGCTCCATAGTCCTTGGTAAGTCTGCGTTGCTATGGCAACACCCCCTCCAATGCTGCAGGCCGCGAGGAGCACGCTGAAGAGGGAACGAATGAGTGAGAGAGATCACCACAGTGGGGAAAGGCAAGTATTGCTGCAGTGAAAGGGGGAGGGTGGGTACAACCGAGATTGGCTCAAAAAATTCATTACTCCCCCCCCGAACCTTATCGTTTGCATCAGTTTAGGGTGCATAGGGCCCATAGCTGCTTTGCAGTCTGGGCACGTTGCTTGCAAACTTCAGACTGAATTCAATTATTTATCTGCCTCACCAAACACCAATCACTGTTCAAGCATCGCATAACGCCTATGGCATACCATGCGGGCGTTATTGATTAGTTTGGATAGAAAAATAAAAACGAGGCAAACAGGTTGTATGAATCTTCGTCTCAGTGGTTCCTCGGTGATTACAGTCACCGCCTCTGTGATAAAATCACAGGTGGTGGCAAATCACTCGAGTTTCATGACTCAAACAGAAAATAAATGCCAAAAGATGCTATGTGTGGGTGCTGTTGCACATCTACAGATGCAGTCATGGGGTGTTAGGTAAAGCTTGGTAAAGTGTTTTTATATGCATATAACACAGTTTCATTACCATCAGTTACTTTATGCATTTAGCTTAACTATGCCATGGAACACAATTTAAATTCACAGAGCAAAATCATTTATTCGGTATTGTTCTCATAATTAAGAGAATCAGCAGGTTGTGTATTTTTAAAATACCCGATGAAAAGTTCTAGGAGCGATACACAGCTTATACAAAATTCTCCATCTGATCCCATTGGACTCTGGGATGCTGAGCGTTACCTGCATGTGCGCAGTGGGAGGGGCAGAGAAACTGAATTTGCAGGCGACAGACGTGCCGGGTGCTCATTAGAAAACATGACCATACCCCAGTGCAGAACAAGAGGCAGACCATCAGTGCTCCCACTGGCCACGATAGATCTATCGCCACCTATCTGTGAACATTAAACATTGCAGAACTGCAGCATTTAAAAGCTGCATGACAATATACCATTCTCAGTGTTACAACATATGTAAGTATAACAAAAAAAAAGACAACCAAGAATTTGATTTTAAGGAACAGATTTCTGGGTTAGCATTCAGTGTTTTACAGAATAATCTTGGGACTGTGAAGGATATGTGAACATGACAATATATTTGATAAAACAAGTCTACTCCTTTTTGGATTTCTTCTTCTTTTTAGTTTTAACAGGAGTATCAATGTCAACATAAGAAAGATCCAGTGGTTCAGTCTTTGGTGTTAAACTAGAATCAACCATCTCTTCACTCCTTTCTTTCTCTTTCTTCATCCTTTTCTTTTTCCTCCTCTCCTCTTTTGACATTTCCTCCAAAGGAGCATCAGGTAATTGCATCTCATGACACTCAGTTTTAATCTGTTCTTGCTTGATACAAACATCTCGCTTGGCTTCTTCCTCATCACGCTTGTCTTTCTTCTTCTTTTTCTTTTTTCTTCGTTCCTCACCAACATTTGGATCCAGGCTGGTTCTTTTTGGTGGTGTAGGAGAAACTACGGTGACTTGGTCTTTAACGTGCGCTGCAATGTTACAACCAAAAGGCTGGAAACGTTGCTTGAGGCCTGGCGGGATGGATGGTGCTGGAGCAGCTGGGATGGCAATCGGGCCCTGGTTCTTACTGCAGTTTCCATAACTCTCGGAGATGTTGAGGACACCAGTAAAGTGAGAAGCATTGAGTGAAGTGGCCTTTTTTTTCTCATTGTCAATGAGCAAATGAAGATCTGAGGGTGACGTCCTGCTGCTTAAAACACTGTAGATTTGAGGCATTTTGCCACTTGACTTGACCATTTCAAGTCCTGATAATGGGATTTTGAGGTCTGCAAAGCTGTGAAGGAAACAAAACAACAATTATTAACTGATTCATTTTCTGCTTTATACCAAACCAGTGAGATGTACAGGTTATACAATATCTAAAATCAAACCTACACTTTTTGGACCAATACATTTTTAAGACTTCTTTAAAACCTTTTCAGTCATTTGTGATTACTAGACTGCAATTTTACAATTTAAAGACAAGTCAGTTACTAAACAACTTCCAAATCTATTTGATGTGCAATTCTTGAGCCATTTAAATGCAAAAAAGGTGAAATGTTTAATACTTCATGGCTCTTGTACTTTTTTGCAATACCCCCAAACAGAAATCCGATACTTTAAAATATATGTAATACACACAAGTTCATATGGCAGTATATTTAGACCATGTATATTTATTTAATTGGATGCTTAACTTGCACCAAGTGACCATTCTATTAGGATTGCTCTAGTTTTGTTGTACTTAATTACTATAATTACAGCATTAACTGTAGTTATATCCATGGCTGCTAATATTTTAAGACGCTGACCGTACAATAAAGTCACTACATTTCTTGACATCAGGTTTTTCATTATCATGGGAACTCTCTCGAATAATCACTGATAAATAAATACTGAAGTCAGTTCAAAAGATAACAAGAGTATTTCAAAGGACATTTACCATTCAGGATCGAAACGATCTGGGGCTTTGATGAGCCATAACTCCTGTTTATCACTGTTCCCTGAAACAACTGTCGAGGGTTCATACAGAAAGCGCTCAAAATCCGCCGGACACTCATAAAAAGAAGCTGCAGGAAAAATGAGAAAATAACGTTAGTTATTACGCATTATCATTCCAGCAGTGAACACAGTCAACGTTACCGATCTATTTAACACTCACCACTTGTCCGTTTCTGAGATTTCTTTTCAATGGACGACATATCTAAACACTCTCTATATCACTATAACTTTATGAAAAAATATGCATATTCATAACTCGTGTTGCTAATGTAGTTCTCCGGGTAGATGTAGATGTAAACACGTGAACCACATGTGGATGGAAGGGAATCACTTTTGACCCGGAAACACTTTAACAAGCGATAACGTGTGTATGTGATACCTTTATTTGGCAGCAGAGGGCGCACTTGTAAAGCTTTTCTAGGACCCTCAATGGAAGAGTTTGACAGCAACTTACTTTTTTGTACTATTTTTTTAAGTTTTTATATTTCTGTATTTTTTCTTAAATAAATTTTTGCTTCCTCATTCATAGTTTGTGCTTTATAACTTTTATTTATTAACATCACATAAATTGGTAATGCGTTGGGTTCTATTGGTTAAATGTTATCTGGCAAATGGGAACCAACAAAACATCATTAAATACTGGAATAAAGCCCAAAACACACTGAAGAATACTGTAATGGTGTAAAGGTAAACAGCTGATGGTTTATAATGGTATTTGTAATTAAAAACGTTCAAATTGGATAGTTTTTCCAGCAGGGATATAAGTACTATGTTTACATTTTTAAGTTGGTATAAAGATTTGTTTGCAAATGACAAATTAGACGTGACATTGTGTAGACAAAATGACATTCAGTGTGTTTTGTTAGAAGACATGAGTTTGGTATTCTGCATTTATTTTCCCAAGTTCATCTCTGGTTCAGTAGTGTGGGAAAGCACCCCAGTGAAGTAAAGCACAGTAGATGCATTTTGTAATTGGAGATGCTCAGTGCCTTTTCCAGTGAAAACCATTGTACCACAACAATATCATATAAAGCAGGTCACTGAACAGGTCACAGAGGCCTGAAGTCTGAGGGGTCAAGACTGAAAGGTAGATTTTGTAAATCGCGTTTATGCTGTAATATGTGTTTTGTTTGTGCAAAACAAATTATATCATCTTTGTTTTATTGATTTTTATGTTTGGTTAGAAACTTTTCAGTACATATACACAAGTTTGACATTTACCTGCACAAAAAGTTTGCTTTTAAAAGTTAATGCAAGTTAATGGATAACATACCTAAAATTAAAATATTCTGTACTGTTTTTCTCTTCAACAAAATATATAATAATGATGATTAATAATATAAATCATTCATTTAATGTATTCTGACCAGCTCATATGATCTATACCAAAATTCACCGAAATCAGCAAGATTTTAAATTATAATGTAAAAATAGACATTATATAAACTAGACAATAAGATTACGTTTTAAAACACAGTCTGTGAAATTACTTCCCTTATCTTTGGTGTCACGATTACAAGGGGTTATACACTAAGGGGATGGGAACATGGGAAATACAACCACATCCTCGCCTCGTGTCCATAGTCCTTCTGGACCCGCGTCATTCTGTTGACCCTCTGTCTCATACTGGACCCCCAGCAAATGCCGTGACATCAGCAAGAAAACAGATAAACCCTGAAGCGGCCTGTCACGTCAGGACAAGAATGATGTGTTTCGAAGCATTGATTGCCAATTCAGTATAATATCATAAGATAAAAGCCTTAAAGATAATTATAATTAGTTATAATAATACTGTAGTGTTAGGTCAAACTCTACAGAAATTATTTAACCTGTTAAACTGTTGTAGATCATACTAAATTTAGTCTAATGACCAAACACAACAGATTTAAAGGTGAACACAATGTCACATTGGTAAAGTACGACACAACCATTGTTTAAAGTGCAGTGAAACATATTTTCATTATAGTTCTCAGCCTTTCAAGCATGACATCTTCCTCTCAAAATGCTGGTCAAAATATGTCAAGCAGCAATATTCAAACACGGTCGTACAATCTGAGACTTTCAGATAAGAACTCATTGACATTATATTACTTCTTTCCAGGTCACCGAACAGCCACACTTCACGCAGCGCAGAGCCAAAGCCAAGGCATTGTGTTTCAATCAGAAGAAATGTGACCCATTGAACATTGACCTTGGACAGATGGACAGTGTGCTGTAGTACATTGTTGATGAGAAATAGCATTAAGCCAGGACTGCAGTTAAACAGATGCTAAAAGGTAAATATGTAAGTGTTTGTAACAGGGTAAGTGTTGACTACAGAACATATCTATAAATGAACATATGGGTGATGGAAAATCAAGGTGGTATTGCAGAATATTGAAGCTTTCAAACTGTGTCCTTTCACCAAATGTTGTCTAAACGTTAACAGTGGTTTAATTAGAAATGTCTAATGCACTTGAGATTATGAATAAATAATACACAATGTGATGGAAAAACAGACTTCAGAGGTGCAAAAAGATTTAACTTTGAGGAACAGGCTGGAATCAGTGGATTTAAAGTCTCAAAGTCTTGTGTTTATAGAAAATGTGAGATGCCCTTTCTACTGTTCTGCTCTAGTAATCAGCAAACACACTTTATAAACGTTTTGCTGCATTACAGCATGTGGTGAGAGTCAAACTGATTCATTTTGACACAAAGCACTGTTCATAAATTTCAGTTGTTTTATATATGACCTGTAAGTTGCACCAAATGTAAAATGAAATGTGGTTATAAAACCTGGTGTCATTATCCTAGATCACAACACAATGACATATTACTTCCTCTTTTATTTACATATATGCTTTTACGTCCTTTACAACACCTGTTGTTCAAGAAAGAGCTTAACTGCAGGTATCTAAAATGTATTGAATGAACTGAATGAATAACACAGCAAAAAAATAACTGACATGATTTTTATTTTTATTTTGGCATAACAATGATTTCATTACATTGCACTTTCTCGCTGTTGACATTCAGGATTTACAGTTTGTTAGGCTGAAATAGGGCACCTGAAGAACTACTGAAGAAAAAATGTAAACAACTGCAAAGCCCATTGTTTGGAAACATTTCCCATTTTGGGTGTTTGTGGATCACTGAACAAAGAGGATTAAACTGAACAAGAGACAGTTAAGAGAAACATGTACCTTTTCTACTAAAGGCTTTATAATGTGCTATGGTATTGATAATGTATATGATAAGGCTTGTCCCAGTCAGTATTTGTGTTGACTGTGCTTTGAGCTGGACAATAAATAACCAAACTTACATTAAACAGTAATAGCAGAGTATATTTCCTGTAAAATCTAAAATGACAGACATCAATGGCAGGCATGATAACTTGTACATATAAAACATTCAACAGGAGAAGGGGATCTGACATTAACATTTTGTGGATACTGAGTAAAAGACATCAGATTTTATCACAGGAAAAACTCGAGGTACACATCGCTGTTGTTATAGTTTTTTAAGAAAGTGCACCTTTACATACAGTGGCCCAAAAAGCACAAAAAAACATGGCAAATATCCAACCATATTATTACCGTACTTAACTCAAAATTAAGACAGAAAATTAATTTGTGGTCAAACAGTATAATAAACTAAACTTAAATTGTAAAAATAAAAAACATACCAATATTGTTTAAAACTAAATGTAAAAATTCGTCATAATTTGTTTTCAGATATCACTTGGTTTGGTATTTTGAATATCAAATGCAATATAATACCGCGTTTAAACGTTCAAATACATTTTGGGCTGCTGTATGTTAAATTTACCTTTCATTTTACTTTCTAACACTGAGAATGGTCATTTGAAGGCACTCGTCTTTGAGCACCTCAATGTCAGTTTTATAGGTATTAGCCTTGACCTCACCGTAGAAGTCGGGCTTCTTCACCGCTAGGGGCGTTTCCACGGTGATGGAAGTCCCCATCAGTGCATCCGTTTGACTTCGATGAAAGAGACCAAAGAGGGTGGCCAGAGCCCGGCCCACATCGTGCCGCGCCCCTTCATTGACAAAACAGTAGAGGATGGGGTCCGCCACACAGTTGAGGCTGGTGAGCGCTAGAGTCACATGATACGCACCGAACAAGTCCTCCTCGGCACCGCAGTCGCAAGGATTGCTGAGAAACAACACGCTACGCCACAACAGGAGCACATGGTAGGGAGCGAAGCAAAGGAGCACAATGAGGATTAAACTGAGGGCCAGCCTCTTGATTTTGGCCTTCTCTTGTCTCTCAGTGGAGACGTTACCATGCACAGCTCTCAGGATACCTCTGTACGCAGCCAGCATCACACCCCAAGGAGCCAAAAACCCCAAAAACGTGCGGTAAAGGTTCATACCGGCCACCCAGTCCTGCATGGGGTACTTCTCAAAGCAGAAGGTATGGTTAAAGCGGTCCTTAAAAAGTTCGTCGTGGAAGAGGGGTGCGGAGTTAGCCACTACTTCAGTTATCCAGACAACGGCGCTGACCAGCATGGCAGTTTTTACCCTACGGACTTTGGCAAATTTAAGCGGATGAGCCACGGCCAAGTAACGATCCACGGATATACAGCACAGGAATGCGATGCTGACGTAAATGTTGGTGTAAAAGATGAAACCGAACAGCTTGCAGGACACCTGGCCGTGGATCCAGTTGTCGTGATGCACAAAGTAGTCTATCCAAAGTGGCAACGTGGCTATGTACAAGATGTCAGCCACCGAGAGGTTCATCAGATAGATACCCAGCTCGTTCTTCTGTCTAACCTGCATGTACGCGGCCCACAGGGCCATGCAGTTAGTGGGGAAACCAAGTACGATGACAAATATATATAACGCCGGCTGGAAGAACTGGTCTATGTTGGAGTCAACATTGCACGAGGTTGAGATGTTACACATGGTCTCTTTGTTTCCTCCGAGACTTTTATAATCATCAGAATTGGCCAACTCAAGCCATATTTAAAAATAAGACTACAGAGCCAAAAGGCTTGATTTTAGTTTCCTGTATTGTGCTGAGAAAGTAACACAGCAGCCCACTTTGGTCTAGCATGGTGGACTTGTTGTGTCACATGCCTCTATAATATTTCATGGTTAGTCTATTAACCATAAATTTATGGTCACAGGAGCAAGTGAAAAAAACGGCTAGCTGGATAAAATGCCATTAATCCTCATGAAATGATTTTAGATAGGGGTCGGGGCTCTTTCAGCAGTCGTTTCCATCACTTTCTCTGAAGGCTTCACACTGACTAATCTTCTTTGGTGTGTCCAGCAATATCCACCTGCGAAAAGAGAAAAAACAAGTTTATGAGTCACTGCAAAAGTTATTAATGTTGAGAGACTTTCCAGGGCAGAAATTTCTGGGATTTGTTAAATGACCAGATTTGTTCTGTCATACAATGTGGATTGGAGCATGTTTTTCTACTCCCACCTTTAAACTTGGTCATCCGTTCATTAGAATCTGTTTGTTTGTAGTTTAGCTGAAATATTATTGTTTTTAGATCTTAATCTTGTTCTTCAAGATTATAATCTACTGATTCAGAATTTTCAGCAAGAGATTTTAAACTGGAAGCGAGAGGTTTTCTTGCTAATTTTGAGTTTCTGCAGGTTGTTTATATAGTATGTGGGAGGATTTTTCTGCTGGACAGATCCAACATGTCATATGGGCTTGCTAACATAAAGAGAATTAATAAACACAGAAAATCTTTAATATCATGTTCATACAGACTTTTTTGAAAACATACACCACCAGTTGAAAGTTTGGGAACACTTACTCACTGTTGTTGAGATTTGTTTTACCATATTTTATATAAAAATAGTAGTAAACTCCTCAAAGTCATGAAATTGCACAATTATAGCTGTGATAATAATGTGATTTAAACATCCAAAATAAATTAACACTGTTATATTTTAACATCTTCAAAAGCAGACCTTTGTCTAGAATTTGCAAAGTCACACTCCTGGCATTTTATCACCCAGCTTCTTGAGATCAGTTATGATCACACAGTCAGAGAGAGGATAAGCTCCAAATGCAGATGCACATTTATTACTAAACAACACACTGGCAAACAAGAACTAACGCACAAACCATAAACCCATAACAGCAGACAACAGCAACTGACAAAAAAACAACTGAAACAAGGAGGTTTATATACACAGATACAAACAGGATAACAGGACACAGGTGGTGACAATGGTGATAATTAGTCCAGCGATGCATTATGGAAAATGTAGCAAAAAAAAGTAACAATAGGCCAGAATAATCTTAAGGAAGCAAGGCAAGAGGGACACACACACAGACAGGTATCATGACAAGGTCTCAACCTGAAAAGCTTTTTAAACACACTGAAAGAATTTATATCTATGCTGGACTCTTTATTGAATGCTTTTTATTCATTATTTGGTCCAAGTTAGCCATTTCAAAAATATTTTTTATAAAGTATTTTATAGGTTTATAATAAAAGAAATTACTATGATGGCGCAATTATATTTTTGTCTACAAAAGTAATTTTAAACATTGAAATATACACCTTCAGATTTAAAAAAGTAAGATCATGACAAACATTTATGTCAATTGTGTTGAAACTTTTGACTGGTATACTGTTTGCTGATACAATCTAAACAAATTAACTACTAAATTATAATATAAATACATGAAATACTTTCCACATTGATTTGGAGCATCATTTGTCACATATAGAGCTACTGTGCAAACAGCTTGTGCTTTTATTAAACAAGAGTGATACAGCAAAGCTACAGTGCCTGGAGTAAAACCAAGTTTGCAGTTTGCTTGGGACTGTTTATAGATTCTCAGAGAATTTTGGAAAGATAGTGTGCAGAAGAGATGAGAAAGGAGAGGGATGTTAACTCAATGGCCAAAAACAGAACATGCGTGATCCTGGCAATCCATATGTGACAACATAATGACACAATGATGTAAAAGCTGTACTTTAAAAAACTTTTTATATTTCACACAAGGTTGCAGTTTCTTTTGTTGTTTTTTTGCCTCTTTACCTTACATTAATTGTATGTAATTTCATGTTTTCAAAGTAAGTCAGTGTCATTGAACCTTCTAAGGAAATAGCGAAATGTCTAAGGAAATGTGGAGAAATGACTAAACATGATTCACCCTCTGGGGATAATGAACAGCAAACCAAAACACTAAACTGGATTACTTTCCTCTGAATCTACTGGAAATCAGCAGAAAATGATTTCTAAATAAACGTTACACTCATTGTTTCCATTGAAAGCATAATTATTTTGTAATGAGAAAGCCATGAGGGCAACTTACAGTAAGGGTGAAAGGCAATCCTTATCAGGAATAATAATCAGAAAAATAAACCAAACATTTGCAATCGTCTACATGTTAACCAACACCACTGTACTATTCAAATTATCTGCAGTCATGATATGCAGTACAAATACTGTGGCACATTTAAAAATAAACATTTGTTTAACAGAATAAAACACAAAGTAACTACAGTAAATAGAAACACATGTACAAGAGTCAATAAAATGACCTTATTATAAGAAACTATGCACACACTATTGTCTCATGAAATGAAAACATAAAAAGAAATATCACAAGCATCATCCATGTGTTTAGTCAAAAACACGAAAACAAAAGCACTTCCCCAGCGTGTCACTATTTTTAAGACATTGCTTATGAGCTTAATGTTTTTCCTAGCAGTAGGAAATATGAGCAGTCCACTGATCCGCCTGAGGCCAGTAATGATGACGGATATACCTACGCGAGCCTCAAAATCGCTGCTTTAATCCAATCTGTCATTCTGCTCCAATTTCAATATGTCACGGTGGCAGATAACAATCTATCCTTTAATACAGAAATATGGAAAGCACTACAGGCTGAAGAGACCTAAAGATGATGGAATGTAAACCTGGAAATTTGGGTTAGGAGATAAAAAAGTGAAGGGGAGAGAAACAGGCTGTGACAACAACACAAGATCAAAACGTAGTTTGTGTGCATTGTCAACAATGTGATAATATCACCGTCAGCAGAGATTTTAATACTGTTTGAGGAAACATATCTGGCCCTCTTGGTGATAAAATAATGCATCAGTGGTAAAAATTAGACCCTCATTAGTGGAGTACAGTAGAGTTTCAGATGTTTAAAATCCAATATCATTGAAAAGAGTCACGAATACAGTATCACCTACTGATATGCCCACACAAATTTCATTATTAATAATTTGGAAGTCATTAAATACACCTGTAGAGTGGCTCCAAAAGTCCACAATGAATATCTGGGATTCAACAAAATTAGTTAAAACGTGGAAGTTAAAAGACAATTGGATTTAGAAAAAATGCTCATAAGGTTGCTTGGTAAAATAAAAATGTATTTTTAAACTCATTTGACTTTTTTTGTGAAATACAAAACATATGGTTCCACTTTTGTGTCACTCTTTTTCAATCACGTTTTTCTGAACTTTAACGTGATTTCGAGACTATAACATGGGCCAAGTACAATTGACAAATCCAGACGATAGTCTTATGCAAAGATTAAGCAATAATGTCAAAGATACAGAACATACAGAACTTGTTTGATGACGCTTGTTTCTTACTTGTTAAGACATACTGCCCAGTGGGAATGCAGTATGTTGCATAAGCCACATTTATGAGTGGACAGTCATTAACAAAAAATGTTAAACAGCAGTAAGTAATAATCAACTCTTAGGAAATGTTACCATATTCTGAGGAAGGCTGTTTAAGTGGAATCGATGATAGGGGCTTTATTCTTACCGACTCAAAATGTCAGCTTTGTTATTCAGCATGTTTATGTGATTTGTTGAATAACGCACATTCTTGTTTGTAAAGTCAGTATTCGACATGTAGGGAAGATTAATTGGAAAAGGAAGGCTTTGGACACTTGACCCCTGCATGATCCGAAGTCCCAAGGCAATGGCTCTTAAAATGACAAATGTAGTTATTGTCCAGTTCAAAGAATAAATGTTAGTTTTTGCAAAGTAACGACATGCATCTCTATAACAATACATGTGCGGAAACACTTTCTAACATAAACACAACCACCATTACTTGCATATTTCAGTGCATGAGTGTAACTTTGTTTAGCTACTGTAAATGGGACTAATCTGTCTCAAACGCTCCCAGATGAATTGTATGTGAACGATTAACAGCTTTATGTTTTGTGACAGTTGTCCCCTTGATTTGCCCTATAGGGTAAGGCTAAATAGTGAGCATAAACAACACAAACCCCGCCTTCCTGGTCTAATGGGAAAGACCCCTACAGTGTGTTAAAACAGCACCCTCCCAATAACAAATACATTCAGTATTTAAAGAGTGGAGCAGGCATCTTTCCAATCAGAAGGCGATGAGAGACAAGACTTTCCGCTACCTCTTTAATGAAAGAGATGCAGAGAGACAACGAGAGACTGAGAGAGAGAAACAAAGAGAGAAAGGCATCCAAAAAAGTCTGAAACTAAAATAGAGCTGACTGATTATTCATTTATTCATTCATTAGGGACAGATCTGATCAAGGATAACACAACCCGGCCTGGCAGAAGTCCTTGGGCAGCAATACACACCCGAGGTCAAGCAGGGTTTATTATCATGAGGGCAAATGTTCACGGGAAGGATAAAAGGGCAAACGTAGCTGGCACTGAATTTTACTGTAAAAGCCCATAATAAAACCCACAACAGACAGATCACAGTACAGCACATATCGGTAAAACTGAGGGAAATTTATTTTTTAACATGCCATTTTTTGACATAGTGTAGGAAACACTTGTGCCAAATGTAACTGTAGCATAAATAGATTTACAAAGAGAAAGATCATCATATTGAATTGAAATTCAATTGCCCCAATACAGAACAAATATACGAACTATATATCACTGAATCTTAAATCATTTAATAATAAAAATTATACTATAAAATACTAATTTACAATATTTAATAATATAACATTCTAAAACAATCAGACTCCCCCTTTCTCAGACAACTAAACTGAGAATGTGTCGAGTTTGAGTGTGATTCAAGACATTTTGTTGCAGTTCCCTCTGGTCTTCCCTACATTTCTCAAGAATTCTATTTGATGGGTTTTGTGCAGTCGCGGAACAAAGAAACACTTGAAAACACCTTTTAAATTGAAAAGTGGAAGTTTTACGGTAGGCTGACTGTTACTGAATTGTTTCTGAAATCTTTTCGAAAATGACACTCATCAACAACAGAGCACCTCTTACCATGACAAGTCTTCCAATAATGCAAAACAATCATTTCACATACACATAGCTTGTTAGTTTACCCTAGTAAATATATATCGTGTTTTGGGGAAAAACTGAAAAAATTCCCAATACATATTTGATTATATACAGGAACAGAAGTCATTAAGCTATAGCAAGAAATCATTTGTGATCACTGATCAATTAAATCAACAAATCAATCGCACAGTTTTTGGCATTCTGCAATGATCAGCATTTGCCAATATCCTTTAACTCCTTTCACTTAGGCAATAAACATAAACATGTTCACCTTCTGTACAGTGAGTAAACATTGTGTAAAATACAGTAATTGTTTTTATAATTTACACTTTAACTAATTTAATGTATTGGGCATTTGGGCATTACTGTACACTGTATATATATATATATATAATTTTAGCCATCATGCTTTCTACATATAATGACATTTATAGCAATAGGTAAAAAAAAGAAAGCAGCACATTTGTCCTATCCTGAGCGAAGGACATTGTGTCAGGACTACTGCTTTCATAGCATGTTCATGCTTTTGTCCGGCCCTAGAGAATACAGCATAAATGGAGGTCAAATCCTGTGGTTAACTGCTGTTTCTAGAATGTCGACTGGTGAGATCTGACACGTTTCCCCTGCTAGTAACTAACCCATTTCTCCTTCATTCTTAAGCCTGATGCAAGTTTCTTTTTTCACCTAGCCTTATGTCATTTCAATTGTCATGTTATTTAAATAGTGCTTCTGTGTATGATTTTCATGACTAGAAATCAAGACTCATATAAGGCCCACATACACAAAGCAATGTTACATTTAGCTTGTAAATGATGATAAATCACACACATGCAAGCATAAAGAGAAGATATTCATTTTTATAACATTCATGCCTTCAAAATAAAAAAGCAAGCAATCCATTCTGAATTTATGTAACACACTGCAGCTTTGCTTTTGCACCTGCTATTTACAGTACATGATGTATTTCCTGATACGCTAACCATGAAACTACAAAGGCCATAACTGCTGAACATGTGCCAGAAGTAAAAACAAAAGCTAGGAATGCCTTTAAAAAAATATGAAACATTTCTGCATACATTACTGACATAGCCAGACATCTCTCTGACAGTGACGGTTTCATAGAAAAACCACAATCACACAAACACAAATGTAATTATAGACTTACAGCATTCTGGTCTTACTCAGTCCGCTTTAGCCAATAGCACAAAAAGCTGTTGAAGGTGTCGTCACAAGAGATGAACATTACGGTCATTTTCTTTTAAACCTGGCTCCTTTAAGCGTCACATGTTGGTTTTAGTGTGATGGTAGTGCTGGGCTTGCAGTAGCATAACTAAACTTTTTTACTACCAGGATACACCTGGCTGTTCAAACAGCAGAGGCTTTTATCATGAGAACATTGGGCAACTGAAAGGGAACTAATTCAATTGGCCTTCAAACTGCTCAACATGATGAATAAGCAGGTAGCTAGGCAGGACACAAACTCATCGTCTCCGTCTAAGGGGATTGTGTTCTCTGCGTTTGTGTGGCTACTGGTTTTTTAATGTAATGCTGTTTTCTAGACTAACAAATCATCAAGTTGATCAACTTAAATTCTTAAAGGAACGAAAAGAAAAAGCAGAAAGTGTCTAGGGGCCGACAGGTTTAGAGAAGCACCATTAAAGTACCATAAAAGTGGTTTATACTACTGGAGTGCTACAGACTTCTGAAGCCACACAATTAAAAACGTATCAAACTGTCAAACATGATGTCAAACAAAGCGCACGAGAATTATAGCGCACAAGTTGTATAGGCCATTTTTATAGTATTTATGAGCTTGATATAAACCCTGTGATATACACAAGATCAGCATGAATATTATAAAGTATATATATTTTTTGGTGATAAACTGAGAAAAGAAACTTGTGTGAGTTTACCATAAGGGTGAACAAATGATGACACAATTTTCATTTTCAGGTGAACTGCCCCTTTAAACTGAGCTTCATTAAACCACAAATTTCAATTATATCGCACGTCACCAAATCTAACTTTGTAACCATTTATCCTTTTATTTATTTTCCACAAAAAATTTCGAAGAGAAGCAACATGCTTTACAAAGAATAGTCCATTATTTCAGTACACTGTGTTCACATAGCAGGCTGACCATGACAGGTGAGCGAAGAACTGCCTGTCTCCCTTGGTATTGATTCAGGGCAGGTATTTAATCCTTTCCTAACTGTGTTTTATGCTCCAGTGGAGAGGCGGCCGTGTGTCTCTAGAGAGACCAGGGTAGGCGTCCTGCAAGGCGAATTAATGACTTCAATAAAAGTGCCACATTTTCCACTTAAATCCCCAGTCAAGAGTTTTATTGGCGAGGTTTAATTCGGCTTAAACTGGTCTGCTGCTTTAGGCGAGGTCACAAAAGTTAATCACCTTTGTCCCAAATTGCGATTAGAACAGGTATCAAAATGACAATATGCAAATAGACAACCGGCAGTAGTGTGATTGTCTTCTAGAAGAGGGAATGAGAGAGACGCTAATGCTTTATCTCGGTTCTAGTTGCGGGCAGAAACGCCTCCACATGTCATCTGATGCATCTGGTCCACTTCTGCTATTGTTCTATTTCGTCTGTGACTGTTTTGACAGGCTGTAATTTGGTTGCAATTTCACATACGGGAGAAAATTGCAGGCACCTGTGTTTGAGTGATTTTTAAAAAGTAAACTTTAGATGCAGACGTGTTGCGAAAAACTTAATGCAGAACGGTTTACAGTCACTGTATGCGACGATGAGCTTAAGAGTTCAAAAGCAGTATGAAGAAAGATAAACATGTCAATAATTATTAATATGATATACAATCATACAGTGTTTACTGCCACTATGACCCAAACACAGAGGTTCATTTTTTATGCAATTTAAAGGTCAAGAGTTTTCATTTTGTGTATCTGTGAATGTTTACATTTGCTTGTGTGTATGCGTGGGTGCATAATTGTCTGTCAGCATAAGAAATATAGGAATTTAGTTTTCCCATTATGTAATGACGGTATACACATTGAGCTTAAAATAGTTGCAAGGGTCACATAAGTTCAAATGTTTAGTAGACATGCATAAAATTAATGAATCTGACCACTCCTTTTACATAAGTGTACACAGTTACAAATACGCACCATCATATACATTTCTTTTTTAATTTGAGGTATTTTTAAAAATAACATTAACATTCATATGTTTTTTTTAATTAGTCAAATATTTATTCTTGAGTCTTTTTTCATCCATCAGTGTTAAAGTACAGCTACTTAAGCTAATAGCTGCATTGTTATCATGAAAATGTTTTTAGAACAGCTACTATTTAAGAAACAGCTGAGTGACTGTTTCAAAATGCTAGGTATGCAATACCTGTATGATCTGAAACATCACCAGTCCCCAACTGTGTTTTCAATGAAGACCTGATGAAAGCTCACAATTCTTCTGAAGCATCTAAATTGTTCACAATGACCTCATCCCATCTTCCTATTTCATTCTTGCACATCAGTACAGTGGCCACACAAGCGGCTTCACTAAAAGCTACCTGCTTTTGTCCAGGGGACCACAAGAGGCGAGCGTTTACTGCCAGAACAGGATGGGTTGTGTTACACTCTTGAGAGAAACAAACAGCTACGTGCTTCATCAAAGAGATGGTGGATCTCTGGCGTATAAATACCTCATTTATATTACATACCCCATTTGACATGATGGTGTTAATCATGGATTCGGAGACGTTAGATAGTTATGCAAAATACAGTATGCATGTGTCTGATGGTATAATAGGATAAGGGTTGATATATGGCATATTACTGCTGATGTACTGCAGGGGTCAGGTTTCTTAACAGATCAAACCGCTCAATACCAGCCAATAGCATGCTGTGCACTTTATATTGGCAACAGAGGCGGCCCGTGTCTCATAAAAGTACATTATATTTATTGTACCTGGGGTATACAAGACTGACCACATAGAAAGGAGTCTAATGCAAGTAGGAATAATCCTCTGCTGTAAAAAAACCTACTACACCATAGATGTTTCAAACTACAAATTACTCCACATATTTAATTATACGCTTAAATGCTATGAGTTCATTAGTATGTTTGAAAACAGCCACTTGTGGAGCCAACATGCTGCTGGGTCATAGTCACCCTCGCACAATCCAGTGCTCAAACCAGACATTATCCTCGCGAAACACCCTTATTAGCTCAGACGGGTGGCACTGGAGAAGACATCCCATTGGTCCAGAACACCATTACTCTCCTCTGCCCGTCATGCTTTTAATGTTAGTTCTTATCTCGCATCCCCACGAGGGCAATTACTGTTTGTTCTAAAGCAATGATTAAATGCTGCGTTTGTTTCCTAACACAACCGAAAGAAAAAGCCATATCAGGCCAAAGCATGAGGGAACATTCCAGAAAAAGTTTCACGTGCCACACTGCCCTTTTGCCTCTAAAGATCATCCACAACACATGAGATCAGATATGATGAGAGAAACAAAATCAGCCACAAGTTGCATTAAACACGCACGAGCTTGGCTTACATGCAAAGCCACTGTATTGAAATTATATTGTGTTGCATATAACGGCTATTGAGTTGAAATATGAAACTTAACTACTTTTGGATTCGTGAATATATTTTTGTTGTAGCCAAAAAATGAATATTTAATGTCTGTTTGCAAACGAATGCATTCTATTACTGACAACCCTTATGAAATAAACCATGATTTAACTGTAGTCACTATAGTTTTTTAGTTTTATATCAACAAAATATAGTCTCTTTAATAATAATTTAACTGTAATACTTCTTGATATACAGTTGAAATCATGGTAACCAAGGCTACTACACTTTAACTATAATGATAAATTTTCCTAAGTAAAATTCAAGTAAAACACATTGTCCATAATGCAACAGACATGTTGTAAGTATCCAAAGGCAATTTAAGGCTTGTTAAATTATTGCTTAAATCACTAACCCACATGTGTTCAACAGATAAATTGAGTGGAAAGAACACTCAACCATCAAACTAAATGCATTAATACATAAGCCATTACTACAACAGTTGTCCTTTACAGGTGTGTTACAGCATTACAATAATGACTCATAAGTATCAACTGTAAATATTTTACACATTTATGCATTATCCTAAAGTCTTGTTTGGCCTTAACAGACATGGAAAGCATCTTAGTTAAAGATTAAAATTGGTTCATCACCCTGATGTTCAAACTTTGTTTCTTCTGAGGAGATATTTTGAGGAAAGTGGGTAACCAAACAACACTGACCCCCATTGACTTCCGTTGTATGAGACATTTCTCAAAATATCTTGTTTTGTGTTCCACAGAAGAGTCACATAACAGGTTTTGAACGACAAGAGGGTGAATAAATGATGAGTTTTGGAGTGAACTATCCCTTTAAATGATGCTATTATAAGGCACAGGTTCGCTTCTGTTGCGAAGTCTGTTTAAAACTGACTAGATGCGATTTAACCATTTTATATTACCACGGGTGTCATGATTAAACTATAATTGCTGTAGTGGTAAATTTGTGTTTGCTACAAAGTCAATCTACGGTCATTTTCAAAAGGATATTACGCGAGTCTTCCACAGTCCTAGAAAGCAAACAAGTATGATACTCACATTATTGTGTGTCCATCCGTAAGTCATTCACTTGTATCTCCACTGCTCGTCTCTGATGTATCCTGCGTGCTAAATGACACACAATCTGTATCCTCAAACCTCAGCGGTAACACCACGAAAACACTCGTTTGGACGAGGATCTGTATAGACATCGAATAGCAGAAATGTTTGCAATATAGCGTCAAATGTCCTGCATATAGTTCACGTCACACCGACTGACAGGCAGAAATACTTGCGAAGTTACACAGCGCGATTTGAAAGTGTGCAGCTCGCGAAGGTTACGGAGAAATGTGACGTATGCGATCCAACACTGACCGTCCCATTGAAATATTGAGCAGGGAATTCAAGACGGGATACCACGAACTAGATATAAGACCTCAATCGGATATAAGACCTCAATAAAAACAGAATGGGCTTTTAGTTTTATTGTGGGTTTATCCATATCAGTTCAACTAACGTTTTATATTAGCATGTTCGTAATATTAAGTACATTTACATTTAATGTATATTTGTAATTTTATATATATATACACGTGTTTTCAAAATTAGAATATATGCTATAATGCGTTTGCTGTTTACACATGTGTATTTAATATAATATAAGCAGAATAATTATTTTGCTACACAGAAATATTTTTAATGTTTTTTCTTATGAGCATGGCTTAATTAAACTCTTAGTCACACAATTATAATTTGAATAATCTAAATATATACTAGTGGAAACTATATTAAGGTTCATAATAAATCGGTGTAACACACTTCAGCTGCTTACATAATATCTGCAAATCACTTAAACTTACTTTTGAGTAGGTCTGAATCACCTTCATGCACTGTCTCCATCGCAATGGTTTTTCCCCAGAGCCTAACGAGTCCATTACAGTCCATTAAAACTCATGCTAGGCTTTTCCTAACTGCACTCTCTTCCCGAAAACATGATTAGAGGTAGAGCCGGGTTAAAAATCTCAACTCGTAAAAAAAGCTGCATAAAAGCAGTTTGATTGTTTGATGAACAAACAAAGAATGCATCACTCTCAGGATGGCTGTTCCAGATCATCCTGGAAATTCACTTGCTTTAAAATAACCTACTTTTAAGTATACAAAAACATTCTTCATCATGTTTGACCAATACTTTTGGGTCACACTCACTGATCACAAAGGCTATTAAAGCAAATAATAGTAATCTCTTATGCTCATGAACATGGTTTTAGCATTTAAAAGTCTAACAAACGTTGACATCTGGACTCCATAATTCACATTTACAATAAGTCACAACAACTTCACAATGTGGCAATGCTACATCAAGCAAACCTGCAGTTGTGACAAATGAAATGTGTCAAATGCATTGCAAACAAGCCTGATCAACATAGCCAGCAAAATCTCCAAGGAGATAAGAGCAACAGAATTAGCATTTGGCAGCTTAGAATATGGATTCACTGGCCTGAAAATCCGTGTTTCATGCTCAACATGTGTTGTTATATAAAATATCAGATCAGTAAGACACAAATTCACCTGTGTTAACAAAGATGGTTTCCAAACTATAGGTTTAGTTGTTGTTTTCTGTGGACCACAGTGCTCTATAACCTTGAAACACATGTAGTCTCAAGTAGCTATTAAAATGCAAGGCTGTAACCTTGAAATTTTCTATATGTTAATTCTTTACATTCCCTGAGGCATGTAGGGCTATGTTATCTTGTTCCCAGCAGTCACTAACACAATAACAAACTGCTTCTGAGAATACCTTGCACACTCCTTTTCCTTTAATATCACTGGACTAAATTATTTTTTTGTATGCCAAAACTTCACAAGTACACTAAAATCAGTAGTTTTTGACATACAGATTATACTGAATATTTACCTTTTTTCTGAATATTTACCTTTTTTAGCCAAAAATGCATGTTTTCATTCCAAACATTATTATTTCTGATACTGTATATAACTGATACACTAGACTGAAGTCAAAGACATGAAATAGTATCACATAAACAGCCTAACATTAATCAGCACTGATGCTCTGTCTCCGAGAATGCTGCGGTATCATTTCCATTACCCCATTATTAACCCCCAGTGTCAGACCCATAAAATTTGTCTGCTGTTTTCAGGCAAAAAGTGAGAGCAGATACAGTATAACGGATGTGTGTACTAGAATGGCAGTCAAGGCGGATTTGCATTTCAGATACGGAATTGATGCAATCTTCAAAATCAGTTAGAAAGTAACTGATGCATCAGCAAACCTTGTATGCCAGATATAAATCAGTTTCGCTGTGCTTTGGGAATACGCTGCTGGGAACTCTTATCTGTGAGGTGGGTCAGAAGCCATTACACACTTGCATTAGGCTGGTGTCTTACAGTATGTTTAGAGACATCTGGGACAAACTCACCCCCCTGGCCCCCCAAACCCAACGTTGACTTTCAATCCCAGTGGACAGTTTTGCTTATTTTTTGTTCTGTCACCTCGCCTCCAAGGAGACAGCTGAAAACTGTGGCCTTGGAGTAGGACGAGGATGGAATGTCAGGTCACACTGGAGTCCGTCTGGCTATAGTCTAAATATCTAATAACATGTTGCAAAAAAAATGCAAAAATCTATTTATAAAAGCATTCTTAAAGAGAGGCTAATATTCTATAAATTAAACAAATCTATATTATGCATTTATTGGATATACTTTATTTATTTCAATATGGAGCAGGAAAGAGCGCAGAATTCCTAGAAGGGAGTCCATTAGAAATCCAATTACTGTATATTTGATTCCTTTGTATGCAAGCTGTTAAATTAAACAGCAACCCAAGGAAAAAGAAAATACATGTATGAGAAACAGAAACCGTTATTTTGCTACCCCAGGCTTGATAAGGCAACAAGTTTATCATTTTCCATTTCTCAATTAACAATTTGCCTAAGGCAGAAGGAGTCAAATTTATATTACAGAAGAACACGATTACAAAAGAGGAATCTGTTCTGGTTAATATCGGTTTTAGTTTCACTATAAGGCCACAATGTTTTTTTTCCATGCAACTATTTAAAGAGCATACTAAATATAAACATTCAAAGTTTGTCTGGTTTAACGGATTAACGTTTGGGAACAACATCCATTTGTTTTTCCTTTATAAAACGCATCTAAATTCAAGGGGCTAAAACTAGGCACAACAGATTTATTGGAAAGATGCCTCTACTTTTTATGCCTTAAAAGCAGGTCTATTTTGAGCATCAATTAGCTTTAATCTTGGGCTAAAAACACTTGAGGCGGCTGCTCATCACAGCTGTAGAGAGCGCTCCATCCGGCTAATTCTCCTCAAGAAGTGTTTGTGTGAAAAGAAGAAGTGGTTCATTTCACTAAGAAGATATTATTTCCCCCCTTCATTTACTAGATGGAGAGCTGTGGATGTTCGCTCCCACACACGAGGGTTTTAAAAGCCAATATCTACTGTGCCGTTGCCAGGCAACCAATTATCCAAGATTTTCACTTCCTCTTTGAAGATGGTTTTCTGTTTGCTGTTAACATTACATATATTTTAACTCCAGGAGACTGTGCGATACATGTCAGGACGAAGGGAATTGCATTGCGGTGGACATCAAAGAAGTACATTGCAGCAATTCTTAATAAATTATTGAACATTAGGGAAAAGCTGATCGTAAAGAACAGAGGCGTTTTCTCGGTGTAAGCTGATGCTAGCCCTTACTCTGCCTTATTGCTGTGCTCAGCTCTGACAGCGCAAAACTGGTAGATGGGTGTAAAGAATATTGCTGTCAATTCTTCCAACCCATTTACATGACACGTATGATTACAGAAAAGGATGGAATGTAAAGGCTTATACTAAACATTATGTTATTGGAAAATAATTAATGAAATGTGTTTCTGTAACTCAACTTTGCTTACAAAGTTTAATTAATAAGTGTCTGCCAAATGTATACACAGACCAGTACCACTAGTGAATTTCTTTAACCTGTCACTGTTTCACAGGAGGAACACTTACAATAATATTTCATAGTTGAATTCTTATCATGACAAACTATGTATTGATGAAAAGGTCTAAGACTTAAGAATAAATATTTGACACATTTTTATAATGGTAAACATGAAATAAAAAATTAATTTAAAAAAGTTTAACTAAATATCTAATATTTAAAATAAAAAAATGTTTAATTTTTTATCAAATTTAATAAAATCTAATTAAATTAGGGCATTTTCATGTGCATGCTCAGTATGTGCACTGACAGTTATCAGGTTAATTTCAAATATCCTAAAATTGTATGTCGTAGGCATTTGTTTATGTTGTTGGGTTTTACCTGATGACCTTTCTGACTGTCTTTACGTAATTGTTGTCTGTAAATACAGCACATCTAAATATGCTTCGACTTGAAGATAGAAGTGTGCTGACTGAAGAGCCACGACTAAAACAAAAACATTGAGTTTTTTAAAACAATGATCTGTAGTATCAAAAATATGCTGCTAGTTCTTCAAACACAAATTGCATTGCTATATGAGAAACTTTATTAACAAATAAAAGGCAAAGCACAGCTTAAGTTCACCCCTAAACACGCATCAAAAGCTAAGTGCCACGACATTATGTACTTCCAATATTAAAATACAGCTTCAACTACATGACTGCATTATATAATTCTATAGGCTTCAGCAACACAAATAGCAGCTAAAACTCTTTAAATAGGTTTAAATAGTGTCAACGTCTCAGTACATGCTTAGTCTCCTTCACTAGAGCTCCTTCTAGAGGCGATTTAGCAAAGGGCACAATTCATTCCAGACTACAATTAGAACTGAATTAAGATAAGTCACCACTTCTTAAACCATCAAGATACTTACACCTGAATAAGTGACAAAACTGGCCCCAGACCAGCTCTTAATGGAAAAACCCAATAACATGATGCACAGTACAGGCAAACAGGACAGTAAAGGATGAAATTAGGCACAGCAGTGCTGCCCTCTAGTGGGCAGAAATCTACAGTGAGGTTGCAGCAGGTTGGCTCAAGTATTGCTGTATTGCTAAGCCAGCACCCATTGAAGAACGCTGGTGTCCTTTCCACCAGTAGAGATAAGATGACTGTCATCATTAAGAAAGGCAACGTTGGTCACATGGCTGCTATGCCCACCATAGATATGGCTGGGAGCCTGAGAATAAAGAAAGAACAGGGAATATAGTACTAACAATAAAAATCTTTTAATCTGTAAACTATATTTTTTAAACTATATTCCCTTTTAAGAATAGGGAATATAGTACTAAAAATAAAAATCTTTTAATCTGAAAGTGTGTATTTCAATGTTTGAAATTAATTTTGTAGACAAAATATAATTGTGTTAACATATAATTTTCTTTCATTAGAAAACTATAATTATTATATTTTTGAAATGGATTACTTGGACTAAATAATAAATAAAAAACAGGCAATAAGAGTCCGACATAAATAGAAATTCCTTCAGTGTTGTTTTAAAAGCTTCCCTGGTTGAGACCTCAAGAAGCTGAATGATAAAATGCCAAGATTATGATTTTGCAAATTCTAGACAAAGCATAACTACTTTTGAAGATGCTAAAATATAACATTTATTAATTTATTTTAAATGTTTATTTCAAACACAATTAATACAGCTACAATTGTGTCATTTTGTGGTTTTGATGAGTTTACTACGATTCTAAAATGTGGAAAAAAATCTAAACAACAGTGAGTAAGTGTTTCCAAACTTTTGACTGGTACCGTATGTTTTTTAAGGGTATGATTTGAATAGACAGGGGTTTGGGGGAAGTTCAGTATTGCAAGAATTCTTACCCTTGGTTGGGAACAGGGGTTGGAGAACAAGTGCACTTTGCCAAAATCATCAGCGGAGGCAAGAAGATTTTTGTCATGTGACCTGCATACAGCATTAATGTCTGTGCCATCAGCACCTTCTGGCCAGATGCCTAGAAAAAAAGACATGGGTGACCAAACAATATTTTGTTCATTTTTTTGATAATTTTTTTATTTGCAGTTAAATGTACCTTTATACTGTGATTTTTATACTATGTACAAAAAGTGACTCACCAAACACAGTGAAGCCCAGCACACAAGTGGAGGTGGCCCACTCCAGGTTACGCACCACATCTGCACTAGTGATGTGTTTCCCACTGGACGCCTCCCCTTTTTACCAGAGGACAAGACACAGGTCAGTATGAGAATGATATCTGATCTTCATTCTCTGACTAAACTGTTAGCAGAACACATAACTCACAGTATAAAATCTCATAGTCGCCTGAGTTGGTTACAATAAACTGGCTGTCGGTGGACCAGTCAAGATGAGTAACAAAACTGGAGTGTCCCTGTGGATGCAAGACACATTGTATTAAACAAAAAGAGCTATGCAAGATAAGTAAGATATGTCTGCTGTCGTCAATGAACTCTTGCCAAAGATATTTTTCAAGGGATTTATGCATGTAAAACTCACGGTGCATTTGCCAACTCGGGTGTACTTCCTGCCATTCTCAGTAACAGAGTAGATGTAAACAAAGTTGTCATGGGATCCCACGGCCAAGTAAGCACCATCTACAATATGAGAGAGAGAGAGAGAGAGAGAGAGAGAGAGAGAGAGAGGGGAGAGAGAGAGAGAGAGCGATGATTGCTGATGTGTGCTTCATGAATGTACGTAAAATTTAAAATAAAACATGCACCACGCAACGCACCAGGAGAATATTTAACAACTGAGATGATTTCATTGCCATCTGTATGCATAGAAACAAGATCACGTGTGTCGGTGTCCAGCACCAGCCACCTGTAAGACATTCCAGAATTAAAAATAATGAAAATAAAAAATGTTTCAGTTTAAATAATCAGTTTAATAGAAGATACATTTGCTTTAATTTTTCTGTGTTGTCTTTGTTGTGACAGTTAAAGTTCAATCTTATTATTAAGTTTAGACATACCGTCCTGTCATTGTGCCCACAGCAAGCACTGTACCACTGGGATGAAATCCAACTGAACGGCCCGGGTCCTAAAGCCCCGACGCCAAAGAAAACAAAAGATAAGATAAAGAATGAACAAATAAGTGTACAATAGGGACCAAAGTCCACAGACAAAACCTGCACAGTACACAAAATTACATTATTTTTCATTATGGTGACAAATAATAACCTCAATGGTCTTGCTCCACAGAGGCAGATGGGAGCAGGTGTCCCAGAGATAAACCTGTTTGTCCTGACCACACGTCACAAACTGCTCAGTGGTGGGATGCACATCCAGGCCCCACAACTCATCAGTGTGACCCTTTCACAAGGAGAATACATAAACACCATAGTAAGAATCACAACTATCCAACACTGGTTTTCTGAAAATCATCTTTAAAAAATCGTGTAGTATCATGTATACCTGAACAATGGGTGTGAGGGAACCAGAGAAGGAGCCTCGCAGAACAGCGTTTCGGGTCGTTCCCACAAACAGCTTATCTTGCTTTCCTTCCGCTAAAGTGCGGACAGGGCCAAACGCCTCAGGTACCTGATTACACAAAAACTATTTAGGAAAGTACAGATCCATCTCAGCTGCAACAAGATTGGTTCTAAATTGAGTTCAGCTGATGTATCTGGATGTAATAAATAAGACAAATACAATGCCTGGAATACATTTTGTTACTAAGAATCTAAAGAGATCAAAAACACCATGTGTCATCTTTAAGGGTGTCATTAAAAAGGCTATTTTAATCCACTTAAACCTCTGGATTGAATTATGACATTTCATAGAATTGTTTTGGTGGATTAATGAGACATGAAATAAAATGTACCTCAATCTCGCTCTTTTTACGGTAATCGTGGTCCCAGAGCAGCACTTTGCGGTCTTTTCCTCCTCCGGACACCAGCGTGCCATCCTTCAGCACACACAGAGAGAAGATCCCACCCTCATGGGCTCCCAAAACCACATGGCTGATCTTGTTTCCACCTTTAAACAAATGGTCATCATCAAATTATAAAACAATATATATTGATGAAGTCATTTAACCAACAGCAGTCACACACATAAAGATTCTGGATAAATTACAAATCTGCTATCTGAATAAATCATTCAGTAAAATCTAAAACACACTTTAGATGTTTAACTGCACATTTATTCAATGACCTTTTGCCCAAATGTAGATGTTTCCACTAGAATCTCCTGTGATTGCATCTCCATTCTCAGCGAAGGCCACACATAGCACATACTTGGGTTTTTCATGTTTCTGAAATAAAAATCCGTGCATTGAAAATATCATTACAAATCAAGTAACAAGCATCACCATCAAGCTGATAAACACAACCTTTCGCCATATAAAAATACAACGAGAGTGTTACGTCAGCATTAAAACCCTTGTTAAACAAAACCATACCACCATGTGACTTAGTTATAAGTTATAATTTATCATCTAAAATGCCAAACTTATATTGCAGTGCAGGAAGAATATTTATAAGTAAATGACTCAAACCTCAAATAATCCCTGGCGTTTTGTAAGAGTATTCCCTTCCATTGTCCAGAAATTGAGATGAGACTTCCCACAAGTGACAATCAGGTTAGCCTCCATAGGATGGAAGACGGCACCCAGCACTGAATCATTGGAACACTGCAAAGTGGTAATTATATGTGACAAAAATAATCTCTCTACATATTGCTTTTATAAAACCAGGCTAATGCCTTTTACAAAATAAAAAGCTAATTTCTTAAATCTTCCCAGCAAACACACATACAGTATGTCAGCTAGACTGAAAGAGTCCATTATCTGCATTGTGCTCATGTCATTTGTACACAAACAAACAAATGATAAACATTTTAAGAACACATTCTTTACTATAGTATGTCGGTCACCCGCCCTACCTTAACCTCCGCCAGTAGTTTTTCTTTCTGCCAGTCCCACACAGACAAAATGTGGTCATTTGCATCATCAACCGCACACAAATGAGCACCTCCATTCTGCAAGGGGAAAAGATAGTAAAGCTTTGTTAAACACGGTTCATCTGTTCATTTGGTTGTTAATAATTATATATAACCACTGTGCACTATTTGTATATATTATGACTACAGTCAAAACTGAAATGAATAGTAATACGGAGAGAGAATTTATACAGAATTTCAAACCCCTTACCGACTTAGAAAAGGCCACACAGGTGACAGCCCGGTCAAACACACCCGTTCCTATCACATGAAGCGTGTTCAAACTGACCGAGTCCCAGATACGAACATGAGGCTGCAAAGGCTGATGGGAAACCAAAGAGTGAGTTAACAGACCGATTTACATTAGTCTTAGAATTGCTTTGATGCAGAATAAAGTGGCAATTTCCATTCACATTAAAGGCCATTTTGAGTGTTTTAGAGCCATAAAATCATTATAGGATTATTTAGAGCCATGACACATCATTATTCTACAACACAATGTAAATGTTAACTTACTTTTCCATCTTTGGATGTCCCAGCAACTTGTCCAGTTGCTATGGTGACCATGTCTGGATGGATGGCCAAACTGTAAAGAGAACATTGTTAGGATCAGTGCTTGTCAGGGAAGCGTTCCCGTCTCTCTCTCCAGGGAACCGTAGCATGAATGTAGCTTAATCCCCCCCAAAAACGTTCAGTAAACGGCCTGTAATTGTTTTGTGAAGGAGCGAAGAGATTTTAAATCACTCATTCCAGACATGCATTTGCATATTCCAAGGCATTACAACACATTGTAGTTTGCCAATTTTACTATATAAAGGATGCTTGCTGTGTTCACACACAGCGTTTAGCAAAAATAAAATCTGTGAATTGTTAACATGCATAACCGGAAGGCAAAAAAGATTTGGTTTGATTACGGGTGTATTTGACTATACTGCAGGATAGTCTTATCATGAAGATAAGAGTCTGCTATCCAAAGGAAGATCAGACCCTAAAAATGCAAATTTGCTCAGAAACCTGTTAATACTTCCTGACTACATTTGGTGATTTTGTAATATGATGGGCACAGGCACAATGTATTTTTTATGAAGATGATAAGAATAAGATAATGTATTAAGATAGGATAAGATAATGTTTTTTCTTCCTGTGTGACATCACAGATTCATTTCTTGCTTGACGTAGAGCAATACTAAAGGGATAGTTCACCCAAAAACAAAAATGATGTAATAATTTTTAAACACAAAAGAAGATATATTGCAAAACGCTGGTTACCGGCACCCATTGACTTCCATTGTACCTTGTGTCCATACTACTAGACCAACTATACCACTAGCTAAAGGTATTGATGATATACACTAAAAAGCCACAAATTAGACTAGTAGATAAACCAATGGAAAAACACACACTACCTATATATGTACATGTGTATATAAACTATATAAACTATAGAAAACTATTGGAAAAGAGTGTTGAAAACATGGACAGTCATTGTAGTTTTACCTAGAATTCCTAAAGTTAAGCTTCTTGAATTTAACATAAAATCTACATATTTACCACTTGACGTCATCATTATGGCCCAGATAGTGTCTCTGTTGTTGCTCGTCTACATTGTACAGCACCACTACAGAAGCATTGAAGTACACAATCTCTCCTGTTGGAAGCAGATAAAGGTTGGAACGACAGTCTCTGCCCCTATAGCCGTATCTGATAAACAGCGTTAAGCAAAAATTTGCAGTAAATAATCTAACTAATGTGCTTATAAGCCAGTATCATCATGTGCCACATTTCATAAAGTTTTTACTTCAAGCTATAAGAGATTAGCTTAAATGTAATTAAAGTTTAGTGATGCATTTAAGTTATTATTTGAACTGTATTGATATACACCTTACTGACTATTGTAAAACAAACAGCATTTAAATTATTCACCATTGATCTTCATGCAACAGTTTACTAACATTTCTATTTCCTGGTTAATAATAAAGGATACACCCATTGCAGTTTCAGCTTGCGTTCTGGCAGCGCCACCCTGTGATCGAGGCTGTAGCCGTTTCTCAGCTGGTCAGGCATGTGCATCGTGATTGGACGGCCACGTATGAACATCCTCACGTAACCATCATCTGTTTGAAAAAAGGACAGAAGCATGAGCTGCCAAACACTAGCAAAAATAAACATTTGGTTTGTTAAAGGATGTGTTGTGGTTTTGTTGAGAGAACTGTGTAACTTGCTGAGAGGATCTATTATGTCAAACCATAACAGTTTTGTAATCTGTAATGTGTATGATAATGGGATCTGGTGTCGAGCTCATTTTAATTCATGGACTCTTTCTCTCTAGGCTTTGAGTTGTGTTTGTTTCATGCAAAACCAGTAGACAGAATGCTTGAGTTGGTTGCTAGGGCAACGCTAGGCGGTTAATATGGTATTCTGGGTGGTTCCTAGGTGACGGTTTTTGTGATGTGCACTATTTTATGTCAAGATAGAAAACAAAACACTTACCGGCATTGAGGGTACATTCTTTGGATTTGCTGCAAGAACACAAGAGACAGAAGTTAGTCATCCATTACTTTATGAACCACCAACCTTTAAACATCAAAAATGGCTGCAAAAGGTAAACAAAACATTTAAACCATTTCTGAAAAAGTTTTGTTTGACTTGTGTGCCTTGTGAGCCTGGCCTTTACAGGTGGTTCTGCTTTCATGTGGTCTCTCTCACAGAAGAAAAGACTGTATTGGAGAAAAGAGCCTGTTTGCACAACCAAAGCTGATTTTCTATAGGATGGAGACCGTGCACTTACACATGCAGCCGATAAATGTAGCGGCCCACATGAAACATTTTCTGCTTGTTCCTTTTGCGTGCATTCTGTATAACCACACAGCTTTTCACTTCCTGTATGCTGACACAAGACTGTCTTGACTGACAGCCTATCTTAGGCAGCTTCAATGTACATCAATCGTAAATTGAACCCATCAATCCAGTATTGACTGATAGAAAATTGGCTCAAAAAGAATGCTTGGGTATCCTAATGAGGACCTCTCTTCAGCACGAGTACAAAAACAGCCTGTTATGTAAAAGGAAGACAGACAGATTGTGGGTGGCAGTCCAACAATGTTCTGTTTGTGTCCATGCAACCCTGCATAAACCCTTCAACCCTTCATTAAAGCCTTTTCTCAACCAATCCAACAATGCTGTTGTGCTCAACCAAATCATATTGGAGCAGTTTACTCAGACTATTTTATCATCGCAAAATAAAAGGTATACTGGCAACAAATCCATTTTCCCATTGGAACATACTGGAAAAATCCATTTCACCGCTGATCAATCCAGGCTGTGTAGCAAGCATACTCAATATAATGGTGTAAGTATGTAGCAGTAATGTGCCTGACCTCAAAAGGAAACTGAGAGCCATATACTAATGGACTAAACACACCCATTCATACCATACATAGTGCTAAAAATGTGTTTCAATTTAAAATTTTATACAGGGAAAAAACACCACATAATTGCATGCACAAAGTTTTGGAGATCAATTCAAACCTTTATAGGAAGTGAATGACTGACAGACTCTGTTAAAAACATTTACTGGATACATGTTCCTCCAAACCATTTTACAAAAGCACTTAGTCTAATTTGTCTCAGAGTTCGAGTTGTGTGCATGCGTGTTTGTGTAGCAGTGGATGAGTTTCATGTATAATACATATGGCTGAACATCAATAACTCAACTACTGTAGTACAATAGACGAACACGAACAATGCAGAGAGACAGTTCAACTTCAATGAGAGTTAGAAACACAATAACTCGGTTTCATCTTAGGAATCAAAGCCAGATGGAAACACACATTTTGGCTACATGACTCACGCACAAAACCTCCAAGGCAATGCAAAAACCACACGTTACAACAACAAAGTCAACTGCAGATGAAGCATGAACATAAACCAGTAAAACTGTTAGAAAACTACTTTTAAAGTAGAACAAAACATAGCTTTTGTGTTCTAGTCTCCATATGGGTAATGACAAAGTCATTCCACATGTGCTTGGTTTATAAATAAAAGGTTTTGGTTGTGTTTTCACACGGGTGCTGATTAAAACATTCATGTTTGCCAACCACTATTTGCTTTCCTGTAGCAGCTGTTTCATGATCAAACAACCAAACTACCAAAAGTCTCTCAAACCACCCAAGAATAAATTTACCTTGTTGATCTCTTCATGTTGTATTTCCCGTTATGCAGTGTAAGTGCTGGCTGAACTTTGCAGAAGCGTCAAGCAAACGACTGAGTTCCTTGTTTGACTTAACTTCAGCCCTGCAGGAATATGGACCTCACTAGCCAATGGCAGAACACTTCCTCTGTAAGCACGACAGCCCCTTTCTGGGTGACCACACCTCTCAGTGCTTCAATGCAGTAACATGATGCGCTCTTTGGTTGAGAGACTGTTTCGGTGGTGAGCGTGTTAACCAAAGCTACCATGTGTTATACAAAGTTTAGTCTCGAACAATCACCACGCTGTAGATAAAACATTATTATCACGTATGATTATCTGCTGAACAAACACCCTGCAGGTTTGCACAGGGAAACTTGTTTGAACTGACAGTTAACCCTTTATTATACTGGAGCTTTTATTGTGTTGGGTGTCTGTTGATCACATTATTTTTAAGCCTTCTTATTGTAAGGACAATAATGCAACTTAACAGTAGTAGTAACATTTCACAGTGTGTAACAAAACATGCTCCTTAATAAGAAACAAAACAATTATCTGCATGCAGGTGAGAAATCCTTTCCAGCATTTTGCTGTAACAAGTGCACATTGAAACCTAGTAAGTGCTGGGTGTCGCCCTGACCAAATGTTTAGTTTGTCATCTAATTAGACACTGAGACATACAGTACTTTTTAGAGAATAATATATTCCTGTTTTTAATCCACCATACCACACCTAAAAAAAAAAATCATTTATTGTAGTATTTTAATTGGATAAGAAAGAGTCTGCCCTATGCCAAAATGTCCATTAACTCTCTATGTCTGAGAACAGAATATATTATCCCACTTATTAAGTAATTACCAAATAAGTAAATAAATGTGTAAAAAAAATTATGTGAGAAATGTGAGACATTTAGGCATTTAGCTGACGCTTTTATCCAAAGCGAATTACAAATATTAGGAGACAATGAAGCGACACATCAAAAGAGGCAACAATAGTACTAAGAAGTGCTTTACTAAGTTTACAATGTTTTGCAGTGCTAGATAAGTACCTGTAGAGGAAAGAAGAGAGGTTTTTTTATGATGTCAGGTGACAAGATTGCAAGGGACAATGTAGTAAACACTACTCTTCATATTTCTTAATGAGAAGTTAATGCTGACTCTGTGATTACCTGTCTCTCTTTCCACCAGATGAGCTGCTGGACGACGTGGTTCTGCTGCGCGAATCTGCCGCCTCCCTCCTAACCGTGGACAGGCGCTCTGTTGACATACTCTTCCTGACCAGAGCATGAGGAGAAGGAAAATAACATAATTGCAGCACCAGTTACAATAAAACACAACATTCAAAATTTTCTAGTTGTTAATATCCTGTGCGATTCTGTAAACATTTTTGTTCATTTATAAATCATTTTTCGTTCTCCACAGAAACACGTAAGATTGTCCCTTTACACTGTCCGTAGTATATACGCGTGTACACGTGATCGTTTTCGATATTTTGTTTTATTGTTTTGTGTATGTATGCTGTTTAAAAGAATGTGTCTCAGATAAGTATCTGTTGGATTTTACAATGATTAAAATTAGCTAAATTCACGATATCACAGTTCTGTAGGAAACGCAACATGTCAGATTCGTCCTATTTATACAGCAGCAACAATTTTGGCTCTGGATTACTTCATTTTGGATCTGACACGTACACTTAGTGCTAAAAACTGGGCCTTAACACATTCGACATCGAGTTTAATCCCTGGAAGCCTTTACAGTCTGTGCAAGACTGCGTCCTGTTACCAGCATGGAAATCTCCAGTGCAGTTTTCATTACTCAATACTGCCACCCCGCGGTCAAACTGGAATACTGCGCTAATGTCACGTGATGTGTGTGAAACAGGTGAGAGTATTTTCGACAAGCGCTGTTTCAAAATCATGTCTAATGATACCGTCCTGACTTTTAATAAAATCTTGTTTTATATACATAAGGATGATGGGCACGGAAATCGTGCACATAAGTCTCACCTTTTGATAGACAAAAGCACTTCTTTCTTAGGAGAGGAAGGTGAGGAAGGATAGCCACTAAGGCGTTTTGTTTGAACATATCCATTGGTCAGAGGCTTGGATGGCAGGGCTTGCAGTATCTGCCGAACTACAGGGATAAAGGAAGTCATGAAAACACAGTTGAGATAACATGGAAATTTAACCTCCCACATGAAAGCTTTTTATAGCAACTTAATATTGGGATATTTCTGTACTATAGTCATATATATGCGGCCTATTAGTTAACTTCTAGTAATGTTGCATCTCCTCCAGTTGCTGAAAAGATTTTGTAATTATTTACATTTTTTAAATTTGCAATGTTTTGAACCCTAACCTTTCGTAGGTCCCCCTTTCTTGCTGCTGGTGTGGGTGATCTCCTCGCAGCATCCCAGCCTTCTCAAAGCATCTGCCAGTGCTGCTTTCAACAGCTGGATCTCATCCTCCTGAAGCTGCACCCTCTGCTCCAGGTGAGAGAGACGGTCATCCATCTCCATCCCGCTTCCAGCAGACACATTATCATCTGGGAGGGACAGAGAGAGTAAGATACGGTTATAAAATTTGTGCATTAGAATGGAGTCATGGATGTTGTCCAAAAAGCCATTATATTAGTTCAAAGTGAAAAGCCCATTTTAATTTACAGTGGCCCCAAAAGAATTTGGATCGTTTAGCCATATTTAAAAATGTCTAATCCTCTTTGCATTATATAACAAACTACAAAAATAATTTATTTTTAACAAATAGTACAAAAAGGTTTTGGACAGTTCCAGAGTTATGGATGACAATGTGACAATTCTGAATATATCTTAAGACTAGTTGAAAAAGTCAAACAAATTTGTAAAAACACATTTTTTGCATGTTCTTGGACATCTGTAATTACAAACAAATGTTTACACGGCATTATTTACTCATCAGTGACATGCCCAGCAATCCTTTATATCCCCCTGAATCATTAAAAAGCTTTGTGATTTAGTTTTAAATGCTATCTGATGCTGCTGATTCTATGACCTCCAAGTTTCATTTGAACGTAACTGCATGGGAAACAAAACCATAACTTGTATGTGACAAATTAACCTTTTTCCAAAATCAAGCTTAACATTATCATATTTCACAGTAAACACGTTTGCCTGCTTGCCTCCATTTCATCCCCAAGGGCAATGCAACGGACTGCACATGTGCATATCTAATAAAGCTGTTTATGTGCCTGCACCTGCTAACACGCAACCATAAAGCACCATCAGCAGGTGGCAAGCACATAAACAGCATAATAAAAAAGTGGATGCTAAGAAAGAAAAGAAAGGATGGAAGATAAAGGTATAGCGATGCTGCAAGACAAAAGCAGCCTGGATGTAACTGGATGCTCAGTGACCGAGCCTGCTGAAATATTCATTGATAACGTTCTGCTTGTATTCCCTCCTACCTGCCATTCCAGTCAGCACTACGTCCTCCTGTCACGTCAATCACCTGCTCAGACAGCCTGATCCTCTGTGGCTCTCTAGGGGTTTCCTAAAGGTGCTAAATGCCTCCCTAACCAAAGCTTCTGTCTCCCACCTTCCCTTGGTTGCTGGATGGCTGATCCCGTGTCTCGACCTCCCTTCCTCTCCCTCCCCCACCCTTTCCCAGTCTGTACTGTGAGTAAAGAGAGAGAGGAGTGATGTTTGTAACAGGACGCTTTTCTACACTGCCGTCTCCTATGCGGTATAAAACTGCTGCTGTTGGCAGAGAGTCTGAAAATTGGCTGGACTCCAGACCTGTGTGATGCATCGGTCAGGCACTACCAGGAAGTGCAATGACCAGCTTGTCCACCAATAGCTCACATAAGAGTGTGTCTGTCTGTTTGACAGTTTACAAATACAACTGATTATATTATAGCCCCAGAACAAATATACTATATATTTTAAATGATTACTAAAAAGGTTTGTATTCTAAATCAAATTGTTACAAGCCTGACCTCAGATTTTTTTTTAGATTCCAACATCTAGTCAATCTAAAGCGTACTGCTGACACAGACATATGACAAAGCCGTGTATTGTTTCATGTACAGTAAATACAACTGTACAACATGGACATTGGACAGACAATCTCTGACCCAGCAGACTTTAGTCTAATCATATATAGTCTACCTCTCCATCTGTCGTTCAGCCATACCATCTGTCACAGAAACTGACCGACTGAAATACAATGACCACAATGTACCGACAGTAATGAAGACCCACTGACACTTCAACCCAGATACCTATCCTAAAGAGATGTGTATTTCACAGAAGATGTTTGGATTAGATGTTTCTAAGAAACGACAGTAGCTATAAGCTGTGTACAATGGTTGCTTGCAAGATGACTCCATGGTGATAATACCCAATTCTCTAAATACACTTCACTTTCAGTAACTGACTGAAATGAACTTGTCAGATGGGTTTTTGTTGATTCCTGATTCTTTATTGTGTTTTGGGGACTGCTTAAATTTTCTATTCATTTTTATATATTTTCCTCCGCTATAAAGCACATTGGTTCTCATGTTGTTTTTAAATATGCTTTACAAACACAAATGTCTGAATAATGTTAGCTAATTTATTACATAATTCTGTTACTGTGTCTACAATAGTGTTTTAGCATTACATAAAACTGTGCATTTATTATCCTAGTCATGATAATGGGTTTACAACGTTGTTATCAGTAGAAATACATCACTGTCACCTAGGTATTCATTTTACTATAAGGGGTAATAGAATACACCAGATTATTATGTTTCAGTAAATAAGTAACTATTTGCTTTCTTTTCACCTTTAACATAGATTAACACATGCTGAAAGCCTATTGATTGACCAAGCTGAATCAGGTGTGTTGTCTTAAAAAGAAGCTGGAATCGTATCAAGAGCTGTTAAGAAGCATTTAATCACATAATCTTGTTTAATGGATATATCAAATCGACTTTAGAGATGTCCTGTAAACCGCAATATCTATCATATTCATTAGTCTGTCTGATCTTGTGTACTGTAGACCGTGTATATTGGTAGACTGCCAACCTTGCACCACGACACACCAACCAACTGAATATGTGCAATAATAAGAAAAACGAAAGTGTGAAATTATACAAAAGATTGGCAGTTCGACCAAATGTATTTATCCCTGTCAACACTGAAACAGTTTCTTTTGTTGTACCCCGCAGGCAGTGACGCACCGTGACGCGTCAATTCCATAACATGAACGGAATGTCAATGTAACATTCTGAATGACATCACGACAGTGATAAAAATCGCAATATTTGAATCGGCATTCCAATCGATTACACCTGAGTGAGTGCATAACGTAAACAAACACCGTCACCCGCATTCATTATGCACATACACTGCCAAACTTACCGTTGCAGTATCGCAGAAGAAGGGTGCTCGTGTCACATAGGTTTCCACATGAAGCTACTCGCTCCGACATGTCCTTCTCTTCTTTTCAAATCCTGTATTTCTCTTTTTTATTCGCCAAACCTGCCTGATACTTTCTCGACATACGAATGAACCCTCAATACCTTTCCACGGAACAGCCAGCGTCAACCTGTGCTGCCTGCGTTTCTATAGCAACAGCCTCACCGCCGAGCTGCTACCCAGAGGGAATTAGAAAGCATGTTGACACTCGGAGTCCCATTATATCCAGCTAGTAGTTCCAGCACGAGCATAATATTTGTATTATGTTCAGGTGTGAGGAATAGATTAGTCAAATTATCAAGCCATGAGGACAAAGGCCACATCAAGATACTTGACTATTTTGCATTGCCATATACGTGATAAACGGACCATTGTTGCCTGGTGTTATCGGAGTAGAGATATTTATCTTGAGAAATTTAAAAAGATGTGTTCTCGACAGTCATGTCGTTGCTGTTTCTGTATCTGACAGTAGAGGGCAGTGTGGACTTACCAAATCAGATGATGAGCTACAAATGTTTCTACTGTGTTCTGCTTTGTCTTATTAAACATACTACTGAGTTTATCACAAGAGCTGATTACATTTATGTGTACGAAATTAAAAGGATGCAAGGTTGGGTAGCAGAGCTGCTATGGTACATTATTCCATTGACTGGGTGAAGATCAAACTTTATATAAAGGTAACAGAGAAAATGAGCAAGAGTAAACAATCCCACATTATTGTTGATGTTTGTGTGTGTGTGTGAAGGATATTGCACAAGCAATGGATATTCCAGTAAAGCAATCTATATCCTCATGTGCAATGACGTTTGGTAATATACCCTCCATTTAGATTTAAGTGACCTGTTGTACAGTACATTTGCTTGCTCACTTAACTGTTATCCAGTGAGATGCAAGTTCGATTGGTAATAATCCTTAACTGCCTGCTTTGTTTTCTTATAATATTTCTGTCCATTAAGCTAAAACAAATGCGTCTTCCCAGAAAGTGAGGAATACATGCTAGTTTTACCATTTATCAAATCACGTAAAAAATTACCAAAATTACCTTGTATGACTTTCTTTAACGGACAGAACAAAGCTATAATTTGGCTTCAGATGACTTGAAATCATTTGTATGGATTACTTTTATGATGCTTTTATAGTGTTTTTGTCCTTTTTGCAGGTTTACAGCCCCTAGTCCCTATCCACTTTCATATTATCAAAGGCAGGCATAAAACATCATCTTTGGTGTTCCGTAGAAGAAATAAGTTCTGTGAAATAAAGGAAATGGAAAACACAAAGGTGAGTAAATGATGACAAAATTATTTTGTGTGCAGAATAGAGTTAATAGTTACTAATAATGGCTTGTTAATAGTTTTATAGATCAAGCGTGTGAAAGGTCATTATTATTCAGATAGATTGGTAACTGGAGTATTTGCTTGCTTTTTGGGGCTTGTTTGTACTGTATATGCCCCATTGCTTGCTCAGTTTACTTCTCATCTCATCACTCAGAGAAGGCACAGAGCTCACAGATGGATGACAAATGGCACTTATGTCCCCTTATGTAAGGTTGAATGAATGAGAATTTTCTAGAAAGAAGATCATGTTTTTACATAAGCATTGTGATCTATTAGTACTTTCCTTAGTTTGACATAAAGTGCAGCTGTGCATAGATAGGGCTGGACATGTGGTCATTCCGTGGGCATTTCCTTTTCTTCTTGTGAACATCCTACTATTGATATTTTACACTTACTGAATTATGATAGGAAGCAGAAATTTCTCTGAAAAAGTTACTTTGTAAGCTGTTTTGTCATTCACTTACCAAGCGTGTGGTTTTATAATGCTCGTGTTCCGTGACTGCAAATGCGAATATGCATATGGATGGGACCCCGGGGATAGGTTTTATCTGCTCAAGTGGTTTGAAGAGCAGTGGGGAACAATTATATTAAGAGTAGAAAATATGAAAGTTGAATAGTTTTACATTATGCATGCTTGTCTGGGACATTTTTATATCTTCCCAGTGAATTTATATGAGTTATTTACATATTTTCTTTAAAATTTGTGCATTTGTAGCTCAAAAGATTAGATTGTCTGATTTATAAGATTTAAGATCTCAGTTATGTGTCATTTTACTTTCAAGTTTGTCTCCTGTTTTTCCTGAAACTGCTTGAAATGCTTGTGATTTGTTGTAATGCTTACTACTGTACATGCTAAAACTAACTTTACTGGAAGTGGGTAGTATTATGTTTTGATTTGAAGGCAGTGTCAGACTAGGGGAATTTTTGTAGATTTTATGTTTAAATTGATATTTCATATATGAAAAGGTGTGTTCCAAGTATGCATTAAATGTCAGTGAATCAGTGGCTTTAACTGTGTGTTTATATTACACACTTCCACTTCACTATGATAGCCGTATAGAAAAGCTGTATCTGACAGCAGAATACAAGCAAATTTCAGTCCTGAAAGCTGAACATTGAGATGTAATGACATCAGAGGTGAGATTTAGATGAACAAAATCTTGCATTCCTGCAATGCTGATTCAAGATGCTTTATATGGCTTGAACAGGTCTGTGTATTTATGTTGAAGTAATAGCTCGCTTAAAAATTAAGATCTGTCATCATTTACTAAACCTCATATTGTTTCCAACCAGTATGAACACAAAAGGAGAACTATCCCATTAAAGCATGCTATAGATGGATAAATGCACATATACTGTAAGTTTGAATAACAAAAACAGTCCAGTTTATCAGCAGGACTATTTTATCATACACAATAACATCATGAGCTTTTGTTAATGACCGAGAGGACCTGTCCACCCTGTGAACTGTGCTCTGAATACATGAGTAAGGCCGTGATTAATCATTCGAGCTTAAAAATCAATCGACACTCACATTGCCAAGAAGGAAGTGGAGATAAAGTGAAAGATCCCTTTTTTTCAGCATTGTTGTTGTCCTGTTTCTTTACACCTGTCTGTACATGTTCTCTGTGCACATGGCACCATTGCCATGGCAATAGTCAACAAACAGATTGAAAACCTGCATGTCTCGATTCACAAATTTACAATAACTCAAGTTTATTTGGCAAAGAACAGTACATACACGGCTCCTAAAACAGGTGTTGCATGACCTACCAGGCCCACCAGTTCTGATAATTTCATTAATCCAAAACAAAATAGGTTTTGGGCACTTTTCAGCTGGTAAGTCTAGGAGACCAGCTAGCTGACAAGATAAACCATCTAAGCAGTACCTTGACTGTGAGGTCAGCAAACACCATCCTGAAGTTTTCAAAGGATTTTAAATACCTTCACTGTTCAGTTTGCAGTTCAGTTTGTTGAAATACCTAAAAAAGAAGACAGTGAAAAAGTGATTGTCCAAAACTGCATTTGTACTTTTCCAAGATGAAAGAGCATGAAAGCTGTCCCCCTACTGAGAAATACTGCTCACTTTTCATAAAAAAAACTTAAATTAAGTAAGCTTTCTTCAAGCTCTCTTCTTTTCTAAAAGGGTTCTCTCTCATTACAGAAGAACACACACTGCTGCAGTGGATGACCCATGGATGAAATGTTGCTAAAAAAACACTTTGCACCGAAGATTAAAAGGAAACTATCAATGGGAATGCTGATGAGCAATTCCAGATGCACTATGTGGTTAAATCTGGTGAGTTCTGGCCCTTTAAGGTTTTCTTTCTTTTCAGGCTGTCAGCTGTAAACTACTGTACGTCTCTATTATTCTGTAAATCACAGAAGTAATTTTACCCATTATGTTTTATCTCTGTCACTTTATTCTAACCAAAATACCACCCCAAGGAAACAACAAAAAAAACTTTTGATTTTGGAAAAGGAGGACTTCATGCATAAATCACATTAAATTTACATTTATGCATTTAGCAGATGCGTTTTTTCTAAGCAACTCACAAATGAGAAAGCATTTATCATTTTGTCACAAACGATAATAAAAATCTTTGATGGCCTAATGTATAAGCTTAAGCTGACACATCAACAAAGAGACTGATTGAGGCTTGGTCTGGTCCACACTGACATTTCCCAAAAGATGATAACCGCCTTGTGGATATTGTGGAAGGGCTGATAAAATCCACAGCTTTTTAGTTGAAATGTTGTGAAAGCAAGTTGCAGGAATGTTTTTTAAAGGCTTTGGTTAAATCAAAGAGAGAAAATGACATTAGTTATTTATATTATTGTCCACTCCTGTTAGTGTAAGTTTTGGTGATTAGTGTGGGTTCTAGAAATAATTATGCCAGATACTGAGGTAATGGGAATCAAAACTGCAGTAAATCTCTGCTGGCAAACAAGAGCCGTCAGATCAGCTCACTGACTCACAGACATGTTCCAGTAAAGGTTTTTCAGCTAAGCTTTAAATGAGCAATGCATTCCTTTCAGTGTTATGCAAATTCCACTAAAGTAGTTTCTGTTGTCACACCAGCATTTAGATATTTGGATTGCTAGTGTTTTTAAATCGATTTCATTTTGTTTATAACTGGATTAGAAAAAGAAATCAGGTGTCATCAGTTGTCTTTATATGGAATAAAGAAGCCATAATAAGTAATTGTGTAAACACCTTTGATTTAAATAATTGTAAGTATTTTTTAATTAATTTACATTTGTTTGAATCACAGCTAATGGTATCAAATGGTATCACAGGTATCAAAATCATTATTATTATTAGCCAAAGTATTTCTTTTACATTAACCAGTAATAAAGTACAGTACAGACTCATAAATAAATATTTTCAAAAATACAGTATTTTGTAGCTGGGTTGTAATTGCTAGACAGAGTGAGGGTTAAATTCAATTTGGTTAATTCACTCTCTCTCTGTTTTGCTGTGAAGTGAGAAATGATGATTCCCCTAAATTACATTTTATTCTCATTAGCAAAACAACAGTTACCAACTGGTGTAGCAGTGCAATTAACTGCTTGTTTTGCTTATTAGTTGATCTAATCTGAAGAATGTAGTGAATATGAAAGTGTGCTGTAGTTAGATTTGTAGAAAGGCATCTTTTCCTTTAGCAATGCTATAGTACATGCCTCTCTATAGAAGTTAAATGCCCCGTGCTTGTGCTGGTTGCTGGTTTAGGTTTTTACCTGTATACTTTAATACTTTAATATTTTAATATTTTTTTTACTTGATATTGTCATCAAAGCAGATTTTTGCTTCCAAACTTGTTCCTAAACATAATCAGTGTCTGAATGGACGGGTGCATCTAGGACATTACAAATACAAAATTCTCCCCTTGAGTCTAGTGTCCTTCCTCTAAACTGGAGACAGCTTTAAATTGAATTTTGGCTGTTGGACAGTTCAGACATTATGTTATTCCAGGTTCCAGGTCTGTAAAATCGAGCCTCAATTGAATGTTTTATTCCTGCTTTTAAATGGAGACCTGTAAAATAGCAAAAGTTATTTTCATCACTTAATTGCCACAGACTTTATGGCTACTGGCTCTAAACCATTAACAAACTTTGTAGCAGACAAACAACCTCTACTGTGTGACTAACTTGATTTACAATTCCAGTTAATTTAAGGTTATAAGACATAATACAGTCTTAATGCGTGCTCATAGAAGTACGTTATTACTGCTTTGATATTTTCAGTTAACAAATCGCTATGCTTCCTCACCTGCCCTCTTTTATTGTTTTAAACAAAGCACAACATTTCCAAGTCTTTCAGATCTATGAATGCAGAGATGCCATTACTGCACATCTGAATGGAGCGAGTAATGTTTGTATGACTCACAGCTTGTTGAAGCGTTTGGACTGCAGTAATAGGCCTGACAACTGTCTGATCATTCGCCAGTCGGTCAGTCTTAGAAAAGAACAGATGGAAACAGAAAACAAGTCGTCTTATGTGCTTTGCTGCAAAAAAAGTTTGAAGTTGATTGTCCCCTGTACACTTAACAAAATTTAACCCCTAAAGTGCCAAACCATCTGTACAAAGGTCCCATTGTTAATATACAAATTTATGTATGAATTAGTTACACAGAAATTGTTTTTTTTCTGTGATTCATGAATAGCAACACAGAAGATTGAAGGTTTTGTATTCTGAATGAATACTTAAATACTTTAAGTTTTATTTCTGCTTGTACAGTGAATGTACTGAAAATGTACTGAGTTATTGACATGATAAAATTGATGGTGGTTTCGGAGTCACTGGTGTCATAAAAAAACCATAATCTTCCATATATAATGATCTATTTAATGTTTGTAGTTGTTTAGTATAATGTTAGTGAACTTTACACCATTACAGACACAGTACAGAGGATAAAGTATATACTTCTCTCAGACAACCCTGAAGGTAATTTCTTGCTTAGTTAATGCTCTTTTATATCATCTGTTTTATTGACCTAATGGGATGTTCAGCGTTATTCCTTCCCAATGTCCCTTTATTAAAAGCTTGAGCAGCTTTGATATTGTGGTTTCAACTCGTGCGCGCACACACACTTTGATATGCTGCATTGCCCCTATAGGCATATTTATGGTGCTTCTCTCAGCACCAAAGTTCCCCTGATTCTATATCTGATCCAAAAACAGAAGGTGCTTTATGGGGTTTCAATATCAGTATTCATTTACAGTTCTTAAATGCATTGTAAATATGTCAGTGATTTGTAATTGCCTTTGAACAAGGACAGTATAGAGTACTGCTGTGTTAACTCTGCCATTTCCAACAGACCAACATGAATTTCAGTACTCGCACTAACAGGTTTACCACAAACGTCTAATTTTAATCATGGATCTGGGTGAAAAAATATTCTGCTCTAATGGGGTCATGTGAGTCTGTTTACTGTATGAGTGATACACTTCCAGTCTCATTGAATCAGACTAAATGAGCAAAATAAATGAGCCGTCAACTAATTTTAAACCAGGCAGTAACAATTACTCAAGGTGCATTCCCCATGTGCATTTTCCAGAGCTTCAGCTTTATAGAGCTTGATGTAAAAAATTACTCTTGGCTGATAGGAATGAAGCCATTGATCTGCTTTTTGCCCCAACAATTAAGTTTATTACTCCTGCCATTGTGTATCTGCTTTTAGACATTTCTAGGACACTGTTTAAAGTTGTTAGGACAGATGATTAAAGAGATAAAAGAAAAACGCAAGGAAGGGGTTCGTGTTAGGACAGTGTGTGCCAGGAAATCGGACACAATGACTTTTTTCATAGTAGAATTGCTGAAGATTGTCAACTGATGATAAAGACGTGTTTGGCTATCCTTTTTTATTTGCATTGAACATGTCTGAGGTGAACCAAGTAAATGATTTAATGACGAAGCTGCTACAAAATGACTCGTTAACAATGTTTGAAGGGAGTCTGTGGTTCATTTGAATGTTAAACTCATTTGGGTCCTTGTGTTTGTGGATTTAAATTTAAAATGAAATTGTTATGCACAAAAAAATCCACTATGAACTTGCAGTTCAAAACTTTTCCCCCTCCAATAAAGTAAACAATTATTAAAAAAATGGATTTGTAGTACTTGGTTAAATTGCAGATTATCATACCAGCTTTGAACAGACCCAGCCTGAATCAAACCCAGCCTAAGCTAAACAGATTGGTGTCATCGGTTCCATTTTCCATCAGAATTATTACTTACAGTAGCAAAATGTGATATGCACCCAAAGTGCTTTCTGTACACTATTCAGAAGCGTTACTTTCTGCATGCTGTTCAGAAAATGCTGTATAGAGATCACCGAAAATATATGTTGACTGCTGTGTTTGTGTGTGAAAGAAAATAAATTGTGCATTATCTGGCAACTAGGTTCTGCTATTATTCAAGTTAAAGAATTATTGAAGATAGTTAAACTCTAAACATGTTTCTTGCTATGAGTGTTACTTTGAGAAATATTGTAATTTTAAGCCAATTATTTGTTTTTATTCCTCCATATTTATTTATAAATGTAAACATTTCTGATGAAATATAAGTCAACCAATATTCTAAAAACATTTGACTGAATATCATTTGTTGCTTCATGTCAAGTCAATTTAGACATGTTGTAGTTTGAGATTGTAGCTATTTCAGCCAACAAAATCATGTATGTTAAAAAAAAAACTTTGTTTTGGAGCTTTGTCAAAAGATATCTGATCTGTGATGGGAAAACAGACACTTCCAGCCATTATGGGTTACACGTTTTACAATCTAATAGGCTGTATATTATGCTCTTGGGTAAACATGGATGTCTTTATGGTTGTTTTACTGATGTGATTTCAGTCGTGAAAAACACCAGACAAATGTAGTATTTTCCTGTTGCCATAGTCATTGTGTGTATGTGAACATCTGAGGGGTTTTAAAAAAACCACAGTCCTGTTTAGAATTTACCTTGTACATTTTTGATCAGACTGGCTGAAGTTAGACATTATCTTTTCCTTAGTATTTATATAAGCATGATAAGTAAAGAATGTGAAACTGTGATTACACGCTTAGTAAATGTGTCATGTGTCATGAGAGTACATTAGTAACCAAAAGAGTCAACAACAGGGATCGTGTATATGTCAAAAGATGACAAGACTACGAACACATAAACATAACTACGAACACGGAAAACATACATATGCATTCATTCTTATTCATATCAAAATAATCATATGAGTCATACTGGGTTTGGTTTATGCCATTCTTCTTTATAAGGTGGAGCTGGCTTAAAGTATTACTGTAAATTAAACTACAGTTTGTCAAGATTGGGAATTGAAATGCAATCACATCTTAACCAGTTATAGGGCATATTATCCTAAGAAGGTTTTAAATCTATTTAAAGTTAAAGCAAGAAGTAAATGATAGTGGAACTGCAGAGTTGCTTAAAATAAAAAAGTCCTTGGATTACCCTAAAAAATGGCTTTAAAACGGTTTAGTCAGTTTATGCAAGCTGTAGTACAGAAAGAAAAAAGTTTGTCAAAGATAATTTTCTGTGTTTTGAACAGGATGCAGAAGACCACAGACTTGTCTGGATGTGATACCATAAAAGTTTTGATTTGGATGTTGGTGAGGTACGTATAAAGGTCAATATAAAGGATATCATAGATACTAAAATCAGTGCATATCAGTTCATAACAAACACCCAGATACTAAAACCATGTTTGTTTAAACCAATACAAAGGCAATAGAAAGACTGATAAGTATTTAGGTTAATGTTACAAAAGCAGGTCTATTTAAATTTATATTGACCAGTTTTAGGCTTTACAAAGACAAATTTGACAACAACAGCATCACAACAGGCTTCTTTAGTAAATGTACCTGGGTGTGATTAATAAACGGACACGATTCTGTTGTGTGGTATATGTTTACACATCTGAGGTTACGCCGTGACGCATCAGAAAATCTGCTGTTAAAATGGGAGGGTCACAGGTTAGGATGCCAAACATTCCGTGCCAGCTGTGACTAAACCAATAGTGTTTAAATTTAGAAAGGAAAATAGTCTGATGCATTCATCCCAAAATCTTCCGTAATTGTTATGTGGATTAAAGATGAATATAGAGTACAGTAAATACCACTAAACAATTGCTAATATAAGAAAAAGAGAACAGTCAGCATGGTGGAAAGTGGGTCATTGCATTGTAATTGAAATATGCAAATGTTCATTTGTCTTAAATAAGTAAATAATCATCACAGAAGATTTTTGCAAGGGTTGTTACATTTCAAGATGTGTTGAAATATTTGGAATTTATTGTCTGTGTATATAAAATGTTTTGAATAATACCTATAATGCTTTAGGGCTGACAGTGATTTGTAGGTTTGGCTGCTTTGAAAGTTAATGCTAGTGATGAGTGATGATACCTATTTTTGTTGTGGTGAACAATCAAAAGGCACAACCCATGTCAGGAACACTTTCTAACAATGCAAACATGTCAATACCAGAGTGTCATTTATGTTTTTTATTTAATTTAATGATTTTTTGTAAAAGGCAACCCAGACACAATGAAAACTAATGCTAATTGCCCTCTAAAGTCTTTTAGTCTTCAAATGTGCTTATAAAGAGAAAGAATAATAGACATTGTTATAATAGTTATAATTTGTGCCTTCAGATCAAAAGGTTAAGGTCAAGAAAAACATTTCACTCATTCGACCCTTTATTTGTTTTGAAAATGTAATGTTTTTCATTTCAGTAGCCATACATTTGTGATTCTAACAATTGGATATCTCTATAACAAGGGTTATGTTAATGCACCTGACATCCAGGTACAAAATTGTCTTCGTATGATTTTGTAACCATGTAATATTTTGACTCCTGTACCTTTAAGGAACATGAGCAATCATTTATCACAATGGATTTGTAGGTGACCCAGTCGGGTGTGAGCACGTTCACGGCTTCACGTTGGCATTGTGCGCGTGCACAGTCTGTGATGGACGTGAGGAAGCGCAGTTTCATTTCTGACTTTGGAATATTGCGACCAATACATGATTTATTGTGCAGTGAAGCAGGGCAAAACTTTGTGAGTTTAGTAAAGAAATCGGTCTGGCTTAAAGTTTAATTTAGCTCAACCAAACGAGTTCACAGAATTCATCGGAATTTATTCGTTTTATCAGACAACATGTTTCCAAGAGCGGTAAGAGGATGATTTTTTACAGTAGAGTTTGTGTTACAGTCTGTATTTGTTCTGTATGTTATCACTGTATGCTTCGTTTAAAGTGAATGCGCTGGGCGCTAGACATTTTAGCCATGGAAAGCGATTCTGTTTTGATGCTTTTCTGTTTTTACTGTTTATTTTCCTAACATCAACACGTGCTTTTCATTTTCTGTATGGAGACATGTACTGTATATTACTGTCTACAATTATTTTGCTAACACTAATTTATTTATTTTTTTATCTGGTTTTGTATTGTGATAAGAAGCGAAAAACGAAATACTGTGCAAGTTTATTTGTTTTTTTAAGTAACATCCCGACGTGTTTGTCTTTGAAACAGTTTTGTGATGTCGTTGTGAATTACACATTGGAATTTAACATGACAAGTCAGTGGTGTTATATAAATATGTTACGCATCTTTAAAGCGTTAGGCATTTTGCCGCCCTGCGCATTTAGATTAACTAAATTCAGCACAGTCATTTTTAAATTAATTTCACAATCAAATAACTATGTGCTAATGGTTCATTTAGGCGAAACTGAAGCACATGTCTAAAGGTAGCCCAAAACATGTCTCTCTCCATCTGACTTAACAGACAGACGCCATCCATTGGCCAGATTATGTTAAGTGGCGATTTTAATGTAGTCTAATGTGCAGCAAAGCAGACGTCGTCACTCATTCAAACAAATGTTGATGGTAAAGAGTAGCCTACTTAGAAATGGCTTTCTACCATCCTACATATAGATAAACACAATCGTCTATTATAAAATACACTTCTGTTATTCAGGAAAAAATATTTTTTTGTATCTGAAAATTACAGATACAGAACTACAAATGTTCACAGATACTGAACTTGCCTCTGTTCAGTGTAAATAATTTATGAAAGAAATGTTTAAATAAAACATTATTGTTTCTCAGTATATATTTAATATTAGTGATGTTTCATGTCTCAATTCAACACATTTAATTAGGACGATATAAAAAACGTATTTTATTTTCGTTATTTAAATGCTCTATGCTTCACCTTCAATGTAGTTTTATTCTATGGTTTTTATTAGGGGTGAGTTATGTATTGTTTGTGTTTTGCTCTTCTGTTTCAACTCCATTAATTTACTGATACTACTAGAATCAATTATGTGTTTAACATAAATTGAAAATTTATGAATTACAAACTTACTGTATTTTTACAAAGCTGCGGTTGGAAATGATAAATAACTATAAGAATCACCATTTACTAATCACAATCTTAGGAACATGCATTCCCCATCGTGGTTTTCAAGTGTGGTGGTTACTGCCAGGGCCATCATTTTAATTCGTAAGACCTAACAAAACTTTATTAATGCTGTGACCCAACTGCACCAGGCCCAATGAATAGACCATAGAATACAGTACCTTAGTGGACCTCCGGTTATATTTGGCTATAGCCAAAACTACTTTGCGATGTGTGAAAATATTACCATATTTATTTGAGGCAAGCTTAAACGGGAAGGCCTTGGCTCTCAGCGGCAGCAGAAACATATACACTACTTAATCATAGTCATTATAATAAATCGAGCTGTGTGTGTTTATGTGCATGTTTTCCGGTGGACTCTGAAGTAAAAAAGCTGTTTGTAAAATCTCCTTGAGTTTTTCAGTCCGAAACAGTCAAGACAGAGCTCCGTTTTTTAAGTCATCTACAAAGTTCACACTTGTTAGTGGTATATGCTTTAAAACATAACCAAACATAGCAATGTATAACACTGAATATTAATCTCTCAGCTTTACTTGCTTGCTTTTACATGCTTAAAAAAAGGACGGACACTGAGAAACAGTCAGTATCTGTGATTTGATTATTATACGGATTGAAATATGGCATAAGACTTCAAGGAAGCATTGCGGTTTTCGATTGTTTCCTCTTTCACATCTGCCAAAAGATTTTACTCAAAACTGCATTTGAATCATCTTGAAATATTTATTCTCTGGGTTTGTGTGATCTCACTGTAGACCTGGATCAGACCAAATTTGATTTATTCTTGGATTGTGGGATGGGTGCTATTTTAAAAGTCCTGCTGTCTTTGTATTTCACTACTTCTGGTTACGCCAGACTGATTCTGTTCAGACCACAACAACTATAACTTTCCTACAGCCGTGCTCTCAGCTGCACTCTTTTGCACTTACCTGAAATGGAAACTATCTAAATGTATTATGAGACTGTCTATTCTCAGATGAGGCGGTATTGACCGTAGTGAAATACATATGTGTTTGGAGGGACTCGACGTATAATACATTGCAGATGATGGTTGCTATGAATGTCAAATGCTTATTCAGTTTGCTGTGAGAAAGTTACCGTAAAGATACTGTATATGGTTTTTATTATTTAAAATACGGGAAATTAAAAAATGCTAAAGCTCATGAAAGGTGTTATTGGCGATAAATGTGATAATGTACGGCTAAGGAAATGATTTTACCAAAATGATTTTACCAAAATTACCAAAAAAAAGATGAATCAGTACAAAAAAATCAGATTTTGAAAAGTTGGGTTGTTGGTGGAGTTATTGTAATCTTCTGTTTTACAGTCAATGCAATTAAAATGGTGAATTTCTCATTGACCTTTACACTATAAACGTAATCAAAACGTATTTAAAATTGGGGAAAGTTAATTAATGACATGACACTAAATGGATCAATAGAATCAAACTCTCTTAAAATCAAACACAATCTGACTTATACAGTAACGCTTTTTTTTTTCAATTTGGCATTCTGAAATAATTGACATTCTACAACATACTTTTTAATAAGTATATGAGCATGGAATGTAAAATATTTAAGACGAGACACGTACCTCTAATAACGAGAACCTGGTCTAAATATAACTATGATTTGATTATAGATATTTCTGAATCACTGTTGGGCAGTATTTAGACTGCATAGGCTCACAGAGAATGTATTACACTTTCACAGATATAAATAAGCTTCTGCGTATGATAGAATATCACCCCCTTCCAACTTTAAAAAGCTTTGGGGCTGGTTCTGGGAAAACTAAGCATTACAGGCCCAGGTTTTGATCTTAATAGATCACAAAGATATGATATAAGAATGCTAAACAAACTTTCATGCCATTTAATGCAAACTGAGGAACGATCTGCAGTCTCCCCTTTTTTAAGGGTTTAATGGATCTCCACACATGCCCATTTTACATTCCTATTCTCTGAGCCGAAAACAACAGTTTTACATCAAACACATTGCATAACTTTGAGGAATTATGTGAAGTGTATTTGGCTTTTACTAACAATAATGTATCTAAATCAAACTAGCCTGGGGTCTAAAACAATGCATATCTAACCTCCGCAAGGCAAACCGCCGCCAGCCTTGCTCAGCTACAGTAAAAATAGTTTTCATTATTTGAATATACAGCGGTTCATCTTGAAGTTTGTAATTTCTTTGCCTACACATTATTTTATTTGTTGTCTGTATTTGAAGGTATGATTAATTTTTTAATATTTTGACATCACATTGCATATTTCACTTTATTATTGTTTAGGAGACAGGTTACTTGGTAAACGGCAAAGCTCAATTGCCTGATGCAAGGCCTCTACCTTTAAAAAATTCATATGATAGTGCACAGGTTGATGTCTCAGTAGATCTCTAACACATACCGTACATACTCCACTTACCTGGATAATAAATGATGTCGGCTACATTAGAGGTCAGCTTTCAGACAGGCAATGAGTAAATATAAAGCTTAAGCTAACCTTTTCACGGTAATGTCACTACTGCTTTTAAAGTTTGGCCAGTGCTGCATTTATCAGTGACAATGTGTGTGTGAATGCTTCAGAGTACACGACTGCCTGAAACTATTAGTCTGAGGTTTTGTCATAAAGTCAAACAGGTGCTGAATCCATTCTTATTATATCTCATTGCAAATAATATGCACAACTGTTGTGAGTCGCTATTGCAAGATTTTATTTGGGTTGATTTTTGAGAAAGGTGTTGCTTTTCTTAAATCAATTTGGTGAGCAGAACTGCATTTCCTACATTGTTTGTTGTTGGTCTCTTTTTGTATAAGTGTGTAGATATCTAAATAAGCTGTATGGATCAGACTTTGTGCCATGAAGTCAAAGTTCTGGCTAAGTGAGAATACATGGCTGATTTTAATTGCAGCATTTAAACACATCCGTGCATCTAGATTAGATTCATCAGGCATCTCATTAACTAAATAGGCACTTCAGATTGCTAACAGTTTGTAATCTTCAATCCCGTTTGACTTTGAACAGTGATGAATACTTTTTCTCATGTCACTTGTTATATTGCTTTTTGACGACACCAACAAACAACCACCATCTGGAAACATTCAGTCTCTCCATTCTTATCTTCATAATCCTACTCAGCCAGATGTGTTTTTATTCATTTAAATGAACAGTCTAACCCTGAAGGCAACATTGGTTGTGACTTAATGTTTTATAGTGATTTCATTATCTGTAGTTTTATCCTCATCAAATAAAGTTACAGCAGCATGCATCTGAACATAATTCACTTCAGTTTTCATCAGATGATGTGAAAGATTGTTTTAACCAGGTACCTGGGTTATACTCGTGGAGTGAAGATGTAAAGTGTTGCAGATCTCAGTGGTCTAATGCATCTTTAAAAACTGACCCACGAGTTTGGGAATTTTCCACAGCATGATTTGCATAATTTTAAGTGATGCTTTGGATGAAAGTTGGATGAATGCATCTGCTACATGAGTAAATGAATCTGGTGCTAAAGCAGTGCTGACAGCACATGTAAATAAACAATAAATCAGTGGACTGAATTTATTCTTAATGAATTTTCCTCCTAGAAGCAATTCTTTGCCATAGTGGAGTGATGTGACATAGCAGCTAAAGTTCACGGCTGGCAACCAGACGATTGCTGGATTGAGCTTGAATACTGTATGTATGAGCAATGTGCCTTTGACAAAGACCCTTAACCCTAAATAACCCCAGAGGGATTGTGTCTATAATAAGTGTATCTTATTATAATACCTATGATTTTCTAATGGAAATAAAAATGCTTGGAATAAAACGTAACAGAACTCGCCAGTGAGGAATGTTTACTCCGCTTGCTTCTTTAAAGGATGTCTAAATCAAGAACTCTTTTCTTGTCCATAAATGGTTGCTTGAGAAAAGTTGGTTGATGTGCCATAATAGTTGGCAAACAGATATGATTTGGAGTCATTTGAAAGTGTTCACACAGTGTCCAGGCTTTGATTTTGTGTAAATATATGTTTGGCTGGGTGCACATGTGGATGGGTTCAATATTTTTTGTGAATTTATCAAAAGAACTTAAACTTGATGCAGTATAAACATTTTAGGATTGCGCTAGTGTTTTGCTTTTGGTGTACAGGAGAAATTAGTGGAAATCTTTCTAGGAATCCAATAGTACAACATTGTTTTGAAAGTTGTTTTGAAATTTTCCTTGAAATATTGTGATTTTGGAACATGACAACATGATCATTAATCAGAGATTAAATTATTTTGCAAATAGATAATAGATGTAAATAGATCAAATTATTTTGTAAAAATGAACTCTTAAAGATGATTTTTAAAGCATTGAGACTTTTCTTTAGATGTGATGTTGAAAGAATTGTTAAAGTGAGTTAAGGTACACAGTTGTTTAATGCAGAACATTTCCTGAAGCTTCTTTGTTTTATAACATTTTTTTTATTTAGTGTTTATATAGCCTCATAGCATTTTCCAGCCTGATTAGCATGACACAACAGACTTAATAATTAAAAACAAACCTGATCATACATGATTTATCATGTCCTGTTGGCGCGCTATTCATTTAGACAACATCTAGATAAAGGGAATTGTTCTTTCACTTTAAGCATACTTAAAGAGACTTTGAAAATGAAGTAAAACAACCTTCCTCTTTAGAACCATCATCGATTGAACTGAGATTTAACACCCGTACCTGGATGTTTTTAGATGCATTGGCTGCTGAGCCAAGAAAACCTACAAGAATTGAATATGTTGAGAAAAATATTTCTATTATAGATTGTCCATTATTCATGTACAGTGTGATGCAGTTTTTTCTGAGTTTTACAGTTTTTCTTTCTTTTGGTCTTGAAGGGTGCAGGTGGTGGAATGCTGGTCTGAAAGGATGGGCTATTGTGGGTCTGGTTAGATAAGGGCCCAGCTTTAAGATGCCTGGCCCCCTGCCCTGGTGCCTGTCTCAGTGATGAAGAGCGCCCCTACCATCTTCCTCCTCACTCTATCTGTCTTGTGCAGACCTCAGGTATTGATTAACTTACATTTTTCAACCAAGGGTATTACATTTGCACTATGAGGCTGTAACATACTGTATATGAATATATGTTCTTTCAGGGTGTGAGTGGTAAGACGGTAAAGGACACAGTGCAAGAATGGAACAGTTATCGGAACGAGTGTTTAGGAAAGATAAGCACACAACCCACTCCCTCTGGTAGGCATCGTTTCATGTTATCTCATTATATCTATTTTTCACTATCAATTCTTAATGTTGCTCATGGTTTTACAATATATAGGTAGTTGACAAATATAGCATAAATAAGTCCTATGGTGTGACGTGGCAAGAAAATGTAGAAAACAAAACTCTAACAATGAAGATAAATCTCTCCCATATTTGTATATTATCAAGAGTTTTCTACATTTTTGCTACCCATATACAATAAATAAGAAATGTTGTTTTACTTCTTCTAAGGAGGTAGACAGTTTTTTATTATATTATTAGCCATGACAACTCAAAAGAGTTATCAAACCAGATCTTTTTGGATATCTTCACGTTGTTATTATAGTTTCATATTTATATAAGATCACTTTTCCATTAGGTGTGTTTTGCAAACCCATGTTTGATATGTACGCTTGCTGGACAAATGGCGTTCCCAACACAACTGTTAAAGTACCCTGTCCCTGGTATCTGCCCTGGTATGATCAAGGTACAGTGATCATCTGCAATAATGTCTTATTGATTAGAGTATATATATATATATGTATCTACTAAGCATCTGATGTTTTTTACATTTCGTATATTTAGTTTGTGCTCTGTTCATATACTGTACACTTTACATTTATGTATGAATTTTAGTTCTTGCAAAAATGTAAAACCAATGGAACCAGATGGTCGGATGTAATCTTTATGATGCACATGTTGCTGATTGATATACAATAAAATGGCATGAAATGTGTTACTTTTCTGTCTTGGAAAATTCCCTGTAGTGCGTAATGGGTTTGTGTCACGGGAGTGTGGTCCAGATGGCCAGTGGCTCACTGTCAACAATAGTCGCACCTGGAGGGATCACTCACAATGCAATGCAGACAGCAACCAGCAGATAGCACAGGTAAAAGAAAATTAATTACTAAACATATGTATGCAAGAATGTTAAAGTAAATATTTGTTTTGTTGCAAAACTTGGGTTGGCATCTGAAATAAAAAAAATTACATTTTCCATATTAGATTTTTTTTTAACATTTTAAAATCTTTTTTATTTATTTTAATTTTGGTATTTTTATAAAAAAATCATTAACTTTAATATTTTTAATATCTTTTTTGGTTTGTTTATTGTTATGAAAATGTGTGAAATATACATTCTTGAGGCTTACACCTTTCCATCAATAAATACTGGAGTTATATATATACATATATACTGTCATAATTAGAGTAGAATAAAACTATAAAATAAGCGTGTCATGACGTATTTAACAGATTCATCCGTTTTGTGACCATGTCAATTTTGTCGAAATTTCGACCATGAAACTACGTTTTTGTGTAATTTCAGTCAAATTCTGGTTCTGTTAAGTTATTTATTTTGTTATTTAGTAACAGATTCTTTAAAAAAAAAATACTGAATTATCGAATTCTAAATAGCTCAAGAGAATGAACTGAAGTAGCTTTATCATGTCATGCTTTTGTAATCCAGGAGTTGGAACTCTCAGCATCACTGCATAAATGTGAAATGTTTTATGTATTCATGAACGCCCTTTATCATTCCTGTAGCTGTATTAGTAGCTCATAGTGCTAGCAGAGATCATAGGTTTGATTCCCAGGAAAGTGTGAAACGTACACCTTACCGCACTGTAGGATGCTTTTATCCAAAGCAACTGCCAAAAGCATAAGGTCAGACCTCTAACAGCATTACAGCCTGTTTAAAGCACAGCTGCATTTGTAATGTGATGCCTTCTGGTGTTTGTCATGCCTTTAAGAGTATTACTTAACAACAACTCTGAGCTGGCTTATGTTTTTATAGTGCTATTCTTTCACCCTTCTGTCCTCACAGGAGAATCAGATGCTGGTCTTGGCGTACTTCAGGGTGATATACACAATTGGCTATTCGCTGTCTTTGGCCAGCCTGTCTTTAGCGCTAGTCATACTTCTCATATTCAGGTGAGTGACGGGTCACTTCTTTCAACTGAGATGAAAACAACAGAATTGTCAGATGTTTGATTTATTGGTCACGAATTACAAAACCAGAAGAAAGTGTGAAGGCCTTGAATGATTATTATGGGTGAAAAAACACAAATGTACCATATGCTAGAGACATCAGCACGCTATTGTGAATGCTGAGGCACAGAACATCTGGCTGTACAACATTTTATACTGTTCAGTCAGAGGCTATGAGGTCTTTAGTGGTGACGATTATCTAATTTTTCTTTCTAATTAAGCATTCAGAATTTAGCCTTTTATTTTTTTTTAAGTGTTGCATCTACTGCGTGTATTTCTACAGCTGCAAATGTTTTTAGACTGTACTGAACATCTTTGTGTATATCATCATAGGAAGCTTCGCTGCACACGTAATTACATCCATACCAACCTATTTGCCTCATTCATCCTTCGAGCTCTGTCCATTCTCACGAGAGACGCCCTTCTCATGAAAGACGCTCCGGAGTTCAGAGACAACAAAGATGTTTCCATTGTTCTTAGTGATCAGGTATTCTACACACACGTTATACAAAATAAAACAAACCCACACTTTCTTGACAAAGACACATTTTTGCTCTGCTCCATAAATTTTGTGGATGAAGGAAGAATAAAGTCTTTGGAACAGAAATTTTATGTTCTTAAAATTGCTCCTTGTCTCAATACTCATAACCTGTAAAAATGTCATTATAAAGCTATGGTTTTATATAGCAAACCCACATTAAACCCTCGCAGGTGATGTCAAGCTGTCGTGTGGCCCAGGTTCTGATGCAGTACTGTGTTGGGGCCAATTACTATTGGCTGCTGGTGGAAGGTCTATATCTTCACAATCTCCTGGTGCTGATGGTGTTCTCGGAGAACAGTTACTTCTGCGTATACGTCTTCATCGGCTGGGGTGTGTATACACATGTATTGTTTAAGACACACACTGTTTAGAAACAAATACTGACATTCTAAACAATTATGATTAGGCTTTGTGTTATTTTTTGAAAATACAAAATAATGCTAAAGAAGGTACACAAATATGACTCGGATGTGTGTATTTCATTGGATGTTTTCTCACAGGAACACCTGTGCTGTTTGTGGTGCCTTGGATTGTTGTGCGTTACCTGTATGAGAACACAAGGTAAAAGTGCACCAGTAGTCTTTATAACTTTTTCATTTGATTAAATGTTAAGAAATTTGTGTTAAAATAACAAATGTGTTTAAAATCTCAAGGTGCTGGGAAATCAACGAGAACATGGCATATTGGTGGATCATTCGAACACCAATACTTTTGGCCATTTTTGTGAGTTTTCCTTTAATTTCCTTTTTTGTGTTAAAACGAAGAATCCCTTATCCCAGATAGCAAAGATAAATGATCAAATGTTAAATCATAGTTAAATTATTGGTTGTTCTGTCAAATTTAATAATTTATCTTTGCTATCTGGGTTTGCATTTATAGTTGTTTACATGTGAATACATTGAATTAGCACTACCATACTACCAGATGTTTAGCACTGTTATATGTTAGACATAGACTTCTCTTGCATGTTGTTCTCTATGGTTTCACATTACATGATCAATAAGCAGTTAAATATATTCTCCATCATGAATTATACATGAATGACTGATTATTCCAGAAGATGATGGCTGGGAAAGTGTTTCACTGCCATCTGAAATTCTTACTGTTACAGTATAAACAAATGTCTTATGTAGACCACCAAGCTTAGAAGATTTTGAAGTGACACGACTGTGTTGAATTTATGTTAGAAAACTTATTATTAATGAATGGATGAGTGTATTTGTTTCAACTTTCTGCACATACAATATTTGTGTGATATGTTTTGCAGGTAAACTTTTTCATATTTTTAAGGATTATTCAGATTCTCATCTCCAAATTAAAAGCACATCAGATGAGATATACAGATTATAAATTTAGGTAAGAATGTAGACTGTTACTTTTTATAATTTATGTCCTTTTGTTTGGCATTAGTTGCATTTACTTATTTATCAAATATTTTTATCATTATCTGTTCTTTTATAATGTGCACCTCAGTTGTTGTGTTATATTTCATTGTGATTTTAGCTCACATCAAAGTCGTTCTTGAATACCATGTTGCTGTTCTTGTCTTGTAAAATTCTTTACACATTACATTTGCAAACCTTTGATGTTTTAGAAATGTTTTACAAGTGAAATGCCACCCTTGGGCAGTGTGTGATCATTCTAATAACACCAAAGACTACATTTCTAATTTTGAAGCTTACATCTCATTTAATGACAGTGGGAAACACATTGTTAATTGAAATCTAATGAACACTGTTTGCGTATGTATTGGGAACAATGATAGAGGCTATTAGATTCTCAGTTTACCCACAGTGCTTTCAAACATGAAAAACCGTTTTGAAATTCATCCAAAGGATTTGCTCATTTGCATACACACTAATAACAATAATATCTTTTTCATAAAGAATTGAAAATGCCAATTTGACCCGCTACAAAACCCAGATTTAAATGAAATGCTTATACATTCATTCTGAAGTGAGATGGGTAGGACTGGGTTTTAAATAATCCCTAAATTAATTTTTTTCTGGGCCCTCAGGTTAGCGAAGTCCACGTTGACCCTCATTCCCCTGTTAGGGATTCACGAGGTCGTGTTTGCCCTGACGACTGCGGAACACACTGAGGGCGTACTTCGCAACGTCAACATGTTTTTCGAACTTTTCTTTAACTCTTTCCAGGTACATCAAAAGGGAATTGAGAGTGACATGATGTCACAACATGGCCTAGTTTAGAAAGAATACTTACAAATCTATTATTTAAATGTGTATATGACCTTTCAACATCATCCACAGGGTTTTCTGGTGGCCATATTATACTGCTTTGTTAATAAAGAGGTAAAAGAAATTTGTTTTAGAGCCAATAAATAGTAAATGTGCTTATTTTTTAAGTTTTTGTACTGTCCATCTTAACGTATTTGCCGCTTCACAACACGCATCCTGTGTTTGATTCCAGGTCCAGTCAGAAATCAAAAAGAAATGGCAGCGATGGAAACTGGGAATAAGCATTTTGGATGAACAGCGTAACACAGGGAGCAACACGCAGCAGGGAGGTACCGGGCCACGGTGTCACCACGACCCACCCTGTTCCCCTGAGTGTCCTCTGGACAGCGGAAGCCAACTATCCTCTGAACCAGCACCCACAGGCACCCAGCCGAGCACTCATCATCACTACCATCCCAGAGCAAAGAAAGGCAAAGAGTACTGCTACATCTCTGCCAGAAAGCAGGTGGTGAACGGGGTGGATGTGCCAGCTTTGCCTCAGTGTGAAGGCGAGGGTGGAGAGAGGTATTCGGAGAGCTACTGCTGACAGCTGTGGGCTGTAAGGGATGTTATGAATGCGACCACTGATTGAAGCTGGATATCATGCCGTGTCATGGAAAATGAGACCTGTAACTGTGGACACTACGGAGTGGTTTTCGGGCGTATGGATCCGTAAAGGCCCAATAGGAATTTTTCTGCTACTTTTGAAATATGCATTTTGCATATATGCAAATATGCATATACACTTGAATAATTTATCACTTTTTTAAAAATACCCAGAAACCGGGTGTCTATAGTCAACTTTTAACTGTTTTCTACCACTATACCTCATTTTGGACACCGGATGAAGTCTGTTATGTGCCAACATCAGCTCAATATGTACATAATCACAAATAACTCAAATGTTTTTGGTTGCATAAGTATTATCTGCTGAAGCAAAATATACAAATATTTCAGGTACACAAACATCACCTAGCCTGCAATGTCACCAAAATAACCATCAAGACAGTGGCAGCATAAAGTATCTGGATGCTTAGTCAACACATAAAAATGTATATTACATTAGAGAAATTATAAAACCGATTAGCATTCGGCTCAGGTTTACAGGTGTCTGAACTGCGTAACCACAGGAGGATGTCATCACATTACCAAATGAACATATTCCACTAAGTCCGACAACTAGAAAGTATACTGTGTGGCTTAGTCAAAATACTTGGTCACAATCTACACACAACACTAATCAATATGACTGCAAGGACCACTGGAATAAATAAAACAGTATGTTTATAAATCACAAACCAACACTAGGCGGGAGATCCCTCGACATCATCATCATCAGACATACAGTATTATAGTAAAGCACATTCTCAGTGTTTCTGTAGGTCTTTGACATCTTTTTGGAGGTGTTATATCATTATTATGTAACCAAGGGAGCAACAAGGTGTGCCTGCTCAAGGCATTCTCTTAAACAACAGGAAATCTAACTCCTTTTTTATAGTTTTGCATTCCACTCAGTAGTGTAATCCCCTTTCATTTAGTGCCATGACCGAAACACAGGTTTTCTACAAAAGCATTTCAAGTGAATTAGCAGGTGAGCAACAGTAACTGAAAACTATTTTTTCCTAACCTTACTGACCTTGTAAATCAGTTTATCCCCTCCTATCTGAACCACAAGCAAATGTCAAAAGAACCTAAAACAAGATTATTTTGATTAGTCATTTAGGATCAATTTTCTGTTCAGCTATTATCAATAGAGTAAAACAGTTTGCAAATTTATATTAAATGATGATAACTGGTGGGTTTCAGGAGAAAATAAATCTCTGTGAATCAGAGCCTAATGTAGTAGATTTATAAATCTATCTCGATTATAGCACATTTGTATTTATAGCACATTAAATCACCATCTGTATTTTTCAGTAAAAACGGATGACCGTTTAAAAATGCTCCGTATGTTTCTATAATTTGATTTACAAGAAATATTGTCAGATAAAAAGTTCACCTTGGAGGGTATTGTCCTATTCCATTATTAGTCATCTTATTCCACCTTGTGGATATAAAGAGAACTGCACAGGACTTTTGAAGAATTCATCACCTTTTCTGAACATCACTAACATCACTTTTACATCACTAACATTTAAAAACATTGATGGTCATGCATAAGCTACTGTACACTCCGTTGACTTTATATTATAATAGAAATATGTAAGATGCCATAATACGGTCTTGAGGTAAGTAGGCTACTTACAAAGATAGAAACATAATTGTTTGACATTATCGATATAATGTAAAACGTTTTTTACAACTTTACCAACAGTTCCTAGTTTTCCCCAAACCATTCCACAGGCTTTGTAAACTTTAGCACACCTAATGTCACATGTAGTTAATTAAAAACAATTTATGTGTAAGCTGGCAAAAACATTTTTTTTTTTATTTGCTTGTGTCTGTTAACTGACTGGACTCTTGACCTGGGAGCAGAACTTTTGTTTGCTAAACATTGTTTTTAATTGCCAAAAAACATTGTGCAATAATGCAATTTTGGTATTTGTATTTATTATTAACAGATTATGTCGAATATAAGTTGTTTAATGTTTTTTTTTTTTTTGCAATTAAAAAACTTTACATGATTTCTACCCTGATATTATATGAGGAAATAAACTTACAGAATTGCTGGTGAAAGGTTATCACAAATGCCATGAGAAAGTATGCTACTGTTATGTGCTGCGTATGTGTTGTCTCTAAAGGTTTACCTTGATTACAGGTATTCCTTCCTTTCTAGGCGTGTTGTTTTCTCAAGTACAACATTACCAGGTGCTGTTTATGGCAGTGGTGCAATACTTCTCTTCATTATGTGAGATAGCGGTGTCATTTTTAAAGAAACACTTCAGAAATAGTTGTAATTGAACTTATAAGGACTCGTAGAATAAAATAATACAAATTATAAACTAAATTCAAACCTTTATATTTTATTTAAATTTCCATATTTTTAAGCACCTCCAGAAAAACTTCTTACTGAATTTCGGCGCTAAGGGGTAGCTCCGTTAAGTTTGTCTAGACAAAGTCGGACTAACAAGTTCTATAAGCTGCTGAATTTCTGTTATGGCATCCAACATATATTTTAAGAATTGCAGCTTCTGTCATAGTAGCCAGAGAATTAAAGGTTATTACAGTTTGATGAAAGACAGAAAACCGTTTTTCTCCTTTTGAATAATATGTACAGAAATAGTGCACAATAAGATCAGAAATGTGTAATAAAAACAATTCCAACTATGGCCTTAGAAATGTGTTGCTCTCTCTAATTTTGTCCATGTTTGTCCCAAAACGTCTTAGCTACAGTACATTTATTTCACTGATTGACTTTTGTGTCTAGGGCCCTCTATGTCCTTGGAATGGCGTAGCATTCATACATGCGGGGCAGTCGGCCAAAACTGCAGTTGGTGGGGGTTGTGTCGAGCTCCTCTGGTGGCACTGTGGCTTTAAAGGTAAAGCGTTGAAGCAGTGAAGTGAAGAAGAGGAATAATTCTACCCGAGCCAGAGCTTCACCAAGACACGCTCGCTTTCCTGTTAACAGAGCAGATGGCAGCAAAAATAAAAATAATGATACATGAACCTCTCAAAATTATGAAACCTCTCAATGTGAAATGCAATTATCATGCATATTCATGTACATTTTTTAGCATTGTGGTCTAATATGCACAATGAAACATCAACCAGCTCACCTATGCCAAATACAACAAATGCATCATTCTTCTTAAAGCGTCCATTTTCATCCAGAAAGTTCTCTGGATCAAAGCAGTTTGGGTTCTTCCACAGTTGTGGGTCAGCAAGCACAGAGGATAACAGTGGAAAAACCACAGTTCCCTATATAAGAAAACATTGATTTTAGAGACAGTGCTTCACAAGACATTTCAGACTCTAACTTTTGGTCAAAAGCAAGAATAGTTGTAGAATACCTCAGGAATGAGATAGCCATTGTATTCAGTGTCACGCATCATCTTGTGAGGGACAGCGATGGGTGCCAGATCCATGCTGCGCTGGACCTCGTGGATCACAGCATCTGTGTACGGCAGGTTCTGTCTGTCTTCTATTGAAGGCCAACGTTCCTGTCCCACAACCTCTTCAATTTCTTGCTGAACACGCTCTGTACAGAAAACAAATAAAACACACTATCATAAGATGCCTGGCTCAAACATTTAAATTAGGACTGAGCATTTATTGCAATGGCTGTTGTCATGTCACTTAATTTTTTTGTCACACACCCAGATATCCTGAAGGAAAAACCCTTTTGGCCTCACCTTGAACATCTGGGTGTTTCATCATGAGAAGTAGAGCATGTCTGATTGTGGATGAGGTGGTTTCTGTGCCAGCACTGAACATGTTCCATATCAAAGATACCAAGTTGTCTAAATGATACTCTGTGTTGGGATTGTTTTTTTCCTGCAAAATACAGAAGTATCCAGAGAAAATGATGAGAAAAGGCATTCACAAGCCACATCTCTGTGGGAAGCAGAGAACTGATCTTGTGAACTCAAAAGAATACACTTGCATTAATGGAAAACAGTAATGGTATCAATGTGTCTGCGCTTGTAAAAACAACTGCAGTCTGAACAGATCAAATCTGGTGCTATGTAAACTGCCGTTGAAAAAGTAGGTCTAAATGTAGATTATAGATTCACAATTTTGATTTGTCATGTAAGTTATCTAAGAGCAACACATTTACATTATTGACATTATGCTTGGTTATAGATCATTTAGTGTATACATTAACACAACAGGACTGAGAAAAAATAACTACAGTATTGACTTTAACACTTAAATGATTTACCTCTTCCATTTTCAACACAAAGGCCTCAATAAGGTCCTCTGGGTTTGATGGATCCTCCACGCTATTAATTCGGGCTTTGGCCTCACGCATACAATATTCTCTAGACTCTTTTAAGTTTCTGAACAACTTATAGTGTTTACCCGGAAAGAGACTGACTAGCCTTGGAAAAATATTATAGAGCTGTATAGAAAGAAAAATGCTATTAATAAGAGAAATACACTATAGAGAGAAGACAAAGACTGACATGTCGTTAAAAAAACTTGTTATCTGAACTCTTCTTGAATTAGAATGATTTAAATTTAAATTCAAAATGATTTAAATAAAAAATGATTTAAAATACAAAAAACTACCAAAAAATGATTTTGTATAAAATTAATTTTCAGTTCAATAATTTACTGCAGTTTTAAGAAAAAAAATGCATCGACTTTTAGGTAAATTTTTGTTACAATACCTGTCCAAGGGGACTACTGAGGATAAGGAAGTAAGAATTTACTGTATGAAGTAAAAACTTAAACTGTGGATCATCAAATTCAAATCTATGACCAAAGACAATGTTGCAGATCACATTGGCCACAGCATTAGACACCATGTCTGCAGGATTGAATGCCAAACCTTTAAAAAAAACAGAGCAAGAAAATGAAGAAAGAATAACACAGAGCTCAAATGTCAGAAGTTTAGTGCATTGTTAAAATTCACTCTCTTCTGTAACATGAGATTAGATGCTGACAAATGACCAAACTGGTTTAAATTTCAAGATTAAGGCTGCAAAGTTCAAGTTAGTACATTATTAACATTTTAACCAGACAACTGGCACAGTACACGGTAAAACAAACCATGCCTCTATGACCATGGGCTAAATAATAACAGGACAGGAAAATTATTAATTTATTAAAATTATAGATGTCACATGTTAGTTTGGTCCATCTTGTATAATTCTGCGTCTTCTGCTATTCTTGTAATGTACACAACAACTATGACAACCTTTACATAACTGAGAACAGATATTAAATAAATTTACCTTCACATTTCTTAATCATTTTCACAAGACACTTAGCCTCTTCTTGAACTCTTTGCTCAATGCTCCTGCGGCCCATTCCAAAGTTCTTTAGGGTCGCAAGTGAGAATCTGCGCATCTCCTTCCACCTGTGTCCACTGGTGGACAAAACACCTGTACAAAGAGACAATGTATTTTACATTTCCAATCTTTCTGAGGAAGAGCTAAAAGCAGCATCAGGTGAACATACCATATCCAAGTGTAGCCTTTATAATCATCGGATATAAGGACCTGCCACTGAATTCCTCGCCAAGATCAATCAAGGTTTCCTTCAAGGCTTGATATCCAGAAATAATCACCACAGGACTAGTTGACAACCAGATGGTAACGGCAGAGCCATACTTTTTACTGAGCTGAGAACAGAATAGTTAAGAGATTTTCATATGGTACAAACTGTGTTTAAATTACATGTAGGAATATCAAACATCTGAAATTTAAACTGAAGATTGATTACAGTGGTATAAAATAAACAATATATACAGTAGCGGTAGATTTGTGGTGTTTTCAGCTATTTTAATCTATTTAGAGAGTGAAAAATAAAATAACAGCAGTACAATAAAGACCAAGTGTTCAGCCCTTTGATTACAACCGTGTTCTCTCTGGGGTGCATACATACAAATCCCAGAATGATCTTCACCTAGTAACTGCACACAGATTATATAATAGTATAAAAATAACAACATGCACACAGATGTAATCCAAACAGCAGTGAGAAACACTATTGTTTTAAAATTGTTTTACATTTACATTTAGGCATTTGGCTGACGCTTAAAAGCGACTTAAAAATATTAGGAGACAATGAAGCGATACATCAAAAGCGGCAACAATAGTACTAAGAAGTGCTTTACTAAGTTTACAATGTTTTGCAGTGCTACATAAGTACCTGTAGAGGAAAGAAGAGAGGGTTTTTTTAAATCTCTCACAATCTTTTTAAACAAAGCTTAAAAAGTTCCCACATGTCTATATGGATAAAACAAACAAAGTGTGAGAGCACAGAAAAAAACTCTTCAACAGTCAGTGTCTCAAGTTGCTAAACTTTAATTCAGTTCAATTTAAGTCCCTGCCATCTCGTGCTTATCCTGCATTAAGAATCATACAAGCCCAAACTGATGCACCATACCTCCGTGTAATACTTGTATGCTTCCTTCACATTAACCTGAAGTATATTTCCAAGCAATGGTAAAGGACGCGGTCCTGGAGGAAGACGTCCAAAACTACTCCGCTTTCCTCGACTCTTCCACAGCAATACCAGAACCAAAACAGCCATTACAACAGATAATAGATTTGTCTTTAATGCCAAAAATATATCCATCTTAAAATATTCAAGACTGTCGTGGTGATAATGAGGGTAACGTTTTGGTAAACGCAATGGCGCACAATTTAGTGTCTTGCTTTTCAACGTGACTGTAAATGATATGTATGTGAAAGGTCTGCTGTAAGCCACGCCCACCAAGAGTGCACGGCGAGGCAGGGGAGGGGCTTAAGTTTAATCAGTTTACTGTCGTTTTGAAAGCCCCGAACAGTACTAAAATTAAAATAAAATACAACTTAAAATACAAAATTAAAATTGATTTCCCAGCAGTGGAAACAGAGTAAATACGAGTTTAACTTAGTGTACTTAGCAGGGTATGCCAGTTAATTAACAATTTAGGAGGAAACTATTTACCTTCTCAGAGAACAACTTGGGAAAAAAATACTGCAGAACGATGACGACATAATGACACTAATAAAATAAACAATATGTCTGAGGACATAAATAACTAAATATGTTAAAGTTTAAAAGAAAGTTAATGTGTTAACTGTTGTTCCTGCTAAAATACCACAGTTGAGTTATGATGCTTTCATATTGTGGATGAAATGTACTGCATGGTCTAAAAAACAGTTCTTGTATTTATTGTAATATACTGTACAATTTCTTTGGACTGCAGCCAAATTTATTATTAATAAACAAGAATAAAACCACTTGAATGTAGCCTAATATGTAGGTTAATAAAAAGTAAAATAGAAGTAATTAATTAATTAATAATTAACTTAATTTAGGTAATTTTTTCCGGATTAAGTACAATTTTGACACAACAAACCTACTCAATAAGGCGATGTATGGTGTACAAAGTACCGCGAGAGCGATTCAAAAGCACTGTTCAAAATATTGTTCTCGCGGTATTTTGATGTCATATATCAATCGGTCTGCACAATGCCGCATATAGTCAAGCACACGTTCTGTCTCTTCTCAATCGACCACCCAATAGTATCTCCACGAGCATCAAGTTTGGTTGAGGATGTGAAAGGCGCTGAGAGCAGAATGGTCCAGGCGTGACTCAGATCCGTGACGCAAGCAGAGAAGAGGGCAAGGCGCAGCATCCCTTCATCCTCCATAGTATTTCTCCCATTCCAAAGCGTACAGCAACGACTGACGTAAAAAGGGAAACGAAATCTAATTTTGTGGCTTGTTATCAGGTAAGGTGACCATTACCTCGCTGTATTAAGAAAGATTATTAGCAGGATGTAAATTGAAATCGTGTTTTTAGCGTGAGAAGATCAACCTGCTTGTTTTTCATGTGCTGCGTGCTGAGGCGTCCATGTTTTCTTGTTGATACAGGGTATGAAAGACTGACATGCATATAAAGAAAACATCATTATTCTTGCAGTTATGCACCTACTTGTATATGTTTAGTGGAGAATTAAAGCTTTCAGATGCATTTATTATGGATGTTTTAATCGGCAATGTCCTTTGCGTTTATGTATGATCCATTTCTGAATACGCCCCTTTTTAATTCACGTATATACTACGAAAAACCAGGTCATCATAATTCTTAATTGTATGTCATATTGACTGACTACTCATAGGGCGACTGAAGCTGGATTAGTTAAATAAGTGGAAATGAACAGACACAAATGACCTGATACTGGCAAATTATGTTTATTTAATTAATCGTTAATTAAACTAATTAAATGTATCAGTAAATTTATAAATTATATTATTTATAAATTTATTTATATTAAGAGTATTGTTGGTTGTGTCAGTTAATATAGATCATTCTGCAACTGTCATACAAATATTAAACAGTAACTGTTGTAATATATATTCATGTGGTGTCCTATCCTAAATATCTATTTAAAATATCGAAAATGTTTCATAACTGAATCTTGCAACAAGTATCTAAATAACAGAAATAATCAATAATGGCGTTATGAATGTCATTTTGGAAAAATTTTGACAAATGGTTATTATCATTGTGGTTATTTTACAGGGGTTGTTATTGCAGGAAAATGAAACCTATTGCTGCAAAGTCTATTTGTATAATTGATCTTTCTAGCACATACTGTAAACACCACCAAATTCCCCGTCTTGTGCAGTAAAAAGAAGCTAACATTAGACAGCTAATGTGTGGGCTTAAAATATCTCAGTCACAGTTAAAAACCTTTCTAGGAATATATAGTGTATTATTAATAAGAGAAAGGTCTCACATTTCCTTGTTTGTCACATTTACAATTTACCATTTCTCTGTCGAAACAATGTTTACAAAGTTGTTGGCATCGCTGGTTAATTATTGGCATTGGTCATTGGTTAATAATCATTTGTTTTTCTAAATCTAAATCTCCAACTGCCGACTGCCTTGCAACCGTGACTCCTAAGTGTCCTTAGTTTGCTTCTGGAAGCACTTTATTTGTGTCCATTTATGTAAGGATAGCGTTGTCCAAGTCATTTTGTGTGAATGTTTCTGAGCACAGTGGGTGTGAAAGGCCTGTTCTCTCCTCATTTCCATCACACAGTATAGGAAAACGTGAGTCATGCCTTTGCTCCCCCAGACTCCATGCTAAACTTAGAGCCTGGCAGGGAGCAAAATCTGTGGAATAGTATCACTCATTAATGCAGGTATCTAATGCAACAATTGTCAGTGACGAGGGCTTTGTGAGGACACCCTTTAAACATTTGAAATGAAGGTTTCTTAAGAATGCATTTCATATCACTTCATACTATACAATGAGTGAACACATTCCATCATGTTGTCTGTGAATCCCCTAATAAAAAAATGAATAGATAGAAGATTTTTTAGCCTTTCATTTTCTTAGTACTATCAATGTGATGTTTAGGATTAAACATTGGTTCTGTGCTTAACTGTACAACTCAATACAACCTTGGTTGTCTTGGTTATGAAATCAATACTTAATGTCTGTGAAAGTTATGAAATAACAATGTTTATTGTCCAGGCCAAATAACTTAAACCAGAATGACTAAAGAGGAAACTGCTGAGATGGAAGAGGCCCAGCCAGCCTCCGAATTGACCAGTCCTGTTCATGAACCCCGCAAGAAACCCATTGTGCATCCAGCTGCGCAGGCTCCGCTTCCAAAAGACTATGGTGGGTTCCTCAACCTACTTTTTAAGTATATATTTCACAAAATATAGTGGTAGAATATAATCATAATGATTATATTACGAGTTTAATTAATCTGTGTGAAAATCTCTTTAATATATCCTTCGTTGTTCCTTCTGTCTATTTCCAGCGTTTTCCTTCTTTGATCCAAATGATCCAGCCTGTACGGAGATTCTTACAAACCCCCGGACCACAATCCCAGAGCTGTTTGCCATTATTCGCCAGTGGGTTCCACAGGTTCAGCACAAGATCGATGTTATAGGCAATGAGGTGAGGTCAACAACAGCTTAACATTTTTACAGCAGTGTCTGGGTAGCTCCAAGTTCAAGGAACAAGAGTAAATGCAATGGAGAATGAATGGATGACAGCAGTGACCCTCTGCAAGAGAATGTTTTTAACACAATGTTTGCCTGTATAGAGAGGATTGGGTTTCCATCTAACTGCTACCATTTATATGTAATTTGACCTATCAGTACATTTCTGGCTTCTGATCCCATGTGGAATGGATTGATATCTTAACATTTACTGTATTTATAAGCAAACATTTGCTCTTAGACATTTGTTACTATTTGCTTTAATATCTTAATAATCACTGTAATATTTACTTTTAGTGAATTACATTAGTTTAACCTGGTCCATGCTGGAGTTTCTATGGTCTGAAATAGTGAGTTGAGTTATGAAGTTTACAGTATATAAAATGTTTGTATCTTATATTATCTAAATAATCTAGTATCTTAAAGTACTAGAAAAGTAAGATAAATGTCAAGATAATTTGAAGTAGATAAATACTATACTATATTACTATATATTATTTTTGTTCATATACTAATTAATGCAATATTTCTAGTGCAACATTGTTTTCATGTTTTTATTTTTTTTAAAGCTGGCACAGGCTTCAACTGTGTATTAGCTGAAGCTTGTGGTTTTGGTGCCATCTTAGATGCTTGGATGCCCAGTTTTGCTGGTGATTTACAGAGATGTATGGGTAAAGGGTAATGAATAAGGAGGTATGGTGCTATAATCTCTAGGGGTACACAGGGATTGATGGAAAGGGAAATAAGCTTCTTCCATCTGACTAATCTTTTCTTCCTATTGAGTTTTGCCATAAGTCACTTGTCACATTAGTGCAAGTAGCATCTCTCTGTACGGCAAGTGGCCCATCAGCGTCTGCTACAACAGGAACAATCTGGAAACTAATTGCTTTGTCTGACAAATAAGGGCATTGTGCTAGTCACGCATTAGGATCATTTGAACCTTGTGGATTTTACCAGCGGCTTTCATGAAAAGAAACAGTATTTTTATAATTCAGTAAATTGCTTTATTATCAGAAGAAAAGTGTTTGTCAGTAATCAGTCATTTATATGTCCAAATGTGAACAACCATTCATATTAATGTGGTTGCATAAAACCTAAATTACCTAAAGACATTATATTATTATCATATAAATAAGGTGTATACCGTAATTGTCAAAGTAAAAATCAAACATTTGCAGTTTAGCTTATTTTTACCTTGGTTATCTTAGACTAAGAATTACAAATCTATATCTTATCTCACCTTTGACACCATGTAATCAACCTTAGTACATTTGCAGAATAGAGTTTCTGGGGTTTGACTTCAAATGATCGTCAGATTTTTTGTTCTGTAAAATGCAAATGTGTGTGTTTTCATTTTCAGTTTGATGATCCAAACATATTCTTTGAATCAGAAATATCAATTTTAATCTACAACAAACATACACTTTTGCTGGTACAATCTATTTTTCCATGACAAACGGCTTGTTTACATTAAGGAAATGCAATGTGTGTTGACTCAGCAATAAGGCTTCTTTCTATTGCATATCATCAATATTAATTGACCTATTTTTTCATCATGAAAGTGCGCCTCACTAATAGGGCTGTCGGCCAGCTTTGAAAGTGGCCATTTGCTATTGAAAAGCTGCATTTTCTCAAGCTTATAATTGTCTGCATTAGTTATTAATTGGTTTTTAGATGCACTGCTGTCAGTCATATGTGATAATGTTTCATGTCTGTCACATTGTCCATGTCTCTTCCAGATTTTGAAGCGAGGTTGTCATGTCAACGATCGTGATGGCCTGACAGACATGACCCTTCTCCACTACTGCTGCAAAGCAGGAGCTCATGGAGTGGGTAAGTTTTGACTTGCCTTAGGGTCCAAAGCATCTCTGGAAATGTGACATTAATGGGATAGTTTATTCAAAAATGAAATTTAAAAAAAAAACATACACTTTTTATTATAACATACCATTTTTAATTATTTACTCACCCTCATGTCATTCCAAACCTGTATAACTTTCTTTCATCTGCAGAACACAAAATAAAATATTGTTGATAACCAAAAAATGTTGATGACCAAACAACATTGGCCTCCATTGACTTCCATTGTATGGACACAAAACTACTTAGACATTTCATAATATATCTTCTTTTGTGTTCTGCAGGAAAAGTAGTCAGTAACAGATTTTAAATGACACAAAGGTGAATAAATGATGACAAAATCTTTATTTTTAGTTGAAGTATCCCTTTAAAGCTACTGGCCGTAATTGCTCATGGTCATACAAGTTTAATGAGTTTTAATACCCTTTAAAAGCATCAATCTGTAGTATACAGTACTGGCCTGTCATAACACAAGCTATAATAAGAAAACAGCATGCATGTGACTGTTGCTATAGTAACACTATGTTTTCCTCCCAGGCGATCCTGAAGCAGCCCTCCGGCTGTCCAGTCAGCTGATAGCTCTGGGTGCTGACGTGAGTCTGCGCAGCCGCTGGACCAACATGAACGCGCTCCATTACGCAGCTTACTTTGATGTGCCAGAATTGATCCGTGTTTTACTCAAAGCCTCCAAACCCAAAGGTTACACCCATACACTGCGCTTATTTCCATAACTTTCATCTAAATCACCAGCACTTGACAAATTTCATTATTATATTTGAAATGTCAAGCATCATGTGTGAGCTAATAATGAAATGACTAATGAGGGTTTGAGACTGTGGGACATCTAATCCCATTTTCCATTAATTAAGTGTGTGTCCTATCTCTCTGTGCAGTGCTTAACTCTACATGCAGTGACTTTTATCATGGAACAGCCCTGCATATCGCCGCCTCCAATCTCTGTCTGGGTGCTGTCAAGTGTCTGCTGGAGCATGGAGCCGACCCCATCGTCAGAGTAAGCATGATGATTTTAAGTGCTTTTCATTACGTTGAGTTCATTACTTTAATTGGCTTTGCCGTAAAGTCAATCAGATCATTTGAAATTATGTTTCAGGCATCTATGCTGGAAATATTTTTTAGAATATGTTACTGGTCCATTCAATAGGTTTTAAGTCAGTGGTTTTTCAATTCAATTCAAATTATTATTAATACTGATAATATTACTTTAGAATAATATTAATAGAATTGTGTGAGTATTATGTTCTTTCACTATACTGAACAAATAGTTAAAAAAAATTTTTACCTGGTAACTGTTATTTACCTGTTTACTTAAATATTTCATAGTTGAATTCTAAATAAATGTGACAAACTATATATTGATGGAGGGATCTAAGAATAAATATTTGACCATATTTTATAACAATAAACATAAACTAAATAAAATTATAAAAAATTATAATGGTGTTTATAAAAATATCTAAAATAAAAATTGTAGTTCGGATAGTGCATTTCCATGTGTTTTTTAGGTTTGTTCAAAATGCTAAATGACATATGGACTGAACAATATATTGATGTTAAACCTCTATATTCTACAGAATGATAAAGGTCAAGACCCTGCCGAGGTGGTTCCAGACCCCATGGACATGACTCTGGATAAAGCTGAGGCTGCCATGGTGGCTAAAGAACTGAAGCAGGTGTTGCTGGATGCAGTGCCCTCAGCTGCAGTCTCCCCCGGGCAACCCTGCCCAACTACGACAACATCCCTGGCAACCTCATGCTCTCCTCCCTCGGGCTCAAGCTCGGGGATCGTGTGGTACTGGATGACATGAAGGTAACTTTCAGTTATATAAGTCATTTGTTCCTTACAATACATGTCACTTCCCACAGCAGTGCAGTTAATAGACTTTAAAATACATTCGAGTACATTAAATTATTCATTTTAATTGTTAGTAAAACTACTTGTTGTATACCATCGGGCATAGGCTGAAAGTTGACGCTCAGGATTGTGTAGACATAATTCAGAGGCTTAATATCTTTCATTTCTCTGTTAGACCTGTCAGCCTGAATGAATAAATTCACCCATCATGGTAATCTCTCCTCTCTCTTACAGACTGGCACCCTCCGTTTCTGTGGCACCACTGAGTTTGCCAGCGGGCAGTGGGTCGGCATTGAACTAGATGAGTCAGAGGGCAAAAATGACGGAAGTGTGGGTGGGATTCGCTATTTTATCTGCTCACCAAAACAAGGTTTGTTCTGCTAATTCATGTATTACCTTGTAAGATAACTAGGATATTTTTCTGAGGATAAAGACTTAAGCAAATCTCATTTATTATCGAAGATTGTTTGGGTTTCTTTGTACTATGTACGTGTGTGTAATAATCAAATGTAATGGAGATTTACATATGGTGTACATTTGTTCTTTAGGTATCTTTGCTCCTGTGTCAAAAATCAGCAAAGTTCTTGAACAAACCCCATCTTCAGTCACCTCCACCCCTAAAACCCCTCGCGTGGATTTGTCCCGTGTTACCGGAAAGAATAAAAAAGAGAAAAGAGAAAAAGATCGTGAAAGGAGTAAGTTTATTATTTATAAAAATGTCCCATGCCAAAGTGCTAACTGTTATCCAGCTGGAATAGCGATCAAAACAGTACCATATCATTTTATGTAATCTTTTTTTAGATGTAAATGTCTCATTCTAACTATTTGTGATTTGCTTCTTTGCCAGCACCAAGAAAAAAGTCTCTCACCGGAATGAGTCTGGATCCTGATGGAGTAAAAGTTGAGGTTGGGGATCAGGTGTTGGTGGCAGGCCAAAAACAGGGGATTGTTCGGTTTTTTGGAAAAACAGACTTTGCTCCTGGTATGTCTGTGTGAAGGCCTAAGCTGATGTTTACACTAATAATACAGTAGATTAATAGGCAATGATGATTTGATGTTAAGATCTTTTTAAATAATGTCCTTGTGATCTTGTGATCAGGGTATTGGTTTGGTGTGGAGCTGGAACAGCCTACTGGGAAACATGATGGCAGTGTATTTGGAGTGCGTTACTTTCACTGCTTGCCAAAATATGGTGTGTTTGCGCCACCATCCAGAGTTCAGAGGTAAAATTAAAAAAAGCTGGTACAGAACATGCTATACATATCAGACACACCTTCTAGACTGCAAGAGCAGAAGAACAGCCTGTCCTTTTGTATAAACAGACCTTTGCCTTAAATACCAAAAGACTAGGCTTCACTGCCTTTACTAACAATGGAAAAAAACAAGCTATAAAATCTTTGTGAAACCACTTGGTGTAAGATTAGATGGTAAAAAATGAGACTAATGCAATTGTTTAAATCCAAAAGTAAATTGTGGAATAAAGATGCTTGGATTAGATTTGTATAGTTCTCCAAAAATCATCAATCATTGATTTATTCTACATTTATTTTATTTATTTTATTATTATATTTATTATATATTTATTTTTTTCTACAGAATTGGAGGCCCCAAAGAACCTCAGGGGGATGGCACACTAGTGAAGAAAGTCCACCAGGTGACTAGTAAGTACAGCGATAAGGAGCATGCTCATCTTGTGCTATCAAATAGAGAGATATGTGCTTATTTTTCACAGCATATTTTATACAATTAGAGCAAGTAGCTCTGCACACATCTCACACTGGCTCTAAAACCATTGGTTTGTTGTGGTTGCAGCTCTCCATCTGGATTGTTGTGCATACAGCAGCACCTAGTGTCCATAATATGTAATAGCACCAAGGAGAAAGAAAAAACATTCATTTAACCTTTCTCACTTAAAAGTTGAAGAAATTGACATGCTTATTAACAATAGCCTTACAGCTGCTTTTTATAGCCTGTTATAACCTACAAAACATCAGCATTCACAGTTTGCCTGTACAAACGTTCTCTTTGTTATTTCTTGCATTCCCTTCAGTGTCCCAGCCGAAGCGTAACTTTACTGCGATGCGGTCCCCAAAAGACATAACATCTGAGAATTCCATATCCAGGTATGGAAAGCTAGCATGTGTACCACAGCACATCCGTCCTCCTGCCACTATCAATATATAATGAATCCTTTTTTACATTCCTGTGTTTTTGTTTTAGCAGGTTGCTGTTTTGTTGTTGGTTTCCCTGGATGCTCCGTGCAGAGATGCAGTCCTAAGTCCACTGGTTACATCTTTAATTTTTATCTCTCTCCGTTTCTGTTCTTCCTCAAGATAAAATCTCACGCCGTCTGTGTACTTTCATTATTTATATCTGCTTCTCTCTGTGAACTACCCGACTGCTGTCAGAGGCACAGCTGAACACTCCTCCCCTCCTCCCACTCCTTTGATGGCAATTCAATAGCAAAAAAATAGTGCCTTGTGAAGTAATGTTCTGCATTCCAGTTATTCAATTACAGAGAATAAAACAATCTTTTATTAAATCAAAATAAGGGAAAATGATCCCCGATAAAAGCCATTCATATCTCTGTATCTGCTCTGGTTTTTAGTTAAACCACTGTGGGTAGATTACTGGCAGTATTCATGATATAAAAAAGTAGGCTTTTTCTGTGGTCAGTTGCAAAGGTGCTTTTTGTTTTGTTTTAAAAACATTTTGCTGCTGTATTGTGCACCTCTGCCGTCTTACTTTTCAGTATTTTGTAGCATACAAACTTCAGCTAGGTTCCTAAGTTTACAATTTATTCATTTTTGGTGTATATTAGTACGCTTATAAAAAATGATTTCATGCTTTTCACATTTCATTACAATGTCTTACTAATCAACACTGTAGTCTGAAAATATTGATGCTGCCAATGTGCAAAAATAACAGGGTTTTATCATCCGAGTCCAATGTTTTCATCTACAATGACACTTGCAATTTTGTAAAGTATATGTGTGTGAAAAGAATTTGTGACAAGAAATATGAAAGGCATTGGCATGTTTTACTGTGCTAAAATGATGTAAAGGCCTGCTTTAGATTAATTAGATTAATGATTATCTTTTTAGCAAATAGTCTTGGTTCATGTAAATGACCTAAAGGCTAGAAATGCAAGTTATGAGAATATAAATCCAAATAATAAGAAATCAATAACAATCATATTTCCCTCACCAAAAAATAGAGAAATCAAGCTCATGTGCTTTATGTAGTATACTTTAAAATGAATTATTATTTGCTTGTACAATTGTTCATCCAGTGTTTTTTCTTAACAACACTCTATAGCATCTTTGGTCTACAGTACTGTACAAAGCGTGTAAAGCAAACCTTTCCCTTACTCCTGTCCTGTTTGAGCTTTGATCAGTTTTGTGAATGCTCTTCTTTAAAACTCTGATCGTGAAAATAATTATGTGCTTACTATACTGTAATCAAACGTGTGGGTAATAACAGCAATATACTATTATGTCAACTTACATGAATATGGATAGCAACTTTGTCTCACCTATAGAAGCACAGCATGAGTACAAGTATCTGTCTTTAACAGTTGCCCTGGGACCAACACATAAAAACAATGATACTAGAATAGGCAGATTAAGGAGATATTCAAAACAGCTTTGCACTCTCCTAAACAACTTTCTTGTGAACACTTGTTGAACTGCACTGATCTTCAAAAAGAGAAACTTGCAGAATTTAAAATGCATTGCTTAAACAGGTCTAACGTGCTTTTGATTTCTTCAGGTGTCATGTTATTCATCTGGATTTGTGTGATAGGTTTAGCAGTGACACTTTAGTAATAGTGTAAACATCTGCTCACAACAAATCTTAAATTGTGCATTATCATTTTCATGAAACCTGTGGTGGCTTATTTCTTTATGGTATAAAGTTATCATCTATATCTCACTGTTTTAAGAACTTTCAAGAATTGTTTTGTTTTAAGAAATTTCACGACTAGTCGTTTTTGATGCCAAAAGGAGAGCAAATAATACACGTGTAAATTAACATTTTATTTGGTTTCAAGTAAATCCCACAGATTGGCTCATCCTCCATTGAGATGTGACATTTAGCATTATTAGCTAAGCTTTGTTATTTTCTGTCTAGTTGTGTAATTGGTATACTTCATTTGTGAACTTTTCTTTGTCCAAAATACCTATATTTTAATAATTTTACAAGATAATTTAACGTCCTGTGTTTTGTGTTTTCATGTTAACTATACTATGTACTAGATCAGAATATTGTGGCTCTTCATGAATTCTGTTGTGGATTTGATGGACAACATAACTGTACTGCATGCTGTGTATACATTTGAGGGTTTCTTTTTCCTACAGTGTATCAGCATGAATAAGCTTAATAGTTAAAGTGAAACTATCCTGACTATGGGTATCTGACTAATAAACATTTAGTGTTTTATACTTAATAGTTTGTGTTGGTTTTGATGATGTACAGTGTGGTCGTCATTATCAGTCCGTTTAAAATTATGAAAAAAGTACACGAAACACGAAAATGCGTCTTTAAAACATTTTTATTGGTATAAAAGTACGTATTTTAATAAAACTGCACTGTAAAAATTATGTAATCAATAAGTCATGGCAACATGTTTTTACTTTGTCTCATCATAGTAATTTAAGCAATATATTAAACAATTGCAACTTTTTAATTTATACGAGATTAAACTCGATTTAATATACTTTAAATTCAAGTGGTTTAAATTGACTTGTGGGGCCAAATTGATTATCAACTGAACTCGAAAACAAAGAAAAAAGTTTTTGCAGTATGTAAACAAAAGTGTCCGTAAAAATAACAAAAGTTAGTGTCAGTGTGATTTATTAATAAATTAATCTGAATCGTGCAGATCTGAAGTGCATTTTGCGCTTTTGCCTGGACAGGTCGATTGTCTTTTTCTTCTTGCGCGACGATTTTTGAACCACACCTGAAATAAATAAAAAGTAATAAATAAATTAAGAATTTATATTTTTTATATTGAAACATTAACACAAATAATTAAATGACTTTATATTAAATGTCAAAGTTCATGCAGCTCAACTGGTTCACTGGCTCGAATCCCAAGAAAACATAATATAAATAAATAAATATATTAAATGCATTATACGTCGTTTAGGATAAATCTGAATGTCTCTTACCCGCACAATCTCCTCAGTGAGGCCGGTGTTCTTGGCTAATTCCGCCCGGGCATCTACGGTCGGATAGTCGGTGATGGCGAACAGTCGCTCGAGTTGCTGAGTCTGATTGTCCGTAAACACAGTTCGTACTCTGTTGCGCTGTCTCTGATTCTGCTGGTGACACTGATTCTCTGGGTCACAACCTAATGGCACATTAAAAATATTGCATAAATTAAAAGGAACCAATTGTGCAATGTATTAAATTAAAACGACAGATATAGCACAAAATGTAATAAAGATAAAATCTATACCTGGTGTGTTGTAGGGCCACTGCTGAGCCGCGTAATAACTAGAATTAAAGGTCATTTGATAATATGAGACCGGGCCACAGCAGCTGTACATCCCTGCCCAGGCTGATGATGATGGATGATGGTTCATCATCAGTGCTGGATGTTCACCATGACCTCCAGATCCATCCTGGTAGAGCTGGTCAAGTTTGTGTACATGCCCTGAGAAGTCCCGCGGAGATGATGGATGATCCACTGAAGGAGTTTGACTGCTGGTGTCGCCCAAGATGTAGTCAATAGAGAAGTTTGAAAACTTCTGACTCGCCATTTTTTCTCCGATGTCGGTATTAAAAGCAGAGGTCGTCAGGAGCTGATGTTACCATGTATCTCTTTTCTCTTGCTGTCTTGTAATAATGACAAGGTGCTGGAGAGTTGCATTTGTACCTCCTCGTTTTCTAACTTCAAAACTAACATTAAACTTGGTATTAATGTATTTATTGTTGGTCCATTAACACCTCTTTGTTGATGTTGATGCGTGTTAAGAAGGCCAGAGGAAGTTCACTTTTGAAGATCCTCTTTGAAGAGTCTTAAACCATTTGAACTGACACTTCAAATTCACCTGTGATGATTCATCTGAATGTTTATTGATCATATAGTACTTTGATAGTAGTCAGTTGAAAAGAGGCAGGTTGTTATTTCGATTTTTTTCATTGGATGTATATCACTAAACCATTCATTACCATCAGTATTCATCTAAACGAGTTGCGCCACATTTAAAATTTAGATTATTTTAATACTAATGAAGTGGATTTGATGGATATTTATTTGTTCGTCTATTTGTTTATATGTATTTTAAAACGGGCATGTTTGTCTTTCACTAAAACAAAATGAAAGGCCAAAATAGGCCAAGTCTTGAATTGTAGTCTTGAAGAGTGAATAATTGTATGGAAATATAGTTGACAGAAAAACTGCCACCGAATATTGCACTGGTATCTTGGACTTGAATGAGCTTATCTCTTCATACATAACAGAGACGTGTCTTTTTTTGATTACACTTGTTCAAACAGACATGCGCGCTTTGAAACTGTGACGTCATTTGATTTCTCTGAAGTTGAATCAGATGAAAGTCATGTTAATATAGCAAACAAAAGAGATCGAAAGTGCTGTGGTATGATCATTCTTGCACTTTTTTATTAAAACACTCATTTGTGTTTTATAATTAAATATATTGTTGATATTTAATATAGATATACTTAAAATGCATATATATTTAAGCACTATAAATACAAATATATTCATAGCTATCTAAAGATTAAAAATAAAGTTTGAGTAATATAAATGTCGCCATCTTGTGGTTTTAGATAGGAACGTTGAACAACCTTACTGATTAAAAGTAATAGTTACAGGCCGGTTTTATGGTGATATTACCATGTGTATATGGCAAGCTAACATTGTTATTTTTGGACAGGATTAAATACAATGATCTGTATACTGTTCATTACTGGAAATGAACAGAATTCCAGTCTGGGTAAAGGCATCACTAAAATGCCTTTAGACTTATATTGTATGTGTGTTGCATGCCCATAAATTCTTAAAACATGGTTGTTTTACAATCTATTGCCATAAAGGGATGTCACAGGTTAGTTGGTAATAAGTGTGTCCAATGTAACTCCGCTTACATCATTAATATTCGATTCCTTTTAAGCTACATGGGTTTACAAAGAAATTATATGAAAATCCCACTGAGCGGATATTGGTTTTGCCTCTTTGCCAGATGGCATCATTTGATAATCTGCATGGTCCACACAGTACATGGTATATACATAATAATACAAATATTGCCTTGGCCTTCGTCATAAAAATAAACAAAATTTGTTTTTTAAATATTAGTTTATTGGATCTGTAAGTTATTAAGACTTTTGCATTATCAGTATAAAAAGTTCTCAAAATGTATTCTTTTTATTTTTTACCACTAAAACATTTATGGTTAATTTAATTAAATGACCACTTTAAAACTTAGGCCTAAGCCTTATCAAAGTGGGTTAAGGTATTACAATTTAAATAGCAGGACAAATAAGGAAATAGATCTGTGTTTAATCCATTTGTATTTTCCCTGTCAAGATCAGTCATATGAACTGAGTGATCTTTCACATGCATTATTCATTAAACAAACCTCAGCAGCACACATTTGCATGCTAAAAGCTAATCTAATTTACAGTGTTACACTAAATTATGAATATGGTTTGACCCATATTTAGTCTTGTGTTACATATTTATAGAGAACATCCTGTGTAGTCGTAAGCATCAATCTGTACAGGCAGGATTTACACAATGCCACTGACAAGCACTTATATGATTTGGGCCAATAGTCAATTAGCAAACGCATGACCTCCTCCGAACAGAGCTGGCTTTTTATTGAAAACGCTCAGCAATAGCTCGGCCAAATCAAACGGGGATTCAAGCTTCACTGAGTTAGATATGCATCCCCAAAGCACAAAGGGAAATATGACTATTCTGAAGCAATTGACTAAACAAACTTCAAAGCTTTCAAGGGCGATTTTGAAGGTGACTCGCAATCTCACTTTTCTCAATGAGTGAGCATACCACAATTAAATGATTAATGAACCAAGGTAACAAGCTGTAGACATTCGGGCCAAAACAGCTGTAGTCGTCTGAGCACCAGACCAGACAGATGGTGCTTGGAATTAAGATTAGCTGAGTCATTTTTTTTGCCAGTAGTACAGAGGAAACAATATGGCACTGATGGTGTGTTTTCTACATAAACTGCATCTGTGATTCATCAGGAAAGGTTGAAGAATAAATGTGTGACTTCATTTACTGATGGTGTTGGTAGTTACATCCTAAAACCACACTACTGATGTGTTTTTTACATGCTGGAAATGGATCAGTGAATCCGCATGCAATGTTCTTTACCTTACTGGTATTCTTTGATAGTGATGGCCAGCTGAACTGTTTGTATTAAAGGCCAGTCTTTTCCTTGACACTTGCCTCACAGAGCATATTGTATCACATTGCAGGTACAGAGTCTCTGTATCAGGTCAACACAATTTGTTACGCCCTCACAAAGCAATTAGAATTATAAACTGTGTGTCTTGGACTCAGTCAAGCATGTGAAGGTCAGGTTTTCACATTCAACTCCAGCTCCACCAGCTGCCCCTGATAAAGTGAGAGCTGGTCAAATGTCACTGAATTAACATAAGAGTTTTTTTCCCTCATCATTTAGAAAAGGTGTGATTTGACAGATCCTTTGCCTCATTTTCAATAATGTATATTTTTTGTTTGTGTAATCAAGCTGTGAGTGGTCATTGTTGCTTATGTTACACCCCCCTGAAAGAAATTGCTCCAGAACCATTGGTTAATCATCTTTCCACAGACAACTAGGTTATTTTTACAGAATCAAACAATTATTTCTGCAAACTTTGGTTCTGGCCAGACATGTTCAGCAGACTGTGGAAGGTCACACTGTGAATCACTATGAGAGCAAAGTATATAGTAAATATTTAAAACCTGGGACAAGATTCATAAAACATGATTCTTTTTTACTGGGGAGTTATAAAATCACGTGGTATTTAAGTAAGAATGTTAAGGCTTATTTTCAGAGATATTCTTTACTGGTTAAAGATAGCGGTGACCTAATTTTGTCTGTATTGCCTCATGAGCTTGCAATGTGAACAAAGCTACTTGTGTTCTTTGAAACACCCCATTCTTGTATTATCACACTCATCTGGCCTGCTTTGAGGCTAACAGTACTACAATGAAAGAAGGATATTGACAAAGCCCCAGATCAAAGGACATTGATCAAATGTGTTCCGTGGATTACAAAACAACCAGCAGAGGGAGACATTCCACTAGAAGACTTGTATCGTCCTAGGGCATTACATAATTACAATAACGTTGAATGATTCATTGGGAGAATAGACTGAATTTATGCATACTGACATAATTGTGTCATATCTTTTGTTTGTAAGGCAGATGTTATCTGCAGAAAGGCAGCAGCCCAAAGCTGAATATGAATATATCATTTGAATATTACATGCTTTGAACGAGGTCACAAGTGAAAATTAGTCTTAAGATGAGGGTCATGCAGCCATTTTGTACCTCAAAATAGTCAACTGTATTATCTTCTTATGTATTCATAATATTTTCCTATGGTTTTGATCTTAAGATCTTGAGATTAAGAAGAAAAGTGGTCATCCAATCGGCTCAGTGCTTCTCATGAGCTCTACCGCCTTACTGGGGGTACAAAGAGCCAAATAATGATTGCATGAGTGAACACGAGGTTGGCTGGCGGGTTGGCGTACCCTTGTGTATTAGCACTGTCTGCTCACACATGCTCTTTAAGGGTCTAAATTGTGTCTCTGTGTCCTGCCATGTGACTGCCAAGTTCATATCCAGCAGTTGTCAGACAGCAGTTCTGCATTGGCCCCTGGTGGGTCTTTTTCTTTGTTTCCCATAATCAACAAAGACTCCTTTGGGAGATTCGCCAATTATATAGTGAGCTAATCCATCCCTTCAACACAACGTACATTTTTACTGCAGTCTCCTAGTCAACCTACCTAAGCACTGCATCCAGTGCTTAAATGTGAGATAATTTGCATGGAGTTAAATATATATTTTAACTATATTTTAAATTTCATATATTTCATATTTTAATATTTCGTATTCGACACCAAGCATATGATTTTGAATGTGCATATTATTTCACATACATGCAAACGTCTGCACATACAGTAATGTTTCGTGCTCTCTTTTTAATAATAACATTTATTTTTGTATTTATAATTCTATATTCTGAAGATACAACGTGTCATCTTATTTCTGTAAATATACGTGCGTAAAATCACATAGACTAGTGTCGTAAAAGTAAGTAGGAGGAGCGCGTGCTCACTGCCGGTGGGCGTGGCTTTTGGCTCACCTGCGTCAGGTGACGTTTTAATTTACCTGCAACTCTAAGAGTATAACATTTTTAGTCAGCTGAAGCAGACTTGCTCTTTATATAAAGTTTATTCGTATTTGTTGCGCTTTAATAACACGTTGTTCAGTCATATATTTGCTCTGAGGATGAAGTTTGTGCACCTGTACGATTCCTAAAACTTCGGGGAGATCCTTGGTGTAGGAAGCTGGAGTGAAGTTAGACAAAGTTGCACGTAAGTGTTACGCGGGATTAAATGTCCTTTTTTAAAAGCCAAGCATTTTCAGACAACAGCCAAGCAGTGTTGGCGAGTTTTAAAGCGATTGTCCATTTAGTTTGCTTATAGTAGAATATAACAAATTCAACATCGTTTTACAAATGAAGGAATTATTTTGTATAAACTTTCAGGGACGTGTGGCAGATGGTGACCGTACACGTGATGGCTGGGCAAGGGGTGTGTTTGTTTTGTTTCTATACCTGTTATTGTGTTGGAAGACTTTAAATATGTTGTTGTCTGTGGTAAGGCATGCATGAATCACCGGTTGGGTGACAACACGAGGTTATTGGGTTACTGTTGCTGAATGTGATACACAATGTGATACACAATGCACATTGATTATTCCCGCAATGACATTTAATGCTTTCGCTCGCAAAGTGTTCTGTGTTTAATAAATGAAATGTTTCGTTTTTTAAGACTATATTACACATTAAATGTGGCTCTTCAACAACACTCACTCATGTACTCGTAAGGTTGTTCCAGTTAATCATACTTCTGTGAGATCCCTTTCCCTGCTTGAAACATAATCACTTAAACATATTTTAATGGTTTTCAGCGTTAGAACCATCAGCTGTTAACCATTAACATCATTACACAATGGCTTTATGTGTTCATTAGTGTCTTTATTTAGTGTATTTGTTTAGTTTGAGTCTTATTCCAGTATGATTTTAATTGTGTTTTATTGGTTCTTTTTTGCCAGAAAACATCCCACCAATAAAGACCCACAGAGACTATTATAGTTTCCATTAAAACCAATAATACAATTCCCATTATAACCATTAAATTCATTAGAATTCCTGTGATTGTTTTAATTGTTTTTAGCAGGGTTAATTCATGTTTATTGGTTGTCCATGCAGTAATGCATGCCTTTTTGGTTCTTCATTCCAGACATTCTCAGACACCCTATGAATTATTAGACCTATCCTGTGTTTTCTTTATTTCCTTGTTAATTTCAAAGGCATTTTTTCAGAAGTCATCCTATTTACATGATGCTTCCAGCATTACATCACAGACCTCTCTTTCATATTTTATCTCCCACAGTGCATTAGCATAAGAATGCTGTTTACAGGGTACTCATCTCTGAACTCTGTTTGTGGTTGCTCATTTGCATACTTCATGCTGTTTATGACATCATCAGGTTGACATGAGAAAGGCAGTGTAATTCATATCCACACAGTTCCACACAGTTGATTGTGAAACTAACAATGGCAGAGAGCATATTGTAGTTTAAGCAAATGCCTTTTCATCATAAAAATATCTGGGTGGCTTTTGTGACTGCATGTCTTGCTCAAGAACTGAATTAGTCTTCTTCTCATCTAAATCTGCCATCCAATAAAGCATGTTAAAAAGTATTAACTGATTTAGTCTAATAAAATGTTTACAATTGATTTTTTGTAGGCCTAAAGATTAAATTACTGAGGCTAAAAAACTAGTATAAAGGACAAAGTTGCTATTCTAGGCACAGGGGATAAAGTCTTTAGCAAACGGGTTTTAGATATTTCCTGATTTGTGGTCACTGTGGCCTTATGCACTTCCTTTTTTCGACAGACCCCAGATGTGATTTTATTTGAAGGGTATTGGTTGAAATATGTGTATTGGTTTTTAAATGCAAAAGGGAGCTTTCTACATTTTTGTAATGTCCCCTCCTAGGCCCATTATGTTTGAAGGCAGGGTATAAATATACTCAACAAAACACACTTCTTTGCCAGAATGACACCATGCTGAGTTTAATGATGAATGGCTTCATGCATCGGTAGTAATTGGCCATTCAGTCTAATGCTGCTCCTGGCTTTCATTGTTATACTCTCTCTTCTGTGTGGTTACTGGCTAGTTTCGTTGGCGAAACTGCAGATCTCCCCCTGGGCTGAGCTTTGTTTGAAAAGCAGGACTCAGATTTCACCAGCACTTGTAAAGACTGAATGACAGTTTTGTGTTCCAGCATACACAGGTGACGGGAGCAGAGAGGGACCAACATGAATTGCCTTTGAGAGACAGTGATATCTGGTTAATTTTTTTTATGACAGATTAGGTTATTTTGATTTATATATTCTGTAGTATTTGGTATTCTCATGTCCATGTTATTCCAGCATCATTTAAGGGTTTTGAAGAGCATCGTGTAAGCTTTAATGGTGAAGGAAATCTAAACTTTTGCATAATGTAGTAAAATCTGAAAAAATTCTGGAGGGACAAATTTACCAGTTGGATTAAATTATCCTGAAAAATATTCATGTTTGACCCAACCATGGGTTAAAAGAACTAAGCATAGGTTAATTTCTCACACAAAGGTTGGGTTCGTCTCTTTTTCACCCAAACACAGATTGAAAATAACCCATTTTGTAGTGTAGAAATAACCTAGAAATGACCTAGAAATTCCAAATCTCCAAAAATGTCATTTTCAAAGTTAAATTAGACTTTGAATCCCAGTTACAAAGCAATCTGTTGCACCTCCCTGCATGTATGTATTTCGTTAACAACTAAATTATTATAAAAACTCATTTTCATTCTTCCCTTTATCTTCTGTAGAAGGACCTTGCTTTAGGCCACAACCGTGATGTGTCAGACAGACATTGTGCTGTGTAAAACGTCTGTCCTTGAATGAATCCTCAGACATCAGATGGATGAGTCTGTTATTTTCCCTGAGCACAACACCTGTCAAGCGTCTGCTAGCTGGGGAATCATAGCTGAGAGAACAATCATTTCGATCTCCAGCTACGATGTGTTCATGTGGTGCAGCAGAATTCATCTTCTTAACAAGAGTGCTTGTTGCCTGTGGCTGTACGCTGCGATTAATGGGCGGCAACCTTTGATGTGATCACACAGCAGTACCTTTTCTGTATGATTTTTGTCTTGGGCATTCAAATCGAAGGCAATTCCAAGAAGATGCTGTTTAGGAAATCTCAGCATCTTGTGAGTGCTGTAAAAAGGATTAGGAGAAGCCTGGATTGGATTCAAAGGCTGATCTAGATACCATAAGGACCTCGCTGACAATATTTAGTAGAGCGTTCAGCTTTTATTAGGAGTGGGTATGGGCTGATTAAACTGGGGCACGTTTGTGCTTTAATGACAAATGAAATAAAATTACTTGTAATGAACTGGTTATTATGTAACTCCCAGAGGACCGAGGGTTAGTTTGCTGCACTTCTCTGGTACTCCTTTGCTCTCTGCATAGCTCCACAAGGCCTGAGGAAAGAAGAAGGTCCAGTTCATCTCCCTCTTTGTGTGTGTAGTGGATGAGATCAGGTGTCCTGGCACCAGCATCTTCTATCCGGGTGCTAAGAAAGGGCTGTTTGTTTGCGATTTTGGGCCTGTGGCACCAAAGAGACAATAAGTGCAGTCTCTGTGAGAATGGGGGAGAAGGGTTTTGGGCTCAGGGAGAGCTTAGCACCGATGAGAGAGACTCACTTCGTGAGCACCCATCACCGGAAACACAGATGTCCCTCAAACTGTCTCCATGGGACGGCACAGACGGGAGTGGGAGGAATGCCGCCACCTTACCAGGGGGCTGTGCATGCACGTTAGTTTAAAAATACATTTTTCAAGGTTGGATCAATCAAACAGAGCTATTTTGGGTCCTCAGACTGAGCAAATTGCGTTAAAATTGTACAGGTTTCTTTTAGTTTTCACATAAAAAAATTGGTGTAATTTACTTTATTAATTACTCTATGCATAACCAGAAATACTGCAGGGTGGCAATTGTTGATAACCCTATTTAAAAAGACACAACAGAGTATTAGAGGTTAAATGTGGCAGTAAAACAATAAAAACTATTTATTCTGCTTTTGAACTACCAGCTTAAAATGCTAAATTGCTATTTTGTCCCATGACTCTGCCAATCTTACCAATATTAAAGGTGTAGTTCACCCAAAATTAAAGTTTTTCTTCTACAGAACACTAAAGATGTTTTGAATAATGTTAGTAACCAAAAAACATTGGTCCCCATTGACTTCCATTGTGGACACAAAACCAAGACCATTTATCAAAATATCGTCTTTGCCGTTCTGAAGAAGAAGTGATATACAGGTTTTAAATGCTATGAGAGTAAATAATTGCTGAAAGAATTTTCATTTTGGGTGAACTTGTTTTTTATTTTGAAAATGAATGTGCATTTTATTAATATTAATTATAGTGCTAAATGATATCCACTTTGAGACAAAAAGTCTTATGCATTGAAAATACTGTTTCTGTCATGGTTGTTTTTGTGGCAAACTTAGTTTATTTTTGTTATGTCGGTCCATGAATCTCATTAGTATTTTACTACAGAGCGATTCAGTGACTGTTTGATTGATTAGAGTCATTAGACACGCTATTAAACTCATTTTTGTCCTCCACCTCGAATTAATCAATAGAAAATGGGCAGCAATTGTAGATTAGACTTTTTTGCTTGGCAGTGTGTGGGATGAGATGCAGTACATGCCCCGAGCTTGGCAGGAGATCCCCAGACCCAATCGCAGTCTCTGTTTACAGCTTCTGATAAAAACGGCAACCGTCTGCACTTTTAAAGTGTTATGACCCTTTCTTGGCTTATCATCAACTGAGCAAAGTAATTGTCAATGAGTGCCAAAAGGGTAACACTACCTTGGTTTGCCGTGAGGTTTATTCAGTGCCAGAGAAGAGTTTGGCTTTATCTTCTGTTAATAAAGAAAAATGATGTTCTCTCCAGTCCAGAGAGATGCTTGTTTTCCAGGAGGAAAACAAGCCTGTGCTGAAATGTCATATGATCTAGAAAAATGGCTGGGACTGGCCTATAAAACCTGAATGAGAAGCCTAGAGTCATTTAAGCTTCATTGATATATTGAATGCATCATTACGTTTCATTTTGCTTCAACATGTGGACTCATCTCTGCATCACCTATTCTAAATGGAAGCCTTTTATTCCCTGTTGCAGGCGGTGGTTTGCATGTTTATTCAGCTCGGGCTCATTTAAATGCGTGCCGTGTTATGGAAAGGTCCCCAGATGCACCTGCCTCGTCTGTTTCTGGCCAAACCACTGACACTGAATAGGATGACTAAGCATAAGACATCTGTAATCTGGTCTGTCATTAACATCCTTGAATGTCTCATGCTGTGTTCTGATTTTGCCATCTATATTTAATTGCTGTGATCTTTGTTTATGACCTGAATTAAAAAGGTGAAGTACAGCTGTCAGAATTACGTATTTGTTGCTTTGCTATTTTTCTTTGGTCGCTTTGGATAAAATCTGGTAAATGCGTAAATGTTCCCTCTGGCATTTTTTCAATGGATTTATAAAATATTGGTATTTGATTTATGACTAAGTTAAAACTGAAATGTGTAACTTTTGCCTCTCCATTATCCTTTCTTTTTGTAACATAAAATTGTAGGATTCTTTACATGGATATCCTTGCATGTGTTGTAAAAACATTTCCTATGAAATCATACCCGTCAGGCTTAAATTATAAATCATTATTATTATAAGCTTAGCATTGTGGTTCTGAATAAGATATGGAAACTGATTTGAACACTAATCTTTTATGAACTTTTTTGTTTTTTTTCATGAAAAAAGTCCAAGTATGTAAACTTTCATTATTGTGTAGATTGTTTGTTTCCCTAAACTGCTGCCATTTGATATGTGATACTGCAAAAAAATCACAAAAGATTGATGTTCCGTATCAGTGTCTTATTTTGTATACCGACTAAACTATAATTATTTTTGTGGGAACAGAATGATATGTAACTGTAGCTGGACTTTTGTCAGGGCTGAGATGTTCTCAAATTATAAAAAGATGAAATGAAATCAGAATGCCCCGCTTGCAGTCATTGTGTGAAGCCACACCCGTTGACAATGATAGGGTGTCAACCCAAAGCAACTCTTACTCAAAAAATGGCACAATTAGATGGGAAATGGCCTGCAGCCTGCTGTAACTTGCATCACTTCTGAAAGGTTAGGAGCGGGGAATGGATGGCAGTTATACGCATTGCTCCTCAAGCATGAGCAACAGATATGCAGGTTAAGAAAAGTAATAACGCTGCCTTCGATTTTCAACCTGACTGCCTTGAGACTCAGTCCAGTGGCTTAATGCCCTCCGCTGGGGCAAACTCACAGGAGACTCTGAGAAATGACTGTCATTTCAGCAAAGCCTGAAGCATGCGTGTACCTGGGGTGGAAGCAGTTGAGGTAGATGGCAAGGTTGCGAGTAAATTATGCCCGTCTAGCTCTGAGTTATAAGATCGTCAGGTTAAAGGTTTAAAAGGACCATTCTCAAGTGATCTACAAGGCAGGACCATTCATAAATGTTGGTCTCGTTCATTCTGTTTTTTCAGATGAGTGACGGGAGCTCTTAAGCTTATTTTAAACATTAAGGTGCCCTTTCTTTGTCAACAGGTCAAAAGTGATGTTAGCTTGGGTGAGTATGACTTTGAATTGACAGCAGCCATGGCCTGGCATAGCTGACCTTGCTGTGCCAGACGAACTATGCAGGTATTAGAAGGAAGAAAATCTATTTGGCTTTTTTCTCTGCCAGGGCTGGGATAGCAGCCTCGTAACTCCTTTGGGTAACGGGCATAAAACTGATTTATGGTTTTTGATGGCTGAAGTTATACCCCAGAGCGCAGGAGCCTTTTCTCAATGTCTGAGGTGTCTGAAATTTTGAATCACTTTTGTCATGCCAGGAAACTTACAGCTTTTCTAACCAGATACTGCAGCAATGGGCTTCTCTCTACTGTGGATGCATTATTGATATTCCTTTGAGTTAAGAGTATTTAAGAGAGAAACTATGACTTTGAACCTTTCAGGAAATGAGCTTTAGTTACGTGTGGATCATGCCCGTGAGCTGCCTTTTACAACCTGTATATAGGTAGCAACCCAAGACTTTACAAAGGGTGGAGTTAACTGAATTGTATTAGCCTTGGACTTTTCTTTTTCTTTAAAGGAGGAAAATTTTGTTAGCACATTTTATCCATTAACTTGTTTTTGCTTTTACTAGTTGCGTTTGCATTTTGCTTGCTCCTGAGGTATGACATTTATTCTAAATGTTCAAATATTTAGTGAAGTCTTGATAAATGAGGTCATAAAAGCCGCCTGCAACACAATTATAAAATAAGCATAATGATGTTTAAAATGATTTAAACCTAATATGTCTCACCACAGTTATTTATTTTATTTTGCTGTTGTTTATTTGTTATTTTGTTGTACTAAACTTTCCCCTCCTTTGTGAAAAATGATTCTCTGTTTGATGCATAGAAATGAATTTACTTTTTTCTAAGGAAGATCGTATAAATAAAAAATACAGATGTGAGTATCTTTCTAATGTTTGAGCTTAATTAACCGACTCTCCTTGTGCTCTTGTAAACAGGTGGCACCAGGTGATGCCAGGATGTTAGGAGCGACATCACTCAAAGCCAGTCACCAGGGAAACACCAAAGTTGGCCATAGAGGAAGTGATGAAGATGAGGAAGAGAGGCGAACATGTGTTGTTGACATGAACCTCCAATCCAGTGTTGGTCTGCACCTACAGTCTTCAGAATCCTGCTTCCAACTAGATGATGATTTTAAGGACCTCTCTAATGATTGGTTCTCCACTGGAGACCCATGCCAAGACATTTCCTTCTCCAGTGACGGTTGTGCTAAGTAAGTAGGGTTTCATGTACTCTGTATATGGCAGTGTGTCTGTGTTACTGATATGTTCACACTATCAGGTTGGAGAAGAGGTGGATGTTATGGTATGAGTTCATGAAAGAACAATCCTGCTTGAATGACTGGCTTCGATCAGCTGAGAAAACAGCAGCGACTCCAAACTCCAGTCATGTGCTGTATTCTGCAGCAAAAGAAGAGTTACACAAATATGAGGTAATGTATTATTCTCTTATTTTGTGTCAGGGCAATTCCAAACAAAGATCAGAAGTTTTTATCAAAGGTTTTCACTATACATATAATAGCACCATACATATAACAGCACAGATGTCAATATTTAATAAATAACAGTTGAAATGCTTTCCCCATTTTCCTCATAAATGCATTTATTTTTTATTAATTAAAAAAGTATGTTGCCTCTTTTATTGTTATTTTTTGCCTCTGTTATTCGTTTATTTTGTCACATCCATAATGCATGTATAATTCTTTTTTTTTTAATTAAAAATATATGTTTAGACTAATATTTTTCTGATGTCTGGACTCGTTAACAGGGGTTTATGAAAACAGATTGTTCAGTATATTGGTAATAAATATGTTCTCTGAGAATGTATGTTTCAATATTTATAGTTTCATATATAGTTATTATAGTTTTCTTTATTTTATATTTTGACTGAAAATGTCACATTCATATTGCTGGAATTGCCCATCACTTTAATGCAAAACATTTCTACACTGTTAAAGGAGTGGTTCATCAAAAAATACAAATGCAGATCCAAACCTGTGTGACTTTATTGCTTCCATGAAACACACAAAGGTGATTTATATAGGTTTAAACAACAAGAATAAATGTAACAAAATTTTAGCTTTGGGTGAAAAATTTCTTTAAATCTGTTGCTTTATTACATAAGATGAGCCAGGCCATGGACCATTAGTCATTATGTGTACAGATGTCTGTTATTGGATGGATAGCTGCCAACGTTGTGACACTGCCTACAATGAAAGTGTAATCAACGACACATAGACACACTTACACGAGCGCAGACAGCACATTTACTCACACTGTCTGAAAGCCTGGGATCCGTGCCAGTCAAGATAAATGACACCAAATGGTCGTCAAACTCTTTGGCTCTCCTCCTGTGCACTATCCCACTCACTTGACTGTAGGAGCTCATTTGCGCCGCCTCCTGTTTTAAACCACACACACAGATTTCTTAAAATAACCCTCTTTAGCTGATCAGAGATGATGTGCAGGATGTTTTTTACCATTAAGAGGTTAGTTTTAACTTCTTCCTTCCATGATGGTAGCTGTTAACTAATGACAGTGTGTCTGTTTTGTACATCTCAGAGCCTTCGTGCTGAAGCCAGAATACGTTTGGTCCAGCTGGACGGCCTGAGCCAGAAGAGCCGAACTTTGGTTGGATTGTTTAGAGGTGCTATGTGTACACGACTGGTGGAAATGACCAAGGACTGTGGTCAGCGCTGGGACCAGCTCAGCAATACGATGGACACTGTCTGTCGACGGTTAAAGGTAATTTAACAGTGTTGTCATATTATTTTCAGCTCGTCTCAAAACAAATCCAACTTTATATATGATCTTTAAAGGCAAGTTTAAGGGTTTTAGGTTTGTCTTTTTAATCGGAAATTTCTGTCCGTCAATAAACAATATTGCAAAAATTCACACTATTGGTTAAGACTATTTCAAGGTTCACAGTTTTTCCCTCTTGTTAAGAAAAAAAATAATGCATATTAAACTGGGATATGTGAAACTATTTTAACATTTGAAAGAATTACATCAAAACATAATTCTTTGGGGCTAAAAACAAAGCGTGACACACACTTGAAAGATTTTACTCACTGCCACTGCACCCATAAGTCTCTCTCGTCCCTTTCCTCTCCAATTTAATCCCATTAACTCCTTATCCAAACGGCCTTCTGCTCTTCTTGCCTTCATCTTACATAATTCTGACCCGTCGGCCCCAGCTGACCCCCGCACACCGTTTGTCTATGCTTGGCTGCACTACATATGCCTCTTACTGTGGGCTTCTATGTCATTGTTTTGTTAATGCCATTTCCTGTCCTGAACTTTGACGGCCCTGCTGTAATTTTGATGTGGCTCCCTGTCACTCTCTGTCTGTGCTAAAAACAGCATCAGGTTGTAGACAGTCAGAGAGAATCATGTTCTGTGCGTCTCTGTGTGTGTGTGTGACAGCATTTTGTGTGCCAGCGGGAGGATTTCGAGAGACAGAGGGAAGAGATGGCAGTGTGGCTGACTGACATGGACCTCCGCTTGACTGAAGTGGAGCACTTCTCAGGCAAAGATACCTGCTCGAAGATGCACCAACTTCAGGTACTAAGACTCATAAGGATCCATAAAAAATATATTAGTGGATTCAAAGTTAAAGTTAGTTACATTTAAGATTGTGGTCTAGAATATGCCATCTGGAGGTGTACTGTATCATAGTTCCAAAGGGATGATTTCACATTTTTAATACTACATACTGAATCTCACAAACATGTCCAAGGCCACATTTACTCTCAAATCAAAGAAAAAATACATATATTTTGTGCACAAATAGATTTTTTTTGCATTTGGGTTATTGTCATGACAGAAGTGTTTACATTAGATTTAGATTAAAATTTAAAGTTGTATGTTACAAAATATAAAAAAAACACTGAACCTTTAAAGTATTTGTTAAACACAATTATTTAACCAAAAAGCCAACTACAACATAACATATGGGTTTTATATGAATTTACAAAATTGCCAATTGTCCAAAGTTTTGGCCAGAACTGTATATACTGTATATGTATTGTAATGTGTTTATTGTTATATATGTGTTCTATTCATGTGTATATTAATCCTTCAGGGGTTCCAGGAAGCAGTTGCAGAGAGCGCAGGCCGACTGAATGACTTGCTCCAGCGTGGAGAAGAGCTGATTCAAAGAAGCGAGCCGGCCGATGCCCAGGCCATTGAGAACCAACTGCAGGAACTTCTGCTTCACTGTACTCGAGTGTTTCAGGGTCTGGGCCGTCTGCACACACGTCTGCTCAGCATGAGATTGGTACATACTCATCCAAATGCATAAATGAGTTTTTAAAGTTCATTTCAGGGTTGAAGAAAGTTTAAAGCGTAAAACACTTCTGAACTCGCACCTAATTCGAATGAAGTTAAGGTGCATACCAGGGTACCAACCAATCGGATGACTGACCGTCTTTTTACTTTAGCTGTAATTCGATGGATGTGGAAGTTATACTACCTGCTAACCAATGTTTATGGTCAATCCTTTAATAATCTTTTATCACCCACCGTGTGCACAATTGACTAAACATTAAGCTATCAGTGGATGTCGGGGGTAGGAATCTTAATGGTTTTAATTCAAAAATGACCCACAGGTCATTAATTGTGTGGCACCTCACATTTGCAAACTAGGACCGCTGCATTTTTCAGGAAATAATTATCCCAAGGGAAAGCTAGTCAAGCATCCGACTTTATACGTTCTGGCAGAAAAGTCATGAAAACAGCTCCTGAATAGCCTGAATAGTTGTCTTGTAGCCAAGCAGCCACTGTACAATACATGTACTGTCCATTTGAACAGTCTCTTGTGTGAGTCTTTGTGTCTTTGGGTCCAAAGGGCTCATGTAAAGACATGCTGGAACTATAGCGTGTTCATTATGAAGTTGTCAGATATAGAACGCTTAGAGTCCCATACCAGACATATCACAATGAATTACCAATGTGTGTTTTCCATAGTTCAGAATATGCACACAATGTCTACAGTATGTCTTTAGAGAACTTTGTATGTTGTGTATGTGTTTGTGTACAGTGGCCATGAAATATAAATCTAGAGACTAATAAAATGAGATGCAAGTAACGGAACTAACTTTGCTTTTTGCAATAACTTTCAAAAATGGATGTACAGCTAAATGGTGAGTTTGACAAACAGGATTCATTTAAAAAAGTACATCTATGTTGTTTAATCATTTTAAAATCTTTGAAACTTTATAAAAAAATAATATTATAAAAAGAAATGCCACAAGTCCAGCCCATGCATCCAGATACTTTGATACTAACGTTTTTGCCTGATTCTTAACCTTTTTTGTTGTATTTTACCCTGCTACAAACTGAGACTAAAAATGAAGTTCATGTACGACTCCAGGTGTTCGAGGAGGACTGGTCTCTATGTGCTCCAGACTCCGGCTGTCCCTCTGAAAGTGTGCTGGAGGACGAGTGTTTTGTCGATCGCTCCTTGGCACCTCAGTCCCAAACATGCCTTCATCAGTCCAGTCAAGATCATCTGGTTCTGGAATGGGATCCTTCAGTGGACATTGGTGGTTCCCATGATGACACAGACTCCTCCTCCTTCAGTGCAACTGCAGGTGGTTCTTAGTCATTACCTGCATCCCTAAATGAGAGCTATTGCATGGTTTAATGCATGTCATACCCATTTGATGTCATTGACAATATATTCCCTTTGTGTTTTAAAGACTGTATACACTAGAAATGTACACACAGGGAGTGTTTTGTTTATTGAGTAGGGCTTCAGAGTTTTCTTTCATCCCCACAGGTGTGTCAGAGGAAGCGGGCAGATATCCTTTAAGAAGGAGAGTCTACACGACACCTGTGGACTCACAACCAGACAATGGCGCTATCAGCGTCAAGCTCCCAGTGAGTCCACACAACAACTTTAATTTAAGCTTTCATAGAATGCATAGAAATATACATTGTGGACCGTGAAGACGGGCTTTCAGTGTATACAGTAGTTTAACAACAATGGATTTCCATACATTATCCGCCCAGCTAAATGCAAAGGAGGTCATTGCATGTCTGGGTTCACAATGAGCTTTCTGTGTGTCTTTGTGTGTGTGTTTGTGCCTGCACATGTTGTAGCAAGCATTGCATGCAACATGTAAATGGGCTTTCATGTTTTTAAATTTGTTGGTTGTTGTTGGTCGTCTGGTTTTTTTACTTGACTTTGTCACTTGAAAACTATTGTCAGGTCCAAAAGTCTGAGACTAAAAAAGTTATTGAAAACTTCGTAGAAGTTTTTTTTTTTTAATTTGTATATAAAACATTTTAAAGTTACAAATTAAACAGAAGTTGAAAAATCAACACAAAAAATGTCTTTAAAATAACGAAGGGCATCTGACATATTTTTGACATCATGCACATAGGCTGGTATGGATAATTGTGCAAAACATTGTTATACCAGCATGGTTTCAAATTTTTTTTTTAAAGCATCTTGTGTGATTTAATAAAAGGAATTAATCACAAATCAACAAATCACAAATTTGCTTGCATTTGATTCGCAACCTTAAAAAAGGAATTACAGTTTCATTAAGCATCACAAAAACTTGTTGTTTAAATTACATTTTGAATTGGATATTTTCATTGTTCTTAGATTTCTGGTGCCTATTGTATATTAATATGAATAATTTATTTTGCAGTATATATTGTAGTAACAAACCTCTCAGCTAAAAATGTGTAAAAACATCATACACGTATGACTGCAGTGTAGCTGTGCTTTTTTCCAGGGCATGGAGAAGAGCTTAGAGCGTACGGCCCCACCCCAGACCCCAGTGCCAGGTAAAGCCGTGGCTTCTGATTGGTCCGTTTGACTGGTGCCATCCAGTGAAAGCGGCGTCCCTCTCACAGCTTAATCACTCGATAATCATGGAAGAGCTGCTCTCAATTTGGCTTGTTTTCTAATATCCCTTAAAAAAACGGTTTTAGTTGGCTGCTGGATATTTTTCAAACAGGGTTCATGATGTATTCGGAAAAACATTCAGCCATTATGGATTTGTATAACCAATATTCTTTATTATTATACTTATATTATACTTTGTCCTCACATACAGGGATTATCCATTTTATTCTAAATGTCTTTTTAATTCACAGCTTTTTTGATTTGTTCGTCTCAAATATCTGTTCTTCTGTGTGTTGGAATACAGTCACCAGAGCCTGTAAGCCCCAGTATGCCGGACCATTTAAAACATCCACACCTGAAACTAGGTCTTCAGAGCCAGTGACCTTTGACCCCGAGCGCATCAGTGCCTGGCTGGGCCAGACGCATCAACTTTGTTCTAAAGCTGTTCAGACAGAGCATACTCCACAGGTACACTTAACATGTCATTACTCGGTCAATATTAAAGATGTCAAGGTTATATTTTCACAGAGTGTTCTTTACGTTATATAGAATGATTTTATGTAAAAAAAAAAAAACCTGTAAATAACCAAAAAATGACTTTGGCTGGGTTTTGACAGGCAGGGTCACATATTTATACAAACATTTAAGCAGCAGAGCGGCTAATGCAACCCATTAACCACTGTCAGTTGTTGTTTAAATGGATTGTTTTGTAGATTGCTTTTGACATCCATTTGAGCTCAATATTATTGAAATTGCACAGTAACTGGTGTTTAAATACCAGTGTTTCATTAGTGTCACTTACAGGCAATATAAACACCTATTATCCAGCTCATAAATGCACATATAATAAGATCCATTTATTATAATTCATATCAAAAATGTAACTTCTCAGATCGAATATATTATGATAATATACACCGTCAAAACATTTGTCATTTAACTACAACATAGTCTCATAGCTTGCTGATTTGTTCTGGATTGTATTAGGTTTCAGCAGATCTTTAATACCGCAGTATCACAAATGCAGAATGGACGCTCGGGGCAATTGCGCATGGAGAATTTTCACCAAATCTCATTAAAGCTGGACAGAATGTAGACGCAGCAATCTGCGAGCATTATAACAAACTCCACTTTGTTTTGGTCACTGATTTCTCTCTCACCTTAATGCACGTCACATTGACTTGTTTACGTGCTTGTAAACATCATATTCATAAACTTGATTTATTAGCATCTCATCTTAGTTTTTTCATGTGCTTCTAAGAATCTGTATCATCTTGACTTATAAAGCTCAGCACTTGCTTCAGAGGGGGTCGCAGAGATTCGGTTTCTGGGAAAGAGAATCCTTCGCCACGATCCGGAGGCCGATTGCCTGCCGAAGCTTTGGAAAACCTAGATGAGAAAGACCATTTCCATTTCAAAGAGGCTGTTGTAATTTCTCAGCGCTCACGGCTAATTGGCAGCTTTACAGGGATGGGAAACGAAGCCGCTGCACTAACAGGCTCTTTAATGGCTGCTGTAATTGTGGGCACAAACATAGAGACTCGCGCTGCGAAAGGGCCAAGAGTGCCTGTCTGTGAAACCCACAGTGATGTGGTACAAGAAAGGTGGACAAGGCAGCTTATCTGCTGGTCCCATTAAAGGACCTAAAGAAGAGAGGAAGAGAAGGAAAGCCTGTATAGATACAGCCACCTTATTACTTAATGGATCCTGTCTCTATCGATTTACAATTGCCATTTGTAGCATAACAAAGCTGTCACATGAAGCGAGAACCGCGCTGTCCACTTTTGTGAGCCTTGGCAAACGAAAGTGTTGTTTGCTTCTGTGAATCTTCACAGGCGTGCTCCAGTTTTCCATCTTCGGCGTCCTCGGGAAAAAAGGAGGGAGTGGAGTATCAGGAGAACGTGCTCCCCCAGAGACAGCAAACCCGGCACACGTGTTCTTACCCCCGCCCGTCTGTGTCATGTGACCTCCAGCATCACTCTTACGGACGTCACAAAGACCCACAGGTATATCTCGCACACGCAGACACGCACACCCCCTTTGCTGCCATTTTAGACACAACATCACCTTTATAACCTTCTACACAGCAAACGGTGTCACAACAAGAAACTGTGATTTGCACCAGGGGTTTGCAAATCAGCGAATTTGGCTCATCACATGATTTTATGATGTACTTTGCACCTCTCCACACATAATTATGCTTGTAATGTGCTCCAGTGCCAAAGATCTGGTAAACAATAGAGTCCCTGTAGGCCTTTGTTAATCTCCAGCCATTATCATCTTGTTTCTTTCTGTCACTAGTGGCTGCAGGAGAAGCTGTGTTTCTCTGACTCATTGGAGGACAACAGCTGCACAAAGTCAAGTTGGTGAGAAAGTGTTTATTGTCAAGACGGCAAGGGTTGAATTTATGGAATGTGAGCTGTTTGCTTTAAACTGGTTGTTATTAATCATGATATGGCAAGTGCAAAATTGCACATTGACCTTGACAAAATGAGATTTTTTTTTCTTTATTCTTCTGCAGTACACAAAGGAAGATGTTTTGAAGAACAAATATCATCAGCCTCTGTAGTTTTGTATCTATACAATGGAAATCACTGTGTACAATGGATTTGAAATGACATGAGAGTTTGTAAATGATTATTAAAAAGATTTTTATTGCTCTTAGCATTTAGTTACACGGTGCGTGAGAATTGTTGTACTCTTGTAATACTCTTGAAAAAGTACTACTCTTGAAAGTTTTGCAGTCTACTTAAATACTTCATACCTATGGTCATAATTCATCATAACTATATTGAATCACATAACATGCTGGCGTCATCTATCTAAATCTAAAGTTGAAATGTTTCCATGTGTGCAGTGACCCGTATAGACTGAAGGCTCCTGCTGGCAGATCATGGCATACTGGCTCCTGGTCTTTGGGGCCCCTGAGGCTTTTTGAAATGAGAAAAGCCTCAGCATCAATGTTTGTCATCCTGTTTGCCCTCCTGCTGGCTTTGGTGGTCTGGCCCCTCATTTCACTCCACAGCAGCCCGTGCAATCGGTCCAATACTTTAACCCGGTCATTTCACCTGGCCCTACATTACAAAGGGCCGCCTCCCACCTGATGATGCAAGCTGGTACGGTGGGGTTTAGGAAAAGCTTTGCTATATCTGTTCGGCTGCATGAGCAGTGTTGCATAAGGATTATACGAGGGTATCCTTATAGGACCTAAATAAAGGTAAACTCATCAAAGGCCACACGTTTAAACCATATGAAGAAGTGCACTTAATTCTACTTTAATGATACAAAACTTTTCACAATGTCAGAGAGAAGAGCATCTTTTGATGACAGAATGTTTAAAATGCCTTGTCAAACATGTTTACTTGAATTTTCTATATTTTTTCACAACGACATTTGTACATATTCGTGCTGTCTGATGTTTTGCACAGTTTAAACATTTAATAGTTGGTGAAGTAATTATTTATAGATTTATTATAGAAGCGAATAAAATAAAAATTTAAACTGCAGATTACATTTATGCATAAAATGTGTGTGTGTGCGTGTCTAAACCAGCATTTGCTCTTTATTTTGCTACTGCTGTTTAAAAGGCTTAAAATTATGTAAATTTATTATACATTTCATAGTCGAGTCACAGATTGCAATGATTTCATCAAGAACCCTTGTGTTGCATGCTGTAATCACTTAATTGTTTAAAAATGGCATTCTGCACTACTTAGGAAATGACATCAGGCTAATGAGTAAGACATACTAGAAAATCTTTAAAGCACATCAAGGGCTAGTTTTGCACTGCAATGTAATTTTCTATGACTTCTAAAATAAAAGAGATGAGTTGAAGACAAGTGGCCTGCTGTGTATGGTAACTGTGGAATGCATGTAGAGTGATGTGGCATGTGAATCTCATTGGGGGGCCGGCGAGTGTCATTCTCTGTGTATCTGGGTTAGCGGACATGCTGAAAGAAGGTTTTGTGCTGCTGCCAGAGAGGAACATTCAAAGATTATGAAAGAATGCTTCAAATTCAATTAGCACACAAATGATCTTCGCTGGAATAGTCTGCAGATGGCCTTTCAACCTCCTCTCTGTTCATTCAGAGCTCTGGGAGCTGAACTAGTCAACGTTGCAGAAAATGCAATGTACCGGGTAAACATGTAGGTCTTTGTACAGAGATGAGTTTATTTACCAGACAATAGAAAAACAGCATTAAATTGAGCAATGTAGTGTTGCAAGTTAAGAGCCTTTAAACCCCAAGCAAATAAATTCTGGTATCCACCTGAGGAGGACATAAAAAACAGAATGTGGAGATTTCTGTGTAAGCAGTAAAGGCTTTAGTGGAAATGGGCTTTTCTGAACGCCGTCACGGCATTGAAGGTCACTTCTGCTGTTACCATTTCAGTAATTGCTGATTTAAAGAGTGTTTGGGTGGAAATGGGATCATGCAGCAATTGTTTATTTTAGGAGGCATCACAAAATACTCTAGATTTACAAAAAACGTGATATTAAAAACCATAGTTATAAATATTATATTTGAGAATATAAAAATATAATTTCATCAGAATTTGATTATACAAATATGATTATATTTGTGTGGTCTGAACCAAATGGAACTCACTTTTGCAGCTGGTATTTTTCAGTCGAGGCGATTACAAGTCGACAGGGCAGATGTGTTTTAGAAAACTCAGAAATGTGAGTTGGGACGACCTGACTCTGATTAGGTTGTATCAGTAATTTAGTTGAATTAATATGACCAAACTGACTTGTGTATGTCGGGGATTGCCATGGTTGAGAATAGAGATGTTGTTTGCGTACATTCAGCTGAACCATGCGTTCAAAATGCTACTGTTGCAGGCCCAACATTTTACATTCCTGTGCATTGCGGAATGTTAATAACAGTATGGATGTTTATTTCACTATTCAGTAAAAAAACATCTTTTGTCCCATTCCATGAATCCTAAAGTAATAAAGCTAATGGACGTCTCGCAAATTCAATATGTCTATCCTATAGTTAAATTCCCACCTGGCATCACGTCTTCAATAAAGCAAACCAGCATTTTACACCGACAACAATGAGATTTCTGTGCTCTGCCAACACAAGTAAGCAAAGGTACTAAAGTAACCTAATGAGATAGCATGGACCATTGGCTCCCTCTACCCCCTCCCGCACAACAGGGCACGGTCACAACAACAGCAGTGATTGAGATTGACAGCCTGTGCACTAATAAAGAGATTACATGGAAATCCCTCTGAAGCCAACACTTGAGCGTGCGTTTGGATAGCTAGAACCGCTGCAGGGGCTGTCCATGCGTAAAGTTAATGTTACTGTTAGCCCTGTGCCACGAGGGAGACATTAACCAATCAGCAGGACTAGAAAAGGTCACGAAACAATGCAGTTTGTAAAGGTAACTTCTAACAATCACATCCCATTCTGATACCGCTGCATCATCACCTTACAGCCAGCCGTGCCCTAAACTCCTATTTAGTTTGTTGTGCTTCAGATCAGATGTAATCTATCCTTCCTGGAGCTGATGGATGTGTTGGTGGCTGAAGGAGTAAACAGGGAAGTGCATGGCCAAAAAATGCTCATTCTGACAAACTTCTGCTAGGTACAGGTTGCAGAAGAGTGAAGTATGCCAAAGCGATCTATTTCACACAGCGCAGCCGAAACCTAATTACACAGATTAATGTCCCATGGATGCTATTACCTAAATAGCCTCCTATAAAAGGAGGAGACTTCATTTCAGCCCAAATATTCTGTTTAAATGCTAATGCTTCGAATCTAGATTCCAATACGTATGTCATGACTTTTTCCAGTGTGCTGCTGGAGTAAGATTTTGTGCGTCCCTTTAATTCCCCTGTGCAGGCACTTCACAGTGACAGTAAGACCATATAAATCCCAACCCTGCCTTGTCCTCTGAGAAATAATAAACCAGGCTCAATGACAGCGTTGAGGGCTAACCTTACTACTGTCTTATCTGGTAATATGCAAAGACTGAATTGATTTATATACATTTACTACTACTGCACTTTTCCCATCAACCAGCAAACCCCAAAATGTAAAGGGGTAACATCTGATCAGCTCACTCCTGAGCCCAGTGTTTACACCTTCATAAAGAAGCTCATGCTGGTTATCCCATCACAAAGACATCATCTTAAAATAAGACTTCTGTGTAGTGGAAGAGAAAGTGTGAAATGGATTTGACAGTCAGAGCCGTGAGCTTGACGTGGCCTTCAGTAGAATCTGTCAGACCAGACGCACCCCAGCCTCACCCCTCCGCTCGCACACAAACGCATGCTGTCGCAAGGCATTAATGTGGCAGAAATACTCACACTCGCACCTTCCACCCCGCCCACAGTCTGGGCAGTTCACAACAGCAGCACTTCAACATCTTGAGTATATGTGACATCAGATGTGCATTTAGGTGAGCGTGGGCTGCTGAGATGCTCTAACTATGAAAAGGAATGTTGCTTAGACACAAAAGAGGAACCAGTCACCTGTCTGATCAGAACCATTTCTGCTTCTCTGTTTGGTAAGTTTCTTGTGACATTGAGCTACAAGCGTCAGAATGAGATCTCCAAATGAATCAGCTGAACAATAAAATCTTGCCCGCACCAGCTCTGATCAGTTATGGTTTGGGATGTGGGTTTGGAAAATTGATGGATGGCCAAATAAAAAAAATCAAAAAATAAAAAAGTGCAATAAAATAAAACATAATTATGCATACATAAGCCAGCAATATACAAAAGCACACTTGCTCCACGTCTTGTAACAAAATTTCATCGGCTGTTATGCTTCTATTTATAGGTCGTTCCTTCAATCTGACCAATCCTCTATGCTCCACCCATTCGCTTGAATGAGGATGATTTTGTTATGATTCTTTGGCGGCACGATAATCCTCCAATGTGGTCGCTCAGTTCATGAAGCAGACAGAGACTTCAAGTCTGACTCTATGATGCCCCAAGACAGTCACGGCACATCCTCCACAAGGAAATTAAAGCTCGTATAAAAAGCGCAAAATGTTCTTGCAGATGCTCTATCGCATGAAATATTAATCATGTACGCGTTATTGGTCGCGACGCACATATTATTCTAGCTTGAGGGCAAATTTCGTCCGGTATAGGGACACGGACAAATACAATTTTGACCTCGGCGCTGTCCCAGTCCTTCCAGCTCTGAGCCTCTGGAGGAATTTGTGTTGTGCGAAAATTCTAATGAATTTTATTGGTTTTAATGGAAGCTATAATGACCTCTGAAGGACTTTACTAATGAGTTGGGTTCTGTTGGAGGGGTGATATTTGGGAACCAGTAGAGCACCTATTGGAAATCTAACTGGAATAAACCTCAAAACTTACTACATAAATATATGTTGTAATGATAATGTTTATATTGGTTCAGCAGAGCAGTTGCATCAAACTGCGCAACACACTTCCACAATGAGAATGGTTGGCGCATATCTTTATTTGTGGTGCAAAAACGTCATCTCTCTCTTTAACCTTAAACGGGGTACTATCTGTTGGTCCGTCTCAGTGGGGTACAGAAACAACAAAGTAACTTACAACCCCCCCTCAGCTGATTTAAGGGGACGTGTCCAATACATCACCACAGTTTACGCACATCAGGGGAAGTGGCTGTTAATCAAAAGTAAGTGAAACCATTTCAACCCCGTACAGTAACCCTGTTGGGGGCGGGTATGTATGGTGGCAGAGGCAGGGTGGGGGTGGTCTCCCTGGTTGCTAAGGGCAACAGGGTGAGATAGATGGAGCCGCAGCTGCGCGTCTGTTAATACCAGCGCTCGACCCTCAACGTCCCCGCGCGCGCAATTCTCCACGCTCACACACTCACTCACACGCACACTGAGCTCTCCTCGGTCAAGGCAGGAGGATGCGAGCGGGGATTTAGTTTCAACGTCTTTTGCAGTCTGCAGCAGATTATTACCTTTCATCCAACACACGGGACGGATTTACGCACGAAGAAACAAGGTACGCAGACTCTTTCCTTAGTTATAATGGATTGTTGCTGTTTGTTTTTAATACGCGCGTGCGAATGGAGCAATTTGTTGTATTAAACTTATTTTTTAGCACTAGATCCGATCACATTTTGATTTGTCAAAATGTGTACGTGTCCCTCTTGGTCTATTCAATGGTGTTGGATAACATGCGCTGCTCATATTATGAGGAAGCGCAGAGATTTAGATGGAAAGGACAATAGGCGCACATTCATTGACTGCGCCCTGTGTTTGAATCTGTGGGGATAGTGAGTTGGAGCGTTTGGCTCAATGAATTCGTTTCCCGCTTGTAGTGCTTTGTGTTTATGTTTATGAACAGGGACATCTGCTTCACCATTCCTAATTGTTTGCTCAAGCAACTGTTAAGAGTTCATTCATTCATCCGATCAACTTCTTCGCCAAACGCGCCAGACTGCCCACTTGCACATTATAATCAGAAGCACTGGAGTGTGAATGTGCTCCAGATTGCGCTTTGTCTGTTATATATGAATTAAATGCATTTCTTTAAAGTTTGCATAAGGCTTTGAGAGAATTGCTAGACTGGGTAATAAACCCTGCAGAGATTTCTAGAATGCAACCAGCATGGCTTTATCACAATAGACGCTTCGTGCGCGAGCGCGCGCGTCGGGTTGTTGTTTTCCCGCTGCATGATGATTTCATAATTTCCACATTACACATTTCCACGGCGATAGACGTTTTACGCGGCAGGGGCTTCGTTCATCTAAATATTTCAAAGAAAATAATTGATTATTATTATTATCATCATCATCAGTGTCTTATAAAGTGTTGATGTGCATCAAAACAAGTGCCCGAGCATTGTTCACTGTGTTTTCCAGACACAACAGAAGTGCGTCTCGTCTTTTTTTTCGCTGCGTTTTCGGCGGCTAACTCGTTAGTCTTGTAACGCCGTCAATTAAAATAACTTAAGCGATGTTGATGTCAACTATAGACGTTTTTACAAAATGGAGGATATGGTTAGAGACACATTAGCAATGCAAATGAGGTTTTGAAGAGCACTGGCACCTGCTGTCTCGAGCATTTGCATTGGCTTTTCCCTCGTTTCTCATTAGAATGATGTTCTACTTCTGCAAAGCAAGATTTGAGCCCACACTTAAGGCTTTATCGAAGGAGCTTCTCCAAATCTCCCCTCTTGCGTTAACATAACAAAAGGCAAGGGTTTTGTCCGTGAAAAGAGCGGACAAAACCGTCAAGGCTCAATTGTCCCAGTGTCAGTCGGATGGGCAAGCAGGGTCTTGTGCCCCATCAGTAAACAGACTCAGTCACGGTGAAATCCAATTAAACCATGTTGTTTCGATCGATCTTTTTACAACGAAAGGAATAGGTTTCTGTTTTTATGTTACTGTACTCATTTTAAGGTACACACAGTCATGAGGTTTTTTTGAATGAACCAGCTGTGTCTGTCACATTTGGTTGACCTCTACCATTTCAGATCAATCAGAGGATGGTTTTAAATTCACTAGTGGCTTATTCAAATGAAGCATTAAATTGCTTGAAGCATCATGAAGACTTGAAGTAGCCATTTTTTTATTTACAAAAGAATCCTCTGTGGAGTTGTAAAAACAGCACCAGTGTTAAGAGATGAGTTGACCCAGGGTAGGGAGAGATAATATGTTTGAAAGATATTTCATCATGGTATGAGGACATATTTTTTGCCATTTTCATGTCCTTGCCTGGACATACACATTTACACAATGAGATAAAACAGAAGATGTGGTGATGATGTGCTCCATGTCTAAATAGGATTTTTTTTAAATAAAAAGTGCACAGGAAACATTCAGTTCAATTCAGGTTTATTTGTATAGCGGTTTTTACAATGTTGCATTAAAAAAAAAACAGTTAAGAGAAGAGAAAGCAAAATAAAATAAAATAAAAAACATGAACTAACAGATAAAATTTCATATAGTAGACCTGTCAAAATGACTGATGTCAGGCTTCTAAAGGTAGCATGACACAGGCAGGAGGAGCATAGTTTATATTTAACCCATGTGGAACACATCATATTATTAATTACCAGCTACATAGCATGTATGCTTGAAAAATATGATAAGGAACTTAAGATTTATAATATCATAATTAAATCGATAGATTTCGATAACACATTTCTCATATTCTCGTGACTAAAATGCATGCAGTCATTTCAAAACTAATTGTTGTCTTCTCTCCTTCTAGCTTCAAGGTTCCTCTTCTCCTCCTGGAATATGATGCAGAATTCCCTCATTCTTATGGAAATAAATTGGATAAGAAAATTCACAGATTTGTTGGCTGATCATCAATGAACTCAGTTCCATAAAGAACAAAACACAAAATATTTTTCAGTGAGCAAGACCTGATAGCTGGAGTTTTATTTTTGGATATGGCAGCAACCGAGGCTAATCCAGAGCCGGTCCAAGCAGACATTGTGGAGACCAAAACTGAAGTGGAAACCACAAATGCAGAGCCAGCCCCGGCTTCAACTGAAGAAACGCAGCCTACCACTGAGCCAACCCCTAACACAGAGCCACCAGCTGATAGCAAATCTAAGCCAGCCTCTGAGAAAATATGGGACTCTTTTTTAAACAAAAGTGGGCTTGGAAAAGTAATGGGAGGGAAGAAGAAGAAGGAGCAGCATACGGGACCCGAGGACAATACTGGGGAGGAGCAAGATAAGACCTCAACTCAGAACGATCAAGGGGATACTGCAGAGCCTAAAGAGCAGACATCTACTGAGCCTGTAGAAGTTGCTGAGGCTGCAGCTGATGGCCAGACTATCGAAAAAGCACCTGAAAATGAAGAGGCTTCCCAAGAGCAAAAGGCAGCTGGTGCCAAGCCAAAGCAAGGAGAGAAGTCTAGTGTTAGGGACTTTATCCGCAACCCTGTTGCTAAAATATTTTCCCACAAAAGCACAGAGAAAAAAGATGGTACAGGGGCAGACGTAAAACAAACCGCCCCCGTTCGGTCAAAATCATTAGACAGGCTGCAGGATGCTGATGCCAGCGCAGTTGTGGCAGACCAAACAGAAGACCCTCAGGCTGCAGATGAGCCAGACAAGCCTAACTCCCAAACAAAACACATAAAACGCTGGCACTCTTTTAAGAAACTTATGTCTCAAAAAAGTCACAAGAAAAGCACAGATGATTCCAAGGATGCTGAGGGGGCAGAGGGAACCAGTGCAGATGGAGCAGGTGACACCGGGACGCTGGATTCCACCACAAAGTCTGAGCACACTGGACAAAAAAGGTGGAAGCTGAAGAGATCCTGGACATTTCAAGGTATGAAGAGAGATCCGTCAGTTGTTGGAATCCACAAGCCTAAGGATAAAGACACTTCAGATCAAAAAGATGAAAACGCCCCGGAGGAAGAACAGGTTACGGAAGATGTGAAGGTTGCTGGTGATGTGGAAACCCAGGAGAAGACTAATGCTGAGGATGAAGAGGAGAAAGGAGCAACTGCTTCTACACCACATGCAAAATCTGTGGACCACCATGCTAATGAGATGTGGACCTCTTTCAAAAAACGAGTCATTCCCAAGTCTAAGAAGGCAGCTGACGCTGGTGGAGCAGAGGAGGAACCAGCGGGTGAGCATGAGCAGACTGATGAACCACAGGCGGGTAAAGACTCAGGCAAGACAGCCAAGGCAAAAAGGACACACTTCAACCGTGCTGTGTCACTAAAGAACTTCATACTGCGAAAGGGGAAGAGCACCAGCGTGGACATGGGGGAGGGTACCGCTGCACAGAAAGAGGGCGAGGGAACCGGTGACAGTGAAGCTAAAGATGTGGATGGCCTTGATAATGCAACTGGGGCGACTGATGTCCCACAGACTGAATCAGAGGAACAGACTGTTGCTCAGACTGAGAGCAATAATGAAGCTCAGGTGGCAGACGAGCCCAAAAGTTCTGATGGAGAGGAGAGATCCCACACTGGCACACCATCTGGTCAGCCATCAGACAAGTCTCACGCAGAGGAACCAGCATCGGAGGGCGGGTGCCAGACAGAACCCAAAACCAATGGTGAGAATGGATGCCTGGACGCCACATCAGAGGACACCACAGCACACAATCATGAAGCGACTACCCAGAATGATGTGAAGGATGAGGAGACCAACCAAGAGACCATAGACTCTAGTGGCAAAACTTGTCCAAAGGATGGAAAGGTTCTCAATCAAGATGGGAAGTGTGATACTGTCAATGCAGTTGCCCAAAGCGGTGAGTTTGAAGCACCAAGAGACTTTCAGCAAAATGGAAATGACAAATCTAAAGTAGAAGTAGGTACTAGTGTTGAGTTAGAGACTGGGGGGGATGGGGACGCTCATTGTGAAAGTTCCCTTTCTGGGTCAGCGGCGATCAATACAGGTGACCAAGAGGAGGCTTTGAAGAGGATGTGCTATGAGGTTGCTGCTTCCATCGTTCGTACAGTTGTATCCTCCGCCACTGAACAGTTAGCCAAGGAAAAGGACCTCCTGGACAGTAGTGTAAAATGTTTTCAACCTGAAAACAATAGCAGTTATGCAGATGCTGATGTTAGTTATTGTTGCAGAGAAGTTACTTTAAATCAGGGATATCTGTATTGATTCTTGGTGTTTGTGGGAACATGTTTTGGTGTTGTAGACACAAAGCCAGTGTTATACTACATCAACCCTTTAAAAAGGTCACAGGTGCAAGATAGCAATTCTACAACACTGTATTTTGTGGAAGAATTTATTTAGTGAACCTAGTGTAGTGAAAACATGTCTCTATGTCTCTAAATGTTCTTAAGACAGAAGAAATATCTTAAATGCTGTCACTTTCAATTGTGTACTGTTTTCTGGTCTGTGGTGAACAGTTTAGCCCAATTAATCAGCTCCTCTATAACAAAATGATGTGTTAGTAATGATTAAACATGTTAAATGTAAAACTACATAGTAACATATTTAATCTTTTTTGTTATCATTTACCAGAAAAAAAGGCGGGAAACGTGTGACGCCACACAAAGAGGATTAGATCTGCATGGGATTCGTTCAGCGAGGAGCTTTTCCCCCTCCCCCCAAAATATGGAGTAATCACATGTTTACACCACGATTCACCATGGTGAGAGATGCAATCCACATAGTAAAAAAAATCTTGAAAGCAATAATTCAGATTCATCAATCAGTGCAGTCTTTGCTACCATTCCATCACTGTAAATGTTTTGCCTGTCTACTAGTGAGATTTTATATCGTCATAAATGACATTCCTTTGAAACGTTAATCTCGGTGATCACAAAGTACCGTGATCACAAAGACTGTTAGTTTTATATTAATTGCCATTCTGTTTGTAGTTTTCCTTTTACTAGATATATCTATGTGATACAGACACATTTAAAATAACAGCCCGCCAGATTCCCCCTCAATTGTGAATCCAATATGGAATGTGCGCTAATCTATGTGTTTTTGTTTTTAGACAGTTATCTTGTGTACATGAATAAACCTTCATTAAACATAAAATAATTCTTTGTGTTTTGTTGGGGAAGAATTGTGCATTTGTTTGCTGTTGGCAGACTTTGCCAGATAATGCCAAAATTGCCTAGTAATTACAGATTAATTTGATTTGGCATTTCGTGTAATTGTATAGCATACTTAGCTAATGCTAAAAAAAACATATATTACCTTACACAAAAACATATCGGGAATAAAGACAGAGAATAATGAGAAAACCCTAATATTGACATTACATAATGATAAATATTTTTTATATTGAATTACACAGACATTGGCAATTAAATACATATTTAAATTGAGCTCAGGTGATCATGACTACATCATTGTTGACCAATATCACTATACGCTGCTGACCGTTTACACTAATTCTTTGGGATCACGTTATAAGCACGTTAACTGCAGATTACCAGAATGCCTAGCAACAGGGTTTGGGAACTGCATTTTCAATAGATACAGGGTCAGGGTTAATGACAAATTGTTTAAAAGTATTACCAGATAATGAGCAGACTTAACAGAGACAGAACAAGCCAGAGATATAGAGACTGTATTGACAAGTAGGTGAAATTGACAATGTGTATAAAAGACAATGGATATGGCTTTGAGACAAAATCAATATCAACAGGAAAAGGCAGATGGACTTTACAGGCTTCACTGTATACCGTCTCAACAGTATCTTTGTTTGCTCAGAGCTATAAAAATGTTTTTTTTTAGGTCACACTTAATAAGGTTTTACTTGTTAGCATTAGTTAATACATTGGGAAAAATGAATAATTTTTTTTACAGTATTTATTCAGATCCTTATTGCAAAGTGCAACTGTTTTAGAGATCAGCTTGAATAAGCTGGCAAAAACAACCAGCTCTGCCCTTTGTTTTTGTCAGTGTTGACAGTCAAAACACTGCTAACCTATGTAACTGCACACAAATACAGGTGAGTGTGTACCGACTACATCACACAGAACTTTAAACCCAACGCCAGATAAAAATCCATTGAAAGGCAATCTGCTTAATGGTCCAAAAGCCTGTGAGATGACACTTAATGGCCACTTTTACTGAATGCACCACCAGGTCAGTGAGGCACTCTTAATCTGTGAAAGCATACTGACGAATTAAAGAAAAACAGCAAACAAGTCTTTATCTTACGCGGTTTCCCATCTTTATGTGATTAATAAGAGGATTGTTGTGCAAAAGCCTCTTACGGAAAGAGCACAATGCACAAACCGACGTGTTTTAATCACATTTCGTACTTTAGATATGTATACAACAGTCAAAAACAATCATGTTTAAGAAACTTTTACACCGTCTTTTCTGAAAATATAAATACAAACAGGCAATTAAAAATAAAACAAGTCCTTTAGTGCATTACCCTCATCGTCCCACATATTTACAGACACTGCTTATGAAAATCTCAACATTTGGGATAAAGCAGTTGTGCATCCACATACACACACTATGTACAATACACACAGCTTCTTCACAGACCTACTCCATTTTGGACATCTCAAATTTTGTCGTCATGATCTCCTGAGGAGAAAAAAGAAAAAGACCAAAATATTGTATTAACACCAATATCACGAGAAATGACAAGCATGTTTTGTAAACACTGGATGTAATTTAAAAATGGCTGTGCAATACTATGAAATTTCTAAAAACAAAACAAAAAAAAAAAACACTGTATAATCTCTCATTAGACACACTCTCTTTTAAGAGGTTTGTCCATATTGGCTGTGTGTGAGACGAACATGTCTAATGTGTGCTTAAGTGAGCTCTTATTATTGAGACAAAACCTCCAGAGCTCCTTTTGTTCCAGGCAGAATGAAGAGAGAGAGAGCGAGAGAGAGAGAGAGAGAGAGAGCGCAAGAGAGAGAGAGCGCAAGAGAGAGAGAGAGTGTAAACACTGTGACGTGACAGTCTGTTCTACTCATGTAGTTCACAGAGCGCCCACTGCTGTTCAGAGCATCACACATTACCTCATCTGAGTCTAGTAAAGGCGGCAACGCACTGCAAAATAAAGCATAAACATTTACTTTAGTCATGTGCTATACGCAAACCAATAAAAGAGATTTTTACCATACTACTACCAAAGCAAAGATTTCTCTATGCATATGATTACAATATGATCCCAGGACTTACACATCAGCCATTGAAGAGGGAATGTTTTCCTCAACCCATTTGAGATCTTCATCCTAAATTAAGAAAAGCAATTTTAAATATTAAAAGGACAAAATTAGCAGCATACACCACAGATCTCGAACATGTAACTATTTCTCTGTTGTGTTGTTTTCTACGATGATGAGTTATGTGAAATCGTGCAGATTACATCTCAAAAGCAAGTGAGGGATTCTGATATAATGACTAACAACAGTTATTTATTGCTAACAAAACATCATTAAAAACATCAAAACATCACACTAGTGTCCATTACCACTTTGTTGGGCTTTACATTTCCGTTGGTCTCCGGTTTCATTCCTCTCATTTTCACACCCTCTGTGGATTCAGGCACAAATGGTTAGAACCGGCTAAACACAATTAAACACCGAAGAGAAACAGATCTGCACGTGCTTGATAGTCATCATTCAAGTGTGCTCACTCAAATGCTTAATCCTATGCTTTGAAAACTGTCCTTTTAGTAAATACAATATGAATAGATTATTTTATTGTTTAAAATCAGCATTTCCACAGACCACGTGTGTAAAACTGTGGAGACTGAATGTGATTTTGCAAAGGTCCCTTGTGCAGAATTATTTCTCTTCCTTTAAATACAGAGTGCTACTTCAGTCTTACACCTGCTAATTTGTTAATTAAAGCTCTCACCGAAGGCTTCATTCATGAGCTGTTCCTCCTCTTCCTCGCTAATCTCATCCACCAGTGGACTGAAGGCATATCTGAAGAGTGCAGAAGGACAGTGGTTAAAACAAAATCAGGTGCTGGGTTAAGCAATACAGTGAGGTGAAGAGAATATACCTTTGATTATTGGCCGATGGTCTCCACAAGAACATAATGACAAGCAGGATACTGGAGAACAGGAAACGCCAGAAAGCATCATCTATCCACAGCTCTCTCCAGTCCTGTATGAGCAGGTGACGGCAAACAGAATATGAATTTGAATAAAAAGTTACACTGTTTGTGCAGAAAGAAAAATCAATAGCAAATGCTTACGGATTGGCACTTGGACATCTTAAAGGTCTTTGTTGTCCACACAATAAATATTACAGAAGCTGAAAGAGAATTAGAATTCTGTAATGAGAACCAAACAAGCAAATTTTCTCTTAAACTATATTTGCATTTTGTGAAAAAACCAAACACCCGAGAGTCAACAAAACAGTGTAAAGTATTGGGAAAATTACAGTCTGATAATCCAAATATACATAAGAGAGGAACAGAGATTAAGCCACTCCAATTGTGGTTCACTTTCCATTAATAAACCATGTAACCCAAATGTTTTATATAGATCAACCACAATTCAGTATGCAAATATAGCAGGCTGTGAAAGTCAAAAGGAGAATACAAAACTGTGTCTTAAATGTTTAAGTTGAATCTTTCGACATTCATTTTCTCACTAGAGCTCACTATGTAGATGTTTAAGCAGTTTCACTCTATATTATTGGAAAAAAGCACAGTTAAAAGGAATAGTTAAAAACTTGTACAGTAACATGAGTATGTTCTCACCGATGACAGCGAATATGAGCGTGTTGGTGAAGTGTCTGTAAAGGGAAAGCTTGACCACGTTTCTCCTCAGCCGAAGAAGTTTCATCGTCTGGGCCAAGCTTATGAAGATGTGATTAGATGTCAAGGACAACATCAGTGGATTGCATCTAACATTCATACACCAGCTACGGTAGACACACCGGTTTAAAAACAAAACTAATTCAAAGACAAATAAATATGCTTGGAGATAAAGTTTGTATCCCTCACGTCTCAAGCTTTGTGAAGAAAGCAAATCCAGGAAGTTGCAAGCGAAACAAAGGCAAAAAGAGGGATATTTGTTATCCTAAATACACAGGGCCACTGTTACACAAACGGTCAGAGAAAGGCAAAGAAATACACATAGCAATGGAAAAAAACATAGGATATCCACCAGCAGAGGGTAGAGTCGAGAACAGCCAAGGGGATTGCAGCCAGCAACACCAGGTCATCTTCAGCCTGGCAGAACAACATAAGGGGAAGAAACAGGAAAGAGGAGGACCATCACACACACCGCCACTATTAGAAGGTTCTGAACGCTCACACAATGCAAACCAACACCAAAGCTGAAAGAAAGACTGTAAAGAAGATTTACACCACACAATACATCGTGGTTTTCCCTAACAAAACTGCTAAATCAAGTCTTACAGTAAAATAAACTGTATGTCCTCAAAGTTCACTTATAAATGAAACTCTCCACATTAACTTCCATCTGCACCATGCATGCGCCACTGCGGCAACAGCACAAAATAAAACCTGCATTATCACATGGCCTCAATAGATGGTTGACTTGTAAAAGGATATCCACCACACTATACAAGAATCAATGAGGGCCATAACAATGTCACAAAGCAGTCTGCTTGAACCGCCATGCTCCTGCGAGAGAGAAATGTTAGGCATTGGTGCAGCAACGTCAAAACACATTACATTGGAATTCTGTCACAAAGGTGTTTTACTAGTCTTCATTTATTATTTCATCGTGTCTTGCAATTCTTACCGTGTTTACTCTAAGGACACCCTCTATAATGGAAAAGATAAGATAGAGCAGTCCTACTCCTGCCACCCTGTGCAGCAATGCTCCTAGTCTGGGTCTGCAGTGCAAAAGAAGGATTTATTGACAATACAAATGTATAAAAGAACATACTTCACATCACAAAATAAAACTTACTTGACTATGCCGTATCCAAGACTAGCAATGATGACAAGCACTCGTGCCAGGGTTCTTTTCACAGCCGAGAGGACCTCTGCAAAAACCACAGCGCCCTGAACTGTACAAACACAGTAACATGTTATGCTAGGACTACATTCAACATAGTAATGCTACCATAACTCAAACATAAGCCTCAGACATAAAACTCTGAATGATGTTAATATTACTGGGCTCTCTAATATGCTATCTAGTAAATTACCCTAGACAAGTCTTTTTTATGTCTTTCTGTAGTCACTTTCATCATAATGTACTGTCAGGTATTTAAAGTATGTCCTCAGTTCTGATGCAAGCTGTGTGTTTGCTTAGTCTTTTGTTATTATTCAGTTAGTTGATAAACTGGTTTTAACAAAAACAATGGACTTCATCGATATGTCATTCAGAACCCTGCGCTCAACGAATGAACGCCGACTGGTGGTACCCTCACAGAAGGGCACTAAATCTCTCTCTCGCTCTTTCTCCTTCTCTGTCCCCGGCTTGTGGAATAATCTCCCTAACGCAATCCGTTCTGCCACATCCCTCACCTCCTTTAAGTAACAACTAAAAACACTTTTCCTCGAACACCTGACATCATAATACAAAAAAAACCCTCTCTTCTTTCCTCTACAGGTACTTATCTAGCACTGCAAAACATTGTAAACTTAGTAAAGCACTTCTTAGTACTATTGTTGCCGCTTTTGATGTATCGCTTCATTGTCTCCTAATATTTTTAAGTCGCTTTGGATAAAAGCGTCAGCTAAATGCCTAAATGTAAATGTAATCGAAAGCCATATTGAGTCACCTGAGAGGCCATCATAACGGATACTTTGGAACTCAGCATAGTACACGGCCTTCTCCAGCATGCCCAGGAAGATCACTCCACCAATCCAGAACTGAATCCGCAGCAGGTCTCTCCAGTAACAAGCCGAGAGAGCCAGCCACAGCACGCCCATAATCACATAGATAATGCACATCACCATGTAGAACTGGGGACAATAGCCATTAAAATACACAATGAAATGGTTGAAAAAAATTGTTTTTATAAAAATGTATACACTAAATGTGAAAATGTAACATTTATATGTGAGAGACTCATGCAAACTTTTATTGTACCAAAATAAAAGAATAAAAATAAACAAACAAAGTGGACTTACGATCATCAATGGCCACTCTGATGCTGAGATGTAGTCATAGTGGCTTTGCATACTGATCTCCACTGTGGTTTAAGAAAAGATCATTATTAATCTTACAACTGTAATAGAAAACAACTATAGATCATCTTATTTAATGTTAACGTTGACGGTTCTAAACCCGGAGTAACCACAAGAGTTCATGCCAATAGTCAAAACTGACTTTGGGATTAACTGATACAGGTAAGTCCAATCACAGTCTTACATTTTATGCTCCATGTAGTGTCTGCAGCAGATGGAGATTCCACAATGTGAATGATAAACATATAGGGACTGTCCTCCCAGGTCTGTGCCACTGTGTTATGTGTGTTCCTCTGCCATGACAAAACAGCATTTTGTAAAAAGCAGTATTTAAAATGTGTTTTTTCATTTGTAAATCATAATTCTGTGCTTAAATCCTCACCAGAGTATTTGATGATAAAGACTGATTGCTTTTCACAGTAATTTGTTCATGTGTTACAGCAGCCTTATCCTGCTAAAATTGGGAACAGTGATTGATATATGGCAGTATAAATGCCCTACTGTAAGTGTAAAATCATGTTTATTTTTTAAACCAACTTCTTTTATCTTTTCCTTCTCTGCTTCTCTCTTTCTTCTGCCTTGTGCATCTGTGGTTGGCTGAAAAAAAAACAAGAGAAATCAAAAAACTTTTAACAACTCTTAAGCTTTTATATCTTCCCTACTGTTTTTAAGCAGCTGACACAACTTCCAAGAACCAATGATATACTGGTTAAACCAGACCGTCAAATTAACAATGACATCGGCTTTAAAAAGATAAGCTTTCAAAGTATATTAAACAAAACCTGTCAAACAGTCTGTGTCAAAAAAATCTAAAAAGTCTTTAAAAAAAAGTATATTCAAAGAAGTATACCTAAATGATCAACAGTAACTAAAATAACCTATCCTATGCCAACATAAACGGTTATTTTGTAGATCATTAACTGCAAGTAGGACACATAAAACTTAAGACCTGGATCAGATGCATCACTTTAGTTTCTCTCACCTGAGATATTGGATTCAACACTGCTGGCGAATCAAGAGGTTTTACTGCAAACTGTAGAATCCAAGAAAAAAAGAACAAACATTAAACAACAAACCTACTGTTAATCATGTAAAATTCAATCAGAGTGTCTTTCATGGATTGCAATGAAATCTTAATTCCAATTTAATTCAACAAACAAGGACTTATCAAACCAAACCTACATGCTATATGTTAGTCATTATTTAACAAGAGACATAAATTGTACTTTACTTTCCCATGACTATAACAAGATTAGCCACTTATAATATATAAAGGATTCCAAGTACCGAATTTCCAATCATATTTGTTTGGCACTTTATCACTGGATATTGGTGAGTTATGTAGAAACCATTGCCTCCTTCCCGCTGTACTTGTTTATTGTCAAAATACTGTTCTGTCATTTCAGCCTGTTTAGAGGAGCAGAAAATAATGAATATTAATATGTAAATAGCCTAAATAGCTGAAAATCTGTACACTGAAATTGTTAGATAAATAGCTAACATACATTGAGTCCAAATACTTCATCATGGCATGGCGTACTCCGCAAATACCATGATATTGTGAGGTCTACAGGTGTGTCGCATGTTTCAGTAAGCCCTGAAACATACAAACAGATAAAACATGATACACCTACTGATGCAGTAAATGATTATTCCTGAAACATTTAACATTGACAAAGAAAATGTGCACATAAAATGTATACTTACACTTCATCTCAATAAAAGTGCCATTGAACATTGTCTTAGGAAAATAGAAGTATTTTTGCTTCTTTATAAGATCCTGAAAAAGACAAAATAATTTACACACGTATACATTTAGTGAAACTATGTGAATTAGTATATACTAATTAATTAGCATTACCATATGTGTTGATAATGATCATTTTACAATGTTAAGTATTGTCCTACATTAGGGCACAACATGATTACTGCACTGATCATTAGTTACTGTCTGTTTAGTACAGATCACAAGGTAGGGAGCATGATTAAGAAACCGGTCAGTACTGGTCTGAACTCTTAACACACAGCTATTCTGTTTAGTCTGGCACATATTAATAAAAACAACACCCCAGTGTACATATATGCTTACTGTTAGAGGGTATTGTGCTTTGAAAGACAATAAGCTGTCAGTGTCTACAAAGTGCACTAGCGTCGAGATTTCACTTTAGCATGGATGATGCACTTACGCTGTCCACTTTCAGGATCCATTTGCCCGGCTCAGATATTGCGATCAGCGGCCGAATCAATACCAAATGAAGAATAGCGACAATGAATATTCCTCTTATTCTTGTCGATACCAAAGACTCGGTCGTGACGGTCGCCATTGCTATAAGGAAGCAGTTGACGTGACAACTTCTGCGCGACCTGCTCACTTCCCTATGCGGCGCTACATCCTGTTTGACGTCACTTGGTGGGCGGGGTTGATTGTTTATTCTTTCACACTCTACTGAAGATTATTTCAGAAATATTAATAGAAATATATTAATAGAAAACTATATTAATAGAAAACTATATTAATAGAAAACTATATTAATAGAAAACTATGATATAAATTTGATGTGCGTTTCCATAATTAGAATGCTTATTTGGAATGCTTATATATACTCAATTAAGTATGTATTTGAACACAAATTGTATTTTAACAATTGCCACCACAAGAATGACCCAAATGATAAACATGCTATCCTGCTTTTCTAAAATAATGTTGGTGTTAGAGGTTCTTAAATTACTGGTCACAGCAAAGCCAAAAGTTGTTATTTATGTAAAATAAATGAATAAATAAGAAAAATTATTTTCCATGCATTGTGATTAATTACATTAAGTATATTTTAGTTAATTTTATTCAGTTGTATTACCAAAGTTTCTTTCAATACCTATGCGGTCTTTGATTATACAAGCAGTTCCTCTGCTACTGCAGTTCATGGCACTCGACAGGTTTTAGGACCCTGAGATTGACAGATCAGCAGACAGGGTGTGGAGCGCATCAAGAAACTGCCTTTTGGGAAACAGGTTTTACTTTTCTGTTTACCTGAGGTGCGGATCATCTCTTTCCCTATTGCTTTTCACTGGATCTCTTCAACAGCTTTGTTCTAGTAAGTTCGTTGACTTTTAACGGTGATACATTTGCTAGTTTCTGATGTGCGTCACGATTAAATCACAACGGCCTGAAACAGAATAAAGTGTAACTGTATTATTTACTTGTTTACTTCATAATGAACGTCCAGCGTAAACGTCATATGCGGTATTATTTAAACAAAGACGACTAAATTAGGTAAAGTATTTATGAATGCTTACATAGGCAGTGAGATAAACGGCATGGTTTGTGTTATCCAGTGTCATACTCATACAAATACGTGTGGTTATGGCAACCATAGTTCCCGACAATGTACTGTAGTTTTCCTGTAATAAGCCTGCAGTGACCTTTTACAGTATATTATAATTGTTTGTGCTTGCAGTTGTTTTAATGACAAGAATTATATCTTTGAGTCAAAATCTTGATCATATTTGTTTTACAATTTTCTAGATAATTTCTTTAGTGCCTTATTAAGAGTGCTCAATATGAATTTGGCTAAAAAACTTATTGGAGGGATCCTGGATGTTGTAAGGTAAGCCACCTGCCAATGTAAATTTTACATATAATAACTTTCAAGTCTGTATTACTTACGTTTTCTGCAATTCCTCAATGGCATTTCTTTGTAATTTTTTGCTTTCATATTTGCATCATAGCAACATCGATCCAGCACAGTTTGTTCCATCTGACCCTGTAAGTTTGTGTATAACTATTTTATTATAACAGTGGTGATGTTTGAAAGTATAAACCATTGGCATCATCTTAGTAAAGCACATCCTGGAAGTCATATAGAGTGGTTCATTGATTATTTCCTTTGTGTATAAAATGTTTAATGCACTTCTCATTGTACTCATGCTGTTGGTTTCAGCCACCTCCCAAAAGACCACTGGCATATTCTAATCCAAATGAAACCGATGAGGAGAGACAGTTTCGCAAAGTATTTCAACAACTTGCAGGAGAAGTGAGTACGCTCTAACTGACTATACTGTCGCCTCTTTTATTTATCTTTTGTTTTTGATTCATTCATTTTCAACTAAGCAGTGTCTGCACCAAAATATATTTACTATCAGGGCTGGTCCATATAAGTGAATGCTGGTGCAGTTTAAATCCCACCAAGATCATACAAACACAGCCTGGTTTACATCCAGTTCCTAAATCACTTTCCCTACTTTTTGGGGGATATTTTCCATCCTAAGATCTGAAACTATCCCCTTTTCCCCTGCATAGCATTAAGATATTTAAGGTATCTGAGAATGGTTTAAAGTCAGAAACTGGCACGTTAAGGCATTGTCTACATTCCATTACTTTGCTCCACCCAGTATACTTGTAGCTTTCTCTCTGATCTCAGCACAGTTTATTGACACACAACATTCAAAGTTTCTAATCTCAGAACAGACAATGGGGTGTGGCTTTGTGTGAGTAAAACTGCAGTATTTCTTGTCTCTGAATCCAGAGGCAATAAGCATGACTGGCTCTTCCTCTTTTCTGCATTCCTTTCATTGTGATGGAGGTTGTCCCGCCTGGTTTGTGTTGAGTCATAGAGGGGTGTGGAAACATGCTTTACTGGAGTGTTGGAGTCATTAGTTGGAGTGGGTTCCCTTTTAGATTTAAAGAGATACTTCCCTGTTATATTACAGAAACTTGAGCATTTTTAACAAAAAAAAAATATTTCCATTCAAAATATTAAAGTGGAGATGCACACTGTAATGGAATGATATTTAGTGATGCTTCACTAAAAAAATTAAATTATATATTATGGATTACATAAATAAGGAATGAAAATGCAATTACTATGTCTTAGTACTTGGATACTTTTTGTGCTAGTACACACTCCAAAATATGTACTTTTCCATCACTAAAAAATAAATACTTATTGCATAGTATACGGATTTAGCAATGTTGTTGTTTACTCTAATAAAATCTGGTTGAGTGGAATACATTCTTTGAGCAGACACCTGTATTTTCTAATACAAAAATTGTTTAAAACTTGTGCTGTTTCTAAGCCTATTGTAAAGGAGAGAGAATAAGTTCTTATGTCATGAATTAAATTAAATGAATTTTCTTATTATAGGACATGGAGGTAAGCCCTAATGAACTGATGAATATTCTTAACAAGATCATCTCCAAACGTGAGTCCTTTAATCCAACAAATCAAGATCCATTCTCTCTACATAGCACGAATAAGCCATGATGTCAAAGATGCTAATAAGATGATCACTTTTTCTATTCTCCAGATGGCAATCTAAAGACAGATGGTTTCACTATTGAGTCCTGCAGGAGCATGGTGGCAGTGATGGATGTATCCTTCAATACAATGTTGAAAGAGGGGGGCTGGGATTGTCATTTTTGTGCATTAAGTGACTAAGTGCTGATTCATTGATTTTTGCCTTAACCATTTACTCTCAGAGCGACAGCACTGGAAAGCTAGGCTTTGAGGAATTCAAGTATCTTTGGAATAATATCAAGAGGTGGCAGGTAAAAGTTTTCTGTTTATTTTTAAAGGTTTGCAAAACAGACTACCTCTGTTCTATGAATACATAATTTAATGAGCTTCCTGCTTCACCATACAGACGTCTTTTTGTATGTCATTAAAGCTGAGTTTCTAAACAACCTGTCCTTGTTAAATCCAGGCCATTTACAAGTCTTATGATGCAGACCGTTCTGGTGCGATTGGGTCTTCTGAGCTGCCTGGAGCTTTTAAAGCAGCAGGTGAGTAGTGTTGCCATGCTCAAATACTGGCTATGGAGCTATAACAGCACTCAATTAAACCTATTTATTTGTATAAAAAAATGCTTATACTACCTAAAATATGTAACCTCATATGTTAAAGGCTTGTTGATGTGAAGATTATGGAATAAGTTTTGAGTAGATATTGATTGATTTGTCATTGTTCTAATTTGAAAATGTTCTTTCCCTCTTTTGTCTAGGATTTCCACTTAATGACCAGCTTTTCCAGATGATTACCCGAAGATACAGTGATCATGAGGGGAACATGGACTTTGACAATTTCATTGGGTGTCTTGTGCGTCTAGATGCTATGTGCCGTAAGTCAACCACCTATTTTACTTTCTTCATCCTTTCCTCTGCCTTCATATACTACACTTCTAGTAGATCTGAGATTTGGCTAATGTAGCTTGATGTGCCACTTGGGTTACGTACATTCACAGGTGCCTTCAAGACACTTGACAAGGACAACAATGGCACCATTAAAGTTAACGTTCAAGAGGTATGTAAACCACAAATTTAACCTATTATATTTTTATTACATTTGATAATTCAGCTGTAATTATCGCAAGGCTCATTATTAGCTTTTTGTAAGATTTATTTTGTCTTTTTTATGTTGTCCACAGTGGTTGCAGCTGACTATGTACTCCTAAATGAACAAGAATATGCTACATCATCTTAGATTCTACTGTCTGTTCGCAGCATATCATTGTCATTTTCGTAACATGCCTTATTGTTTTATTGTTAGATAAAGAGCATGAAATAAACATATGCTGCCCTGACACTAGGTGGCAGCTTTGTTGCAGCAAGATAGACATTTGCCCTCCAAATGTTTAGTGTACCCCATATTTTATTCCAATGCAATTATGCTGTCTTATTTTATTCAATAACCATCATAATTGTACAGAGTTAATTAAACCAAATACTAAAAATGCATGCTTATATTTTTGAGATGATATCTATTAAGAACATCCCAGAAGCATACATGTTATTCACTGAGGACATGAATAAACTGTCAGCTTTGAAGTGCCTTTTATTACGCTGACGCACAATAAATATTATTTGTTCTGGACATACAAAAGCAGATCTTCACTCATTACGTGTGCAAACACCGGTTGCCCTGAGCAACGCAAGCTATTCTCATCAGGGAGCGGGATGAACTTACGTATGACTGACAGTTACAATAGCCAATTAAAAGGTCCAGCGCAAGATAAGGAATACTGTAGTGACCAATAGGATGACAGGTCTGAGCAAAGGGGCGTGGTCTGAGAGTTACCTGGGATGAAGATAACTGGCTGCCGTGTAGATGATGCTGATATCAGATCAATGAGGAAACACAGGTGTTAAGCGCAACTGGGCGAACAACGGCTTTTGTTTTTGCGCCATCCTCTGGGGAAGTCAGAGCTTAAACGTGTACTTTCCGTCGTACGGTAAGTTTTGACGCATTAATCATCTTTAAAAGTTGCTTAAGCGTTTTTATATTAGTAGTTTTGCAGGTTTTGCTTTGAATGTTGAGAATTTAACCGGGTTTATAGAGCATTGTATTAGCTGTGGCACATACGGATTTGTTTGATCAGTTTCATAAGCTTTAGATGATTTATAAGCTTCCACAAATGTTCCACAAAAGTTCCATTTGTTTCCACAAAAGTTTCATTTGACATTATTCAGGGATTATTCAAGTTAAATCAGTTAAAAACTAGTCAAACCAACTGTATTCCTTTATTAAACAAAATTTTCTTTGATAAATAATACAAATCTGATACATTAATGCTTAAGGTCAATTTCTTAAAGTCATAATTTGTCAATATGAATTGCTCTTCTTAACTTCTTAACGATCGAAAATAAACTTTCTTTTGAGCTTGGAAATACAAATTAGTGCTCCTACGTTTGGACAGCAGTCCCTTATCGATGAACAGATTAGATCATGTTTTTAAACTTTGGTTTTAAACCCATGGGCAAAATTGTCGAATATATTATACATTGAGTTGCTGTGCATTGTGTGGAATGATCAATTCATCTTAACCTTTTCAGGGGAAGTCATTTGACATTATCAAGTGTTACATATGATAAATCAATATTAGTATGTCCTGCCTCCTTTGCATAAGGCAGACTACATCAAAGAACAGTAGGGTCTGTACTAGACTAATTAGTGCCAGTAATAAAAAACAGAAAGAATAGGATAAAATCCATGTATGAATCTATTTTAATGTTTTAAAACATTCTTTTTATATAAACGTGATTTTCTGGTTCCTATGAGGGAAAAACTACTTTTATACTGTTTGGCAACAAGTGTCTGTGTTTAATGTTGTGTTCCTTTCCAAATATTTTTTAAACTTTTCAACTTTACAGGTTTATCTATTGCCTGTTAGTGATATGTTTTGCATGAACTTTAATTAGTATATTTTAATTGGCATGAACTTTAATTAGTGATATGTTAAATGTGCTAGCCCACAGTTTCTAGCTATTATTACAATCCCTGTTTTTCTGCCTAATATAATTTTATAATTTAACCATTTGTATACCATTACAGTTAGGATGAAGGTACATGATTTAATGGTCAGCATATGTTCAAAAGCTTCTTACAAGCTATCATCTGCAAATTGCTATGGTAAAACAGACATCAGCAAGATGTATAATTATAATGTATCTAAAACTGAAAATTGGTGTGTTTACCATCCAAGTGTCTTTGCATATAGAATCAAAAAATCATAGACTATTAATAAGCTTATGATGTACTAATTAAAACTGCCCATAGAGGCGTAATCTCTTTCCTCTGAGGAAATTGTGTTTGTGTGTGTGTGTGACAAGTTCTGTCAGAGTACTGAACAATGATTAATGGGTTTGTGTCCAAAGGATACTGAATGAATGATGCCAGTAAAACCATACACAGTATGTATAGTATTATTCAGCTTCCTAAAAGTTCTCTCAACGCAAATAACAAAACTTTTGCAAAAAACAAATCACACTGCTTTGTTTAAAAAAGCTATGCGCCTGCTTTTTACAAAAGAAAGGTGTGAAAGACATTTTGACAACTTAAACACGCCCTCCAAAGATGTTTGTTCCAGGATTGGTTAAGATTTGTGAAGCTGTATAATTTTCCACCCTGATGCTCAGAATGCGTGCTAATTTTAAGATATACCTAGCAATTAATGAATAATGGTTTCAGTGTTGCATAAGAGGGTTTGCTCACATTAGATTTTATGCAAACAATTTCATCAAGCTTTGCTGCGCTCTTTGCCATCGTAGACCAATTATTGCTGTCAATCTGATGCATGCTGAGTTTATAAAGCCTTTGCTCTAAGAATAACTGTCCTCCCCCCTGCTGCAGTACTCAGCTGGTATGGCTGCTGATTCCACAATGAGGTCTGAAGTGGAGGAGCTGCAGAAGAGAGCCAATCAGGTGACAGATGAGGTAATGCCATCAACAAACATGTTAAAAGTAGGAAACTTTCAGATTGAGGTGTTGATTCTTCAGCTAACAGTGTGTGCCCTGTTGTTCATGTTTTGATGACATTGCACAACCCCGACTCATCACAGTACAGCCTGTTGATGACATCAAACATTTTCCCTGTTCTCCTGTTAAGGTTGCTACCGGTATATCTTATCCCCATGGTACATAGCAACTAGGATGATGACGCTAAACACATTATACATGCACTTGCAGGATGAGTCCAATTGTAACTGAGTGATGCAAATCATTGCCTGATTTTCCGCTAGCTGTTAAATAATAACAGCAGGTGGCTTTAGATTGGCATGCTGAACTTGCTAAACAGTAGGCTTGAATAAATACTTTTCAGGTGACATTATGCTTTGAATTTGTCTTTGAAATCATTTTTTTCCTTTTTACCTCCATCAGTCTCTGGAGATCACCAGAAACATGAAGCTTCTGTTAGAGGAGGTGAGAATAGAAAAGTACTGGAAACTGCAATGACATCATGTGAAAAGTGCAGGATCTGCAATAAACATCTCCAACACTAAATGTTATTTAAACCTGGAAATGAACAGATTTTTAAAATCAATAGGTTTCTACTTCGATGCACTCTCAAACTAGTTTTTTACCTCTCTTTTTTACCTCTTAACAGAGTAAAGATGCAGGAATCAGGACACTGGTTATGCTGGATGAGCAGGGAGGTAATGAGTTATTTCCATACATAGTGTATTACAGATTAAATAAATACAAAACATACAGCAGGCTGTTAACAAACATATTACTTGTAAATGCATCATTTGGTGTTCAACCACTGAATGTGAATTGTGAATTAGCAATTGCATCTGTATGACAGGTAGCTATTATCTCTATGCTAATGACACAGAGTATGCACAATTGTGCATCAAGATGCCAATGAGCTATGTGGGAGTACAGCCCTTGTGTTCTTCCTCTTCTGTTATTTACTTATTTCTTCAGCACAACATATAAAAATATACTTGTATATGATTTTGTACATATGCAAAAATGTACCTTGTATATGTTTGCTTGTGCATGCTCGCATATATCTACCCCTTTCAATTCCCCCTTCCTATTGCCATCCTACTCCATCTCCCCCGCATGGGCAGAACAACTGGATCGCATAGAAGAGGGCTTGGATCAGATCAACAAGGACATGAAGGAGGCTGAGAAAAATCTCACTGACATGGCCAGGTGCTGCGGTCTGTGCATCTGGCCATGTACAAAGTAGGTCTCCTCCCAGACACCTGAGCCATGGCTGGGCTTGGGAGTCAGCTATCAAGCTGTCAATCATGTCACCTCTCTGCCCATGCCTCTGTCCCATCATAAAACCTGTCCTGCTTTAAAGATGCTTTAGATTTGTCCTTTTGTGATTGGGGGCTAGTTATGTGAGCAGGGGTTTGGTAAACTACTTGCAGTACACTGTGAATACAGATTAAATACAGAAATTGTTCACAACCTTTGCTCACATAACAGTTGCCAATGTTTTTTTAAACAACGTACTTCAGATATTTTTAAGTTATATTTGTTTAGTTTTGTCATTTTGTGCTGCCGTAGATATTTAGTTGCTTGTGGCTCTTGCTGAGAAAACTGTTGTTGTGTTTTTATCTTATCCCTGTACTTTAACCCCTGAAACCTCCATACTCTGTGATCCCACCTTCCGTCATCCAGAGCAGCTGGAGCGGATTGAGGAAGGGCTGGACCAGATCAACCAGGACATGAGGGAAGCTGAAAAAAACCTTACAGATCTGGGCAAATGCTGCGGTCTGTGCTCCTGTGATAAGTATGTGATGTGATGGAGGGGCTCGGCTTTCAGGGGCATGTATGTGTGCTTGCATGGAAACTTGCATGTTTCAGTCATTTTGTGCCAAATGATTTCTCGCTTGAACTCACAAAATCACAGCTTATATTTTAGACATTATTTAAGAAAAGAAAATGTGCTTGAGAAAACATCGTAAGTCACATAAACAAACCACTGACTTCTGTACCATGAAAATCTTCACCACTGCACGAAACTACAGAAATGAGGTTGAAACAACTCCAACCAAATAATAAACACTGTGATTCTTGTGTGGTTCATTCATAATTGTGTCCTTAGCGGTCAGTGTTGAATCTAATTATCATATGCATTACAGCCTACATTCACAACTTTATCAAGGTTGGTGGTTACTGTGGACAGATACGACTAATTTTGTCAACACTTTCACAGGCTGAAAGACTTTGAAGCAAGTGGGGCCTATAAGAAAGTGTGGGGTAATAATCAGGATGGGGTGGTGTCTAGCCAGCCCTCGTCCCGTGTGGTGGATGAGAGGGAGAAGATGACCATGAGTGGTGGATACATTAGAAGGTTCTAGATGTTCTAGATTTTTTACAGTACAGACATAACATAAAGAAATTCGTCAGATTAAATGTGAATGAGAAACATGCAGTTATTTATTAGTCTGTGTGTCTTTAAATGTTGTGTACTTCTGTTCAATAGAGTGACGAATGATGCTAGGGAGGACGAAATGGAGGAAAACTTGGCCCAGGTAGACAGTATCCTTGGCAACCTCAGAAGCATGGCACTTGACATGGGCAATGAAATCGACACTCAAAACGTCCAGATAGAACGCATACAGAGCAAGGTCAGTGTCTGGAATGGGATCATTTTTTTGTTAAACAGAAATGATGATTTTACCAAGAGCATCTAAAGTTTATATTAATGTTGTATTTGGGCAGTTTTTATTAATGGCTCTTTTTCATGTATTCTTTTTTGCAGGCTGTGGTTAATGAATCCCGGATAAACGAGGCCAATCAGAGGGCCACAAAGCTAATATCAAGATAAAAACAAAATACTAGATTTCTCATAAATGTTTACAATCTTGTGTAGGAAATTGTGCACTTTGAGACGAGAAGGAAAAACTGAATGAATTCTTATATACTGTCACTACTTTGCCTTGTCCTGTGCTGTAATTAAGCATGTATTGTACATAAAACCACTATTATATTTTAGACTTTTTAAGCCTGCAGAACACATCATCATTGATGATAAATGCCCACTTTACTCTTACAAAACAGTGTCTTAAAGTTGTATCGGTAAACATTTGTTTGTCTGCTTCAAGTAACCTTCATAAATAAATAAATCTTTATAAATTGTTTTTTTTTATTCAGAAAACATCTGCTTTGTGTGCCACTTGCAGTTTCTTTACAAATGGTCATATTTAAAAATACTGCCTATCAATATTTTAATAGTTTTTTTAAAAAAAAACCATCGCTTCACCTCACACATCCTTGAGTTTAATCAAACACTCCTAAATAGTTCAGAACGTAGACAGCTATTCGATTTTCAGAGTCGTTTCTAAAGGAGTCTCACTACACCCACCTACAGGTTAACATTTCAATTACAACGCCACTCCTTCCCTGCTTTGAGAGAGAAGCTCAAAATGGTGGCGAGTTTGTTCATGGCAGTTTATTAGTGAATTGTATGAATGCATCTTTTACAGATATCCAAACATCAGGTTTTATTTTCCAACCGCTCAATCTTCTTCCTTATATATGTATATTATTGTCAAGGGGATGTACTTCAGTTGAGCTACAGCTCGACAGATAAAAGACAGATAAAGGCATAAATCAGAATAAAGGCCTAAATCAGAAAATAATACAATGATGATAATATTATATTACTATTATTCTATACTAATACTACTGCATTCAAATGCAATGCATCCTTTTGCTAAACATTTGATGTTTAGAATTATTGTAGTATATCCAAAATTACACTAGTTTTACCAAAACACCTCTTTTGCTACCACAGTCTATTTAGACAATACAACGTTGTATGTTACTCAATATATTAAATTTTTAAATGCGTAAAAAATCAACTAACATATTTTACGCGTTATGTTCTGCCTAAATTTAGTAATTTTGAAATGTAAATGAAATAGTTTGGATTGGGCCAGTGTTTCTGAGAACAGTTAGGACTGCTTTCATACAGGCACAGGGCAGGATTACTATAGAATGTTGGCGAACTATCGTTGCGCAGGGGAAAAACACGTAAGCTGAGTCTGCGCGACGCAGGGGATCACTGCCTGCGAACTTTATCGGGCAAGACTACAGCGACAAATCCTGGGACACATTCGGCCGTACTGTAGGTAATTACACATTAATCTTTAACAAACATCAATACCAAGAAAGTTCGTAAGGGGTCCGTTTTCACCTCAACGCTCAACGATTTAATATTTGCGTAAAAGTCGTCTACGAAAAGCGTGCATACTCCCTTTTCCACTAGGCTTGCTAGCTATAAACACACATCTGTCTGCGCATCCATATGGAGTGCGTGCTTATTACGAGAAATTAGTCTCTGTTTACGCGTAAAAGTGTGTTATATACGCGCACAAATGTGTTATCCGTATTTACACGTACGCGTATTTGCCAAAACGAAAGCACGCACGAGATATGCGCTGTGTCCGCGATGGCGCTCGCCCGAGTCTCTGTTGCTCTATTGCTCTCACGATAAGACAGGAAAACAACAAAGAAACAGGAAGCATATGGGCACACCGGCGAGGCTGTGTGAGATCACGCCGCAATTAGCTGTAACAGTTAATTTAAAGTAAAAGGAGCCTGAAAATGTGCATCTTTCTTTTCCAGACGTCTGCCTGTGCCTGTTCTGTCCTTTTAAAGGGCACGCAACAATATTGACACTGTGTTTTTATTATGTCTGAGAATATTATCTAATTTTCAGTTTTTAGAATTGTCCCTTAAATTATTTATCAATGTAGAAGAATACAGAATAAAAGCCTTTTAAGACATTTATATAATGTATAAATACGTTTACATCAAATAATGTTTGTCTGTAATCTGATGATAAAGGTGATAATCTTTTTTTAAATACACAGCATACTGATATTTTTTACCCAAACACTCACAAAGAAATCTATGCGTTATTTGAACCTGTGTGTTTTATATATTTTAATATATCAGATTTCTGTATGGGAATTGTTGATCCGGTATGTTGTAAATACTTACCAAATAGACTGCCATTTAAACACCATGTTACAAAAGACAAACTTCATTTAGATGTGTTCCTGTTGCTCAATTGGTAACACATTACATTAACAATTCAAAAGGCATGGATTCGATCTCAGGGAACATACATACTGATAAAATATATAGATTGAATGCATTGTAAGTTGCTTTGGATAAAAGCATCTGCCAAATGCATTAATGTAAATGAATAAATATAGAGTGTTTGGGAAAATGATATTTGTTTAAAGGTAAACTAAGAATTTAAAACCTAATAGATTTTTACAGTTTGATTACAGCCTTTATCTTTGCAAGAGGTAATAATTCATTGAATGCTCCTTGGCAAACAAAATATAATTTAGATTTTTTTTATTTTTCAGCCAAGCTATCCTTTTGATGGATGTTATGTAGAAGCCCTGGTTGTGATTGGAAACCACACTGAAAGGGTTGCGAAAAGCAGAGGAGGATGTCGGGGTTCCTACCATACCACTACAGGGGGCCAGATGGCAGTTTGATGCGGTTTAAGAAAAGAAAGTCACGGTTCACAGTCCAGGAGGTTGAGCTGCTCCTCAGTGAGGTGCAGAAAAAACGGCACATTCTAGTTGGTAAGATGTTTTGACACTCACATCAGCCTTTTTTTGTGCCTTGTGGAATTTAGTTAATGGATCTTATTTCTACCCTTGCTCTCAAAGTCTAATAAACTCATGTCTGGAACAGGAAAGTTTACCAGAACCATTTCAAAGGATCTAAAACACCGTACGTGGGCTGCTGTGACGGCACGTATCAACGAGGTCAGCGAGTGTCACAGAGAGATCATAGAAGTCATCAAAAAATGGGCCGACCTCAAGTGTGATGTCAAGCGGAGAGTGGCAGCCATGAGGGCATCAGGAGCCACGGCTGCCCATATTGCCCAGCAGCTGTCGCCTGTGGAAGCCATGGTGCACCAGATCCTTCAGATGTCTAACTTGTCCAACAAAAACACAACAGCTTTGACAATTGAGGACCAAGGGGATGATGACAATGAGGATAGTCTAGATGTCTCTAAGATGCCTCATAGCTCGTCAGGCACGGCAAATGGCATGCCTCCTTCATTTGGTTTAGAAATGCCACCTCCTATGCACACTAGGATCCCAGGCAAAAAATATATGGCGCCACCTGCTGCAGATGTGATGTTTAGCTGTGAGTTATTTTCCAAATTTTAATTTTGGTTGGATTCATTTAAGGGGTTTAATTACTGCATGTCTAGTTTATATTAGATTGTGTGAAAAATAATCAGTTGGTTAATGATTTTGAAATGTGTTAGATCAATCAGCAGTCCCTACGGACCTCCAGACAGACACGTCAGAAACAGAAGGTATGACAAAACATACGAACACTTTCTATAAATTCTTTGATTCTTGTACTATTTAGAATATACATTATATGATACTTTTTGTATCTGATCAAAGCATTAACTTGTTTTTACCTTCCAGACAGTATCATGCCATTTATTGACCCAGGAAACCAAGAACATCAGAATACTGTCAATATCCCTGCGTTGCTCAGCCATCCCAGTGCTGAGAAGAGCAATATGCGAGAGAAACCTAATCACAACGCGTTCAACGGCCGTCGAGCTGCACGTGTTGCAACCCTTACTCCGCCTTCTGGGGCCTCGTCATCACATTCAATTCCAGCTCCGCCTCCTCCCCGACCAGCTCCTGTGGATCAACACAGTCTGCAGGAGCATTTAGCCCAGAGTGCCTCACACAGCCTGCAGGAGCAGCAGGCCACAACATTGCTGATAGGGTCACTTTCTCGCTCACTTGAGTCACTTGCAGAGTCAGTGCAACGATTAGTCCACACCCAGAAGCAGTTTTCACGTGACACCTTACAGCTGCAGCGTGATACGCTCCATGTCCTGCGTGACTTCTCCTCCAGCGCCTTGACTCTCCTGCAAGACAAAAGCAATGGCCATCCATAATGTGTGACCAATCAGCAGAAGTTTTCTGTCTATGCTATTTATAACTAATACTGAGAGAAAGTTATAAAAACGGTAAATGCAGATAACACAGAAAATCAGTGATGTGATCTTAAAAATATTGTGACACTACAGTTTATTGTAGTTTTACTTTAAATCTTTTTGAAAATCATAGCGATAATAGGATGGGATTAAGAAGAGTTTTATCTAATTTATATGATAATCAATATAAAATGCATTATGAGTCAAAATAAGGCCTAGGTGATGTAGGTTCTTTGAGTTCCTAGCTGGTACCTACTGAATATTTCAGTTGATGGCTGGACCACATAGACTGTTTTAGATCAATTATATACATTTACATAGTTATTTAAAATTGGCAAAATATTATTTAGAAATTAACAGGTAATTATATGTGTGGTGCTGTTTATAATATTGTGTTTGTTTCTCCACATTTCATTTTAAAAGCAATTACTGGCTGAAGAGTTGCTCAACACACCTGCTGTAAATGTTTAGATCTACTCTAAATCTGTTGTGTAGTGTCTATTCATTTTTTTGTTGTTGTTTCTATAACTTGAATTTTCAATTACTTATTGTAGTGTGTTACTTTGCCTTCTGGTTGAATTTTAAATGATTTTTGAGTTCTGAAATTTATGAAGGTGCACTACTCTAAACGCTGTCCCATAGATCTTTTCATAAATCTTCCAGAAATGAAAAGTCAGCACACTGTCTAACAATGTCTCCTAGTTTAAAACCCTGTGTGAAAGAAAAATAAACACATAATTAAAAATACTACATGATGTCATGAATATAGAGTTGTACGTTGCGATATATAGAGTTGTAAGATAAAATCGTTTTTTTCAACGGACAACAAAGGTTAAGAACGCTTATGACATAGTGTGACTAAATGTTTTGATTTTTACACTTTACTCGACTAATCCAAACACACAATGTGCAATCGGATGCTTGTAGATTATCCACTAGATGTCAGTCTTGCACTTTTGTATTTGTTGTGCAGGTGTAATCTTGGTTTTTTTTAAGTAAATGGCTATGCGGTTTAATAATTATTGTAGTAATTTGTTATTGAAATGTAAAAATGTCGATAAATAATAGACACATTTAAATGGGGTTTTCATTAACAAATAAAATCTTTTATTGGGCTGACGTTTCAAACCAATGAGCTTCACCTAAACGTAAGACACGCCCTCTCGGTCTTAGATTAACTGTGATTGGACAGTGTGACTGTATGAGAAAATTTATCGGGAACTTTACATGGTCTTCTTTGTCATTACATCTAAAGCGAGCACTTTATTGTATTTAAAAGTATATATATTTTAATTTTACATTAAAGAATGTATGAACCCAGACACGCAGACGTAACATCTAGGACGGTAAGCACAGTTGGTTAAGTTACACTTCCTGAAATTGGAGTTTGGGTTTCAGTAAATTCACATTTGCTCAGGTTGACACGAAAACATTTGCTGTCCTTGTAATGAAGAATGCTTCAACTGGTTAGTCAAATTAAGTAATGGCAATCATAATGTTCGTTTATCTGCAATGTTATGCGTCGCTACACCCACCTGTGTACAAAAGCCGTTTGGTTATGCTCAGGGCTACCTGTTACTAAAAGAACTTCCCATTATTGAACGTTTTAAATGAAATCCCATTATTTACATTAGTTTCTTGTCGTATGAGTGGTTTGACAGACACCGTGACTCTGAAGTATTCATATCCATGCTTATTCTTATTGTCGTGTCACAGCCTGAGTAAAAGGTAGTCTTTGATTCTGACATCAAGCTGGATAACAATGCAATCCTGACTGAAACTCTGCCATCTTGTGGTCAACTTTCTGAATGGTTAGTCTTTTTTATTTGTACAGGAGTCCTGTGTTACCTGGGTGATGGCCAGCTGGATCTGTATTTCATACCATAGTATTCAATTGTGGACTTTAGTAGTTCTCAATATCTTGTAGTCAATGTTTATGCACCTCCAACAAATGCTTCTTAATTTATTTCTTGCTATCTTTATTTTGAAAGTTTGTCCAGATTTAACATATAGAAACATCATACTGTATGATGTAGAAAATCACATAAAGGTAACCCTAAACAGTAGTGTATATGAACTGTACACACATCCCACCTATTTAACATTTTAGTATTAATTATTTTACTCTGCACCGGAGTTACTTCTATTTTATTTAATATGTAATGATTTTATATTTTTGTCATTTGTGATGGTGATGTCATCCTGTTATTTGTCATCACTGAGTTTCCAGTTATGCTCCCAGCAGCGCTGTAAGATAAATCACACTTTAATTTATCATAAAATGCATAGATTTAAAAGTGCCACTGGTAGTGCACCAAGTATTTTTTATACTTACATGCTTAGTTCTGCTTGCACCAGCTTGCTTTATTGTAACATTGTGTTCAGATGTTTATGTAATTCACATTTTTTCTTTGAAAAAACAAAAAAACATAAATTATAATTAAACAATATGTACAGTAAATCATATTTATCCAAAAATGTTGACTGTTCTAAGTGTTGATATTTAACCTGAGGTTGCACTAGTACAAAACATGATTCTTCATTGTTACCAGTACCTCATGCCATTCAAGAGTCTTTATGGGAAGTGCCAGATGACAGAATTTACAGGTGCTTATTTTATCTCTCTCCATGTATTTGTCTCCCTTTGCCTTATGAAACTTTAAGAAAGAGAAGTCTGCAGTGTCTCGAGGACTGATTCTTTCAGTTTCTAGGTCTTCGTAAAGATCCACATTCTTGCTTTTCACAAACTGTAAGGACTGTTTGCACTCCAGCTAGTTAAAATATATGTTTATATATATATATATAAAAGATTTTGTTAATGGTCATAATAACAAAATACTTCTAATACCAATTTATATATTCATATTTTAAATACATTTTTCATTTACCTCATGCTCCTCAATGTTGTCTAAAGGAATGGACTTGAGACATTTCCAACATGTTGAGATGAACTGCTCTAGAAATACATGACATACTGTATCAATATTTTACAATCAACAGCCAAATACCAAATAATGTGGTTAAATCACTTTTTATTTATGACAGTGAGCACTCTTTGGATACCTTTTTGAACTATATTAAATTATATTAATAACGTTTGTGTCAATCACTAACCATCAGATTCATCATCTTCAGATTGAGGGTCTTTCGTTGTTAGTGGGGTTTTAGAGCAGTCCTGAGCATGTTGGAGCTGGTGTTGAAATTGGACGTAACGCCCACAGTCAGAGCAGAGCGATGTGCGACTCCCACAGGACAAGCTGTGCTTCAACAGACTGCTCAGAGGCAGCTCTAGCTCACAATACTCACAGCTCTGTAGCCGCTCTGGGCATTCATCTGTCTAAAATAGAAATTCATAGGAAATGGATACAGAGAGATGGGAGAGAGGACACACATGGAGAGGGTGAGATCTCAGACATAAAATGTCACACTACTGACAAGTCCTTTTTTAGAAAAGAGAGCTCAAGCGTGTGATGTTCTTATGAGGTGTAAGGTTAAAAGTTTACCTCGTGGTCCAACAGATACCTTCGTTCCATCTTTTTATTGCACATCTGACATTGCACCTAAAAAAAGGACCACAAACATTTCAGAGGTGAACTGAATCATTTTCAGAATGATGAACAAGCTAAAAAAACCATTCAGTTTATCAGTAATCAGATTTCTTTTGACACACAGGAGGCAGATGGAAGTGGTGTGACCTGTGCATGCTGTTCAGCGTTATGGTCCTCCAGCTGATCTCTAGGGATGGAGTCATTACAAACAGGGCACAGGCACAGAAACCTCTGACAGTGCGGTTCATGCAGGTCAAAGTTTGCTTTTGCCACTTCTTTGTTGCTGTGTAAAAACATCAGAAACACTTTAGAGAGACCGAGCGCACCACCCTTGACAGCATTGCACATGCGCGATTTTCTTGTCAATTTGACATGCAAGTAGAAGTAATATACAATATATTAAGAAATTGCAATCTACTTAATAAAGCGTTAGAAGCTGTAACATAACCCTCATGTTAAATAATATAACCCTCATGTTAAATACCACTGAATAAGAAAAATTATTTGTGCCTCGACGGATAGGTTTTACTTTCAGTTTAAATCGCTTTTACATAACAAACGACACAGAAAGTAATCACTTAATAAGTAAAGCTTGTTTTTAAGAAGTGTGTTTTACTCGTTTTCATTGTTGACCCTTTGAATAGACGTCGTGGGAAACAGATGCTGTTGTGATTCGTAAGTTAACAAGCTTGTACATAATAGATCTGTATGTACAAGAAACGCCATCAGACACAAATTTATTTACGGTTCATCATAGAAACACTCACCAGTGAGTACATAAAACCAATTCTTCTGTATCCATAGCTATACGTTAGGGTATGATGACTGGCTGTATTGGGCAGAAACTCTCGCTTTCGCTGAACAGAAAGTGAAAACGAAATTTTCCACCGGCGCAGTGACTACACGTCTTCTGGAGGCTAGCCCGGAAGCTAGCGGCGCTTCTTTCGACAAAAAGCTTATGGATTTTCCCCCGAGGCTTTTTTAAAGCATAAAGGTTTATGATACTTGCACGTTTTGTCTATTAAGATAATAATAACCGCCTTTTTAGGACAGGCTAAAACTTTAAAAACTCACTAGTTAGGCATTACTGGTGTATTATTTTAGCCATAGAATCAAACGTAAAGACATTTACAGTTTGTGTTAATTACAGACCGTATTTCAGGCATTAAATTAAAAACCCATTGACTTTGGGACGATGGTAACTCGCGTCAGTCAGGCAATCTATAGGTGTTTTACTACGTCTCTTATTTGTAAACCTGTGCCGTCATTTAGAAATGCTACCCATTGGTTTTTGTTGGAGTCCAACAAACAGTAACTTTTTATTTTAATTGACAATGATTGCCTGTATTATCATTTGTAAATATTTACAAAGCTTTGCATAGCAACCAGTCTTAGTTGTTGCATAGTAACCTACCACAGGTAGGCTATTTATAGTAGGACCATAGTAACCACAGGTAGAATAATGGATGGATCCTCATTGCCATGGTTACGACAATTTAACTATGATATCCATTAAACAAGCTGAGAAATGTTATAAATACATAGCCTAAACATAGCCTCTAGTTTGAAAATAACCGCAACAGTAACATAAAATATTACAATTATTAGTAATATTAAAATGTATGATTAACTAAAAAGTTACAGTTCATGGTGCACTATTTAAAATAGTTGTTTTTAAAAAGAATGACTTTTGCAGAAAATGCTGGCTGATCTCTAATTTTTAAAATATGAACATAGTGGGTGCAGTTATTAAAATATGGTTTATTTTGTCAAAACGTTCAGATTTTACCCCGTAGTTATTAACAAAACCTGTTGTTTTAATGGGAGTGTTCTCACTCTTATAATCCTAAATCCAGACTCCATGTATTTCAGAGTGAAGTATAGCTAGTGTATTGTATATTGTCAGTGTAAATGCATTGAATTTGGTATGGATCAGTTTAAGGTGTTCAGTGTTTCTGAACTATTTCCCTGAGAGCTTCATGAACCATTAAAGGTTTGACAGAATGCTGAATGGATGTCCCTTGTTGACCCCATTAGCAGATATTCTGTTATATTGACTCTCTTCTTCATGGTTTTATTGAGCGGTTAATTTCGAAAAATGTCCTCAGAATAATTGAACAAGGCTTTTGTATCAAGGCAGGGGGCACAACATTAGTTCCCGGCCGCTGAGACATCAGACATCAGAAGCTAATGGATGTTTGTCAGCAGAAAGTGCACAGGCGCAGACAGATGTGTCACGTCAGGGCAATCATAGTAATTACTGTATTGAGTTTTGCATTTTCACTCTCACCTCAGATGGGTGTGGACAGGGAAATTTGCACAGACTCCTTGATTTTCTAATTCCATCTGTCAGCTGCAATATCTGATCAGAATTGTCAAACATGCACAAGGTTGAACCAGCCCACAGTTCACTATGCTTTACATAAACATGTGATTAAATGAAGTTTAAGGCCTATTTCATTGTATGTAACCTCTTGTTATAAAAGTCCTTGATTCGCCAGTCAACAAACAGCAATTGTGTCCTTAACAAACAGTAAAGATAGGTAGAACAGGAACATATTTGCCCTAATGCAACTGTCACAGAGAGAGAAGTTCTCTTGTTGCATTCCTGATCTCTAAGGTTCTCCTTTATATATATTCTATGTGATTATACTGGAGTTGTTTCTCATCTCTGTAGTATTTTATTGCGCTGGATCAGATCGCATTCAGCTCTTTTAATTGCAGGTTATATGGTTGATCAGAGACATCTCGTCTGTAATGACAATCCGATAAATAATGCATGAAACTTAATATTGTTATATTGCAGTAAAGGGCTCTTATTTCCACCGACAGAGACATTTTGCACTAAAATGGAATTGGGATTGACGACATTATCTAAAACTAATTTCATTAGAATGTAAATTGTGCCTTTTTAAATCTAATTTTATAAGCACATTGTTATTTTATTTAAATAATAAGATCATGAAAGGAATTTAGAGGTGATTTTACTGAAGCGTATTTTATAATTTCATAAATAAACTATGAGCGGATATATTTATTTTTAGAGGGAGGTCACAATTCTGATTGGCTGTGAGGCGTTGCAGTACCATAGGCTCATTTCTAAATCCTGTTAAATGTAGGTTGAACAGAATGGGTTAATAAATGTGGATGCATGTTTAAATTAGCTGTTGTTTTTGGATTAATGCTATATACATATGTTCAGCCAACCAAACCCTCAGGCAGAACTCTAAAGAACATTTCCAAAGAGGGTTACCAAGGCAACCTCAGAAAGTGCACCAATTAGAAGGCGTGCAATGGCTCTTAAAACGCTAAACTGCCAAGAGATTGAAGGAGATTGAGAAAACCGCTTAAAACAGTCAAATGAATGAACCAGGCAATGTTCAACAGGCACTTTCAGTGGACGATTGCATTAACTGCAACTTGACTTTAAGCACACGATATGCTTGAGTTCCTGTGTGTGTGTGTCTTAGTAAAGAAAAGGGTGGGGTTGATCTAGTTTCTCCAGGTTGTGGCATTTCCACAAAACTAATCGATTGCAAAACATATACCCCTTGATGTATGTATGATTTGTTGCTCTTAAATTCAGAATATTGATGTTTTGCTGTTACGTGTGAGTGAGAGTGTGTGTGGCCATTGATCTGATTGGACCACACTGGTGGCCAACTGGATTGACCGCATGATGTTTTATTGGCTAGTGAGGCACTTGTCTACATGTGAAGAGACAAACTGATGCACCGCAAACATCTGAACATCTAAATCTTGATTTTTAAACAGGTTTATGTTCTGCTTGTGTTGCAGGGCTTACAATAATATCTTGAGCTCTTTAAAAAAAGTGTGTGAAATTTTCTACTTTGTATGCATTCAGTGGAGGTGCATCCTTCCACCAAGTTATTAATGCTTTGCCTGTGTGTGTGTATGTGCCATAAATCTTGGGTAAGGATGGCTTTGTATGTCTGGAAATTATCTGCACCCCCTCACAAATCCATCATAGTCTGAGCATATTCACTACCATAGCAACTACTACAACTACAACCTGCATTCTTAAACACACATTCTCTCTCTCTCTCTCTCTCTCTCTCTCTCTCTCTCTCTCTCTCTCTCTCTCTCTCTCTCTCTCTCTCTCTCTCTCTCTCTCTCTCTCTCTCTCTCTCTCTCTCTCTCTCTCTCTCTCTCTCTCTCTCTCTCTCTCTCTCTCTCTCTCTCTCTCTCTCTCTCTCTCTCTCTCTCTCTCTCTCTCTCTCTCTCTCTCTCTCTCTCTCTCTCTCTCTCTCTCTCTCTCTCTCTCTCTCTCTCTCTCTCTCTCTCTCTCTCTCTCTCTCTCTCTCTCTCTCTCTCTCTCTCTCTCTCTCTCTCTCTCTCTCTCTCTCTCTCTTCTCTCTTCTCTCTCTCTCTTCTCTCTCTTCTTCTCTTGCCCTCGCTCTCTCAGTTTCTTTCTCTCTTTTCCCTCGCTCCACAGTTTCTTTCTCTTCCTATCTCTCTCTCTCTCTCTCCAAGCTGCTCTCTCTCACCCGTTCTCTCTCTCCTCATTCGTGTTGAACCAGTCGTTTCATGCTGCACTGCTGTGTTTACTCAGTCTTGCGAGCCACTGATGGCAGATTCAAGGTAAGATAATGTTTTAATGGTTATTCAAGTGCATGATGGATTTAGGAGTGTAAAGCTCCTTTCTTTGTTATGTGTGTCAGACTGATGGAAACAGTGATTAGTGTATGTTTGAGACCTTACTAAACTAAACTGTTGCTGTATGTCTTAGCAGGTGCGCGTGTGAGTGTTTGCAAGCTTAAGCTGCAGTTTAATGGGTGTGTTTTTTGTTGTGTTTTTTACTGGATGTTACCTAAAGCTGTTTTTTGGGATTTGGTCACAAGCCAAACGTCATCAATTTGATGCCCATGACTCAGTTGTGTCGGGGTCCCTAAACAGATTTGAAGTTGTTAACTTGCACATTTATTTGTATATGCAAAACACTTCTTCAACTCTATAATTTAACCATATAATATTAAGACTTGCTAGACTGTGTAAATAATAGTTATTGACTTCAGTGTGCATATGTGTGTGTTAGTGACTCATTCCCTTATTGAATGTTATTGTTTGTGGCTGTCAGAGGCACATTGTTTTGTGTGAAAGCTAAATTATAAAAAATAAAAGAATGTTGTGTGCCGGATTTAGTTAACAGAGGGATCATAAAGAGCCTCACACAGTGATAAAATGAAAGATACTGTAAATAAGACTGACGCAGTGTGAAAACTAAATGTTTTCAGAATTTCAGACAGTGTAAATGTCCGCATTCACATTTGTGGTTCAAACAGTCATCGCTGTGGTTATAGCAGGAAACTGATGTGTGATCTTGAGTTTAGAGTTTCTGTTTATTTTGGTGTATTGCACATTGTGGTTATTATCACAACCTGTAATCATTTGTGTGGTAACAGAAACATTGTTATCCTTTCCAGTGCACAGTTCACCTTTATGGCATAATTACATCCTTATACAGTTTATTCTAGATCCTGATCAACCTCATCTGCTATCTCTATTATCTTCTGTTTTGGCTTCATCCTTCTGTTACTGTGAAAATGATCGGATGACACATCACTCATGTTCTCACTTTCTCTCAAGTCACTCTCTTTTTCTCCCCTCACGATCCCTCATTAGTTTGCTGTGTAGTTGCTTCACACCTCATTTTTCTCCTACCTCCCCCTCTGTACCTCCTTTTCGCTTTAGGGAGTTAATGTGTCTTCTCTTTACTTCTCTTCTCATTTGTTCTCTTTCATTGCTTCTCTTCTTTTCTCAGTCAAGTCTCCTGTAGCCTCAACATTTCTCATCTCTTCGCATTCCCTAGTTTATTGCTTCTCATGCCTCCTCTTTTCTTAGTGTCTCTTATCTTGTCAAGATTGCGCGATGCAATGAGCGAGACCGTAAACCACATGCTACAGAGCTGTGATGGTCGTCTCTCACTCTGTGGTCAGCAGCGATTTAAAGATAAGACACTGCAGAAAAGCTCGAGGCAGTGCAGAGATCAACATTTGTTTCTGTGTGAGCATACACATATGCGAATGTGTTTGATGTGCTGGTTGGGTGGGTGTAAAATATTGCAGGCAGCGAGTGGGTGTAGTGACTGAGCTCTTTGTCACGGCTATCGAAATCCTCTCGTGCAGCACACTAGAGCGGCAGTTCATCGCTAATGAGCGGATCAGAGAAGGAGTCAACTGCAGGAAACCAAAATGGTGTGAGAATGGGGGGATTTGAGAGAGAAGTTAAGGGCAGGAGAGAAAATGAACAAGGTCAATTCAGAGATTTGCTTATTTAATTTTTCCTATTATAGTTTGTCCTGATTTTTAAACTCATATTTTCAAGAAAACTCATCTTAACAATAACATTAAGACTCATTTGTCAATGAATGGTTAAATGGCTTGTGTATTTTTGGCCTATCTGTGTGTGGCACATGATAGTGTGAGAATAATCAGGTAGAATAGAAAAGCAGAATGTGTAATCCTGAGTCCAGGTTTTGGTGGTTCAATTTCATTGATAGATAAGAGCAAAAGCCCGGACAGCAAATTTAATGAACCAGATCGTGAGAGTGCAGTCTGTGATTGATACAACCCCCTCTCTAGTCACTAATCTAATGAGAACGCTTGCTGCTCATTTAGAGGAAGAGCAGCCGGAATAGAAAACAACCCCATCGTTTAAGCTGGGCGTTGCTGAAGCCCACAAAACAGTCTTTAGTCCATTAGGCATAGTCATGGTAATCACCTCGCTTAACTTGAAGTGTAACCCAACTACAACTCCAAAGACTGTTTAATGTAAATCTTACCTCTGTCTAGTTTTGTTTTGTGAAGACTTGGGCTGTGTTAGCAAAGGTTATGGGTTTGAATCATGCATACTGATAAAATGCACACAAATGCAGGTTCAACCAATCAGATTTTAGGGTTAGGCTTAGGTTGATATGTCATTGCAGCCCTGACCTTTGTTTATTTTTTCTCTTCTTGAAGGGGTAGTTTTACATTTATGTAAAAATGTCAGGTTGCTTCAGGATGTTTGTTCTCAAATGGTCTGCTAAATGGCTGCATCCTGCTTCGTCCTGGTAAAGATTTAGCATAATGGTCTTTTGCAACAGAGTTTTACTTTAACTCTTATTGGTTGAGTCGCATGTAGAGTTACAGAAAGTTCAAAGTGTAAATGAAATTTAGGAAGTAAGTGGTTTGCAGTTCAGATAAATGTGTAAGAGGGTATCTTCCTGCCTCTGTTGAATTCATTGTTTCCTTTATCGCCACCTTTTCACTCTTCTATAAGATATTATTAACCTTGAGTTTATTGCTGAACTGGCATTAAGTCTCTCATTCACTCACTTTCTCTCTCTATTAGTTATTCACAACATGTTCACCCTTCACTCTCCTTTATAAGAATAAAAACACTGCAGTATCTCCAGGGGAAAAAATGGTAGAAAGGTCTGAATTGTTGAAGGTAGCGAAGATTACTCAATATATTCTTAATATTGCAATTAGGTAGTTTGCTCAATGGCAGGAGAGGGAGTATTGAGAAAACTGTTTTAATTCCACTATATAAAATACACATTTAAATCTTTAGTTTGGGTTCAAAGGCAGAAACATCTACAGTTGTCTAAATGGCTGTACAACATTCATATGTGATAGTTTTTTTGTTTACTTTAAAAAGTGTGCATTACAACACTTAAATATAATCATGGATCTGTTTTATAACCTACCATCTCTGCACATTGTTTTGTGTTACATAAAACTGTAAATAACACAGGACCCACGCTGAGTCATGGGTTTATGAGCTTCAGACTTCGCCGTAGGGAACGGCCTTGAGTTTGTCTGCCGCTGATAGACTGCATTCTGTTTGCAGTGATGGTACAGCTGTTAGTTGAGGTCCGATGCACTTAGATAGATGATGCCTGTCATTTTTGTGTGTGTGTGCGTGTGTTTTGTCGGTATGTGATAACATCCTTTTTAATCAATGCCTGTGTCCGCAGTGGCCAGTTGTGAAAGGCGTCCCACTTTCCAGTTATTATGAAACACAAAGCCCGGCAAGAAAAGTTCAAGTGATGCTTGCCTGATTACCACATATATTGACGCTCTGTCGTGCCCAAAATGAATCATTATGGAAGCGGAGGTTAATGTGTGCGAAAGTGTAAAAGAAGAAAATCTAGCTCTTGATTTTAAAAGCTTTCTGCAGAAATCAGAATGAATTATGAATGGGTTATTAGGGTTAGAGTTTCTTTATAAAGCATTACATCTACTTTCAACAGTAATTTGTTTTAGCGTCATTTGTACTCCCTGATTTATAAAGACCAGAGATAAACAGGGAGGTTGAATTTGGGTTGTTGGCATTTGGGTTGAATGTCAATAGTCTCATTGAGACATATTTTGAACTCAGTGGGATCATTAATGTTATTGGTATACAGGTTGTAAATCTATACTGTGCAATTTAATCAAGTGTACAAGTATATTTATGTTGAGGAAAATTACTTCATATGTGACTCAAACAATGTAAAAATGTAAAAGAAGACATCATACTTCCTGTGCTATCGCTCTGCTAGATGTAATAATTAGCCGCTGTGACCTGAACAGCCATGCACATACATATTTATAAAAGTATAGAGGGAACTTGCAGGAAGGAAGGGAAGGTCGTTTGGTAGTAAGGGAAGGCAACAGGTAGGAGGTGGCAACATTCCCCTCCCAATTTGTCCCTTACGCTTCCCCGTAAAAAAGTGGAGAATAATTGAGATAGGAAAATTTGTTTTGTCCGTCATTGACGCCGAAAGAGAGAGAGAGATCATTGTGGCCAGTATGTACAGGAAAAAGAGGAGATGTTTGTCTTTTGGGGGCTTTGGATGGTAGGTTATATTTGTTTCTCTCAAACAGCTTTCTGTGGTTTAAAAATTACCTCCAGGGTAAAGCTGAGCATCTGAGGTTATATAAGCTAGATGGTCTGTCTATTTGCAACTCATTTTATTTATACATTTTATAACAAAGAGCCATCATACACATACGACCTCAGTAGCTCATTTGGTGCACATGGTCACTTTTTAATTATTTTTCAGTTTTTATACTATTTCAATGTATGTATTTTTTAAGGTACACGGGTACCTTACAGTATCCGGTAATACATAATTACATGGGAGAAATTGTGTATTTAAAATTCAGTTTAGAAATTAATTTTGAATGATCGTTTAAAAATATATGTTGAAAAAATGTGTTGTATTAACTGCTGTTGAAGATAAAAGTAATTTCGCTTAAATAAATCAACTCATATGATTATGTTTTTTGCAAGGCCACAAGACCTTAAAAAACAGGAAGCTGAAATGATTTCTAAATCATTTTGAAAATGATTTTGTCGTGTCTTGTTTTGAATAGACATTTATTCTTAGAAACGAGAAACTGACAATAGACTGTGTTTGTATCAGCACACACATTGATTTAGAGTATCCATACAGTCGTTTAAAGGAGCTGTAATGAATGTGCATACACGCTGGTGTGAGTTTAATGGCAGTGCACCTCAGGGCTATGTGCTGGACCACTGCTGATGTTCTGATAGTGGATAAAGACAAAGCTTTCTGTATCTGACAATATACACTGATTGCACAACTGCGTCACTACTGTGACCATGACGATACTGGCTTTCATATCTCACACCTTTGCTTACGTGTGGGTCACTCACTGAAAGCAATATGAATTTCATTGTATAGAGACAGTTTCGATGAAATGGATAATCAAAGCACAAATAAATAAGAATTGGACTTGCACTGCTTTACACTTTCCCTTTTGAAAAACTTATGCAGTGTTCATGTTCATGCAGTGAAAAACTTTTATGATTCACGATCTTATTTTGTGCATTTGTGGATTTGGATTCCTATGTTCATAGGGAAAAAAACATTTGGATTGCTTTCTCAGAGTAAATTAATGTTTTAACTTCTCTTTTGTATTCTGATGTTTCGACTTGTGAAAGTGAATGATTTATATTTGACCCTCTCACAGGAATAGAACATCTCACTTTTGTCATTTGGCTGTAAATGTTCACACATTCAAATGGACAAAATGTTAGAAATGTGCAGTCTGAGAGACTATTCAAGCGAGTCCCTGAATCTCCATAAGGGTACTTCTTCAGTGTTTTATCAGGCCAGACAGAGCTGGTAACTCTTTCCCATAGTGCCAGAACAGTACCCCAGATTACCAGCGTGTGTAGTGGCTCATCACCCGATTAGCTGAAATTATAGGCATCGTTTTCTGCATCAGGCCTAATGGAAACAATAATTAGGCCTCTGTAGACTACAGACAAAAACTCAAAATAAGAAGCACAATTAGAACAAAGTACCAAACAGAAGCAAATGCTCATTAATGTAAGATCAAAGTCACAAAGTCTGTCTGTTTCAGTATGAATACAATAAATATTTCAGACCTTGAGACTGATTTGAGTTGGAGAATGAGAAATTGTTCTGTCAAGTCAATGAATTCAATTTGATACAATTTCATTTGTGTAGCGCATTTTTATAGCGCAAGTTCATTGTATTAAAGCAGCTTTACAAGGTATTGAAAAATGAAGGTCTGATTAAAACCTTTTCATCACACATTAACATGTTTGGAGGTTTTCATTGTTTTTGAATTTCCAATCCCAAATTTATTTCCAAAACAGTAACAGTAAAAAGACATTAAATTATTGTACAGTATAGGCTGATGCAGGTCAGATGTGCAATATAATTAAACAGACGTCATAATTTGAAAATATTACCATCGCTCCGTATATTGTACATTTTATAATGCAATATGTTGTGTCACAAAATGTTGTTGCACTCCTAGATTTATGTTATGTCAATTTTACCCACCTTTTTACTGTTGCAAAACGTCTACGAGACACAAGAGATGTTTTAAAAAACTGTAACACGGATATTTGGATAAATATAGCCACTTTGCCAAGTGTTTTTAGAAGGTGCATGTGTTCACACAGGGGTATATTTATTGTCTTAGACCCTGGGGTATAGCAATAACTTGGATTTTTGATTTAGTAATGTTTTTCTTTTTTTCCTGCCCTGCAGGATTGACAAGTCCAGCATTGCAGCCCTGAGGGCACGGTGAGTGTGTGAAGAAAACTAAACCCATACTAACCTAAGATACATCTGTCATCCAGTCATCATTTCACTCATTAAGAGCATGCTAATCTGACTTTGTGGCGACTCTTTGGTGTGAGATCGTTATTAGAGTATTCATACAAATGTTACAGTCTCGGCTGGGTTTATCACAGGGCCTGTTTACATCTCGCATTAAGATCTGTCCTCAGGGTGAGACGATCGCTAGTGCTCAGGTGAGACACATCGGCGTTTACACCTGGTAGCAAATGTGTCTCATGTGACCACTTGTGTTCGGATTGAGGGGAGGATCTTTAATTTCATGACTACAGTACATCAGTACATAGTACATCAGAGTATTACTGCATGTAATTTATTTATTTTTTTCAATTACACTTAAAAATGTAAAGCCTTAATGCGATGCTTTGAGTTGTTTTACTTTGCAGAGGCTTTTTATAATCTGCATGTTGGCCATCATTCTGTAGGATTTTGTGCATGTTTATGTGTGTTCAGTTTCCTGATTGAATAATTATTTTAGTTTACGGATGCATGTAAGCAGCAAAGTTTTAGAGGCTTCAGTCTTGGCTTAATTTATCACCCATCAGTTCTTTATGACCGTCTCAACCTTCAAGTGTCTATCAGCCCGTCTGGCGGTGGGTGGAGAGCGTTGAAAGGCGAATAGATGCGATAATTGTGAGCTTAGTATAGACAGAGATACAGACGGACATCAAAGCCCCCCGATGCGAATAAGCACAGGTGGCCTTTGTGACGAAGAGAGCGCGTCTGTATGTGCAAAGAGGGCAGATTATTTTAATTAATTTGTATACGCCTGTGCACATACACATTCATATTTGCCATTGTCATATCTCTTCCAGTGGGTTTGTTTTTTTTTGTCTGGAATAACAATCACAAATATTGCCACTTACTATTTATATTGGTCTCCATGGAAATCCGTTTACAAAAAAGAGACCATCAAAAAACACGAGTGCGGGTGTGTGTATTAGAGCAGGTCAGTGTGTTCGGCTGGTTGTCTGTGTACGCTGTGCTTAGGGGGGCAGATTTTAGCCAACAAGATCCCCCTCACATCTGCAACTACAAAGTGAATGGTCCGCACACTTCATCTGAAGGAAAAAAGGCCACATTAGAGGAGAGGCATAATCAGGCCTGTGCGTGCCTGTTTATGCAGGTGCTTTTGTTTATGTAATAAAGCTTAGTGTTGTGTGAATATGATTTAGAAATAGAGAGAGAGCCGGACATAAACAGAGAGGGAAAGAAGAGGGAGCGGAGTATTTTTGGTGCACCTCTCACTGCTTAAGATGCCTCGCAAAATCTGGTGAGCTTTATATTTTTTACTGCGTTTTAAATGCTTAAATTTTTTCATTTGCATTTTTTATTTTAGATGCACCAGTTGTTTTGCCATTCTGTGTGTTATATTGTGACTGAAGACCTGTTTTGTAATAATATTTTATTGTATTTATTGCAACATTTTCTTCACTATTTAGTAAAGTAAGAAATCTAAGAAAATGTCATTAATATTGTGCACATTGAGAATTTGATTTGTGACATATGACTTCATAGCAAATTATGTTTGAGTATGATTTACAATAACAATTTCTGCAGCTTAATTTGTCATAGGAAATATTATAATTCTGATAAATGTATATGTTGAATGCACAGCAAGTTACTTTCGATAATGGCGTTTCCTGAAATAATGTAATAAATAAATAAATAAGTAAATAAATTAACACATGAAGCAATTGTTGACATACTTGTAAACATACTTGTATATACTGTCGGCTTATATAATTATAACAGTGATGTGAATAGCATAGCTCAGATAGTTTGGTTTCAGATGATGCTGATGAGAGTTGTTCATATGAAATTAATATTGAAATATGACTTTTGATTGCATACTTTAGTATCTTGGCAAGTTTTAATATGTTTTTTTTTTTGACTAAAGGACATACGTGAGATTATTGAGTTATTTTTCTCAATAGGAAAATTTGTACAGCAACTCTTCTCCATTTGATCTCCATTTATTGTAATGGTCTATGAAAGACCGAGAGATATTAACTGATTTGAGTTCTCATTTGTGATTTATCTTTCCTCCGGGACATTTCTATTTCGAAGCAATTTAAATTTTTTATTTAAGAAAAGCCTAGTTCAATTGGATATTACATAGCAGTGGATCACCGTCTTGATTTCAAGCTGGTAAACCGTCTGACACCTAAATGAGACACTGCCTGAAGAGCAGTTTCAGCTGTCACAAGTGATCACGTCGCTAGCACTGTGATTTAATTATCTCCCCTCAATACGATCTAATTTTGAAGACAACAGCCTGTTCTACAGGGGTGATGTGGACCGCTGACAGCCGTGATATTAACTCGCCCTGAAAGACTGTTGTCCTTTATCTATAAACTCATTTGGGGTCGAATAAACAGTCTACCTTAAAGTCATCTGACATATGAGATTATAGACTTTAGATGGTCTGTTTTGGCTGAAAAAACATGCTCAGATTGAGTCTTGAAGTTGCATGTATGTGTACGAAGGGATTATGGGACTGGGTTGATCTGAGATCGGTGTGACAGCTGAGATGCAGTGCCTTCTGGGATACGGCTGGGTCTCCAGCCACATCTGCAGCTGTCTCGATTATGACTGTAATCCTACAGGAGGCAATTAGAAGCACAGACCCACAATTACCCATTAGATTTAAGAGCTGAGAGCAACAACACACAGACACAGAAAGACATGACTCAACACAGTATCAAGCTCAGTTTGCTACCGTATGTAAATGTTAAATGTCAGGGTGCATACATTTTCTTGCGACCTTTCCTGTGACCTGTTTTTAATCTTAAAAATTCATAATAGTAAATAAATATAATTCATCATTAATTAATCTTCATTTATGTGGATGTCTTACTTTCCCTATAAACAGATTTAATGTATGCTACAAATCCGTTTTTCACAATAGTAAATGTAGACCTTTTTGTAAATAAGAACAGGGTTAGCTTGATTTGCATAACTTGTGTAATGTTTTTGTAACAGGTTTCACTTGTTTAACACTAGAGGGCAGCAGAGATACAGCTATTAGACTTGTATGTGAATAAACCTTGTCCTCCAGGTGGCAATGTTTTTGAAGATTTCTGTCACTTTCTTGAGGACAATGTTTGAACTTGCATAAACTTAATTCACTTTTATCCACCTGTTATTATTTTAAATGCATTCAAGGTAAACTTTTTATCTGTATGTTTTTTAACGAGTTGAACAAATGCCCAAATAGCTTTGACGCTTCTAGTGTCATGTTGTACCTGTTAAGCTTCAAAAACTATAATCATATTCATATTATTATTCATAATAATATTGTCATCCATTATGAGTATAATCTCATTGTATTTATTTCTAATTAGGCGACTGGGTTACATAATTCAATGGCAGTGAAGAATAAGGGTTCGTTTACAGTTTTAACTATGTCTCTTGTGGTCTTCGGTCATGACGATAGAGTAACAATACATCAGAGACTGTGAAACATTCCAGTTGCTCGTTGCCATTAGAGAGAGACGCACGTAATGAGAGTGGCTTCTTTTCATTATTAGAACGCTAACAGTGGATTTAAAGGCTGTGAATGACAGAGCTAGAGTTTGTTTATGAGATGTTTTGGCTTTGCTCTTTTCAGCTGTTTTGGATGAGACTCATTTGGCATCGGTCTGGCAGAGACAGCTTGTGTTATTGTTATTAGACTCACATCCACAGATGCTTTGATGATCATCGCCCACTGTAGACTTATTATTTCTCTCTAATTTCCTCCATCTCGCTTTCTCTCTTTCACACAAACACACACGGCCACCAAAATTTGTAAGAAAGAAGGCGTGTTGTGATAAAGACTTGTGCGTTTGATCGCTTCTCCTCCACAGATCTCTGTTCTCGAGCAGCTGCCCTCCTCTACTGACAAATATTTACTACTCCACGGCCCCATTGCAGCTTTCTGGAGCACTGATAAGGGCACCATCTGCCGGCTTGATTTTAATGGGGCTTTTAAGGGCCATAAAGTAGCGTGGAGTCCATTGGGAGGACGACTCTGCCCGAAAGGACTCTGGATGAATAGGTAAAGGGTAAGCGAGACCTCCGTCAGGGCAGAGTTGAGATCTTAAGAACATTTAGCTTTCATCATCTTCAAATATTGCTTTAGCCGTGATTGATTTCGAATAGGCTGCAAATGTCCTTGAGATGTGAGGGGTAAAAGAGATATTGCTGAAATAAATCATGCGTAGCGTTAAAGCTTCTGGCGTTGTGGATGGGCGAACTGTCAGTCAGCCTTTGTTCTGAATTCAAGTCTCACACTACTTACCGTTATCCATGTGTCCTGTGACAGAAAATCTCTTTCCTCCTAGAAACACGTTGATGTTGAAGACTCAAATTTGAAAGCGTTGGCGAAGAATGCAGAAATTATCTGACATCCCTAAGCCTGGGGACTTACCACATATACAGTCTGTGAAAAATTGACATGAAAGATAAGAGCGTGTCAAGGATCCCTTTTATTGATTGAAGTGGTGGCAGAGAGAAGGGGAAAATGAATTTTAATGAGCACGTGCACATGGGCAGTGCTGGCGCACGTATGGGGTGTTAGCATCTGAAAGGGATAAAAAGGAAAAAATACAAGGTAAAGAAGAGTAAAGTGGAGGATGGTGTACTAAGGTTGGTGTTGTCGCTCTTGATCTTTTCTCAAAGCCTCTGGTGTAGGTTTAGGTTGGTCATGTAAGTACCCAGAGAGTTACCTGTTAGAATTCCCATGTGTCTTGTGTTAGGCTTGTGCACACGCTTGTCCCCAGGTATATTTGAGCCAGTCACCTGTAAATGTTATGAATTGTAAAAAAAATATAAATCCATTTGATATTTTTATGCACCCTGCAAAACCAACCAATCACAAAACTTCTATTGTAATATATTGAATATTAATGAGCTATGTGTTGTTTGCAGAAAAACCTGATGCATAAGTTAAATTATAAAATAAACAACAAGATTCAAGTTATCCCTTACTATTAGTAACAATATCATGCCAGAAGAATTTTAAGGGTGAAAACTGAATGAATTAAACCTTTTTTAACCTTCTGAAGTCAGAAAGTAACAGTTTTTTCAGAATAACTCCCTGCAACTATTTACAAAGGCTGACAGACGGACTTAACTAGATTAATCGAATATAACCAACAGCTGGCTGCCCATTAAAACAGGGACCTTTCTCAAACAGTGGAGAACTGCTGTGTCACTAACACAGCAGGTTTGGTGCCCTTCAGCGAAGAACGCAATAAATCCTCTAATTTGAAAAAAATTGGTGCATCACAGGCACGCAAAGAATAAACACAAAGGTCTTCAAATGCATCTTTGTATTTTGTCCCATAAAAGCTAAAAGATTCAGTAAGACACACCACACAGGACGTGCCCAAAATTTCTATTATATTTGCTAAATTGACTCTGACCTCTGTTGTCCTCTTCTTGTTTTTCTTTGTGCCGTTGCTTCTCTTTCTGTTTTACTCCATTTATACAAGCTATGCATTCGAACGAATACTAAATTCAACGTGCCTCTTATCTGTACTCATAAATAACTTTAGAGGAACCTATTAAAAGTAATCTACTGTCGTCTTGTGCTGCCTGCGTCACAGACGAGAGAGAGTTTGCTTGCTTGTAAATTAAATACTTTTAATGTTCGAGCTATTATTGCCTTTTCTGCCTGCTACTTTTCGTTTTGGAAACCTCACAGGGTTTGCTGTTGCTGTATTGCTCTCTATATCAACTCAATCGTATCCTACTATCTGTCTGTTTTTTTCCAGCCAGCATCCGCCTTTCTCTGAGGAGAATGGGAAAGGGGATAACAATTGTCAGACCAAGCTTTGTCAACCTTCTTCACAAACAGAAGGATGGGGCCAAATAGATTTATGACTCAAATTAAATAAATGACATTTGCAGCAGAAAGGGAAGAAAGGCGTCTGGGTTTGGTTCACTGGATGCATCACAACAAAGCAAAAAGGGACATTAAGTTGGGCTGAGAGAAAAATAGACAGTTTGTGAGCTATGGATCATGAGGGAAAAAAGTACTGGACAGATATTAGATGCAGAAGTCTTTTTAATAGTGAAGTAAATCTGCACATTCATCGTATTTTGATAGAGCTGCCATGGAACAATGGTGCACTGTGTGTCTCTTGAGCCAGATTAATCTGAGATGATATCCTGCTTTTCCAGCACTGAAGGGCAGCTGCATAAAAATGAGAAAACGTCAGTCATGGCTCTTTTCAGAGAGCGTCTTTTATACCTGTATAAATGTTTATTAATGAATTCACAGCTCGTTGGTTTTAGTGCCAGGCTGTGCTTTTTGTCCTTGAGGACAATTATTGGGATTCCAAATTTCTTAACCAAACGGGTCCCACAGTATGTTTTGTGGCTTCATTAAATTGCATGTTTTCTTTCCTGTGTTAATGCATTTCCTATTTAAACAGGAAGTTTAGACGTGGCATACGGTATGGAAAGGTTTGGGTAGGGTGTAGTTATGTCACAGCCATGAACCTACTTACTGTCAATGGCAGGTGGTATCAGACAGAAGGTCATTGTCATTACAGAGAGAATATAATTTGTCAATTTTATGCAAGTCAGTATTTTTTGAACATTTTCCTGTAATCATGAAAATCCATTTAAATGATTTTATCTTGTTCATTTTGTCAATTTTGTTGTAGAGTACACTAGCAATATGGATGGCTAGATGGATATGGATGAATTAAAAAATTGTAGTTGTAAAACACTATTAAAATCAAAGGTTCCTTATGGGTTCTTCCATAGAGAACCTTAAACATCAAGTGATAAATAAATCTCTTCTGGTAAAATATTAACTTTTCTTCTGAAATTACTTCCTGATTCCACATCTATTCATACATCTCCATACATCTGTCAAAATACTTATTTATAGTGTAGTAATCATTAACCAACTTTTCTGTCACAGTTCTGTGTCTTCTCCTGGTTACAGAACTTGATTTGTCATGTTAACCTCCGACAGAAAAGAGCCGGCTGTCATATTCCCCGTCCTCAGGGTCCAGACACTTGATGATAGATGATCTGTCGAAGCAGTGTCCTGGATGTCCCGTGATGGAGCAGTGGGGTCTTAATAATTACTGCGGTGGTTTTTCCTCTGAGATGAAGTTAGAAGCTGCCATAAAATGATGAGCTGTGAGAATGAGATTCTTACGCTTGTGAATTCAGAGCAGAGTGGTGTGGAAAACACACGGCTCCTGAGGGGTTTACTTGGAATATAACCAGGTGTTTCATTCCTCCAGTTTTAATCTGGGGTTGTGGTAGTGTGTGAGCCTGGGGGGATATGTTTAACATTACCGTTACTTTAGGTGACCAATGCCTGACTCAGCACTGTGTTGCTGATTGACCCTCAGTTAAGCTCTGTCTCCTTAGTTACTGTTGATCGTTAAAAAATTATTTAATATTAATTTTTACTTTTTTTTTTTATTAATCTTCCTAGTCTGCTAAAACGGTACTGTTTTGAGTTGTTTTTCAGATCAGGAGTTGTAGAATAAAGATGAACAACCAGTAATTCACATATTAATAAAATCTTGGATACTGTTAGATTTCTCTGCAGAAGTTATCGCTTCAGAAATCAATGACATTTACAAAGGTTGCGCTCAATTTGGTTTTCAATTTACATAACATTTGCATTTTCTTGCTATGCTTTTAGAAAGTGACAGTGCAAACAGTTTTGTTTGCTGGTGTAACCAGTACAATTATAGAGAATACATGTGACGCGCTTTAATACAGTTCAAGCCCTAGAAAACAAAGACCTTAATTTATATATGCTGAAAATGGAAAATCCCTGCATTCACATAACAAAAGGAAGCTTCATGTACATGCAAAGTTACAACAACAATTTAAAAACACAACTTAATGGACCGAACAAATATGTGATATATTAGCACAATTCAGGCCTGCAGTCATTATCGAATAGCATGCATGCCAAACACAACAGACTGTGTTTATACACTTATAACTTTGAAATTCGTCTCTGTTGCTGTTTTATTCTGTTTATTATGACTTGCAGATAGTAAATGATTAGCACATATAATGTCTTATTAAAACTGCCTTTATGCTCTTACATGCATTACCACACGGAATATACCGTACGACGTAAACTGATGCTTTCATGATTTTGCCAAGTGAAAGATGTTCCTGGGTTAACATCATAGTTGAACAATACAGTGAAAGATATGCATTCTTATATACTTAACTATCAGAATAAAATCCATTAAAAAGTACATATACTGTATCTAAACAGTATTCCATCAAGATTTATTTTAGCAAGACGCTGTGGTCCGGGAGAGATTTTGTGTGCGTGTCTGTCAAGTACGTGTGTGTATCAGAGACTGTAAATGACCCTGTGTATAAAAAGTTGTATGTTTGTGTTAAAGTATGTGAAACACACAGTGATTTGCGTTGAGCTCAATCGCTCTAGTAGCTGCATGGGCTGAGCTCCAGGGCCACATGTTTCTCCTGTGCTGTACTCGGCTATTTCTGTCTGCACTGTTTGCTTTAGATTTGCACTTTCAGCTGCACTTTCCGGCACCTTGTCTTGTCTCATTCTTTCTTCAAGCAGAGTTAATGCGTTTCTATCATTTTAATGTGATGTGAGATGCATTAGATCCATAACGAGTTTTGGTTTTACCTTGATTTTGATTTACGTGGAGAATAAGGAACACTTTGATTGATTTTGCGTTTGATATAGTGTGTCATATTTTCAGATGACCGAAGCTGCGCGGGTTACGCGATGTTGTTTGTTTGTCACTGGAGACATATTTCACGGGCCCTGTGTCACCTTGAGTGGCCAAAGTGTGGCTGTGTGTGTTTTTGCACCTGAATTAAGACCTTTGGGACATGTGTCATGTGAAGCGTAGTGAGGTGTGTTTATGTGCTGCTGAAGATGTTTAAAGAATCTGTGATTTCCTATAGGGTATTTACACCGTGTGTGTGTGATGTGTCGAGGGACATTGGGAGTGAATGTTTTGTGTGTGTGTGTTTAAGGAGTGGAGGCAGCATTAAAAGAGGGGGATGTGTTTGCTTATGTGTTTGTGTCTTCAGCCTGGATCTTCTCGGATCTTTGTAAAATGACTGCTCGCTTTGTGTCTGTTCTCTTTCTCCTTTTTGTCTTATTCAGGAGCACACTTCCAGATACCTTGCGTGTTCATTTCACAGTACCTCTCCATAGATACAGATACCGCATCTCTGGTGCTCATCACATGACCAAGCTTGCTTGCCATCCAGCCCCTTCCTCGGAGAAAACTCAGGGTTGCCGTGGGGACAGGGTTGCTTGTGGCAGATTTTGGAAATCTGAGGCAATGTTACCATGGCAGAGACCGAGTCTGGGGAAGGGGCACAAGGCTCTTAAAAGCACTTGTTTTTGTAGCTGTTGTTGTTTTGTTATTCTTAATTTAATCATTCGTCGGCCATATAATCTCTTACCTTATGAGACAACAACATGTTCCTAAATACTGTAAGTAATAGCAACGTTTTGGATATAGTTTTGAATGCAAATATAAAGGCTATAAAGGATATTTTTTGTGTATTTTTTACAGTTTATGTAATATTGTCAGTCGGATATGCAAGTGTACACACTTCACATTCGTCACTGCTTTGTTTCTGTTCGCGTCACATTCAATACGCCGGCTTCTTTTGACTAAAGTTTGTAGATGAGGACATGATAGATGATGTTTAAAGAACATCTTAATTCATATTGATTAGGGAAGCACCAGCTGCCCACTGTTTTTATATTAGCTTTCAAAGAACCATCTGTTCTGTGCAAGTGGATAGTAAATCTTTCCCAAACAAAAGTCTGGCTGGGTCGATGACGATTATTAGACACAAAGTGCACAGCAGACTACAGAAAGCTTTGGGCAATTGGTGAGACATATATGGCAGGAGTCAGCTCCAGGTGACCAGACTGACAGAACATAAGAGGAACGTCCTGTAGTGGTGGGGAAAGCAAACAGTGTGAGTAGATGAAAGACAAACAGGGAGAAATGAAGAACAGGTTAGACGAGATGCCAAAGGGAGAAGATCAGTCATGTGTAACTCCAGCTGGATCATCATGTATGCAAACATAAGATACAAACGTACTGATACATGATGAAAATTCTTGTGGTGAGGGTCAGAAAGGACCTTTTTCTCATGCTTGCCAATGCCAAGTAAATTAGGAAAATTTACTTACTGTAAATGTTTTTGTGCTGACTGTAAATAATCTGGTCTTTTAGGTGTGAAACTGCATCTGTCACAAAATGCAAAGATACTTTCCATTACGATTTCATCTAAATGCAAAAAATATGCGTATTGCCATGTGGAGTTCAGAGGACTAAAATGTAAAGAATAATTTTTTTAATGATTTTTATTCTTATTTGCCTGTTGGCAAGCTTTAATTACTATTATAATTATAGGCCACCATTGTCATAAGCATATTTTTATGGTGCTAAAACTGCAATATAAAATGTTCAGGGGTTAAGAATACAAATTTTACTTGAACACAGAAAAGCACACTCAAGGTCAAATGAAAAAAGATGCGAAAATGAATAAAGTCTCAAGGTGTATTGGTGAGAAAAGGTCAATAGAGGACAATTTTTTTTCAGACTGAGCGATTACGTTTTGTGTTATCCAGTGGAAAGGTCTGGCAGGAGCGGCAAGCAGTCCAGGAACAGAACAGATGGAAAATTAGTTGAAAGAGAGAGAGGCATTCTGATGGAGGGGAGGAGTTGGGGGCGGGGCCAGGGCTTTATTGTGCCAATCAGATCCAGACTGGGGCAGGCAATGGGAGCTGGTGAAGGAGGGAGCAAAGCAAGGAAAGAGAGAGAGGGCACGAGAAGAAGGGAGACAGACGGAGATGTATATTCACAGTCCCACATCCAGTGACAGAGAGCCTAGTCGTGCCAGAATAGCACAGGACAGTCCTGGTCCAAAGTCTGTTTCACGGGGACTGAGAGCCCAGACTGTGGGCCGGGCAGCATGTCTGATACTGAAGCCAAAGTGAACTCTAAAAAAGCTGGGATTCGGGCTGCTGTCATTCTGATTGGATTACTGCACAAGTCCAGACGTCAGAGAGAGAGAGAGAGAGAGCGGTGGGTGAACTTTTCTCTGTTCCTATCCTGTTTCTGTGATTCAGACCTGGCTGGGGTCTTGTGTCCTTATTTCTCTTATGTGCTTTAATTGACCTGCGAGACGGGCGCTTCTATGTGTGTTAGTGTAAGGTTTATAGCTATGTAGGTCATTGTAGGTATACTTTATGCCTTTATTATCATTCTGGACTTTGTGTGAGCGTGTTGTAATTGGGTCAGTATGTAGTGAAGGACAGATTCTGTTACTTAGTTGAGGATGTTCTTATTTGTAACTTCACAGCCTGTCCAAAAAGTCTTCTTTCTTAAATTATGCACTGTAGTATGCACACTTGTGTGTCATTAGTATTAACTTTGTTTCAGATACCTTAGAAATTCAAAATAGACACAATTAAGATTAGTGTTGAAATACTTTAAGAGTATAGAGTTAATGTGGATGATACAGTATAGCTCAAATAATTTGGTTTTGGAAGAATTTAATGAGAAATGTTTGATTTTATATTGAAGTATATGACTTGATTGCATACTTGGTATCTTGGCAAGTCTGAGCACAGTTTAAAACTGAGATCAATTTTGAAACTCTAGAGGAGACATGTGAGATTGCCAGGGTCTTCATATGAAAAAGCATTTGAGACTTTGTTCTCCCTTTTAATCTCATTGCTTTTTTGGATGAACAACATTAAACAATATTCTATAAACAATATTAAAGATATTTTAAATTTCCAGAAAAGTTCAAGAAAAAGAGAGGTAAAGCTTAATAATTATCACCATATACTCCCCAGATCAGGGTCAGCCAGGTCAGATCTTATACAAAAGTAAATCTCAGATGAGGAGACCAGTAATCTATTCATTAACTAGCATTTGCATCTAGTCTGAGCTTTTCCGGTGGCTGTCGGGTCACTGTCGCCCTGCTTCACCGCTGGCATGATTATCAGCAACAGTGGCCCTAGTGTAAACACTGTCTAATCATTAATGAACAACTGATTTGACTGCGCAGACACACAGGTGTCATGCGACTTGCGCAAACCACACAAAGCGGTTTGTGTTTGCATGCGCTGCGGGGGGTTCCATTTGCACAGAGCTTATCGATTACCACCACTATTACTGGCATCAGTGTGTCACAGTCTGCTTGTTATCATTGTTTTTATCCACTCTGATCTCTCCTGTACGTCACCTCAGATTAGCTGTCTGTGAGCCTATTTTTACATTTATGCAAAGCAACGTTAGGATATGCATTTCATCAGTACATGCATTCACTGGGAATCAAACTCGTGACCTTGGCGTTGCTAGCGCCAATTTCTACAACTCAAGCTTTTGTTTTGGATAAGTGAAACGCAGGCTGCTGTTTAAACGCCAACTTGAGTTTCAGAAGGTTATTGCTCGCTGATGTTTTTCACAAAGGGTTGATTGCTGTAGTAATTGCGTTATGTTCTAGCTTGATGGTTTTTAGGCTGGATTTAAGAGGGATTTAAAACAGCATCGAGTATAATCGGAGTGTAGTTTGTTTTTCTGACTTCTTGTTTGTCCTGGTTCATGAAGGAAAATAAAGCAAATAAATGTTGGCAGCCTTCTACATCCTTGGCCCATTGGTCTGGTTTGGGCACATGTCAGATGGTCAGACTAGAAGACCAGCTGAAGGTAGCATATTTAACTGTATATTAATATTATGTGACAATTCTTTTCCGTTTGCCTCGGCAAATACTGATGAGAGTGACATCCTTGATTCATTAAGAACTAAATGCAAATGTTGTGCTGGCTTCCTGTTTCAGAATTCACTGAACTCTAATTTTCTCCACCTCCATCACTCATTTTTCCCATGATCCTGTCTCCTGCAGCTCACATGTACTGTCTGCACCTCCTGACTCATTCTGTTTCCATCACACTTTATTTCCCCTTAGTTTTTCTTCTCTTTTCTTCTTTGCATCATTTCAACACGTCTAATTGCTACCCGATTATACCTCTGCTGTTTCTTTCCTCCACCTGATATTCTATCTGTCTATCCATCCATCCATCTATCCATCTATCCATCCATCCATCCATCCATCCATCTATCCATCCATCCATCCATCCATCCATCCATCCATCCATCCATCTATCTATTTATTGATAAAGAAAAATACAGGAAAGTAGCTAGTGTAACATTTTTGATAAGCAGATGGTTAAAAGTAGTAATTTAGGCCATATTACATAACATTCAAGTTTAGTTCCTCATGCACTGTGTGTTTGTTTATGTGTGTGTCCAGCTGTAACTGTAAGTCATCAATGAGTACCTGGAAAACACACACAGTTCATTCATTGAGAAGCGGCTGTAAAATAGACCCGCAGCTGTCAGCAGAATGGACAAGCACACTCCATAATACACGGTACACACAGCGTGCGATAAAGTCTCCACACTACAGCTTGTTGGGGAAGTGACGGATTACGATGTTGCGATGTTTCTTATCAGTCCCGCTTAAGAGAAAGAGTAAATGGGAAATTTTTGCCTGGGAATCTTTAATGGGAATGAATTGTGCTGGCTGATAGCATCATTTATTTGTGTTGTTTTAGGGCCCCTATTCGCTGAAGCACTGGGCAATTTTCACTCCACATTTGCCCATCTTGCAGACCGGTTCTAAATGATGGGTTGTGAAGGATATAGCGCACTGCTGTGATCTGTCATACTTTTCTGGAAGTGTACAAATTTACTTGACCGCTGCACATCGGTGCTGACATGATCTTAAAAATGCACACAAACAATCTGTGCTGAGACTGTCGATAGAAATAACATGTAGAAAGTAAATCTGTGTAAATGAGGCAAGTTTTTGCTGAAAAGAATGACATTTACAGTGGTTTATACAAAAGACACATGTTTGCGCTGAAGTATAGTGTGCTTTGTATAATTTATAGTTGGCATTTATTTTTTGAAATATAAACAGATGGTCTATTTGTCTGTATTAGTTCACTAAACTGTATCTGTAAGTTGAATAGATGAGGTTACGGTCTCTTTTAACAAGTGCTCAGACTGGCAGGTTGTATAGAGACTATTTACAGAGCAGTTGAATTGAGGAGGATATTTTTAGAAGTCACTCTCTCTTTTTTCCTTCGCCCCCCTTTTCTCTGTCTCTCTCTCACTCTCTCTCAGTACCCTGTGGCAAGCTCTTTGTCTCCAAAGACTTGATTTAATGATATGGACAAAAGATTAATGCATTTAACAACCCCAGAGAACCACAGGTTGCTTTAATAGAGGGAGTGATATCAAAAGCCCTAGTCGATGCCTGTGTCTCCCCTCCGCCCACCCAGGGCTCCTGTGGTGGTCTGCAAGAGTCAGTGAACCTATTTAGCCAGAGAAGTCTTTTTCAGCATTTGAATTTTTAAGAATTTTAAGAATTTGGTTTTGCCTCGCAAAAATTTGTTCTTGCCTCATTCATAACACATTTGCCTCCTTTTAAATGTACTTTAGCAGACAATGTTATTCCGTTCTTTTCCACTTTTTGGACAAGCATCATTCAGAGATTTTGCCTAAATTCGTACTTTTTTTAAAGACTTACGCCAGTGTTCTGTAGAAAAGGAATAAAAATAACATTGAGAATTGTATAAAGATCATTCTGTCCTAACTGCTTCATTGGCACTCTTGCCCTGCTGGGAGTTATTAGCTAGCGCCGCTGCTATAGGATGTCAGCTGCTGAGCAGTTGCCATAGTAGCAAGGCTAGTCTTGCTAATGTGTAATAGTGGCTGAATGCTTTTATTAATTGAGTTATTGATTGTCTACTGATGGTTAGCAATAGCTCAGTGGAATTAAATAGAGACCAGGTGAGAGTTGGGGCTAAATGACTTCCTCTTGGAAAAGATGATGAGTTTCTAGAGATTTACAAGGTAGTCGAGGACCTGAAAGTGTGTTTTGCATTATTGTTGTGGGGAAAAAGTAGGAAGTAGATGAAAAGTCTCTCTTAACCCCAGACCCTGAGTGAGTAATTTGGGCAATTCCAGCATTATGGACGTGACATCTCACAGAATATATTTACAGTATTACCAATATATTGAACCATATGTTTATATTTTATTCATGCCCTGGTGATAGAGTCCAGACATAAAAAGTAAGCTTATGCATGAGTCATCCATTTGAAAAAAACTGTATAATATACATGCGTTAAGGACATAGAAGCAGAATAGGCTCTTTGTAGGATTTCTGTGAATTAAAATTCTCAAACCAGAAGCAATAATACCCAAGAAATGCAGCAGGAATTCCTCAAAGGACATAAAATAGTCATTTTATTTTAATTGTCAAGTGCACATTTCTGATGAATATGGACTTTTATGGATGTGACGATTGTAAAACAACACTTTATCAGTATTTAACCACCAAATATTCACATCTGAGGTATCAGTACGGTAAAAACCTTGGATAAAAACTCTTCTCATGGTAAGGTTGACAATTGCGTAAAGTTGCCATTTGTAATCTTTGTTATATTGCTAATTTTGAACATTTTTTCTAAAAATAAGGCTTCATTTGATAAATTTAAAGTCATAACACCTTGTTCTAGCACAATATCATGTTCGTCTAGCCAGTTTTAATACCTTGTTTACAGAAGCTGAACAAGAAACACATGAAAAAAGAAACCTTCTGCACAACTTTAATCAAGCTTTATTGAATGGTTTCAGTCGTCGTTTTAATTCTTGTTAGCACAGCAGGGACTAAAAGCTGAGAGGGTTTTAACAGCACTCACTATCGATTGTTCCTTTCTATGTGTTAAAAGGTTCTGTTGCAGCAACAATTATTTCCTATTGTTGTATAAGGAGTTTGGCAAATTACCTACATTTTAATTCCCGAGTATGCTATTGTACGTGTATACAACTGAATGTGCGACTAAACACTATCTGTACATCTGTGTCTGTTTGGTAAGCCATGCTAGACTCATTGGACGGTGTCCACATTTCTGAATTTCTATAAATAGCTTTCACATATCAATGTACAACATGAAGCATTACTTTGACCACGCTTACTGTTATCTGAAGAAAATAAGAAGACAGGATTTGTTTGAAAGACGCTGGCTGCTTCCCTTCGGTGTTTAATTCTCCCTTGCCACGTCCTATCACTAGTAAAATGTCTTTTTTACTTCCCATGATCCTTTGCATGGAAAAGAATGATAAAAGATTAGCACAGCATGTTGTCAGTTTAATTGACAAGTACAGCTTTCACACTGTCATGGCAGTCAAGTACTTGTGTTTGTTGATAATATGAAGGCCTTGGACAATCTGACAGCATTGTGTTCATTTAGTTTAAGCTGTCCTTGGTGGGTTACAACTAAATTGCTTCTGGTTGTCATTGTTTTTTTTCTAATCGCCTGAATATTAAATCCATTATTGCAGTGATTTAGCTCCAAACTGCCAGCACATTTGCAATTGCGGAAATTATTAAGTTAATTACAGACTTTCATGTATTTATCAAGACCAAAAATAAACATTTATAATTAGGATTTAAATGTTAGCGATGACCTTCAGACTCATCTCGTCTATTTTTCTCTTGTATATGAATATTTTTCTGAATGATGTGTATTGTGAAAGCTCTATAGAAATGAAAGTGACTGGACTTTAATTATTACATTTTATTTAACAGATTTTCATCTTTTCCTTTAGTATATGAAGGTCACATTAAAATTTGTTTTATAATTTTTATTATCGATTAGGTCGATTATAGACCCAGTCCAAAACCCACACTTTCAGTTTTTTTTACTATTAAAATTTATTATTATTAGATTAGTTATGTAAAACTATGGCAATCAAATGAGATTAAAATAATAATCAGCAATTTCAACTTTTTTAATGAAAATAATTTAGACCATTTTACACAAACTACAACCCTGAGAAACGATTTTGTTTCATTAGAGGTTTCATCACTATTTACACTGTAAAGGTTTCATCAAGTATTTACACTGTTACACATTCTTGGTGAGCAAATATGCGACCATAGTTTAAAGAAACAACTTCTTAGTCATGTCCATATATCACAGGTACTTTGTACGTATTGTTTGTTGTCTTGTCTTTCTAGAGTATGATCACAACATGAGGCATGTTGCCGGAACATTAGATAATGATAATCACTGGGCAGATGTGATTAGTATTGAATCAGGCCTAATTAAAGTGGCAGATATAGAGTCTTGTGTTGAAACACAGAGTGCTGGAAATGAGCGGAGGCAACGTGTGCAGGACAACAAGAGATATCTCAGCATCCAGGTTTCCTTATAAACTGATAACATTCTAATGAAGCCATAACTTGATTTACTATGATAGTGTTTAAGGTTCAGGGTAACAGATTTATTTCAATCGATATAATAAACACACACTGAAGTGGAGTCGCAGTGGAACGTTAAAAACTTTTATATAATCCACCAATCATGACTCTTTCTGATTGAAATCTGATTGGTTTGTTCAGAGAGTATAGTTTATATCAGATGTATTTGCATCGGTTGCCATAGCAAAGTGCAAGCATCAGTGTGATGCCAAGAGATTTTCTCATTCAACAGCCAAGAGTAGCTGTCAGTGTCAAGACATGAGCAGATGCAAAATTTCCAGTGTTCCATTCTCTCTATCATGACATCTCAACATAGTGCTGGACTTGACTGCATGACGTCTGCTCCTCAAATACAACGTTTTTTTACTCTTTTGAGAGTGTGCTGTCAGGCTGTATAACTGTCTGATACGAGACCAGCACCATAAGGACTTTCAGAGTTTGGTATGGTCAGATGAAGATATTACCACAGGTATATTGCTCACTGTGTTGTACATTTGGGTAACATTGTAATGTGCATTGCGCATATTTTAGTAACCTCCTTTCATTCTGTACATCCTTCTCTGTCTCTCGTTGTAATGCTGTGTCTGGTGTCCTGTCCTGTCCTGCAAAGTGAGACTGATGTAGTCAGTGATGCTGATTCATCAGCAATCAGTATCATTATGCGTGAGTCAAATTGCTGATTCACACAGCACTTTTACTCTTCCACTGTAATTCCAATAATAAATCACACAAAACACATTTTGAGCAACGCAAACCATGACATTTTAGTTTTTTCTTTACTTTATTTTATTCATGGTTTTTAAAGATAAGACTTTTAATGCAAACCACGTTGAACACATCCTTGTAACACAAACAGCCACAGTATGGTAAGCATTTTTCCTTTATTTTGAACAATCAAAATCCTGTTTATTTGGCTGTCCAAACTATGCAACATTTTATGCACAGTTGCAACATATTAATTGGATTTAGCACCGTTTTCCCTGCTGTCCGTATCCTGCAATTACATTTTAGGGTCATGAACCAATGATTAAAAAGCATTAGACCCATAAAAGCACTAAAACAGCTGATGTGGTTCTGATGACCCACCTGGGAAGAACGTACAGTGCGGTATAGTATAGAGGTGAATTCGGGACATCGCTGGTGGTTTTCTTCAGGACTCCTGGTGTCCTGGACCACGTTCCCTCACACAGCTGCGGTCATGGCTTGATGGGGCAGATGTTTACTGAGTTTTTCCCTGTGAGAATGGAAAGACTGACAGCCAGCTGCTCGTAAACACACTCACGCATGTCTGTTTGGATTTTGGGCTGGACGTGAATTTCTGTATGCTGAATTTCTTAAGTAAGGGAAAGAAATAGGAGTACTGTATATGTATTATCAAAATGCATTAAAATTTACCCTTTTAACTAGATTGATATGTTTATTTAGGTCGAGATCACATGAAATGGATACTATTCATTTTGAGAATGATATTGCAAATTTGCCGTCACTGCTTTTGACTACTAAATGAATATGCTTCTGTTTTGCATTTTTATCTAATTGAATACATTTTTAATTACAGATCACGTTAGCTTAAAAGCGTATTATCATTTACATGAATTTCACATTGTCATAGTATTTTCTACAACAACTTTAATGAAAGCATGGATTAAACGGCGGTAAGACCCTGTGCGTGCACGCCTGATCTTATGGAAATTTCTTCATCATTTTTAATAGTAAAATTGTAACATGAGTTTATTTCAATACTTTCATTGCAAGCTTAATTTTGCTTTAAAGTCTCATACATGCATAGCTGAGAGATTTGGTGCCTCTTCATGTATCCTCTAATGTTTTCAGAGTTTAATGACTTTCTGAGGTGTAATGTAAGAAGATTTTAATGGACCCACACTTAAGACCAGACTGTTTGTGAGGAGCCACAGCTTCAGTGGACCTGACTTTGCTAGCCTGCCTAATTTTAACCTTTTATTTCAAGCATCCCCTCTCTCATTTGTCTATAGCTGAAAGAACTGCTTTTATAATGCTATCATGTTCCTGCTTGGAGCCTTATGACCTCTCCGTTCAGCGTCCCCCTCCCCTCTATCTCCCCTCTATCTCCCCTCTTCTCATTTGACCTACAGCAGTTTGTCTGCAGATCTGGTTGCCCAGGATTTGTTCTTGTTATGTCTCTGTGCAAATACTAAGGTCCACAGATGTTTTTTTCAATGGTTTAGTCTTTCACCTTAGTCTCTGGAAGTAGAATCACATTGTTTTCAGTGGACTCTGCCAAGGGTACGACATTGACCCTTTGACCTCTGATTGTGTGTGTTTGTGTGTGTACGTGCATGTTGGTAAAATGTTTTCACATGCAAAAGTGCTTTATAAACAAACTAAATCATAGTCTTTACAATTTCTTTAGTTGGTGTAATTCCATATAATCTGTCTGGTTCATATTTTTAGCATGAATTAAACCGTTAAGTTATTTTAAATGTCACCTCATAACGCACAATTTTGATTACCTAACCATTTTTGCATGTAAAACTGGGGGATAACAAATGTCAATGATAGAAACAAAACATGTATGCTTTAGAGTGCAAAACTACTGTACACATCTTGGTATTCTGCTACACAGTGTTTTCTAACACTTCCTTTGTGTTTTACAGGAAGCAGGAGTTGATGACCATCTCCACCGTGCCTCTGGGAGAATGTCCACCCTCGCCTCCCCGCACGGCACCGCCCACCATGAAGGTGAGTGTTGTGGTCATGCAATCATACACACAAACACTTTTCCTGTTATCTGCCATTAGAAAAAATCTGGTTCATTCATCCACGGAATAACCTCCGACTGTGATGACATCATCACCAAGATGTAACACTGTAGCTCTGACCCCTCTTCAAGAAATGTCAACATGCACTTACATAATCTGTCTGACTGATGCAGACATGTACATAATTGTGTTTAAGAAAGAAATATGATAAGAATACATATATATATATATAAAGATATGTGAGGTTTTATAGTAAAGCCTCTCATTCAAGGTTACCTCTGAATCTCTAATTCACTCGGACTGAGAAATCTATTTTCTCAGTGCATTAAGGTCCCATTGAGTGTCCACCGCACAGTGTCTCCTTCTCTTTTATATTTACAACAGCCTCAAGAGGCTGAAAAGATTTTCTGTCTTGTGTAAAAAAGCATTGCATCGAGTTCACAGATGAATTGCATGGTGTGCTTGAAGCACAGCCGGTGTCACCTTGAAATGAGACACACTTGTGGAACATCAGAGAAGGTGGGAGAGAGTTAGTGTTTATAGAGCGAGAAAGAGAGAGAGGTGAAGTTATTAAACTTGATATCGAGATGATTAAATTTACAGTCACAGCAAGTGCTTTATTAAAAAGACTGTTTCTCATACAGACTCATTTTTCAAAATGCCCTAGTAAAGATTTCCTCTTTATTTGTAATCTAAGTTTATTTGTAATCATTTGATCAGTGTTGGGTGTAATGAATTACTTAATTAATTACTGTTTTTAAATCACTTTTACCCTGAAAAAGTAAAGTTAGGATTATTCTTCATTTTTAAGTAATGACAGTTACTTGTATTACACACTGTATATACTTAATAAAAGTCAACTAAATAAAAAGTAAATATAAAATCTAAATTTAGGTGGGTTTCCATAAAAATTGGTTAGAAATGCATTCAAATTTTTGTCTGGTTATTGAGTGTGTACACTTAAATATATGTATTGAAAAATAGGGCTTTTGAATAAACCCAACACTGTTCCTAATATTTTGTTCTAGACCTAGTTAAACATATTATCACAAACTATTATGTTTATTTCATTTTAAAGTTAATACTGTATTATTCTGACTTTAATTTATTTTATTTAATTCATCTCACACAAACGTGGATTGATTTTGTATGGTTAGAAAATTATGGCTCCATAAATGCATTACATTTACTTAATGTGAATAATAATTCCTAACAGTGCCAATTCCTCAATTTTTGTAATGATCAGCTGTCATTGGACTTTAGTATGAGCTCATGTAACTGTTCTTCAAACCAGAATGACACTTGATTAGTTAATCATAGTTTTAGTCTCTAGTGTAGTGCTGCTTGATAAAGCATCTTTGTTATTATTGCTCTTACTTAGGGTCAGAGGTTAAGAGCAAAAGCAGTTTGTGCTGTACACATGAATCATACTTACAAGTATGGTAAAAGAGATGTGTTATTACTTCTCTAAGCCAAGACTTCATACTATTTTCCATTCTTCACCAGGCAAAAATCTATTGCATGGATAGGGACCTAAGGGACCTTTTGACCAGGACCCGTAAGCTATCTAGAGTTCATATAAAAACTATATAGAACAACTTTGTCTATATATTTACTATAATACTGAGAAATGTTTATTATCTCTCTCCCTCCCTCTCACACACATACTCAAAACACTCACACACATACACTGTGTTGGGTGTAAATACAATACGGTCAGTCAGGACACGTTCATCTGCATGTGTGTGTGTACGGCAGCGTCTTTTCAGATATACATTTGTGTCCTGTTCACACAATAATTGCCACTCCCAATGTAAACCCAGAGCCTATAGAAGAAAAGAGGAGAGCGAGTGCGAGCTGCCAGCTGCTGGTCAAACACCAAACACAAAAGACAGATTGAAGAGAGCGGAGAAGAAAAAAAGAGGCATTAAAAAGTGTAAAAAGAGAACTTAGAATTTGCAGACACTCTGGTAGGACCTGTTCTAGGGTGTGGAGCATGTACGGTGCCAAGCGGATTTGACCTCTTCCTGTTTAATGTCTCTAAAAGTGTTTGCATAGAAGAACGTTGATAATCGGAGGAGAGGAAGGTATGTTATCACCCACACACTTCAACACGAACCGTGTGTTGGTTTATTGGGAGGGTACGGAGGTTCGTGTCCATACGTGAGACTTGTTGCGTGTTATGTAGTGCGAGAAACAACACAGCAGGGATCTGGTGAGCTATAGCACTTCATTCATTCTCCGGCTTATGTCTGAGTGTTGGTTTGAGCAGAACAGCAAATGCTTTATGTAATGTTTGTTTATCAGCCAGCCTTGGGCAATAGCCCGGTAACATATTTTGCTATCCCACTGGCTGTGTTTGTGTACCCTATAACTGCATTGTAAAGAAAAAAAGACATCTTGGCATGACAATATTTACCTTGTCTATTTTTAGCGCTTTAATGGATCGTAAACCAGGTTTAATGTCTATCAAATTTCAAAGGCTCTTTTATGTGCAACAGAGAATAGCTGGATGGTTTTTTGGTTGTATTATAATGTGGGTGAAGCTCCAGAGATCCAGGACAGGGTTTGAGAGGTGTGGACAATGGTTACCAACTAACAGTTGTTGTGATAGATAAGCTTTAGCTTCAGATAAGCGTGACCATACAGTGACATAATTTGAGACATAATGTTGAGTTTGTATTAATGTGTTCACGCTAACAGCTTTAAGCTGTGTGGACTGTTGGCTCATGAGAGTTTTGTTTGATTGTGAACAAAAACTTTAATATATGTAATCAAAAGGTCAAAAGATACAAAACTCTTGTGGGCTTGCGTATTATTGATATCCTGTTGGTGGTCTGGTTTTCTCAAGGTTATTTGGGTAAATGTGTCTCTGCTGGGTTGCGCTCTGTTGACATTGTAAAGCTGTCGCCCTTGGATCCACGACAGGTTAAACATTAAATGATTTGCATTTACAGTACTCGCTCCTAAGGGATATATATATATATATATATCTTAACCTAAGGGAACTAGATATAGTTTGATGATGATGTCATTTGCTAACTCTAAGAAAATAGCAAGCATCCTCTCTGGAGGTAAAACACAATGAATCTGGGTTTGCTGGAAACATTGTACAAGTTTACCTTCAGGTCTCTTTAGCATTGCTATAAGGAATAATGGTTGTTTAAACCATAAGTTTGATGTAGTTACTGTGTATATGAGGAAGTTATTATGCTTTGGTAAATATGCATTAGGGAAGAGTTAGTCACTTAACATGCATTGAGCAAGTTGCAACATTACTTTTAAGCTTATATCATTTTAATTTCTGGACATTTTTTGTAGCTTTAATTGTAGACATGATCAGTAAGGTCTTTTGCCTCTGGGTTGTTCGAGTTGGATTTGTTTGTGTGTAATAATAAGGGTGTGTGAAACTAAAAGGCTCCTCTTTGTTTTGCACGAGCACGTATGCAGTCCTGTTTAATATCTCCTCATCCCTTACAGAACTATTTTCTAATGAGAACTAAAAATATTTAACTATACTTTTAGACACTATATACTATATAAATTTAGACTTTAGATCTTAAAAACGTTTTTCTTATATGCTTCAGTGCTTGCAATTAATTATGCAGAAAAACAGAATTGTTTCTTTAGAAACAAAAACAAAGCTTTTGATTGTGCAAGCTAGAACTATTAGTAAAGGAAAATTAGTCAAGAAGTTTCCAGGATACAAGGAAAATGCTTACTAAAATAAAAAAATAAAAAAAAACAAATTCATTAATTTGTAATATATTCTGGTAATGCACAGTTTCTAAACTTTAATTTTTGTTATTTCGAAGTTTTGATGACTGTTATCACTGTAAAACATGTTAAAATATTAATAAGGAAGTATGAATATGTTTCTCTGGTAAAAGACCATAAAGTCTCTGATTTTCTGACAGAGTACAATTTGTCACAATGAAAATTCAAAAATAGAAATCAGTGTGATGTAAATATTACTCAAAAACTATGATTTAAACATTTACTGTAAATATTTATCATCTCAATTTGTCTCCTCTAGTCTGCAGAGTTCTTCGACATGTTGGAAAGGATGCAGGTAAGACACTCCAAATATGTTCCAACTGTAATTTTGTTATTTAGTCAGAAAGAGCATTTGACTGTAGAATACGCTAATGAAATAATCACAGCGTGTTGTTGGTGTTTGTCCTTGAGTGCTGGATAAGTGTTCCCACTCCAGCAGGATGCAGTCGACACATTCACTGAATGAATAATCACACATTTGAGCCCATTTTAAAACTCATTGATTGGTCCAGCACTTTTCTCTGTGGTCAGTCTTTACTGGGACCCTCCCAGGAGACAGAGGGGTTGCGAAAGGACACGCTGACCTGTTACGTGACATTAACGTGTGTGTTGTTTTTGGTGTGTATGTATGTGCGTGTGTGAAGATGATGCGCTGCAGGTAGTTAATGCGCATCTGATCAATACTTTATTGAGGTAGGAGTGTTGTATCTTAGCCAGGTGGTGTTAAAGGCCCTGGTCTTCTCATCCTGTGTTTTATATGAGTCACAGATCGATCCCAGAGCTTGACTGAATGCCTGATGGATTACACGTACCTGTGTTCTTAATCAAAGATCAGGGTTTTATCCTTATCAAAACTAGACATTATGAAAGCTTCCCACCAAGCAAGATTTTCAACAAGAGATTGTGTCAATGTTTATCTTGTTATCTTTTTGACTGTTGACTAATTTTGGACTGTTGTTTCTAGACTATTATTAGACTGTCAAGTTCAAACAATATGAGTTGTTTTATTGTTGCACTGTTTATCATTTTATTTTATCGTTCAGTGGTTGTAACATTAGCTATGGCAACTGTTGTGTTTTGGTGGAAAATGTGGTTAGCATAGTATATTTTTGTAAGAGACATTTTAGTCAAGCAGGTGGTGAGGTCTCATGCCTGATATTTAAAATTAACAGGAAATGTTTTTACGATGCATTTAGTTAGTGCTGCAAAACATACTGAAACCATTGAAATATGACCATTGATATATTACTATTGCAAAAATATTGCCAGATTTGATTTATCTACTGCAACATTAAAACAGGACTGACTTTGAAATTGTAATTGTTGTAATGGTGTTTCCTTTTTTAAGATGGTACTGAAGTTTGAAAAATGGGAATTGATCACAGAAAAAAGCAGTTTTAGAAATTACACAGACTAGAGATTTGTAATGTAATTCTTTAAACGTGCCCCGATACTTTTTAACAATAAGAGCAGAAACATGTTATATATAGGGTTAATTTTGATTTCATGTTGACTGTAAATAATAGTTTTTGTTTTGGGGAGCTAATTTGACAACCAGGTTTTTGCTTGTGTCATTGACCCCTCCTCTTTTTACTCTTTTACTCTGCTTACCTGGATCACATCAGATTCCCAAAACCGAGGAAACTAAGAAATACAAGGTTTGACTAGTATTTGGAGGGTATTTGTCTGGAAGTGCATGCATACATGTTTGTGTAACAGTTTTCTCTCTGAACATTTGCTTTTGTCATTTTAAGCTTTTACAACTCAATCATTGTTTTTAGTCATGGTGAAGTATTCATATATAGTAATGGGAGTACAAGCTAAGAGCAGTTTTTGTTGCAGCTGTCATTACTGTTTTATTGATTATATTGTGTTTAATCCTGATCCTGTTCTTGAAATGTTTTCATTGAAATGAACAGTGATATGTGCTGTTTGACTTTGCTGTTATCTAATAATCTACTTCCTTTTTCTTCCAGCAGGATGATTACATCCCTTATCCCCGGATAGAGGATGTGAGTTCACACACAAACACTGTCAAACACATGCATTTTTACACCATCGTAAATTGTGTATTATACACAATTTGTGTATAATATGTCTGCATATATTATTTTTGCAACGACACATGAGAGTTTTACTAACTTTTAAAGGTCCTTAAAATTGGATAAACCCAAATGTTGTATTTAGAAGTTATGTAATTGTAATATATTATTTCTTTATTTCCTCTCTAGGTCCTGGAGAAGGGTGGCCCCTACCCTCAGGTCATTTTACCTCAGTTTGGCGGTTACTGGATTGAGGATCCAGAAGCCCCGGTCGGGACACCTACCTCCTCAGACAGCAGCTTCTGTGAGGAGGAAGATGACGGCCTGAGTCCTGGTGGTGGCGGAGGCTTAGGTTACAGGCTGGAGTGTAACGGCACATCGAGGGCTTACCGCAAACATTTCCTGGGCAAGGTGAGGATTCACTTCTACATGCTGACAGTGTCTGAAAACACTTTTTTGGATCCCATTTTGCACATTTTATTTTTGGATTAGTTTTACCAAGGGCCATTGCCTTTTATGTATCATATTTTATTGTGACGCTTGATGCCATTTAATAAAGTTTGATGGCCCCTTTTATGCATTTGTGACCCTGTCTGTGAAAACTAAAGTCAAAGTTTAAATTCACCTATTAATTACACTATGATTTCAATCTTTGCCATGACATTAATCAGACAATATTAAAGATATCAATGTTAAATTCTCACAGAATGTTCTTTACATTATGAAGAATGATATTATGTATAAAACAGAAAAATTACAAAAAATGACTTTTAGCAGGGTTACCAATTTTTTGGCATTGCTTTGTGTCAACTTTACTAGGCAAATAGCGAGTCACACCTCAGTGATATAAATGCAAAATCAGTCTATTGGAAAATGAACCTCTTGGTGTCAAACTTTGTATGAATCAGCCCTGTGAAATGATTCCTGTAATCTCTCTCTCTCTCTCTCTCTCTCTCTCTCTCTCTCTCTCTCTCTCTCTCTCTCTCTCTCTCTCTCTCTCTCTCTCTCTCTCTCTCTCTCTCTCTCTCTCTCTCTCTCTCTCTCTCAGGAACACATGAACTATTACTGTACAGGCAGCAGTATGGGACACCTGATCATGTCTTTGAAGTATGAGGAGACAGATGGACAGGAGACACTGCGCATCATGCTCAGGTGTCATAATCTCTTCATAAAATCCTCACATTCTCATCTACTGACAAACCTGTAAATATGTATATCACAACAGTGATAGATTCGTTGCTAGCTAAACCTTTACATTTATGTCATAATACAGGTCAAAAACAAAGACTCTTCATGAACGGATCCCACTCGAAGGTCTCGTCCAGTTACCAAGCGTACCACAAATAGCCAAGGTGTGTATGGGTTGAAAAGATTTTCACGCCACACTAATTTCTTTCTGATTATGGGTTTTAAATGAAAAGCGTCAGCTATAGTCTTCATGTTGAAACCTTTAGTCTCTCCAAACATCAAATACTTAGTGGTCCTCTTTTGAACCCTACTCAATGACCTCAGAAGATACAAGATGTTCACATCAACTTTGTGCTGTCTTTCAGCTGCTCTGTGATGATGTCACAGGTTTGAAGTTCAACCCCGTCCTCTACCCCAGGGTGAGTATCTCCCTCTTTATTTCTCACTCCATCTGTGACTTACCTACTCCAGGCATCAGAATGAGATAGGGCTGTGCTCTGCTCTGTTCCACTCAAGCACCCGAGTCATCTGAATTAATATGTCCCCGTGCTCCGGGGAAATCTCATATCCATCTGCTTTCCTCTGTCTGCCGTGTCTTAACCACACAGTGTGTGTGTGTGTGTGAGAGCAGTCTTGACCATTTCAGGACTCGCATGGCCTCTCGGGCACGGCAAACACAAACGGATGAATTATAGAGAGGGGCTGAAACGCATGTTGACTCCTGCGGGCGGTTTCGCTCACTTTCTGTTTTTCTCTCGCTCAAGGCCTCGCAGCTGATCGTGGGTTTTGATGAGCATGAAGTGAACAACACTTTCAAGTTTGGAGTGATCTATCAGAAGTTTGGTCAGGTAAGAGTACGTTTATGGAAAATAAATTCTTCCCTGCTGAAAAATAAAACATCCTAAAGCAGCGAAAGATCATTTTATTTTTACTGGTTTAAGGTGGTCTTTAACTGTTTTAGGGTGATTTTAATTGTTTTAAGGTAGTCTTTAACTAGTTTAAGGTGGTTTTGGGCTAGAGTAAGTTGGTCTTTAACTAGTTTAAGGTGATCTTAACTGTTTATGGTGGACTTTAGCTGGTGTAAGGTGGTCTTAAGATGGTTTAAGGTGGTCTTCAGCAGGATTAAGGTGATCTTTAGCTGGTTTAAGGTGGTCTAGCTGGTTTAAGTTGGTCTTTAACTAGTTTAAGGTGGTCTTTGCTGGTTTAAGGTGGCTTTCAACTGGATTAATGTAATCTGGTTTTTATATATAAAAGTTTTATATATGCCTGTTTTCCCCTTTCTCTGTCACTCTGTTTTCTTTCTGCTGTTCTCATCCTCACCAGACGTCAGAGGAGGAGCTTTTCGGGAACAATGAAGAGACACCAGCGTTTGCCGAATTCCTCAGTGTTTTGGGAGACAATATTGAGTTGCAGGATTTTAAAGGGTGAGAGACTGAGATTAAAGTCTCAAAACTGCTGCCAGGGGTCACCTGAGCACATATAACAGGCCTTTTTTAATATTAAACAATATTCTCAGGGTCTATTTGTGAATAATTTATTTAATTACCTATTGTGCATGTTTTCGTCTGGATGCCTAGGCAGACGATAATCAGATCTATTGCCTGTGCAGTTTTTCACAGAATTAATTTGTCTGCTCTGTGTAATAATGTGCGCCACAGGTTCAGAGGTGGTCTGGATGTGTCTCATGGGCAGACAGGATCTGAGTCCATTTATACCACGTTTCGGCAGAGAGAAATCATGTTCCACGTTTCCACCAAACTCCCCTTTACAGAAGGAGACATTCAGCAGGTTTTGCTATGAAGATGATTTTTTACTTATAATATATTGTTACAATATTGAGGTTCTTCTTAAAGGAAACTTTTGCAAAGATTGACATATCAATGTGGTGCTAAATACATGATGTGCAAAATACTTATAATCCTTTTTCTCATGTGCCATTCTCTCTCAGCTTCAGAGAAAGAGACACATTGGCAATGACATCGTCGCGGCCATCTTCCAGGAGGAGCCTACACCATTCGTTCCCGACATGATCGCCTCGAACTTCCTTCATGCCTATGTGTTAGTGCAGGCTGAAAACCCCTGCACAGATCACACCACTTACAAGGTCAAACATCCACCTAAATTACTCCAGATAACCATCAATCACTTAACCATCACTGATCTCAAATCTTTATTGGATTTCACAGGTATCCGTCACGGCACGAGAGGATGTGCCTCCGTTCGGCCCGCCTCTTCCCAACCCTCCCGTCTTTAAGAAGGTAATAAGCTGTTTGCGGGCGGTGATGCATCTGACTTTCAATTAAAGGTGTAGAAGATGATGATGTTTATTGTTAGATGATGGAGATCTGTCCTTCCCTAGGGTCCAGAGTTCCGGGAATTTCTGCTGACCAAATTGATTAACGCTGAAAACGCATGCTACAAGTCAGACAAGTTTGCCAAGCTGGAGGTGAGCTAATTTATGACAGTGAGAAAGCAAATACAGATCATATACATCATCTTTCTGATAGAACCTATATGTTGTCATTGTGTGACAAACTGGTCGAAATGTTAGTTATGATTCACTTCAGTGAGATCTTTAATTCATCTGATTCATTCAGTCATTCAGGTTTGTGAAACAAGCAGTTCATTAAAACATCAAAAGAGCATTCGTGAATGGCATTGATCTGGTTACTAACTTTAATTTTCTGATTCAGTGAATGTTAAAAGTTCACTGAAGGAGAAGATTATCAGGCAATAATGATTACGGTTTGGTCTGTTCCTCACACAGTTACCATATGGTTTCAGAAGTTTACACTACCTTGTGTTTTTGTATGTAAAATAATAAAATAAAGATTCTTCAAATTCCTTATTTGTGATACACACAGTGTAAGCACAGTATAGGGGAGTTAGAATTACATATAATGACATAATTTTAATTTTTATAAACAATGCTTATGTGTGTATCTTTGAAAGGAGAGGACACGGGCCGCGCTGTTAGATAACCTGCATGATGAACTTCACAGACAGACACTGGCCACGGTGGGACTGGGATCAGCTACAGATGAAGAAAAACTAGAGAACGGAGGTCATGGAGGCCTTCTGGAATCCTTCAAGGTGAGACGGTCCTATAAACCCATTATGACTTCAGCTCAAAATGATTAGTTTTTTATTTATAATACAATTTTATTATGTTCATTATGTCATAAATAATGTGTATGACAGTGCATGTAATTCCTGCATAGGGTGATGTGCTTTCATGTTGTTTATATGTGCATCCTCCAAATGTCTGATTCTAACTATTATTGCAATACTTCTAGATACTTGCAATAATTATATATACCATTTTTTGTTGTGAAGCCCTCAGTAAGCCTTGTTTTACTAAAAAGCTCCAGTTTCTCTCCAGAAGCTTTTCTGGATGTAAAAATGCATGAAATGCTTTTGCTTTTTTAAGCTCTTGTTAGAAAGTCTTTTCTGAGCCTCAAAGTCTGTGTTGTTGTTTGTGACTAGATGTGTGGCTGTTTACAGGCAGGGTGGAGGTGTGTGTGGGGTGGTTTGCAGACACACATGTATCCCGCAGGGCTGATCGGCATAACGGCCGCGATTGTGTATCATTACCAAGTCGAGCTGATGCAGATGATCAATAAAACCCAATTTTAAAAATCACATTAAACCAGGATACAATAACACAAGACTCAGATTTCTTCTTAATTCTTTTGTTTGTTTGTTTAAGATTTGTAAATGTATAAATTACAAATAAATCAGTACAATGATTATCAAAATCAGTACAATGAATATTTAAAATACAGATATACACATAAAACACTGAAGAAGAGAACAGATAGTGTTAGTCAGTCTTTTTATTGTGAAGTATAAAGTTGGTCTATAACCTCATCTACTGGCTGCTCGTGGTAATGCAAAATATTTTTTTCATTAAAAAGTCAAATAAACAATGTGTATGTAAAAGCAATAATGAGATGTTTTGACCTATTCTCTCTCTTTCTGTGTCTCTGTTAGAGGGCCATGCGTGTGAGGAGTCACTCTATGGAGACGATGGTGTCTCATAAACACAAGGGTCCGGGTGCCACAGCAGGTGTCCCGTCCAGCGTCAGTGGTGGAGGACTGCCGCAGAACAGCATGGAGTGCACAAAGAGCACCTTTACTGTGAGATTATTACTTTAATTATCTGCTGTTTAACTTCCCTTTATATACATTTTATCTTGCCAAGGGGTTTAAACATGCAGGTAAGGCGTCTATTCTTGCACGAGTGCAGGAGTGAATGTGCTGAAAGTGTTTTTTGTGTTTCAGCCACCAGTGCTGTCGGCTAAGTCTCCATTAAAGAGTCCAGTAAAGCGGCGCTCAGGTCTGTTCCCCAGACTGCACTCCAGCACAGAAAGTCCAACTGAGAAACACCCAACCCGCAGGTATTGTATCTACAGTACACACAAATAAAAATGCATTTGGTGTGGGTTTGAGTCAAATATGAAAGTTTACATAGTGTAGAAGTTGTCTGCATGTTCTATAACATGTACTTTTTGCGTGTATAGTGACCAAAAGACAGAAGCGTTCCCTCACTCGCAGGAAGTGAGGTCAGAGACATCGTCCAATCCCAGTTCCCCAGAGATCTGCCCAAACAAAGAGAGGTGAGTTTTAGTTCAACTTCTCAACTTCTCAGTTCCTCAGACAAGCATCTGCAAACAGTGTTTTGAGATTTGCTGACTCATTTATATGGTTCAGAGATCTATTTTTAGATATTTCAGTAAGCACTTGTGTGCAGGAATATCTGCTGTATAATCTCTTCTCCTTGTGGTCTGTTCGTTTCCTGCAGGCCGTTCGTGAAACTAAAGGAGTGCAGCGGCAGAGCTAACATCTCCAGGTCATCCTCCAGCACCAGCAGCTTCAGCAGCACAGCAGGAGATGGAGACGGTCTGGAGGAGCTGGACATGGTACGACACACACCCAAACTTCTATTTGACATTTCAGACAAACAGGAAAAACATTTTTTTAAATCAGTGGGTTTTTTTCAGTATAAATATCTGAACACAAGATTTTTCTGCAAACTACCAGGGCTAATGCAGATAATCTCTGTAGATAAGCTCACTATAAAAAAGCAAATCTGTTATGCTTCAGTCACATCCATAGACTTCCTGTACACTGTTATTGATTTGCAGATAACAATCGTATGCTTAATGAGTTCCTGCATTGATCCACTCAATCTGATGCATGTCAGTATTCATTACTAGACAAGAGCTGACTCTACTACAATCCATAGCAATAGATGTAGATAAGAGTAGTTATGGTTTTATACATTATTTAATGCATTAGGTATCATGAACTCCCCATTATAATGTATTTTTACGAACAATTAGTAATAATCTTTATTACATTTAATGTGTTAGGTTTTTCACAATGTTTACATAACTAAACTATTGGTGTGTTATATTCTGCAGAGCAGTCACCCGTCCACAGCTTCATCTGTGTACAGTCCATCTCTGAGTGTGGAAAGCCAAAACTCTGGAACCCCACTGATCATGTGCCGCAGTCCCACAGGTGACACAATCACACACACACACCCTTACACAAACATACAAATGCTTTCACTTACTGTATGTACAAGAACCCGTCCTTTGTTTTCCTCAGATGTAAAGAGCAAAACATCACCACGGTCAAACTTGAAATTCCGCTTTGACAAACTGAGTCACTCCACAGTAAGGCCTGTGTTTTTAACATCATGTGTTACTATGAATACAATAAAGTCAAGTTTACAGTTACACGATTTACAGATTTTACTTACACATACATGCATTTTGACAATGACAAACAAACACTTATCAATCATGCACAATCGACACATGCACTAAAAATGATACCATGTATGTTGCTATATAATCAGAGTCCATTTGTTATCCAAGATAGGGTGTCTCTTTTATTACTGTTTGTTTGATAGTACAATGTGGTGCTGTAAATTAAATAATGATTTAGGAATTTATTCACTAAAAATAATGCTTTCTTTGATCCAGGGTCATTAGGTCAGACAAAGGCTACTACAATGAAAAGGTAACCTTCTGATCATCATATTAAATGTCTGTCTTAGGTTTATATGTACTTAATCTGTGCACTGCGTGTGTTACAAATAATATGTTCTGCTGTTTGTTTTTCCATGCAGTGACTTAAATCAATGAAGTTATTGATTTGAAGAAAACGGGACCATTTCACTTTAGACAATGCAACAGATATTACAGTAAACATCTATATAAACTGAACACTATGTTGAGAACATTACAAACAACCATCTTACTCACACAGAACTGTAAGGATTATGGGACAGATTCTTAGTAAAAAGCAACAGATGTCTCTGCTTCAACAATGTAAATGTCGTACTTAGTGCTCAAACAAGTGTTCAAAACTTTCCTTGCCTAGCTACGGTCGCTTTCTAGATGCTAAATATCAATATTGCCACTTGAAATACTTGAACAGCACACAGTCATTACATGTTACGAGACAAAACTGCATTATAAGCACCCAAAACTGTACAGCCACTCTTGAGTCTGTTGCAGAAACAGGATTACGGGTCATTTTGAGTCTTGTAACACTTCAGTGTAAAGCCTTAACATACACTACAGAGAATTATGCTCGTATGACACAGACATGAACCAGTTATTTTATTTGCGAGTCATGTGAGATGATGTACAATTCACTTTTCATGTGCCATTTTTCTTCGGGCAACCAAAGAGAAAAGAGAAAGAAAGGCCCTATTTCAAGGACCTTGAAAAGTTTAATACAATACATATTTCAGTGTAAACTGTTTCTAAATAAAACAGATGTGACTAACGGCATAAAAAACAGATTAGTGCAAACAGGGGTCAATGCATACGTTTTTTAAATCTAAAAATATATCAAATATTGGTTAAATCACATTATCTGTGGGAATTCCAAGCAGAGACAAAAAGCACAAAAATATAAATGCGGTCTTTCTCACTTTCAGAGTTGTGGAGATACCAAAAATAAATTTTCACCTGAAAGCATTCAACCACGATTCGCTCATAAACATGTGACAGGGACTTTGAAAATGTTATTTATTTGCTTATGCGTCTCTCCTTATTTCTCATGAATCAGTTTCTAGTAAACAGTGGCACTCATCGATGAGGGCATTAGACAGGACAGAATGACTTAAATATTCTTGTACACTAGTGAAAACTTTGTTTGATATAAAAGGTGTTGGCATATATGTTTGTACTGCCATAATTTATTGCTTTTTCCGTTGATGTTACGTAATATAATTGCAAAGTACCCAGAAGGTCAAATGAATGAAGATAATTTAAGAAAAGATAATTTAAAAGATTATGTATATGTATATTTGGTTATGGCATGTGCCATTAAGAATTTATTATAAAATAAAATGTATTTTGTGTCAAAAACTGTCTTTTGTTTTGATAAATGTTCATGTACTTTATTTTCTACATCAAATATATACAAATTCACATTCTGTACACAGAATACACAAATTCTACATACAATTACTGCTCAGAGTACAACACTACAAAACAAAACTAAAATCAGAAATTGAAATCTCGGTTTTGTATCTGCTGCTTTGCTGGAATTTTGATATTCCTGTTTGGTATTTGCAATACGCAGCAGACACAGGTGTTGAACTGGAGAGACACAAATAAAAGTTTGTCTGGTCATTAGAAACGCAAAGAGGAGTAGATAGTTGGTTGATTCACTTGTTTTGGATGGTAATTCTGCAGCTTTGTATCATTTAATGCAACTTCTGCATACACCACCTGCATTAATAATGACAAATAACACTTATCACATTTACTGATTAAACAAACCAGATACTGGACAGAAAGAAAGCAAATGATACAGAGTACTTACTTCCTTTTTTGGTTTCACTCGAGCTGTGACTAGAATAAGAATTTAAGATAGTTTATTAGTTTTAGATACTAAAAGACCAACAATATATGATCAGTATTTTATAAACTTATGCGTATATTTTTATATTTTATTAACATATTGAGGCATGCATTTGTATTAATGTAAAACATTATTAAAAATACTTGCAAGCTGTGTGTATATATATATATATGTATGTATATATATATATATATATATATGTATGTATGTATATATATGTATGTATATGTATATGTATATGTATATGTACATGTATGTATATGTATATGTATGTATGCATGTATATGTGTGTGTGTGTGTGTGTGTGTGTGTGTGTGTGTGTGTGTGTGTATATATATATATATATATATATATATATATATATAAAACTTCCCGGGTAGAACTGTATGGAAAGGTTATTCTTACAGGAAGTGTGGGGATGAGGAGGTACTGGGGGTGACCTTGAATGACCCTGGATCAGACACCAAACCAATCCCAGCACAATTGGAAAACACAGCACGGCACCAAGACACACCAGCAGTCTATGAGAGAGATTTCTTCCTGATGGCTCCACTGCTGCTGTGCAAACATTGGGTTTAATCCCATGTGTAAGAAAATATTTTATGTATCTTTAACAATATGCACTATATTCAAATTTGACTTAAAACGAGATCCACCTGCAGTCACGTTAATATATGTCACATGTCCATTGCTGCTGAAATTTTGTGGCCAGGATATCACACATTTGTACGCTCCAGCATCTGATTGGTTGATGTTCTGAATGTGCACCATCAGACGTGTGCTATTAACTGTTAAACTGTTATTGGACAGCTGAATTCGTGAAGAAGGAGAGATGTGAGTAAATGTTGTGCTCTGCCGGTCCTGAAAAACCCATCCACCGGTCCAGCCGAGGCCACAGTGCTTCACCTCACAGCTCATGTGTATATCGCCCCCCTCTGGCACAAACCTTGAACTACGACTGGCACGAACTGTTTTGCATAGTTCACAGACTAAAACAAAATAAAAGTTTAGTTTCCATTTAATTCGGACCAAAACGTAAAAAATGCGAATGTCTTACTAGTAAACATCATTTATATAAATCGAGAACAGCCAAAAATTATGAAAGTATAAACAAACCCGGCTAAAAAATTCTAATGGTTTTTACAAATACCATTATAAACAACCATTACAAATTCTCTTATCTAATGTGTTTTGGGTCTTATTCCAGTAGGATTTATAGACCCACAGAAACCATTACTGTTTCTTTTAAAACCATTACAATTCCCATTATAACCATTAATTTCATTATAATTGTTGGTTTATTTTTTATCAGAGCCTTAAAAAGTCTTAAAAAGTGACTTACCTTTTAAGACGTAAAAAAGTGCAAGAAATATCAGGCAACACCTGTCGATTGTTTTCATGTTTTATAACTTTTCCATACTGCAGGTCGGCTGTCCTCGGAATCACTGAATACAAAGAGCTTTAGGCTACTTTAAAGCGGGTTCGACTTCCACACAACAAAAGGTACTTTAATAGCCTTTAAAATCTCTTTATTATAAAGATGTAAAGTTGTTGTTCTCTATTCATTGCACCAAATGTACTTCTCTTTCAGCTGATTTGCCTTTGGCAGCTTCGGATGTATTGTAAGTGTTCATTTAAGGAAGGAAATCTCAGCTCAGCTCACGCTAAAGGAAAACCCAAATCATATCCTTCCGCTGGAGGTTTACTATAAATCACTGCAGTTCACTGTATTACCTGCTGGATAAAAGCAGTAGTAACTATCCCAGAAATTCTGATCGATTTAACCTGATAACTTGCACATAGCATATACATTAAAATCTGAACTACATTTTTTTAATATATTTAAAAAACATTTTTAAATCTTTTAATTTTATGTAGGCCTACTTTTATAAACAATATTTTTTATACTTTTTTGTTTATGTTTATTGTTATGAAGGTTGCTCAAATATTTATTCTTGAGTCTTAGACCTTTCCATTAATATATAGTTTGTCATGACTAGATTAGAATTCAACTATTAAATAGTAAAATAACCTACATTTATAGACAAATTATATTGTAGTTCTTCTGTGTGGCCACATGGTGGCGCCCAAGTAAAATAGTTTCATTGCAGTTGACTGGGGATAAGAACTTGTTGGAGGCCTAAACGGGCATGTGTGGGCAATAACACAGCAGCTGAAGATAAAAGCCAGATTCCTAAAAGTACTGTTGCTTTAAGGTGAATAACCTTTACATTTTATTTATTGCATTAGACACTTAAAGATTTTTTATTTCAAGAATATAGGGTAATTCATACAAAATATTCAAACCCATATTTAGTAGTTCTGCAGGATTGATTTTCTGCTGCATACATCCGTAAAATGTTTTGCTGTAAAGTGATAAATAAATAATTAAAAGCTATATGTATAAGTAACAAATGAGGCTTGGCCAACTAGAGAAAAAGTTGCTCAGTTTCCTGCAGTGAGTAACTTGAGTCACTGAACCTTAATGGCAACCAGATGTGCAGAACGTCAGTGTGGACATACAATCTCAGGATATGTGTGTTTTTCTTAGAAAACTCCTGGCGGTACAGCATCAGTCCAAAACGTTACGCAAGCTGCAACAAAATCACTGAGTCACTTCAACATTAACTTGAGTTTGTTAAAGCAGAGAAACGTATGTAAACTCTTTTATTCATTAACGCTCATTATCAGTAATTCCCTCAGTACAGGTCTGCAAGTGACCCTAATCCCCTATTACACAAAGCAGGAAAGGAGACGTTGACCACCCTTTACAAATGGGAAGGAATAAATTATGTATGTACTGGCCAACCCACACCACCTAAAATCAGATACAGTATGTGAAAGGAAACCCTTACAGGCCTGTAGCCTGGGGAAATCAAGAGTGAACAATGGTGTTTTGACTGAACCAGCAATAAAACAGTAACTTATTCCATTTTTGAAGAATATAGAAGTGCCTATATGGACAAAAGAATTGTTTAAAGGCATGTGCAAATCATTTCTGTTCACGAATGAAAAGAGAGATTAGTGTCTTTTACATGGTACAGCCTTAAATGTCAGTTTTCAAAGGTTTCTTGGCCGCACAGATTGATCTGTGATCACGTTACTCGTTGGGCATGTACTTAGCTTTCATTAAGTGTATAACAAGGATTTTTTTCTAGTAGCTGTAAGAACAGGTCCTTTAAGGTTCCTTGATCCTGTGCAGCAAATCATGCCATGAAATTGCAAAGGTATGATGGTATTGCACTAATGGATAATGTGTAATGTAAACAGTGCTGTCTAGGCAACATCTGTGGACATCAACTGGGCTGTTCTGACACTAAAGCAGTCGTGCATGACGTGCGTACAGAGAGCCTGATGTGTCTGTTCTGATAGACAATAAAGTCTTTCACTCACATGCCATGTCACAGCGAGAAAGCCTCTATTGTGCTCGTGTTCTGATACTGTGAGACTTACTGTCTTTAACAAAAGGCAAACCGGGTACAGACGTTGCTTCTGACTTGTGCAATAGCTTGAGCGTAATTTATGTGTGATACAAACACCAGACCAAGCTTAACAGATCTGTTTAATCATACCGTTTGACGCAGTGTGTAATATTTGTTAAAGGTGTGATTCACCCAATATGCATAAATGATGACATTTGCTCATTCCAAACATGCTCGTGTTGTTTCTGGGAAACAAAACAACTTGTTTATATACCATGATAGTTCATAGTGACTATACCACCTCTGTGAAGCTTAACCTCTGTGAAACTTTATTTAAAAGTCTTTTGAAGCCATTAAATGAGTATTTATGGGTAAAATGTCACCATAACTACAGGTCGGGCTTCATTCCATTTGTTTGTGTTTTGAAACGTTAAAAGTCTTCTGCTTCACACCACATTGTAGATAAACATAAACTGTGGCTCAACACAGTTATGTCATATAAAATGTTTTACCTAAGGCCTATTTAGTATCCGCCCTTATCTAACATGCGAACAAAAGGTCAGACTCGGTAGATTTACAGTGGGTTTATATGTCAGAAATGGAAGATAGTTCAGAGGAGTTTATAACCTGATAAAACTATGAGTAGCATGTCACATCATCGTATCTCGAGTTCATCATCATATCTCTGATTCAGATAGGCGGCATCTTACATACATTAACAACTCATTATGATCATTAACAGTGTTCTTTAATGACAGAGGAAATCTATTTAGCATATAAAGACTTTTTAACCTCACAGAATGCTTTACTTATCCTCTTCAAATCACAGAGAGGGGATGGGAAAATAACATTTACAGATTATTTGCTCTCCACTGCTGTTTCCTCGGTGGTCAGTGTTTATTTAGATAAGACTGTTTTGATTGTCCTGTATGTGGCTGTGTGCCACAAGAGAGAAAATTCAGCCTGAATCGTATCTATTTTACGAGGATTAATTGTACAAAATATATAATTATTTAGAAAAGCTATAAAGTCCATGGCCCTAAACCTAACATGACAGATGAGTACCAAAACAAATTCAAATAAATTAAAATACTTGTTTAGGAAAATAAAAAAAACTTTTATATTTCAATTACTTTTCAACAGCAATAAGATTGATTTTAGGAAAATTAGATTTTTTTTACAGTGTATAGTAATGTGTCGAATACGTGTCTCTTTTGAGATCTCAACAATATCCAAGACTTTGTCTAGACACTAATTGCAAATTACAGGACAGAGATTTCTTTTTCACAATAGAGGAAAAACATATGAGACAAGTTCCTAACTCAATAAAATCTCCTGAACTGTAAAAAACAGCAACGTCTGAGCAATACAGCTTTCCTCTGGAAAGTGATGGAGTGAAAGTTTCGCTGTTAAGTAAACCTTTTTAGAGCTTTTGTGTAGAAAAGAGGGGGATGTGTCCCTGGGATTAGAGTTTCCTTGAATTTCAAAGAGCTGGATCTTGGCTATAATTCAGAGCAGCTAAAGGGATATATGAATACTCTGTCTGTGACAAAGGTCTACAAGAATCATGTGAAGTGCCTGTCTAAACCAGGACAGCCTAAAATCATCTGTTTCTAGCATGGGCCACCAATACAGCCAAGAAGTCTTATGCTGAAAACACATGTTCATGGTTAATCTCAGCTATTGCCTCACGAGGTCGGGGTTGTGTGTACTTCTAGTATGATTGATCATACTCTCCAGAGCATGTGTGAGTCATAAACAAACAATAAGCATGTAAGACTGAAGAAAACCACATAGTTTGTCATCTGTTATGACTAAATCTACTATGTGATTCAGCAATACTTGCATTTAAAAGAGGTTAAAACAACACAGAAATACTGATTTACGTGTTGATTATCATTTATTAACGGAGTATAGTTTTGTACAAATATAAAACATTCTTTACATGATGAACAACCATCATCTAAATTCACCTCATAAGAACATTAAAAGTGCAAAGTTTCAGAGCAATGCCAACATCTGTAGTGAAATTACAAAGAGATATAAAATTATATTTCCCAGTAAAGAGTGATGTGTTTTGTAAATCATGTTTTATGGTTTAATATTAGGATTTTTTTTAAAGTTGTACAGAAAAAATCTGATTTTGAATCCCATAATTTCACATTTTTCCGTTTATTTAATGGAATTCCATAAAAAATTTAAATAATAAATATATTAAAATACACCAGATTTTATTGCTCAAGAATAGATGATGGAGGCCCTTCTGTAGTCCAGCTGCTTCTAACACCCCATTACTGTAAACTACAGCTGTTGAGTGATGATAAAATATTAGCCTTATTAGAAATGTACTGTTCCAGAAACGTACCGTTCTAGAACAAAGCATACAACAGACTACACCTTAGTTGCGCTCAAACTAAATTAATGAATACTTTGTAATGCACAAGGACTTTTAGGTTGTTACTTTGGTTTGCAACGACTGTACAAACAGGTTGATCCAGGATCCAACACGTCACACAGTAAATCTCGAGTGACATATTAAGCACAAGCAGAACAGAACTGTAGTATCTAAAGTGCATGGGCCTGTACAATGTACTTTGTGTTTGGAATGCAATGAACACATGTAAAATAATGGACCTTGGAATAGTATGTGCAAGAAAAATGCAGTCTTAATTTACAAAAAATAAAATCTTATATGGTACAATTAAGGCACACAGATAAAAACACTTTTCTGGCTCATAAGATCATTCCTGCAGCATCACAGGTAAGTATATCATTGGGTTTGGCCTGTCCTATCTGTCTATGAAACTGTCCTTGCTTGTGTGTCTTCCAACAATGCACGTTTGGCCCTAGAGCTATGCTTTTAATACTTGGCATTTGGGTAAGGACAGTCCTAGACAACGGGGTGACAGCAGTATTGGACAGATTTAGCTCTTGTAATGACACAAGTCCACTAAACACATCCGAGCTCAATGATTTGAGTTGGTTGTTGTTTGAAAGATCTAAGACCTGGAGGTTTCTCAGACCCCTGAATCCTCCTGGTTGTATCACTGTGAGTTCAGTCATGCTGCTGAGCGACAGGTAAATGAGTTCTGTAAGCGATTCAAAAGCCCCTGCGTCAATGCTGGAGATGAGATTCCCATCCAGGTTCAGATACTGGAGTGGAATCCCGGTCAGCACTGGCACGGTTCTCAATCGATTTCCTGCGAGCATTAGACTCTTGATATACAGCGGATGGCCAGGTGTCCTCCTGGATACGGAGGTGAGGAGGTTTTTGGACAGGTCCACCATAATTGGCATGTCTTGTATCCTGGTGGTGAAGAGATCCAGGCTGAAGTCCTTGAACTGGTTTTCACTAAGATCCACCTCAACCAAAGGCAGACCAGTAAAGCAGCCATCGCTGAGACTCTCAAGAGCGTTCTTGCTCAGGTCCAACGTTTCCAGGTAACGAAGTTTAAGCAATGCTTTGGGGTTGATGTAATTTATGAGATTGTTGCTCAGATCCAGACTAACCAAGGTGGTGTAACCTGGTCCAGAGAGCATGGAGTCCGTGATGGAAGTGATGGAGTTTAAGGAGAGGTCGAGGTGGGAGGTGTCCAAAGGGATGGGGACCGGAGAAATCCCAGGGCCGATCCCGCTGCAGTCCACTTTGGTCAGGCTGAAACTGTCGAAGAGACCGTAGCTCTCCACATCACATCGACATTGAGGATGGCAGTTCTTCACACTTCCCACGATGGCCAGGCCAAGCACTGAAATGATGAGATACTGCAATGTCGCCATGGTAAGCTAAAAACAAAAAAACACAGAGATGTTTTATTGAAGAGAAAAACACTTTATGGAATAAAAAAATGAGGTCTATCTTATGAAACTGATTATATATAAATGTGTGTTAAAGGATCTTGCAGTTTTTGTTTTTGTCAAACACTGAACCCTGACCCACTTGAGGGTCCTTTGAGAGGGTTGTATGAAAAGATTAGTCGCCGGTCATCACGTACAGTATGCTAATGCTGTAAATCTCTTTGGCCAATCATTTACAACTGCACATATATGCTTATCAAAGCACGTTGTACTAATTTTCTAGGAATCACCGGATGTTTTTTCATTTTAGGAATTCTAGTATGCACCCAAGACCGTACTGTTACATAAAGATATGAAAACAATGATTTTTAGTCAACATTAAAGGTGAGGTATGGTTTCTCTTCTCTGTGTGATAAAACAGTTTATCCCACCCAAAACTTGCAACATCGGTTAAACCAACACTGCTGTTTCACGCTGGCCAAGATGCTCAAAAACAATGTTTGTAAAGTGACACAGTGTTTACAATTGCGTGTTTACAACTAACTCGAAGAATGGATTATAACCGTTTATCCAATATGCATCTATTTATACAGCAAACTATAAAATGTAATAAAACCAATGATTAAATTACTAATTATTCAATATAATATTGCAGGCATTAAACAGTGTCTAATAATGAAGCAGCAACCTTCCCCGTGCAACTTGACAAGACTAATTCTGCTGTACATTCTCAAAGGATTTCAACTAATTCTTAAGATCAAAGGCCCTTTCTTAGTTCTCGATTACAGCAACAACTCGTCAAAGGATGCAGAGCTCACTTCATTAGCATGCTCAAGAGTATTTAATAATTAATGATAAACATTTCAGATTGCTTTGATGCTTTCAAATATAAAACAGTGTTTCATGATTAAGTCTAGATCATTATTACTTGTCACACAGGCTAATAACATCTATTAGAAAAACAATACTGCACGTTATACCTAAAATGTCAACACACATTCCTTTCATATGAAATAACTAATTTAAAATGACCGTCAAGGGAAACACATTTTACTACACAGATAAATAACTGAATCTTGCTTACATTACAGAAGTTCTTATCATTCACACAGAAAGAAGACGTTTCCTGTGACTCCAGCTCAAGTATATAAATATTCTGCTGGGTTCTTCTTTTATTACTGAACCGCCCAGCCATGCGCTGTCTGTTTAACTAAATAACCTGAACTTAAACCTCTTACATCACTTTGCCCCCAGATCTGTTTCAGAGAACAAACAACGCCACTGAATCTGGCCATGGGTTAACCTGATTAGGAAGCAGGTTGAAAACACCTTAAACCAGTCGAGTCTATCAGCATGAGGTAGCAAAATTGAACAATGAAGGGTTTTTACATGACTTTACAGCTATTATATAACTGTTACGTAATGAGGCAGGTATAATCAAAACCTGTAGTTCTGTATGTTCTGCAGAGTAACTATTTAGTTCCATATTACTTGTTATTTTTTTACCATGGCAGATTTGCTATGTGTTTAACTTTTAACTTTTTTGTGGCAATATTAAACGCTCTGACAATGTGGCTCATATTTCAAGTGTCTAATCCATGTGTTGGCTTTAAACATTTGCTATTCCCCAATCTTTTCTTGTTCTTCTTGTTCAAAGCACATTATTTACTTTCTGCTCTGGTGACGAGTGACAGGGAGACAACACATGTCCATGTGTTTCTCAAATAAACATTCAGCTGAAGTCAGTACATGTCCCACCCAAAGTCTTTCTCAGGACACGAGCAACCACGGCCAGAGACGTTTGGTCATTTAATGAGACTTATTAAAAAGAATTTTAAAACCAAACTACTTTGTTATCTCTTACTACAGTAATGTTTTACTATATATTTGCATAATGTAACACTGATTTAAGAACATTAAACGTTTTATGGTTAATCTTTAGGCTATTTAGTGGCAAGTTAGATAAGATTAGTTATCTAAATACTCTAAGCACAGCTGAATGGATTTTATAGGCATGTCATTTGTGACATGTAAATTAAATAAAAGTTACACGCTTGCACATTTCTAAGTAGTAAAATGTATACAGACATCAGTATGACAGGGGTTATGTTGTGAACCTCCAGTTAACTTATTCAAAACGCCTGAATTATGAGAGGAATGTATTTTATGGGCAATCACTGTCACTTTTAACAGCTACCTATATATTTACACCATTTATCTCCCCTCAGTTGTGGGAAATTACCCATAACCCACCAGCACACCTTCCTAGCTGGACAGAAGCGAGTCTGTAGGACAAAAAAGTTGTCTATTCAGATGAACAGTATCTGTATTAATGATCAGAACTCACATCTGACATAATGAGCCAAAACAGTTCGGAAACTTTCATTAGCAGACAGCAGGCATCCTAATCCAATAGAGATGAAAGAATACAGTACTTTTTGATTTAATGGGATCTTTAAGTACAGTCTTCAACAGCTCAGTAAAACAACTTTAGAAACATTTGCTGCCGGGTTCACTTTTTGTGATGCCGATTTCAAAGCTCATAAAAAACCGGCCCATAACTTTTCAATGACACGCATTAAAGCGTTTAACAGAGGACATAACGTTTTTATGGGTGTTGACATACAGTACAACTGACAACATGGGTTACCACCCAAAATAATTACAATGGCTTTGCTTAAATCTCAAATTATTAACATTATCTCTAAAGAAAAATGTCATGATTCAGAAAAAAGCTTTAAAACAAAACCTGATATTTCAACTTTTTAACAGACCGGTAAAACATCTTTGAGCTTGAAAAAAAATACACGGTGAAACTTAAAATGATGCGAAAAATAATGCATTTTTCATAGAAACTTCAACGTTAAAAGTTAAACTTAAAGTAAAGACTAAAATGACTTCCAAACTTTTTCATTGTTTATGTTTCAATAGCTAGTGTACTGCCTACCTAGACAGCATTTGGGGTATCTTGCGAACAGAGGTTTAAAGATGGTGTTTAGGCAAAGTTTTAAGACAAAACAGACAAAATCTCCGCTTTGATGATTTAACCCACATCTGTACTCGGTTAAAAATACAATCGCAAAGAAACTTTGTAAAACTTCAACAAGCATGAACATGTCACGCCATCAAAATCCATGTTACTTTTTCTAAGTCTCTCTATTAAGCGATAATAAATGATATGCGAAGCATTGAACATAATAATGGATAGGAATACGACCTGTCAGGCAAAATAAACGAGACAAGAAACATCAAAAACACATTTCTGATATACAAGACAAAACTTTGGTAAAACTTACCATGTGCAGTAAGTAACTCGACTCGAGGCTGACACGTCTATTGAGCTTTTACTTTTCAAGGCCAACATCGGAGAACACTTCAGATCTAGTTACTGCCATATCCAAAGGGTTTTGTAGTTGGGAAAACGAGCACATCTGTGGTATTGTTTGGGTTGTGATTTGTATCTGGTCAATCAATCGGAAACAAACTCGCCGCAGAAGATGAAGCGACAAAACGCTGCCGCACGCACACAGTCTAGTGTAGAGTTTCACCGCTGATAGTAATCCGCGCCCACAAGTGTCTAGACGCGTTCAGCTCTCACATATCGCCCTCTAGTGGCCAGTTTAAACCATAAAACCCTGTTAAATCTATCACAAAGTCAGTCCAAATTATTATTGATGTATTTAACAAACCTCATTATAATCCTAATCAGTTTACAGTGTTAAACAAGCAGGTTCAGATGGCATATGTGATTGTGTCCAGTGAATTAGACGAATAAAACAGTTTTTGTGTATTTAATGAGTCGATTTCATGCTTTTCTTAATGATTTGGATAACAAACAAAGGAAAAAATCATATTCTTGAAAAACGTATCTCAATGTCAATCAGCCATTCAGTATTCATCAATAATTGCAGAGATATTTCTCTCAATAATTCTCTATCAATCTGCTCTCCCTCTCTCTCTTTCTCTCCCGACATATAAAAAACAGAGCTCCATCATTTAATTTTAAGGTGCCTGTTAAGGCAAATAATTAGATCATAAGAGTTGGCACCCTTCAAAGACTGCAGAATTCTTTTACCCACTAGATGGCAGTAAAACAAAACAAAAACGATAGTCTTTAAAAGACATAAAATATAAATCACTGTGTAAAGTTGTCAGTAAGGTTGTCATGTTCACCATTGTAACCCACCAATTAAAACATACAATTTTAATCAGGTTAAATATTATCATTCACTTAACAATTTTTGTGATATATGGATATGTTTCTCTACACGTTAGTGTTGTTTCCTTTAAAATGCTATTAAGTGTTGCATATTCTGAAACCATTACCCCTGGTTCCTAAGTTCACACCTTTCTGTAGGGCAGAGGTGTCAAGTTGTAACATTTAAGAAGCTCAGAGGCTTATTACATATGGGTCAGCACAAAGGATGAATTGCTCTCTCTCACTTTCTCTCTTTCTGTCCCCTACCCCCTCCTCTTACAAAGTCTCACACTTTCACACGTGAGACTCTCTACAGGAACCTCAGATCAAACATGTAAAATCCCAGAAGTTGCATGATAAACCAGTAGGTCAAAAATAATGCAGCAGTAAATGTTTGTATTAAGCTAAGTTTTCCCCTATAGTGGTGTAAAGGAAAACACTATTCTTTTGAAGGTTGTTTGTTATTGCTCAGGCAGCAATATTGCAATTAAAAAGACATTTATTTGAACATATGTTTTGTATTTTTCTTTGAAGCATACGCAATGTGCTTTAGTCTAAATGAGCTCATAGAGTACCTCAGACGTGTTTTTAAAACACACGGTTTAACTGACGCACGCAAATGTGAGAGAGCTCTAGGGATCGTCCAAGGGAGCGCCCTTCGTTATCTTTAATTATACCCAATACACCTTGCGCAAATTCAATTGAAGTGGGCCAATCACTACACAAAACAGAAGCCTAATTACACAGCATAAGTGCTCATGTACCAATGTGTGACCATGGCGAGACCTTAAATATCATTTCTATTTTATGTGAGTAATCCATGTCATCATGTATGATGAACAGTGAAATTGAAAATAAAAATGGACTGTTGATGGAGATCAATGAGTTGCTTACAGATTGCAATATGACATGGTACGTTTACGTAATTTAGTGCATTTAATTCCTTCGCCTTGCAAGATGTTTTCTAATTGTGTATGCAACGATATTTTATACCTCTTCTATTTATTTAAAAAGTAACATATTGCACAGCTCAGGAAAGGTGGATCTGAAGCGTTAACCTATGTCTGCAATCCTCTTATTTTGTCCCTGACCAAGTATGGATTAGATTCATCCGCGGGTCACTTTCAAAGGACTCTGATTGAATAAAGAAAGATCTAGGCCTGAGGATAATTTCGAGAAGATTACTGAAAAAATATTAAACGATTTATTTTATCGTTTCATGAAATGCATTTATTGCTTTTTAAACTCTGCAAGGACAGAAATACTAGGAACTGTAATCTAACGAAAGTAAGTTTTTGAACTCACATCGATCACTATAGATTCCAGTGATATTTCTAACAATGAAGCTGGAAATGTAGCTAAACATCAGGTGTGAACTGTGAAGACGCACAAGGACACCTGGATTGATGACTGCAGGTATTACGTAGCTCTCCAGGGTGCTGAAGTTGAAGTCTCTCAACTCCACTGACGAGCCTCATCAAACTGTTGTTTGTTTACGGAGATATCGGATTCAGTCACATTTCTTTATGCTACCACGGAACGTTTGATGTTAGATAAACATCGTGAAAGATGCCCCGGTAACTTTATAAATCCAGTTTACTAAAGAACTACATTGGAGGAATTAGGTAAAACTTCGTGGAAATGTTTTCATGCACCCAGTGACCAAAATGATGGTAAGTTTACAGTCTAAATTAAATTTTATTTAATAATGTGTTTTAATTTGCTCAATTGCACATGGAAATTGAAATGCAAATTGGCTTTAAATTTGTTTCCTGTAGCTTTAAATATTGTGTGTGCATTTCCAGTGCAATAATAATAAATGCACAGTCTATCACAATATAAATATATATTTAATTTACAACCTATGTAGCACCAGTTTCTTTATTATTTAATTTATATATGACTTTAAAAGGAAGTGTGCCATATTTGCAGTTTCCAGGTGTCTTTTTGTAACATCCATCTCTCATAACGGCTTCTAAAGGAAGACAATGCAACATATTCACCTCCCATTCGGAGGTTCTTTATGGGATTTAAGTTACCACTGTTGCCCCATCCTCAGGAACAGACACAGCCTCTCAACACTCCCATTTTACAGCATTAGACTATGGATTATTCTTGGCATTTTGACATTTCCTTGCTGTGTCCAATGTCAATTGATTTTCAAAGTGGGAGTCTTAGGGCCTTGGAACTGTGACCCTTATTTCTCCAAAGCATTACCTGCTGTTGCATCCAGACTGGCGATCGGTCGCATAAACGAGGATTTCAGTTTAGACCTGGGCTGCACGATGGACTTTGTCATCCTTCAAGAAGCATGTGAAACATCTAAAGCATTGACTTCATTCATGCAATATGAAAACGTAGCGGATGCGTTTATAGGCCCTACAAATCCAGGATACTGCAATGCAGCGTCCCTTATGGGCAAGAATTGGGACAAAGCTGTGTTTTCATGGGCGTGCATTAACTATGAGTTAGACCGAGTCCAGGGCTACCCAACATTTGGCCGGACATTGCCATCTCCAACTCGGGTGCTATTTAGCGTGCTGAAGTATTTCAGTTGGGCTAACATAGGCATTGTGTCTTCTAATGAAGATATATGGATTGACACTGCCGCCAAAGTGGCCAATGCTCTTAGAAACCAAGGACTACCTGTTGCCATTGTTGCATCTATTGGGAATAATGACACCATGATGGAGAACACATTGTTGAGCATCCAAAACGCTGGGCGGATAAAAGGTCAAATATTTTTGCAATATCCATGTAAACATTACATTTAGATAAACAGAAAGTTTGCATCATTTATCTACACTTTCAAGTAAACTACCACAGTACTGTATTACTGCACTACATTTATGTATGACTAATCATTTTGATTTAATATATAATTTTGCCTAAAACGTTTTATTGAGTTTTCTTATGTGTTTCAGTCATCATAATGTGCATGCACTCAGCACTCATTGGAGGAGAACAACAAGCATCTTTCCTGATGAAGGCGTATGATATGGGCTTGACAAATGGTCGCTATGTGTTCTTACCGTATGACACTCTCCTGTACAGCCTGCCATACACCAACACCACCTATTTCCCACTACAAAACAACACCAAACTACGCAAAGCCTATGACGCTGTACTCACCATCACCGTGGAGTCAGAGCTGATGTCGTTCAACGAAGCGTTTAATATGGCAAAATGGCTGGGAGAACTATCGGTGTCACAAGAGCCACAGCAGGTGGTTCATTTATGAATCTCAGAATTGGATCATAGATATAATATTCTCTTGATATATAGCTTTGATATAAAGATAGTATGCATGACTAATTACGTTAATGGCATTTTTCTTGTTCAGGTCTCTCCACTTTTTGGTACTATCTACAACAGTTTGTACCTTATTGCCAAGTCCATGCACAATGCCAGAAGAGCAGGTAAGTGGCTCTCTGGGACCAACCTGGCCTTCTTCACAAAGAACATCACATTTACAGGTTTCAACCAGAACATCCGCATAGACACCCAAGGAAATGGGCAAACCGGCTATGTGATCTTGGACACTGATGGCTGGGGATCTCAGTTGTATCGTTGCTTTCAAGTGGACCTGAGCTCAGACACGGTCTTGTTTGCCGGGAAGTCCATTAATTTTCCTGGAGGCTCTCCTCCACCTTCAGATTCTAGCTGCTGGTTTGACCCCACTGCTATCTGCACAGGAGGTACATCACACATTTTACACAGTAGTTTAGGTCCATTATTCAGCTTTAAAATCATATGCACAAACCTGTATATACTGATGCTGTGCTCTAATTGGCACTTTGAGAGAGTTGAATCCTTGGATACCTGCTGAAGTAATCATAACAAACGTAATCCATGCACCATCTTGTTTCTTTTCTAAATGACTTTATAACTATAAATCTTTAGGCAAAGAAGAAACAAAAGAAACATCTTTTTGTGTAGTAATATGTTGTCACAAAATATGTCTGTTTACAATTTATATTTAATAAACAACATTTAACACAAATACTTTTTAATTTTAATTACAGTAATGACTTAATTTTGCATACACAGCAATGAAATTTTTTGTGTATTGCTACTTAATACATTTCACTTCATGTATAATTTGTAATTTGTATACGCTAAAGTATGGATCTGCTCGCTAATTATTTTGTTTTATGTTCTAGGTGTGGAACTAATATACGTCATCATAGCGTTTGTGATCGTATCAATTTTAGTTCTTGGTTCCATTGGTTTAACTTTGTTCATAAGGTAACTTTAATGTTTTTGATGAGTTCTTATTTTGTTTAGGATATAACAATTGTGGGTTATGTGTGATCTTGATTAATTTTGTAGGAGGCGAATCCAACAAATCCAACTGATTAAAGGGCCAAACCGAATATTACTTACACTTGAAGACCTAACCTTCATTAACCCTCAGCTGAGCAAAAGGGTGTGTCTCTCTTCATGTCTGTAAATATTATTTTGCATGTTAGATATCTGTTAATATGTTATCATTTGCTAACAGAAAATCACCCTTGAAGATCTTAGTGATTCAAAAAGTTACATCGAGGAGAAAAGCACAGGTGGACGTTCTCGGTCTATCAACAGTATGGCTACAGCAACACATGAAACGTCAAATGTGGCCGTCTATGAGGTGATCTTATGTATCATGAAATGTTATTTGTTATACACACCTTCCTGTTTCAACTGGTTGTAATTTATTTGTATCCGTGCAGGGGGACTGGGTTTGGCTAAAAAAGTTTAAAGAGGGTCATTTCAAGGAGGTCAAACAAAGCACCACTAAGATATTTACCAAGGTATTGGTCAAAAATATAATTTAAACAGGTGGATGTGAGCTTTGACTGACAGATCTGCTATTCTTAGATGAAGGACCTTCGGAATGAAAACGTCAATCCATTTTTGGGCTTCTTCATCGATTGTGAGATGTTTGCCATTGTCACTGAACACTGTTCTCGGGGAAGTCTACACGATCTCCTTCGTAATGACGATGTCAAACTGGATTGGATGTTTAAATCGTCTTTAGTTCTGGATTTAATTAAGGTACTTTTAATAACTGATGGTTGCTTTAATGGAAGTTGTTCTTAATAACCATGTCAACCTGATGGTTTCTGTTATCCATCCAATAGGGCATGAAATATCTCCACCACAGGGATTTTTCTCATGGGCGCCTGAAATCTCGCAATTGTGTGGTAGATGGTCGTTTCGTCCTAAAGATCACAGACTATGGTTACAATGAGATTCTCGAGACCCAGAAAGCTCCTAAAGAAAATCCACCTCCAGAGGGTATGGACAATCTGGTTTAATAGATCTTTGATCAGATATTATCTTAATGTCTGATATGAAAAACATTGACATGCCACTTATTTGTTCATCAGAGCTCTTCTGGACAGCTCCTGAGCTTCTTCGAGATCTTGACAATTCAAGGAGAGGAACACATAAAGCAGATGTGTATAGCTTTTCAATTATACTTCAAGAAGTTGTCGTCAGAGGAGGTCCCTATTGCATGCTCGGCCTGTCTCCTGAAGGTTAGACAAAATCTTTCTGTCTACCCTGGGTATTTGTTTTGATTTTTTTACTTTTATTTATACTTGATCATGCCTATGTTAAGCACAAAGATAAACACTAATCAGATGTTCATATCTTCTACAGAGATAATAAGGAAGGTAAAGAAACCTCCACCTATGTGTAGACCCACTGTAGCTCCAGATCAAGCTCCACTGGAGTGCATCCAGCTGATGAAGCAGTGCTGGAGTGAACAACCTGACAGAAGACCTTCTTTTGATGAGATCTTTGATCAGGTGAGCTGTGGTTAACAGTATGTAATCTGTATTTACTAACCCTTTTCATAAATGGATTGATCTACATGGTACATAGTATTATAAAATATGTTGCAACCTAGTGGCAAGAAGAAAGATGAACTTTGTATAAACTCAAATGGCTGAAATAATAAATAATAAATATCACTATGATTTCAATCTTTGACATGTCATTACCAAGTCAATATTAAAGATATCAAGGTTATATTTTCACGGGATGATTTTATGTAGAAAACAGTAAATCAAATAAAATGCTTTTATGTGGGTTTTGGTCACAAATGGTCAACAAAATAATGTGACAACATAACATTTCACTATATACTATATACTTACAAATTCCTTAATCATCATAAATGAAAACTACTACTAAGAACTAAAACATATATAGACAGTAGATCCACAGTAGAGGATAATGCTTTTTTGTTTCTGTGCTCAAACTCAAGTTCAAACTCATCAACAAGGGCAAAAAGACAAATATCATTGACTCTATGTTGCGCATGCTGGAGCAATACTCCTCTAACCTGGAGGACTTGATCAGAGAACGAACGGAGGAGCTGGAGGTGGAGAAACAGAGGACAGAGAAGCTTTTAGCTGAGATGCTTCCTCCGTGAGTCCATACATCAACACACCTGTTTTAAACATGCACAATTTCTATCAACCAATCATTGTCTTCTATCACCATGCATAGGTTTGAGACGAGGGCTGTGATTGGTTGGTAGAAATAATGTTCCAGGACCAGAACGTGTCATACTTTGGTCATACTTTTGTTGTTAGTAAGGCAGATAAAATCATTGGTCATCGCAATTTTTATTTGCAGTTCTGTGGCAGAAGCTCTGAAAACCGGCGTCTCCGTTGAGCCAGAGTACTTTGATCAGGTCACCCTATACTTCAGTGACATCGTGGGCTTCACCACCATCTCATCTCTTAGCGATCCAATCGAGGTTGTAGACCTGCTCAATGACCTTTACACACTGTTTGATGCTGTGCTGGGCAATCATGATGTCTACAAGGTAAGCTTAAATGGCCTCAGCAAAAACTGTATTTCCATAAAAACTATCTGACCTTTCTTAATTATAGGTTGAAACAATTGGAGATGCTTACATGGTGGCTTCGGGGCTTCCAAAGAGGAACGGCAACAAACATGCGGCCGAGATTGCAAACATGTCCCTGAACATCCTCAGCTCTGTGGGCTCCTTCAAGATGCGGCACATGCCGGAAGTTCCGGTCAGGATACGGATCGGCATTCACTCGGGTAATCGTTCACTCAGCTGTTATCATCTGCCTAGTGGTTATGTTATTATAATCCTCTTATCATGCTTATGTAATACCCTGGCAATTTCATTCCTTATCCAACTTCTGTATTAAGAAAGATGACTTGAATTAACTTGAATTAAATAAACAGTGATGTACTTGTCACACTATGTTACATAAAATCAAAACGACATTTATTGCCTGAAGTTTGTGACTCAGTCAACAGTTTAAAAACTAAATCAATCCGAATTTTAGTTTTATTCTTAGTACTGTATATTAACAAAAAGGCTTCAGACTTAAAAACTTGTGTGTTTTTTATAAACTTTATATTGCATGCTGTAATTTCTGATCATGTTTCTTCTCTGTTCAGGGCCGTGTGTTGCAGGAGTCGTGGGTTTAACAATGCCTAGATACTGCCTTTTTGGAGACACAGTCAACACCGCCTCTCGTATGGAATCTACAGGGTTGCGTACGTTCATTTCTCTACTTCGCAGAACTACATATACATGCTTTGCTGTAATAAGACTTATGGAAAATTTCTCTTTAGCTTACAGAATTCACGTGAACATTAGTACAGTAAACATTCTCCGGTCACTGAACGACGGATACAAAATAGAAGTTAGAGGAAAGACTGAGCTGAAGGTACCTGCTTACTTCTGTGAATAATAACTAACCAACATTTCATCATATTGATTGATTTACCATTATATTTTCGTATGGGTTTTAGGGTAAAGGTATTGAAGAAACTTACTGGCTTGTTGGAAAGTCAAATTTCACCAAGCCTTTGCCAAAACCACCAGAGATGAAACCAGGGTGAGATTTTCACAATATTCCACCTTTCATTTCTTTCTCTGCTGTATAATGTATTAACTTCTAGTATTTGCAAGGTAAATCAAATGGTATTTACCATATTGCAGTATAATCTCCAATTAAGTTGTACTTTTAGATTAATTTTCTTGGTTTAGATTGATTCTCTATGTACATATGAATGGGATCCTCTATTTATGGATTGAGTTAATTGGATTTATGCATCAGGGAAGACAACCATGGTTTGAGCCCTGAGGACATTGAAGCTTACAAAAGAAGGAAAGCTGAGAAAAAAGCATAGCAGCGTGTAAGGAGGTAGCAGATTGCATGTTGTGTTGTGTTTATGTGGTTTGGTGTATTTGGTGGGTTTGTGGAGTTTGATGTTTTATACATCGTGTTGAGCTGGGTGCTTATACGATTTCATTTTTCTGTTTGTTTATTTGTATTTTTTGTTTTGTGTGAGTATATTCTTACATGCATAGCTCCCTTTTTTCATAAATAGTTTTAGATGTAAAGTCCAAACAGAAGCTCTACAATGTGTCATTATCCTTTACTTGCTAAAACAATTCTCTTTCAGAGTTAACTGGCAAGACATGGTGACAGAGGAAATCAAATCTATATTCCGCAAGGCCAACAGACAAGTGGACAAGCACAAAATCTGAGAAGCAAAGGGGTAATAAAAATAAACTGATGACAAGTTGCACTGGAAAGACACAAAGGACAACACGAGCATGTGTGTATCGCTGCAGCTTACAAAGACTACTTTAATGAGATTGGTTGGCGTCTGTATAATCCGACTCTGTCCAGCACAGCAGAAACAACAGTGCTAATGAAATAGCAGCTAAGGAACACGTTGTCAGTGAAAGTGTCATTTTCCCAAGATCCAATTCTGTCTGACTTGCTCAGTTTAGGCTACAAAGATGTGAATCCATGTGCATCTGATACCAAAGGTGTTTTATCACAGGGTTTTAAAATGTTATGTTCACACATATGTTACTTTTTAATGATCTTCAATTTATTTTCTTTGACCTAGTCTAATGAAAAGAAACAACATAGTGACATAATCAGATTTGGCTTAAAGGACATCTGTTGCAAAGACCAAATGTAATATTCCTCTCATGTTGATGTGAAGGCCAAAATGACTGAGGCTGGCTATTGCAAGCAAAACAAAAGTAAGACTGCTGTAAATCATTGTCTGATAAAATGGATTGAAATATGTGACTATTTATGCTGATTAAGAAGTTGCTGTTTTACAAAACAAAATGCAATAATTCTGTGAATTCTATTGATTTATGCATATATATTTATACTATGCAGAAGTATATGCTTTGTTTTAGTTGTACCTTGCCATACGATTAGTTCACAAAGCAAAAATTAAAATGCTTTTCCTGGACATAATAAAAATTAGCTGTCAGTGGATTGATTAATGGTCCTATCTGTCTCTAATAAACCACATATGTTAAATGAGTTTAATGTGCAATATAAATTGTATTAAGCATGCAGGCGGTGTTAATAACTAAGAATAACTGTATATACATAAGGTGGATAAACAACTGAAACATTTGAAGGTTAATCAGAATTATTTATTTGAAAAGCACAGATTTATAAGGGGTGATTATTTTATATATTATTGTTTTTTTTTGTCTCGTTTTCTTTAAATGTTAATGTTACTGGCCAATACAGTTACCATTTTTTCTGACCTACTTTATTGTTTAAAGCTTTTAAGCATAACTGGCAACATTTAGTCTTGGTTTTAGGACCTATTAGCGTTTAGACTAAATGCCATGTGGTCACACGTGTTTTTGACTTCCTCCGTCTGTTTTTTGTGATCGGATCACAAAACATTTCAGGACATGTTATACCTGTATCTGTCGCTGACCATTTGTGACCGGATCACCAAAAGTGCATCTAAATACGAGGTGTAAACAGTCATTAAGAGTCATTAAGTCACACTTAAATGAAACGTAAAACTTTAAACATAAGCTAAAAACTTTCTTATTTATACACAATGTTTCTTAATACCTCCTTTTACACAAAATAAATCAAAGTTGTTTCAGGTTGTGCGAGTAAGTTGAAAAAGTTGGAAAAGACAAAAACGTCTTGCCTGCAGTTTTGTAACTTACCACAAGATGGCACTGTTATACAGGTTTTTGCATTTACTGCAGGTCCTAAAGTGAGCAGTTACTCATAAATGCGATTCTTTTTCAATTATCTTTGATTTCAGAGATTTAGATTATATATGGTCTGTGTTTCCATACTGGATTTACTGACAAGGTTTCCGCATTGTCAATCATCTTGACAAATCTCTTTAAATCACCCCATTGGTTGTTCTTTTTGTTGGCCTCTGCTGATATTCCCATGTCACCATCAGAGCCCTTGACTCCAGCCTCTAATCCCTCTTCAACAAAGCTTTAGATCATTTAGCTTGATGGATGTACTGCTTTTTCACAACAAATTGCTGTCTTTCAGTTTATGGGTTTATGGTACCCTGAAGGAAGTGGGGGGTTTGGGAAATCTGTGAACTCTTTAACAGGTGAGACAACACAACTCTCAGTGTTTAAAGTTAACACATTGGTGAGGCTTTACATTCCACAGCACAATGGAATTTGCCACCTCAAGTAATGCAGATAATTTGAAGTTATTGTCACTTTTTCAGGATAGTATGACATTTAGATTTTTCATTTATTTGTAATAGAAGCATTTTTTGAATACTTTGAAAAAGTAAAAAACACAAGAATTTTTTTTATTATTTCAATTTATTGAAAGAAAACAGAATTAAAGTAGAAGATGACAAAAACTGATAAACAACATTTATGAAACTTAACATGACATGATTTGACAAACCAAAAGGTTTGGAAGACTGAGTTTAAGATTATTGGGTATAAGTGAAATCTACTACATGAGCTTGAGAAACGCTTGGGCAGCAATGCCTTTTCCCTTTAAACATTAAAGATAAGGCAAAAATAACACTTACACAGATGTCACATGCTCACAAAGAAATGTTCTACAAGCGCACTTATAAATTTCACAATACCACATCCTAACATCAGTGGCGCTACGCTTAATATAAGCATAGCATCTGACGGAATAATCTACATGATTGATGTCAATAGGTAAAGTTGTGGGGCTCTAATTTCTCACTAATGAGATTGCATTGTTTCTGTATAGTAAAAAACAGCTGATTGTTCAATTCATTGAAATAATGTTTGTTTCATGAAATACACAGATTACTCATAGAAATGTTCTTATGAAGTAACAGTCACACCATACAATGACAATATCATTCTAAAGCATCATAAAATAAAAAATAAATCCACTTAGCAACTACAATTCATCTCTCATTTTATCACCCTTGGGTCGAACTAGCCTGCCAATGAAAAGGATGGAGTTGGTCTTGTTATCTTTCACGAGGAAGATAAAGGGATGGTCGGCGTAGAAAAGCTTGGGATTCCTGATCTTCTCGCTGCCGTAAATGCTGGTATCAAAGGGGTTTCCCTCTGTGTCCCACTCAAGAGCGGAAGCATGGAAGACATTGGCCAGGTAAAGATCCTTCTTTCCAGAAATGTTGGACAGATCTGCTTTAGATTTGTCCACAGCTTCAGTAAGACCAAGTTCCCCAAGATGTTTCTGCAGAGCCAAAAGGAAATACAGTTATGTATTTTTATACATAAATCATAACTCATGATATGATTTTTTTGTTCAACTTAAATCAAAAGTCAATCCTATTCACCTGAAGGTCATGGCTGACTTCCATGCTAACTTTAGGCAAGGAAATGGCGACAGCTCTCTCTTCAAGCTTGCTGGCCCATGTGTTCACCTGCTGGCGAGTAAGCAGTTTCTCCAGCCTTTCCAGAGGCTCCACATGGTAGGGCATGATGAAAATCATGCTGGATTTCTTATGTGCCAAAGGCATGCTCAACACATACAGCCTGTTCTCCGTATCGTCATGAAAGCCGTACAGACCTGAAATGCACTGATTGTTAGATGCTTGTACTTGTGCAGGTATTGTTGATTTTGGATGGATGTTCGAGCTGTTGGTTTTACCTGTGCGGTGCATCATGGGAACAGAGATTGTGTGGGAACGGGTAACCAGGAAACCACGGTTGTCAACCATTTTGTGGTGAAACTTCTCATCCCAGTGGGCTGTGAGTAGATCATTAACACACATTATTAACATCTGTCATATAGATAAAACATTAAAATATTAGTTCTAACTAAATACTTACGTTTGAAAAACATGGCATTGACGATCATGGCCCCATCTGTGTTTTTTACATCTTTGGTAACTTCCGGCAACTTGCCATCTGTCGACTTGGCAGCCCATTCATTGATGGATGTGATGGCACTTCTTTTGTCACGGAAGTTGATCTTCGAGTGTTCGTAGTTGTAATGCTTCTTGCTGTTCTTGACAAAATCATCTGCAAAGCTGACCGAGCTGGGGCCGTAGAGCCTGTTGCTGATCTTCCACGTGACGTTACGGGCCTGCGGGTCACTCACCTCAGTAAGAAGCTCGGACAGACCTGTGTGGAGGTGATCGTCCTTCAGGGTGTCAGCCTTCAGGAGGCTCTTCACCTGCGAGGCGGTGGAAGATTTGCCGCCCATGGCAACCATGCCCAAAGAGGAGGCCACAACCACAGGAGAGATGAGGATGTTATCGAGGTTTTTCTCTTTGGCCACATTGTGGTAGAGGTTGAAGGCGAGGTTAGTGCTGGTGTCTGCCATGGAGGTTGCATGACTACTCAGCTTCTTGTCTTCAGCAGACACGGCCACGGCCACAAGGCACAGAGCAATAAGGTTGGATACCCACATGCTTGTTGTGTGTTCAGGTAGCAGGGGAAGTCTACAGGAGAAAAATGTAACAAACAGTTGTAAGCGCACCAATAGTACATTTTTAACTATGTAGACTTACATTTCTTTGTATTTGTATTGTGCCTGTGTTAAGAACAGTAAGATCCAGGGTGACTTGTTGGCTTTTATATCAGTTTAAAATTCAATTTTCAATTCGTATGTTCCATATGTTGGTAAACCTAACGTAAGATATTAAGCCTTCAGGCCATGTTTTCTAGGTTAAACAAAACGGCAACGTCACCGACCGGCATTGACTCATCAGTCAGGAATGCACTTCTTAACATACCTTTCCATCTCAATTCTGAGCCCTAAAATGTGCCAAATTCCTTTAAAGTAATTTTTTATGTAATATAACCATTAACAGTTACATCAGTCTGCATTGTTGTTGCATTGGCATGTTTGTCTTTTTTCTGTTGTTTTTTTGTATGTTGCTCTTTTCATCATCTTGAATACCTTGATAAGTTTTCATATTCATAGTTGTCAACGATTTTCACTCTGAAAGACAAGAGGTGCATATGGATAATCTACACAAAAGTATGTTTTATATATATAGTACATTCGTTAATATTCAAAAACATGCAATTAGTGACTTGTATTTTTTGATTCTTTATTTAATTACATAAAGAGTTGAAGCAAGAGTTTGAGAACTCCACTGCTAGCTTTGGCTCTTTATACACACAGAGAACAAAAGAGACGTAGACTCTTCTTATTGGTCAGAAGATCTTAGAGAGAAACTTTCGACCAATCAGATTTGCCACAGTAGAGCTGTGTCTGCATTACAGAGGAAGCACTGATTTTAATCTGGCATCAAACATCAAGCCACTCCCAATGGAAAAGGTTTATCACGCTCTATTTAGTTTAGGGCAAAAGAAAAATAAAGGAAATCTATTTAAATCTGTAGCAAATAATCTTCCATCTAAAATTTTTATTTTGGCCAGTGTATTAGCCAATGAAATTGCACAAATCTGGACATGAATCACTGAAAAGAACCACAATGAACTCTCATCATTGCAACACCTACAACTGCAATATATACAATTTGATATCATGCACAGTTTTTCCATCTGGGTTACTTCAGCATAAAATGTACAAAAACAAACATAATCAAAATCAAATTGGGCAAAAGCTTGATTCGTTTTGATTTTGGTTTTTTTTAATAAATGCAAAGTATGAACAACCTAATGGCTTAAGTTTCCTGTTATTAAAAAAAGTAAAAAAGCAGCTGAAATTAGAAAAACTTTTAAAGAAACTTCTGTTACTGTGTGCAGTTGCTGTCATTTCCAAATAAATATCAGTAAAATTAAAAAAATTACCTTGGGCAGCTGTGCAGATGTGCTCCTCTTCTTATCTCGGAAGATGCTTTGCTGAAAAATGTTGCTTGCAGATGCCTATATACTCTGGGAAAGAAACTTCTAGAAGTTAGAGCAGTAATATTCAAATGAGGATATTTGGCTTTCCTAGGGAGAGACCTCCCACTGGATCAAGTGACCACAGTTCTGGGGATATTCCACCTCTGCTTGGTCCTAAAGCCTTCTAAAATCTACAAAACCATAAGATCGTTTTTGCAATAAAACGGCTGTTTTGTTCGTTAAAAGTTTGACAATTCTTGTATATTGGCATAAAGTGTATAGATGAAGCGGATAATGATAGCTTGATAGCTTGTCCTTTGTTAAATTTTATTACTGAGTCTCAGACTTGCTTTGCTGAGTTGGCAATGTTGTGCAGAATTTTGTGTTCAATACTGTGCATTTTATCATGGAAAATAATCCTAAAAAAGTGTTTCCCAAGATGTATGCAAATAGCTCTGGATATATAAACAATAAAAAATAAATGAGAAAGTTTTTTGTCTTTTTTAACATTCCTTCTAGATTCTTCTTACGGTGGATGCTCAGACATGCTTTTTCAAGCTCCCATCCTCCCCCAACCCTGCCACGTCAAACAGTGAATTCTTTTTTAGCCTGTGGGTGTGGGGCAGAAATTGCTGCTAAAATTTATTTTTAATCATTCAATGAACATAATGCAGTATTTTATTGAATTTTTAGTTTTGTAGTGATTTTATTTATATGTTTGTTGCGAGTAAGTCTTTTGTCAAAGATGCATGTTTGCTTTTTCTTTAGGCAACTTGTTATGTAATAATCACAACCCCCGCTTTATTACCTTCTCTTTATCCCCAGAAGTAATAAAATCCACACAAAAACTCAGCATTGCTTCAAAGGAAATTTAGAAAAGCATTTAACTCCAGCCAATTTGATGTCAAGAATGTTGTTTTTTAAACCAATTGTAAGTCTTGTGTTGAATTTCATTATTTAGAAACATGCTTAAAAAGTGCTTGAGAGCCACAAGAATGTGTTTTTTTTTCCTTGACCACCTGTGTGTGGTATGTGCTTTCCAAACATGTGGCACTGATGCTAATGATAATCTGGTGTTTACAGGAGAATCTCTTAACTCGGTTCCTTCAACTCTTCAGTTCTGTGTCAGATTTCTCAAGTGGGAAATCTAGTCTGCAAACAAACACAACTTATTTGCTATAATGGCATGTATATCAAACTTTGGTTATAGGCTTAAAGGATATTTTCATATTGCCTATGGAACCTCAGAAAATCTGCACATAGAAGTCAATAGGTTATGGGCTGAACTAAGGCGACTTTGTAGGGGCTGTGCTAAATGTGTATGATGTAATATGTGAGCAGAGTTACTTCTTATATGCTGATGTAACTTTGTGTTACCTAAATGTAATGATTTATCAAAGAAGTAAAATAATAAACTACAGTTAGAGAAACATAATTGTTCCACGGCTCTTTTCTCTTCTTGCTTCAGCAGTTTGAATAATACAGTTAATGAGTTATGGTTGAGTTTGATTAATTTCAAGCTGGTGGAAATTACAATAATTTTCCAATCACAGAATAGCAAGACTGATGTGGTCTACATATCTTTAAAGTCTTAAAATCTGTAACATCTTGTTAATAGCAACCATTACATGAGAGCTGCCTCTGTTCATTTGTGCATTAGATCATTAAAAATCATTTTAACTAAATAAAGCAATCATTTTCAGGCGATGAGGAGTAGTACCCTCCAGTGGCCTGTGCTTTTAGTCTATTGCATTAATGAACAGACCGTCGCCGGAGTGTCTAAAGAGTAATCGACGGCGCCCTCAGTTACTTTTACTAATTGAGGTCACGCTTAGTTCCTGAGGTGTTAATCCAAGCTTTTAAATGTAATTATTTAGATAACTTCGCCCTTGAATCACGAACAAATAAAGTTGTAAAACTCAAAACTTTTTTCCAACCTTTACCATGTCAACCACTAGATGGCGAAAAAAGACAGCAGTTGTGTCATACCGCACTGGCTTAGGTAAAAAACTAATCTTTTGTATTTCAAAACTTTTAGTTATCTTCCTCTTAGCTGAAATTTGTACAAAATGACACTTTTTGGCACTGCATTTGTACTTTAATGATATCTGATGAGTAAAGCAAACACGAATATATCCACAGAGGAAGTATAACAGGAAGATTCCTTAAAAGGGTTATGACCACATAGGTATTCTGTGTAAGTATCAGTAAAGATAAGCAACTTAGCTAAATGGCTATACTGGCTGAGCAAAGCTGATTGGTATTTAGGAGGCCTCATGTTGTATCCTTGGAGACCAAATAACATCTCAAAATGTTTATCTGTTTCCTGGTGAGTTATACCTCATTGGAATAACATTGACTAGTTGCAGATTATGATATCCATGGAGTCAACTCAACACTAGCCAACACATAAATGTTATAAAATATTATACAAAGTAGCTACCACTCACATTTTGATCAGAAAATGGACATACGTAGTACTGTAAGTTAGATTATGTTCAGACAGTGTTCACAATGCTAAGATCACCTTAGTTTTAACACTCAAATCAAATGCATTTATGCATGTCAGAATCATAGCATTTAGTTTAAAAATAAATAAGGTTGTGGTGAATAACAGCTGATTAGAGAATATAGGAGTCAAATTTATTTGTTCAGGAGCTAAAATGTCAAAGGAAGCAATTATCCTGCAACCTAAGCAAACGTGCCCACACACAGCTACTCACACTGATGTAGACCACTGACATTTGTGTGTGTGATGTAGGAGGGATAGAATCAAAGTTAAACTTCCCAAAATGCCTTAAACTGCATGCTGACAAGTTTCTTTTGCCCAAAATGTCTGTCTAAAAGTCCACTTTTTTGTTTATGCATTTTCACTACAGCTATTTAATGCATTACGTCGTACTACTACTTACAACTGCACTGAGGAATCTTGTGTCTTTTTATATTTAAATAAGAAACTATAATCCGTAAAAAATAAACTAGAAAATAATGGAAGAGAATATGAAAACATGACTATGCAAGGTTGCTTTTAAAGAATTAAAATGAAAGAACATTAAAGAAGAAAACATTAAGATTATAGTAGCTGTATAAGAATAACATTTTCATATTGGACGGTAGGGAGCACAATAAGACAGAGCGCAATCTAGCCACGCCCATCATTTATCAACCCCGCCCACAAGCAATCGACAGGGCTGCTGCTGCCTCACACTGCCATAAGCGCGTGCACAGGTACGCCGTTCGCTGTCAACACATCGAGTCACAGAGCAGAGCAAACAGCTTCATTTTTTAATTCACACACGTTTTTATCGCTTCTCAAGTGCATCTCGTGTCTGCGGGAGCGAGTGGTTTTTAAGCCTTGTACTTTTTTAATAATCATCGATTGAGTGGTTGTGTCGGTGGTGGGTTACCTGTACCGTTAGGTGTGGAAGAGACGCGCAGAGGAAACGTTACTCAAACTTCACCTGCTGAAACACTACAAGACAAACGCGTCTGGATAAGGTAAAAACTTTGTCATTGAGTTTAAATAATCATGGTTTTATTATAGTAAAAGTGTAGCAACCATGCGGATTGACTTCTATCTGTATTACCACAGTTTTACGTCAAATTCCAAGGTTAAACTATAGTTATTGTAATGTGACGATGGTAAATTTGTTGTTTTACTGCACTAAGAAACTACGGTTACTGTAGTAAAACCATGCATAATTTTCGTCACGGTTTCTTATTCGATTTTGATGAATCTCTAAAAATTCTAGATCATACATTACTAAGGCTACTAATAGGAAATAGTTTGAGGTCATACTTTTAATATTAGCAATGTAGTTGTTCACAGATTTGTGCATCCGGTCTGAATCCGGAATGTTTTATGTTGCTCGTGAAATGTAGTTTGTTTGAAATAGCAGTTTAATTGTAATTGACCTTTGTAGACTGACATTTTGTAAACGGGACGTTATTGTTTGGTTTCATTGCACCTGGCACGCGGTTACGCCCGTCCGGGTAACGCCAGGTGACACGAGCGCATCTGTTATCTCCTCTGCATAGTGCAAGCAAATGACACAACGTGATTTAACCAGGTTTGACATAAAGCGACAGTCTTTGTTCCTCATGAAATAACATTTCTTTTAACCAATCTTTGATTTAACTATCTTAAATCCTAACTGGCCATGAAAACTGTTTAATAATAAATGGTTGGTTTATAGGAATGTTGCTACATGTCCAACAAAAGATGTTGATCCTGGAACATGTTCTGCTTTGGGTAATATCACATGGTAGAATTACAATCATCATAGAAAATCTTATTTATGCAGAATTTTATGGTTGTCCTTTGACCACATTAGGATATTAATTATTAATGTTTACTTGATGATGTGTAAAAAGGCCATTAGAATAGAACCAAAAAGGTTATGTAACCAATATAAGCAAAGTTGTTTTTTAACCGTCAAACCTCTTCCTATTGCGTAATCACTGTTGCAACACTGTCATACACATCATTGAATAAACTTGTCTTTAATTGTATCTTTAAGTTGTCATCTAAAGCATTAAAAGAGTATAAAAACAACCACTGCTGTCCATCTCTAAAGAAACAGGGTCTTCGTTTATCTAGCATGGATGGTGTAACATTGAATTATCTGTCTTTATCGTAAGAGAGCTGGGTGATGCTGTGAGATGACCTCTTGTTATTGTCAGTCCGGTGGGAGCTGAGCCATGTGCTGTCTCTGATTAGTCCACACCTCCCTCCCACATGTCAAAGAATAATGGACAAGATTCTGGGACTCAGTGTTAAATGGACCAGCTGATGAGTTCCCTGTTAAGAAATACCACTTGATGGGGTAAGCTGTAGGGGTTATTTAGTCTTCATTTTTACTTTTACTATGAAGCAAAAGTCACAATTGTTGGTTCTTCGATCAGTATGGATTTTCTTTGCCAGTTAGCAGCAATTAAATCAATTATGAGCACCTAATGACTGTGACTACTTTATTCGATTTGTTGTCGCTCCACACGGCACAGAAATGCAGGGTCAGGCTTGTATGGAAGCTGGTGCAAGATCAGCCTTTATAGTGATGTTTACAATAACCTCATTTAATCTATTTGGGAGTCCAGGTTAAAGCATATTAGAGATGTCTGGTCACTGGTTAAAATTGTCTGGTTGCACAACATCCCCTTATCCCTAAAAACCATGAACGAAACTATGCAAGGTTAAATTAAATATGACCCAGGTTGAAATAAATGTATACATGGTTTGTTTCAGACACTGTGTTTTGTGCCAGCAAATATTGGCTGCTTGGAGCATGACACTGATCTAATGAGTAGCTTTATTGTACTGCCATTGGCTTTGGATGCCATGCATAAATCTGTAACCGTAAATGTAAGTCTTGTTTTTGCAAATAAATGTGTGTAAAATCTGGGTCAGATCGAAAGCAAAACCAGCTGAAAACCATTGCCTCATGCTATGATATCAAACACTGCTGGGCCAGTGTGTTTCTTCGCCATGTATCCAATACACTGGCTGTGTATTCCCTGTAGCTTGAACAGATTGAACCTGTGCTTATTGCCTCAGGGTTCGAGGTACAAAAAGAGTTAAAGCTCCGAAGTCCTTTTTTTCCTCTAGAACAATGTTCCCTCTATGTCTGCATGCCTCACATGCCTTTGTCAGGTGCTGGTTTTACAAAGAAATATATCAGTACCTACTGATACAGAATTTCCTTCTTCTCACCAGTCCAACTGATTGATTTGATTAATCACTAGTGGTTGTTCCAGTCTGTTTTAGACCGTTCTTGTACGTTCTGCATAAGCATTCAAGAGGGCAGTGGGTTCAGCTGGATGGAGAACGTGCCAAGCCCAGCATCCCTCTGTTGAGAGAGAGTAAAGCCATCTGAGCGCAGTATGTTTATCCTGGTTTGTTGTTCGTTTTGATCTGTCTCTTGTGTGTAGGAGGTGATAAGTCTTTCAATTTTGTCTCACTCTTAAGATATTTTCAAAAATATTTAAATGGTGTTTTGTAGAAGGCTGGCCACTGATTTGAAATTAATTTGAGCATCAATGTTTATTTGATACAGTATTTTTTTGGAAATAAAACAATTAGTTGAAGTGTTTAAAACTATAAAAACGCTGTATAATCAATCTTTACAATCATTTCATATTCTGATACAATATGACCAGAAATTTGTATATGTGTACTTGTGTAAAGTGTGTGTGGACTAAGGCCCTTGAGAAAGCTGAAGCGTAGGAGTAAATTCTAACCAAATGAGGTTTATGTATAGACAGTAAATAAGATGGTTGAAGAAGAATGCTCCATTACTCTGTTAAATAAATGATGGGGCATTGAATTAGCCAGAGTTAATCTTTCAGAAATGTTGTTGCTCCACATCAGCACTAGGTGTGTATGGATGCCGGGTGTTTTTTTAAACTTCCTGCTTATTATTGAAACTAAGCTTATTTTGTAAACTGTTGTATGCAGACCATATTTGTCCTTGCTAATCTGTGTTATTTTAGGAAAATAATTGTAGTATTGCAAAATGGAAGAACTTCATGATGTGCAGTGAAATTAAATTTGTGGTTATAAAATAAATATTGACCTTTAAAAGAGCAGCTGTAGTTGATTTTAAAAACAAATATCCTTGAGCGAATGACTTTGTCAATTGCTTTAGATTTTTACTCTGACACCACCTTCTGCTTTTAATAAGTACCAAAAAGTAAGTAAAATATTCTGCATCAACAGACACAGAGCAGGTCTTATCTGGGACATGTTGAATTGTAGACTGTCTACAGTTGGGGAGAAAGGAGGCATCTGTTACGCTGTATTGCAACCCTTATAATTACACTGATGGGTATTTAGCAGTGTAAAATGTAGGTAGTTGGTCTGTGAGAAACCCTTTGTGTCACTTGTCACAGAGCTGTTAGTCGTGCTTCTTTTAATTGGTCTGTTGTTAGGATGGTGAAACTAGATGTCATATATTTATTCACCATTCACTATAAGTAGCTGTGATTTTAGTATGACTCTTTGTTCATTATCTTTCTATATTTTTTTTCTTTTTAAATATATGACAGTAGGGGGAATTCGGTGATGTAGCCAGTAACACATGTTGTTTCTAAATTGCAGTCATTTAGAAATTTTGTTCATGATATATCTGATTAGCTATGTCTGAAAACATTGTGTGGATGTCATTTATCAAATTAAACCAGAAAACCTGCTGGTTTAGATGACACCAATTGCCTTTTAATGTCCATTAACATGATTGCATGTCTTGTGAAATTTCACTTCCTTACAGGACAAACAATGACAGAGCATCTGACAACTGTATTCAGGGCTGCCTGGGCTTACCCACTATGGGAAAAGAGTTATATTTAGCCCAAAGCTATCACAGTGCCTTAGATCGATCAATCAGCACAAAGCCATTAAATTATTGTCCCTCAGCATTCTGCTGAATTTTTACCTTACTGAAGATGTCCTGTCCTTGGAGTTGAGGAGAAGATGAAAATGGTTTGCTTGATTTTTCCACCCAAAAGAATAATATCCTCAGTGAATGAAAAATGAAAAGGAAAGCTTATTGGACACCTGACCCAGTTCATTTTCTCATGGTTTTGGAGAGATTCTGTGAGATTCATTAACTGACAGTCTATTAGTCATTTAGTGACAGAAAATGAGACATATTTGTTTTCAATTATTAATGAGAGAAATGTGGCACCAGGCATGTGTCCATAAACCAGCCTTTAATTAATTTAGGTGGTGGAGACTGATAATAATAAATGATGCTCCACTATTGAAAACCATTAACCATTTCCATCAATCTCTTGCATAAGAAACGAATGGGTATGACTTATTTAATCATTTCTTAAAAAACAGCCAATTTGTTTTTCCCTAATGCCCATTAGTCGAGCTGATCAGTAATTCATAGTTATGCTTGAAGTTTGTCTATCTAATAATTTCCATTTTTAAGAGTTAAAGACTGGCCAATCTTTTGAATCATTGTGTAGTCTATGATTTTATGTGTGAACTATTATTGTAAACTATACAGTAGTTTCACTGTGATATATTTTGCTGGCAGTTAGTTTAGAGTAATGAGTTTGATGTAAATGTCATCTGCACCTTTAAAAAGGTTGGCAAACATATAAGTACACATTGCTATTTTGTGCTATGTCTGCATTTTTTCCCTCTGTCTGAATTTACACATTTTCACATCAGCATTTTGCCATGCATTAGCATTCATATCGGTCTGTGCTGAAGTTGGCACTTTATACATTTCTTGGACAAAAGAGGCTGATGTCTGAAATCGAGCATACATGGATGTTTTGTCAATTTCTGTCACTGAGAATAAACCTAATTGGGCTTAAGCTGTTTTTCCTTTAAAATATATGCTGTGATACTGACGTCAATGCACAATGCAATTACTGTGTGTGATGCATTGGAATCAATAGTCTTTGTTATAGTGCTTTTGATGCTTTTGGAGCTTTAAACCACCTAGGTGGTGTTTTGGATACAGTAAGACAACATCAGTATTTGTTAAAGGAGTGTGAAATTGTTAGTTCATTCAGAAATTATATTTGCAGTTTTCTTAACAATGAAACAAAATGTGTAGCGAGACTGTCAGTTTGTAAGGTTTGTGAACACACAACTGCTGCTAGTTGTTGGTTAGTCTCCACCCCCTTAGTCCATTAAATCTTCATTTATTTAGGTCTGCATTGGATGAAGTCAAGTGTAGACTCTTTGTAAATTCCAGACTGAAGTGTTTTAAGACAAACAGTCTAAATCTGTAAGGTCACACTCACTCCCTCATTGTAAGAGAGGCTTTTTGCTAGGCATTTGGCAGTTTTCAGTAAACAGACGGTAACTGGAATATCTTTGGCGGTTATAGAGACGAAGGGAAGTGTAGTGTGGGTGCTGACGCAGCATTGGAACGGTTTCAATTAGGAGGGAGGTGAACATAAACAACCTGCTAACATGAGTAAGGTCATGACGGAGTGTTTTTACTGTAACCTGTCCCCCTGTAGAATAGATTGATATTTACAAAAGGATTGATGGGTGAACCATGGTTTAGACTATATGACTACAATACATTAGTCTATAGTCTTGTAAATGTATGCCCTTTGGCATCTTACCACAAATAAAAGCAGAATGTCCGCCACTTCCTTGAAGACCTGATTGTTGTCATTTTCCACAATTGTCTCCTCACTTGTCAGTGAGCAATGGTAGTAATTTGTAGTGCATCATTTTGAGGAGCTCTCAATTGTCTGTGGTTTCTTTGAATATCTAACTGACCCTGAAACAGTGACGTCTTTAGTAATAGCACAAGAGGCGCGTTAAGTGTGCCTACAGGTCATAAATGATTTGACTTTTTTGCTCAGTATATTCTAAGCATGTAAGATTTAGCTTTAAGACACAGTTCAGTACCCTCCTCCCTGATCATTGATAATCATATTGTGTTTTTTTTTTTTAAGTAAATGTACCTCCTTTCTCCTCTGCTTTAAATTGCTTAAGATTTAAATTGCTGAACTGTTTCCCTTAATGGCTCTTTGACACGGTTTTCTGGCAATAGGAAATGAGGCAGCAGAAAAGGAGAATGTTGTTCCTAAACTTTCTTAGCCCTAAATATGGACAAGTGAACAAAGTGGTTTGCATAAAAGTTTGAGAGCTGCATATAGAGTTTGCATTAGTGCCAAACTGTTACTAAAAGACATTTTATTCTGTTTATCAATTACTGCCAATAGGACCAATAGATGTCATTTCCAAACCCACAGTTTCATCCATAGAATCTTTAGTTTCTTCTAAAACTAAAGTTTTCTTCTTCTAAAGTTTTCCCCGCACCTCTGCTTTGACCTAATAAAAACTGATGACATTGCAGAATTTTGATATATTCAGTGAAAGTACAGGCTTCTGTACTTAACTTTTAACACTGCCTTAAGAACTGCAGTTTACTGCAGTGTGACTTCACTGTGTTCTTGTGTAATAGCATGTTTTTCCTTCCTGAGACCAGGAACAGCTGACAACTGTATTTCATCACCATTTCATAACAACAGTGACTAATCATAATCATATTTACCTCCTGGATTATTGACTTTATAAACCTGAACCATCTAATGTTTGAAAGGTTCAATTACATACACTGTGAGTTATTTTGCATATACAAAATGGATTGTTTTGGATGTGCTTTTTAAAATCCCTACAGAGTAAATGCTCAGTATTTCAAATTTCTGTTCAGACTGTAGTGTATTCTAGCTTTTCACCTGTGTTTTAGTGTGCGAACAGATCATATTAGCCCTGAAATGATATGACCAGCTCTTCAGATTGCTGTTTCTTTCTAGACCTACCACAAACCCAGCAGTAAATCAGAATCTACAGTTGGAGATGCTGAATTATTCAGCAGTTCTCCAAAATGGATTCTCTTCTCGGCATGGACGTTCATTAACAAATGTTTATTTTCAATTACCCTGAACTGGCAGCTAATTTACATTAATGCACAGAAAACACAAGAGAAACATTTGAAGTTATGCAAGTAGTCGTTTTTTAATGTCTTTTAACACCAAGGACATCAGTTTTTGCTAAAAACAATTCTGATGCTTGTACAACAGTGTCTCTCCAGACGTTCTGTGTAGGTCATTGCAGGTTTGCCCTTGTTAAAATGAAAGAAAAGGTTATTACAAATCAGAGGTTGTGTCAATAGAAGTTTTTTATGTAACTTTTATGATGGGTAATAAACTAGCAATATCAGATATTTTTCTTTGCAGATGGAGGAGGGTTCTATCACATGAGGCCTTGATGACGTGAATAACTTCCATTGCTCTGCTGGATACACTAATAACCGGATACGCCTCCCACCAGTCCAATGCAAATAAAGAGCTGCTGGTGGTCTCTGTTCTCTGTTAACTGATATCTCAGATTGCCATTTGGGCCCACACAGTAATGCTTCATTTAGCAGATAGGCAGAGGAGGTATTAAGAGATATAATGTTTCTGTATAGTGTGGCATAGTTTAAGTTTGTACAGTACTTGAATTTTATGACAAGTTCCACAATGACACATGAAAGGGCTTTCTGAGTGTAATTACACATTGCTTGTATTTATAAAAATGAAAAAGCTGTGTCATTAGAAGACAATGTTTTGGCAAATGCCAGAGACACCCTGGTTTCCCCGATAAGAGTCCCAGAGGTTTAGTAGCTCTCCCACAGTGACTGATAAGCAGTGGAAAATCCAAAGGCTGAGATTGCAGGAATGTGAATTAATCCTCTTGAGAACTTCAGTGATGATTACTAGAGGCATCCTGCAGATTTGGCAGTGGACAGAAATGAGTGTTTAAGGCTCTGTTTCACTGGTAAACAGACAAGAAAAGATTCAATAGCCTTGATTGCTATATCACATTTTCCACACAAAGGTAAAATTAAATTGTGTGACTGTCAGGTTTTGGGGCCACAATATTCAATAGATCCGTTTCAGCTTTGCGCAATGACAAATAGACCCTCGCTACCGTACACCTCCTGTCAAAAGATTTATGGATGTGTCAGCCATTTCAGCGTCACATGGTGGTAATGCTAATCTGCTGTTTGTTTATGCAGTGCTGTGTGTGTGTTACTGTGTGTCTGCAGGTCTGTGGCTGTCACTGGGATGATAGTGAGGTGGGCTGGAGTCTGGATTGAAGGAGCATGGTGAAACACCAACCTCTACAGGTCTATGAGAGACAGTTGTGTTTGTCATGTCTAACCGGGATCTACGGTTGCCGCTGGAAACGCTACCAGCGGTCACATGACGACACCACCAAGGTGAGTTACCCCTTCACTAACCATCTGTCTGATATTCAAAATTTTGCTAATAAAGCAAAACCCCACAGGTACCATTCAGGTGTTAATCTGTAGTTTATCGCAAATAAAGTATGTTGACTGATTTTATAGCAGATGTTATTTTTAAAGCAATGCACATTTTGTTTTTGATGGAAGGAAGGAGTCTTGATTTACTTGATTTTTATATGTACAAAAGAATAAAACAAGCAAACAAATCAAAACTTTTAAACGGAAACTGATGCATTGCTGTTGAATAAAAAACAGAGGAAAAATGAGTAGGCACAGTTTACACTGCATAACATTTCTAATAACAACCTACAGATACAGTATGTTAATAATCTTGTGTTACATGGTAACTAGGATTGGAAATTATTCAGGTCACAGGATTGCTCAGAAAGTTTCCAGGAAAACATTTCACAAAATCAAAGTTCAGATTAGTCAAGGGTCATGGTGCAGTATGGGGTCAAGAAAGAGATCACAAGCTGAGAAATACAGACATGATGATCATGTGTGTAAGAACATAATTTGTCTATAAAATAATAGGTTATCGAAAACTCAGCTTTGATTTGCTCATTTCAAAAGACTATAGTTGGATCAGTCTTTAGATAATACTGATTTTTATATAATATATAATGCTCAACATCCGCTGGTTGCGAGATGTTTAGCAATCGTATTAATCAGCTTCTTTTTTTGGGCTCTTTTGCTACCCTTACATCTACTTTTTCAATAGACTCAAGTAATTAATGGTCAGTCTTATGCTTTAAAGCACTTTTTTTCTCTAGGATTCAGTTTCAATGCAGTTAATTAAAGAACACGCTGAGCATCAGTGCAATTGTGACATTATTTATGCGTGTTGAAAGCACTGCCTGACTGTCTACAAATGGTATTATCCTCATTTCCTAATGACAAGAGAGGCCAAGAATCCTGGAGGAGGGTATATGTAATTTTAACATCTGCAGAATATTTAACACATTAGCACAGCAGCCATGGTTGTGCGTTTCTTGTGTCTAAAAAATCTCAATATTAAAAAACATGCTTTCTGTACATATTTATGAATTTGTGGTAAAGGAAAACCCTCACTATATTGTTATTTTTAATTATTGTAATCAAATAGATAAAACTCCCTGAAGACACAGTCAGTAAATGGCTTGTTTTCCTTGAGAGAGCGTTTTGCCTTTGAGCATTACTGTTTTCAGATGTGTACTTTGTAAAGGTCCCTGTGGGAAAAGAGAGTTGGCGCACAATTGCGTGTCAGAGATCCAGGCTCTGTAAGATGAGATGAAAGCGAAAGGAGGAAACTTTGTGTTAAAAACTGGTAAGACAGATTTTGATCGTGGTCACGTAGCTGTGCGGAGCAGGAGAGATTGTAGTCAGATAAACCTTGTGGAGATGCTCGTGGATAACTATAGAACTGCAGAAGAAATAAAGTAACTAACTCATAGTTTGTGCTACAGAAATAATTTAGTTCTACATTATATATTACGTCAGATGGTCCATGATATTACCATCTGATCACCGTACTGTAAGGGTATACGTTTGTTATTGAGCCTTTTTAGGATCCGGAATACAGACAACCAGGTGCAGATGTGCCTAGATACATCTACAATCACTTTGCTGTTGGATCAACGCCTAATACAATAAAACAACAAAAAAGATGCAGATATAGATTTCCATTTTCATTCCACAGAGGGAGACTAAGCCATTGCCCTGGTTTCCTGTTGTTCTCTGGCTCTCAGCTGCTCATACTCTGCCGTCAGCAGTTCTGGCTCAGTCTTGACTGTCCGCAGCAGGAGGCCTGACCCTATCCACAGAAACAGCCTGTTCAGCTGTCTGCGAGCGAGTATGGGAGAGAGAATCATACCGCTTCATGCATCATAGCCAGTGGTGTCAATAAATACAGTTTCCTGTCACTTTAAAAAAAACACAGGATACGATTTCTTCACTCATTCAGAAGAATTTGACCTTCGTCCCGTTTTTCTGCAGCCGATCGTTTAGAGTTGATGTCTTGCCATCACTTGACACCCAAAACTCTAATGCAAAGAAGATCTACATTTTATGAGGAATGTCTATCATCTGGATAATGGATCAGGATGATGCACATGGTTGTAATGCAATCTTTTCTATGCAATCTTTGTGTCTGGGAGTGTGAGAGTGTATGTTGGCCGTCTGTTTAAGATGTTTAGGCTTGCGTGTGCTCCCCTGTAAAGAGATCCTCCTCAGTAATAATTGAGAGTTTTTCCATTAACTCATCCCTTTACTTCCAACACAAAGGGCCTGTGAGTAGGAGTCTCATCTCCCATGGGCTCCCAGTGTGTAAAAGCAATACAGCTCACAAAATATTACAATACCAGCAGCTGTCGACATTAAATGCAGAAACAGAGATCAGTATAACTTCAGATTATAGCCATCTTAATGTTATTTGAAGGAATTATTATAAAAGGTTTGCTAGTGTGATTGTCAAAAAAGTCAAATATCCCAAACCAGGTCTCTTGGTTTGGTGGATATAATTTATCATTTATCAAAGAGATTTAAGGAGACTCTCCATCCAGTCTATGCTGGGCCAGGATGTCACCACAGACTTTATCAGAAGTGACAGACGCTGCATCCAGCCCGCCCATTAAATGCTTTGTCTGGAAAAAATGTAAAAGTCTTCCGCCAATGTATTTACCTAGAGGCAAAGAAAGTGCATGGTAATCCCTGGCTATAATAATAATTAAATTTTTGTTGGGGTTGTCCTTCTTTTACTTTATAGATATTAAATAAATTGCTTTGGGATTTGAATTCAGTTTTTATTGTTTTATAAAACTTTACTCCTGGACTGACACGACTTGCATTTAAAAGAAGAGTTACCTTGTGCGTGTGTTTTTGTCTTATCTTGCCTATAGGGCACTAAGTGAGCCAGAACTGCCACTGCTGCACCCTTAAAAGTGCATGATGTCCCTGGAGAAAACCAGCAGTACAGACACAGTTGTGTAGTATATTCATCTTTATAAGCACCAGCAACAAAATGGGGCTCTTAAATTCATGTCATCCCTCAAAAATAAGCGATTAAGTCTGTGATTTACTTTCTGCTCCCTAGATGTCATTTTGTTGTAATCCTCTTTGATTATGGTGATGTTCTACATTAATGTGGATTCAGATTTAAGAGGAATTCGCATTTAGTTTTCCTTTCTACATTATTCTCACCACTCTCCCCTGTCACGCTATTTCAGGATTGTGATTACAGATGAGAGCACATCAGCATTTAAATAGCCATGTCAATGTATTTGTAGGTAAACTCTAATGCCAGCACATTTCCTAACGCCAGCAAGGTGACCTGTAATGCAAATCTTTTTGTCATATTTAAACTTGTTGGAAATTATTTCTTACAGTTTTGCTTCTGAAGGGAATGTTTCCTGCTCAGATATTTTATGGGAAACCTGACAAAAACATTCATTAGGATAATGATTTTTTGCAGTGTAATGGATTGCGAGTCCACTGTGTAAAAAGAGACTCGATTTTTGCATCTTGCTTACAGATGAGATTACGGGTGAATGCTACTGTTACAGTATGACAGCATCATCTCTCGGGCTCTCACTATCACATCAGGTAGCTGGCCTCCTGTGCTCTCTGCCCTTTTCCTCAGCAGACTGGGTATTTAGCAGTCAGTGGGATTTTTAACTACAGTTTGTGCCACTAGGGAACAGATGAGTGTGGGTAAACACTTACTGTATGAATAAATAATATGAAAGTCAGGTTACGCCAGTAAAATGTGTGTTAATGCTGTAATGCCGCTTTTTGAAGACTTACTGCATCGGTTAAGCTTTGATTTTATCAAGGAAATGCTAAAGAAACTCTTGGCTAATTTTTATAATTGCATCCAGCGTTTGGCTGATTTTAGTTTGAGATTTTGTTTAATGGTCCATGTTTTAGCTTCAGATATGCCTCTTTACCTTAATAAAGACTATTACAGTCAGCCACTGTAACCGTGGCATATTACCCCACTTCTGCTTATTAGAGCAAGTCTACTGCATTTACTTTAGCTGTATAACAATTGTGCTCTGGAGCTTTAAAAAGTGAATTATTTTACTTTGTTTTTATTTTATTACATAACAAGTGTTTTGTAGTTCTTCACTGAAACATGTTCTGTAGGTGAAGGCAGGATTTTCCTCTTCTCTCTGGAAATATCTGCCCTCGAGTGATCTTGGGACTAAGTGGCTGAGTGGCGACGTCATTTCAGATCAGCTTGGCACAAATGCCTTTGAAAAAAAGCCTTTTCAGGTTTAATGATGAGGTAATAGTGTTGTTTAGATCAAGAGGTGCTGCTCAGAATCTCTCGTGTTGTCCTTGATGATGTCGGTGTGCTGAAGTGCTGTCCCATCAGCGTGTGATTCAGGTTACGAAGAATGAGTGGCTGAAAGTGCTTTGATGTGTTAATTTTGTTTTTATCTAAAGATGCTTTCAAAGTCATCTAAAAGTGTTACATTTTTATCATCTGTCAGATCTAACATTGCTGAAAAATCACAATAGCACATTTAGACATTTGACTTCTTTTTAATGTGTTATTGATTTGATGTATTTAGACAGTCTGTGGTTCTGGTGGGAGATTTTAGGTTTAGGAGTATTTATTTGTTTATTATTTTTCTCTTTTAGAATTACCTATAATCCTCTTTATTTCTATATTTAGTTGATGATGGGGATTAAGGAATTATTACATGCTTTCTAACTGCTTTTTGTGTGCCAAGTGGATCATTTATTTCTAAACTAAACTGTGTGTATTGCCCTTCCTCCTTATGGCAGTATGTCTTCATTCTCAGATTCAAGGTGATGAGCACGTTTTTGACGTTGCAAATTCTTTGCGTCCAAGCTGACTCATTGCATTAACTGCTGTCATTGTGCATTTGTCTTTATTTTAATACACAGCCCTTCAGGAAGTCAACCTACATTGATCATTTAATTTGCCTACACTCTGTCCATTCTTTTCTGAAGAAATGCCTATCCAAGTAAAAAGCGTCTGCCAAGTGCAAAATTGTAATGTCATACTAATCAGTTAGGCTGCCATATCCTTAATTGACATTGAACCATCATAATTAAAAAATCACTGTGATTTGAATATCATTTCTTTCAGGGGATAAATGATTGTGTTTGTTTTTCATGGGTTATTTGATTGCACAGAAGCCATTTCATTAATTCACAATCCCACTTTTGTAATTTCATTGTGTGCTTGAAAACGCATTATATAAAACAGTTCATCCTCTGATGCATTTAAATAGAAAGATTCTCACATGTGGGTGTTTGTATTTGTGGTTCACTGGTTGTTGTTAAGATGTGCCAGAGGTGAGTGCAAACAGAATAAGTGTGGGAAGTGTCGGTAAAAAAATTAAACTCCATCTCAAAGAAGTTCTTTATTGCTAGTACTTTTAAAAAACAGGAAGATTATATGTGTGGATGGATTGTCCTTATATTATTCTTGATGTGTTTTATGAGAAAGTGGGAGACTGCATTGCTGATCAGGCATAAGGAACAAACCCTCACATGCCCTGCAGAGAACAAAAGTAATTTTTCACTAATGAAACCGTAATAGAAGGAGATCTCACTCTTGAAGCAGCTCTATTAAACCTAATTGAGGTTCATTTGGGTGCGGTCATATCCTGAGGCACTTGAAGAAATGTGTATTATATTTCTGTCAGTTTTTTTAAAATGGCTAATAAAATTAGATTTTTTAAAAGTAATTTTCACATCTACTACTTGCTTGAGTCAGATTATGAGACTCATTTGATCAACATTGGTATTATTAAAAGAACATATGATGTGTAATTCATAATTTTCATTTGTGTGTTGTTGTTGTTTTCTCTTCCAGTGGGAGTGTTTGTGGTCCTTTATACTCTTCTGCACTTTCTCTTTGCTATTGGTGTGGTTTTACTTCTGGTGGGAAGCCCACAATGACTACAGTGAGTTTAACTGGTAAGTAAGCTTTATAACAACATGCTTATCAAAAATAGTAATGATATTCTTCTTTAAAAATTTACAAATCTCTTGTGCTCTAAAGAGACACTTTCAGGAACCTCATGTGCTTTCCTGAAATTTAGGATAATCCATGTAATCCACAGGTCATGAGTTCAGAGTTTTCTCTTAAAACGGATTGCATGAAACATAAATAGGCTGATAACTGATTTTTCAAGTTTACTGAATAAGTATATACTGTATTTTGCCTGCTATATCCTGTATTACATAACACTGATAAAATATGACGTCATTGCATGTGCAATCATCGCAAAATTTTACTTAAAAAATAACTTTGCCGTTCAGTGTTATTACTTAGGATATATTTGTCAGAAATAAAAAAAGGTAAACACATTGCATCGTGGGATAAAGGGCTCTGCAGTGTATAGCAGTTTTTCTAAAACCTTGTCGGTCCTTCACATATTCTGAACATCAATAAAATTTGCATACTGTCTGCATAATGTTGTCTAATATTCGCACACACAGAAAACACTCACATTTACATTTTTCAGTGGTAGTTTAGCTATTAAACGAGGCTCTGACATTGTACAGTAACAATTTTTTAGCTAATCTACTCCATGACAAAGGACGTTGTTTTCTTTTTTCCTCAAGGTCGTTTTTTTATTCTTTTATCTCCTGTTTTCTTTTTCAATGTCACCTCTCTCCTTCCTTATTTGCCCTCCACACCCCCGCCCCATCACCCCCCTGTGTAGTCTCAAGAGTAGTACATGAGTCATTGAGGTTACTATAGAGGACAAGAGGGTTGATTCATAACTACCTCCAGCTAATGTCCCCAGGGACTGTGTCAGTAGAATAAGATAAGACTAGATGCATCTAGCAGGAAAATCATTGATATGGTCCCTCCCAACAAGCTGCAGTTCAACCAATCAATACCAGAGGCATTAGAGCTGATCTAGGATCAGAATCCCCCCACCTTTGCAGTGTGATGCTAAGCAGTTTCTGGAATAGCATTATGTTTGTCACAAAGCTTTTTGCATGAAATGTTGTATCCCACAATGCACTATGTTTAGGTAGTATCAGGTGTGTTTTTTAAAGGAATAACTTTAAAAAATTAGTTACATTTTTTTAATTTATTTTTCTTAATGTGGTCCCTAACTTTTTCTTAAGCACCTATAATAGCCTTTATGACGGTGTGTGATGACGAGTCAAAAGTCAAATTTATTATTCACTAAAATTAAATTTTGATTGCACAAAACCATATTTTTAATAATGACTGGATGTCATTTCCTGAATTAAACATGCAACGTGTAAGGTCATGTGACAGCAATGAAGCATGCTCCTATTTGGCTTCACTAACTGAACACAGAATATATATTAAAAAAAGTCTGTATTTTTTCCTAAACATTGTGTCTAGATGCAAAGAAAACTAATCCTGATTTTTATTCTGTGTCGCATCGTCTCATGGTTTATATTTTGTTTCATTGTTTAAATGATACCCACTAGGCACAGAATACGAAACAGATGCCTCTCTCACGCTCCTCTTTTTCAAAATTGTAGTTATATAATCCCCAGCTCTCATAAAAATGAACCAGAAAAATGTTGAGTCAGATTACTACCCTGTTTTTTTCAAGGGCACGGTCATTTGGTTAGAGACCTTAATGTAGTCTGACTGTTAAGGACTATTAGACTCAGCTTGTACAACATGATACTAACAATGGAAAGGTCATGGGTTTGATTCATAGGGAACACAACTGCAACCTTAAATGCAATGCAAGTCTCTAACACTTTTGCTAATATTAAACTCTTGCAGGTTTTTATACAACCGTTCAGGGGAATGGAGCGATGGAACTGTTCCCATACTGGCCACCACAGCGGCCGGCTTCACTTATATTACATTTTTAATGGTAAGCTGCTACTGATACTGACCTGTGGTTTTGTGCACCGAAACCTCTCCACAACCCCTAGCACTTAACTGTCTCTTACAGACGTGTGTACATGTCGTTTCACTTTCGTCTGGCATTATATTTGTCTTTTCTCTCTGATTCGTTGCAGATTTTAGCTCTGTGTCATGTAGCTGTCGGGCAGCAGTTAAACTTGCACTGGCTCCACAAGGTATCTGTCAACCTCCTATTTTCAGAATAGAAATAGAGAGATCTGTCTTCTCTTGTGCGACAGGCCAAATTAACCTTGACTGTGCCACAAACATCTTGTTATTCCCTGAGGATTTGTGTCTATTGCCTGTGCAGTATTTCTTGTAATAAACAAATATGGTGCAATGCAGTTTACACAGAATATGTAAAATTACACAGGAATGGATTTTTAACAGGATGTTTTTGTCATGGTAGATTGGTGTGACTGTTGCTCTGCTCACTACAACAATTGGTGTGATATCGATCACTCAGATGTGGGGAGAAGAATGGGATATAGTTTGGATTTCTCTTCAGGTAAATTCGTTTATATGAATAATCTTAAAATTCACATTTTTAGTTATTGACTGGTATTTATAAATCAAGACCTCTCGCTGTCTAATATTGCATCTCTGTACTGTATTTACTGTAAATGCACTATTGTATTTGTTATACAGTGACGTCTTTATACTTGTTACAGGCTACAGGTCCATTCCTGCACATTGGTGCTTTAGCAGCGGTCACAGCTCTGGCCTGGCTGGTCGCTGGACAGGTGGCACGAGCAGAGACAACCAGTAAGCCTTCAGAATCAGTTACAGATTACTATTGACCAGATGTTAATTATTAAAGCGAGATGTATGCGAGAATCCCGCCATATTTATCGATACATTCTTCTGTCCTGTCGTCACAGCGTGAGACTGTGTTATCTCAATGAGCTGCTTGTTTCATATTACAACGTTTAGCAAAATTAATACACTGCTATCGATTCCTCTTTTCAGTTAACCAAGCCCATCTGATTTATTCCATCAAGAACATATTTAACTGGCTCATATTATTGAAGTAACCAGACGCTTTGCTCCTCATTATCGAAAATTAGGAGTTCCTGAGGGACAGAGTCTTAATGATCTCTGACGTTCACTAAGTAGTTGCCGCTGATTTGGAACCTGTCTGTCCCTATCTAAAGGACCAACACATACCCTATGCAAGTATGTGGACACAATCATAGGTATTTTTATAGGCTATAAGCAAGCACTCAAACAAATTGATTAATATAACGTTGGCAAAACGTTGTTACAATTTCAACGGCAGATGCGTTCACATGTTTGGCGTGGTGGATTGTGGGAGACATATCTGCGGACAGAAGTGTTTATAGCAACACAAGCTAATTTCATGCATCACTGCAAATGTTGAAACAACATTTATGATGCAATAGAAGAACACGTTGTGTTGCCTCAAGGGAAGTTATAGTGCTGGATCTCGCTGTATCAGCAGCCACACCCTTTAACTTTTGACATGTTTAAAGCTAGCGACTGATATAAGACTGTAGTTTAATTGCCTGCAATCTTGCCTTAAAGCTCCATTAGGTGTTTTTTTTTTTTGGAAGATGTACTTTACTTTCAGTTTACTTTATTATAACAAAGCAGATGTGATCATTTTCTTGATTACAAAATGGTGTATGCGACTAAGATGTCACTTCTCGCAGGGTTCCAGGTGATGGTCATCCTCATCTACCTGAGCGTTCTCCTCACACTGTACTTCATTCCCCTGTCGATCACTTCGCCGTGCATCATGGACCGCGGGAATCTCAAAGCGCCCCCCGCCATCATCGGCCATCAGGGAGCTCCGATGGTGAGCTGCCAGGTTCTTTACTACATGTTTCTCAGGCTTTCCATCTTTTCACGGTCTCTTCGTCCCTCTTACTTTCTCTGCCTCCATTTATCTTTCTCATATTTCTCTCCCTTGCTTCTCATGGCTATAAATAACTCCGGAAAGAGCCACCGAGATTCTCTGTGTAGGCGTCTTTGAAGGTTTGCTGGTTATGAAGGATTTTTCATATATTTGTGCACCCGTGTGTATTTTGTTGTGAAACATTGTAAACGGCACATGTATTAATGTGAAAATGCTGTTAGTGGCGCACAAAAAATGCATTTGTTGTGTAAACAATTTTGCACTGCACTTAAGTATCGCCTCCCGATGTACTTCTCCAGTAAACATTATTAACCTCTTGAATTTGTGAATAAGAAAGTTAACCCGAGGTGTTTAAATGTTCAAAAAGTGCAAAAGAGAAAATAAACAACATACCATCCCAAGCCACAACTCTGTACGGTTTAGCCACAGTGTTATATAACATTTCAGCTGGCCGTTAATGAATGACGTCTGATCATCATCTTTTTTTGGAAGAACATAATTATCTGCTGAGAGAGTGCCACTCCTAGCTACAGCTGTAAACAGCCGAGTTTAGGTTGAAAAACAAGCCTGCGCAACAGCACAGTGTTGTATTGACTGCTGTGGCATCAAAAGCCAGGGTTCGAAGACGAGGGCTATAACCACGAGTGCTCTCCAAAGACACAGCACACTGCTCCAGTTGATCAATGTTATATTCTTTTTCATCTTCTAATTCTTCAAAAACAGCGTCTCGTCCTGATTCGCATTATCGTCACGTGCACTAGTACATCAAGACCTGCTGTGTGTAAATGAGCTCAAGTTGCTGCTTGCATGCTGTTGCATGAAGAGTAAACCACTAAGGAGTCGTACATCGTGCATGTGGCTGAGCCCTCGAGCACTCGGTGAAACCTCCATGAGATGAGTTATTGATTTATAGCCATATAACACACACGGAGGCTCTTATATCAAGGTGGATGGGTTTTAAACTCTGGTTGTTTTATTTATTTTTTGTCATGTTCAGTACCGGATACGTATGTGTTCAGTCACGTCAACTAGTGCATTTAAATAGACTATTGATCTTCAATAGAAACAAGACGTTGAGGTTGTTTATAAATTGGCCAAAAACCTGTATTTTATCACAATCATGGATCATGATTTGCTACTTGCTATTGATATTTGTGTGTACAAGACATCAGCATCAGAGAGAGAAAGTCTCTTTTACTACTTTAAAGATTTATCAATTTGGATTTTGTAATTTATTTTTGGTCTTTCGCTTGCAGCTAGCTCCAGAAAACACTCTCCTGTCCTTCCACAGAGCTCTCCAGAGGAACGTCAGCGGCCTGGAGGTGGATGTGACCATCAGGTATTTATTCTTTCTTGTTTTTTTCTCTCGTCACCGTTTAATCAATAGCGTATACAGAGCTGTGTGTGTCCGATCTAAAGGCACAAGGCCACAATGTTTGTCTCTGAGTGTGAATCTTTGTGTGTCATTGTGAGGCTGCTGTAATGAGAGGTTGGTGTGACGTCTCTTTCCCACCACAGTACATAGTAATTGAACAGTGGGACAGACAAGCAGAGCTTTAAGAAGTCTCTTAAGCTATAATCTGCTGTGCCTGCTTAACACTTATCTTTAGATAATGGAGCAGAAATTGTCCATCTGTTGTTTGTGATTTATTTTGGATGAGGACAATTATCACTTGGATCGCTTTCTTTTGGTTAAATATGAATATGTATTTATTTTTGTTTATACCCACTAGGGATGTCAATTAAAATGCACTGATAGTATGATAATGCAGTGGTATAGGTTGTCCTGCTGTGGTATTAAATAAATGTTTTTCAATGCATAATTAATCTTTGTGGTAATCTGGTACAGTGAAGTATATTTTAAATGAAGTCTTTCTAAAATGGATGGTTTGTGAGCCACCATAACAGTGCTCTTGAACGAGACATCATAAGTAACTCTGGGTAAATCTACCAAATGAAGAATAATGGATTGCACTGATACTAATTCTGTTGTGCAACTTTCCCATTAAGTGCATTTAGATGTTTTTCCGCCAATCGCAGCGTAAGGCCACACCCAACATTTAGTCTTTCTCTTATCATTGAGTGTTATCCAGCATTGCTGCCAGGTTGAACACTAATGGAAGAGCATTCTCAGTAAGTGCTGGCTAATCACATACACTGCTGTGTAACGGGCTCTGTCTGCAGTCTAGATGGTGTGCCCTTCCTCATGAGAGACCGGACGCTGAGAAGAACCACAGACGTGGAAAGAGTGTTTCCAGAGAGACAGTACGATGACGCCTCATTCTTTAACTGGACTGATCTGCGCTCACTAAACGCTGGCCAGTGGTTTCTGAAGGTGTGTGCCAGTTTGACATGGTGTATGTAATCAAGCTGAATGTGTTTTAATGCAACTTTTAAGACATGGTGAAATTCAAATAATTATTAATTAACCTATTGTATATTAGCTATAGAAATGTCCCTGTCTCATTGTGCACAATTTGCAAATAATTTTTATATATATATTGCTTTTATCAACATTGGCTTTGGTCTCATGGACAGGGCCAAAAATACATTATTAACATGGTTTGTTTTTTTCCACCCAATCAAATACTGACAGATCAAATCGAGCCAAATCATATATTTCATACATAAGTATTTATGAGTTATTACCTGATTGTTTTTTTCTAATACAGGATGATCCATTCTGGTCAGTAAAGTACATGTCGGTGTCTGAACGCTGGTCAGTGGGAAACCAAACAGTGTGCAGCCTTGAGCAGATGCTCAAACTATCAGCTCGTTCCCGGAGCTCGGTTGTATTCACACTGCACAGACCGCCGCCCGGCCACCCCCACCACCTCGACTGGGTCAACCTCACCCTGAACACTGTTCTGAGGTCAGGCATACCACAGCACCAGGTTAGTGTTAAGGCAGGGATGCTCACATTTGCTTCTGAAATTCTTGCTGTCTTTGGTCTGGGGTTGGACAAATGTATTTAAATGCCATTTAAAATGTCTATATATATTTTAATATGCTGTCAAGTAGCCCTAGCCCCCTAGCGGCAAATAACTAAATAGCAAGATGTATACTTTTATTTACATTTTAATAGATTATGTTTATTTTACTATTTATTATAAGCAAAAATAATAATGTGCAAGTAAATAAAATACCATTAAATATGGTTCCACCAGTGTTGTAATTATATGTTGTGTAATAAATAAATTTTTCCATTTACAGTTGGTTTTATGTGTGCTTTTAGGTAATGTGGACTGTGGACACTGACAGAGAGATGGTGAGGCGGGTGGCTCCAGGTTTCCAGCAGGTCTCTGTACAAAAACTGCCTCTCATCACACTTCATCATAAAGGCATAGGTGGTGTCCTGCTGCGCTACAATCAAGCATCTGCTCAGGACATCCGGTAAGCTCCTGTCCCACTTCCAGGCCACCTGATCCCTTATATAGCATCTACACTGCACTGACATTTTGGGAACACAAAGACAAGCAGCATGAAAGCAAAGTGATAAATTAATTAATCAAAAATGAACAATGCTTTTGGTGTGTATTGATGCTTTTTTGTGTCTCATTTGTTTGTTTCAATAGGCTGTATAGTGAACACAACATCAGTCTGATCCTGTATTCGGTGAATGAGCCGTGGCTTTACTCTCTGCTGTGGTGCAGCGGGGTATCGACCGTCTCCTCTGAAGCTCCGCAGGTGTTGAGGAAGCTGCGCTCTCCGCTTTGGCTCATGGTATAAAGGACTAATCTGCTTGCCGTCTCATTATGCAATGGAAATAGTGTCCAGTGACACTAAACTGTCACTTAGCTTTGGTCTTTTATCTTATTGCTCTGCATCTGCTGTGTGTTTTTTGTCATAAATTTAACCTCATAACCGTCACTGCACATATTGAGCATACACATAAAAACATCAGAAAATACTACAGTATTTTTTATTTGAGATATTGTAATTTATAAATAAGTTTTTAAATTCTGTTTTATTTTAGGAATTGTGAACAGGTTAAAGCAGTACATTTCATTATATAATGTTTTTGTGATTCATGCAATGGAATAAAAGTATATTATAAAATATCAAAACTTATGACCATTTGTATATCTATTGATTATTTTAACCATAAATAGATTTGGAAAAATGTAAAATTTTAATTATCTTATATTATGCACGAATATGTTTTTATATTTTTGCTTGATATATAGTGCCATCTAGTGGTGCTTCTTTCTTATAGCGTTTGTGTCATTTCAGAGTCCAGATGAATACTGTTTGATATGGATCTCCACTGATCTCATCTCCTTTGCTGTAGTTTTGGGAATATTTATATTCCAGAAGTAAGTGAACTTGTCTTATGGGTCCTTTCTGTTTTGATTTAGACTGTAATATATGGGGCACACCTATCTTACAGTTTCAACAACAATAATTATTTCTTTTTTCTTTAATTCTTATTCTATATTTTACTGTACATTCTATATATGCATATGTTTGACAAGATAAATGTTTTTTCCTAACTGTGATTTAATGTACTGACTTTGCGTTTGCTGCGCTTGCCATAGTGTCACGTGCATCTGCTTTTTCTGAACTGACCTCTTGATTCTCTCCCTTTCTTTTGATCTTTTGCTTCTCTTGAACCTCTCCTCCTCTTCTCGCTCTCTGCCTGATGTGCATGCTCCTCTTCTCTGCTGCATTCTGGCATCTCTCAGCTATCACATGATCAGGTAATTGGGTCACTGCTGTTGGCCCATGCTGCCACTGTGTATCCCTTTTCTTGGCCCTCTTTCTCTATATAACCCTGTTTCTTTCTATCTGTTTTCCGTCAACCTGTGTTTTGCTGTCAGTGCTATTGCTAACATGTTTTAATAAACCACAGCCCACAATTGGAGCCTTTTCACTTTAATACTGTTTCACTGCTTATTCTAATTGTTAGTATATAATTGTGGTATATTGGGAGCTGTCTAACAGGAAATATGTTTCTGTCTGCGTTTTATGCTTTTTAGCTTGCTTTTGCTTTAGTAACAGTCTATTGATTTTATAGTAAGGTGTCTGAAATTAATTTGCATTTTAGATGAATGACACGCTGTGGGGATCAAAGTCATCTATAGTGTTAAAATAGACTCATTGTAACCTGTAAACTGTTGTTTAAATCATTGACTATCAGTCCTAGATTACTAGATTAGTTTTGACAGATTGCATCAGATTAAAATGTTTTTTTTAGGAAAAAAAGACATAATAATCTGAATAATTTGAACAGATGATATATAACTAAATCTTACAACTTAAGTTTTAAAGAGTTAAGTACATTATTAGTAAATACAGTAAAGCACACTGTTCTTTAAATCTATTTTTCTCTTTATCCATAAATTTTATAAATATAGCCTATCAGTCATGCATAATTTAACAAATTTCCTGAGATATATTGTCCGTAGGGTAAAGAAACTTCAAAAACACTTTCCTGTTGATTCTGGGTAAGTTATGAGTTTAACCTGTGTGTGTGTGTGTGCTCATCTGATCACAGGTGGAGAATGAGTGGCATGCGTAGCTACAACCCCGAGCAGATCATGCTGAGTGCAGCCGTCAGAAGATCAAGTCGTGATGTTAACATTATGAAGGAGAAGCTCATTTTCTCTGGTGAGATCTCTATATAGTGATTCTGAATATGTCTCATACTGTGTGTAGTTGGTGCATGTTTCCCGAGTTGTATTTGCATGCCTCTGTGTGTGTTTCTTTTTTAAACCTCATCTTTAAGGTCAGCCACAGTAGCTGTCCATCCCCTGGGTTTGAGTCTTCTACTGTCACCGCATCCCTCCATCCCATTCAATTTCATTCCCTCCCTTCTCCATGTTTCTCACTGTCTGCCATCATCCCATCTCTTCCTGCATCCATTCATCCATCAATGCATCATTCCATCCTCTGCTGACATCCCACACCTCTGATAGCTCATGCAGGGATTGTAGCATCAATGACTTGGTAATGACTGTGGTCTGCATGTGGTGAGTATGGGGGTGTTTATGTCTGTCCTGAACATTTTGCAGTATTGCATTTATAGAGAAAGGTTTACAATTTCAATAAGGTTTACTTCAACAACTCGATTACTTCGGTTAACATAAATCCTGTGTTCTTGTCACAATGCAAAGTTCCTTAGTTTGTCCAATTTTATAGTTTTTGGTTTTCTCTGTTACGGAAGCCCTGAAAAAATCATGGTGAAGACAAAAATGTTCCCTATATTCCTTCCTAAAATCCAAAAGATTTTCTTCTCTTGAAAAAGGGTTGAAAGGATAAAAATAAAATTGAGGAAAAGAAAATGTTTGAAGATGAAAAAAAAATTAAGAAAAAAATTATTTGAAGAAAAACTTTTTTTGAAGAGGAAAAAGCTTAAGGTCTATAAACATCAATTATAGAATTTATTTTAACACATATTTTATTCTTCTGTTTTTTACAGAGGTGAGTAATGGGGTCAGCAGTGATGAACCATATATGGAAAATGGATTTAACTTCTACACCAATTAAAGACCAAAAGACATGTTGGTCAGCCAGAAAACATTACATTGCGTCCTGAACCAGTTTGTTGTGGCGTCTCCCGAACTACTGAATCAACTCTGTCTGGTGTTTATGATGGACCCATGTATAGAAAAACTGTTTTTTCAGCTGTTAAGTTGCTTGTTCTTACTTCTGAGCCAGAAACAGAAGTTTTAATTCTAGAAGTGCAGTTCCTTTGTTGACTTTCACCAAATTTGTGGCCTCTTTCCCCACTAAATGCTTGAGTAAATGCTGGGATGCTCATTACTTGCTTCGTATTGCAAGCATGCCTGTAATAATATAGTGGATTTTATCTGTCGGTTTTTGGGATTTTATTTTTTCTAATCTTCCATAGACACCTGATGTGGAATAAAATGCCAGATTTTTTTGTGTTTTGATTTGTTGTGATATTCACAGTTTCATGATGCCTTTTGTTCAAATTGTTGTGAATTTAAAGAATGAGCAAACAGGTGTTTACACTGTGCCTGCCTTTATCCTTCCAGTGATGTAAAACTATTTAGCAAAGTTAACATTTTGCATGTGGTTCAGTTTTGGGAGGAAATCACAGCCTTATTTTATATTCCATTCAAGACAACATGGATAATTTTGGCACATATTTTAACTTCTAAGATTATAAACAAATTGTAATAAACATTGTAAAAAATAAAATTAGGTGGAAAATGGTAAATACAAATTTTAATTAAATGTAGTTTAACACTGTTTATGTGGAAAGTGGCTTGGAGTTTTAATACAGTGCAATATTATATTTTAAATAACACTGTCTTAGATTAAATGCATCTGAGTAGTTCAGTGATTTCATTTTTGTTATGTTGTCATTGTAGTCTTTCCTCTCAAGCCTCTTGTTTATTAAATGGCATTTCATGTAATAAATACTTTGTACAGGGCTTCCCATTGAGTAAGGTCATGACCCCTCCATTACTATGATAAATGTGTAAACGTGACATTGTTTACAGTGGATTGTGCCGTCACAAAGGACAGAGGTTGAATGATTGTGCTGTTTTTATTTTGTATTGATGTGTTTCAGCGGTTAATCAATAAAAAAACTGCAATTTTATAGTTTTTGGTTTTCTGTGTGTTTTGGAAGCCCTAAAAGGCAACGTAAAAAAAATCACGGTGAAGAATTTTTTTTCCAAAGTCCAAAAGATTTTCTTCTCTTGAATTTCCAAAATATTTGTTTGATGAAAAAGGGATGAAAAGATAAAACAATTTTTAGAGGAAAAGAAAATGAAGATTAAAAACTATTTGGGGGGGAAATATTTTAAGAAAAAAAAATATTTGTAGAGTAAAAGTGTTTGAAGATGAACAACTTTTTTGAAGAGGAAAAAACAATTTAAAGATGGAAAAAAAAATTGAAGATGAAAATATTTTTTGAAGAGGGAAAAAAATGTTTGAAGGGGAAAAGAAAATGGTTGAAGATAAAAAACAGTTTGAGGAAAAAAATTACTTGAAGAGGAAAAGAAAATGTTTAAAGATAAAAAAAACATTTTTAAAGTGGAAAAAAAGTTTTGTAAAAGAAAATAAAAATTTGAAGATGATTTTAAAAAATGATGAAATTTTTTTAGGAAAAATTTATTAAAGATGAAACTCTTTTGAAGATAAAAAAAATTGTGAAGATAAAAAAAGTTCAAGATAAAAAAGTTTTTGAAAAGGAAAAAAAAATTTGAAGATAAAATATTTGAAGATGAAAAAAATATTTAAAAAGGGAAAACTTCTTTTGTTTTTGAAAACATTTTGCCTCTTAAAAATGTTTGAAGATGAAAAACAATTTGAGAAAGAAAAATATTATCTGAAGAGGAAAAATTTTGAGGATTGAACACATTATTTGAAGAAGCAAAAAAACTTGTGAAAGGGAAAAGAAAATGGTTGAAGATGGAAAACAATTTGAGGAAAAAATGAGGAAAAAGGCAAGGAAAAAAAATGACTTGAAGTGAAAAAAATGTTTAAAGATACAAAAAAAAATTTTGAAGAGGAAAAGTTTTGTAAAAGAAAATACAAATTTGAAGATGATTTGAAAAAATGATTAAACATTTTTTAAAAGGAAAAAATGTTTGAAGATGCTAAACTTCTTTGAAGATAAAAAAAACTTGTGAAGATAAAAAAAGTTCAATATAAAAAAGTTTTAAAAAGGAAAAAAAATTGAAGATAAAAATATTTTTTAAAGAGTGAAAACTTTTTTGCCTTAAAAAATTATTTGAAGAGGAAACATGTTTGAGGATTAAACACATTATTTGAAGAGGGAGAAAATTTGAAGAAAAATTAAAGAGAAAAAAAATGGTCAAAGAAGAAAAATAATTTGAAGAAATTTTTTTATCTGACAAGTAAAAAGTATGGAAGATGACATGAAGAGGATAAAATGGGATGAAAAAAAGGGATGAAAAAACAAAAAAAACATTTTGAAGAGAAAAAAATATTTTTTGAAGAGGGAAAAAAGAAAAAAAATTTAATTTAAAAAAAATTGAAAAACTTGTGAAAAGAAAAAAAAGATTTTCGAAGATGAAAAGAAATTTGAAGATGAAAAAACAAAGGGCAAAGGAAAAAGGTTGTTGATGAAAACAATTTAAGGAAAAAACAAGGAAAAAGGCAAGGAAAAAAATGACTTGAAAAGGAATACATGGTTAGAGAACATTTTTTTAAAAGGCAAAAAAAAATTGAAGATGAAGAAAATAAAAAATGATGAAAAACTTTTTAAGGCGGCAAAAATGTTTTTTTTTTTTTCACAAATTGTTTTTTTGGGGGGTAGAGGTCTTCAATACTGTGTCATAGCAGAAATAAAACCAGGCAAAAATTGTTGGACTTGAGTTTTTAATGCTGCAAAGAAATTACATCTTTAACAATAATGCAACAGTAATGTACAAAAATAGAATTGAATCTTTTTAGTTGAGCTCCCTCATGCAACTGCAAACACATTGACACTGACAAATGTTACAATTGCCCTCTCCATATACTCTTACTCACACTGAACTTATATGTTGTATTATTTAAAACACAATAATCTGTGATCATATCTGATCATCTTTCATACTTATCTTAAGCATTTTATTCCAACTGTATAACAAAAAGTTTCTCCAGGTTGGCCCATAACTGCACTCGTCTTTACACAAAACATTTCAAACTCATATTATACAATATATTTATTTATATAAATATATTTTAAATCATAGTCTTAATAAAAGCTTAGCTTAAAAATGTCATGGGTAAACCAACAATGAATAACGTTTGTACAGTTCAGATCATTAGTTTTAAACAGTTATACAGTTTGTATGAAAAATAACAGGACGTCTATAAAACAAGTCTTAAATCTGTTGTTTACATTGAACAGACTGTGGTAATGCTAAAAAGGCACAAGCACAGGTTAAGTAAACAGAAAACAGCTAGCTGATGAACAGCTAACTTTGGCAAATAAATAAATAAATAGAGATTGGAATGATTAGTCACAGTTACATACGAATGACTGGTCCATGAAAACAATGTCATTGAATCTGTCAAAATCAGTTGTAAAAGGTTATTGCACAATTAGTACCAGTTACGAGGCACAGAGATGCTAATAAAATGACCAGTTTCAAGCAGATAATCGCCTGGGATGAAACATTCTCTCAACTCTATTTGTTTAATAGACTTAAATAAATACTCTGTTTCAAAGATGTACAAACTATAAGTTGGGCCAGTGAGTCCAGAAGCACAAATGCTTCAGTAACCGTTATGTTTGTCCTGATGCTAGAAGTCAATGCAAAGCTAATGTATTTAAAAAGACAAGACATGAAACATGTCATTTGGTTTGCTGGCACAGAGCAGTGCATGTGACAAATGTCCAGGTAGCACGTCTTTGTCCTTCAATCAGCTGAAGTTGGTCTTGCGAAGATGCCTGTTTGGAATTTCAATAGCACTAACCTGCAGAGGCCAAGAGCCGCCCATGATGCCTGCCTGAATGGCCACGCCGGTCACCACAGCCAGATCAGGGTCCACAGAGGTGTTGGGTTCCTTTCCAAAATACTGCTTTATAAGCTGTCTAATGCGGGGGATCCTTGTAGACCCTCCAACCAAAACGATCTCATCCACCTCCTCTTTCTCTAGATGGCCTTCTAAAAGCACAGTCTGAATGGGTGCAAGAATCTTCTGGAAGAGATCTGCATTTAGATCCTCAAAGAGATCCCGAGTCAGCTCCTCCTGAAACAGCACTTTCTCCTCCTCCTCTCCATTCACACCTGTTGTCTGCAGGCGAAGAGGAACTTTGAGGAGAATGCGGTTCTCCTGAGTGAGGTTGATCTTGGCAGCCTCCACGGCCTGGCGGAGAAGGTGGATGTCTTCTTTAAGCGTGGGGGGGACACCATACTGCTGGCGCACTCGCTCTGTTGCGTACTGCAACAATCGCTGGGTGAAGTCCTGCCCGCCGAGCTTGTTATTACCTATGAAGATAAAGACATGATTACCATGGGCTTAAACTTCAGACTGCTAATGCGTATATGGCACAGCATAGTGTGTACTGTAAACTGACCAGCCATTGCTCTGGTCAGGAACATGCCACCCTGTTTATTGAGAAGAGACACATCTAGTGTTCCTCCTCCCAGGTCCACCACCAGCACATTAAACACTTCTGCCTTATGCAGTCCATAAGCCATTGCTGCTGCAGTGGGTTCATTGATCACACGCAGAACATCCAGCCCTTAATGAAGAGAAACACAATGATTTAATATTAAACTGTGTCCAATGCTTTCAGTGACACAAAAGATGAGTAACAACATGAGATGACTAATAATTTGTGGAATGAGCAATTCCTGCGTTATAGACGTGATATTTTCTGTCTATACTTGAAATATAAATTGAAATATAAATATAAAATAAAAATGTGTATTTATTACCAATATACTGATCCAACTGTTTGTACTTAACAAAAATAGACTTTTACAAAAATCTATCATGAGATATCTTCTTTAATAAATGTAAAAAAAAATGCATCATGAAAAATACACAAACCAGAAGCAATAATGGAGAAGAGATGACTCTTTAAAGAAAATAAAATAGTTACTTTGTTTTCATTTTCATGTGCCCATCTACATGTATAAGGAATATAGATTATTATGGACGTGACGACTTTAAAATATCATGCTTAAGCACGATATAAGAACTTTGTGTATTTAAATAACCAAATATTAACATCTAAGCTATCAGTAAGGTAAAAGCCTTTGGTAAAAACTTTGTTTGATATTTGCATGGAATTGCACAAAAATATTTGTATTAAAAAGAGAAAACTGACCAGCGAGGTTAGCAGCTCTTATGGTGTAGTTTCTTTGCCTCTCATCAAACTCTGCCGGCACAGATATAACTGCTTTTTCAATAGGAACTCCCAGTTGTTTTTCTGCCATCTTTTTCATTTTCAGTAAGAGTCTGGATCCAATGAATTCAGGAGTGACTGTGAAGGTGCTGTTTGTAGAAAGCAAGAATTCTGCACTTCCATTATTAAACATTACCTGTGCAACAGAAAGATGTCATCAATAACATACAGTGTTTTACAAGTACTAAACCAAAAGCATGAGGCAAGTAACCCGTTTACCTTGAATGGGTATCGAGCGCTCTCTTGCTCTAAAGTCTCACGGTCAAAAATCTTCCCTATAAACCTCTTGGCATCATAGATTGTGTTTTGAGGATTTATGTCTGATAATTCCTGACCATCATGACCAGAAAACACACCAGTGGTGGTGAATGACACCACACTAGGGATGCTTTGACGACCTTTCTCATCACCGATCACTTCAACCTCTCCTGTGCCTGGATGAAACACTCCCACGGAGCAAAATGTTGTCCCAAGATCCAAGCCAATGACCCTGGGCTTTGGAGGAGGCAGATACTGCTGCCCCAAATACCCTGCGAGAAATAAGGCAAGGATGACAGAACCTGTGGGAAAACAAACCAGACAGAAGATTAGCCTGGTAAACAAATCAGTTATTCCGTACATAAATAGCACATGAAATACATTTTTGAGAATGACAGTTTTGTCTTAAGCTGGATAATACTAATACCCGTTTGATTTAGTTAAAATTAATCGAGTTAAACGCACACCGTCAGTTCCTGGGGACTTTCACACCAGCTGCGTCAGTTCTGTTTCTAGCTAATGGCTAAAGTAAAATACAACCATTTTGTACATTTTAACAAATCGCACGGCGGTTTTCTGAGTTTTATTTAACACTCACCTATTATGGACATTTCTCCAGCCATGTCTCCTAACCGATAAATGACAGATAGCGTATTAAGAGATAGTCATACAGTATCTGTGCCGACTGTAAATAGCCGGCAGAGTCATATGTGCGCACATATACACGTCAACCTAACGGGAGCTGCTGGGCTGATGGGGGTTGTAGTTCCTCTCACAAGTGATTTTAACTCGACATAAGCGGATCTGCGACTGTCGTGAACTACATTTCTAATAATGCAAAAGTCTTTGAGGACTTTTGCGCGTTTTCCTGTTACGGATGTATTTAATAAAAGAGTAACACTTAACCTAAAGTAACACTTAATATATCGACATAAACTTTAAAGTTCAAATCTAGTTGTCACAATAAATAATATATATATATATACATTTACATTTAGGCATTTAGCTGACGCTTAAAAGACTGAACTTTTAATTGTATTTAAGTTTTATTTATAATTTTTGCTTATTACTATTAATTAAATTATCACAAATTATTTAATGTAATTTATTTAATAAAGGACTATAATTTTATTAATCTTTTATCATCTTTATGATCGTTTTACATTTTCACAGTATCACACCAAACACAAGCATTCACCAACCCACCAATAACGTACATATAATATTATTTTTTCTGCAGATAATTTAGTTCAGATTTTTATGCCTCTTGTTTTAAAGAGCTATTGATTTCTTAAAACATAAATATTTTCCATTAACATAATAATATAATTTTGATCAGAAATGTGCTGTGACAATAATAACCAGCAGGTGTTTTAAAGTATAGAACTATTGGTCTGAAAACTTCCTAATATCATTAATTTTGTAAAACATATAACAAAATATGCCCATGGTCTGATGCATGTTGATACATGTTCATACAAAACCAGCTAAAGGAATAAAAGTATATAAAACAATTGATTTAAAAATGTAATGATTAAACCATTGCTCCAGAATAAATAATTTATTTATTTTAGTTTTATATACAATTAATGAATACAGACAAACATTTGTAAAAACTTTATGTAACCCACATTAAACAGAAAAATGTTAACGCATTAACACAAAGCAGAATAAAATGTGTAATACAAAACAAAATACATTCAGAGTAAGAACAAACACATACAGTAACGAAAGAACACATCATAACAAATCATATTATATCTGTAAAAAAAGTCTTATATCTGTGTGTAGCTTTATCATTATATTACATGACAAGAAAGAGACATTATTCACTTAGTGTCTCTCAACTGTCAGAACATTCTGCAGGAATAAAACAGCCCGAGTCTCTGAGACAGTCATTATCCTCGTCTTCCTCCTCGCCCTTCATCTCTTCCTGTTCGTCTCCTGTAGGGCGAAGCAAACTAAGGTTAAATTTCTCATATGAACTCCTGCCGGTTAATTTCATCTCTGCCTAACAAATCAGGTTTGCATTTCCATGAAAACCCAAATGAAATTAATGTTAATTAAATGACAGTGTGTCTTCTTGGTTATTATCCCAAACTCATATCAGCCAGAACAGCCCAGCCATGTGCCACCTGCTCACACACTGAGCCCACACCCAAACAGCAATTAATCCCGACCTGCATTTACAGGAAAAGGCTGTACTTGACTGCACAGAGCGTTATGGATTAAATTAAAACAGATGATGCGGTGACATTCAGAACTACAGGCCCCCACCGTCTAACTCTGGTATTTCATGAAGGCAAACATAAACCTAAAAAATGTTATTCCCTTTTTAAATCTTGCTGTGATACTGTTTCCTAAGGTGAAACCATGATAGGTCTTAATCAAACTAGCTATAATGACACTTACTGCTTGTGACGTAGAGACATTCTGACGCAGCAAGCAACCTGTGTCTGTGATCTGGATCCGTCACATTCAACTCAATCAAGTGCCTTTCTTTCAGATGTTTAAGGTCATCTACTGTCTGGTAGCCATTCAGAAGTAGAGAGGATGCATATTCCTGTGACAAATGATGTTATAAACATAAGCAAGCATTGCAAATATATAACGTTTTCGAAAATTGTAGTAATTTAATAATCAATTATTTAATATGCAAATTTCTGAAGAGGTAAGTGTGCACGTGTATGCATCATTTCCTGTCTGCTTTTACCTCTAAATGAAGTCTCTCTAATAACTCCAGCAGTGTATTTGGTCGAGGTTTCTTGCAAACTTTCAGAGGTCTTATTCTTGGGGCCTCCTCTTCCTCTTTCTTCTCTTTTTCAGGCAGAACATCCACATAAATAAACTTGAAATTTCCAACTTTATTGTTGAGCAAACCGGTCCATATGCCCATCGGTGACTTGCTAATAATGTTGATGATGTCTCCCACCTATAAAAATATTTACATTTTATTGAGATAAAATGCATTTTATTTAGCTATTATCAACTTCCCCTCAGCAATTCATATTTCCTCTTTTAGGATTATGCTGATTAATCTTGGATGATACATTTACATTTAGGCATTTAGCTGACGCTTTTATCCAAAGCGACTTTTAGGTATTAGGAGACAATGAAGCGACACATCAAAAGCGGCAACAATAGTACTAAGAGGTGCTTTCCTAAGTTTACATCCTAAGTTTATGTTTTGCAGTGCTAGATAAGTGTCTCACCTTGAGTTTGAGAGAGTCTGTGTCATATGGGCTGGGGACAAAGTCTGTATGTACTTTGGCTCGTCCGCAAAACTGTCCTGTGTAGGTCACTTCCTCCTCTAGTTTAAGACTGTCTCTGTTACTGGATACATCTGAAGTGCTGGCCACACCACCTGAACCACAAAAACAATAAAAGTATGATTACATTCTCTAAACATACTTTTATGTACATATATGTTCATAAATTGGTTTATATGTATATAGATACTTACTGGAGGAACTTTTTCCACTGCATAGACTTTCTAATGAGTTACTGGTCTTCTGCACTGGAGACCCATTCTCTGCTTCTCCTTCAGTGTCATCAGCCTGTGTCAATCAAAATAAAAAACTTTTATATAATGTTACGCAGCCCGCTGGAGTTTTGATGTTGCAGTCAGAGAAGACTTAAGTTGCTTAATCACTGTCGGTAATCACATGAGGAACTGAGTCTGACTCACCAAGTCCTCTGAGCAAGATTTGACGTGTTTCTTGCCCATCTTTTTACGCATTGTCATCGAGATGGCCTTCATCTTTTTGCCCAGACTTCCCGGTTTCTCGCTATTCTCTGCTGTTGATTCAGTCTCAGTCTGTTTCATACAAAAGTTATAAAAGTTACTGCTAATATACAGGTAAAGCTTCTTTGTCTTGTGGTCAGGTAAGTCAAGGATAAGACTTGCTGACTGTGATTAAAATGATTTAAGGCATAAACTCGGTGCAAATTTTATAATATAGACTTTGTCTACCTCAGATCCATTTTCTTCAAGCTTTGAAGGAGAGTGTTGATTTCTGAAGGTATCAAATCTTCCAAAACTTGTAGATCGCTGCGTTAGGAATCAAAACAGACCACATTTAATATACAAAAAATAAATATGCGTAACACCATCAGACATTTAATTTTCTTAACCACAATGGCCTACTGAACACCAAGGAGGTGAGAATTTAAGACTATCAGGGAAGGTAATGCTCATTTAGATTTACAGTATGTAAGTATATTAAATGTCACATGATTTATCATTATTGTAATGTAATGTTTTTGATTTGATTAAAAACACTGAATGATTCCTAATAATAAAATAAATATTAATTAATATCAAAATAATGTTACATTAAATCAAACACTGTCTCGCAAACATGACCAGGTATGTTTTCAAGTAATATTTACAAGCTTTTAGAAGTTTTTAAAAATCTTTTTTCTGTTTTTCTATTAAAGACGTTACATCTATTGGGGTTTAACAGTACTGAGTGATACCTGCATTACATCACCAACAATATTAACTCTCCAACATACTTCTCTAACAAGACACAATAATAACACCTACCTTAGGCTTAAGACTTTTTGGTTTATCTGAAGCATTTGAGGCAGCCCTTTGTAGCATTGCTTCAATGATGTATGTTAACTTCAGAGTTCAGAATGATTCTCTAACCTGAAACTAGCGGTTTTGCTTCTCAGCTCCAGAAGTGTGAAAATGCAATGGCTCAGCAGAACAGTTTAGCATAAGAACTTCCTTAAATTACACAGGATGTGAGCCAATGTGCGTTCTGTCTATTACTGAGGCGTCAGTTTTACAGGGGAAAACACTAAGCGCTTGAGTCTGCATTTTGTGGTTCACCACTTCACAGTCATTTCAAGTAACACACATTTTGTTAGCGGGACCTCTGTGGCAAAATTTCCATGGAGGTGCCATTAACAAACACACAGTTTCATTGCATACATATAAGGGCCCTGAGATGTTGAAATAGATGTTAAATCTGTGTGCTAGCTTCTAATGTAACCTTTAAGATTTCATATAAAAAAAACTAGCAGCTTATATGTCAAAATTCCTTGACTTCCTTTGCCCAAAATTGCAAAATCTGCTTTCTGTATGCATGGGGAAGTAAGCTTGCAAAGGACCCATGCTTTTGAAACACTTCCTGTCTACTTTTGCAACCTTCTGAATTTTAGTTTGGAATTTTTTACAAAATTGTACAACAACTTGTTTTAAGCCTTTAAATTAAAGCCATATTAAAAATGAACAAGGACCAGTACAATATGTACGGCTGTAGAACACTGACAAATAGCAATCCAGCCTATGGACAATACCAGTCTTATCCAGCTGTGTGTAATCCATCAGACCAAATCCAGGATTACACAATTATAATCTATTTTCTCCAGCACCACAAGTCCTTAGAAACAAACACAACTTACTAACCTTTTAGCTTCATTTTATCAGAGTTTTACACTGTGCTAGTTTAATATCATCCAGTTGCTACTTGTAGATGTACAAAACTATATTTTCCCTGTATCGATATACAATCAAAAATGACTGTTTAATGTGTGGGAATATTCCAAGACAATCTTTATGAGTCTTATTTTGCAAAACACATAATGATGCTCTATTACATAAATTGATGTAAATATACATATATGACTATATATATTTATATATAACAGTATAAAGTGTTTTTATGAAACAGCTGATAAAAACAATTTGGATAGATATATGACTTACACTGGACGCACAGAAATCCACACGGGTGATGGATTGCACAACTCTTGGGCAGGGGTCTCTCTTTATGGTCTGAACATTGATGTGATGGCTTTGGCTTGGGATTCTGGATGTTGTACAGTTACAGCTGTGGATTGGATGTTCAACATTCGGAGGTTGGCAGGAGGGGTATGTTGGTACCCAGGTCAGAGCTGTTTCAGCCGGGTCACTCCAGCGCTGTCTACTGAACAATGCCGTCTCCATGACCCTTGACCCCACAGCAGGGGCAGAATTCTCCTGTGTATGCATCCTTACATCTAATAATAAAGGCACCACTCCTTTGGCACCTTTGGAAGACACAGATGAAAAATAAATAGCTTTAAACTTTTTGAACTTTTTTATTCACAAAAACTTGTAAGAGAGTTATATTTATATTGTAAATATAATTATTTCTATAATAATTCAGATTTACCTGTTGTCTCTTGTGTCGGGGTCCCTCTGTGACTGCCCTTTCGCTCAACTTTTTTTAGCCTTGTGCCCTTGACCTGTGTCAATTCTTTATTTGCTGTCTTGGTCTGTTGACAGACATCACAGTTTCATTATGCTCATTTCATGTCCGTTTCTTGATGGTCCTCAGACTGATGGACGCATAACAAATTCAACAGCATTGAGAGAATCGAGTATCATGTGGGCAAAGGGATTAAAAGGGCAGAATAATACCCCTCACCCCACCATCTGTACAACACACAATACAATCAAACACTGTAGCATGGTAATTCCCGTTTAGGCACAACAGTTGTTTGTGTCCTGATGTAGAGTATAGTATGTGATAGATGATGCTTACTTAGAAAACATTACATCCCTATAAATAGACAATTTATCAATAAAAGAATAAATAACAAGAAGTAAAGCAGCTCTTTTTAACAGTGAAAACTGATATACAAAAATATACAAACAGCATGAGAGATTTATGTTTATTGCTGGAGTTACAAATACGATGAGAAAGATTTATCTTATTTTTTGTGTCACACCTTAGGACACTACCCTTATATGAAGTTTTCTAGGTCAATATATTAGCAAAGTAATAAACAGCCAGACAAAAATGTCTCAATGTCCTGACCTGAACAGACAGCTGTGTGTTTCTAGAGATGGTCTGAGTCTGTCTGTCTGACATTGTCTGATATACGGGCTTCTGTGGAGCTCTCATTGAATCTGAAATGTACAAACACGTTTTATGTAATGTATTTGGTATGCAATACTATCAAGAAATAAATCTATTCTTGTTCATTTTTTCACCCAGACATTCATTTAATTAGTACTTCAGTACATAACATCAGGACACTATAAAATCTTTGGTAATTGAAACAAACAAGTCTTAACCAAAGTAAAGCTTTAAATAGTACATTCCATATGAGAAAGGTTCTGTGGTTGAACACGTTTCCTGTTTTGTTTCTTTGCATATTTTGACAAGAGGAAATATCATGTGGTGATTTTAATCTGCTTAATCAAGGAAATGTTGTACATCTACTGAAAAGACAGATTCAACAGCATTACCTCTCCAAAATGAATGTCATCCAACAATTCAAATGAAAATTAAATTAAAAATTACATTTTAATCATCACTTTATAAATATTATTATGCATTGTATATAGATTTTATGACCTCATACCAATTTAGAGACCTTTACATATGTTACATTTAGCTATGCCTTTGTCACACTGCAGGGAAAATTGAAATAGTAAATAAAACTGTGTCAACTACCCACTCACTGTACATTGTTTTTATAAAATCTATAGAAAAATTCCTTCATATTAAAACGGTACATTGTGCCCTGGTGTTTTTAAGTGTATGTAAGCTGTTGTTCTCACTCTTCATTGACTGTGGATTGGATATGACACACTCAGAATCTTATAAAGAACCTGATTGGTCAATGCTAAGTGGATGTTGCTTAGCTGTGTGTGTCCCGTAAATGAAATCTAGTCAGGCTTAACACAAATCCTCAAACCGGTTTTACCTTCATTCTGATTGTTCCTCAGGAGGACTAAATCTTCCTGCATTCTGGCAGCCTGCCAGAGGGAATTAGTACAGACGGCACTATCTGCAGGAGGAAAAACCAAGACCATTAAAGGTTTATTTATTTAGGGCTCGAGAGTGTTTTAAGTGCTCACCTTGTCACATTGTCTGAAACACAACGATTTGTATAAAAATGTTTTAGTGACAGACTTTTGTATGCTTAAAATAACCACTACAATCTTTAGTCTAATACTGAAAATGAAGAATGCAAGTACCCCGTTTTAGGGAATTTCTCACAATAGATGACATACCTAGAGCTTCAGTTTCAGAGACAGACTTCTGTAGTGTGCTAAATAAAAAATGACATAGGAAAACATGATTTAGACCATTTGTTTTTATATTTCCTAGCTGTGTTGTTACAAATGAAAAGTTCGGCACTCACCTTCTCTGTATTTTTCTTATGTTGTCTGTGTTGATTTGTGAAATGTCCTGATGATAGAAACAATATTAGAACATCTCATTATATTATATATGGAGTTAAATATTTATATTTAACTCCAAATGGCCAATGCATTTTCTATGACACTGTAGAATTTATATAAAGTCTGATGTTGTGGTTACCATGGAGATGCATCGCCCTGTACTCCTCCATTTGTTGTGGTTGTCCGAGAGCACAGCTGGACTGCAGGACCTGCTGGGGATGGTGTAAACCTGGGCTTCACATGATTCCTGTACTGCCTCGTACAGACTGTCCATTGACCCCTCCTATAATAGTTATAATTAAACATCATCACCATTTTACTACATTCTACTAATAAAGTCCGTTTTATCCACATACTCTTTATATAAGGTGTAGTAAAATGGACATATTAGGACACTTTAAGGCTCTAAGACCGTCTTTAAGACTGTGTTAATTGGAATGGACATCACACGATCGGTTTAAACCCATTAAAATGCATGCTTTTATAATATCTTAATTTACTTGGAAAGCAGCAAAACTTTGCATTTGTTGGCCTATGAAACAATCAGACCAGCATGAAGTCGATGGTGTAAGATCATCATTAATCCTGAATTGTGAAAACAACCCAACATCTGCCAGAGATACACAATGAGATCAGCACACATTTCCCAACAACAGTGTTTGATGTTTCAGCACAAAACTGTGAAACAGAAAGAAATGTTTCCTTTTTTGTTTAATACAAATGCAACATAGTGTAAGTAACCCATAAGTTGCCAAGAAAAAACTAAAATGTTCAACTCATACCTATGGACAAGTCATTCTACATGCATCTTAACCAATGAGGAAAACAAAACAAACAAGCTGTCAGAAACAACAGCTAAAGCATACTCAACGTCATGCTTTCAAATCCTCTGACGGTTCAGGTTTCATCCACACACAACAAACCACAGAGCGGAGAAGATGAGTCACATCTTACCAGAGAGAAGCAGAAGAGATTCATTCTGGAAAGTGTGGCTTGTTTCCAGTGCCCACAGCAAAGGATGAACAATGGGACAAGTCCCAGGCAGACAGAAAGCCAAGTGCTTAGTGTTTCAGGCTGCCTACTGCTCTACAGATTAATAGTGAATGACATCCTTTCTCTAATCCAATAGATGTGGAGGACCATTACCACTGCAGTCCAGACAGCCCCTCAATCAACTGACACGCTTAACACTGCTGTTGTTTACCAAAGGTTTTCATCATACTGATAACTCAGATGTCAATATTTGATGGTTTAAATACCCAGGTGAGGTCTCTCTCAACGTTTTTAAAGCATTTGTTTATGCCTGAAGCATGATTTTTCATAGTCAAGTAAAGTGCTGTTTTTAAAATAGTCACATCAATAACAGTTCATATTACTCATAAATGAATACATGAAAATTAACATAAAATAACTGTTTTATGAGTCAAGTTTTATTGCTTCTGGTTTGTGCATTTTAATTCACAGAAATTCTACAAAGTATGTTGCCTCTCAAAATCATAATACATCCATCCATTTTTAAATAGATAACTTGTGCATAGACTGATATTTTTTTCATCTCTGCACTATATAGGTAAAAAATACATTTTGTAAATGTTTTTAATCAATTTTCTGAAATATAGTTTAAAAGTAAAACAATTTCTCATCCTTGACATTCATAACTGTACACACTATTTATTTTACTGAATATGACATCAGAAGACAAATAGCACCTGCATCAAAACTTGCATTTATGCAAAGGAAAGTCTGACCTCTTTTCATGCTGGTGTCAAAATGTACCGCAACGAGAAATATTTTATTAAACAAATGCCAAGTTTAGCTCCATCCAGAAGGAACAGAGAGCTGAAGATGGTTTTAAAGCATGGTTCCTGCCAGAAATCATCATTAAGTTTCTTTCAAAAAGCCTAATGGGGAACTAAACTCGGGCAAAGCTTACCTAAGCCATCAGCGTCAAGATGAAACCTACCCAGTTAAAGATACACCATCCTGACATATGACACTATCTGCTAGCACAGCGAGTGTTTCTTTTAGCCAAAGTGCATGTGATGTCTTGTCTACAGAACTTTAGTCTTTTATATGTGGAATTGGCCCAGAGGATTAAAGATAAGATCTGCAGCTTTGTAGACCTCAGGACAGGAAGTGAATCTGGCTCAAAATATAAAATAAAAAAATCTTTAAACTGGTGGAGGAAATGGGTCAGAACAAAAGTGAGGTGGTGCTGAGAGCTGAATGAAGGTCATCAGACATTTGTTTTGCCTGACTGATAATCTGCTTGCTTTGATTTTTGGAGGTTTGCCAAAAAATGCAATCTGTTCCTTTCCTATACGTTGCTATAAAAAGGGGAAGTTCATGTGATTGATAAAACTGGCACAGAAAGTACAACTAATGCACTTAAAAAATTCATTTGAGTTTAATGGTTACTCGACCTACATTTTTTTAAATCCAACATGTATTATTGTAACAGCATTGTTCTGGCATCTGTACGTTTCATTTTACTGTTACAAATATAATATGACAAAAAAGCAAAATTTCAAAAGTACAGCATGTTATGTTTCAATTCATTTATATTTTACTCCATCACGTTGTGCTGTCTCCTTTAAATCCTTTACCTTTACTATTCATGACTAATCTTGGATCTCTCTCTCTCTTTCTTAATCAGTGAAAGAGCTCAGATTCTCAGAAAGGACAGTTCATTCACTTGCTCATTTCTTAGAACTTGTAAATTGACAGAAATGCCATGTCAATACGGAGGTCTCTTAATCTTCTGCTGGCCATTAGCAAACATGACAAGATAAATCACTGTGCTGGAGACTGCGCGCGTGTGAGAAAGTGTGCAGGTTTCCAGCTGATTATTTTTAAAGAAAGAAAATCCTCAATCTTTTTAATAACTCTTCCTGTGGCTATGGAAAAGGAATAAAGACATAATCACGTCTGACCCATATTTTCCTCTTTGAATTAAGATTATTAGAAGCAGAACCAATTTTTTGTGTATTTTTTAAATACTGTGTCCTGTGTTATTAGTTTGATAATAGTGAATATAAGAATGCAACTCATAATCACAATGAGCACAATTATACATATATTAAAATAAATGTAACAGTCATAGGTTTTGTAAGTTACACAGTTTATGTTTAATAACATTCAATTTTTTTTAATATCCCTTAAATAGTGTTTGGTAACACTTCTTAACATTCAAAAAGTGCTTGTGAGAATTCATACAAGCAATTACGGGCGATTATCAAAATGTAACATTACAATACACTTCATCTTAACCGTAGCAGATGCACGTTTAGTTTGTGGTCGTGTCATCTGTCAAGAGCAGCAGTTAATCCAGACGCATATGGCTTCATAACATCTCTGGACCTACACGTCTGATACTCCTTTCACGCGAACACAAACACACACAGCATTTTGCTAAGTAGTTTTTATTTAATTCATAAGTCAAATCAAGTTACAGAGCTACGTCAGAAAGCTTGCTTATTAGACATTTCTTCAAGCAGTGCATGTAGAAGCAAATTACATTGAGTCAGGATGAAAAAAAGTCCAGCAGCAGATTTTAAATATAACAACCACCTACAGCAACACAGTGATACTTTTTCCTGTTATGATTACAATCGAGCATTACGATCTCACTCATGTCCTTTGATATACAAGATGAACAGGACTGGAGATGTTGAGAGAACGTCAGTTACACAGATCAGTAGTACAGCAGTGGACGTTCACTCCAGGCACGCAGAACTCCTCACATGTGCGTGTGAAAACCTCCACTATGAGTGAGAATATATAGGAAAAGGCTTAGCATGTGATCTCAAACAACATCTAAAAATTACATCATCTATTGCTGATGTCTGAAAATTAAAACTAAACTCCAGGTGCTTACCTGTTGAAACAGTCTTGCAGAAATTGCTTGTGTCTGGGCATTTGGTCGGGTTCTTACAGTCCCCGTCCACACAGGTGTAGCATGTCAGAGAGTGGACTAATGATGATAAAAGATTATATTAGACAGATAGACCAAATAAAGACAAAGAGAAACAGACAGATAGATGGCTAACCTGAGCCACTGCAGAGGAGCACCGCAATAAGGACACACGCAAGTATCTTCATGGTTGAAGCCGGTCGAGTCGTAGAGGAAAAATGAAACTTTATAAGCCTAGACTGCACCTTTTACTGAAAACATTCTTTCTCAAGCACACCAGTAATGCTGTACGACAGGTTTTTTTGCATCTACATATAGATGCCAGTTTAATTCCAGTACAAGGAAGTAAGACGATCCTGTACATAACAGGTTTTGTCATTCTCACGCATGCTTTTCCTTAATAGGTACTGTAAATGTGCTTGTTAAAGCTGCCTGCTACTCCGGGATAGATAGACTTGTACATAACATCTCAAACCCACTAGTTTACCCACTCCATTCTCCCTCACACCCCATAATATTAGCTAGATAAGATTAAACCCACTATTATGTATTTTCCATCACTATCAAAACCACCGCACTGATGAATCATTTACAAATGTCACTTCTCTCCCCTTAAAAGTCTAAAAATATTTAAACAACAACATCGCCACATACGTTCTCAACCCTATCCGATCATCTTTGGTCATTTGCATACTCCATAACCTCCTCTCTATCACATTTATCACAAACACCTCCTGAATTTCACTCATTTACTGTAAAGGTCAAAACACATTGATTTGACTTTAATCTCTGACTAGCATTTGACATCCTAAACTACAATATATTCATCTCATCATGGGCTAGTGCATATTCTTCTGCACAATAATATAATAAACCTATTATGTGCTGTACAAAAACATATAATTAATCTACTCCAGCGATTCACTGATGTACAGATCCTCCGGGATCTGTGCTTCTGTTCTCCTCCTATGCTAAATCTCTCAGTTTTTTATAACCTCTCATGGTTTCTTAAGTCTTATTAAAAATGCAAATCTGATCTCAGAGCAGAAATTACATGCCAGCTGGCAACAAGAGCTCAAAAGGAAAGTACCTCAGGGCCATGAAGCCAAGTGAATTAGAACTAGGACACTGTCTGATTATTGGTGTTGTATTGTTTTTGATCCGCTGGCATATTTTACGAAGTTCTGAGATCACTTATTGCTCCTAGGAGAGATGTTTAGAGGTTGGACAGACTGGTGCAATCACAAATGTTCTGCTATTGAGACTCAGGAATGTGTAAGTTGCCAAAAAGGAAGAATGTTTTCCTTCTGAGAAAGTAGATTAACAGATAAAGTTTTTCACAGCTTAAGCACTTGAGACGGTAACAAGATAATGTGTGAACAACTTTATTCAAGCAAAAGAAAGTGATAATGAACAGTAGCACATTCGGGATTAAAAAATGAAAACTCCACAAGAAGACAATTCCTCACTCACTATGCAGTAGTTATGTAATAATGAGGACAACATAAAAAATAATGTGTTAGTAATTAAAAGCAAAAAAGGTATTTTGTAAATGCACTTGTCTAATCTAAAAGAGGTTCCTGAAAAAACTAATTGCACAAATGTGAAGTTGTAGGCCAAAATGGTAAACATTACACAAGAGACAGAACTAGGACAGCAGGGGGCAACAGAGATAAAATTAATAAAACATGCCTAAAGAAAGGCTTCAATAAAATACATGTATAATCTTAGCATAAAGATACTATTTGGACAGCAACGTATAAGCAGAAACCAGATTTTAATGTTTTAATGACTTAAGAAATGAAAATCTTAAAAAAAATCTTAGCATTCAGTCAAAAAACAAACCATCAACCTATCAATCTCTCTCACCAGTCATTAATTCATAAATCACCCAACCATACAACATCTATCGATCCATTAATTCATCCTTTAATAAAAGCAATTTATTGGAAAGCTTACAGTCCTTTGGTATACCACTCAACAAAATGAAATCTTGGGCTCTTAATGTAATTTTTCGATGCATTAAATGAATTGCGGAAAGCGACTGGAATTACTGAGCAATTGGATTCCTGTCTAAATAATCACTTTAATAAAACATCTTGAGGTTCATTTGGCCTCTATGAATGCAGCTAACAGTGTAAGTAACATTTGTGAGTGTCTGCGCTTAAAAAGTTTTATACATAGTTTCTAAATAGACATTCCACCTTCTTCACAGCCCAACAGATGTATCTTAGCTGGAGAGTTCTAAAAAAAACCCCAAAGTTGGGTGTTACATGTTTTTGAACTATGTGTTGACCATTTGACCTTCTAAAGGTGAACTTAGTGATATCTCCATTTCATCAACTGTGCCGAATGTGAGAACAGAACAGTCTGTCCTGCATCAAAGAACGTTACGTTTGTAAACGTAGAAAGAACATTGCAAGAACATTAATAGCATTATCAGACTGACCAGTACAAAAAAATGTAATCTCAATCTTTTTTTGGCTTTGTGTTTATGAGAATCCAATGCTGTGATCTCACAGTATAAACAAAATACTATTTATGCTAGAGTAAATCTGTTTCCAGTCGTCAACGAAAATATAAATGTTCCATGCAAGATCTCAGATATTTAACCAGTAGTAACATAAGCAGCCTGATGACCAGCAGATGTCGCACTCGAGCCAGTCTTTCTTTTCAAGCACATCAACATAAGAACAGCATTTAATTTCACAGCTGAATAACTAATATCTTCTCTGCTTGAAGTTGTTCAAAATAATCACAATTTCAGCAATTTACCTATTCAGAGCATGTATTAAGTAGGTGATATCAGTTGGATACTGGCATAGTGTATATGTCCAACAGCTCAAAAAAAGTCCATCTCTCTTCCACAGAACAGTGTGGTGACTGGACTGATAGCAAAAAGCATCTGATTTCCCATCTTCCCTGGTAAATTGGCGAAACAGAGTGTCTTCCATTAAGCCCCATAAATCTGAGCTGATGTGACAAAGGGTAATGAAGCAGCTTTTTAATCGGCCTGCCTGCGGCCCCTGGTATCACACCGTTCGCACACTGTTCCGGCCAAACACGAGAATGAATGTGGTTAACAGAAAACTTAACAGATTACCAGCAAAGCTAAACCAGAGCCAGAAAACAGTAAAAGAGCAAGATGGCGTGAGCAAGATATGTGAGGGGGCAGCTTTGCTAAAAATGCAAGTTGGTAGCGTTTACAGAAATCAATAATACAGCATCGGACAAGTTTAATTAAAGGAGACACGTTAATAATACTGTTTATCCACAAACTCAATACGCCAAATACACAAACCACACCATGTTTGACTCATCCTGGGCCCGATTTTACAATGACACAGAATAACACAGCTGCCGCTTTATACAGAATACATTTATATATATATATATATATATATATATATATATATATATATATATATATATATATATATATATTTATATATACATTGAATATTCTCTTTAATGAAAGTCAATGAATTATAAAAAGGTTATTGAAAATAGGCCACTGAGAATTATTACAAACTTAATCATCAAGGAACCTAATTTCCATGTGGAAGAGATCACATTATCATTCAAATAGTTATAAATCTACATCAAAAGAAAACGAAACCCTAAAGTATACATAAATAATGGATTAAACCGTATGAATTTGATTACTTTAACCGAACAAAAGTGCTGTTTGTGTTCCTGTCGCACTGCAAGGGTAACCTGTTTGGATGCCAAACAAAAGATCCATTTCTAAATCCGGTTTATTTTACAAGATCCTCTGATTCATAAGAACAAGAACTTCCTATAAACTTTATACTAACAGGAATCACAATTTACTGTTTTGGGGAGGTGTGTGAGAAGCACACTGCAGTGAGATGACATTAAACTCTCCGCATGTCCCATACAGTACATGTGTTCCTCTTGTCCTTGCCTCTGAATTGAAGCAGAGCTTACTACAGCGAGACCTGGCTGCCGCTTTATCACATAAACCTTCGCTATACCTAATCAAATAACCAGCCAGGCGTGAAACCATATTCTACTCCGTTCACGTAGCTCTACGATGAGTGCCTTGCAGAATCAAACAGGACACAGGATTAAGTGATGGAGTCAGAGTCTTACTGAGTGCCTTGTGCTACAGCGATTAGGTGAGAGGTATTACTGAGATTGTGGGTGGTACCATCCTCAAATAATGAGGGAGAAATGCAGAATAGCTCCTAAAAACACATCAGGTGCTTATTTATAATATGTGCAAAATGTAATTACTTCTTAAATAACAATGACAAAGCCTTTATTTGTTGAAATTTCAAAAAGCTGAATTCAATCTAGGATGGAAGAATTTTGCGAAATATGACTGGGAAAATTATTAGTTTACCAACTACTTTTACTTATTTGCATTTATGCACACATTTATGTACTGTAGTGCACAAGTTTGAGACCACATTAAAACTTAATGTTTTTTATATAAATTAAATTGTCACGTGTGCTTTATCATACACTTATCTCATGCACAAATTGTCAAATGTACATACGACTGTTAACTAGAAGCAAATGTTTATGACTATTTTTAATACACACACCCATTGTTCACATTAGAAGACATTTATTAACCTACTGGAGTCGAGCTTGCTGTCATTTGGGCCAAAGGGGAACAAACCACATACTAAGAAATTACAAAACTCACATAACGTTTGTTAATATTAAATGTTTTTAATTAAGATTGCTTTGCTGATATTTTAATTTTGGATTAAATCTTAAGTGACAATTTACAATAAGGTCGTATTTGTTCTCATTAATTAATGTATTAGCTAACATAAACTAATAAAAACACTTCTACAACAAATTAGCATCTTATTTTAATTTTATCAATTACTAACACATTTTTAAATCAAAATTTGTAACTGTTTACATTAATTAATGCACAATGAACTAACATGAAGAATCAAATGGGCATTAACTAATATCATAAAAAATGAATAAATGCTTAAAAACTATATTGCTCATTGTTAGTTCATGTTAGCAAATGTATTTCTATGAAGTCTACATAGTACTATAAATATTACAGCAATTTTGTGAAATTCCCGTGCTTTGAGTTATTTGACATTTCTTAAAGCAGATAATGACTCATAATATCCACACCCTCCGAGCTCCTGTCTCTCCGTTCGGCTGAGAGACTATAAAAGGTTGTGACCTCTGTGGCCTTTTGTTCCCTCAGTGAGTTGGGTTACAGACAGAGACTCATCAGCCATGCTGTAAATGACCTTCTGCACTCCTGTCCCTCAGAGCTATGCGGGGCCATTGGCCTCTCTGCCTCTGTGTTAAAGTTGCCTTTTATAGAGCAGCCAGCCCACAAGCACGCTGGCAGACAAATGGGCTTCTTCATAAGAGTTACATCAACAAGTACGAGTAAAAAATCTTCTAATAATGATAGACTTCTGAGTATCTCTTTAAAGCATTACTGTTCTAACTTTGCAACGATTGCTTTTGCCAAAGTTAAAGCACAACGCAATGTCCTTTGTAATGACCATTCAAAGCTGTTCCAAGACCTTCTCACAGTCCCAGAAAGCATTTAAAGCTCAAACGTGATGCCGTTAAGAATAATTAAAAGAGAAGGGAAAGTTGCACAAGGGGGGAATTCAGACAGCAGGGGTCTTTGATGAAGCCTCTTTGAGTGCATCCGGACTCGGCCGGACGAGAGTTGAGTAATGTGGGGAAGCTTTATCCAGGTGCACACATTGTGCTATTGAGTCTAGCACTCCTTTCTGCCTTCATCCGCCTCTCTTTCTTTCATTCACTCACTATCTTTCTTCACCCCCCGCCTATTCAGCTCCAGTGTTGGGAGTGATAGATGGTCCAGCTGCATCCTCTTGGTCACTATGTGCCAGTTTATTTAAAGTCTACTTGGAACAGAGAACTCCCTGTGTATATCTTAATATATGTGTGCATGTGTGTGTCTGTGTTTGCTCTTGGGAGTGCAAGTTATGATCCCTAAATACATCTCAGGGTCAGCTGTGTAAATACTATACAGATTCAGACTCGTGACTTTGGAGTGATCGCTCAGGAAATGTCTTTAATTATATCATCTCAGTTGAATTATTTAATAATGATTCCCAAACTACTGTAACACATTGATTTATGTATACAGACATATTGAATTGTTTTCATTTATAGCTAGAACTGGCATTGTCAGTTCTCTCCTGAAGAAGGTTGTCAAGTAAATTTAAGGAAAAAACAATAAGACTTTTCTTATGATATGACATTTTTAGTCAAATTTTTAACATTTTTAAAAAATGTATTAATCACCAATATATTGAACCATCTGTTTACATTTTTATAAATCCCTGTCCAGACATCAGAAAAATATCCTTCTATACATGTATTTTCTATTTAAGAGAAAGGAAATGTTCTTTAAAAAATGAAATAGTTAATTTATTGTAAAATAGCTTTATTCAAATTCAGCATTTTTGAGAATTATGGACTGTTATTGATGTTATCTTCTCTGACTATGAAAAATCATTCTTTAAAAACAAAAAATGCTTTAAAAACATATTGAAATATTGCCAAATATTGACATCTGAGCTATCAGTATGATAAAAACCTTTGGTAAAAACATTACTTTTCCATGGTAAGCTTGACATTTGCATAGAATTCCATAATATCCACCATCCTTGTGCAAATGACTCATATTATTGATCGAATAATTTCAGATGCTGATGAAAGCTGTATTAACATGAGATGGATGAAAGTTCAATTTATTCAAGTGGTTCAATTATTCATTTCATTCATGTATGCATATTTATATATTCATTCATTTATTAATGTATGCACACTTTTCGAGGCTGTAAAATATGGTAGTCCTTCAATAGACCCGATTTCACATTATCCTAACAGCTTAGCCTGTCCTGACGAGAAGGAGGTGATTCAGAACTTATACCTCATCAATACTGCCTACTCATCTGTGCTTATTCACAGCAGCTTGTCCTGCGTCACAGAACCATGTCCTCAGAGGGACCTTTAACTTTTTGTGACCCCCTGAGGGGTGGAGCTCTTTATTTCCTGCCCTGCTGGTGACTTGTGCACCCATCAATGAAGGTGTTTATCAGCGTGACCTTCGTGACCTCTTCTGCTTCCTGCTGATGACTAGATGACCCATGAGGATGACCTCTTGTTGATTTTTATCTGGTTTTAACACATATCCAGTTTATGCCTCAATACATCTTGTCAACACCCGTAGCAACTCATTAATGTGTCACTATGACAGATCAGGATAATGTTTGTGTAGTACATGTGCAATTTAATTGCAAATTGATTTCCTTTACAAAAACATACCAAAACAAATAAAATAAAAATACAAAAAGTATGATCTATATTAGTCCAGTTATGGGTCTGGAATAGAATTAGCAATTTCCGTGTAAAGATTTTTGGCTTCAATCACTTGTAATTGTTTCATTTCATCTCAGCACATGGGGCCGTAATCGCTTCTTTTTAGACAGCAGAAACAATGAGCTTTTGATTAAAGATCCAATATAACCAATTACTGTACTGTAACAAGCCATGTTGGCAGAATGCAGATGACAGAAGATCTGTAATGCCGTGTACATTGCGTAATAGCACGAATGAACAAAATTTGTTATCTCCATATTAAAATCCAGGTTAGATCTATCTATCTATCATCACAAAAAAGGAATTTTACCTGACAGATATCTTTTTTATGCTAAAGAGATGACATCATAATATTAACTTGCTACAACTGACAAGGTCCAGTTTGCCCACATACCTCAGCATTTTTAAGTTACCTCAAAAGCAAGGCCAAAAGCACAGACTAGAGATGCAAGAAGAGGCATGGGAGGGGAAAAAGCCTTCATTGTCTCCTTGAGGACCTTGGTGTACTTCATCATACATTCCTTTTCATCTCTGCGTCCTCAACTTCCAACGGTTTTCCGCATCATCGCCGCTGGAACGCTTGGTACGTGATCAGGGTGCACCTGCCGGCTGTGGGAATTGACCCGCTATCCTCCGTTTAGATGTCAATAGTGGGCAATTTTCTCCTCTTCCTCAAGGTCACTGTGACCTGGAGTAAATCCATAAGAGACTCGCCTAATTACTGAGCAACAACAGGCAGTGCTGCAATAACCTAATTATTCTTGGCATATATTAGATAAAGGGCCTTATTGCTGGCTTTCCTGCAAGGAGCCTGTTGAAAAGGAATTTGATTTCCCCAAATACTTCTCCGCCAGATCCTGCCTAGTGTTAACTGGGTATTTTGAGCAATGAAGGACACCTCTTCCTAGCAAATTTAAAGGATGGCTTTTGGAATTAGGTATGTATAAAATAATCCCCGCTGTATATTATTGTTGAATATATGGATTGGGAAAAATCTATATTGGAAAGTACTGATGTATTTGACCCCATGATATGGCATCATTATTCTCTGCCAAGAATCAATCATTAATTTGAAAAATCTTTAAAATGAGAAGACATTTTTTTATTTTTAGGGGGACACTGATCACCTTTGAGAGCAAGACTTTGAGGCGGTAAAATGTACTGTTGCATTAGGTCTATTATTAAAAAGATAGTTCAGCCAAAAAAGAAAATTCTTCCATTTACTCAACCTCATGTCATTCCAAACCATCCAAATCATTCAAAGTATGACTTTTTTCCTCTGCAGAACAAAAAGAAGATATTTTGATGAACGTTAATAATGAAACAACATTGATCCCTATTTCATGTCACAATGTATAGACACAAAACCACTAAAACATTTCTCAAAATATCTTCTTTTGATTTGGATGACATAAAAGTAAATAAATGACTGAAATGAATGAATTTTTTTGGGGGGTGAATTATCAGTTTAATGTCTATGATTTAATAACATATATTTATGTCTACACATCTAAATGCACACACACACGCAGAATCATAAGTAAAGACAGAACTGTCATGTCTTTACATTTGTGTTTCAGAATGGGGCTTAACACAAAACCCTGAAATAGTCAAGAGTTAAGTGTATAAAAACAGGATCTATAAATTTTATTTATGGATCTGTTTCTCTGAAGTCCATCCCACCTTCTGACTAAGACACATCGTTATGCAGTAGACAGCAAACAAATAGGAGTTTCCCTGCAGGGCATACCAGTGTGATCCTCATTGAACATGTCATGATGAGTAAGGTTCAACTATAGCTGGATTTCCTATAATACACCTACAGGTCGGGAGCATGAGTTTCTTTATTTGTTATGGCCACAGTAAAGAAAAAGAGCTTCAGATGAATGCTCTTTTAGTGATTCACTTTCTATAAATGGAGAATTAAGCTGGAACTTAGAGGACACTGACGCTTATATTTGGATCTGTGCTGTCAAGAATAGCCAGGAGGATTGGGAAATCACATGTTTTTGTTTGTTCTCTGATTTAGACTATAAAGACGGCTGCTATTGTTTTCCAACCTGAGGTTTTGCTCAGGATCTTTTTTAATGGAGATCCCCTGGATTCAAATCAACAATATTAACTTTAAAATAGTGGTTCTAATCTCCTTTGGTCGCTTATCTTCCATGCAGTCTGAACTGACACAAGCTTCCTTATACTTCTACAAAGGCATAATGCCATTTTCACTGGTGCAGCAAGACTTTAGATTCAGCAGATCAATGTGGCATCTGATAGCATGTTGTGTTGCCTTCCGAATGTGTCTTGTGTCTGCACTGGTTTGTGTGTGTATGTGTGTGTGCGCATACAGTGCTTACTAGTCTGAGGCTGTGCAGTGTTGAACAGTAAGGGCTGATCATGGTGTCTAGGCTTGCAGTCGCTAATGCATGAAATGGAACTCAGACAAGCAGTCTGCTTAAGCCTGTCCTCATGTCCTCCTCCAGATACCTACATCACTCCATTGATTTCACAGCAAGAGATGGAAGTGGGGGTGGAGGTACGGCTGGCCTTGAATCCTTGAGTCCTGTAATTCAGACAGAGATAGAGTCGACATTGTAAGATACACTGCTCAGAAGCAAAAACTTCACATCTTCACAATTTACTTTGTTTAATGTCTGCAAAGGATCTTGCATATATTTATGCACGTGCTGTGTAATTGCACGTTACTCATAATAATGGAAAAACGATTCTGTGCAAATAAAATGACTGTCACGAAGTAGGTGCAAAAGGGTAAAACCCAAGGGATTCTCTTTCTGACCTCCAAAAGCAAAGTAGCAGGTTAATGAACACCCATTACAACAAATTACAGACGGGCTTTGAATGCTAATCGGGTCTTAATTGCAAACCCACTACCAATGGAAAGTGCACACCTCTGCAAATGGCAGATGCTTGATCCTGATCAATAGCATGCATGCAACTATCAATTGCAAAATCAATACTGTTGTATTTGGTGCTCCAATCTTCTGTCTTGTTGCAAATAAGGGCTCTAACAGAGTGGCTATGGATAACAAGCTTGACCACTGAGACCTTTATCTATCAATGGGTCAATCCTGAATCTCCAGTGACCTGAGGCTAGTGTATGCGGTTCTTCTACATTGCCATTAAGACTTACCGTGTTTACTGCTTAAGTTGTCATTTGACTTCAGAGTTAACTTCATAAATACATGCAGGCCTCTTATTATTTGGAATAATTATTTTGCAGTACATTGAAAATATTAGATATTTACGGTTCTGTGTTGATAGCAATTTTAGGCCACATAGGACGTAAACCAAGCGAGTTTTCATTTTTGAGATCAGAAACACCCCCCCTTTCCCATACTGTATTTCAAAAAGGCCTAGCTATTAAATGACTTTCAATGCACCAATTTGTTTTTGGCAGATAAATGTCCTTGTTGGCACAAGATGTCTAAGTTGCCTAAGATTGTTTTAGCCAGTAAATGCCATCTGTGATTGACAGAAAATAGGAGCCATGAGTACATGCCTGGACAAATGGTGTTCAATAAATGCTTAAGAAACATGGATTAGTTTGATTCAAAGGGTGCAGATGAACATTACTGAATTTTAGCAGACATTTTGTCCAAATGCTATATGATGGGAATTGATTGTTCTCTGCAAAACTTTATCTTTGCTGCATCTGGCCTCTGAACTTTGTTACGGTACATGAAGCTTTAAAACAAGCATCTCAGATCTGCACATGCACTTTCACCCATAGATCAGTGTGACACAGTCATCTGACACGAGGATGATTTAAAGAAACAGGTCACCAAAAATAAACTTCTGTCATCAGCCAGCTTTACATTGTTTTTACAACCTTATTTTTTGTGATTTATTTTTTCAAAATTTGAAGTTGAAAGTAAGTCATACAAGCAATGACAGACTTCCCAAAGAATTTCCCCTCCTCTATGAACCTCTATGCATCTAAAACTCAAAACTGCAAACTTGTGAAGAGAATTAAAACAGGAAAAAAGTGAACAAGACTTCTTTCACCTTGAGCTTGAAGTTATTTTCAGAGAATAATAACGAAGGGCGTTGTAGATAAGGAGCTCTGCGTACAAGGACAAGTGAAAATCAACGGCGTGCAAATGCACAGCAATTGTAAGAGCCCTTTTGAGAGATCACCGGTGGTTTAAATTGCAAAGATGAGCATCGAAATGGATGAGGCGTCTTCAGACCCTCTCTCGCTTGCCTTTGCGATTTGCTGTAATTACTCATTGAATGGGTGACATCAAGAAGCTGCTGACGCCGTCTCGTTTTTTTAGCAATAACATACCGTTTTCAATATCACTCTGTGTCACAATCATTCAGTCACCTGGAAACTCACGTCCCTCGCTGTGTGCTGGAAAAAGATGGTTTTTATGCGGTTCTGCTGTGTATTGATCAATGCGGAGGAATAATGGAACATAATACTACATGACCTTTGTTGACATTATAATGTTGTATTACTGCATATTGTAATAGTGAGGAAAGTGATGACAGCTTAAAAAACCCGCTGTATGAGTATAATAGCTGAGCCGTGTAAATTTTGCATAGATGAAGATAAGGAGATGAACTAAATGAGGGGGAGAGTGACACAGAGACGGAGTGAGAGAGAGAGAAGAGCAGGAGAGAAGCATGAAAGAGAGACCTGATAATGGAGGGCAGGGGAAGGTTGCTGACCTGCAGATCATTTTAGGGGTTGGGTTACAGAGGCAGTACAAGGTCAGCCTCCTTAGTTTACCACTGTGGTTTCATCATCTGTGTTTTATTTAGTATCACAAACAAATTTGGAGATACCCTTAAATAGACATTACAGAGCATCCGACCCAAATGTCATCATTTCTGTCTCTGCCATAAAGAGACAAAGCGGTGATGTGCAGTACAGCCTATTAGTGAGATTACCTATCTGAAGCTAAACAGAATGATTGAATTTATGGTATTTCTGGATATGATTATAATTTGTGTATGGTTGTGAATGAGGTTAAATTGAGATTTTGGAGGTGGGGTAAGCCGTAAAATCTAGAGGCGATGGTGCCCTAGGCTAAAAATGAAACCCTAGCAACACCCTACATACACATTTCTATTTCATTTCTATCAACAAAAGATGATAAATAAATAAACATTAGGCCAAAACTGCATAAAACTGCTGTGCACATTTTAATTTCATCACTATTGCCTTTAGGATTTCGAATCCAATTTTATAGTTTCATAATTGGAATCAGTTGGACTCAAGACATTTACTTCCATTATTTCCTGCTCATAAAGCAACGTTATGAAGCTTGTCCATTTCACTCAAGACCATTTTTGCACTAATATGCTCACATTTTTACATACACTGGCACAAATTCCCAACTTCACACAAGTCACAAGTCAACAAAATATATTCTCTCAGAGCCATCAACAACGCTGTTGACCTTAACACTGAGATTCACAGACAGACAAATATTCAGACCTCTACTATTTACACTGCCTGTATCACCACATTGTCTTGCTAGCAGTGGGCAGAAGGTCATAGGTCTTGACCTTTGCTCTTGTAATAGAGAGTAATGGCAATTTTGTTCAGAATAGTGGGGCCTGTCCCGTATGCCAGGGCACGGGAGTGCTCTTTGCCCCAGACTATCTCCTGCTGTTTTGGTAATGAGTAATCAGGACAACAGCATGTCAATAGCTTGGCGTGAACTGGACTGACCCTGCCTGTGTTTCTTCCCTGGCAGCTCCACGGCAGAGCTGGTAACCCGTTTGACCATCCCTCCCCCAACATGGGTCTCTTTAGGCCCTCTTTTTGTAGAATTTAAAGCTACATTGTGAATGTTGAGCATGTTCGGCCCAGTTGATTGAACCATATTTGCAGTCAAAAATAGCTAAATAAAGAGCAAAAAATTAGTATAACACCAAAGTCTCAATGCTATTTTTATTTAGACTATAAACGTTTTTGTAATGTTGAAAAAAATTCTTTATCATTGCTTTTCTTGTTAAAAAACGTAATGTTTGATATGCAGAAAAACTGTAAAAATGCTATTTTTGGCCAGCAAAATGCCAAATTAAAATTCTTATTGTTGTGCCCTACATCGACTATATAACCACACTGACCTGAGATCAGGTGTTGGAGATGACATGGGTGGAAAGCATTATCTCCAGTTTGTGATGAAGAACAAAAGGTTAAATCCCAAACAAGAATGTGAGGAAGCAAAAACAGCATTGCTGGGTAATTTCACCAAGGTGCCTCCCCTGTCCTCTGTGCCAGTCCTCTGCTTCCTCTCCCTCCTCTTCCTCCTTTGATTTTTTGGCTCAGTGAAAGAGAAAATGATGTAGGAGAAGTCTGCATTGGCCACAGCTGGATAATTCTTCTCTTTGCCCTAATTAAAGATCCTTTCTGTAATTATGCTGCTTGCTTTGGAGTGGGAAGGGCCTGGGTGAGATCCAGTTTATTAACCAGGGACTCTGCAATCTGAGAGGGATCATAAAAATCAGGGCAGGGGAACTTCTAATGTAAAAATCAAGAACTTGCTGTGATCTGTTGTTTTACATCAAATGCATTAATGTTGAGTTTGCATTTCATCTTATCTGATGACTGTGTTAAAAGATGGTGTGCATTGCAGACACGTGGACGTTATGAACTTCATATCACTTAAACAGTCATTAATTATTATTAAAAAATACAGTAAAAACAACATTTTTATTATTTACATAAACCTGCATATTACTCTATGTGAAACACAAATGTACAAAAAGGTTAAAGAATGGTTTTAAGTGTGTTGCTATGTTGCTATCCAATGGCAGCTGTCAAGCAAATAAAATGAAATGAAATACAAATAGTCCATGGCAACTGCGATACGTTATTTAAAAATCATGCAGATCTGAAACAACACGCATGTAATTAAAAAAATAACATATTTTTGCAAAAATATTTCTTTCACAAACTACAAAAGATCTCTAAATAATGTATAGAACCGGCCCAACTTCCAACAAGGTTATATTTCACTGAACCCTCTGACACATGAGACCAACTTAAGTCTTTTCTCTAAGAATAAATAGCCTTACTCAAAAGCACAATGCGTTGACTCAGAATAGTCCTTGCGATTACAGGCCAGGCCCCAGTAAATGAGTTCAAGCCCGAGCCCTTGAGACAATGCGCGTTACGGCCTTGTGCTCCACTTCCAGACAGCCCTTGATGATTTTCCTGTTTTTTTCTCTCTCTTTTTCTAAAAGGCCTTCTCTCCGCTATCTGATATTCTAATGAAGGACAGACACAGCAAAGTGCTCCACCCCAAACACCCGTGGATCCAACCAGCACGATTAGTCCAAGAGCGCAAAGTAGGTCAACAAGACGTGAAAACAAAGCATGCGAGGAAAATGAATGGCACGGCACAAAAGAGCGAGCAGGTTTGAAACGTCGCCGCTGTGATTTGGCAGAGCTCCACTCCCCCTCAACACACATCCACTGCAACACATGTGGATCAGCGCCTGACCTGTTTCTCAGCTCCCCTTCTGTAAAAGCAATTCGGACAATTCTGACATGTTTTTGAAGAAATATAGGACATGCTAGAAAAAGAAACTCATTAAAAAATAATAACAAAAAAACAGTCAAACGTGCTGGTAATCTCCAAACAGAAAGTCTAACTGATTTACATTTTATATTGTTGACTAGCCAAATAACTGGGCTTAATATTTTTGGACATGTAAAATATTGAATGCTTAGAGGGCAATGCCCAGCAGAAATATTCATTTACAACACTTCAATATTATTATGAGAGCTGACTATAGTCTCAGTAAAAGGGTGGAAGATCCAGGATATTCACCGGTGACATTTACCCAACGTTAAATCACAAAAAAGGGCGAGATGACCTGCCACCTGATGACTTAGCAGCCCTGGCGCTGAGCACCTCACCCTGCGGTCCTATTCAACTCAAAGCCTCTTTTGGTTGGCTTTCCTCTGCCATGTAACCTAAATGGAGGGAGCACACAATGAGAAATGAGATACTTGCTCCATTCAATGTGATCTGTGGATTATAATGTGAGCTCTTTCACATGGAGGAGACAGTTGCCTAGGGTGAAATAAATGTGGAACCTCAGCACATTGATAAGAGGTATGCTCATGTAAAGATTAACATAAGCAATTTGTCACGGAAAAGTTCAGCTTTTGATAGGGTTACCCCATTCAAATGTAGGATTATCAAATGCTCATTTTATTTTTACCACCTTGATTCATAGAAGATTTACTCAAATGTCATTTTATTGCTGGGAGGAGTTGAAGTTGTTGAAAGTAGAATAAACTACTGGTTAAGATGATAAAAATCAACATTTAAACAAAACCTCACAGCTAGTATTTTGGCACAGGAAAAACATGTCTATATCAAAGTATTGCTATATTTTCCTGTACAATATTCTAAGCCAAAATTATCTGATGCCAAAAAGTGATTTTTCAGCAAAATGTTTGATTGACCACCATTCAGGCCAGGAACATTAAAAAATTGCATTAATGCAACAAACATTGACCTTATTATTTTTATTTAATCAAAATTCAATCTTTCAACAAAGAGAAAGCAAATGAAAGAGGTAGATCACAAAACATTTTATCATGACCTAAATATTAATGTTATATTTTATCACCGGGTTCCTAAACTTTAAAGAAGGTCACGCAGAGCTTGTGCATCCCTAAACCTTTAGATTCCCTAAAGCTAGGTCAGTGATTTTCCATGCTCAAGCATTCAAATAAAAGGAGACCAAGGCCAATGAGAATTGAAAATCCCTTTGGGAAAATTTGTGAGAATGTAGAAGGGTAAATGTGAACTGTGGTGGTTCTACACATGGCTGCACAATGTGCACACCGCAAGGCCTTTCCACTAGAAAACGGCCAAATCTTCCACCCCCACTCTCCATTCTGCCACATAAGCGCAAAGAGACACAATGTGTCACCACCCTTCACATAATACACGCATGAGCTTCCTTTTTGTCAGAGAATTCTTTACACCTGGTAATAGGATCAGTTTCAAGGAATTTGATCACAAGTTGTAAACACTTTCTTCTGATCTTTAGACCATACCACTAGCTCTGAATGCAGCAATCTCTTCTGCATCTAGCAGCTTTCTTGTTGTGCATCTGTGACATCCTGCAAATACTGGTAAACAACTGATTATGGTTCTCTGGTTATGAATAATAAATGGTTTGCACAAGTTCTCTTTCGCACAAAGGAGAAAGACCATAATGCAACCGACTGAAACCTCTTCGATAAAGCATTTGTCTATTATTTTCAGTGCACTTCTTTAGACACTGAAACTGTGCCAGGTCTTAAGCAACAATAATAGCCAACTTACGTTAACTGAAATGTAGTGCAGTATATGTGGGCTGCATGCATAAACAGCAGTTATTGATCTGCATCGCTCAGGGAAATAACGAGGGTTACTTTATAATACAAGGCCTAAATCCACAGAGTGTCTCACCTCAAACAAACGTGCATCCAAAAGCCACAGTGCTTCCCTTGACTAATGCACAGAAAGACAATCAAACAAACTAAAAGCCATTGATAAAGTATTAACAGTATTTGTCCTTTACACATTAGTTAGGAAATACTTTAATCATTATTTTGATGCATGATGACACAAGAAATGCTTCAGTATGTGAACGTTCATCACAGGACAAACCTACCGAAATGAACCTTATAAACCTCCTTTTACATGGTTACCTACATGCACCACATAAAGCTAAAACATTCTGTCTAAAAGTAAAAAGTGACAAAGCAGGAGGTTCAGGCAGTAACAGTCTGCCGAGTACATCTGTGACAGCTTTACTAAATCGTTTTTACAGTTAAAAATGATGTGGCAAGACCTTTGAACATATTGCCTGAGGAAATACGTATTGTCATATGAACTGCATCCCAAACACTGTATTTATAACAGACAAAAGTGACAAAACCTTTATCAGCATTTCAACACATCCCAGCATTGTTGTGTTAATCACATACAATTAACGCTTCCAGACAGTTTTATTTTGTCAGCTGCTATGATCAACATTAAACGTTGTTATTTTTATATATCCCTTTTTGGCATACTTAGGCAGCATTCAACCCGTGACCCTTATTTTCAGCGACTCTGTCAATATTGTGTTAAACAGTAATTTTTCTTTCTATGGTGTTCTCTTTGGCAAGACCAGCAACCTTTGCATTCGAGTCCAAAGGGGAGACGGCAGTTTGTGCTTCTCACCCCATATCCTTGTTTGCACCTGCCTGCCCAGGGAGCCTTTGCTCTTCCTGGTCATTGAAAGTTCAAGGGAAATCAGTGGAATCAAAGGTCATTGTCTCCTGTCCTGGCAGACCTAATGTTTCTCTTTATGTGACCGTCACATGCTGAGGCCAAAGTCCTTTTGTTTTTGACTCTGGGATCAGTGTTTGGACTGATCTTCATTTCTAAAATCCCAGAGAGGAAATAAATGAGCTATTTAATCTTTGATCTCCATCCTGTTCCAGCTTCTGTACTACTCTAGGTTACGCTTGAAAATTGGCATGATGATACAGCAGATATTGTTAGCTCTGCACGTTCCTCATAAAAGTGTCTACTAAATGTAAAAGTAGAGGGTTGTGCATCGGATGTTTTTTAAAACTACTAATTATACTATAAGTGGGGCAACTCGGTCTCACTCCAAACATCACACATAAGCAAAAGGTTTTCCTCGCATCTTCTCACACAGCAGTGTTTTGGGAGGAGAAGATTGAGAATCTAAAGGAGGAGCAGCTGGGATGTTAACATCGCTTTGTATGCAAGTGAAAGCTGTGAAAAACTTGATGGCTGATACTATGTCCCATCAGGATATAGCCCATCTGTAACCTCAGTGGGGCTTGTTTACTCCAGCCAGAACTGTTGGTTAGTCATACGGGGCCCATGAGGTGTGAACTTGGTGTAAAAACTGATTTCTCAAGGCATAGAAAAACTGAACTATGCAGGATATGTGACATTAAACTTTAATATAGTTAAAGATGAACATTCATGCCTATGGATAAGTTTTTAAAATGAAATTATTATAACAACATCAGCAAAACAATATGTCTAAAGATTGACTGAAAATGTATTTATGAATAAAAATGAATTTTTTTTACATACAGCTTCTGCGTATTTTGCAAGTTTTTGACTAGAATGTATTTTCAATTTCCCTTTTATACAGACTTTCTGCCTTATGCAAAAAATATGCAACGAAATTACCTTTTATAAATAGCTCATACGCATAAATCACAGTATAATAAAATGAAAATAATCCAAGAGTCATGTGTGTAGGTTACCTCCCTTGTGCTGGATACATGTGATCATGATCTAATTCAAAGTACAGGGTAAGAGAGAGGACAAACAGTTAAACTCCGCTTTGTGTTGGGTGGCGTCCATTACCATTGGACGGTCTGAGTCATCACAGTGAATCAGCGAGTCGGTTCGTTCGAACGATTGATTGATTCATTGAGCCGATTAATAATGAATCAACAATTTATTTGCGCGATGACTCAAAACTCTTCCCAGAAGTCCATGACAGGAATCTTTTTGTTTTGTAAAACAAATTAGCGGTAAATATTAACGTCTGTCATTTACCATTATCTACAGCCTACGTTAAATTTTGTGGATACCATACCCACGAAATATAATTGTGTGATCAGATGTATTAGCTAAAACAGACCCACAAGTTATTTTGCCACACGCCAACATTTTATTACCACAATAAAATTAGCAACTGTAGTTCAAATCACAACTACAATAAAAAAAATTACTTTAAAAAAATATATATATTCTTACCGTGTACAAAGGACAATCCATGTGTTACGTTGTTAAAATTAACTAGCCCTTTGACGACCACTAAACCATAGCGCATCTTTAGGGTAGAGTCAGGTGATTTAGATACGGTTCCACTGAATCACTCGAGAATGATTCGTTTGAGGAATCGATCGCTGTAGCGTCCATGCTGAGGGTAGGAGGAGTGAACATGGCAATGCAGAGTGCCGGGGATACCTTGAATAAACAATTCAGTCAAGCGCCTGACTGCAGGACTCAAGAGCAGCAGAAACTGCACATGTGGGGAATAGACGCCGCCAGCCCCATTCTTTCTATTTTATACAACTGAATTGATCGTAACGAGAAATATCGCATGCATGTGTCCGACTAGTTCCTAAATGCAGCATAATTTTCAGCGGAAATCTCTTCTTTTTTGCATTTGAACAGGTAAGTGAGAAAAATGAGATTGTATTTTCATTATTGGTTTATCGTATGAACGCATTGACAGTAAAGGCTGAATCCGAAATGCATTTTCTTGTTGTAAAGCGGCTTGTGCGTATCTGTAATAAGCAGAGGATATGTGTCACACGTTGATGGGGTGGTGGGAGCTGACGTTTCCATTTTGTGTCTTCGCGTTTTTTTCCCCCATTGAATGTTTACATGCAGGCTTGAACATATACGTGAGGCTGTTTTATCTAATGAACGCGATCGTGCAATTCTATTATAACGAATAGTATTGAGCAGTCTTGTTTCATAAGCATCCTATATAAAAACATACTGTAAGATGCCCAATCATAACTCATGTAAATAATAAATAATGGTCTGTGTTTCTAGCAGCACAGTTCAGTAAAGCACTGTATTGTTAATGTGATTGTGAATAGTGGATGACAGTGGCACCTTGCCTACCTTATAGTTTATGTTTAGTCCGACAGAGACTTGTGTCAGACCCTTAAGGAGATATTACTTCAAGAAATAGGCAAGCATTATATACATTCACCCTTTAAAATTCAATGTTTGTGCTTTTTAAAAGTGATATTGTTATTCGGTTCACATGTGTTGTAAGATCTTGGTCATTTGTTATTTATATCTTACTAATTTATTTTTTTCTGCATTTTATGTTAAGTGGGTGATGAGCAGCAAAACTGTTGGATTATTGTATATATTACATTTGGACTTTGGGCTATTGTTACATTAACACCAGGACATATTTTGTAATATTCAGGTGACTTGTGGTTATAATAAGTATTTCATATGAACCAGGGCAGTAAATAAGTAGTATGAAATGACAGATACAGTGTATTATCATCTACAGGAACCCTTTCTTTAAGTTCATTATGTTAAGCTGTGTAAAATCAAAAGCAGGGGTGGTATTTCTTGACACCAGGTCTTTGTTTGTTCTGCTCTTAAAAGTCTTAAATGTTTGAATTTCGGGAGGAACAGCTTGCTTAAGATCACATTGGCATGGAGAAACTGCAAACCTGACTACCCACTGCCATTACTTCTATCTAAACTTGTGTGATTTGTTTGGTAAGATGTGGTTCATATGTCTTCTTAAATAGCTGTGAAATAAGCTTTTGTAAACAATTATATCAGTGAAGTCTAGATTAGTGAAAGAAGTTGATATCTCAGATAGTGGATAAAGCCAGTTATGATAATATTTTTGTATTGAGTCAACTTTGAGTTATGTTTTCTGTATTTGAAAATGAACAATTTCCTAACATTGATGTTAGTCATGAAAAGGCCAGTTAAACAGTGTTCAGTTGAATTGAAGTTGACAACCTATATGTTGTTCACATAGTCCTGCACAGAGATTCACAAACTCCTGATTTGTTATCTTTGTTCTGTAATATTATTATGGTTCCATTTTATCATATTAGAAATTGAATTACAAAATCTCTGGTAGCTGGACTTTGACAATTGTGGAGTACTCCTGTTGTTTTGGGTGGAACGGTAAAGACCATTTTGGGAAAAAGATCGTAGGGATGAAGTGAAAATGTGATATGTGTGTGTACATCTGTGGATTGAAGAAGGTTCATTGTTCATAGGATAATGACAGGTTCATCTACTGGATAGGAGGTCACCACGCCCCTCAATCATAACCTATAATTGATTGGCCATAATGGAGAGTACATTATTCATAGTTTGCAAAAGAAATTATAGCCCGCGAACTCTCAGAACGGGGTCAGATAAATCAGGAGAGGTGCACACGCAAGTAACGGCTTATTGAGGAGACAACTGGCTAAACATGATCTTCAGGTCAACATCAGGGATCAATGAGAGCATGCTAGCAGAGATCTCAGCACTGCACCAGCTTTTAAGAAGACATTTACAGTGCCTCTTAAATTGGCTCGTGTTTTGGTCCATGGAGGGGGGGTGGCAAAAAAAAGACAAATGCAAGCAGAGAGTCTTGTATTAAACTAATGGTGTAAGCAAAAGTGGAGGGCAAGAGAAAAAGAAGCATCTTAAATCATGTCTCTGTGTGCCAGCTCATCTGTCAGCAGTGCACCAGAGAAATAATTTTTCCATCTGTAAAATAGAAATGTCAGCCGGAGGCGAGTGATGTGTATCAGTGATGTTTTTATAGAGTAGGCCAATATTAGGTATGCGATTTATGGCACATGTGCCACTATACTTAACTTCATGTTAAGACTTGATTGCATCTTAGTAGCATAGCCAGACTATTGGCATACAGCGCAGTTAACATTGCGGCTTATCAAAGTGGTCAAATTGACAAGAAACAGTATCTTTTAGTTTCATTTTTATGTTTTGCTTAGGAAGGATATCTGAAATAGTTGATTTCACAGCAGTAGACAACCTGCTTACAACAAGTCGCATAGCCCTTGCCAATCCGAATGGACTTTGTGATTTTCTGGCCATATTGGTGTGTGTTATGCATTTGATTGAAAAAGAAATATTCACACACATAACTTTCAAATCAACGTATTTGTCAATAAGCAAAATAAATCAGTATTTTAATTCATAACTAATTCTGTAAATACTTTCCAGAATAATACCCCAAAACCCCTTTATTTAATTTGGACCTACAATCAATGTAGCTTCCCGATCAATGTTGAATTAGAACAGCCAGTTTATCAAGTCTTGCAGATCATTTCAAAAATATATCACCCAGTATCCTGTCTGCATGTCTCCAGACAGCTTTAATAGCTGTAGGGATAAAGGTTTCTGCAGGTCAGCGTGTGCTAGGATCAACATAATTGAAGGCTTGAGAGGACACAGTAGGGGCGATGGTTAAATTGGACTTAAGACTGTTATTCAACGGTATCTTAATTTAACTACCTTCGGTTATGTGAAGCAAAGTCCACTGAGAAAAGTGGCTCACACAAATGCCAATCATTCCTCGCCGATCCTGAGACTTCTGAAGGTTACAGGGCTGTCTGTGGCTGGGCTGACGGATTGATGTATGTCCCCTGTCGAGCAGAGAATTCGGAGTCCAAGGCCACCGCAGTGATACCCTATTAGGGGGGATTGTCCTTCACAACTTCTAAGTTGCTTGTCCTTTCTGGAGCCTACAGAGCTCAGGCAAGGGCATTGTGTCTGCTACAATAAGCCGAGGCTGTGAAGTGCCTCACCCTCACGTAATTATATGCCTGTAATGCAAGCATCTTTCACTGTCTATCCACTCACACCAGCCACAGCGGTATAGTCGGTGGCAGTCCGTAGACGTATTCCTACTTCATTATGACTTGGTGTTCGAGGGCTTTTTTAGAAATTAAATTGCTTCAGCAATTAACTAAAAGGGGATTTTTAGAATTTATGAATGACTGAGAAGATTGATATATGGCGAGAGGGGACAGCAGTATGTGCAGTGGACGTGAGGCAGAGGTAATGGAATTATCGACACGCTGAGAGGAACGTGAAACAAGGTTAGGTGAAAGAATCTCTGTAACCACGTTTTAAGATCATGGCTAGCAAGCGAGTAGACTGTTCAAGCTTGATGGCATTGTCTTTTTGGCTGAGACCGGTGTCTTAACAGTTTCTGTCAGATGCAAGTTTTGAAGGTACTATTATGACACGGATGATAAGATATGAGGTCATGCTATTTAAAAGTCTTTACCTCCAACATACAAAGACATCTCTGTGGTGCGCACATCAGGACTATAACTTGGAACTTTCTTAGGAGTTAATTAAATTAAGTTCATTAGCTGGTAATCTATATCATACGGTGAAAAATCATTATGGTGCCACAATTTTTTTAATGTAAATCAAGGGATTTATGGTAGGCTTGTGTGTGGCGTATTGGCTTTTGTAAGGTTTGAGTCATCAGAGTCCCTAAGTGGAAACTCGTAGCAATTGTGCTTTATTTCCTGAGATAATCTCTTCATGTCCATTGCTTTGTTTCTACCAAATGAGCCTCCACAGCTTGTGAATGAACTTATTATGGCCACGGGCTAAGAGAGCGAACACTCTGTTCGATCAGTCTAAAGTAGAATATTATTAAAGACAGTCAATTTTTTCTTGTGTTGCACACTCATTTTAGAGTCAAATACTCTGCCGGTTGTTTCTAAAGCCAAATGCACCATATGATACAGTACACTGTTATCACCGAATTGACACAGATTATGGTAGACAATGTAGTACGAAAAACTAGGTCTTTACAGTTTCCCCACCATTGTGCATGGGTGTTCTGGGTGGTTGCCAGGTGTTCTGGGTAATTTGTTGCATGTTGTTTTGTGGTTGCAAGGGCATTCTGGGTAGTTGCTAAGTTGATTGTTTGTTACTCCAAGTCAGAAGAGCTTAAGCCAAAGTCTCTTTGAAATTCTGGACCATTTGGCCCAACTAACCACATGATTTGAGGTATCACACATGTCCATAGCACAAACATGAGGAGTGAAAATGTTTAAAACCTTGTGTTTATATTGTTTTGATGTGGTGTTCTGTACATTACAAATGTGTTTTTGCAAATATTTCAAGAGCCAGTCAGGTCATGGTCAAGGCCTATTTAGCTTTAAAAAGACCTTTGGCCACGATTTGGCAGACAGCAAGTGGCAATGGCCAGAGGATTCACCACACGAAAGCATAAACTAGGCTAATGTGTTACCGGGCAACAGCATACACCCCTTTATAACACGTAGTGGGTGTGCGGTTCATGCTGTTACCCAGGGGATGCGTTTTTTTGAGTTCAGCTCGTACGTTTTTTTGGCGTAGTCTGGTTGCCCTCCATGTTTGGACTGTGGAAGGAATCCGCGGTGTTGGATAGACCAGGGACAGCTGGGTAAACATTACAGTACTGTGTTTTCAACGTGCCACTTTGATATGTTAATTCATGGTGCTTTTGCTTCACTAGAGAGGTGTAGTCTTTTTGTTTTGCTCATTTGTTCTTTTCGTTAATCTTTTGTTTTGTTAAAGGTTTTATTGGTGCCCTCGTTCTTTGAGCGGCAAGTGTCACCTCATCCATTACAGCGGGGCAGCTGTTTTTTCAGTTGATACTCATCAGTAAATCAGAACATTCGTTACCCTCCCCCCAAGTGATGCATACTAAAGAGAGAAGCTCTGCGAGACCTTGGACGTGACGGTCGTGTCTTGGTCAAACCGTTGAAGTATCATTGCCCTTGCGTGCAGCCTCGGACCTGACCCAGGGGGCCAGATTGTTTCCCACTAGGCTGAGATAATTATCATCCGAGCTGATTTGGAACAGCACTTTACTGTTCATTGGTGTATTTTTAGTGGGCATCTCCAATAATGGGCCCGAAACCTGATCCAGCCTGCCCTGTTGAGTGGATTAAAGACGTTTGGTGGTGGTGTGTCATCTGCAGTTCAAGGTTGACATCCACTTTAGGAGACACACCAAGGTCAAGCACAGTTTAATAAGCTGTTTTGTCAGGTCAGGACACATGATCTTTCCCTGACCAGTGATTTGGGTTAATTATAAATGACTGTCTCACTGAGGCAGAGAAAAAAAGGTATTGGGAAGAAAGATTTGTGTCAGACTGTCAAAACACACAATTATCCTTCACTATCACTATAATAAATCACTGTCAGTGTTATTTGACATCCAAACCTTATTTTTTCATGTTTTATTTATGTATACAATTTCTAACAAGATTTATTTTGTCCCTCTCTAAACTCTAAATATGTGGTTAAGCATTTATCTGAATTTTGTGGGGTTGGGAGGGTACATGTTTCCCTTAGTGTCTATAGTGGTTACTACCATTGTTACCTAAAGGGATAGTTAACCCAAATATTAAAATTTGTCTTTTTTTAATCTCTCCCATATTATTTCAAACATGTATGACTTGGTCCAGACAATATCAGCCCCCATTGACATCCAATGTATGAACACAAAACCACTGAGACACTTCTCAAAATATCTTCTGTTCTGATCAAGAAGAGGATGACAAAATGATGACAGAATTTTTATTTCTGAACTATCCCTTTAATGTATTTAATAATGGATTGCATGATGAGAGGCTAGGTATCGTAATGCCAAGACAGAAAAATGACCTTAAAATGTCTTATGACGTAACCCACAAGCAAACTCTTTTTCTCAAGTGTCATTATAGAGAAAGGCTTTTCTAAAACCATTCTCCTAAAAACCTGAAAGGCTTTAAAAAGAAGTAGATAAATTTACTCCTTCCCAATGCTAGATAGGCAGGCTGAGGTTATTGTTTGTACCCCAGACCCCGTGGTAACTTTTTTGCAGAGTGCTTCAATCATTTGTGGCATCAGCAGAAAGGAACTGGAACTCAAAATCAGAACTGCAACTCTACGTTAAAATTATATGGGCCAAAGTGCATAAAATAGAGGCCACTTGTTAGATTGTCAAATCTTGCTGACAGCACAACCTCATTGTTTAATCTGTCTATAAGAGATTTTTGTTAGACGTATGCATCTAGATTTTAACATAGAAAGCCTATAATAGATAGTGATCTTACTAACAGTGTGTGTTGCATAAGATGTGTTAACTTGTTCCAAGAGTGCACTTGCAGGCAAATCAGTCTGTTTTCAAAGCGAATCTAGGGGGATTTGCGATAATCTGAAATGACAGTTACGACCTTAATACCCTTTTGATAAGCGTCGACGTGACCCCGTGCAAACCAGACCACGACTTTGGTCTATTGCAGCGGCACAATTTCAGACGCGGCTCAGTTCACGCTCATTATGCACAGCAGTCTGACAATTTTAAGCTTTAATGTGCCAGTTTTTTGCTTATGTAACCGCCGTTATCTCCTAACACTCAGAGCTAGACGTCGCTGACTCTTTGAAATGATGTGAACTTTTTGTGGTTTGACCTCACTGATTATAAGAAGATTACAGACGACCTGAAAACATTTGAATGGCGTAAATAAGGGCAATGATATAATTCGCGCTGGGGTCCACTCATCTGTTTTCTCGCTTCGTGTGGGCGGCGAGGCTAGCAAGGAGAGCTGAAGGTGATAAAACATCCAAGTTGCCTGTAAATGAGATGAAGACCGGCCAGCACCCGGTTCAGCCATTAAAGATGTTTTATAGCGCCCCTGCGCACTCTTCCCCCTGTGGTGCACGCACACGTAAACCTATCTATCAAAGAGAATTGACCTGCCTTTGAGTGATCACTTCACAGTGCCTACTGTTGTCATGAAAACATGCACATGTCCTCCATGTAGACATCCTCACTCCCACCTATCAGTTTAGGGCTGAAAAAGACATCTGCCGTTTACTTTTAACAAATACTGTGCTTGAAAGTTACAACGCAGCTGCTGCTTTTATAAAGGCTAAATGACGAGAAGGTATTGTGAAACTGTAAGTAAACGAATCTAGTCATATTTTACATCTTGAGTGACATTTATTTCTCTTTAAAGAAATGGCTCAGAATGATCTCAGCCACTTTGCCTGTATTCGGCAGATGCCCTTGCATGCCCTCGATAACAGCGGATAGTGAAGCTGCCCTCTGTGCTCGTGGAGCAAAGCAGAAAATAAAGTTGCTGCCTGCAAAGTGCTGCAGTGGGTGGCTTTAACATTCCCATCCACTTTCAGCTCTCGCTAACCTTGCTGAGCTCTGACATCATCCTGGAACAATGTCAGATCCATGTAGATGAATATAATTAAACAAGCGCTTATCATCCAGCCGGGAAAGTTTAGTGGCAGGTCAACCGTGTTTGCCTCTCTCTCGACTGAAGGTCGGGCGAGGGTTCCACGGGCAGTTTGCAGGCTGGAAGGTATGTGAAAGACACAATGCACAGGCAGGCCGACACAAAAACATTTTCCAGTGCACAAAAGTCTATTTTTGTACTAGCTTGTTATTTACATTCAGCCCTGTTGGGCCAGACTATATTGGTAATTTGAGTATGTCCCTTTCCTCCAAATGACAACATTTACTGCAGTTAACTACAAGATCTTCTTTAACCCTGGTATGGTGTTTATGTTTTTGTTACTCATTGAATGTTTGTGGGTCTAGTGGACCCAAATAATTTTTTAAGTTTTAAGTAAATAAATATTTATGTATAAATACTTTACAAAGACAGCATAAGTGTATCCGGTTTTCTTGTGATAAAATGTACTTGATATAAAAAACATGCTTATCTTGAATAAATATAAATGTCTGAGGTTGAAAAAACAATTATTCCTATATTTTCTTTTAGTAAATATTGAAAGCAGACTGAACACCATACAAGGTTTAAACTGTGTTATTCGGTCGGTTTTTCAGCTTGAATGAAAGTGGTGGGTAGTATCTAACTGCCATGTTTTTATTTTAACAACAGATACCAGTAGTAATTACGCTATTTTTGTAAAAAATTATAGTAACAGTAAAGTGAAGTGATAAGCAAATAAACTATCCAAATTTAAACAAAATATTGTCAAAAACAAGATTTTCTTTACTCATCTTTGTCATGCCAAACCTGAATGACTTTCTTACAAAAGCAGTTTTCTAGTAGACATTTCACGCAGACCTATTCCTTTCAGTCGAAGTAGGTGTTGAACATATCTGACCTCGGTCTCACTTATTCCTATATTCTATGGATAAAAAGACACTTAGAGATTCAGCAAAATTCAGAAATTGTTTTATGTTCCACTTTTCAGAAAATCATACAGGTTTGGAACGACATCAAGGTGAGTAAATAATGACAATTGTTCAACTTTGGCATCCTTTTAACATAAATTAAAGAGATGATGATGATGTTGTCGACTCCAAATTGAGAACTGTAATGAGCACCACTTGCTGCCTAACAAGTAAATCAACATATAGAAGCGATATAGGGTAACCTGTCACAGCCAGTGCTGTGGTGTTAGGTCTCAGCCTTGAATTCTGGCGAGTTCCAGCGAAACCATTTGCTTAAGATAGCATGAGGCACAATATGTTACTTAATAAGGCAAGGGATTTTTAGAGTCCTTCGCCATTAGCCGCTGAAATAATCTCCTCTCTGAATAGAAGAGGCAGCCGTGAAGTGAGTAAAAGCGAATGTGCCGCATAGCCTTTGGATAGGAGCAGTATTTAATTAAGATCAGCCTGTCTCACATACATGCTGGCTGATAAGGGCTCGAAAGCACATCTGGCAATATGAGAGCTTGATCTCTCTTCGTTGGGGTTAATGAAGGTGGTCTCTGCTGAGTTACGTGATAAAAGTGAGTTGAACTTTTCTATTGTCCAGTGAAAAAGTGGAAGACTGTATGTGACCTATTTTCACCAGCACAAAACAAGGCACTATAAACTAAGTTTCCAACTCTTGAAATGTGTTCTTTGGAAATCTGAAAGGCTGTTAGAAACATAAATATTAAACAAAATTATCGATTGAGTGAATTGATCTCCAGGACTTGGCGATATATTAAATATTAACAATGTATTTATGCAGCAGGTGATGGACATTAAACAACAATGTGAATATCACAGCCGTTTTATTGCAGTTTTGTGAATCTTCCTTGTTCACAGATATAATAAAAATATCAAGATCTCTCTGCTCATCTCTTATGGCCCACGGTGATATGCTTAGGCTTACAGAGGAGAACAGACTAGCTAATCGGCCTTGTCTTTTATCCATGAACACAACCTCTGATCTCAGGGACACCTCGACTCGGTCTTTATCAGCCCCCTGGCATTTCTTCAGCACATTGCCACATGAGAAATGAATACATCTGCTCTGTACTGTAATAGCTGTAGAAAGTAAAAACTTAGTTTCTTAGGAATGCAATGGCCAGTTTTTACATTAACAAGCTACATTTTTCACATCTTGTACCTGCACTTAAGTTTTATCAAAGCTAAATGTGTCTGAGCACCCCGCTGAGTTCCGGCATTCTTATAGCTCAAATGGTAGTGTGTGACACTCTTGAAATGCCAAGGTTGTGGGTTTGATTCCCAGTAAGTGCGTGAAGTGATAAAATGTGTACTGTGTAGTTACTTTGGATAAAAGCATCTTTCAAATGTATAATTATAAACGAGTTTAGTAAACAGAGTCGACTTGAAGTATTTTCAGTATTTTCTGATAAGATATTTGGTAACATGTTTTTAGCCATACCAGGCTGGGATGATGATCAACACTAGATTCCATCCCCTCCTGATCACCCTCCTGAGGCTAAACTAAAAACCGTTCTATGCAGGCTAAAGCACACCCAAGTGCGCGACAAGAACAGCTGGGTACCGGCGTGGCCACGTTTGGCAGGGTGTAGGGTTTCATCTGTCGAGGGGGTCAACTCTACTTCCTCGGAAGGGGGCCCGGGCCTCTGAGAAGCTGTCATCGTTCACGTCGTAAAAATTCTGCTTGTATCAACCCTGTTTCTGACCTCCCAGAAAAAGCCCCCCTATTTTGGTTGCACATCTACAAAGTGTTAATGCAGCAGCACTACGATTAGTGCGTGCCAGGCTTTGTGTAATTACGTAAAATGGTGTATATTTTATGTAATAGCAAAACGTGGCATGATGTTACACTTGGCATAACACTATAGCAGTGGGCATCAGCAACCTGGCCTCCTTTTACAGTTGCTAACTTCATTTCCTAAATCAGTGTTTCCCGACTCATCAGTACAGCTCAGTATAATATGTGACCCTGCCTGTGAAAACCCAGCTTAAGTCATTTTTTACTGTTTTCTACATAAAATCATCCTACATCATGTAAATAACATTTTGTGAAAATATAACCTTGATATCATTAATATTGACATGTCAAAGATTGAAATCATAGTAATATTTATAGGTGAAATTAAAATGTAATGTCAATTATTTGATTTTGAGACTTTAACCTGGTTTTCACAGACAGGGTCACATATTACATCATATATCATTTTGAATCTTTATTAACATTAAAGTCACTTTAAACCAATTTCAATATACTTCCACACAAAATTACTTGTTTACTTCTCTTTATAATGAACTTTATTCATTTAACAGCCATAATATTTATGTTGTACTATCTGTTTTATAGATTTAGCAAAGCAAAACCAAAATGCTTCAGGGTAAGATGTACCCCAGGTTGATAATCACTGTCTTAGCTGAAGCACTGCTTTCATATTGCAAATCATATCTGTGGCCAGACAAGCTGATAACTGTGTGATTCGGCTCCGGCGTGAGGTTAGAGGTACACAGCCTCTATGAAATTTTTCATCAAAGGCACTGATAACACAAGCAGCCTTTAGAGAAAGGCAGGATATTTGAGATATCTATCACTGCAGCGAGAAGAAATTTTTGTCTTGCAGATGCAGTTCAAGGACGCCTGCAGGCAGCACGACCCTCGCTGTGTTTCTGACGCGACTCAAGGTCACACTAGCTCACCCTCTGACATTCACTCACTACAGAGAGAGAGAGAGAGAGAGAGAGAGAGAGAGAGAGAGAGAGAGAGAGAGAGAGAGAGTTACATGGAGAGAGAGAGAGAGTGTCTGGGGGAAGGGAAGATGGGGTTGCAGTAAAAGTCATCTTCCCTTGTGTGCTCTGAGTAAACAGTTCACTTTGCTCTGTGTGAGCGCAGCCAGGGCCTCATTTGCTCAAGCGTTTTTACTCATCTCTTCCATTTGCCGACATCTCGAGACATGCTGTTCTTTGGCTGCCTCTCGGTAGGGCCGTTTGTCACGTCAGGGGGTTTTATTTGACTTAAGTACAAGATATCTCGAACCCGACTTCAAAATTAATGCACCTTTAAATTCTGTGCTTTTTTTAGCCTTTTTTGAACATCTTTTATGTGATGCGTACCAAGCACTCAGAATATTGAGATGACGTACTGTTATGTATTTTTGCCGAACAGATGCTATTTTAATTATAAGAGTCTACACATCAAACAATAGTTTATACAAAAATAAAAATATATATTTTAATTTTTAATTATTTATTGATTTATTACTTTTTTACTGATTCTTCATTTTGTGTATGCTTTTCTTTTTATAATTTTTCATTTTTGTGTATACTTATTAGGATTTTTAGTTTTTGGTATACTTATTAGGATTTTAAATTTTTGGTATACTTTTTTACAGATTTTTCATTTTTGTCTATATTTTCTTTTAACCACATGAAAATACGTTGATAAAATATTTTCTGCTCCTGTTTGACACTATTAATATTAATAAGTGACAAACCAGAAATGAGGACAAGAAGATAGACAGAGGCAAAAGGACTGTGTAAACGTTGCTTTTAAAGAGACAGGCCTGTCAAAAGTTTGCTGACTCGTCATGTAGTTGTGCGACCAGCACTGTTATCACCCCGCCATTAAGTTTTTAATCCGACTTCATTTCTGCTCATTAGCGATTGCAGGACTGACAGGCTTGGCCATGTCCATCCGTCTGTGTCAGGAAAACTATTACCCGCTCTGAGTTGCGTTCATTACTTTTGTCTTTTTCAAGTCCTTCAAAAGTGCTTATTATTATTTAAGTCGAATCGATGGAAAGTGTGCTGTCAGCTCTTTTGAGAGCAGACCACAGTGCAGAGAGCAGGCCAGGAACACAGAAGGGACGGTTGGAAGTACATAAAAAGCCCATGTGCTGTGGAGACCTACAACTAACTGCTCAGGGGGTAGCCGCTGTACATTTCACGTGCTTGGTTACCATGACGATCAGACGAGGAATACTGGTTCTTGAGGAAAAGCTTATAATTTCGTGACTTTATGATGTTTATTTGGAATTGAGTGGGTCACTCAATGATTACAATGATTATTTATAGACCACAGTATTTACAGTATGTGGTACTTCGTGGTGCTCCAAAGAACACCATGTTTTTTTGTGTAAGTGTACACTAGTACTGCTGGTATTATCAGGGTAATTTTTGTACTTGAAAGTACATCACAATTATTTCTGGATTATACTTGCACAAGCATTTCATTGGAGACTTTTAAAGGGAAAGGTTTATATTTGTGAATGAAGAAAACCTCTTTGATTTCACAGACACAAAAAGGAGAGAAATGTAAAAATTTGTTCTGTCATTTTCACTAAGCAGATCTTAACTTGCACTTTCGTATATATAAGGTAAATCTTTTGAAATGGCAGACTGGGATTTGTGTTTTTTCAAGTTCACGCAAATGCCCATAAAAGATTATATCTGTACTAAGAGTGTATATTATGCTGTGTTGACATGCTTTTAAATGAAACATATGGTCATATGGCTCGCTTGGGTAGTTTAGAGTTACTATCACATTAGTATTAGTAGTCAACTGTTAGGCTTCTCCGATGTCTGATACTGATATATAAAGGGTGGCTGATGCCTAATGCCTATATATTCTGGAGCTTCATAATTTGGCCAGTTCTTCGTCCTCTATTATGAGTAGTAGTCTCATGTACTTTGCCTTTAAGCGTTTTACTCTATCATAGTCTGTCACATACCTGAAATCTCTCGCCCTTTTCCCCTGGATTCATGCATTTGGCTCTGATGACTGCAAAGACTTTACTGTGTTAATAACTTTGCTCTCATCTAGGGAAAAGGCAGGAGACCCAGGCACTGTCTTCCTTTTAATGTGCTGGCTTTTCTTCAATCATTTAATTAAGAAAAGGAGTGATTATTCAGCCTGGAGTCAGCTCCTGCTGCCTTCCAGCGCCTCATTCATCTCTGATTAAACTTGTAGCATTCGGTAACTGCGCTTGCCGGCTCTTTCTGGGGCATGAGAAACAGGAGGAGATTGGCACGTGTAAAAAAGAAGAACCTGAGGTCTCTAAGAAATGAGACGATGGTCCCATTGGTTCTCTTTGGGTTGATAAAGACTCAGCTGGGTGTTATCTCTTTTTGGTTTTTACTTGCTGTTCAAAAATGAGATAACTTGGTCTGCTGGAGACATTTACAGAGGGGGTCGGACTCATCTAATTTAGTCTTAAACCCTCCCAAAAGAATTCACAAGAAAAAAGCTTAAGGGTTTTAAAAGTTTGATTTATTAAGCAATTTTATTTTTATGTATTTCATAGGTACCGTTTTTACAGATCATGTATTTTCACCTGCTGCTAATAGATCACAGAATCTCTGACAGTAAATAAAAATGCATCTCGTTATTAAGATAAAGGTTAGAATTATGTTTTTTTTTCAGTAGTTTTACAGAAAACCATGAGTGTATATTAGCATAATTTGTTGTTTGCTTTTGGCATCTGAGAGAGCGTTTGGATCTGGAAGCGAAGGACTTAACAAGCAGATTATGATTATTATTAGACTGCACATTGTCTCAAAACTATTATAGATTTACATGTCCCATTTATCACAAGCACTTATTACTTTCATGTTTTGATTCTGCAGTCGTGCAGTTATCGTGTTTTCATAATTGTCCCTTTACAAATTTCTAAGAATTTGTCGTGCTTGCGCCCGTCCTGTTACAAAATGCACTAATGTATCATTAACAGAGATAAACACGGACATACACAGCTGAAAGATATATGTGGTTGCATGTGTCCAACCTGACACTATCACCAGTTGAGGTGCTATAATTCGAGTCAAGTTTCTCGGCCAAATGTGACAGCGGTTGTAAACACAGACCCCACCAGTGGAATTCCACTGGGAGACAAAGTAAGGGTTATAGTGCCTGATTCCCTTCTCCCTTTGCTCTTGGGTGGAAATGGTTAACATATCACTGTAATTGGCACCCGCAGCTGCTTGTCCTCTCCACAAACAGGAGGGGATGATTTTTTCCCCCCGGCTTTCTCTCTCTCCCTCCCTCTCTTTCTGCAGCCTCTGCTTTGTGTGACAGCTGCCTAATTGGGCATTCTCCCCTCGTAGCGAGGCTGCCTCCTCCGGCCTCAACTGCTGACGAATGGCAGCGGATTACAGATGAGGACACTGTGACCCGTTCGACCTTCCCGCAGCGGGGGGAGCAAAGGGAGGGGCTCGACGGGCCCGGCCCGGGCCCAGAGCCTCGGGTCACAGGAGGATGAGGTCGTGAGAAGGTGGGGGATCTGCCAGGTGGCCAATGACAGAGTGTCACATGACAGTGGCTTGATGTCAGTGTGTCAAGGGTAAAGTAACGGCATTGCATCCTCGCCAAACAGAGAGAAGCGCACGTCGCGTTAATCCCCGGCTCTTTTAAATTCACCCAGGCCTGTCGAAAACATCAAAATGTGAGGCGGTGATTTCCTGTGGGTTGTCTAGTTTTTTTGTTCTCATTTACATGTCATATTTCTTCTGCTGGGCTCCTAATGATGCTCATTATGGACATAATGGTGTCCTGGGTGAGGTATATAATTATATACAGCAGACATTGCTGTATTTCTGTCTAATGCTGTTTTGTTTGATTTATGTTTTTCACTTCTATTTACCTTGCATACGGTATATATTGACTTAAATGAGATTGAGGTTTGGCTGTCTTTTTAAAGACCAGTTGGAGATAAATATAATTTTAGGGGTGCACAATATACACATCGCATTGATCACATCCGTGCCAATCAATATAAGCTTTTTTGTTAGTGGTTAGGATTTTATTTCCTATTTCACTGTTTTATCATTACTGTTCCAGACTAACACATTTGTAAACGTACAGGTATGTATATGTACTAAACCAACAGCAGGGATTTAAAGGCACTAGGCTAATGACTGTATGTTTCTTAATGTCAGCACCTTAAAATTTCACAGCATATGTGCTACAAACTAATGATCCAAATGAGCCCTTTCTCTTCAGATCATTTGCTGCACACCGGCCAGCCATCAGTTAGACTTTCCACACTGTTAATAAAGAGGAGAAAAAGAGCAGAAATTCTATCACGGCTGTGAGGTGTCGCCTGCTGAAGCATCTCCGCTTGGCTTAGCTTTTTCAGCCGGGTGCAGTCACACAACCGATCTCTGCTCCAATTCACACACACACACACATTTATACTATAAAAGCAAGTGTGTGTGGCTGCTGAGCTTCTTCCAAGGCAGAAAACACAGGCTGCCGTGCCTCGTTTTTGTCACGCTGCCAGGATGCAATATCACTCAGCTGAGTTAGAGAGACGTCGTTGTAAAATATGATGAATTATCCCTGTTCGGCAGAGAGTGGGCCCGTCTGTGGGCGTGTGGCTTTCTGTGTGTACGTGCGGGTGTATAAAGAGGCTACGCTCGAGTGTGCGCTCGTCTGTTTTGTGTGATAGAGAGCTAACGGCGTGGTTGCGGCGCACATGAGAGTGTACGAGAGGGGGTGAGTGTGTGGGCGGGAAAAAGAGAGCGAGAGAGACCAGCCACAGGGTTACTACACGTTTAATGGCGACCTTGTTGCTCGCGCACTTAGCTGCTTTCAGTGCCGAGTTGCTCCGAGCGAGCCTCTAATCTGCCAACCTGGTGCGCACACGCTTGATTAGTGGCCTTGGTTATCTGCCTAGAGGACAAGGTGCTGCCCCCTTCTTTGCTGGTCAGACTAGGGCACTGAAGGGTGTTAACCCGAGAGAGAGAGAGAGAGAGAGAGAGAGAGAGAGAGAGAGAGAGAGAGAGAGAGATGCAGGATGCTGTTGAGGTGTATTAGTATTCAGTCAGAGCCTTACAGCCTGCAGAGCAAATTGATTACTACATTGTACCTGTTCTTGGTGTCACAGCTTCGTAAGAAGGTAAGATCGCATACTGTATATCAGCATTAGCATTTTATTTTTCATTCAATACTCTTCAGTTACAATTTGTACAATTTTGTAAATGTTGCATGTTTTAGTGGTTTTATATTGTTGACTTTAAATGTGCACTAATTTAAAGCGTAACGCATAAAGAACTTAGTACTTTTAAATAATTTGCACTTGCAAGTGTCACATCAGTAGCGTATTAAAAAAAGGTTTGATTTTACATGGAGTGGGTCGTGTTATGGGGGCTGACATTTTGAGATCACATGATCAGCTGAATACTTCCCACTTTATGTTGACTTGATCATGATTTAGATTCATATAGAGTAGGACTGTTACCATATCAGATTTTACTTCACGATCATCGTGGCCAAAAGAATTCAGTTACGATTTTATCATTTTTATTATGAACATATTAGGTGTAGTATTATCACAATATTGATAATCATGGTTTAAAATATCACGGTTATTGTCAATACCAGTATATTGTGATATCCCTAACAGACACAAACATCAATTAATAATCACAATATGAATTTTCTAGAACATTGTATATGACAACAAATGAATATAACCGTACTAAAGTGAATACCCTTTTAATTTTTATATTTGTATAGTCAAGACCTCAGAAGGAAAAACATTGACATCAGCACAGAGCCTGAAATAAACCATGTATTGCCAGTAACTTCAAATGACATCACTTCCTGGAAAAAGTGGAAGCTGTCTGTTTAGGAGAAGGACATTGCTTGGCTGTAAAGACACACGCTGACGATGTGAGTGTCGTGACGCACATGCTGACCCTTCATTTGACCCCTCAGGCACCCGTGTTGGACTTCCATGATAAAAGTACTACTTGGTCTTCCCCCAATTGGACATTGGCATGAAATGCCGGTCACTGATATATTGCACCCTAGTTTCCACCATGTGACTACTGCTTACTTTGAAGTTGTCATGTACACTTTTATTTAACTTGTTTTGCCAAAGTACAGTTGCAAGACTGGCAATACATGTGCTGGACTTTTTATTTACATTGTGACTGGCATAAGCTACTGATGAACATGATCTGTAAAGGCAAAGGGTAACTGACTTTTAAGAAGTCAAGGACTCGTCATTGAATTCCTCGAGTGCAAATCAATTTTGTATGAACATAGAAACCTAGAAATGTATAAACCTCCAATTTAAGGAATAGCACAACCTCAAAATAAACATTTTCTGATTTTAAGGTCTTTCAAAGTCATATTGCAATCTGTGCTTTTTTAAATTAAATTTCATTTTTAATATAAATTTCATTTTTGGATAAATTATTCCCTTATGTCATTTAAGTTTTTTTTTTTAGCTATTATCATGGTCTGCTTTATGGGTGTGTACCGATTCCCATGCTGACATTCTCAAAGTAATTTTCAATCCTGGAAACTGGGCCATTTACTACAGTCAATTAAGTGTACAAATATTTTGTTTGTTCCCTTTTCCTGGTTGTGAGCAGTAATTAAATTTTTCCTTGGCAGGCTTTAGCACACTCAGTAATACTTCAGTATATCATTTGTTTTGCTGACTGTAGACAAAGATACATGTTCTTCCAGAGCTAAAGATGAACCTTCCTTGTCTTCTCTAAGTGTTCCTGTTAACATTATGCTGCCGTCATAAATCTACAAGCCTAAGGTCAAGACCATTACGTGTGGCAGAACTCTGGAATTATGTTTTGAGTCTTGTGATGGTAGACGCAGAGATCGCCATATATTTCTTGGTAAAGGAGTTTTCGTTGTTTAAAACATGCTGGCATCTTCCTCATGTGAAAGGGCAGCCCATCCTAATGTAGGTCACCCTATTTTTATTAGGATTCAGAGATTCTGCTTGGCAAAGCCCTAACAAAGGGGTGTGCCCCAGCCGGGAAGCGTCAATGCATGATGACCATAATGCTTGTTTGGAAGTAGGTCAAAGTGACCTAGTTTGAATGGTGCGTAGCCCCGATTGACTCACCCAACGCTATCTTAGGAATGTGTTGTTGCAGTTCCACACGTTGGCATGCCATTGTATATGAATAGAGGATAACAACAACAGCATAGCAGTGATTGTGCATAGTTTGGACTGAAACCACACCAGCCAACATGCCAGACGCTAAGTTTGAATGTACATTGCAAGGGCAGGTTTGTCGCTTTTTATTAAGACCTAATGCTTTGTATGAATGCCAGCTGTTGAATCAACTCAAATGGCCTCGGCGGAGTGAGTTTGACCTTGACTTCGAACAGGGCATGCAGCAGGTTTCGCTCCTTTTGCCTCATCATGCATTTTAAATAGCCTAAATGGATTACAGTTTCTGGACTGTGGATGTAATTTATGATCTGGTATTTTTTTGGTGGGGTCAATTAATCTTCTACCTTGCAGATGAGAAATGAAGGATCCACTCCAGATATCAAAGTCTTTCCATTTATATCAGGCCAGTGTTTTTTTTTTTCTCCTGGAGTTACTTATTTAGTGTCTTCACGCTGCAGTGATGGTGATAATCTTGTGACGACAAAACCCTGAGCAGATAGACTGAAGTAGATACCAAGACACTATAATCGCTGTTAACATTGTTATGAGAGGCTTAATGTTGTCAGATATTGCCTGTTTTTATCTTTGCAATGCATTGATTAAAAAAGTGGTAGCTAAATCTGATTTTGTAAAAAATAAAGAATACATTAAATCTCTGTGTATTGATCTATGGTGTTTTTTTAAATAAAAAACAAGATACCCGATATGTTCTTAAAGAAAAGCTATACGTGTTAAGGTAATTGTTTATTCATTTAACATGTTGGAGGAGTGTCAGTATTAGGTTTCCTCTTTTCATTGGATTAGGTCAACAAGCCACAGTGGCCTACTGGCAGAAGTAAATAGAATGAAGTGTTGTTGTTGTTTGCACAAATCAATTACCTTTCCATGCTTTTTGACACACTAGACACAATGCTGTGTCAGGGAGGGACAAACTTCAATTTTGACAAATCATCTCTAAACCATTAAACGTGAAATTCCAAATACTACAATTTGATACAAATATGAATGTTAAGTGTTGTAGGTGTTCTTCAGGCCTGTCATTCTGGCACGGCCTTGACCGATATCTTAATAAGGTCATTCCTAGCGTCCAGCCATTGTCAATCCCTGTAAAGTACAGCGACCAGAGGTGCCAATTATCAGCAGAACAAATCAACCGTAACCACTGACCTTCACTTTGACCACAAAGCACGGACAAGGTCAGCCGTGTCTGTAGTCTATTACTAAGTACTTGCAATTCCATCTCAAACAATGTGCAATTTTCCTGTGAAGCGCAGACGTTATGACGCTAGATTATGTTGGAAAACAGTGCTGAGAGACCCAAGTGTGATTTACTGTGCCTTAGTGAGGGAAAAAATGTGTGGTGAGTACAGCGTTTAGCAGGCTGTCGCATACACGATAAAATGTGTCATTTTACAGAGCCAATGGCACAGTGTGATCCAGAGGTGGTATATTTTGAGATAATGTAGTGAGAGCAACAGTGGTAACATGGAAGTGAAGGACTAAGAGTGCAGCATGTGGGTGTTCTGTCTCCAGGTCCAGAGAGAGAGAGAGAGAGAGAGAGCAAGATAAGAGCAAAAGACAAAGAGCAAGGTGTCTAATCTTAGGAAACAATAGCTATATAATTTTGTAAACATATATAAACCATTGACCTAAAGGAGCCAGGAAAATGCTCATGCTCAAGTTCATGTTGAATATTAAACTGAAATAACAATTCAGTCTGAGCAAAAACGGATGTTAATATTGATGAATCAAATAATTTTATATTGATTATCATCAAATACCTAGCCTAACCATGTTTGCTGTCTTTGAGTGTCTAAAAAGGAATTGAATTCTGAACTGGCAGTTCTGTTGGTTTTGAACTCCAGGTTTCTTGGCAAGAATTCTGTCAAAACATTTAATCCTCTTCAGGATACTGTGCTTTGTTATTTGAACATAATATCTGTCACATCAATCAAGTAGTCTTTAAAGTTATGTGTATTCAGTTCTAATGAAATGACAGTGAATTCCTTCTGCTTTTTCTTGAAAAACTCACAACTCACAAGTTGTACTCTCTAAACACACAAAGCCCTCTTAATCTGTCTCAATTGTTGTAGACCAACAAAATTAGATTAAATTTTGATCTATTGGAGAACACCTTTGGTCATTTTTTTAATCACAGGAACAGTATGCAAATATATTTAACATATATTTTATATTAAAACATATAACAGAATCTTCAATGTTACAAATGTTGTATTTTACACGATAAAATAAGTTTGCATTGTTGTGAACGTAAAAGGCTGTTAGGAGAATGTAACCTCATGATTTTAATCCTACATTCTCTCTCTCTCTCTCTTCTGCAGGACTACAATCATCTGACCCTGTGGACAGAATTACTGGATTTCTCTCACAGCCCTGGAGCTTTGGAGTACACATTCTGTCCCATGGAATCCTATGAGGCTGACTGCATAACGGTCCTGTACAATTCCTAACAGTGGCAAAAGTTTAGTTCAGCTTTTGTCTCCTGAATGGGGGAATGGCTTGTGATAATACATTAGGCCTTTTGTTTACCTAAAAAAACAAGGTTTGGACGCTAAAACCAGTGTTTTTTTGGGGCAGAAAGTAACAGAACATTTTCCCCTCTATTGTGGTGGCCAACCATACAAAGGACTTTAGTATTGAACATGACTCATGGGGAAGAGCCTGGCCCTGAAACGCACCAGGATTCTGCTGTATTAACATATCTGGAAGGCTTACTCATGCATCAGGTAGCAGGAGGACAGGGTGCCACAGCAACACAGAGTGGCAGCCAGGAGCAGAGAAATAAGGAGGGGAGAGGGCACGCACAGTCAAATCACGTCACGCAACAGGAACAGAACCGGACAAATTCCCACTGTGGAGCCTCGCAGCACCTCAGAAAGGCTCGTCTACTTAACTCAGAGGCTTGGACGGAGAGTGAGAGTCAAAAGAGGTCAGCACCTACTGTTGCACTCAATGGGCAAAATGAAGACCGTCACAGTGGTCAGAATGGCTCTTCTCAGGATAAAGGAGAGAGTACACTGCTAGCCAGTTTGCTGCAATCTTTCAGTTCTCGACTTCAAAATGTGACCCTGCCACAACAGATTATCCAAGGTTTGAGGCCACAAGACACCTCCTGTCTGATAAGCAAACCTCCACAAGAGCAGAGGACAGATGGGCCTTGCCACAGACCTGCTTCAAGCCACCTCAAAGAGTTAGTAAGCAAGAGCAAAATGACGAATCACAGCAGTGTGCCTTATCAACGTAGACGGTCTAGCCAAGAAAGTTTCTCAGAATCTCCTAAAGCTCTAAAGAGTAGTACGCCATCCCCATCCCCAGAATCTCTTTCCTGTACTGAACGCCTAAAAGCTGTGGCAAACCTGGTAAATATCAGATCAAGTCCTGCTCCATCGCCCAAACCAAGCGTGGCCTGTAGTCAACTGGCTCTTTTGCTCTCGAGTGAAGCTCACCTGCAGCAATACTCAAGAGAGCATGCTCTGAAAGCCAAACTCTCTGGACGATTAGCCAGTGAAAGACTCTCAGCCATGGCCACGCAGCAAATTCAAGATAAGAAACAACCAACCACTTCCAGCCAGACTCATGGACTAAGCCTCTTACACGCTCAAAATGGAATACCATCACAAATGTCAACAAGCTCCAGCAGACAGAGTCCAAGCCTAGCTTTGGGGCAAAGGTCAGAAGGTTCCATGCGAACAGGTCATCGCTTTAAAGAGCGTCGTCCTTTTGAGAAACCGGGCAGACCGTCACAGAACTGTAGCAGTCTTCTTCTTCAACTTCTCAACAGTCACAACACATCGCATCGAATTAATGGGCAGGGTCACTTGAAAGATGACTTCAGCACCTTTGGAACTTTGAGTTCTCCTCTTTTTTCAGACAGTGAGCACTCAAACCCTGACAGCAGTTACACAAAAGACAGTAGTGATGCTGAGAGCACTTACTCGAGTTGCTCTCCAATGGACCTGTCTCTAAAGACCAGAACACATGTAAAAACACCTGTATCTACTTCCTCCTCTCCTGCCCTTGAAAGGATCCAAGATTGTTCGTTAAACAGGTGGAAGCCTGACAGTCTACCTGTCACAGTTACCATGGATCACAGGGAGGTGGATGCCTGCTCAGAGATGAAACCTCATCATAAGGTCACTCTATTACAGTTGCTATTGGATCACAAAAATAACGAGAGAGTAAACAAAGGTCTTGATAATCCAGATTTGCTGCGAGCTGTAATCCCTAATGTCACTAGTGCATCAACAAGTAGCCAAAGCGTTTTCAGTACAGCTAGGTGTAAGGATACAAGTGAACTTAACTCACACTGTGGATTGAATTGCAGAAGTCCCAAACTCTTGTCAACGTTTGCCCAAAGCAAAGACTCTAACAGCAGTGTACCTCAATATACTGTTTATGGGTCTCCCCATTCCCAGTCAGTACCTTTGGATCTTTGTAAAACCAAACAACCTTCGAGTGAAATAAAAGAACCTGCTTTTAGTGCTAGTAAATTGTTACAGAATTTAGCTCAGTGTGGAAAACAAAGCCCAACCATTTCTCCGCCAGTAAAGGCACCTTTACCCCCTATTAAACTTATGACCCAAGAACTGAAAGTTAACCATCCTGCAACTTTACTAGAACGACTCACTGCACCAATTCAGAGAAATGACAACCTTTTGAGGGATGAGGCCAAGGCAAAAACTGTGCCTGAGACAATGCAGCATGTCTCAGAGATTGAGAATCTGCTTGAAAGACGTACAGTTCTACAGCTTTTGTTAGGCAATGCTTCTCAGAAAGAAAAGTTAGGTAGTAAACGAAAGAGAGATCATGGTAGGAGCAATTCTATAGACAAACAAGTAAATCAGGCAATAGTCCAAGATGCAGCAAATGGACCTTCTTTAAAGATTTCAATCAAAACTGAACCAGTAGAAGTTGGCCAAATGTATGACTTTAATAAAATGTCAAAACAATGCCAGAATTTAGTATTAGAGCCTAAAATAAGCACCAGTTACCTTTCTCATGGAAACATCAAGCAGGAACCACTTTCCCCAGAGGCTGCCCCCAGAGATGGTATTTTGTGTCATCTCTTAAAAAAACGGCCTAACAAAACCCTTCAGCCAAACAAAGTAGACGACCTAAACAAGAGTTGTATTAAAGAAGAATCAGTTGAAATCCAGAGACCAACAATCCCAAAGAAACGGAAATTTTCAAAAGAACTGGAAGACCATGACACTTCAAGTCAACAAGATGGGTACTTGGAACGTTCTGGTAGTATAAATGACAACAGCGGTTGTTCTGCTGCTGTAGATCAAGAGGCTAGTGACCCTTCTAGTCCTCCAGAGGCAGACAGTCCACCAACTAGGTTTCCACCATATGAGTCTAATGAAAACCAAGGTTTTAATGTTTTAAAGCAGCTACTTCTTTCAGACAACTGCTTAAAGGAATTGTCTCAGCCAAGGGGTACATTCAGTTCACCATCACATACTGTGTTGAATGGGAATACAATCAAGCAGTCGTGTAATGAGGGTGAGCTTCAAAAATTTCACCAGAGCCTGAGCCCCAGCAATGTGATTTCTAAACGGGCAAGCACCCTGAGACCAGAATCTCCCCATGTTACACACCAGGAGCTCTTAAGGTCAAAAATTGATTACACCACAATAAAGGATTTAAAGTGCCCTGCAAAGATGGTTAATGGAGATGGTCAAACACAAAAGTATGAAGCAGACTTGCCTAGGTTTACCAAGACTAACCCTATTTTGTACTATATGCTCCAGAGGAGTAATGCACATCTGGTTAAAGAGGGGAAGGAGCTGGATGCTGACGAAGGAAAAATTCAGACAAAGGTCAAAAATGGGTCCTCGGGTGATACTGAGGCCTTTGAACTTTGAAACTTAAACTTCACAGAATTACAATGAAACACTTGTAAGTTGTGACTCACCACGGCTAAACGGGTCATTGAAGAAATGCTAGTTTTAAGACTGTGAACCAGCAGCTGTGCTTCGACTAGAAATGTGCTTCTTTTTATCCACGATTGATATTTTGTGTTTCAATTGAGCCATCTAGCATTTTCCACTTCAAGTACAATTTATTTCATTTGCAAAAGGTTTTTTGAATATAACATTTTTTAATATTTATAAGCACTACTTTCTGGCTGTTTTCTTTCTCAAGTTTTACCCAGCAAAGAATTTTTTGAAGAAGGTGTGAGACAGATTTGCCCTCGTGTATTTATAATAGTATCAGTTCCCACTCCATTTTCCACACATGGGTAAATTTTTGCCTTCAGGCAGTAAATTATGATGCACATGATGTAAAAAACGATTGTGTCTCAGCATATGTGAGTAAATATTTTTTAATTTACAAGGCTGGAGATGGAGAAAGGAACATATACTGCTACTTTATCTGCACCAGGATGGTTTTAAATGTCACAGTGTGTATACAAACATTCAAAGAGATAAAATCAGTTTGGGTTCTGTATTCATATAAATATAAAAAGTTTGAATTCATCAGTATTAAAACATGCTATTTTGAAATCTGTATGGTATGTGAAGTGTGTATTATGTTATTGATGTCTTCTTTAATTTATCTCTCTCCCTTTCTCATTGAAAACAATGTTGTAATGTGCTTTTATTCTTTCTTCTGCTTCTCAGCATTTACCTCTTGCAAGAGCGCAATTGATTTTTACAGGACACTAGTAGAATATGATGAATGAATATAACAAAAAAGTTACAACAAATGACTGTTTTTGCTTATCGGTTTTGTATTTGTGTATTTATGAACAGGTCTTGGTATTAGCATGTGTCATAAGATGTTCGTTCTATTATGCAAGGGATTGTTGCATCGACTCGAGACAAATCAACCCAATCACAGCTGTCCATCACAGCAGTCTGTTATTTTAATGAAGGGAGTGTTGATCTATTTAGGCCATTCCCACAAAACATGTTTGCTGATGTGATGTTTTACAGTCTTACGTTTGACATATTTACATGTTATTTTTCATCAATCTTAAAGACTCGTTATAAACTATATTTATGTACATAGCATAATCTTTATGAAAGACGGCTATTTTGTATGAATGAAAAGAAAAGCATTTTAGTTTTGAAATTTCTTAAAGAGACTTCAAAGTAAATGCCATGTGAATATGTACATACTTTAGAGGATGATTTTTGTCCTTCTTTTGCATGTGTCTCCTGATGAAAACTATGATAATCTGTTCTGCAATATCTTGTGTTATGTCAGATATTTAAGAGTACACTGCTGCCTGTTGCATGTAGATGCATGAGAAGGTTCCTATGTATTACTGGACATGGGGAAATTCAAAGTCTTAAACATACGTATATAAATATATATATTTTGTCATGGAGCCCAATACATAAAATGTGATCTGTATGTTTGTCATGAGAAATAGAGCGCTGGGCAAAAAAGTTTGAACTTTTGAAACAAATGTGCATACAGTATAAAGATATTTTGTTTTTACTCGATTTTATTTTTTACAAGGAGAAACCAAACGGGCAACAATCATGTTCTGTACCGTACGGTACAAAGATGGATTACACTGCAGACTTACATTGGTTTTAAAATATTGTTTTGCATATATTGAGTATTACCGTGTATCATTATTTCTAAAAATACATTTCATTTGGGTGTTTACTTGCACAGATTTCGAATAAAGTTCTAAAATGCACAATCAGATTAAACCATTTGTTTTTGTCTCACTTTAAGGGCCGATAGGAAGCCGTAAAGTTGGTTTCCTTTAAACGGTGTTTAAACTACATTGTTCTACACAAAGCACTTCAGATGATTTATGTTTATAGAAAAATGTCTAAAGTAAAGTGTGACCTGGACTTGACCCCTAGCTATGCAGAAGCAATTTTAACAAGCCACAAAAGGAAGTAGAAAGACGTGTTCTGAAGATCTGTTTTGATGTGCTTGAAAACCTTGGCTGACTAAACCTTGCTGCTGACCTAATTTTTATCTGTTGGGCCCTGAGTCATGACCTTAATTCCTACTGGTTGCTGTGACATAGATGTGAGAGGAAGTGATAGGGTAGAGATGACCTCGTGCATCACTGACGCCAACATCAAGACAGATCAGCTCTGTAAAAAGGTATGCTAGAAGAAAAGGGACACTTGCAACACAGAACAACCTGCCTTAGGCCTACCGTGTTGCTTGTTCTTGGGAAACAGAGAAGTGACTTCAACTTCTGCTCTCTTCTATATTTATACTTTCAGTTAAAGCTCAAAAATGACATATTTCATTGAAAGACAGCCGAGCATGAGGGGTTTTAACGCTTAAAGCTGAGAAAAGCATGCAAGCCTGCTTTTGAACATTGAGCGTTCTTTTATAATTCCTCCAAAACTAGGTCATAAAATATAGGCCTACACCTCCTTTTATGTGTCAAAGTGAGGGGGTAGGGGGACTAGATGTAGTGTAAGGAGATGGGATTAACTTGAGTCGTACATGAGCATGAATCAGAAATACTTTAAGTTTGATGGTGTAGGAAAAATCAAATCTTTTTACACTGCTTTGAATGTTGAAAGGCATAATAAATGACAGTCATCGTTTACTTGTAAAAGAAATTCTGATAAAGTTGAAGAGGGAGGTAAGCTGTTCCACTTTTACTTTAAAATAGTCTTATTTTGCTGCACATTATTCACATTTTCATAATCCAACCAAAGAAAAGTTTTAATATTCATAACATTTAAATGAAAGGAAACTATACTTTTAATTTTGTCCTTATATCAAAGAACTGTTTTTGGTACAAAACACATCACAGGCAGGTGTACATGATGAGCCATTTCTAAATATACAATCCATGTGTCCAAAATGATGCATTAGATTAAAGGGGCGACACATCTTACCCCACTCTGCTTAGCTCTGAACAGCTGAAAGATAATGTCAGGAGAGTGTGTAAAACAGCACTGTCGCTGATAAAGCGGAGGACACTCTTTACATTCCTGCTGAGTTTCTTTTACAGATCCTCTCCCTCGTAATTGGACAAGAGCTTGCGTGCATTTTTGATGGATCAAAGAAAGTTGCACAGTTGGCATGAATTCGCTGATGTGGAACAATACATATAAAGTGTGCTCTGCTTGGCTGATGATAGCTAATGACCCTTGTGCTTAAACTGGAAATTCTAAATCATACTTGTGATTTATGACTCTTTGAGATGCGCACTTGGAATATGGCATCCTGGCTCACTTACAGTCTCCAGCTAAAATGTCCCTGTAACCTTAAGCACAGGAATTTACAGTAAAAGTTAATGTAGGAGAGTCTCACATCGACTTTTCCTGCTTTCTTGCTTCCACAAAATAACATGTAATGATAATAACATTATCATGTGTTTCTGAAATTCAAAACAAGGAGCACTGCATATTCTCCAATGCATATTCTCTGTTTCATCAACAAAAAACCCATAAATGCAATTTTATGACCTAGTTCTTCCTATGAAAAAGACATGAATATATATGATTATATCACATTCGATATGCCAGATTACTACAGAGAGGTTTGTACAACAAAATTTTTTCTAATTTATCTGTTCATTTCACGGACGCCGCATTGTACAATCCATCTAAGCGTCTGCAGTGAGTCAACACAGCAGGATCTGATACACCCCCAGTATACATTGTTCTGCGGTGAACAGAAAATAACTAACCTTGAACGTGTTGCAATAGCTTGCTTAACTAGCCGGTCTGAGAGGTTCAAAAGGGCATCAGAGGTTAAAAGAAACCTCTGAGACTGTATGCGTGCATGTGTGTAAAGGACAGAAGTTGGAACAGTGGGGTTTTGTTTGCTGAGGAGAAGGCCGCTTGTGTGACACTGTACACATTCCCCTCCTCTAAATTCCACTTTATTTGATCTTTCAAAGATTACCCTTTCCTTCAACTTCTCATAACCTTTAGTCAGGCAGTGAACTCTTCCCAGCGTAGATGTTTGTCAGGCTTGAACTGACAATAACCTTTTGCTTGCCTTGACTACAAAAAAAGGAACAGAAATTAAACAAATAAGTCTGGGAGCAAGACCGAGGTCAAGTTTTGAAGCTTGACAACTATTCGTTTGTCAGAGGACACGGAGGGGGTGGAAATGGCGCAGCGGAGATCGCTGGCTTTGATCTCTTGGTCTGCGGTAAAGTGGTCATGGACTTGGAATAAAGTACAAAGGGGCATGGATATAAAAAGCAGAGTTTTGATAAACACTTAGCCAGGTATGGTTTTGTTCACTTAATAATCGTTTGAACTAAAATGCATGAGAATGTAAGCAAACAACACATTATTTCTTATTTCTATTGTATACACTATTGCTTTATTTAGAAATTCCTTACATTCCAGTTAAAACGTACTACCGTTTATTGGTTCTTATGTCAAACTACTACAAAAACCAGATCTTTTTAACTAAGAAAAAGTGAAATAATACTTCAAACAACAAAGGCCAAGACTCATCCCACAGATATTTACTTACGAGGGGGATGAAGCCAGACATACTCGGACCACCCTTTAATCAGGCTGTTGTTTAGTAAAAAGACACAGGACTCGGAGGGCAGTGGAAGGTCATAGCTGACTGATTCTGCTTAATGTCAAGCAGGACACTGTGGGAAGAGTTTTCCAGTTCCACACACACAGGAGAGTAACAATGTCTGTATTCATCACAGTAGGCCTCTTCACACTACTGTCTCTTAACCGTGCCAAGACACACTCATTCTCCCACCCCCATCTAAATAACAATACGCAGATTTACTGGAAAGTGATTCAGGATGATGTTTATTTCCTAGACTCTAAATTTGACCTCATCATCACTGACCTAAGTTAGAAGTTCCCGACTTTGACTGCAGGACGAGGTCTGGTGTTTTGAGCAGTTTAAACTTGCCAAGAACCACCACACCAGTGTGACACTTAATACTAACTATTGTAGAGAAAATACATTGTAGAATAGATGAAAATATGTAGAGAAATTAAGAAAGTATATTTATTTGTTTCAAAAAGTCAATTATTATAAGTCGAGTGCCATGCTATCAAGGTGGATTGTTAGGTCGACTTTGACAAAAATTAATTTAGGCTAGAATAACACAAATTTTTGCTTTGTGCTTCAATATCTAATATCACTCTTGCAATTTAAATTAAATGCAATATATGACGACAAATTCTAGGAGTAGACTAGAAGTGGATCTGCACGTCAAGTAGAAGAAACCTCTGTCGGTAATCACCGTATAAATTTGCCAATGACCATGAAAAATAAAGATTGAAATATAGAAGCATTAGGACCTTGGTGGCCATCGCACAAAGGTCTAGTAAACGCATGGACGCCGTGCGCCCTCTTGTGTTTAATAATGGTATATAGTGATGGGAAGTTCGGATCATTTTACTGACTCGGACCTTTGAGTCTCGTTCAGCAAAATGAACGAATCTTTTTTCGAGTCATTTCGTTCATTTTAGCAAAATATAATTAAAATGTTACGTGCTACTTCCCTAACACATCTACTACTTATGCAAACGTTGATCACACTACAAACAACACAAACTATAATGCTATAAGAAACAGAAAAGATTCATTCATCATTTACCTGGCTCACCTCTTATCTGACAAGTCTTCGGGTTTGAGTCGTTCGTTCATCACGTGACAGCCCCATAAGCTAAACCAATGCAGTCAGAGCCGGAAAGAGAATTGATTAGTTCATCTCCCGAGTCTTCGGGTTTGAGTCGTTCGTTCTTTTGTCACGTGATGTGACGGCTATTGAGCAGAGAAATTAGTTAATTTACCACCTTCCTTACAAAAGGGTGCATAGTCATTATTATTATTATTATTTACTCGTACAGTTATGTGATGCATTTCTGGTCTCAAATTATTGCTTTTAATTTCTGTCACGATGGTTCTTTTCCATAATACTGAATGTAGTAATAAAGATAATAAAGAGTTGGTTATGCTTTAATTTAATTTTCTATTTAACTCTATATATTATATAGAGTCTAATCTATAATTTATTATATAGTTATATTATATGTTTATTGATAGACAAAGACAGTGAAAGGACAAATCAATCAATATTTTATTTATAACAGGATTTTATTTATTTATAAAATAACACAGATCCTCAAGAAACAGTAACAAATACATAGTGACAGAAATGAACAGACCATTTTTATTTCTAGGAAAATGCTTATTACACATATTTGGATAATTCTATGATAATTCTTAAATATGATCCAACATACAAAAAATACAGTTTTACTTTATAGTATTTTACTGATCCGGCAAGTGGTCACGTGACAAAAGAACGAACGACTCAAACCCGAAGACTCGAGAGATGAACTAATCAATTCTCTTTCCGGTGTGGTGACCAATTTGTTCCCCCCGAACAATTTGTTCCTGTTGGACTTTTATAAAGGCAGTCCGAGCATGTTCAGAATCTCATATACAGGAGACGAAATAAGATAATTAATAATTGAGGTTTATTGATCAGATATGAAGAGAATTCAGCGCGCTGGGTCTTCCTCACAATATCAAACTGTAACCAACTCGACAACTCACAGTTGGAAGACCCAGTTTGCTATAAGTTTCACATATTTATACACAACACATTCTTTGTCCATGCCTCCCGGGACCTCCTTCATCTGCCCTCCAATCAGCACGGTGTCTTTGGCACTCTGCCTAATTTATGGTTGTTTTTCACAGTAACTTTCCTCAGGGCCGTTGAGCCTCGTCCTTAGCGCTTTGTTGGAGACGCCAACGCCCTGAACATATTTGAAATTCTTTCACAGATTTAAATTCAACACATTTCTCGTACTCAATTCATGACTTAAGTATATTCATGAATTAATTACTTAGTTATATATTTTGATTAATATGGAACAATTATATATATAAACATTAAATCAATAATAAAACGGAGATGTTAGTTGTTGAAGAATATTTTCCACATTCCCCCTAGGACCCCGACTGGTAGCTTGTTCAACTGCCTTATCCAAAAGTTGTTATCGCGATATCTTGTTGCATAGCTAATTCCAGCTGCGTTAGCTGTTGTAGTACCCTCCGTTAGCTTGTTGTAGCAAGCTAAATAAAAAATAATGTGTTACAATAAAGATTATATAATTATATACCTTACAATTAAAATATCTAACTTAATTTCTGGTTGTTAAGAAATTCATCTCTCAAAGGTAAAACTTTATTCAAACAGACATAATTGAATTAGTATGTTTTTAAAATATATTTAACAGTTTTTTTTAGTAGCCGTATGCTATGCTACCACACCAAAGCTAACGTAAAACAGTAAGAACGAGATTTGTTTGATTTCACTGCCCATAGCATCAGTTAAATACTAGTGTATGAATCATTTCATTAAAAAGACATTAACGGTCATTTTAGCACAGTTTTAGCACGCGTGATTTGATTGGCTGATTTCACCCACGTGATTCCTCTAACGGATACTCCTTTAAGCGCCTGAATAGAACGACCAAGAACGACCCATCACTAATGGTATACAGTGTTGCCAACTTAGCGACTTTGTCGCTAGATTTAGCGACTTTTCAGACCCCTTTAGCGACTTTTTTTTAAAAAGCGCCTAGCGACAAATCTAGCGACTTTTGGACAAATCTTAGCAACTTTCCAAATGCCGCCAGTACTGTCCTGCGAGCGCGAGCGAGGTCTTGCAGTTACACCTCTCTCTCCCTGTGTCTGCTCTGATCAGTGAGGGCTGGCTCCGGCTGAGAGGAGCGACCGCACGGCATCTGACATAGACGTGAATGAGCTGCGCATGTGCAAACGGTGTTGCCACGGACCAATCACTTACCTGCTTCTCATTTGTTTCAAATAAAACTATTTAATTTGACAGTTTCTTCTTCGTTAATTGATAACAGTTTTATACTGGACATTATGTGCGCACAGATTAGAGGAAACAGTTTTAAAGTACAACCATTAGGCAGAATGCAAACACGACGTCATTACGTCATTAATATGCAAATTTACGCATGACGTCACTTAGCGACATTTAGCGACTTTTCGGGCAGACTTTAGCTACTTTCCATTGAAAATAGTTGGCAACACTGATGGTATAGCAGACTTCGATCATTTCAGCAAGTCATTTGAAGTGAAACCCGCCGCTTTTCGGTTCGCATTTATGAACTACGCAAGCAAGTTTGTCCGGCCTTCAGCTGTTCTACAGCGTAAACCACAAACTCTGAGCATGTCTTCTGCTGTTCATGAAAACGTGAAGGTAAGAGAAGCGATCTCCAAAGTTACTGAAATTATGTTACTGTGGGTCTGTTCGACTTCCTGTAGCGCTGTGCAGACTTAATCGTGACATCACAATACCGCGAGAGCAATTGGAGGGCATAAAATTTTGTTGTCAGAAACGGATCAGTTTGCGCAGCACTGCGTCAAAGAGATCTATTGACGGTAACACTTGATTTGTTTTGGCTTTTGTAAATGTCCGAACCTTTTCTCTAATGTTCTAATATGTCTGTAAAGTTTAAAATGTAATTCGTGGTTTTATAGAATACAAGAAAAGTCAGACATATCAAAATATTTTATACATAATTGTATTGAGAGAAAGTCTTTATATTAGATGTTACATTTCACATGGATTCAATATCCTACTTCTTTACTAAAAGAACTGTGAAAACTATTAATCTTTTTAGTTGATACAAAAAATCTTTTTAGTTATATAACATATTGCATATTTTTTTTGTTATTTTGTAATATGTTAATAGTTCATCATTCCCTTTACAATAATCAAAGCAACACAATAATGCTGTGCGGTTTAATTTTTGACAGTATTACTATGGCTCTCGTCTGGAGACCTCAGACGACTTGCAGACCGATGCGGCATGTGTCATGCCCTCCAGACCGCTGCCCAAAAGTGCATGTGAAGCCTTGAAACAAGTCCACCCAGATGTCTGCAAGAGGTACAGATCTAGGACTGTGTTGTCTTTTCACAGTAAGATTTTCATGCATCTAGAATGTATTTAAAGCTGTGTATAAAATGTGTTTTGCAGGTATTTTGGTTGTGGTCTGGTGGTTCCAGAGAAACTGGAAGGATGTAAAGTTCTTGATTTAGGAAGTGGATCGGGCAGAGACTGCTATGTCCTAAGCAAACTGGTGGGAGAGAGGGGTCAAGTCATTGGACTAGATATGACAGATGAGATGGTAAGTCACAGGTTTAACATTTTAACCCACTCTGAGTGTGAATATTTTAGTAAAATGTTTGGCACATCTGACTGTAAATCAGAGAACATCTGTATCATGCACATAATTTTAGGTAACAAACTATACCTGCAGCGTGATTTGATGAACAAACAGGAATGTTTTACAAGAAATATTTGTCATACTTGTTTAGAACAACTGACACATTGTTTTCATTAAAACACTGGAAACAAGACAGCAATTTTTTAAAAATCCTTGTAACTTAAAACTACATCACATGCCAGTAACCTTTGTGTTTGTTTTATAATTAGATAGTTTCTTCACAAAAATATGTCCAGTACCACCAGGAAAAGTTTGGATACTCCAAACCAAACACTGTGTTTGTGAAAGGATACATGGAGAAGCTCAGTGATGCAGGGATACAGAACAACTCTTTGGATGTGGTTGTGTATGCCCTCACAAATTTATTATGTTTGTAACCATATTAGATTCATATTCAAAAAACCTTTGGTAAAGTAAAAAGGCCAATGTTTTTTGTTTTTCAGGTCAAACTGTGTAATATGTCTGTGTCCAGATAAGAAAACTGTGATAAGTGAAGCGTACAAAGTTCTTAAGGCGAGTTATTTTCATCTGTTATATACAGTATATCAAACCCCATTAAAGGTCTTGAATTTTTATGAATGCTGTTTGATTCACATTTCAATTATGCCATAGGAAGGTAGAGAGTTGTATTACAGTGACATGTATGCAAGCAAAGTCGTTCCAGACTCTTTCAAGGAAGATCCAGTACTGTGGGGTAAACAATGATTTCTTTTTCCAAAAGCCTGATTTTATTTGCCTTTTTAAGTAGCTTCATCTGTTACAACTTAGGAGTCTATTAGGACCTTGCATTGTTCTTTAAGTTGTTGTGGGATGAGCTTTAGTTTAGTGCACTGGGTCTCAAAATGTGTTCAACCAAAATGTTTACACGTCTAATGTCACATTTATTCAAGCATGCACAAGGTGTTGCCTTAGTGATGAATCTGATAATATATAATTGTTTTAAACCAATGCATTTCTGTATCAGGTGAGGGAATGGCTGGCGCCCTCTTCTGGCAGGACCTCATAACTCTGATGAAAGACACAGGCTTCAGTACTCCACACCTGGTTGCAGCAAGTCACATTGTGGTTCACAACCCAGAACTGCAGAAAAAGACTGGTAACCTATTTGTTTCTCATTTGAAGTAAAAAAAAAATCAGTTTCTAACTGATTATACACGTTTTTTTTTAGATGTGCAAAGTTGTGCTTTGACCTGCGGTGTCTTACTTTAGGTGATGTTAAATATGCATCTGGTACATACCGGATTTTTAAACTGCCTCAACATTCCATCAAGACCAAAGCACTTGTCACGTATAAAGGCACTGTGCCTGACTGCGAAGACTGTTTCGAGTTTGATGCATCTCATTCCTTCAAGGTACTGCAGCTTTAAAGCTGTGTTTTTGGGTGATTTCTGCTAGGCATTACTTTCTACAATCTTAGTGTAAACTGTCAGTCTGTTGTGTACAGACAAATGTTCCAGTAGAGGTGAGCGCAGAGATGGCCGCAGTCCTCCAGCACACACGTTTCTCTACAGACTTTAGTATCGTGATGTTGGACACCCCCGACCCAAACCTGAGTGGCAACCCACAGGTAAATCTGCGGTCTGAGGCAAATAATTCTCTTTTATTTATTATATAAAGTTTGTTTTGTTATGATTAAAAATGCCCCACAATTGAAATGTGTTTGCTTATTTATTTTAGCATTTTATGTTTAATATTTTTTCATAATATATATTGTTTACAAAATCGTATAGGTTAATTTGTGACTCTGTTATGTTATCAGAAAGAAAATCTCTCATACTTATATTTTTTGCTGTTTTCAGTATTGCCACCTCAGCCCGTTTCTTCTGGCGGATAGACTGGGCTCATCAGTGAAGCAGTGATCAAAGACAGGACACTAAGGTAATTGTGGAGACTCCAGTGGATCATGTGATGGATAGATCTTAGGCAGGGAGAGTATAGAAATTATACTAATTCAAAAACAATTATTTTTTATATTTTATTTTATGTGATGTAACTGTAGCAAAATGTCTGAAAGCAAATTGTATTGTTCAGTCTAATACTTTGTTCCTGGTGTGAAAATTCAAATGACTTGTTTTCTATTTAGCCTGACATAAGGCGTAGTTGACCTTTTAATTACATGGCATACAGTATGTCATGGTCATCAGGCTTCTCGCCATGTTCTAGGATCAGTTTCTATGTCAGGAAATGACTATGGATCATGGTAAAAGTTTTTCGTTTGATACACAGGATAATGGATAATAATACTAAAAAGCATCACTTTGCTAAAAGTAATTTTTCTTCAGCTGTCTATTCAGTTTCACACATAATGGAGTAATGTCATAATTCACTGGTCTAATTGTTTTTACTATATTATTTTATAGTATAAAACTGTATAACCCAAATTATATAAGTGTAACTAAATGCTCACTTATGTACATGTTCAATAATATAATAGAAATACTAATGCTAAACTTGTGAACTTAATTAAAGACCATAATGAAATTAACTATTTTATAATGGTTAAATTGGTGTTTTAAAAGTATTTTTGTTTCCTTGCCTTAGAAGGAACATTTTATGATTTCACCTGCATTTATTCATTCTGCAGAAACTTACAAAAGCCACTTACTATTAAGGAACAAAGTGATTCATTTTAAGAGACAGTGACGTAAAACGTTTTGTAATACAAAGTTTGTAATACAGAGACTGTACAGAGGAACGGAAAGTGAGAAATAGTAAAGTATATGAAGAACCCCCTGAAATCTGTCTACAGTTTCTTTCATTTTAAGGTGCACTACTTCTGTTGATTTTTAATTGCTCTAAAAAGGTTTACATTTTCATTTTTATGTAACAAACGTAATAAAACATAAAAGTTGAAAGGAGGTAACTTCACTTTGTGCTTTGATTTCCAAAAATCATGTGCTTCCTTGTGTTAGTAAACTGCAGACAGTGCGCAAGAGTGACTCATGCGTTTCTAGAATTCTCAGCAAGTCTCTTAAGAAAGGCTCCTTTGCCAGTAAGATCAGTTTCATCACATTATTCAATGAAACAATGAAATGGTGTATTAGAGGATCAGGCAGACACAAGCGACTGCCACACGACCACATAGCAACTTTGTGTAAACTCTGTAACTTTTATAATGTTGTGGAATCGTGCCTTATTTTTAATTACAGGCTTTTCATTTGGCTTAACAAGCAAGAAGTCATGATTAACATTTACACTCTAGGTGGCAGCAAAATCCTCTTTGTTCTCGTATTATCCCAGCTGCATTTCATTGCAATGACATTTGACGGTTGTTACTGCATAAAGCAGTCAATAGTAAGTTTTGTGATTTAAAGTGGTAAATTAACTCATTAATTCATCTTAAGAGAACAATGAGCATTTTGTGCATCTCATTAACAGTAGTTTACTTTATATGTGCATCAACTGCAAAATGAATGATGTCAATGAAACAGGCTGCAGTACATTTAAATGCTGCAAAAGGAACGTGTGCATGTTTGTTTTACTTGGATTTAAGGTGTTAATTAAATCTCAGGGATACGTCTCAGGAAAGTGCTTATATTGGACTACCCCTCTCTCAAAATTGGCTGAACTCTCCTCAGAGCTCTGGAGAGGTAGTGCTGTGATATTTAAAATTGTGCGGAGGAAACAGGTGTGGCGTAAATGTAAACACACCGCCGAGGAACAGTCTTCATTGTCCTCGTTTCACCTATCCTCAAGTGCCGGGCTTCTACCGCGTGCCCAGAATGTATCCCATTACTCTCGGCCACTTAATGCTTGACGATATCCAGAGCTAAAAAGCCTCTACTGTCAAGAGACGCTGTGAATGGAAGAGTTCGAATCAGTGCAGAAGACCACACGCTGATTCCAGCACGCCACATGTTTTCTGAGCTTGTTTGTGTATTGAATTACAATGACGTAAGTTTGTATGTTGTACTAGCGTATCGATAAATGGGCATCGTGCCAGCGATGAGTCTTCAAACCATGAACTCAAAATCGGTTTGTGGCTTTTAGTTCGTGGCTGTTGCTTTGATGCTAAGAGCTGACAAAAGCAGATAAACTCATTTAAAATGAACAATCTTTCTCATCTGGGAAAACTAAACGCAAATATCGATGACTTATCTTGCACTCAGGAGCGTTTCCAAATTTTCAGTGTTGAGTAGTCTAATAAAAGCACAAGATGTATGCCTGACATGTAATCAACACCTCTAATCCATGCGAAATAAACCAGTGGCCACTTTTAAAAGTACTCGGGTTAGTCCAGGACGGCACTTTGAAGTCAGAGAAAGCACCCATCAGATGACACTTTCCAATATCATGGCAGGTGATTCTTCTAACCCAACATGAATAAGGCAACACTTGAAGCTATTGGAGCGCAACAAGGTCAGAGAGGGTGCAGGGACTCGACAAGGAGAAAAAAATAGCACATTGCTCTTGACCTGCCCTTAGCCCTGCTCCCACCGAGCCTGACCTGAAGGATCTCTTACCCATGCTGCTTGACTAACCAACCGAGATCAAAAGCGCTCACGGCTCTCCTCCCTCCTGCCGCAGCCGGGAGCTGATTGAAGCGATCATGACCGGGTCGTGACCCCTGCGTGCCTGGCACTGGCTAAGGACAGACTAGCAGCTTTCCTAAGCTGGTTTTGCAGACTCAGACTAAACCAGATCTTTATCAGGGCTTTTCACATTTCCTGGCTATAAATTACTGTTTCCTTTTTCACACACTTAGTTTCCTTTTGGCTTTAATATGTGTTGTGTGGCCATTGCATGTAACAACAGAGTTAGCAATACATTTTACTTGGGTGATGTGACATTTCTGGGTCAGACATGACATCATAAAAAGGAGAGAATGGATTAAAATAAACACAAAAAAGAAAAGTTCTTCTTTTTCATTTTGATTAAAGATTATGAAGACAGGATTTTTTCTTTGGAATAATAGATGAGTTTACCAGTAAGGTGTTAAAAACCATCTAGTTCTAGTTGTAGCTCAATTTTAGTGACAACTATTGTGACAACTTATAAAACTTTAGATTTAGCAGTGAAGTAAATAGTTTTGTTTTTAGCCATCTTCTCCAGCTGATGCTAAAGATGTCTTGAAATGCATTGCTTTGACTTACCCCTTGATCATTTTGGACCTTTGATAAGCAAATATTTTTGTTCTTCACTATCTGCCTTTTGTGACATTTTTCGCCTCACAGAGACCTCTTTTCTTCAGCAGCTTTTCGTGTAGTCGGGCTACTGCGAGTACACGTATTGATTCTCGTTATACTTCCCAGCATGGTGCAGCTTAGTCCTTGTTCAATGTCGCTTTCTGTTTTAATTAAAAGGTTATTAATACGGTATCAGGCGAGGAGATTAGCCCGGCAGTTATTGAGGGAAAGCTTTGTGGAATCACAATGTCCATTCTCTCGGGCTCTTTCAAATTTATCAGGTTCAAGGGCAACAATAGGCCCAAGAATATCAGCTAGCAGATCCATGGAAGCCTTTGTCTTGGCTGGGGAAAGATCTAAATTGCCTTGTGTTGTTAAGCTAAAAGCTTATTCAAAGGAATGCTAAACCCCTTCCCTTTGATCTCTCAACCAAAAAGTGATGGAGGAACAACAATAGCGTTTGGCTTGAAGGATTTAATTATTCCCATTTGATTGAAAGAGATTAGGGCAGTGGTTAGATGGTTCATCTGGATTGCTTGCACTATGTATTTTATTTCATATTTATGCAGGGTTTCAAAGTGTTGATTACTAAGGGAAATCCCACGGTTGTAAAACAAACTCAAAGGCGAGTGGTATAAAACAGGGGTTTTCCTGTTTTCATTGTAAGGTGTTTTTCTTTTGATGGTCAAGGACCCGCAGACAGAACAACTTGGTCCCAAAATAACCATGGCAGTCCCTAAATCACCTAATAATCTTTTATTGTTTTAGTGTCTAGACATTCTGTGATTACAGAGTAATGTCGGAATTTCGTACGCTGTAGATTCTGTAACACTGATGTAGGCATTTTTTCATCATCTGTTCAGAAACTGGGCATTAATCAATGATAAATTTGTAAGATACAGTGTGGTTTAAAAATCAGCTTGATTGACGGTAATATTCTAATTTTACTGAATTTTTCAATTAATTGTAGCCAATTGTTACAATGTATAATTTTGTACACTGTATATTTTTATAATAAAAAAAAGAAAATACACTTCATAGAGTTCTGGGTTATACCATTCTATGGTTGTGTCAAAGATGAACATCATCTAGGTTAAAACAACCAGCTTTTTTAGTGTATACAAAATAAAAGCATTTTTATGAGGGATCTCAAACTTTAGACCCCATTGTATATTTGTTTAATATTTTTAAGGCCAGAATGTCAGTTTTTTAAGCCAGCCAGTGTAAACGTGTCCTCTGTCATACTGCACATTATCACAGGGGTCACCACAGCTCAAGGTTACAGGAACATCACAGTCGGCGGGGAGCTTTATCTAAAAACTCCATGGCAATTAACCTACACTTTATTCTCTCCCACAGACAGGCTGTTTACTGTCACAAAACGTTCAGTCTGTTTCATTGCCTTGGCAGTGTGATTGGTTTCCAAGCCAATGAGATGTTATTGTTGAGATGCTCATAAATGTGTTGTGACCTGACTGCCTTTGTTTAATTTTATAGTCTTTGTATGGAAGGATAATGTGATCGTTTGAATAACATGGCAGATTTATTACAAACACTCAACAGTTAATAACGCTTTTTAGTTGACCTTATTGTTCAGTCTAAATGTGTGTCACCTGGCACAATGTTCTTATACAATAGTGTGTTTACATGCACTTTAGAAGTTCGATTTCCATCAGACTAAAGCATTAATTCGACCTTTTAAAATGTCATGTTTTAGTCTGACTTTAGCTTAACAAAGTAAAAATCTGTGATTATAGCTTGATGTCAAAACATGCTTAATATTAGTCATCATTATTCTAAAACTATAATGTAGTGTTGGTTTGATATTTTTTTTTACTAAATGTATCAAATTTAAGATTAATGCGTGATTAACCTTTTTTAATTATCCAAAATGTACTTCTGTAAATGACTTTTTCACATCAACATGCTTTTTAAATACAAAGCAAAAGATAAAGATAAGGATACAGGAAAGCCTTTTTTTTTTTTTACTGTTTTTTGATTTTAGATTAAAGTTTGAAAAAGCTAAATACATTTGGTTTTGTGTAATTCTGCATTCATTTCTGCCTATGCTTGTAATTTTGTGACGGTTTAGCTGTCTGCAAATACTTACAGTAGATGTAAAGTGCACTTCATGAAATATTATCCTGACACAATACTACAGCATATGCAAGTAGGAATCAGGTCATCAGGGAAACGGGTTGCAAACTGGTGTGCTGTCTTCTGTTCTCAAATAGTCAGTGTGTCGTTACAGTTAATGACCGCACCAGAGGCATGCAGAAGTTATGTATTTAATGATGTTTGCTTTTCATGTGCACCTGGTATATGGGGACTAAATTCATCACTGGGCAGTTCCTCTAGAATTACACGGAAGAGTTACTGTGTCATTATGAGGGTAGAGCACCTCAAGATTTATATTTCTGCATCTCACCCTCCTTATATAAACATCTCAAGGCCACTAAAACATAAGCCAATTGTGATATATTGTTTTAAGGTCCAGTCTATAATTTACGTAATATACAATGTTTGTTGCGCTCTCTAATAGGTGCACAGCTGAGCAAATAAGGTGTTTATTGACTGTTTACTGGTCTACAAACTCTGTAACGTCACAACTCTTATTATGTATTTTTAGAAACGAGACAATTTTGTGACATGAGGTTAGGTAGGAAAAATACAGCACACAAAAATATTCTGTGTGGTCGTACTGACAAACCACCTTTTTCATAAGGGCCTCACGGGTGGAGCAAGCACTCCACTTGTCGTTTATGCCGCATTGGCTCCAGTCCAAATGGACGGCTAATAGACCCTATTCTAGGCCCTCGGCACTGTGGTCTAGATCCCCAGGGTCTGATTAGTCTCGAGAATAATTCTCGAAAAGGGCACAGCGAAGACAAGGTGGATTCTAATTTAAGTGCTAAGCGGCACCGGAGCGAGTGTGTGGTCTAGAACAGATGTGAGCGCTTGCTTGTGCTCTACAACCCACTTGAGTTCTGCATATCTGTAGCTGTAAGTGAAAGTGGTGTTATTTTTGTAAGAGACTAGCTCAGAGAGATACTCGTGTCTTGTGATTGCCTTGAGACGGTCTGAGGGAGGCAAAGGCCAGAGGAAGTGTTTCCTGATCATATGAGCATGAAGTTTGTGTTTATGGTCAAACACTGATGCTCTTTGCTTCGGGGGAGTGTGAAACCAGATGGAAAAGAGTTCACAACCCACCTTTAGGCCTGGTAACTTATTTTCACTGCTATAGTTGTTCATAGAAAATGCCCCTTGTCTCATTTGACATCCAGAACTTGCACTTGAATAATGGTGAGGAGTGGAGTCATGTGATATGAGTCAAACTCTGGAAAACAGGTTTACATTACTTCGTAACATGACTGATATCATGCGTACTTGGGATTTATTAATGAAAAAATTGTTAACAACCTTTTATACTTTTATAAAAGATGTTAAAAAGGGTTCTTCAGAGTGATGAACCGTTCAGTCCAGTTTTCCATTATAAAGTGTTTTGTGCAACATAAAAGTTCTCTGAATATTGATGGTGCTTCATAGACCGAAAAAAACCTTTACCATTGTTGGTTAAAAACACTTTGTCATACCATCTATGTCCATACATAATAAGCAGTACTTCTAGGATGTGTAAAAGTTTTTCAAAGCCAAGTTTGCCCTCACCATTGTGTTGTCATTTACATATTTTGGCAATTTTAATTAAGCTTTTAACTTCCAATAATGCTGGAGTCTTTGCTGTTTAACTGTTGAAAAGCCATTCAGGATATTTAATAAGAAAAACAGTAAATTTTTTAAAGAAAAATATTACAAAGATAAACATTTATATTACTCAGAAATATGTACTATGAATTTGCTCTGTGTTCACATAATAAAGAATTTTACAATAAAACTAGAAATATAAATTCGTCCAAATTTCCCCCATCAGCGCAGAAAATGCTAAAAAGTCAGCATATTCCATCTGGACCTGGTCATGACACACGTGTGTTAATGTCAAGCTTGAGGTCATAGAGAAGTGACTTAAGGGCTTGTCTGACTGGGCCTCATGAAGCATGGCCTTTGCATTCCAGTGTTTCGACAAGAGCCAGCGGCTCTTATGAGCGAGGGAGAGAGGAAGTTTCAGCACTGAAGGATTATGCGCAGTTTCCTCACTCGCAGGCTTCGCCTCCTCCCCCTCCCACCCTCGCTCAGCGCTCCATAAAGTATGTCGGAAAAGCGCTGTAAACTTAAACCTGCTCCTCAGGTACACAACCCTGCAGACAGGATTATGCTCTCTGTGCTTCTGTGCTATCTTTCCCCGCTTTTCACTTTTCAGCTTTTCTTCAAGTCATGTGGTGAGGAAAAGGCCAATCTCATTGGAGGACGGACCGGGAGAAACATTACAGCTGCACAGTGCCGAAGCCGGTTTTCTGCCTGACAGGCACTTAAAGCGATTCCACTCATGGATGAGGTAGGGGGTGCCGGGTGGGGGTGTATGTATGGGGGGGTAATAGATCGCTCGCAGGAAGGGGGAAGGTCGTTTCACTTCTGTAGTTCCAAGTTTCTGCGTGGTCTAGACAGCAGTTATTTGTAAACCTTAAATGGAATAGACTGTGAGGATGCTTTACTCGCTTTCATGTTACTTACGAGCTAAATCATGGTAAGTGTGTATTTCTTTCCATATGTAAGTTTGGTGTGACATTAAGGGAGTGTATTGTGTACAGTACGTGTGTCAATATATTCATGTGGGCATATAATGAACAAAGAAGGATTTTTTTTAATGATAGTACTTTTTTCTTTGTGGGTGTATTGATTTTTCAAACAATCTTTGTGTGCCTTATCAGCTGGGACTGAAATTGAGGTGAAAAACCAGCTTTGTGTTTAAATTCCAGACAAGTTCATGGCTCAGTCTGGAATTTCAGTCTTTACTTTTGGCACGGGAAAACAAAAAGTTAAATGTACAGTTCCTGGATTCATATTCTTTCATTGTTAGTGTTCTTAAGATTACTGTCATAATCAAATACTAATAATAATATTGTAAGGCAAATACACGTTTTGGTAGATTCTTCAATGCTTAATATGTATGTTTGTATAAAATTTAACATACGCTGACCAATTATCATGTATCGAAAAGCTTTTAAGCTGCGCACGTGCCTTGTCCAGTTTCTCATTGCAAATCTAACATTCAAATCTTTAGCACTTTTTCAGCATACTCTCTTCTGCATGGTTTGCTATATAATTGTGTAGTCTATCTAAATTTCCAGTTTTGTTAACAATATCTGACCAGCCAGTCAAATCGTTTTAGAAGCAGACTGTAAAATGATATTCAAATGTATGCTGAAGGTGATCCTGGTGTGTGTGTGAGAAAACAATGTTGTTTTGTGTTGTTTGTCAAGTTATTCTTAATAGGGTTCATTTAATATAACTACTGAGAATGCAGTTTTAGGTTTATTGAGATGGCAGGTTGGCCCAGTTAGCTAAGGCGCAGGTCAGTGTATGAGAGTTGGTCAGGTATAGATCTAGAAAACTCGAATTGAAGTTCACAGGTGAAAACCATCAGATAAAATCAAATTGCAGATTTTTTAGAATTATGTTACAAGTTGTTTGTAAATGGAATTGTACAGTATGTGTTTATTCTGAGAGCCAATTGAAGCCAAAATAAGGAAAAAATTTAGTACACAAATGTTTAGTTAGTGGTTATGATTTTTAGGGCGTTCTGACTTTTTAAAAGACTTTAGTTTAAATGGATGACGAACTTTCAGGAATTTAAAATGACCGTATTGAGTGTTGAATAGGATGCTTGTGATTCTTGTTCTTTTTTATAGTTTCTGTTCATATTTTATCTTTATATATTCGCACAGCTCATTTACTCTCATTTCCACTTCAATCAATGCTTTGAGATGTAGATTAATTTGCAGAGGAAATGTATATAAAGAAACACTGATGACTTTTGGAAAGAAGAGGCTTTCCATTATTTAAAAAAAGATGATGTAGGGTAACAGAAAGAAGAGGCTTTCAGTAATCAGTTATTAATCATCGCATGCTGTATAAAAATAGTTTAACCACTCAAAGAGTATTCAAAGATCTAAGCAAGTACAAATCTGTGGGAATTATTTTATGTATTTCCTGCTGGCTGATATCTTAACGAAATTAAACTCTGACTTCTGATATGGCAGAATTGTCAGAACATGTTTTAATCTGAACACCTGTGAGGAACATAAAGGAAGCATAACATTTCCAAAATATTTTTCTAATATCACAGGACACTTGTTTGAGGGAAATGACAAAACAAAAGAAGCACTATGTGTGTGTAATGGCTAACTGATATTCCCAGGATGTTCTCTTCTGTGTTTCTGAGAGAGAGAGAGAGTTTAAGGTACAGCCGAGCGCAGAGGCAAGTAGTGTCATGCTTGTCAACATTAGATCCAAAGTGTTTTTAGCAAAGAAAATTTACTTTTTTAAAAACTAAAAACATAATTTTGATATGCAATGTTTTGCAAAAAAAAAAGAATTTCACTGATTTGCAATGTTACAACCATATCTATTGTTCTGGTTGACAAAAATAAATTTAAAGGTAAGTGAAAGGTGAATGTTCAGATTTTAGTTAACAAAAATAAAGCAATGCTTTGAAGAGTTTATAAATCTGATAAATGTGCCTCTAGGGGATTTGTAATATTTTACTTATTAGCTAGACAGTTTAGACTACTGAACCAAATTATTTAACCTTACCACATTATCATGTTTATAACAAATTGCAAAATACAAATGTGTTTTCCATTGATAACAAACAGCCAGTAACTTTTAAACCACAATACACACCAAGCTAATTTAATCAACAATTAAGTTTAACTTGTACATTTAAAATAAAATAAATTATGTAATCTTAAACTTTTAGAATACGTGTTTCTCTGTTCTTTATAATATTTGGGTGGGGTTACATGTGATATCATCATTTGGGCACACAGCCTCTTTTGTATAAAAAATTGTGCTCAAGGGTTAAGAGATTCAGAATGGGAAGAGAAGGTATATGTTATATCAATGTGCTGTCCTAAATAACGTCCTTACAGAACTACTTAGAGAAAAAAATGAGAGCCGAAACAGCTAGAGTTTCAGTTAAATAAGCCTTCTCCAGGCAGGCGCTTATTCTCCACTGAATTCCTTGAATAGATCTTCCAAATGACAAAGCCCTGATGTCATGCTCCTCTTCTGTATGTGTCGAGCTGGCAGACATACCCTCGCTTCACAGCGAGATCTGTCCATAAGTCTAAAAACTCTAAAGAGTGAGGACATCCATGTCCACAAAGAGATAACTTAATCACAAGAAAAGCTCTGTATGAATAACAGATGTGTAAAGCCACAAAGTAGGACTGAGCAGTAAAAAAAGGAACCTTACAGATAAAAGACATGATAACATGAGTTATTAAGAGGGAGATAACATTTTTTTTTAGATTCAGTAAACTAGAGATTTTTAGGATATACTTATGATATATCAGAAAAAACTCCTACAGTGTTTTAATTCTGGAATTATCAGTAAACATGGATCCATTTTGTTGGGAAAAAATTGTAAACTGATCTCTGAAGAATCATCTTATAATAAGCTTGAACTTGAACTAACAATGAACTGAATAATTCTACAGCATTTATTAATATTAATTAAGCTTAATTTCATAATTTGCAAATACATTTTCAAAACCAAACATTTTAACTCTTAACATTATTTAATGCAATGAACCAACCATTAACAAAGATAAATAAAAGCTGAAAAACTATACTGCTCATTGTTAGTTCATGTTAATAATTTATAAAGCAAGTGAACTATTTTTGCTGGAAGCAGTATTCACCACTATAATAATTTCTAAAAAGTTAAAAATATAAAAATGTAAGATTATATTTTAAATGTTTCATATTAACATCAATACTATACAATTTTTATTCAAAATAAAACAATATTAAATATTTTAAATGTACAGTTGTTATTTTAAATACCATCTTTAATATACTAAATCATTAGCAGTAAAGCATTAATGCTTACTATTAACATATTTTTTGAAACATTAAAATTAACTAGTTCAGATATGTTTAATTACAGATGAATGCAGGTTGATGCAGTGAGCTCCTCTAACTTCTTGCTGTCTAGTTGTTTTGCAGCACACATCGATGAGATAACAAAGTCTTAAACATTGCTGTTGTCAAGACTGATCTGTCTAGGATGTTGGATGAGGGGATGTCTGTTAGAATGGATGGGGAATCAGAGGGCATGGGAAAGTGTGGCGGGGTCACTGGACACGTGTGTTATACCCGAAGTCAATCTGCTGGCCAACCCCACAAGCTGTATCCTGCTCCAAATCCAAAAATCCCAAACTGTGATTGGCTTGAGTACATTTTAAACAGTCCACTAACTAAAAATGTAGATCTTTCTCCCCTCTGGATACTCTGTGCCATTTTAATGCAGATTTTTGCTTACACGATAACACAACAAAGCTGGACGTTTTAAATGTTTAATTGTAAAATGCATGATTCTTAAAGATCTAAATATATACTCTCACAGTTAAAGTAAACATCATCAACAATAATGACATATGCTCGTGGTGGCTTTAACTCGAGCGCTTCAGCATCTAGGCAACATAAGGGACGGGACCATTATAAAACCAAGGTTGCTTTGCTTGACTTCCCCTGTTAGAGCGATCCTCCCTCACAGGACTGCTATTTTATTAACCATTCATATGGAAATTAGGGGCAAGGAAGGACCAGATTCTCACATAAACTTGATGTGGCCATGAATGTGTCTCTGTGTTTTCCCTGACCCCGCTGTGGCATAAGACACTGGCTGCTAAAGCCCGAGAGGCAGACACAAAGAGAGAAATGAAAAGCAAGCACATTCCTGCACGGCACACAAAGGCAGCAGGAGAAAGGGAAAGAGAGGGAGAGAAAGGACAGAAGGAACCCCATCTCTCTCTCTCGTTCTTTCTCCCAGTGTGATATCAAGCTTGTCTCCCAGTCATCATGCCTTCAGGTCATCGCTCCTCTGCTTAAGCTCTCGCTCCTTTTCATATCTATCCTAGATCAATAATCATACAGATGGGTCCAGAAAATCTGTTTTTAAGCTTGAAATATAGATTTTTTTTTAAGAAATAGCGGCGATTTAAATTGAGGAAGACATAAGATTAAGATTTAAGACATGGGATTTTAGATTCTGCACACTTCCTAGACTGTTTGTTTTACTTTTTTTTCTAAAACGTGAGCAAATCTGAGATGTTTATAAACTTAAATTTATACTAAAAGTCAGGTTTGCTTTGCTCCACTGAGACATGCAAAATGTTTTTGGAACGATCTCATATCATACTGCATGAAAATTGTGAAATTTATGCCAGCTTGAGTATATGCTTTCATTAACACAAATCGGACATATAAATAATACTAAGATTTGTAAATTGCTCCAATATATCTTTTTATAATACATTTGAATTGTATTATACTACTAACATTAAAATACTATTATTAAAACAGAATGCAAAATAGCATTTATACTGACAGTACAAAAATTTTGGACCCCACAGTATTAGTGAATTGCTACAATTGGTCTACTGTACATTTGTACAGAAAAATCTGGCTATATTTTAAATACTGGATTTATTTGTAAATCTGCGTTAACCTATTTAAAAACCAATTAGGTTTGTGTGTTTTTTGTATGGCCAGCTTTTTACTACACTGTCATTCATGAGCCAGTGTCCAGCCTTTGGGGGGTGCAGGGGCGGTTGTGTCTTTTGTGTGATGACTCGTTTGTGCCACACTTCACAACAAGCTGCATCTTGTCATGTAAATAGAGGGTATTTAACACTTTTCAGGCTATTAAACAGATAATGGTGTTTTGTTAGTCTGGGTAATGCAGAGGGAGATGTTTTTTGTGTACTGAGGGGCACTGTCTGTTTGATTTTGTGTTTGTTTTAAGAATGGCAAAATTGTTAAGATAAAACCACAAAAACGTTTCGAGGTAATTATATAGTTTATTTTGGTTCTTTCCTTAGAAATGAGATATTTTTTTAATTTTGTGTCAGATTGTCAGCATTTGCAGAGATATAGAGAAAGACAGATAGAGAGGGAGTCTAAAATAACTCTATTATAATGCATTATGAGGGCAGCCAGGCAGAGGGTTTGTTGGCAGATAGAGCAGGTTATCATTTGTTAGTGGTGACCAGAACGCGAATGGGCCGGAGACAATGTCATGCGGCAGGGTCAAGCTTTTAGCCTAATCTACTGATGTGACTATAAATAATGCATAGAGAGTGCTGAACAGAAACTCACAGCTGGTCTTGGCTTCATTGTCTATTGTGAGTCACACGTTCGAGCAAGCCAGGAGAACGTATTGAGCGCCTGTCTCAAAGTCAAAGCATTACAACGTACATCACAAATGACACTTTTGGACATGGCCGTTTAACGCACACCACATATTATATAATTGCACTGTGGTGAAAGTCATTGGCTGGGTCACATTGTCTGTTGACGAGTTTTTGTCATCTGCACTGGCAGTTCGTCTAATATAATATTATATACATATTGAAATATTACTTTAAATTGTAAGGTTTAATTAAATCAGCTCTAAAGCTGTTTAAACCTTTTCTTAAGATTGATTTAACATGAACAAGAATAAGTAGTAAATAATTATTTTATTTTAGATTGATAATCTAATTTCTAATAAATATTTTCTAATGAGTATTCTTTAAAGAATACACTGCAAAGTTTTAACCAAGTATTTAATTAATGTGGCTTCTGTATATTCCATATTCCTGTATATTATTTTTTATATGGCTAAATATTGGCAGCATAAATAACATACAAAAACAAGAAAATAATAGAGCGAAAATGTAAAATTCTAAAAAATAAATATGTTTTTATTTTTTCTGAAAATGTATTAGAAAAAAGACTGTGTCTATAAGCAGCAGGTGCAAAGACTGGAAATAATTGACCAATTACGTTTTTAATCTTTGTGCATTTAAAGGCAAAGAGGCATTTATACCAATAGCTAATCAAATAGAAACAGAGAGTCAGTAATTTACAAAATGAACTCAGACCCTGAGCTTCCATTTTCTGTGACCTTACCGGCAGCTACTGACATGGCGTGTGTGTGGGAACATTGTGGGGGCTCCAGCCAATCATATTTCTCAAAAAAAGAAAAGAAAAACCCTCTTCAGCACCCTTAAACATCCAGATCAGAACATTCATTATCTTTAACCAGAACAGACTAAGAAATATAAATTCATACATTTATTTATTAATTTTCTTTGAAACTGCATTAGCCTAACAAATTTACATGTAAACAGTACTGTATATAAAACAAATATATATGTATTATATTAATAAATATGTTACGTATGGGGTGTTTCATAAATCCAATATCTTTTTTATGTGGACAGATTCATTTTATAATAAAGTATTAGTTGTAGAATGCAATACAAAAAAAAATTGTGCATATATTTTAGTTACTGTATTTATATTCTATGATTCTTTTATTTTTTAACACTTAATAAAAAAACACTAGACAATATATAAAGCATATAAAATGAATGCTTATTGATAAAATCATAAAGGGCAACATCAAATTTGAATTATTCAGTCTTAAAGCTTGAAATAATTTTTTTTTATATTTTTATTATTATTAGCCAGTCAGTTTAACACAAATGATGAGTTTATACAACATATAGGTTAATAATGTTTGTATTCACAGCGGATTCAACATAAAAATCAGTTGCCTAAATTAGAAATGATTTTACTTGTAAAAATACAGCATGAACTTTTTTTGTGTGTAAAATGCTTGGTCTTTTCTTGTCCTCAAATCAACAGTGGAATGTAAAGAAAAAATGATTTCATTTGTAATTTTAAAGTCTTACATCATTTCAATGATGTTTAATCTTCAGTTTAAGTGCAGAACTCTGGAAATGTCATCATAGTGTGTATATAGTAAAGCCCCATAATCCTTCAATAATTATAACATATCATATAGCTTTCAGACACAGATAAGTTCAAAGACTCACAGCTTTAATGTCAGCCAATACAACATTAATGTTCTAGTTAAATATAAACAGCAGGAAAAATCTAATACATTTAATGTTTTTACACTAATATACAAAGAAAAAAATCCAAAATATCAGAACATAATGACACTCACCTTATGAGAGATCAGTATTTCAAGAAATTGTTATATGAAGCTATATTTTGATCCTATTGTTGTAGTTGCAATGCAGATATGTCTAACAAATACAAACAACACATCTCATATAGTTTTTGATTTCCAGCCAATATCTTTTAAGTCCTTTTGTGGTTAATGTTGAAAAAGCACAGCGTCAGAGCAGCACGCACAATCCACATTACTAAAATCACACCAGAATCAATAACTGATAAAAATGGCATTGATCTGACGTATCACAACATGCTTATCCAGATGTCCCTGATGATCAAAACAACAGTGAGAGGAAAAGACAAGCAGAACGAAGGGCAGAGAGAGATTGAGAGACAAAGTAAAGACAGAAAATGTAGAAAGAGAGAGAGAAAAATAGTGAAAAGAGAGAGAGGGTTAAAGAGAGAGTAAGCGTGGTGGCTAAGTATGAGAGAGAGAGAGAGAGAGAGAGAGTTGGCCCACAACGCAAGCTTGATTAGAAAAAATGCTTACTAAGCTATCCGTTTCACACATGCACAGACAGAGGGTTCGATATTCAGCCGATCGATGAGGGAAAAGGCACAAAGGCAAAATCGGACGGAGCTCCTTTTCAAATTCACATCTCCGATGTACCCCCCTGCAGACTGCGGTGGTGCTACGCACACGGAGCAAGGGTTACCTCAAGGCTGATCCGTGGACCGTGCAAACAAGTCTAGACCAGTGACCTGCTGAATCGTTCCCTTTGAGGGCCAAGCAAGTTCGGTCAGGAAGAAGAAAGCGAGGCGAGCCCTCTTTTCAATGAGAGAGCAGGGAGGTAAGAAGGGCAGGAGAGTAGGCATCTGCTTCCATGGTTACTAGCCAAGTATGAGGATTCTGCTATTGAATAGGCTCCGTTCTCATGCTCTCGGCCAGCCAATGTCACACATTTAGAAGGGAGGAGAGCCACAGCGCCAGACGCGGTTCTTTTAATACTCAAATGATGCGTGGGCTGCTGGCAAGAGCGACAATAAATGGTGGATAGAAGGACGACTCTGTGTCACATGACTGCGTAACACGGCTCTGTTATTATTTATTTCATTTTTCATTTAGCTAGGCGTTATTTTTGCTGTTGCTTCGACAGGTGCAATTTTATTTAAAAAAATGACCATTGTTCGCTGTAACAAAAAGAGGACCGTGAAGGTCAAACGCTTTGGAAGCAGACAGATATGTGGCAGTTATTGTGTTGTGAATTTTCTCGCCAGCGCTCCTGAAAAAAAAGCATTGCTGCCTAAAACGGTGACTTTTTTGCTAAGGTAGAGTGCTCTCAGAGTTTTGGATAGTTGGATGGTGTCCCTGTGTATAATCATATCACTTTCATTAGTACGTTTTTATTAAACACCTGTTATCACATTATTATTTTTAAATGCTGAAATTCTTTATAAAGAAGCTTAAAGACTGTGGTGACGAACAAGACACAGACATAAGGCATCGTTCGCTATTCCTATTTTTATCAATATCAATTTTTACATTTTAATTTTTGAATCAAAATATTTGTTGTGCTGGCCAAATATTTGGATGAAATCTGTTTGGGAACGCTGGACTCGTCCCAGCAGCAGACACTTGTTCCAGCAGAAGCACACTGAACATTAGACAGATGGTTAAAGCAGTGGAAAAAGGCAGAGCGCTGAGAGATTTACTGGGGGATCGTGGGAAAGTCTTGTGCTCGGTTCACCTGCTTAGAGGGAGGCAAGAGTCTGTTTGCTAACCAGTGACCCACGAAAGGGAATGCTAAAATTATCATAGAATTCAAAGCAGTGAATGTATTTGGTAATCTGTGATTTTATGATAAGGACATTTGCAATATCATACAGATACTTGGAAATTAATAAACATATTTTAGAGATCAAAATAAATATGTTCTAATAAATACAAATATTGCCTATTTACTGCTAATTCATCAGCACGAGATATATTTTACTCTGTGGTGAGTTTGGTTAAGTGGTTGCATTAGTGTTTTTCTTAATTTGTGCTCTCAACAGCTTTCTGTTTTCAAGCATTAACTATAATCAAAGCTATATTAATATTACTTTTAACTATTTTTGCTTTGTGCATTTTTGTGATCCTTTGACTATTATCATAAACTCAGACCAGAGTAAAGAGAAAATATTGACCCTGGCTTCATTCACAGACTCAAAATAGTTACTATTTTAATATGTTGGATGACTTAAAAGAAATGTTTTTCACCGCAGGCACTTGCCCTACCAGGGTAAAGAAAGTGAGACGACATCAGAGGAAGTTAGGACGTGCTATTGGTATCTTATCCTCTTTAAGTCTATTGTTCTTAACAAAGGCTAGTCACAATACCCCTGGGGTGGATGGCACTTCACTGAATAGCCACTTTGGTGGGATTTAACGGGTTAACCCTACACAAAAGAGGTTGAGGCCATGTAACACAGCAGGGGTAGAACATCGGAAACACCAGGAATCTACATGCTTCACTTCCCTAACAGTTGGCCTTAATTTAACTTTGGGGCTTTTGCATATTTTCCATACGTCTTAGGCTCTTTACACCACATTCTGTGGATGCTGCAAGTTTGGTTTTGTGGGTAATGCAAAAATGATGTTTTAAGTATTCCGTTGTTTAAGACAAGGTTTACTTTACTGCTTTACTCCGGTTAGGTAATGCCAAATATTTATTATTTCAGTCTTGCTCTTTGTACTGCTGGCTCGGATTCTGATTGTGAATTTCTTTGGTTTACTTTCATAAAACTAGATTATAAGCATTTATTCCCTGTCTCCCTGATGTGATTTGAGTCCTGGAGTCTGATTTAGGAGAAATGAAAGACAGGAATCAGGATAAAGTATAACAAAGCAATGACATCATTTAAAAATATTTTTCACTATTGAATTACTTTATTAGAAACAACGAATATATGTATGTTAAAAGCCTTAAGCACATTAGATTATGTTTATTTATATCTTTATATCAAGTACGATTTTTGTACACAAAGAAATTGTTGTCAATATGCAATGCATATGCAACAAAAAAGTAATCAAGTCATTTTTGATTTTATATCTACTTCATTCAATCTCTTTGAGCAAATGCAATTTTGCTTAAGCAAAATGTGCTCATATTGAACTACACAGAGCATTTCAGTGCACTGTCAGGAGATTTTTTTCCCATGCAGTTCATGACCAGTGCAATATATAGAAATTTCAGAATCTTAGTTCGCAACAAGCACTGATCACATTATATCAAATGAACAAAATGTGTCTTTTTCTCAATGCATTACCGTAATTATGAATATTATAGTAGCACTGAGTGGTATCACACAATCGAATCGTGCAGCGGTGAAATCCGAGTCTCGGTTTCATGCGGTTCCTTGTTTTGATTCCACCCCTGAGGAATCATTCCCCTCATCTGACCCCAGCTTTCATTGTGATCCATTTCCACTCTGTTTCCATTAGCTGTACTGTTGAGGGAGACCACTTTGCATTTCCTTTGCCTGCCACAGAGAATGTGGTGTGCAAAGATTCCAAGATCCTAAGCCATTCAGCTGTAAATTTGGTTATAAATGAAGCAAAGAAAAATACGAGAGATTTATAATACAATATATTCCAGTCCAAATAAAAGGAAATTTATCCAGCCCTCAGTGTAATTTGCATACATCCTAGATTTGTGAATGAAAAAACTTACTATACCAATAGGAAAAAAGGAAAGGCAAATTGACCTCATTATCAGTAGGCTTTGTTTTTGCCAGCCAACTTTCAATAGAAATGCAATAAAGATTTTAATATAGGACTGCATCTAAATTAAGATTTTATATACTAATATGGTTATAAATCCAGAGAAAAGGGGTTTTAAAACAAAATTGGACACAAAAATATTTTCAAAGAGAAAAACATCACAAAACGTTTTATAATCAGTCTGACAGGTTTGCGTGCAGTAATATCATACAATCCATTTATGCTGTTAAAGTTTGGCTAAAACATGAGATGTTTTAGTGTCTTCTACAGTCTTTAGTGGTTTTGGATTCTCTGTTTTGCAATCATTGTAAATAAAAGCGTGTGCATCTGGTCAGGTCAGTTGCTGTTTTTTCATACATTTTTAAAAAACCCATTCCCGTGACCTTCTGATTGGCATTTAAGGCTTATGCTTTACTGATGCCACAAGTAATTATGGTCTCATCGTTTGTGGCACTATAGTAAATGGTTTTTTGTTTGTTTCACAACCCAGATTTCTTAAGAGATGTGAGAGAATTAAGGTGCTATTTTGCAGACTTCAGTATATTATGTTTGCGGCCCAGGCAAAGTTGAAAATATAAGCTTCAAAATATGTTTGTTTCCATAGAAACTTTCCGCTGAACTCAAAGTTGTTGAAAACAGGGTTCAACATTTTTTCTGTCATCATTATTGCCCACCAGGGCTGTTACTATAGTGCCACCAGCACCTTTGGTAATGTGGTTGTTATTCTTTATTGCAGTCTCATACTAAGTTGTGAATAGAGCCGGCAGAGATCGTAACAACAGAGATGTTCTGTTCTGAATAAATCTTCATCTGCTGTGATGTAGAATAAATCTAGAGGGCAGGTACGCTGTTGATCATATGAAGCATACAAGAAATTTAGAAAAGTATAGGATATTTTGCATGTTCATCCACAAGCAGCAACCCACTTAGAAACCTTTTTTACTGTATGGGATTTTTTATTGGCTTTAAGTGGTTCTTTGGAAGATAATAAAGATTGACAGGTTTTATTAGTTTTTATTTATTATTTTTCTAAAGACCTAGAAAATGATATGGTTCTTCAGTGGCATTAATATGTAAAATCATTTTTGTGAATGATTTTTAGATATTCTCATTTATCTAGATGTGTGATGTTATATACATATTTGTGAATATAGCAGCATATGTTTTCCAAGTTTAAGGTCTGTAATTCAAAAGAATCTTGTTTAATCAGCTTACTGCTCTTTGACTTGTTTGATAAAGCCATCGGTTCTAGATCACTTGACTCGGTCAGCTCTCAGAATAAGGATCGCGTACAGTAATTGCATGAAACAGAGGGAATTTTTAGTTTTCCATGCCAGCTGTTGAAACTGATTTGTAAGATTCGCTCTGCCTCGACCCTAATCAGCCTCAGATGAATTTTCCAGACTTTGCAATTTTCAAGACAACTGCAATTCAAGGAGAGATTTCTATATTAAGGTTATATTATAATTCCAAGACCAACACTGCCTAGACTGAGTCATTATCTGAAAAACTTTTGAGAGATTAGACCACAGTGTTAGTGCAGATTGCAGCTGGTATCACATTAGTTACTTTCATTTGAATTCACACAATCTTCTCGTCCTGGGAATCCACCTCTGATGGATGACACACTGGTAAGCAATTACTATTAAGCATAGTTGAGCCACAGACAAGGAAAGTAATTAACAAAGACAGTAATTAAACCGAAATGCCATTTGAGCTTTTGTAAGGGTAATTCTAATGAATGCTATCACAGGCTTTTGAAATGGCGAAAGCATTGATCCTGAAATAATGCTTTATTTAGCTACATGGATGGTTATGTTTATTTCCAGGCCCAGATCATTTGATATTGTATTGATGTTTTTTATAATCTCTAGACTACTTGATCTTACAAGTGTTTTTAATTGAGCATTTTTGGAATAAGGCATATTTGTAAAAATATAAAATATAATATAATATTTGCAATTTAAATATTTTTACCCAAAGCAATGCTTTTATACAGGGTTGTATTTATTTGAACATTTATTGTTTGAAACATTTTCATATTGTACCGTAATTCTCATATTACCCTCCTAGAATGAATCACTTTGATGTTTTCCTCAATTTTGTAAGTTGCTTTAATCAAAGTGTCTGCTAAATGCCTAAATGTAAACGTAAACATTATCATGTCACCACAGATGAATTACATTGTAAATATGGGAAGCTCTCTATTGTTATGGCCAGATTTCATAAATCCCTGTAATTATTGCAGACTTTCTATTATTCTAAAAGGACCCCACTTTTCCCTTAGTCGTTCTGCCCAAAGCTATAAAACCAGCAACTGACTAACACATCCTGCTAAAAACTGACCGTGTTTATTCTGGCACTGATCAAGGAGTTTGATTGACAGCTGGGTCAAACAAAGTCATTTTGTTGGCACCTTTCCCAGCAACCCTCTGCTTGCATTAAACTAGTGATCAGGTCCCTTTCCACCAAGGCTGACAAAAGACGTTTCCTTGCACTCTTTAGCCTCTGCCCATCCGACCATCAATCAAAATAATAATTGCTTAAACTTGACGTAAATGGCTGAAAATAAGTAAAGGGCAGTCAGACAAGAACTACAGCTATTGCTGTAATTTGAAATGATGAAGTATGGAACATAAGCACCTCAGACCTCATGAATACCCTGTTGCTGTAAAGGGTTGGGTACATTTTTGGCTACTCATCAAGCAAAAGAAAGACTGCCTTATTATAACACTACTGTACATCTGGAAAAGTGTTTCTAGGTACAGTGATCTTAGCATGCTGCGTTAAGATCTATGCTACAGCATCCTCCTGCTCGGGCACACGCAGGTGCATAGTGCGGTTAAAATTGGCTTTGAGTTATTGGGTATTACAGTTTGTCTGTGGTTTGACCCGATGTGGTTGGCTACATTTACAACGGACAGGTTTGTGTTACTTTTCGGGCTTAAATTCCTTTTTATTAATTCATCTTTACAACCTCTCATTTTTACATGAAATACAAGCTGGCATAAAAGCAAACATGACAACGACGAAGGCTAATGCACTGGTGACATACAAACTACATATTGAGTCATATATAACCTCCATTAATGTGGTGACGCAATATTGAAGTAACTGCATGAATGATTGTTTTCATTTCTTTTTGTGAGAATTAAATCAAATTCTTGCAACGGTGCCCACTATGAACTCTTGTAGATCAGTACACTGAAGAGCCCAGGTCTGCTCTTAACACCGTGCACTTGAGAGTTGCAGTGTTAAATGTTATGCATATGAGTTTTCACAGTGACTTTAATAAGATTCAGAGCAAAGTCTTGTTTTCACTCAGAAAAATAAAGTGCAGTGTGAGTCATGGGTCCTGTCATATGTTTGAGTAATTGCTATGAACCGAGTGACTCCTCGATGCATGTAACGCTGCCTTGTAGCCAAATGGCACGTGAGGGGCCCTGCTCAGCTGCTGCCTGCATTTGCTTGTTTAAGACTAATGGCACCATTGAGTTCACTTCACGTGTGTGCAAAGAGTCAGCCTAATGGCCAAAAATATCTTTCTTTTCCAGATAAACTGCCCAAGCAATCCGTATCTTTCCTTGTTTTCATTACTTTTTTTAATGCTGGGCTTTAGTCTAATCGATCAGTCTAGGTTTTCATTATCATGTGGAATAGCAGGCTTGTGAAGGAGTACAAATAAACTAAGAAATGGAGTTACGATAGATGGAAATATTCTTTATAAATAAACTTTAACAATAGTATAGTTTGAAGGGCAGAGACCTACTGTAAGGAAATAAGGTATGAGCAGGATGTGGTATAGTTTGAATATAGTCAAAGATGTTGAAAGGCTATCTAAAAATACTTTCAAGGGTGCTTTCAACACCCTTCACTTGCTTTATAATCTTTTTTATAAGAATACTTATTTCACACATAAAGTAGAGGTTTGACTCATAATTTTTGTATTATTGTTTATATGATTATTATTTGGTAAAATTGTAATTTAATCCTCACCTTTTTTAAAGCATGGGCACTCACTTACAAGGGCAAACTGATTTTTCTAGGAGCTACATGCATGTAGACTATTAGTAATGTTGGTGTTTGACTTCATGCATGAAATGGTATTTCATGACATGTCCACATTCTTTATTTGCAAAGAAGCAAAGTTTGGATCCTGTTCACCATGGTCCATTTAAATTTACTTGTAATGTGAACCAGCTTACGGGCTTGAAAAATCAAAGAACCGAGTTTGACCTTATGTGGCTGTTTCAGTGAAAGATGTTCAGTTCATATGTCTTCTCATGGCAGACAGTAAAGACCTCAGATGGTGGTTGTAAAAATCTCCTTCCAAGTCTACAACTGAGAGGCCATACAACGTTTGCTACCAAAACTGTCTACCGAGAAAGAGGTCAAAAGGTAATGAAACTGATACTGTACTTAGCGAGTCTTCAGACTGTCTTTACATTGCCATTTATCACATACATTAAATGAAGCTTAAGGGCTTACAGCATTTGGAATCTTTTACTGTGAAAAAGTTAAAATAGTATAAAAAATAAGAATCTAAACTAATCTAAACACATTTTTAAAACTATCAACCTTAAAGGGATAGTTAAAAAATATTTTATTATTTTCTCACCCTCGTGTCATGCCAAACCTGTATGACTTTCTTCCTTCAGCAGAACACAGAAGAAGATATTTTGCAAAACGCTGGTTACCGGCAACCATTCACTTTCATAGTATGGACACAAGGTACAATGGAAGTCAATGGGTGCAAGTAACCAGAGTTTTGCAAAATATCTTATTTTGTGTTCCACAAAAGAAAGAATCATATACAGGGTTTGAATGACATATGGGTGAAAAGAAATTATGATATAATTTTTATTTTTGTGTGAACCATCCCTTACCTGTAGATGGATAACTAGTCAATCACCTTAAGCTGCAGAAGACCAATAGAATTATGTTGTCTATATATCTGAAACAGCCTAAGTTATCAGTATTATCAGCCAGTCAGTAATGCTCGCATGCAGTTTTACTGTTTTCCTCACTATAGTTGACAGCCCTGGGCGTGCTGGTATTTGAATGTCTGGCACGATTTTTGAAAAAGTAAGATTACCTCAGTGACTCATGAGCATTCATGTGGGAAAGGCTTTTGAGGTTTTGGGCTAGGCAAAAGTTTTGAGCTATCAATCAGAAAACTTGTCAAAGATTTTAATGGGGAACATGATCTGTTGAGCTACCTACTATTTTTTCCAAAGAATCATTTCTGTGAACTAAGTTTATAGGCTTCATTCACAGAATCTTAACGGTTTAACAGTTACAGAAAGTAAGGGTGGCGTGTTGATTTTATCATTACTAATCCAAGCCAAATCAATCCACATTATCTGCAATGTGTGCAATACGTGCAAGCAGATCAAGTCACTGTGTAACAGTGATAATTCTGGAATAATAAAGTTTAAGACTGAAATTCTTGTCTTCAGGTAACGCAACAGTTTTTGGTCATGTTCTTAAAGAATATTGCATTCCAAAAGAAAATTTTTCTCATATCTTTGTCTGTTCAGATGAAAATCAAATACACAGCAAAAGACTAAATTGTATATTTCTGTCTACTCCAGTGCATGATGCCAAAGCAAAAGAAAGTTGTTTGAAATTCAGATGCAGGTTTTGGTGACGCTGTACATTGATGTGCCCAAAATTGAGATCATTATGTCTCTAAATAGTTTACAATCGCTCCAGTTGTTTTACTTTCCAAGAACCTGATTAATGAGCAGCCACTTGTCATTAACCCGTAGATCCGATCTTGTGATTAGTTTAAGGCACAAGCTCGTTTCTATGGGTCTCTGTCTCTGTGGTGGAAAATCGTCCAGCATGTACTGTAATGCCAGCCTGCCTTGAGTTTCTGGCTCAGTTTTCCTATGAGATATTGCATACTTTTCCTTACGAGCGTGGTATAGCACGTTGCACAGACTTGTCTTGCAGTGTAATTTATTAATGACTGACGTTTATGTAAACTTTTTCCAAAGTAAAGATGGTGACAGCAGCTGAAACTGTGTGCATCCAGGTTGAGGTAGTAGGTTGTATGGTTTAGAATTTTGCCCTGGGAGTTAACTGTACAACCTTCTAGCTTTCCTTGGAGCTCACAAGCCATCGGACGGCATACAGTATCGCAAAACTAAAATTGAACTCTTTCATTCTGCTTTTGTAAGTATTTTAATGCAGCTGAAGTAACATAATGTAGCATTTTCATGTGATATAATTTATCTGAAAAGAGTGTATGGATTAATCAATCTTGACCTTAAACAGAGATGCATATTTTTTTCTTACTAATGGTATTAAAATTTCATGCATAACCTTGCTAATCTTTTAGGATTATATCTGTCAATGGTAATACTGCAGCCAATGACTTCAGCTGAAATCAATAAAACAGTCTGAAATGAGAATGTTAAATAATAAAATATGTTTCAAAAAGAGTCTTAAATACTAAAAAACAATCTTTCTTAGTATTGTCTTTCTTTTTGGCAGGCCCGATTTTTTAAGACTTTGTATCTAAACATCAATCTTTGGCAAATGCAGCACTAGAATGAGGCTCATATTTCAACTACAGGGTGAACAGAATTGATTTTGTATTTGTATACATCTCAGTCCATTTGTCTTCTAAAACCACCAGTAAACAATTGAGCTCCAGTCATAAACTTGGCATTTCAATGATAACCCAACAAGTTTCCTTGTGGGGAACTTTTTACCCATCTGTTCTGACTTTAACAGTTTCACCAGTTGATTTTTCTCTGAAGGTCTCATCTAAATTTTGCTTAGCTTTGCCATACCTGACAGTCAAGTGATAAAGCTTACTTTTGCTTCATGTCCAGTAAATAACCATAATGTATACGTGAGGCTCCGAGGTGTCATCGATTTGTCTGGGCCTGGTCTTTTCGCTGCTGTCAGAGTGTCTCTCGGATCAATGCAGACTCGCCCTTTGACCCCTGAGAGAAATCAATAGCATTGAGCGTGAGGGGCATGGGCGTCATCGATAGAGTTGGCTGTCATTTAGTGTGACAAGACATGATAGTTATTAATGTTTGCACACTTTGCACCATAGCCCGATGTGGTCAATCTTGGCTCTAGAAAATTATACTGAGCAAATCAGGACAGATTTGTTATGCCCTTTAAGATATTTTTAACCCACTATTTAGATAAATCATTAAAGAGAACGAGCAATTAACAGATTTGTATTTGCCTCTTTAAACACAAGTACTAACAAGCTTTGTAAAGCTGGAAATATATCCGCTGCATATTTAATGTCCAAAGGTGAAAGTGGAGGTCAGTATTGTCCAGACACTGAGGCAAAGGCTGTAATAGAGTTGATTGATCACAGGCATGGGTTTGGGGCCTGCATTGATTTCATTTGCTTTAAAGGTCCCTTGGTTTTGTCGAGTCTCCAGTGTCTGCAGTCTGGAGGCCAAACGGACTTGGACTTGAATTATGTGTTGCTGTAGAAATCAGCGTGTTTCTTGTGGTGCAGTGGAGATTATATACTGACATTTAAAGTGCTGTGCTCCACTGAGGATGCCGGCATAGAGCAGGAGTGTTAATGAAACGGGGAATGGGCTGAACCACGGGAAAGCTGTTATGCAAGTCATTATATCATTACATGCGCTCTCTTTCTTTTTCTCAGTGTTTGTGCTATAATGTTAGACACACTTAATGATGAATTGGTCATTAGACACAGACTTATTCCTAACACGCAATTTGCAGAGCTGTAAATGATTGCTCGGTGGTTAATTTCTCAAAGAATATGTCACCGCTTGACCTAGATCAACCACAGAACAACCCATGATAAAGGTTTATTGCTCTCCTCACTCAATTAAGGTTAGCGTCCCCGGAGCCAAGCTGATGAGGTCGGCTGTCAGACGGAGAAAGACATTGAGGTTTTCTTTGGATCGCAGAAACGTGCTGGAGAAGACGACTTTTGAAACTGATAAATTTTGCCTTTTGCCTGTAACTCTCGCCTCGCTGATGCACCGCAGCCTCTTACCACTGCGGGACAGGTTGATGGATGTCTCCCGCGAGCCAATGGGAGAGAACGCCGGGGCGGGAATAACCTGAGCCTTCCACTCGCCCCCGCCCCCCTCCTCAGACCAGTCTGCATCTGATTCAGCACCCAGCTCCTCTCTTCACCTCCAAATCCGATCGTTTTGCCCTCAAAGATGGATGGTGGCGGCAACGATGGCGTCTCGTTTGTTCGGAAAAGCCAGAGGTAAATTGGGAACGCCGATAATAATCAGCTCGTTCCCGGGAGCATCACCTCTCGGTCAGTTTTCTGCCGTCCGCCTCAGGGGAGGACAGGGGCCATACGACCGCGGTGGGGGCGGAAGGAGGCTGGGGGAGGAGTCGGTGTAGGTGATGAGAATAACATCACTCATGTTTTGGCTGGGGTGAGCGACTGAATCGCCGCCACAGCTGGGAGAGATTTTATTAAATATACCGAATAGTGGCGGCAGAGGTAACAGGAGGGGGGGTTCGGTGCACGGCTGCTGGGCACATCTGTATGTAGTAGACTACTATCATACCTACAAAGTGACAGCTTTGTCTTAAGGTAGTTTGGTGCATGCCAGCAAAGTGGGTGTGTAGGCTAAGAAGTTACAATCTGATAGTCTGTGTCATATAGGTTTCAGCTGAGGATTTGTGTCTGTCGCTTAACCACTGTCTCGTGTATTTAACTGTGGCGCAAAGTCGCTTCGTCCTGTAAGCAGGTGCAGTTCAGGAGCAGCACCTCGAGTCTCCGCAGTGAGATGAGAGATACTGTCACGACTTATAGAGAGCACAGAGGACAACAAAGAGGAAGGACTGACCGTCTGGTTCGGAGATGGGGGTGTTTCCTCTCCTTACACAAAGACTGCAGAGCAGAGGGCATTTGTTTATCAAAGTTCAATCTGACGAAAGAGGAAACTTGTTTTAAAGTTCCATTCTCTGTTTCTCTTTTTTTTCCTTAGGAATTATTATATTTTAAAAAATTGTATACAAAAAAATTCAGGCTTCTTTACTTCTTAACTTTAAAAGTTATTCATTTTAAGGTAGGATTTCTCCAGCCGTCTTTTCTTTTTATACAGGACGAGTGACGCTGCAGGACACAAAGGCAGACAGCTCATGACCTGTGCAGCCAGACACGGACGCAGACTTTAGTCTGGGCAGACATGGTTGGCTCAGAGGCAGAGCGGTGCAGGAGCTGTTGGTTCAGCTCTAATGAGAGAAAAACGCTAGACACAGCTGGTAATGGTTGCCCTCCTCCTGTTCCCTGAGACCCTAACTCGTGAGTTCCTCTTTTAAAATCACGGGTCAGGAGCTTGGGAGACAGGTGGAGGGCTTCAGCACCTCTCCATCTCCCAATCCATCTTCAAAAAGCCACATGAGACATTTGACAGTATTGTGAATACTGATGGGCTGCGTACTGAGACTCAAGTTAAACTTACCTTACCTTTTAAATTACCTTAAGGCACAACCGGTTTGTAAATTGAGAGAAAGATACACCTCTGGCAACTGAAGAAGGTAGATGTTTTTCCATCCCCAAAAACATTTTTCAGATTATAACATACATTTTTTTAGATAATACAGTAAAAATCTAATTACATGCAACCAACTGGACATGTTCTTTACATGTAGTTTCCATAAACCGATATGTATTTTGATGATCTTCTACAAGCACAGCTAATGCATTAAAAGGTGTATCAAAAGAAGAATTTGCTGTAAATGTAATATGTAGGGAATGCATTTGGTTTGCTTCCTGCAAGGCATATGGTTACTATTACAGTATATTGGCAGAGGTAGAGTTTCTAGAGAGTGTAGGGAGGGTAAATGCTGTTTTCAATCATTTTTTGAAGACGTTCTCTGGCAGATTAATTAAAAGCAGATTGGCTCCTTTATTATGGAATTATTGTGGAGGCAAGACGTGCGGTGGAAAAGGTCACTATATTCCATTATAGCCAAGTGTCCATGTGATGTTCATCGTCTTTTCCTGAACTGTATTTCTTTATTGTTCGGAGACCAATCAGAGGCTCGTCATACTCTAAGGATGATAGTTTTACTTCAAAATGTCATTGCTGAGATTATGAAAGATTAATAGCATTTTGCAGCAGCTCCAATGCCATTCAGTATATTCTTGCTTGCTTCATATTAAATCCATATCAAAAATTAATGTACTTATTTTAATAATATAATCATCTTAAGAATTAAGATACTCAGTATCTTTTTCAGTGTCTAGTTGTCCTGTTACATTAAAATAGTTTAAATTAAAAGTCATCTGTGTTTATGCTTTTCACATTACAAATTAATTTTTTATATATACAGAAAAAGAAGTTGACGTTTACATTTATTTTGAATCCCTGACTCTCTACAATTAGGTATAAAAAGAACATTTAAAAATGCTACCTCAGCAAAACTGATTGTCTTCTGTTCTGATGTTTACTGTCCAATTAGGCACTGTATGCCTTTTATATATTTATTAAACTTCACTCTAAGATGTGGCAGTTTTCCAGCTAATAGGTGGTTGCTCCACGGAGCCCCCAGCAACAGTAGTGAGATAGTCCTCCTCCATGAATACAAAACAGTCAGGCATGGCACAGTACGCCTAAAGCCACTAGACTGAACTTAATGCGCATGCCCAATAAAAAACCTAGCCACAGTGAGTCTGTCTGCAAGCATCAGGACTGTAGTATTAGGTACTTTTGTGTTTCTTGTCAGGATTGCAGTTAGGCGTATAAAGAAGATAACAATGGGACTTCGGTTCATGAACAGAATAAGGCTTTTGAAATAAGTTTAAGTAAAAGTTATTGATGGTGAAACTTTTATTTACAGCAGCCTTATAGTAGGAACCAAGAATTGTGGGTAATTTCTGTAGTGCATAGCTGGCACAATCTTTAAATCCTCCCAACTTAAGTGATGCACTCACATGAAGGGGATGTCAAGGTGCTTCTCGTTGACAGAATATCTTGACAGATATTGCAAGCAAGAAGCATAAGGGTAAAGCTATTGTCTCCATTTACTAATTGAGAGTGCAGTCAAACAGGGACGGAGCTGCTTCTTTCTCTGTCTACTGTCAGACACACACACATATTTCAGGCACACAGTTGGGGGGGTAATCAGAGTTAGCTGATGTCTGGTTTTTCAGACACTGCAGTCGGCAACCAGACAATCTCATTCATGACTTCGCGGCTGGTGACTTTTACTCTCAGCCTGAATATTATAAATGAACGTGTTGCATTTAGATTCAATTTTCATTTCCCATTTCCTTACAACCTACACAGATTTCTGTAAAATGTGCTGTTGAAAGCTGCAGAGAAATATTTAACGACCCTTTCACTTTTTTTATTTCAATCATAACATTTGAAACATACACCGTTAAACAACCATTAGAGTCTATGAGACGGATATAAACCATGCAAATGACATTCTGCGTCCAAATCTCCCATTGTCCCTCTTTACTCGGTTCCACCTCCTTGGCGCCCTCTGCTGCACTGCTTAGTAGGCGTTGCCATGACAACCCAGTCCCTGTGCACACATATTTCAGTCTGCAGGCGACAGTGAGGTGTACTCTGTGGCATTATTTGTATCGGCACCACAAGGTCACTTTCTCTCGCTAGGTTTGTCTGTAGGTTATTTTGCTGATGTTTGCTTCCAAAAATCTCACAGCATATCTCACATACACTAAACCCAAGCTTTAAGAAAACCTTATATGGAAATGTAGCTGTTATTTATGGACAAAATGTCGGTTTACCACAGACGAGTTAAGCGCCAAACTCTAAATCCTGTCATGAGATGGTAAATGTGCGGTTTCAGCTCAAACTGAAATACCGCAGAGTGAGCGCCATTTATATGTGATGTATATGTGCGATTGTTGCTGAAACTGTGCTGTGTGTTTCATTTGCAGGGAGCCTGCGGTGTTAAAGCGAAGCTCCTCCGACTTTGCACGTCCCCACATAGATGAGCTGAAAGGTCAGTGAGTTCCTCGCTGCCACAGCGACTGCCAAGTACAGCCAGACACACTCTATTAGATGCATAATAAAACTGTTGAATCTCGCTGTTTCTCTCTTGCACACCATTGCGTTACCCAAAATGCTAAATAAATGCCACCTTTCATTACTTTCCAAAATGTCTTTCTCCAGACTTTTGTCAAATAAAGTATACAAAGCAATCAACTTGCTCTTTTTCTCTTTTTTTGAAGTTGTGCAACTTTGAAACTTGTCCACTGCAACAGATATTTAAACGGCTTTTGTAGTAATGACATATGATGTCGCACATGTACAATATACACATAACGTGCTTGATCTGCTTAGGATCATAGATGCACAAAAACTGAGTTCTGCATGGCGTTCTTCCAACTAAAATCATTCATCTCTCCATCATAGTTCACTCCGGCAGTGAGCCGAGACAGACGATGAGAACTGAATCCTAATAGGGCGAATTGGAGGGGAGGGGGGGTTTCCGAGTACGGGGTGCCGTAGGAGCCCGATGCAGACAAAAGCCTCATGCTTTTCCCAAGTTACCTGCCATAGACACTACACAACCTGACCTTCTCTCCACAATGCCTTCTCTATTGTTCGCTTGTCGGAGGCACACAAAAAATACCCGCAAGAGTTTTTTCCCACCAGTCACACTCTTGAGCTTTATTAAGACGAAAATGAATGAGGCAGATTAAAATAAAGCTGGGTTCGTTTCTCCCTCGGTATATATTTGGCTTAGGAACAGGCACAGGTCTGCAGCGCATATTATCATGACTCTCGATTGTCAATTCATTAGTCGCTCCAGTTTTTTATTTGCTGGCTCTGGCTGCCTGCGTCAGATCTGCGTCAGGAACAAACCCGACAACTGTGAGACTTAAGCCTATACGGATGTAATGTCCTGAGACGGCCAAGTCAAACATTCTTTGAAGTCATGCATTTTACAGAGATATTAAGCACTCTGTGAACTGCAAAGCAGCAGCGTAAAAAAGGTCAGGAACATTGTGAGACTACAGCAAACTACACTGATAGCGTAATATATCCTCAAAAAAGATTGAAACATTAAACTTGAATTCTTACAGTGGGATGTAGATACTGCATATTGGAGGGAGTTATGTTTTGAAGCTAGTAGCCTAAGGGGTGGATAGATGACTATTTCTCTCCCTTCACCAGGCCCCTGTCTAATTATACATTCCAGTGAGAGATCTCCACTCAAATGACCTGTTCCCTACATGCACATATTCATATTTTCATCCAACTGTAAGCCAGCCCGGAAAGATCCGAACGAGAAAAAAACATTTACAATAAATATCTATAAAATACTTCTAGTAAATATCACTCGTCCAAATGTGTTTTGAACTACAAAACTGAATTTCAGCCAAATCTCATTGCGCAGAGAACATGAGCACTCGGGTGACTTGCCAAAACCGCAAAGCAAAGGATCCAAACCCTTTACCTAGACCATAAGAGCTGTTAGGTTTGTAGGAGGCAAAGCAAACACTGTTCCTACCTTTCGTCCAAAAGCGCTGACGTTGTAACTGATGGTGCCAGAGATGAAGACTTTACACAAAAGCTTGTTGTTTGTGTTTCTCTCTCGTTTCTGGAGTAAATATAACAAGAAAAGTAAGTGCTAATGCAAGGTTGAATTTGTCCATTGCTCAAGTGTTCACACATGTTCTGAAGTTCACGTCTTTATTTTTAGACTTGTATAAGAGCAGGCTTATATCTGCCAAATAAACCATGAGAAATTCTGCAGAGAAATGACAGCCATTTGTAATGACAGACGCTTTAGCACCTGCCTCTTTTGTCTTGGGTAGCACTTTACAATGAGGTTAAATACACTACCATTACTTACCCAGTAGCACTTAGCATGTATTCAATTTGGTTCATGTTAAGTTTACATAACTAATAAAAATATGCTTTATTACTGAGCAATTTTTACCTTTATGGTGGTTGTTAAGTGTTACTTTAAAATGTTAAAATACAAGTCATATGCGTTTTAACAAATGTAGTTTTTACTCACCGAGTCAACATTTTGTCATGTCATGGATGTGTGCAACTATATTCAACATCCCTTGCAGAATGTGCCCTAAGGATGATGCTGTAATAAACAATCAAAAAGTGCCAAAAATGTAAGTGAATACAGTTAAACTGGTCTGCGACAGCTATATCATGCTTAATTGCAGTTTAACGTGTTGCACTTATCACATATTTTTCTTCATTGAGTAGTTAAATAGTAACAATTAAACAGAATAAAGTTGGTGCAATTACCTATTTAAAGCTCATTAGTAATAAATCTAAAATTTAATTTGCCCCTCAAAAAAAAAATCACATAAACTGTTTAAGGAACCTGTAAAATTCTTTTATCCTAAAACAGATAAAAAAAATCCAGTGCAAGGATAAAGCCTGCCATCTAGTGACGTGAATCATGAATTACATGCGTTGTTTCGGTAAGTGACACTTCTCCCCCAAAATACATTTTCTAATGCCTAAAGTCTTTGAATTTTCTTAATTGTTTGACGTGCCTTTAATATGGATGGGCCCATTCACAATGTCTTATTTAACTGAAGGAACCGTTTTTGTCACTTGACACAAACTGTTTCTAATATAGCTGAATGTATGATTAACTTCAAGTATAACAAGGTATTTTTTTGGTTCAGTTATCCAACTTACTCGGTTTGTTTCACTGTCAGCTCACAGTCATAAATGTCATTTACCTTGATCACTTGATCAGATTTCTAAAGTTTTTCATGCTTTTAGAGTCATGTAATTCTCCACCACAGGTAAACTACGGTTGCCATGCAGCAGTGCATTTACCAAAATGCATCAAACACCTAATGCATCATGTGTGATCGCGAGCCTGAGAGAGAGAGAGAACGAGAGAGAGAGAGAGAGAGAGAGAGAGAGAGAGAGAACGAGAGAGAGAGAGAGAGAGAGAGAGAGAGAGAGAGAGAGAGAGAGAGAGAGAGAGAGAGAGAACGAGAGAGAGAGAGAGAGAGAGAGAGAGAGAGAGAGAGAGAGAGAGAGAGAGAGAGAGAGGGAGAACGAGAGAGAGAGAAAGAGGGAGAACGAGAGAGAGAGAGAGAGAGAGGGAGAACGAGAGAGAGAGAAAGAGGGAGAGAGAGAGAGAGAGAGAGAACGAGAGAGAGAGAGAGAGAGAGAGAGAGAGAGAGAGCGCACGTGCCGCCTTGTGTTGTGTTGCTCGCAAGAGGGCAGTGTTTGCTTATAATACGCAATATTGTCTTCACGTGCTAATCTGAAACATCTTTTGATTTCGATTTCATTTTTTGACGTGTGTGTGTGTGTGTGTGTGTGTGTGTGTGTGTGTGTGTGTGTTTTGTGGAGGATTTCCTAAAATAGAAGCTGGCACTAATGCTGTCCAGTGGAGCGGAGAATAATCAATTACAACATAAAAAAACCACTGGCAAGATAATCACAATAACTTTTCTTCATGCTAATTTGCATATCTGGATTCTGCAAATATTTACACAATTGACTATAATTTATTCACTAATTTCATGCATCACAGTCTCCCATTTTAATGAAGGCAAATGACACAGGGATCAACAAAACATCTTAATACCATGTGATCTAACAAAAGAGTATCATGCTGTATAGTATAATTAACTGTAATGAATCTTCTCTCCTTGACTTGTTGGGAAATATTGTGTGCGGTCTCCCTCGTGAGCCTGTTTACACAGAGGGCCCTTCATACAAACACACAGTGACACTGCTTTGCAAGGCTGAACTGTCTTATAATTCAGGGTAACACAACTATATGTGATGTTAGATGTGATATTCCTCCTTTCTCCCTTTGTCTTTTTCTACAGTAGGCCTACCTGTCTATCTCTGACACATCTGTGTGCAGCTGACAAAATGCAAGTGCCTTTTGCGCCCCAGCCTTTTCACAAAAGATGCAAACTGTGAAAAGTAATGGCGTTTTAAGCCTTTTCTATTCATTCTTATGGTAGTTATTCAGGCATAGAGGGCTATCCACTCTACAACCCTGCATTATAAATAACCCCATACTATTGTGACCGTTTCTCAGGTAAGTGCTGAGCACTTACTGTGCATGTATGCCACCTCTTCAGACTTACTGTAGAGCTTTTTCTCAGTTTGATGGTTCTTGTTTTTCTGGTAGTTCAAAGCCTCCCTTATCGTTTTTTTTTATATAAGAAAGGATTTTTTTGTCTTATCTCAAAGATCCACTGCACATTCGACAGTTCTTGTTTGAAATATAGTGGAAAATCCTTAAACTCTTGTTAGTCTTTTTGTTTAGTTTTCTTTTTTATTTCATTTTTGGTCTTTTAATACATACAAGTGAGTATACATTCTGACTGCAGATTGTGTCCAGCTTTTTGTTTATAGATCAGTGCTCTCACAACAAAAAGAGTGATATTTTAGGCTATTGGCAAATTTTGCATGTATTGTATTTGATGAACACTGTGATGTCATTAGATTCGCCCAAATAGAAAATTTGCCCAAATATTAGTGAATATTGTCGAAATTGGATCCAGAGTGTGACAATTGAAGAGGGAGCTGGGGGCCGGATGCCAGATCATTAATAACTCCTCCATAGGACATATCTCACCTACCTGACAGAAAGCAGGAGGACAATGTGGAGATATGTATCTACAGGGCTTTAGGTGAGAAAGCACCTCTCAGGAGCGTTAGGATTGCCAACACTGCCAGTCAAAATCACAAAAACCCATTACTGTTGTTCCTGGAGAACTGAGATTGAGGTCTTTACTCGTGACTAGAAGGTATCCTGAAGCTGATGTGTCAGAGCGATGTTTTACAGGTTTTATGCACAATATAGCTACATAACCATGTTACATCATTTCTAAGATTGTCCAATGCAGCCTGCTTCTATCTTGTCTCGTACATGTGAAGTGGTTGGAATGGCAGGCATCTCAACTATTTTGTTGACACGTGGTGGATTTAAAAGCACAGCTTGTTAAATAAGAACTTTAGAGATTAATGCAATCAGTCAAACTTGGCCTTGCAATTACATCATGCATCCGTCCTGGTAGTTGAGTATTAAAGCAATTTTAACCCTGAACTGCTCTATTACTCTGCCATAGAGAGTGTATTTACAATGGCAATGATCAGGAAAGAGATCGTATGTTAGTGCTATTAGCATACACGCAAGTGAAATGACATCTAGCAAAGATTTTTCATGCAGAGATGGTTCCCTTCGAGTGGTAATGTTATATTTAGTGATGCCTGACCAAACCACCTGAATCAAAAGCATTTTGAAGCACTTGATGCGTGATGACTCCTGCTCTGGCATGTGTATTAATCTCGCATGTACTCTAAATTTAGCATTGTGTAACATGTTTGTTGTTGGCTCTTATGACAAATTGCTAGTGATGTTTCATTATTTCCAAGTCGCTTTGGATAAAAAGCTTAAATGTAAATGTAAAGGTAAATGATGAAACCTTTGCCTCTATTAAACACTGCTTTTATAAATGACTCACACACACAATTGCAAGCATTGCCATATTTACTGTAGTATGAAAGCATCTAAAATGTGATTTCTAACCAAAACATTTTCAAACACACTGTATAATAATGTATACGGAATAATTAAAATATGTCTTTTAGAATATGAAGTAATAACTGAGTGCTTTTAAAATTAAAGTATTCACATATTTATGCATATCATGATGAATCTATGAAAGGCATGCTAGGAAAGCTTTTTATCCTGAAAACATGCATTATAGATTAGCGCACACTGGCCTTTTTAGTTCTTTGATTGAGTAAAAAAGCTCTGAATTGTCAAAGTATCAGGCCCTTCAGAAGATTAAAGAATGGATTTACAGACGTCCCTGAAATGCTGTTCTAAAAGGACGTTTGATTGCCAAACCATTCAACAATCAGTCTAAATGCTAAAACTCTTATGAAATGTCCTAGTTCAGAACTCAACTAAAGAGGATGTTACTATGAAACTAATATTAGGATAATCCTCTTCTGAAGGTCAGAGGTAAAGCATGAATCACAATTACATTCAGATCAGAATGCTCAGTACTAGACAAATAGATATTTATAGCTAATAAACTAAGCACAAAGCAATCAATACAATTGATCATAGTGTGCTCTTTAAGGTCCTATTGTTTTTCATACCACACAGTCATGTGTTTTGAATCAGTCCATGGAGAATGCTTTATTTACCTTGAATTTATAATAGGACAGTGAATTATTTCCCCAATGCAGAATCTCTGGAATGAATTTCATTTATACGACTTTAACAAGTTGAAGGCTACTTTTTTGTCAGAGTTTTTGGATTTCATCACAAATGTGCTCATGCCGGCGGGGTGTACGTATCTTGAGTTCACATTCTGAGACTAACTGCAAGAGTCAGGAAACAGGAGCGCAATTAGCACTTAAAATCTTTTATTAGGCCTATAAGGAATGCTAATTATAGAACTCCTGAAGTGGAAATTTCCGAATGAAAATAATTTGCCAGCTTTAAGTGGGTCAATTAATGGGAATAGAGATTGTAGAGCTGGTTTCATCAAGAAATTGCCTTTCAGAGTAGATCTTGAATTAGCATTGAAAAATTGCTACTGACTATGTTAAATACATACATGGGCTTTCAATACCTCTCTGACCTTTTCATTAAAAATTATTTTGGCATTATGAAATTTAAGGCAAATATTTTTGTTTTTAATGGGCGTATAGTGTGGCTTAATACACATTGCAATTTATATTATTTATTGCTTTTGCAAATATGTTTTGGTTTACTTCCATATTTTGAGTTTAACAACACTGGATAGCAATTTTGTCTTTTGTGAATATAAAATGGCATGATCTTCTAAGCTGCACTGCAATATTTACATGTTAAACATGTGCTTGGAATTTACCTTCTTGGCATTCTGTGTGTTTCACAAATCGCAGTCCCACACTTCATTCTTCCAATGTAGATCCAGCTCCACAATAATTTATCCATTATTACTTGGAGAAAGCAAATAACTATACCCTATAAACTGAAGTTGGAAAGTGTGGTGCTAAAATAAGATGATAGGACTTCCCATCTCTGGGGGACATATTCATGTGCTTTAATATTCATGAGTGCATATTTATGTTTGCATGTTTAAATAACACAGAGCCTCTAGGAGAAAGGCTGAACATGCCATGCATCTGCCACAAGCCAGGGTCTTTCCTCTTGTTTTATCATTTTGTTTACTTCAGAATATTTGTGAATAATTCATAATGTTGAAAAGCTGGGGGCAATGACAAAAGGTAGCCAGCAATCGCCTGTCTACAAGCATGTGAAGTTGATATATTGAGCTGAGCAGATATATTGAAATACTGATATGAAAGATTTTCCCATAGACTTATACGTTTTCAGCTGCAGATTCAACAACAATAAAATAAACAACACTTTTGTTGTGCTACACTGTACAGTGATTTATGCAATACCTTACATGAAAAATACTGTATATGCAAATCAAACATACATTTAAAAAATAAAACATGTAGAATTCAAATACACAGAAATACATTTTTACATTTTACATTTCACTTTTATTTTTTAAAATCTTATTTTCCATATAATGACAGTGCATAATAACCTTTACAAATCTACCAGAAAAGTAGCACATATCATTTCTGCACAAAATTATTATTCACTCCCAAATAAAAGAGAATTGAGTGAATCATCTGATGTGAGAGTGAATAATGGTTTCTATAGAAATAAAAACTATAGAAAGTCTTCAGAGGAATGTAATACAAAATGTTGAATTTATTTATTTATTTTGTAGCATAAAAGTCACTATAAACAGTAAAAATAAAAATTTTATAAGCATAAAATAAAACTTTATTAGTCATAATTCTTCAAAAATCTCCTTTTGTGCTCTATTCTCCTATACCAGTGTTAGTAAGAAAGAAACAGATTCTATCATGAATAGCAACACATAGTGGCTTAATGCATTTCGTTTAATAAAAATCATAAAAATTGTTCAAAGCATAAAAACTTCACACGAGCCATAAAAGAGCTTCATTCATAGCTGCACAAACTGTGATTGCACCGCAGCGTCATGCTGAGCGATTGTACCGCATGTATTCTGAGATGTGAGAGAGACTGTGTATGGTGTTCTGTGTCTATATATTCAGAATTGACAGTTTTTAACTCTGTATCAAATATTTATTCCAGGAATAAAAACTATTGTTTTGGCGAGTACCTTGTACTACATTTTCAGTGTTGCAATATCTCTGACCTTAACTGTGATGGTCTTTTGATAGCACACCTCTCGCTCTGACTACAGCAATATATAATTTACATTTAAATGTATTCTTTCAAACCCATCTTTTTCATTCCTGATTCAGCCGACCAAGCTCTCCTTTGACATAATACAAGGATGTATGCGGTTGGGAGGCAGGAGCAGACTACCTTAAGCCCTTAAATAAATGGCTGTTGTTGCTCACTGTGACACCGCAGGACCCGGGTGGCATCAAGCTGTCTGTTCTGTATTCCAAATGAGCTTCCATTTTGTACAGAGAAACAGCTCCTCCTGCAGCGAAGCTGTTCAGATGTTCATCTCAAAATTAGGCCTCAGCAATGATTTAGTCTAGACGCAATAATTCTTTAATAACCCTGGATACACCACCAGTGATTAGGTGGTAATCAACGTAATTCTAATATAACTAAACAATAATGATTTCTGGTGCTTACATCCCACATCAGTGAAAAATGGCGCACTCCGATGAGCACTAGAAAGGGAAAATGAGATCCTAAATGAACTGAAATGGCCAATTTTGCCTTTGGGAGCAGAATCGCACACTTTTCAAGATAGCTTTATTCTAAAGCGAAAGCTCATTATAGGAGCTTAAGGACCTCAGATGCTAAATTTCAGGCAAGTAATTATGCAGAGAGGTCTGAAATGGCTGTTGGGTTATTTATACACCTGTGCGGTAGTTATTCATATAAAAGAGGTCAAAGTTATGGTCACTATTCTATGGTGTGAGAGAAAGGAAGTAAAAGACTGCTATATAGCTAATGGTCTAATAAAGCCAGTGTGAAACACAATTTAGGAAGAGGAAAGTCATATAAGTGTTTTCTGATGAATGCTTCTCCCTCCAAATTCTTTATTCACGCTCTACTTAAATCACTGAAGTCAATTAGTTTTAATCACAATGAATGCAGTCCAATAAGGATTGAGGCCGACACCACTGAAACAACACCAACTGCTCAGGAATCTAGTGTTTTGCTCTACAAACTAATGGATGGGAAGTAAAAATGAGTAAAAATGTAATACCAAAAAAAGTTTTTAAAAGAAAAGGGACTTTTTTAACTCTGAAAAATACTAAATGATATGCAGAAGTGTCAAGATTTAAAATATCAATTATCATTAGACTGTGTCTATGTGATGTCCTTAATGTGTATGTGTATGTGTATGTGTATGTGTATGTGTGTGTGAGTATGATCAGAAGATAGATGAACATGTGAAATAGCTCACGCTGGTGGATCAATGCAAACATATTTGTTGACAAGAATAAATGAGAATAGAAAACCGCAACATTACAGCACATCACTTCTGCAATCTGAGCGGTCTCCTCACTGAATTATCTTGGTCATTTCCAGGTGTTTTTTCTATCAAAATAGATTATCAAAAATCTTATAAGATTAGCCATGCACTGCATGCTAAAATGTCCCCTGCCATGATGATGATGACAATAAAAACAGTGTTCAAGCAGGGATCGATGTTAAATATTATTAGGGTTATTTAATTGTGTGCTATATCATATACAGTTACTGCTTCACAGTACAACTGTAAATTCTTACTGTAAGTGACATGAATACATTTGTGTGTATTGATTGTTTGCACATTTGTTGAACAGACCATCATATTTGCTTTACTCATATTTAGTCAGCTAATAACCTGAGCCATTAGTGTCATGTGACTAATGACTCCATGTTAGACTTCTTTTCAGGTGAATAAACATAACTTTGGGCACTGGTGAAATGTCTACTGTAATATAACTACATTTCCACAAGTCGATATCTATATTTCCCCAAAGCATGTGACATAACAGACTCTTCTTTCATTTACCTATACAGCAAAAACAAGCTCCGGTAATCCATGTCTTTGCTCAGGGGGAGTAAAAACAGCGCATGGCCGGAATCTGAATGAGTTGCCTCGCCCGGCTGGCCCCACATGCACACCTCAGTCACTGATCCTGCTTAAAACTGCCAAAGAGGAATTATTAGAAGTCAGATTTGAAAGCTCTCTGTCGGATAGCGCTGGCAGGTCAAGAGGGAGAGAGATGCCAATAACCTTTCACTGACAAAGCGACTATGTCACTTAGGAAAACACAAGCACTCTTTAATTCAACCTCCTTGTGTTCGGCCGAGAGAAACAGCTAATCAATTAAACACCAGCGAATATCTGCCAGGAGACTTCAAGATTTGTTTGTCATTGAAAAAGCTTGGAAGCGGGAGGCTGTAAACTATGGTTTAAATGTACCACATCCATCACAATGGTCCTTGACCTGGTTCCTTTATGTGCAGGCTTTAGGTTGTAATCTATGTTTCTGTTGAAGAGAACAGCAGAAATGTGTTAAATCGGCCACACAGATGAAGCCTGTGCTGGAATTGGTCCCAGCGAGCGACAACGTATTGCCGACTTGGAAAATGATTCAATACGCGGCGTTAAGCGAAGAAATTTCGCCAGTTGTTTTCAAATACGCAAAGCGTGGGTGTGCGTTTCTAGGTTGCGCACGAAGCAAAATTCAGGGTTGCGTGCAGTAGCGGCTCTTGACCAAAAGTTTTGGAGGGGCAGTTTCTGGGTCGTAACCTATCCATGAATGCACAGGGAACTGGGTTATTTAACAAAACAAACAAACGAACTATTTTTTTATCGTTTTTGTTTATTTTTTTATTATTGTTGTTTGTCAGGGCCAAGCTGTTTAATCGCTAATTTATCATTAATTGACAATCTTTCAAACGAGTTCTGCAACAGAAACTCGACACTATTACACGCAGAATGATCTGTACTACTCGCCATCTTCACTTAACTGACACAGACTCATATACACTTTACTGACGCGGATTAATAATATTGACCGAACTACGTTCAAGTGACGTAAAAGCAAGTGGGGCGGGTCTCAAATCTGCCCATATGGTTCTTAATTAGAGCGCGCTGCAGTTCCTTTTTTCACCACAAATTTACATTGAGAAAATGTGTGGCGCTGTTGAGCTCGAGAGACCCTCTGCCCCGCTTATCAAACCTGAAGCAATGCGATGAAATTTTAACAAATCCACCTCACTTTATGACTTATAACAGTCTAAAATATTTTCAGTATAAGGATGAACATTTTTGAGTTAACAGTTAATTAGGACTGGTCCAGTTTATATAGAGTTCTATGTTTTCAAGTGGCTGAATATTTGCCCATACAGACGAGCCGCGTGAATGAACTTCATTATTCTTGAAATAAAAAACTATACTCTTTGAAACTCTGTTATTTTTCTGATGTAACAACACGCCACCTGAAATATTTACGCAATTAACCTCAATCATGCTAATGGATCAGCAGCTGACAGAAATGAGCGAGCGAGTGGGTCTAGTAGCAGAGACTCAAAGCACTTTTTGTAATGAAAAGCTTTGGCTGTCATTCAAAGCAGGAGATGGGAGAGGTCAACTTTACGGAGTGGAGGTATAGCCGGGGATTCAATCGCCGTCACAGGAGCTCCGCGACTCATTAGCCAAGAGACTGATCGGTTTGTGTGGAGAGAGAGGCGGAACATGCTCTGAATCTTAGCGGAGTCCTGGATAAGCGTGACTGTGGGACCGAAGCAAATGCCTCTTGTTCTGAAGAGAGTTATGGTGGCTCTGGTGTCAGCAGACCTGTTCTGAGAGTGACTGACTACTCCTTTGGGTACAAATACTCCGCTGAAGCTGACTAAGAAGTGGATGTACAATGTCAGTATGAAGCCAGACAGGTGTAGGTAAGAAATATTTAGATATCTGACACGTACTTCATGCAATCTATAATCTCAGAGTGATTTACTGTCATTTCTACCTTCTTGGTTACAAAAAAGAAATCTGAACAATAAAATAAGATTAGAAACTTCTTTATTAAAATAAAGACATACATTTGGCCTAAATATTTGCATTTAAGCGTTCGTCCAAAATAATTTGCTACTGTACATTTGATCCTTACATAACACCCACAGCATTTTAATTCAACTAAAGCACACCTTACAATGTTTTCGTCCTTCATTTTATTGCAGACTGAGTGGTTAAAATACTATCTTTTAAGTTATAGAAAAACCCTCATCTAGGGGGTTGCTGCCAGCTGGTTGTTATGTTTAAGAGTTTCTCAGGTGAAAGCAGTCTCCCACATGGCTCTCTCTTCAGTCCGAATCTGTCAGGAGTGCAAAAGAGCTGTCAACAGTTTTGAAACATGTTTTTACAGCTGTTTCTCATCATGTGGGAGTTGTCTGTTAATATTTAATGCAGGGAATTATAACATAATCCAAAGCCATGATAAACTTTATATATTAGATTAAGTACTGTACATGCAGTATATTATTTTCTCACATGATTTTTATATTGCAATATGTAACTGGCTTTTGACTCCATATGGTCATCTCTGTTTGAACAAAGATCAACAAGATGCACCAGTGCCAAGTTTCTCCTGCCTATACTGGGGTCATATATGTACATATAAAGGTAACTAGAATTTTCTGAATGATTTCAAAACCATCTGACCTAGTCAAAAAGCATTGAATGACCATTTTTAAAGATCTCACCAGGGAAAAGTCTGGCATAATTACACCCCACCTGAATTAGAGCACCACCCCAAAACCCCTCCAAGCTGGCAGAGGAAATAGAGAAACCCAAGGTCAAAAAAAAAAGTACAGCGCTGTGAAATCCAGCAGATGAAAAGAAAAGAGGCTCGGCATGCAGACTTTGAGTCACTCTGACAGAATAGAAAATTGCATGTAATATTCCTGCAATCTGAGCTTTCTGGCTGTGAATAACGTAGAAGTTTTTAAACCTTGTCTCTCGCAGCATCTATTAGGTGACTTTGGATCAAGTAATAGATATAAAACTTTAAAAAATGACAGAAATGTGATTCATCCAGCACATTGTTGACAGGGTTGACAGGACCAGCTGTGTTTATAAAGGCTAGATATTTCCTGAAAATGCCAATTAGGAAACACAATTGACAGGATATTCCCCAGTGATGGTATAATCATAAATCTGGATGTGCTTAGTTTTTGTCCCCATCATGATATATGATTGATTGCAACTGAATGCTGGTAAAGGATGCGTCACATCAACAGACTTCCGCTGTCAAGGTCTTTAAATGTTTCCTCCGTTACAGCAGAAGAACTGTATTGTGCTGAAGAACCAAACATGTGTTTGTAAAATGTGCTGAAGGACAGTGAAAGTGACAAAGGATCAGTGTGACCTTAGAATAACATATTTTTCAGTGTACTGCCCTCAACTGAGGTCCACTATATGTGCTCATCACAACACTCCTTTCTTGCCCACCAGCCCTTCTCAGACGGTTTTTCAAGTGGTCCTTTGACTGTTCCAAAGGGGTCAAAGGTTGGCTAGTTAGTACAGTACAGTACACCCATGCTGCGAAAAGCATTTTTCTGTATTGACTGTCTTTTAAAATAGCTGTGTGTTTTGATTTTTTGCAAACATGATATTATATTATTGTAAAAAGTTTGAAATATAATGCTGTTTTCACAGCCCAGTTTGTGGCTAATAATAAAACATCATATACACATTGTTAAAAACCTATTTCATCATTCATGTATTCCCCCAGTATTTATTTAACCCCCTGACCTCCTGACCAAATGTGGGGCAAGTTGTGTCACTACTTTTTCAGCATTCTTATTTTATAGACACTTTCATCTTTGTTCAGCCGTCACCCTAAAATACAGTATATAAGGCCTATTAGTTTTACCTCCATCTCATTTCTCCTTGCCTAAAGGACAACTTCAATAAAAAGTGGCCCATCTTACCCCACACCCACACTGCCCCTCCCTATAGAATAAGTATTCTGTAAGTAGAGATATTTTTTGCACATCCATCAGGCTTTGCACAGCCATTTCCTTTCTTTCCAAGTTGCGTCTGTGCTTGTGTCCACCCTCTGAAAAATGGTGCTGTCTGTGTGAACAAAATGGGATAATTTCATTGTCCCCACCAGGAGATTTAATGGCTTTCTCTGACAAAGCTAAATGATGCTTTTGCACACACACACCCTCTTTCTCTCCGTCTCTCACCATCTCAACTCGGCAACACTTCATACCCCCAAAAATTACATTGTGTTAGCATTGATGCGTGCATAAGTGTGTGTTTTATCATTCTGTTATGTTACGACATGCTGTATTTATGTTAACATATTATCCTTAATGTACAGATTTAATGCTTTTGTTGGTTAAGACAATGTTTAATGTCATATTTGTATAGGAAAATTGAATGAGTTATTTGCAGCTCATTATAACATACAGATTGATTTAGTTGTGTTTAATTTTGTTCCACAACACGTATTGAATTTCAATATGCCATATTTTTAATGTTGTCTCTTCCACCTATTAACTCTTCTTATATTAAATAAATTCCTTAGAAATATAATCTCATCCAGCAATATTGGTTTGATTTATATCTGCACGATCACCCACACTTTCGCATAAACAACCCACCACACGAACACTCCAGTAAGAAACGGTCCCTGTCGAATTTCATCTGTTATCTACCGTGAAACTGAAACATGTGGCACACACTCCCTTTTCTCCCACGAGACGGTTGTGATTGTACGCTTTTCAGTGCCTTTGGGCTGGTGTGCTTGATCTTTAGTGGTTCAGCGAGAAACCGTTATGACTGCACTTTGTTCTCTGGCCTCTACTTCTCCACATTTTCCCTTGGCTTCCTCCAAACTTGCAATAACAGTGAAGGGCAAAGCTCCACGAGGTTATCAATTCAAACCTATTCTATGTTTAACGTTACATTACCATTGCTCAGGTGTTCTCTGAATTTTAATGACGTTTCGGGCAATTATTATTCATTGGATTTCAGGACCATTTAAACACCTTTTTAAAATGTGCATAAAAAGCAGAGTTAAGGGAGAATGCAGCGGTGGTGTTATTTTACCGATTGCAGACGTGATTTTGCAAATGTCGCACAGTTTTGTGGTTAGAAGTGTTAGAACGTTTTAAATAATGTGAGATGATTGCAGCACTTTTCGTAAATAATGACACAAAATATTCCCTCGGAGAAATCAACTGCTTTGTTTGTCGCTGTCAGACTGGATGCAGGTGCTTTTTTAAAAGAGTATGTTTTGCTAAAGTATGACATTAAAGGATTGCACAACAAAACAATAATTACATCATAAATTACATTATAAAGTAACCACCTGTTGCTGTAAAGCGTACTGCTTTGTGTTTCGTTGTTGCTTCAAATAACAATGAAAAGTAAAATGTGAAAAGTGAACTTACTAAATGGCACAAACAAAATATTATTTGCCTTGGCCTGATAAGAGCGTTTGTATAATAACTAAGATGAGATTTTGTCTTGGTCAGTGTTGCCAGATCCACTTGAAATGAGCATTTTTGGGAGCTGTTTTTTACGAAGTAAGATACTTTAGAAAATGTATAAACCAGGAGATTGCAGGTCATTGGAAGATAGAAGTACAATATTCTTGATTTTGAAACACAGGTCTTGGCTTGTTATTGTTTTTCCTTTAAATATTTGGCAATCTTGGCCATCTGAGCTAGTGATTTATTGCGATTTGCTGTTACATTTGGAGGCTTTTGTTTAGCTGCTTAGTACACTGTGCTTCCCCAAAGAGTTTGTGGTTGAACATTATAACAGTATAAATCCCTTTAACATTACTAATGATGACAAGGGTTCTGTCTGATTTTGTGGTTCAACCCAATTTGCCCTTTTCCCAGCATGCACTGGTGCATGAGACATCAGCGTATTATAGCTCCCATTGTGTGTAGCTCTTTTTGTGAGGCGTTTCACAGGAATATGCTTTTTGTCCCTCCATGACCTTTATCACAGCAGAAATGTAAAAATATCACTTCATTGTGAAATCATTTCAAGGCTACGCCTGCACAACTGTGGGTTTCAGCTGGACTGTGATTGATGCTTTGTGCCCATTACCACTCCGAGAAGATTACGAGTTAGTCATGGTCCACCGTTACACCACCAAGGGCATGTACTGTAGTAAAAAATCTTTTTCCTAAGTCTTTTCCACTACACAGAGATGATTTTCCTTCTTGAAAATGTCCTCGTGCTCGTTCATAAAATCTGCTGTAAATGTTATTCAAAACAGATGTGCCAGATAAGGGTGAGAGCTTTGGATATTCCATTAGCATAATGATAGGAAAGCATACCAATTCAGTGTATGTGTGTGGGTATGAGCCTGTTCTGTTTTAGATGCGGAAAGCATGTTGGAAATGAAAGCCATTTCAATGCTAATGTGACACAAAGTCTGGTACTGGGGCTAAAATGCCATCTGTATGACTGAATTAATATTCATCTCAGTCACGGCCTCTTTGAAATACTGAAACTTCTTATATCAAGTGTCCATCTGTTCAACTACAGCTATTAGTTTAGTTAACGTGATGTCGTCTGACCTGGTCTGAATTTAAGAGGTCATGAGGGTAGATAATGCAGTCGAGCAAACACACACATATAACTGATATAATTTACAATCTATATAACTTTTATGCTCCTACTGGTTCAGTTCAATTTATGACTATAGAATGTAGTGCAGTTGAGATACTGTAAGTACTGCAAGTTCACAGTTCTTTGCATCTTAAACGTGTTTGAAATTCACACACACAAGTGAGGGCAGGAGTCATCTCTGCTATCATGAGAGAGGCATGTAGCTGTATTTAAAAGACAGACTGCCTGGAGCTTCAGATGACTCGAGGGAATGAAAAGCAAGGCTTTTTACTGTATTCTGCGCTCAAAGGAGACTCAAAACAATAATCAAGGAGAGAACAAAAATATGATTAAGGTCTGATGCAAGAGAGATGCAGGCACCCTGACTTCATGGCATTGAAACCTTAAAGTCATTACAAAGAAACAGGATTCATTTTCCAAAATGTACTGTTTAAAACTAAGTTTTGGATATTGTTCTTTTAGTTGTATTTTAAACTTCTTCTTTCTGGATGACAATGGACACATTTTATATTTATAATCAACATTTTTATCAAAAGGTTGAATTCTTCCACACATTAGAAATGGATGGTTACCAAAGTCTAATACTGTAGATTAGATTAAAATTGCAAGATGAAAAATTAAATTTCAAGTGATTTTTTTTTTTTGCCATTGGTTCAAAATTATCAAAATTTTGATTTGCACTGACAGTCACTCAAGTCATACAAAGATAAAAACAATTTTGTGAGGAAAGGACTATTTAAGTCGCTGATCTACTCACGTATGAGAATTTTTTTTGTCTAATATTCCTACTGTACTGTTGTTTACGGAAAAGGGAAAATCATACAGGCTTGGAAAGACATTAATAAATCACGGTAAAGCTTTAATTTACTGCTCAAAATGCTTAGCATACAAAGAATAAAATGATTCAAATGTTTTTATTTGTCTGCCAGGCATGTGTCTGATTTATCTTTCTATTGAGTTTGAGTTAACACCTAAAACATCCAAGTGACTTTATGAGCTCAAAAATCATTTATTAGAAAATAAGGGAAAACGCTCACTTGCATCATGAATTTTATTGAGTGTATTTTTACAACAGCAGTAAACTTTGGGGGCCGGCCCCTCTTAAGTGCTCCACATTAGTCGGTAAGTCTTACCAACATCAACAGTGTTATGAAAGAAAAATGTAAAAAGCTTATTATCCCTCTCGTTCTCATTCCTTTGCCTTTGCTATATAATGGCAGATAAAAAGCAATTTCCTGTTGTGGAAAGATCAGCAAACATAATTCATGAAGAAATATTTTTCCACAAAAGAGGCACTAGAACACAACATGTGTTTGCATAAACACACAAACTCACAACACGCAGGCAATCACACGCTACCCTACACGCATTCATGTGATGCATACGTGCACCGTATGTTGCGGCGAACTACAACATGAGCATGGAAATCAAAATCCTTTTCATTTAGACGTTAATCTGTCACAGTTCTGCAGGCAGGACACAATGACCTCAGCACCGAGCCTGCAGGAAATCACAGTGAGGGCGCAATAGAATTCATTTATAATTCATACTGAGCGCACATCATTCTGTTCTCCTCGGCAGAGGCTTATTTTGATGATTTAAAAGGAACAGCTGTATTAGACCAACCCAAATCAAAATCTGTTCATTTTTTAATTATATTATATAATATAACCGTTAACTAATAGATCTTTTGCGTCTGCTTGAATCTCTCTGCGAGACCGTGCCACCAGCACTACAGTGACATCGTGTGAATTTGCAGCCAATCTCAGTTTGGCAGTGCGTGACGGGGTATTATACCAGTGTTTAATCCAGACACATCTGGAGCAGGCTGGTGGCGTGCTAATCAGCTCTGCACGGATTAGCATCAGGCTAGCATCGTTCCACTGTAGGCGAGTCTCATCTAGTCCAGATGAATGCTTTTATTCCATGTGTTAAGGATGTTAGCGGGGACCGTCACTAGACGTTTGAAGTTTTCTTTTACAGGTCTTCAGTAAAAGCATGAGAAAATAAAACCTGTTTACATCATTGTGCTCGATACCGATCCTACATCATTGTCATCCATGATATTAGGTTAAAACCACATTGTGTTTATGATTTAGCTTCGGAAATGATCCAAAACACGTTTAGCTTTTGAAATCTGCTTCTACATAGTAGTCGCTTTTTATTACAGTGATGAGACGGTTATGGTGTTATTCTGGTAAAATTTCTGTAATTGTAGATAAATGTCTGTTAATTTACAGGCAATTACATCTTCCTCTTGACTTGAAGTGTGCATTAGTACAGTGTAAGCACTTACGTTTCCCTCTGAACGTGTAGAAAACATTCACAGCTTTCATTAAGCCTCAAACCAACATGTTTTTAAGTCTTTCATTGTTAGATCTAGTATTACAACGGGTTGATGTGCGACTCTACGCACCTTCCTAAACTGACCTACAGACAGATCATCTAAAAACAGCATCAAATGCCATTATTCTTCTCTAGCAATTTCACAGGAAATCAGTTTAAAGATGTCAAACATATCTATCGGTTGTCCTGGACATCATAGTTTAAGGCCCTGGGTTAATCATCTTGGAAGGTACTCTTGTGGTAATCCAGTATGGTTGCTGGCTCTGAGGGCCTGGTCAACAGCGCTGATGTAACCATCAATCAACCGTTTCATATCCGGGGTGAAGGGGTCAAATGTGGGTCGACGCGCACCTGAGCGTTTGAAGTGTCCGTCTTTGTTGCACTCGGCACAGAGGAGACGCTCTTCACTGATGCTGATGTTAAGAAATGAGATGATGGTTCGTAACGTGGGCACCAGTGACTCCTGCAGGTCCTCGTAATGCACCACTAGAAGTTTCTTTCCATAACGCAGCCAGTCCAAAACGTGAGAAGCCCACCAGGAGGCATAACTACCCACAAACTCGGGCCATTCTAGAAGAAGAGGAAAAGAAAGTTTGCATTATCTGTCAATAGATATGAATTTTAAAAACATATATTTTTATTGTTTATCATGTAAAAACCAATCTTTACAAACTTACAAACTGTTTTTCATAGAAAGCGTGTTTGGTTTATTTGTCTTTAATGCAAAAGACACTTGAAAAAAATGTATATACTTTTAAGTGTCAATTAAGGATCCAAACACATTTTGGACCCACTGTATATTTAACTATATTGAATATGGACTGAACATAAGACTACATGATAGTCTGATCTGCAGTTTTACAAAACGCAATGAAAATCTAGTTTCATGGCTGGTAATGGCCATTCAGTGACGATTGTAAAAAATGAACTTTGAATCTTGTATTTTTGTGCATTTTTAATTAAACCCAAAAAGGTAAACATTAAAAAAGAAACTACATGACTGCAACTATATGACAATTTGTTTGTTTGGAGGCATTTCTGATATTAAAACATAGTTTGTAACAGTGTTAATACAGAGTCTATGCAAGTAGCACTTTAAATAAGCTCATCATACCTTTGCTCTTCCAGTGCTGATCAGAAGCGTATCCGAGATGCCCGGCACACTTGCGGTTGAACTCGGCCATGAGCGAGCGGTAGGGGTTTCTTATCAACACGATTGACGAGTCATACATTTCTACATCCCGCTGGCCGCTCTCGTGAGTCTTCACGCAGATGGTTCGTCCGCTCTTCCAGTAATCTTTCTCACCTTTGAAGCCTGCACAGTTGGAAACAGGAAAGGATTAGAATACAAGAGTATGCGGTGTCGCCTCTAAATCCAAACGTATACGCATTCCACAAACCACGTTAAAAATAGTGTCGAGACAGATGTGGGCACACAGATCGCCCTATGGCAAACGTACAGGGTTCCCTGCTGGATTGAAAAGGCAACGTGACTTGAGGCAGGTCAAGTTCTTTAATGATTGAAAAATATGCTCTATAAAGTTTGGCATTTAAAAGAGAACAGAAGGTCAGCCGTGCTCACTAAATGCACACTGAGCAGTCTCAAATAGCTCCACTGTAAGAGCTCAAGGGAAATAAATTACATGCAAGTTTATAGATTTGAAAGGAAGAAAAATGAGTCGTTTTCCATGAATTCCTTAAAGCGTGTCGTTTCTGTGGTATAGCACAGCGAAATAAAAACAAAAATATTGTTCATTTTCAAACAGGCTTCCTGAACACTCTCAGCATCTGCAATTGGTCGATAAACACATGGCCCCGCCCGAAACTCACCACTGAGCCAATGCTGCTATACCAGTCTGGTCAGGATGGATTTTCAATGCAATTGTGGTGGCACATTTTTTTATAAATCCTACTTTTCATTATAAAGGTACTATTGATGTGCACAGCAGAAGGCCAGATAATAGTGGGGTGTGTGTCAGATCTGAAGAGCTCATTAAAAGAGATGCTTGTGACGATAAACACATCTCATCAAGTGTTCATGCTAACAAGATTTATAATTACAGACACAACGGCAATAACAGTACCTCTGTTGTAGAGAGTGCCATCAAAGTAGTAACTGCCAGTGTAGTAGCCTGTGGCGAGCTCGATCAGGTGCCTGACCCATGTGTTCCCAGCCCCGGGAAAACTGGATAAAGCCACCAGGGAGCTTGACTTCTCCGGCAGAAACTTCTTGTCTGTGCATCTAGAATCTTAACCAAATGGGATATTGTTTTTATTAGACACAAAACACAGTAAGGCAGTAAATAATTAAGCCACCAACAGCAAAACCAGAGCATACATGCTACACAACTTCTCAAGCACGTATCGGTCTCAAAAGTTAACAGACATGCGTTTGCTCTTCAGCTACTGCGCTGTATTGAAAAGGTCACCGTTGCCAAATACCATTTCACTCACATCTCTTGTACATTTGATTATGAAGAACAAGTTATAAGATTCACTACTATAGGAAACCCAGTTTAAAACTAGCATGATTACGTCTCCAAGCGAAAAGAATGAGCCTTCCGAGTATTGTGTAATGATTAAGACCAGTGAGACTGTATCCACAGAGTTGATGTATTACCTTGAACAGGTGTCTGATACACCTGGAGGAAGAGATGATGGGAACTCTCGGTAGACGTACTGCTGTTATCCGCGGCACAGAGCTCCTCTCTCACCGGCTCGTGGAGGGTGAAGCGAGGGGTGGTGTAGCCACAGTAACAGTCTGGCTTTCTCACCATAGCGAGAGGAAACTCCTGATGAGGGAAAATATTTGAATGAATGCGTGTATGTACAAGGGTGTATGCTAATAATCAAATGCATTAATTGCAGTTTAGTCATATATATATATATATATATATTGATAATTGCTGAGGAAATGAATCTGAAAATTATTTAAACATAACCTCAATCACGTTCTCTTAAGTTTTTTAACATCGTAAAAAAACATCTGTTCTATAGACCATTTCACAAGATGTAAACAACACTGGTCCAGAAGCACTTCCTGTTTCAGTTTTTTGTATTTCACATTTGTAAATTAAATTAAATCTTAAAGATGTTTGTTAAACAAGTCAGTTGTAAATGTTCTGTTGATTGTATTTTGTTCTGACATTTGTGTAGTGTTAAAAAACTGAGACAGGAAGTGCTTCTGGACCAGTGCTGTTTACATCTTGCGAAATGGTCTATATCTATTCTGAGTATACATTAACTAAAAGCATTTTTAAGCAACACAATTTGTTTCTCATCTAAGGATGAGAGTAAATCAATTGACCATGTTTCTGGATCATTTGGAACGCAGCTTGATCACCTCAAAGCACTGAAACGGCATGAAAGATTGTCTACAGTGTGAAATGATCAAAGTTCTGTTTTCAAAAACCTGTGTGTAACCTCGAAATCAAATACCAGGTGTGCGCCTAGAAAAGCAATAACTAAAGCAAACTGGGAAACCATGTCCAATCCCCATCAATCTAGTATTGATAAAGCAGAAAGTTGTTGGGTTTTTAGAATTAAGTCACACCTGCTCCATGCAGGTCTCAATGCACCAGTGGGAGGTGAGGTTGGGCTGGACCACATGAACCAGGGAAGCGGCTGCTGCGTCGTCAGGTCTTCTGAAGCATCCCCGATAGCGCACGTTTCTGTCTACAGACAGAGAGAAATGGAAAAAGTTGAAGGAACACCGTAGGTTTTGTGCCAGTGTTCGCTTCATTGCTTCAAGGTCTGGGATGCTGGAGTGAATCAGTAATTAGGTACAAGATGTAAAAACCTTACAGACCTTCAAAGACACTTCAAACAGTATTTGGAGCACATGGATAGTGAGCGAAGAGTCACATTTCACAGGAATGGGAAGCTTAGTTATCCAATATGAATAAAAAAATTCTTCACAGAATGCTGCATGTTCTGTTCATCAGAAACATTTCCTAACAACTTACAATGACCGATTTGATTTCCCAACATACATCTGCACAATTATATACCATAATAAATGTTTATTGGTATATAATAGTGTAAATGTCACAAGCGATTACCTGTCCAGCAAAACCTCAATATAACTGATGCAATATCCAACCATCAGTGAAACAAACCCAGGTGAATAAGGAAAAACAGATTCATCAACAAATATCGAAAGGACACTGTGATGTAAAGCAGATGCAGCTGCATTAGTTTGTGTGTGTGCGTCCATGACACACAATAAAGCCCTTCATCACCTCTGCAGAGTAAACCAGCACTCTGTGAAACCCTGGGGCTTTTGTTTGCATCTCCAAATAAATGAAGAGGCCATGCAGAACGCTGTTTGCTTTTGTTGGGATCACGTGAATCATTGAAAGGGGCCGTAAATGAGACACAGCTGCATAAAAACATTAAACAAATCGGTATTAAAACTGGCTGTAGTGCAGAGAATCATGGTTAGACTGCGAACATCTTACCAGACATCCCTAAACAAATGTATTTGACTTTGTAGAAACAAACATTTGCTCAGAAATGATATTTGGACATTTAAGCCAAACTGCAATTAAATAAACAGCAATACTGCACAAAAAGAAGTTCACAAAAGTGGCTCTGCATTGTTCTGTAAAATCAGATATGTTTTGTTATTTAGTACTAAATGTATATTTTAAAAATGTTGTTTAGGTATTCAAAAGTGCCTAGAACATTGCAAGCATTTTATTGCAGTTACAAGAATTAAAATCATATTATTAACCTATTTAATGATATAGGAAAATGTTCATCCAAATGGCTCTTAAATGCACACATTTGCAATTCTTACAGGTTTATGCTTACAAGCATAACAAATGGTTCTTCAGAGACATCTTTAGGGCTTTCCAATTACTACATTAAGATCTTAAAACCAACAGCCTGAACAATACACAAATCCCTTCTAACAAGACATTATTATCTAGTACAACGAATAGCATTTCCAATTTGGGCTACAAAGCATATGGTCAAGGTTTATTAGTTATGTTTGTGAGTTTTGAGCTGGGCAGACTCCAGTTGGCATGAATTGCAGAGGGACATCGAGTCAGAACTTTGACATCCAACAGCATGTAGAAGCGATTGATGAAGGAACCAGTTTCAAACATATGGCCACATCAAAGAGCCACTGCCAGACTGTAGATCACCTGCAGTAGTAGCAGGTGTGCGCATTCATGTCTGTGTTTGATTAGATTAGATTGACACATTTGGGATGATGTTTGACTGCAGAGCTGGACACTATAAATAATATCTTGATATTTGATTTGGCTTAAAAATTTTGATTTTCTTTTTTAATCAAAAGAAACACAATTTCAACCAACCAAATAAAAAAAGGATAATAAACTTCATTATATGCATTGACACAAATGTGTCTGCTTATATTTTAACTAAAACTTTTTTTTTAATTCATGCCATGATTGTAATTAACACTTTTAAATGATGATGCAAAATAATCATTGAATCAGAGTTTTGAAGTGACTAGTTCACTGAAATCAATTGAACTTGATCTCTTAATGCAATGTATATGCTCTTATGCCTGCAAGTCTAGAAAATGAATTAGATGTTCTGGGCCTTCTGGGAAACCTACTCGCTACATAAAAAATGATTAAGGTCATTGTAATATTGCTCTATTTGAAATCAACAGCAAATCATCTCATATATATTGTGAATATATGATATATCAAGCAGCATTACTGTGGACCTAACTCATTCTCGTATCTGGCACAGATAAGTCTAGCAGATATTACTTTTTAGGACTGACATATGTGTGTGTCAATGTGTGTTGAGTCTGTCTCTGTTATAAGACTAAAAATGTCTCATCTAGAATGTTATGAGTGGTTTTGTATGCTTTCCAACGTGCCTTCACTTTAGACATATGTCCTGGTATCTATTTGACATTCATGGTAATTGACATCTGACGAGCAGATAACTGACATCTGACACATGTGAGTGGGAAGGGAAGTTCTGCCCTGTGGCGAAGTAAACTTATTTCGAGCACTCACATCTCCTCTGGCCAGGAAGAACCTCCTCCACCTTGTAAACGGTCAGGCGAGACACGCCTCCACAGATGGAGCCCTTCTCGCCTTTGCAGTCCAAATTACACTCCTCTTCTTTCATCCGAGCACTTGTGATGCGGTTGCCACAGTAACACTCGGACCCATATTCAAGGCCAGCAAACTGGTACCCACTGTGTAAAACAAAACATTCAAAACCAAATTAAACTCACAAAAATAGTCACTGTGGATGAATAACAGGAACACTCATTGTGAAAACTGTCTGTTAATGTCACAACAAACAATGTTATATTAATATCACAACAGAGCAACTGTCAATGCAATGACATCTATTTTTGATCATATAATGGTTTATTTTCATAATATCGATTTAACAAAGTTAATCATAAAAAAGATTAAAAAAAGATTTTTTGGGCAAAAGTAGTTGTTTACACAAATAAATTTTTTTTATTAAAAGACGTTTTAAGAACAGGCATTATTTTTGTAATTCTCTTAGCTGATACCAATGACACAGAAATTACACACTTCACCTTTAAGCAAACCTTAAAAACAGCTTTTGGTCAGTTCAGGTCTGAAATGTCTAGAAAAGTCCAAGTGAATAAGCTTCTAAATTCAGCCCAGACCCTGAGATTCTGGGTTCACCGACATCTCTTTCCCCACCCTGACCTGTGACAGCCCAGGAGGTTAACAGCTAACATCTGTGTCTCCATCCCTATACCCTGTGGAGTTGGCCTAAGCCATTATGTAGTGACGACCTGCCACAGGGTGCCATTTCGGGCCACCTGGCCAGCTATCTCACAACAACAAAAGCTGTTCAGGAACCTCTTAAAGACAGGTGCATCTTAAGAGACTTCAAGAGACCAAAATTATTTTTGTAAAACCAAAAAACATTTTACTTTCTGTATGTTACACTGATAGGATTGTAAATAAAAAGGGGTGAGGTTTATAGATCTGATTTGCAGTGAGACTCATCAAACTACAACTTCATATTACAAAGTTGGCAAATGGATTTTAGTCCATCTCAAAGCTTTTGTCCTCTGGCCTTCTTTGGAGGGTGCAAAAAGGCACAGCACGATTCTATTCAGACGTGTTGGTGTTGGGCTCAACAGGTATTAGCCTGAGCTCCTCTGCAAATTGTTTCCCTGATCCTCTGCTTGAAACGTGGCATTGGCAGTGCCATGGCAACCCAGCCGGGGACGTTCTCGCTGTTAATCTGCGGTTGGAATTAATCGTTGAGTCTGAGCAGACGTGTACCTGCAGAAACAGAAGAGGAGATTTTCCCCCCGCTGCTTCTCTATAAACTGTAATGAGATAGAAGATCTCACATCCACGTCTGCCTGAGCAACAATTACCATCATGCTTGCAAGTGTATTTATCTAAAGCGACTTACAGTGTATTCAAGCTGTACATTTTGTCAGTATGTTCAAGAACATAATGCCATGATGCAAACATAAATATAATACAATTTAGCGCTGTTAATTACATCAAATCTTCTTGTCAGGAAGTCCTTATGTCAGCATGAACAAAGAAGATCATCAACAGCGTTCATGTTTGCTAATAAGACTATTTAGATTACCCCTGAACATTGCAAATGTCATCCAAGTAATTAAATAAGCTCTGAAACGTTGGGTGTAATTACATGAGGTTAACCTGTCTCACACGTGTTCTCTGGTGGTCAATTATCTAGTATATAGTCTAGGAAACTCAATAAGGCGTGTACTCCATCACCGAATTTACCAAAACTACATAGTAAAGTTCAGAGATGTGTTACATTAATTGGACCTGATCCAGTTTTCAGCATGAGATCCACCAGCTGGCACAAGGATGCGTCACGGTTTTTCTTCTCCCTTAACACAGTTTCATTATTTCGTGATTTAAGATGAGCATAGAGGAGCTGCCGGCAACAGATGTCCATCTGTTTTTCGGTGGCTGTACAATGTAAACAAGGGGTGCCACAATATAAAATTTTCACCACATGATTTTTGTGACCAAATAATTCATGATAAGAAGTGCAATTATTAATATTATTAAAGTGCAAAAATTACAGAAATAAACAAATAGTGATATTAGTCAAATTGATCTTTAATTTTGTTTTGCGTTTTCCTTTTTTGTGCCAATAAATTACAAAATGTTACATGGGTGCAAAATCACTACTTCTTATACTGAAGTATAAAGCCAAATAATGGCACTGAATTATTTACAATATTATCGTATGTGAAGTATTAACACAATATCAATAAATACGATTATTAATATTACGGTTATTGTTAATATCAGTATATTGTGACACCCCTAATGTGAATGCTGTGTATTTAAGATGCATTAATTATCGGGTACCTTTCTGTGCAGGTGTCCTGACACAAAGTGCTGGTCATTTTTCTGAAGTCATAGAACACCATCCCTTTAAGAGCTCGGTCCTTGGCATCATCCAGAAAGCATCCGATATACGTGCCTGAGTAGAGTAAAAGTCTCATCAGAAATTCAGAACGTGACCTTTATCTTTGCAAACAGATGGTAAGATTCCACAGCACAGCTTTCTATCAGGATAATTGAGAGAATAAAACTAATTTTATCATAAACAACCAATTTGTCATTCTGAAAAGCACTAAGCTCATTTAATAGCTCACCTTTGTGTCTTATTTTTCTCTTTGGAGTTACTTTCTCCACTCTGGACATTTCCTGCTCGGACATCAGGCTGTGAAACCAGCGCCGCCTCAAGTATCTGATCTCCTGGTTTCGTGAGATCAGCCACTGCGGTCCAGCGTTGTCTTCTGATAGACCACCTTGGTAACCCATTCCCTTCACGGCAAGCCGGTGGCCCATTATGCTGTAACCCGTCCGAAGGGCAGGCGCCTCCAGGGACCTGGGAGGAGAAGGCAAAGACGGCGATGGAAAAGAGCTGCTCGTCCCACGTTGTGACACCACCAAGCCGTGTCTCTGGAGTAAAAGGACACTTCCTGCCATAATATAGGCTACACCGAGGAACAAGAAGAGCAGCTGAGTTCGTCTGAGGAAACGCTGAAGCCTGAAGAAAGGTTTTGCCATGTTGCCTTCCTTGCAGGACGAAAGCAAAGCCTTGGCTTTATAGCGTCACGCTGTCATTGTTCCACAAAAATAAAAAAACAGCAAAGACCAAGTCCAGTAGCTTTATACCCTAAAAAGCTCTACCACAGATTCCTTATTCTCCTTATTCACATTCTGTTAAAAAACTCGAAATTCCTCCGGCAAAATGTCCTGCCGTTTACCTGTGAGAGGATTAAGCGAAAACTCAGCTGTGGCGCTACATCCCTTGATGACAGAAGTACTTGTGCAAGGATGTTCTCTGAGCTCTTATGGCTCAAAGACTTCAGGGAACCTGGTGGGAAAATAGAAAGCAGTTAGACTCAAGTTGGAGCACATCTTTTACTTTTTTATTCTCAGATATAGACCAGACTAGAGCGCCGCAGACAAGAAAGAAATATAGAGAGAGTGTGTGGCAGTTATTCTGGTAGTATATCTCCATTAAGTGAAGAAGAAGCCTCGCTGGCTGAAGAAGCACATCTAGTCTTTCATTACGAGTACACAACAACAAATGTGAAATATGTAACAGGGGATACAGAGCAGTCTCATTTTCTAGAGTATGCATTTTCCGCTTCTACTTTGGTCTACAGGATGCAACAGCCACATCCATCTGTGAGTGAACAGGTGTAGGGGTGGTGCTTTAATTAAATTAACTAAATTAGATGATGCAAAATAAAATATATTCATACATTCTCACTGCAATATCCTCACATGCAGTTCCACGTCACTAATGTATCTCTTTAGCTGAACGAATCTGGAGCACTTTTTCCTTTCCACTGATTTAGAGATTCTTGAAACTTTCAGCCCATTATTTCAGCTCCACTGAGAATCCTTTTGTGTGGCGAAAACTTGAAAAACAAGCCTTGTAAACAAGTCTAACTAAGCTCAGCGGTGGGCTGTCTCTTGGTTCCATTCATTCTTGCCAATCAAGCGAGCCCAGCTCGACAGAACCCGCTATGTGCCCCACATATTCTCCCAGTCTTTTGCATCGTAAAATATGTGCCCACAGAAGAAGACAACACAGAGAATGAGCCATGCATTGGTTAGGCATTAAAAGTATAATCACAAAACTATACATGAATATGAATGCACATTTGAAAAAAACCCTTTGCTCTCTGTATTATTTCTATTCTTTTTTCATTCATTCTTTTCATTATGAATTTACTGCTTCATAGTTTAAAGTTAAAAAATCTTATTTCAGAAAGAGTGATTTTATTAAAGATAACTGGACCCTTTGCGGTTCTTCTTACAAAGACAGCCGGGTCTTCTAAAAGAACCTTGTTTTTAGTCTGTGTACCCCCTAACCCCTTCTTTTTAGACCCGGAGCTGGCAAAAGGCCCAGATTTGCATAAAGACCTGAGATTCACGGGCGGATATTCCTGCCAACACTAGGCAAAATCATAACTACGAGTAGGCTGAGAATGTCAATCAGCCTGAGGGCTCATTATTCCTTCAGTTACGAACAGTGAGTGACTGCAGTCTGGTAGTCTCTCTCTCTCTCTCTCTCTCTCTCTCTCTCTCTCTCTCTCACTGCATGTACATGAAGAAGCATCTAATAAATCTAAGATTTTAAAGACATGCAGCATGCATAGTTGACAAGAGACCAAAATAACAAACTATGCCATACACTTTTTATCACACATCTTATTTTGATTGAATCTGTTAATGAGAATATGTTGCAAAAACTTATATCCATGCATATCCAATGTATACTATTGTGCTCATTTCATGTACTGTATGTATTTGTGTTTGCAGCCATATGAAAGACTGCAACATGGTCCCATAAACAACAATCCGGAAGAATATATACTTATATGACACACTAATAGGATAGACATACAGTATATAGATGGACAGATGAATGGATAAATGTTTGTTTAGTCCTATCCTTTTCCACTAATCCAAAGCCCATAGCCTCAAAAAAACAATAGCGTATACTTCACTCGTTACGCCTAGCCAAATAAGTAATAATTCTTTATTTAAGTATAGAATTTAACATTTACAGACAGCACAGACAAAATCCTTACCTTATCCTTTCATTATTTGCCGTAGATCCCTTAAACACGACAAAGAAAGAACTTGAGCAGATAGGTGCGTTCGACTTCCCTGCGGAGCTATGTCGTAGACCGTTTCTGAGAGGGACATCGAAGTACCGCGAGAGCGAATAGAGAACATACGGCTCTCGAATCACTCGCGCGATACTATGATGTCATACGCCGCTCGGTCTGCGCAGCTGTACACGAAGTTGAACAGGTTTTGCTTATTTGATTGCGTGTGTGGTTGCTCAACACATGGCGGCGCTGCGTTATCTTACACGTTGATTACACGTTTTATTTCAGTATGGCGTAACAGTTCATTTGGATGACCAAACTACTCTCCGAAATGACAGACAGAAGTTTAGAGAAAATGTCTTCTGAACAAGCGTTAAAGACTGGGGTCCTTTGAGGAATTTTGGAACGACTGGACCAGCAGGTGTGTTGCTGCCTCCCTCTCCTGCCAGTCTATCACAACAGGGTGCGTTTTGTAAATAAAGGTAAGGAGGCTGGTTTTCTTCAAAATCATACTAATGATGGTAAACAAATCTAAGTAGGCTTGAGATATTACAACGCGTATTTCTCTGTAGTCAGTGTAGAAAGAAAACTAAACATTAGTAAATAAAGTATTTAAAACGCTCTCAGGCGTCCACCTACAGAATTGCGAGTACAGGATTATGGGAAATGATAGACAGTGCTATTCAATGCTCATTATGATACGCTAAAAATTATATTATTTTTATATGTGGTATGTTTCTGATAGTTTATGCTTTTAGCATGCTTAGCACTTATTCTCTTTAAAATAAATGCGTGTGTGGTCTGTGAAATAAGCTCTAACAGGCATTATGTCTCGCCATGAATTTTTCCTATTTTTAGTTGTTTTGATAAACCTGAAAATATACTTGATACAAGGCTGAAATGCCGGGTATGTACGTTTTTACATTGGTTTACCATAGTGTTTGGCAATCTTGTGTACCTTTTTTTGGTTATTCACCGTTATTAATGGAACCAATAGGAGGTGGAGTAGTGTATTGCTTGCAGGAGGGTCTGCTTTAGTCTATTAAAGAATGCTATTGCAGTGAAATGTGTGCAGCACGTAATTCAACAGTCTTCTCTAGCTTTAATGTGTGCCTGCTGGTAAATAGTATTACATTTTACACAGAAACAAATTCATTTATAAATAATAACATCGAGCCACGGTCATTTCCATTTGCACGTGTCATTTTCACTTCTGGCTTGTCTGATAGCTTGGGGCGCATTTCAGAGGGCATTAGGTTCTAAAGCATATTTTGCTTTGTACTTTGTTTTATTTATTTGTTTATTTTGCTTGCTTGCTGTTCTCGTGGCACATATATACCGTAAAATTCGTTTTTATGGCTATCGGTGGACAGTAGCGAGCGGGTGCTGTGGGTCTAGAATGGTGCACTCATTTGTCTTCATCCGCTTTCCCAGCATGTTATTATATCATTTAAACCAGGGCAACCACACTTCCATCTCACAGGCTGATGGGACTGACCCTGGAGCTCAGATGCTGGATAGCTCTCTTTTCTCCCTTCTAAGCATCTTGCAACCCTCTCTGACCATCTGGTTGTTATGTGCTTAACAGGTCCTCTGTTCCTCTTTAGTGCTTCCAATGGCAGTGTTCTTGTTGTTTTGTGAACGGTAAAAAATCAGTCTTATCAAAGAAGGTATTCAAGGTTTTACATTTTTACAGTCATAATCTTGATTCTGAAGATTGTCACAGTAGGAAAGAAGACATATGACAGATTGCCTGCTGTTCCCCTGGCCTGCAGTGAACCCAATCTGTTCTCCTTTAATATTTTTTCAAGGCCAAGTCCAAGGAAAAAAACTATTTATGTGATGCTATCTGTCACAGTCTGACTGAAATGAATTTTAGCCACATTTTTATCAATTAGAATATAAGCAGTTTGATTATGTTTGTCAACATGTTTAACTGAAATTTAAATGAGTTAACATATGAATATGTGGCAGTTTTACATAATTTTATAGAGGAAAAGAACAAAGACAGGTTATTCGCTACTTTGTCAAATCAAATTATTAACCCAAGTCTGCCAATATTCTTACAAAAATCATGTCTACCTGATTTGAAACGCTTCAATTATTTAGGAATCATGCTTAATGCTTAATCCAAATCCTCTGAAAAAGGAATCTCTAGCTGTGAGCTGAGCCGCAGGTGATTGCCAATCACTTTATTTACAGCCTTCTCAACCTATTGATCGCCCACGGCAGAGATTGATTTCACTGCAGCGTCGAAAACCTCCATATGAATTGAAATGTTTATTTGCTCTTAATCGGGTGATTTTGCCAGTAATCCGATTAAGCTTTTGGTTGAAATGCAAAGATATTTAGTTTTAAAGGTAAAAGGCATGGCTATCAACATATTATGGAGTAACACTACTCATTTTGCTGGGTCATGTCCAGTAAGAGGAAAGAAGATAAATAAGATGATGCATTAAAATTTGTTAGGAATAGCCTGTCTTTGATTATTTATGCTTTGTGTTGCTTAAGGCACATTTACATCTGTAGATTTACAGTCTAGCTGTAAACAAGGCACTATAACTAAAATTCGCTCAATAAATGTTGGCTGAGAAGAGGGCGAATGCTGGCCCCCAGACACTGTTTATTGACCACTAAACTATAACGGATGTGTGCATGAAACAGTGTAGCTGGGGTACTGACACCAGAGCGCTTTAACACCCACAGACCACAGACAAGTAGGCTAAGTGTGATCGTCTGTGGCCCTTTCTGAGGGATTTGAGCAAGTCCTGCAAACCGCAACACACTAATGCATAACGCCGAATACACGTACAGTAGCCCTCACTGGAACAAACTGTAAAGACTATAGTACAGTTTTCTTGCATTTTGCCTGTGAGCGCATCTGCATTAGGATGTTAGAGAATGGCATTGCGCTCTGAGAATTACAGCCGTGAGTAAAATGTCCTGATCTTTTTGCAGAAAGTAAATGTAGTGGTTTCTCATTGTGAATCAGTGCAGACTGTTTGGATTTGCACATGTAACAAAATATACTAAACCTCCTTATTTTGTAAGTTCTTTATTCAACAGTAAAATTGATTATATAACTCATTTAAATTTTTTATAGTCAAGGTCTTCAGGATATAACTGAATGTACATAAAAGTCTTAAAATGACAAATTGTGTTACTGCATTTTCAGGATTGAGTTCCAAACCCCCAGTACTTGTATGATTTTACAAGACTATTGATGAATTATTTTCTAAAACAGACAGAAATAAAAAACAATGATTTTGGGCAAAAAGTAGTCTATTCAGAAAGCTACAGCCAGTTTTGTGATATCATGGGAAACGGATATAAGACGTGTGCCAGAAAAAACAGAGAGAATTTTCAGAAGCACAATTAGCCACCCTCTATGCATTCATTATTGAGAATAGGCTTTAGAGGGACTGTTGAACGCTGTAGTCCCTTGTGATTGGTCAAACCATGGACATTTAAGGAAAAAAGCCTGTGTTAATTAAACACATTTGTAAACACATTTACATTAGGACCTGATTCCAGGCTGATAAAAATCACTTTAACTGACTGATTTTTTAGTTAGCTGAGCCTCAACTAAAAATATGCCTTGTTGTAATTACTGTTCCGAAACTTGACCTTGTTGCCAGAGATTTAATCACATACTGAAAACCTTTGAGTTGTTTAGTAGAAGGTAAAGGTCTCCCGATATTTTGAAAACATATACAGATTAATTCAGCCTAGAGTCATGAACATTGTTTTAAAATATATGCATTATTTAATGCAAGCTTTAGTACCTTTTTAAGAGCAGGTAGTTTTATGACACAAAGACCCCTCACGTAGTGTAATCAAGAATGATTATGCATTCATTCAACTCTATACCTTAGATGCCTCTGAGGTGGATTGCCACATCGGCTGCAAATGTATGCTGCTGAAAGGTCAACCATGACAAAATGATCTTGATTAACCATGTGAGGGATGAACACTGAAGTCTCGCTCATTAACAGTCAGTCTAGATATATTCTACTTCTGTGACCATGAACATCCAAAGATATAATGATAAAGGATGAGATGGGAAGCCCTAATGAAATCTATGCCATTTGTACACGCTCAAAAAACATGTGAGTGAAATTGGTAAAATAAGCTCAGCTGATTCACTTTTTTCACATTTTTTGGCTAAACGATACCATTAAGAACATAACATCTCATAACATAACTCTAGGTGGGACCATTTATTACAGTACAACAGTTATGACCTACCACAGCACAAGAGAAGGCTTAAGCAACATGATGGTCATGAAAATGGTTATTCTCAATTTTTTTTGCTTGAATTAAATTCTGTAACTTTATCCAGTATATTTATTTATAAAAAAATATTAAAAACAGCAGATTGTTGTTGCTTTGTGAAAGTTTATTTAAAGATCTTTAAATTTCGATTGCGATTTTCTTCTTAAGGTAAATGTTTTTACTTTTTATAACGTTGTTGTGTTATATGAATTGTTTTCCTGTTCATGTTTGTACCTAGAGATTCGCAATAATAAAGTAACATTATGAAGTTGAAAGGATGAATGGAATTGCGTGCGTGTGAAAAATCCCCCCAAAACGATCATTTACGTGCACATGATTAAGACTTACTTGCGTTAATTTTGACAACTCTCTACGAAACGCATCAGATAAATCAGTATATAAAAGCGACGTTTTATGTAATGCATAACTTTCCAATACATTTGGAGCTATTAAACATTTTCATTCTTCTAGTAAACGGTAAGACAAAATGTCTTTTGAAAGAAAATATTCTTACCTCTTTAACACCTCGGCAAGAATAAAGAATATTACAGCATTTGAAGCAGCGATGCGCTCGTATGGCGAAGCATCATTGTGTTTTAAGACATTCTTCAGGAACATGAGCGGTCGCAACAAGCATCTCTTTCATCCGAGGCGAGCCGCATCTCGCTCTCTCACTCTCTCACTCGCTATTTTGCTCCACTTGATGTGTGTCACTAATCCTCTTGCGTTTTCTTATTTTGCATAGCCGTGAAACCACTATAACAGCGATAATCCTTATCTAAATCCTTGCCATGTCGCCTTCGCTTAGCGGTCCCACGTTTCTCTGTGAACGAACGCGAGAGCCCAGCTGTTTTTAAGTCGGACAGCGCCGCTTCTCTGCGCATGCGCCGAAGTCAAAAAGACCAGACCGCACGAGAGGGCATCAGTATTACTTTCAAGGAAAGAGTTATTTACTTGCATGATTATTCTTTAATTAATTCTTAAAGCTTAAAAGGGAAAGTACACCACAGATATGTAAATGAAATATTGTTTACAGTATAGAATACTGAGCAGAATAAACAGAGCAGAACACTGTTTAGAGATTAAGGGTTTAAACTGAGCCTAAATCTGACAATATAAGATTAGATCTTCTAGCCCTAGGGTTATTCCAAGACTGATTTATTTGTATGGTAATGTAAGTATATGTATGAATGTGTGTGGGAGTGTTATGATGGCAAAAAATCTATAGTACAGAAAACCTGTTTACCGTTTTGGTCACGTCCATGGTTCACAGATATCTAAAAGAGCATTTCTTTCCTACACAGTCGCTGAGGCTTGAAATGTGATGCACTTTGTGAAATGGATATACTATAAAATGAGAAAGAAATCACCCTTGACAGATTCTCTTTTCCCCTTTAACTTTTTTTTATTTTCAGGCCACAGTCGAGTTCATAACAGATACCGTTAACAAGAGCTCAGTAAGCTCGCCTGTCAGATTCTCGCTCCGTTTTTTGAGAGTGTAAGTTGCTGTACGCTGCTGAAATAGTACCAACATATTTATCAGCTCTAAAACACCCTGCTGCATGTGTAGTCTTTGTAACTCACACCAGTGTATGCACACGCATAAACCCACACAGACGCAAAATAAATAATTTATGAATTAATAAAGAAACAGTGGCTGCGAGAACAGGAATAGACATGAATCTGATGTTGTGAATTAATGATCATGGAAAATAGTGATGTGTGTGTGTGTGTGTATATGAGCAATAACTCGAACTTACACTGTAAGAGCTGTACAGAGTAGCTCAACTAGTAGATCTCTTAGGCACATACTGTACAACGCCATGAGTTTCATTCCTAAGGAACTGACAGTATGTAAAACGTGTACAGCATGCCTCGAGGGCACTGAAAGGTGCCGCGGATAAAAGTGTCTGCTAAATGCATAAATGTAAATGTATGTGCATAAAACCCAGCAGCACATAGACAGCGTAAGCAAGACAGGAAAGCAACTGTTGTTGTAACTTAATGACCATATTTACATGCAAGGCACAAAATGAATCAGGGCCCATTTACTCTAGGTCTGGAGACAGCAGCACTGGGACTGCCATTTATGCTGAAAACTCCCTCTGCAACATTTTAGATAGAAAAAGAGATCAGATGACTGGCTAGGTGACTAGTTTACACTGGCAGCCTCTTTCAGGGCTCCCAGCACTGATGCGAAACAATTTAGGGGTCTGATTAAAGTCCACTAAAAGAGAGAGAGAGGACGAGAATAAAAGCGTGGCATAGCTTCCTATGCTTGCACGACCATCGTGTTCTGGCAGCACTTGACTTGGGTGTAGGAAGATGAATTGTATGCAAATCGATTGTGACACTGATGAATGCAGTCTAATGCATGAAAGGTGAAAAAAACGTTGCCAAATCATTGTGGTTAGAGAGCTACATATAGACTTTCTCAAACGTCACCATGTTTGAAGTGTGTTGTGGCTGTTTGATGGCTAAATAGGTTTGTAAAGTAAACATTACATTGGAACATGTTATTCATAGACGCATGCACATTACACATGAGCATAGATATGACAAATGTACAACAACAAGACTGCAATTATCTTATTATGCTTGCAAGGGTAATTAAATAGAGCCCATATACTCATTTCTCAAAGTGGGTAGTGCGTAAGATATAGAATAGGATATAGAAGTCAGTTTTACACCAGACAGTGGGTTTATTAGCATTTAGAGGTTTACTTACGTTACATTTACAATTTCATTAAGTTAAAATAAGCATTGCCGTAAATCTCTTCAATGCAAATTTTTTGTTTAGCACACCATCATTGTTTCTTGTAAGGGAGTAATTGTTCACCTGCTTTGTAAGACATCACGCTCGGGATACATTTTTTGTTTGGTGCGATCATAATTAAATAGACCATCATTAGAGGATAAGCTCTCTATGGGTGGTGGAGTTTATTAATTAGAATGCTAACCCCCAGAAGAGAGCACTCAAAACATTGAAAGATAACATGAATTTTGATATTTTCATTAAAAGAAGCAATTTGGACATATAATGGCAACACACACAGGAGAGCAAGATACTGACATTGAGTTAAGTGAACTTAATATGATGTTGTGTTAAACACTTTTGTAAAAATACTAAGTACTGTTTCAATGACAACAAACTTTTTCCATTTGTTGTGCTTGCATTTAACTTCACATCTCAACACAGGGGTCATTGTCCATAAGCCAAACATCAACACGGCCTTCTAACTATCAAAGTCTTCACAAATCCATTTAGTTCTGCCACTGTTGAACTGAAAGCAGAGTGAAACATGATTACTGGCACAAACAGAGTACAGTCTTCAGAGTACAGAGTTTCATTTTCATAATGTTCTTGTTAAACAGACGCATCAGCCACCAAGGATTTTGTTAGCAAATTTCCCCATGGCCTGTGCACCTCATGCCACTATTTGTGGATGTTTAATTGCAGCTAATATAAATCTTTAGTTTATTTAATTCCTCTCCATCGGTTTGCAGGTTTACAACACGACATCTAGACAACTAAGAAAGTGAAGCAGTTGCTAAACTGATTGTGAATAATTTGCTTACAATTTATTGCAGTTTGTTAATTCAATACTTTGTGTAAAAAAGATGAACACACCTAAATTAACCCTGCTTTTACTCTGCGTGTAAACACCTTAATTCAGTATGCATTGTTAAAACCAGAAAGAAAACATTTGAAAGAAATGTATTAGAATTAAATTAGTTTAAATAATGTTCATGGTTTAGCATGATTTTATTGTTTTGTTTTTGCTGTACAAGTAAATGCCCTAACATCTTTTTAGACTTTCTGTTTTGATGCTTGTGCTACATTGTGCTAACATCCCAAGACAAAATTCAAGTAGAGACCGAAAGATCATTCACTTTATTTCTCTAGGACTGAGTATTGTACTGTGGCCAGTGCAGTGATGTGTTTGTTCTGAGCTGAGTGAAATACACTTTTGATGGACTTGTGTGATGTATGACTGAAAGGGAGCGGTGCTGCTCAATTCCGCCTGGGTTTGCTGTGTATCCGCATGGCCAGTCATTGGTACCGAGGTTCCATTTGTCAATGGACCCCTATCTCCCTTCAACACCTTCCAATCACAATAGACCTGGGAGGCAGAGAAAGAGCACGGTCCAGACAACAAACCCAAACCTTTTCAGAAATACCTCAGTCCCATAAGGCACAATTTCAGCAAAGCCGTTTCAATGAATCGCTGGGCTTTATTCCACAAGAAACACACACACAAGGGAGAGGAGACCAAGCTGCCATGGATGTGATATATGTATTATCGAAATCTCTTACATTGTTTGAGTGCAATTAATCTGGGATTAGGTGGAACAAAGCTCAGAGTCAAATCCTCTTCTCTCTTTAAGAGTCAAGACCCCATCATAACTGAAATTTCCAGCCTGTGGTTTTGAGAGGAAGAATGTTGTGTTTTAATAGCTTTCGGTTGGTAGATTACGCACACCGGTGCTGACAGGAATGTGACAGGAGTGAGGAGTGGTGCGAGTCTGTGCTATACTGTTGCAGTGGCATAGCAACCATTATAACTATTTTGGAAGTCATAATTCTGTTTTAAGATGTCAACAGACTAAACAAATGCAATGGACAGTAGTATTTAATGGCCAGGTACAATTATTGGGTAAACGTTTTGCGATTTATTTTAATATTTATGAGCCATAATGTTTATAGTGTTTCATATTGTCTTTTTATTAAATGTAACAAATCCAGCAAGTTAAGTAAACAAATAAAAGATACCTGCCTTTATTTCAAGTCAAAAGTATTTCTTTAATATTACTAAATCAGTTTTTAAGTGGTCAGATCAAGTAGCAATATCTCCTTAAGGTAAACACCAGAGTTTCACTTTTACCGTATGTGACAGTTATACATTATTTATGCCATGTGTGGTTTTGCTGTGTAATGAAGTGTAGTTCACACTCCTGGAATATTTTATGTACGCCATATTCAATTCAGATTGTGACTTCTGACTGGGGTGGATGCTGTTTTTACGCATATCATGAAATATCATCATAACTTTATATTTTTCATCCTAATGCCCTTCTAGTTTAATTTGTGCTGCAATAAAGAAAACATCACAATCAATTCAAAAATAGTTTACTTATGTCAAACTATCAAAATTACCAATGCATTAGTTATTAGTTAAAAATGCTGTATACCAATCCAGCTCAATTCACACTGCAGTAATGTTTAACACGCCTTATTCAAGTGTGTCTTTTGAAATGAGACGCTGAGTGTAAATTGTTGTAATGATGTGCTCGCCACGCTCCCTCCCTCAGGTGAGTCTCCGCTCTCGCTCCTCGCATCCGTTCTGACGGCTCTGTTTTTCTTCCTCTCCTCTCATCTTTTCTCCCTCCCCCTTTCCTCCTCTTCCTCTCATATCCTCCTTTGTGCTCTTCAGTATCTGCGAAGTGTGGGCTAACAGTGGAACAGGGCTTTTGATGTACAAAGAGCTATGTTTTCTGCAATAATAAAGACAAGAAGAGAAACACACCCACTCCTACATACAAACATCAAACACACATTGGTAGATATAGGATAAGAGAAAGGTGGGCTGGAAACTGACAACAGGGGTTTGGATGCGGTAGGGCTTGAAGAACTTTAAAACATTGTTGTATTAAATCTGATCTCAGCATCTTTTTATTGCATTATTACTATGATTAAGCTGATGACTAGTAGAGTTGAGTTTTAAGGGTGTGTGTTTCCGAGTAGTCAGATGGTAATGGTATTACAATTCAAGCCATAGTGTGCGTTGTCATGCTGTTCAGAATTGGGTTTAATGGCGAAATTGCACATATAGATTTCTTAAGTGTTGAGTGTTAAAGAAATAGTTAACCTAAAAGTGAAAAATCTCATAATTTACTTACCCTGATACCATCCCAGATGTGTATGACAACGAATACTATTATATTAAAATGTCATCACATTATCTTTTTACATGGCAAAAGTGGTGAAGCTCCTAAAGCACATATATCCATCAGTAAATGTATTAGAAAATGTGTTCTAAAGTAAAACGATATGTTTTAAAAAATATTTTTGAGCTTATTTAGGAAAATTGACATGTAAACAAAGTATATTGACATCTTATGATAACTTGACATATGCATGTTTTGTAATGTAAATTATGAAAGCATTGTCATTTTTGGGTGAACTGTTTCTTTGAAAAAATTGCATTTGTGTGCAGTGTCCATTTAATTCACAATACATTTGACATGTCAGTGTATCTTTTCATAGGCTAACAACCCAGTTATATACATATAGACCCATTCTAGCTATCATACTGGCTCTGCCAAACAGATTTATGCCTGATTAGGACCTTGTTGCCAGTGGAGATTTGCTGTGTGTGTTGTGACACAGAAATACCGCATCTAGTAATTTCTCACAGGCTGCAGAGGGAAGCAGGTCGACCATGTTCATCAGCTGTCTGTGGACCCGAGAGCTGAAAATAGCTTATGCGACAGGCTCATGACACCAGGCCTGTACGACGAGAGTAATTGACAACTTGCGATTACTGTCAAAGCACTGGCTAATAAATGCTAAGAAACCCTTTCTCCTGGGAATCCACGTTTCTCGTCTTCCCATCATTGAAACTGACCAAAAATATTTTGCAAAAGCAATTACTTTTTAATCAGTTTTCTTTTGTGCACAGACTTTGTATGAAAAATTAAGTTGCAATAGCCTGTAATCCAAAAGCCTACATAGTTATTATTGATTTTGCGCCCTGTATTGTGTCAAGTCATCTGGCTCTGTTGAGACACGCTATGACAGGTGCCTGGATCTGGACCTCACCAGTGTCGGCCCAGAGGCAATCATAACAAGGAGTTGCTCAAACCCTTACACAAACAATCTCACCAGCATGACTGATGTCCACATCCACTGTTGGAAAACAATTCCAATATTTCTGGTGTGCTGGATAAACGGGATTAAACCAAGGGCTTGGCGAGAAGAGATAAAGCAGCCAGACATTTGGGAAAATGACAGCCATTATGACCTTTTCTCCATATCTACTACCTTGTATTATTTATCTGGACTTGTATTAATAATACATAAGAAATTGTAGTGAATTTGACCTCTTATCAGCTAACGCAGGGTTAACCTTGAGCACTTGTCATCTTGAGAGTATATGAAGTTTGTGAACAAACATTTGGAAATGGGAATGGAGTAACACACAAAACAACAACAACAACACATAGATGTAATATCTCTGTGCATTTATATTTTAAGAAAATGTTTTTCTCTGTTGTAAGTATAGTTCTTGCAATACAGATGACAATCTGTTCCCAGTGGATAAAATCATGTCCCAACATTTTTCCCTTATTGAATACCGTTTTAATACTGTTTTACTAAAAAGATTTAATTAAAGTAAATTAAGAAAGGGACATTGCGCATTGATTATGTTTTTATATTTAGAATAATAATAATTATAATGCTAAATGTTGTATGCTGATTGGTTGACAGGTAAAAAGGTTAAACAAGGTTAAAAGGTTTCTGTAGTAATGTTGTAACAGAAAAGACATGCCCTTTGTTAATTTATAGAAAAATAATAAAGTATAGTATTTTATTTTCAATTAAATGATCTTAATCTTGCCGTTATTTTAGAGTGTAGGTGTATTTGAAGTTAAGTTACATTTGGATGGTAGGCTATATATTTAATAGTCTTAATTCTTGGTTTAGTTCCAGAATCTCTCCAGGATTTCTATTGAGAAGTTCTTCTGCATAAAACACTCATTACCGGCACAGCCAGTCTTTACTCACCTTCATGTTTGTATCGCTTCCTCTCTGACATCACACACTTGAATGCGTCCCGGAGCAGATTTTTTTCGCAATTAAAATAATGTCACCCTTCAAGTAAACGCGTCTCTGCATTAGCAAACCTTCCTTGAACCATGAAATACCCATTTATTACAGAAACATAAATTAAATTCATCTGTCCCCTCCTTTCACGCTCACTCTCTACTTGTTTCCATGAGCTCACCTAAAAACTATTCAATGATCACTTGAGCTTTACTGGTGTAGGGCTTGAGAGTCCAGCCATGCATTTGATGGCAGTTTAATCATTATTACCGCGCCACTGTCGGAGGCTCTCTTGGGAGCGGCGATAAAGAACTCCTTGGCAAAATTTTGACATAATGAGGCTGACAGTCATGGCAGGGGACCTGTAACTGATTGCTTAATGCATGTAGATGAAATGTTAATGGGAGAGAAGCATGTTGAGACGTGGTGATGGAGAGCTTTGTTTAAAACTGCTCTTCCAACGCATTCCCCAATACCCGATCACTGTGACAGCATGCAATTAGGGGCATTATCTGATGTGTCGGTGCTTTTATAAGTGGAGAAATCTCTGTATGTACTTTAATTGCTGTTTGGTCACAAACTTCACGCATGTGCTTCAGATCACGATTCTTGTCAAAGCCATTAGAGGAAAAAAAGGAAACATTTTTTGAGCACACTCATACTTTGCTATTAAAATGAAGACATATAGACATCATAATGGAAATGATTACAGACCAAACCTTCTCTTCATACCCAATATGAATATAATATACCTAATTTTTTAAATACATATTTCCCCAAACAAAGGTTTTTAGATTCGGCTTATGTTTCTGTTGGCAAATTTGTCCACAAACTTTGTCCACACACTTAAATACAACCCTTTGATCCAGTTTAAGTGCCAGAAGCAAAAAGCGGCTTTGAATAATAGATAAAATTACAGATAAAAGGTGTGACATTTCCCTTGCCATTCTTCTCCAGTGTTAATAAAAGGCTCTAATAAGAAGGTGACCTTTTTGTAAAAGATTTGTAAATGTCACAAAGCAAGACCCTCTGTATGAAATTGCCACCTTAAACAGAGCCGCTGAGGGGAAGGAAATGGGCTGCTTTTGCCTCATAACAGCTGATGTCATGTGTGCTTTGCATTCAAAATGTTATGTGCATTCGAATAGACAGACAACCAAACGTAATGTGCTGTGCCTTTGATCATTTGCAGCACAATTATGGCTAATGATTTGAATAGAGGTGAGTTATAGATCCGACCTTATTCACAAAACTCGGCACCATTTGGTCATCTGAACTTGACGGTAGTAAAAGTTGTAGTCCAGGTGCTGAGACGTTTTCTTTCTCTGTGTGCGTTTTTTACTATAGTGTTAAATATTTTAGTTGTGTCTGTATGACCTTCATTGCTTATGAACAGCTCAAAAGCTCATGTTTTAGTTGTGTATCTTTAACCTGCACAGAGTGAAGAAAGTCATGAGGTTTGTGGTGTTCGTGAGGGGCTAGTGAGGTCATGTCTACTGGAGAGGCTGTAATTTAAGGTCAAGGTGAACTGGCTTCTCTCCTCACAGACAGTGTTGTTGAGTCGGGCTCAAGTAGTTTTGGGCAATTTCATGCAAATGTCAACCTTACCATAAAATTTTTTTTTTACTATACTGATAGCATAGGTGTCAATAATTGATGGTAGACTGATATTTTTTGATGTCTGGACTCTGTCAACAGGGTTACATCCATAACACTGGAATTGACCATTTTTTTTGTAGTGCTTAGTGCACAGTAGAGCTAATAGTGATCAAAAACTGTTGAATGTTTTGTAGGGGTCTTTAAGTACACTGGTGGTTAAATTGTAGTATTCTGATTGGTCAGTTAAATGATCTTAGGTTGGGTTTAGTCACATGTTTAGAAGGAATGTTTATAGTTTTTGGGAAACCAAACTTCAAATGCCATTCCTGTAGTTACATAAAGCTGTGATGATGTATTTTACTATTAAAAACGTTTACTTTATATTTCAAAAGATATAAAAAATTATATTTAATCTCTATGGCTTCAAGACCCCTCCCACTTTTTGTCTCCAGCCACTGACAAATGCTTTCTGCATCCACTTTGGCTATCAAACTTCAGTATTAATTCAGTGAGTCAGGGTTCAAAACTCTTCGAGCTGACTAGGCGCAGTGCAGTGGAGCACTCAGTATGCATTTTACATGACTGGACACAGCACATCTTATTGAATGGGTTTTTGGTGGAGCTAGTTTCAAGGAAAATGAAGGGTATCCAATAAGAAGGATGTTTAGGGCCTGTTGTTATGGACTGCTATGAACTCGGTATCTCTTTGATTACTGCAAACAACACGAATCAGAGACTGTGAGTGTGAGCATGGCTGCAGATGAGACCATTTGCGCTTTCCTGATAAAATACCAATTTCTGTATTCATGTCCAATTTCTGTATCCAAGATTCCTTCTCAGGTGTGTGAATATCACATGAAAGGCTTGTGTGAAAGTGTGTGCATGCATAATATCTATCCTCTATTTATCCTATCTATCTCCCACATAGAAACCTTTTTAAAAACTTGAAAAAGATTGAAAAGATCCAAACCAGATATGCAATGAATCAAGAGCCATCTGTACATATTTTTCTCTGTATCCTGCTATCGTGAAACTTTGACATGTGTTCATGTGCTCTGATGACTGTAAGTATAAGTGGGCGTCAGTGACTCAGTTGAACAGTAGAAAAGACGTGTGCTGCTGTGAATGACAGTCATGGAAACTCACGCAATCAGTCAATAGGGACATATGGCATCAGGAATAATGTTAATTTGTTATCCAAACCATTCTAAAATAAATACCTTTTAAAATAAAAGACCTTGTGGTATCTTAAGATTTTACTGTAGCATGTTTGGGAGTGTGTTTAATTTTTTGGTGAAAATAACTTTAACGTCTGTGTCATGTGAAATACGAATTGTAGGTCTGTCAAAGCAGTCTATTTCAGCCCCACCCTTCGATTTACCCGGTATCTGAAAATGGCCCTAACATTTAGCGAATACGAAGCTCATAATAATAGTAGGTCGGCAAATCAAATTTACCTGTCTGGAAATGGAATTGCATTGCTGGAATTTTATTGCAATCTGCAATTGCTTTTTAATGAACTGTAAGTGATGTGCTGCATTTATAAATGTATGATTGTTCAATTGGGAGAATTTTGTGTCCCCTAGGATGATAAAAACAATTGTTCTAGTTTAAAGGGTGGACTGTAATAGCTTTTAGTTTACAGTCTCTTTAATAACTCTTTCCTTATTTTTAAGACCTGTTTTTTACCCAGACTTTTCAAATTTTTCATTATTGAAAAAATAAATGTACTTCTAACCAAGGAATAACCCAAATACAACAGTTCATAAACAGGTGTCCTCCTGCGGTTCAGAACATTGTCAAACAACTATGTTGTATTGTTATATTATCTTGTCAATCTCCTGTATCAACTTTCCATATCGTTAGTGTTTCGGAAATAGAAAAACTAAACTTTTGTGTTTTTGATGCTAGCAGACCTAAAATGTTCATTATATGCCCACCACACATACTGTATCTGCTTCGCTTTCAGGGTCAGCAGGTGCTGTTGATTTCCTGTTGATTTCCACCATTTCAGCCAAGCAGACAGAGATCTGCTGATGAGCATACGTGAGGCTGAAGATGGAAAATGAAGTGTGAAAACCTTACCTGTGGGAGTCTCGCAGCCTGAGAAAATCAATATTACTTTCCTTGAGATCCTGTTTCTTTCAGCATCTCTAAGCTGCAGATTTCCATCTTCTCCATCACAGAAAGCTCTTACTTGGCTTTCTCTACCTGCCACTGATGAAATATCAGTGATATTAACCATCATTTGTTCATAGAGCTACAGAGCTTGAAGTACAACTCGAACTAGTCTCTATATGACTCACTGAACGTAATTGCCGTTGTCCAGTCGGTGTGAGAAGTTCTCCCTGAGTGTGCACTTTTTTTGCCCAATGTGTTTGAAATATTATAGCCAGAAGCTCTACACACATACTGTTCCATCATGTCTTGTTCTCTTATTAGTGTTTTGGCCTATGCAGCACCTCTGCCTTGGGTATAAGTCAGAGCATATTAGTCCAGTCAGGTGAAACAAAAACGACACTGTGAGGATTACTCAGTCATGGGCAGGCGTTGGAAGATTGACTTCCACTGTGACTCATTACTTTACTGCCCACATGCTCCGATGATAAGGACCGCTCCCCTGCGTCCCCATGCCTGGACAGAATAATAGTAACGCCGAGGTAAAATGGCCACACAGACTCCACGAATAGGGAATTAACCACATATTGGCGGCATAAGACTAGGCAGATTCCAAAGACCGAATTGTTGAGCTGCTTGTTTGCCTGAGAGGGCCCTAAATATCAGAGAGAAACAAACGGAAAGACAAACCGATATAAATTGTGACGCGGCAAATGCGAGCAATAATAAGTGAGGTTAGAGAGTTCTTTTATCACAAAGTCTATCTTGTATCATTTTTTTTTGTAATTTATATAAAAATACAGGCCAATAACTGATCGAGTTGCCTGACGGGGCTTACATAAAACAAGATCTTAAATATAAGGAACGCTTTTTGATTTCTTTTAAACTAGTGCCAACAAGGCAAGAATGAAAGCACCGCTGAGACTGCCAGCATTATCCTTGTTAGTGTCTGCAGACGAAATGTTTTACGAGACAAAGAATCCATACTCTGCTCGAGAAATTAATGACTTTCTTTGAAAAGAGGGTCTGGGTGTTGTTATGGAAACCACCTCCTCAAGAGATGCTAATAAGCTGTGGTAGTTCTACATGTAAAAATAAACTTGAGCCTGTCTTATCGCAAAACATCTTGTAGGACGTAACTAAAAATAGTGTTGTTATATCCACGTTTTCCACCAAGGGTCCTGATGCAGGAGACCCGATCTGGAACTCTCATGTATGTGTCCACAGAAGAAAATACGGTTTATGGCTGAAAAATGAATCTGGTCTTCAATAAGGAAGATGTAACATCACAACAATATTAAAATAACAGACAACTAGATTAGAAAACTAGATTACTCTCACAATTAACAAAGATACTGTTAATGCTCTTTTGTGTGACATGATTCTTAAGCACTGACTTATACATCCACTGTGTTATATTATAATAGTATGTCATATTGTGCAGTGTCTCTGATTCTATTATTTGTTTATAATGCTGTATGCCTTATAAATGTTCAAAACATAATTCACATACAGTATGAGAATATCATAAGACTGTTATCTATTCTCAAATTAGCTTAGCACTATTTGTTATGTGAGTAAAGTCGTGACATCTATTGACCCTTGAAGGTGGTGAAGAATGCTGCTGATGATGGCAGAGGTCCAACACAGTTGACGATGGATAAATAGGCCTTATGCATATGCATAAGATTGGACCTTGGGTGATGAGAGGTGTGATCCAATAACAGACTGTAATGATTTGCTAAACTACGGTTCTCCTCGACTCATCAGTAATTATAGGTTCCTATATTACAATGTAAAGAAATGTACAGTTGAGACAGTTCGAAGAGCTGTTGAGCTACCATGTCAGAAAAATTAATTAGCTTTAATCGGTTTCAAAGTTGGATTATAGCTAAGGGCTAAACGTGTTTGTAGGATTTGTTGGCTATGGTTGCTGTTCATTGCTTGACATTTTGGTTTGATTCAGACACTATTTTTTTCATAAAGTTGAAACGGCACCTGTGGGTCTACTGGAGCTCCGGTTTTAAAGGACAAACATTCAACACACGCGGCTCAGGGCAGAATTTCTTGACTGTACTTTTTCCTACAGTATATTGTTGACTACCTGTAACCTTTAACAACTGCGATTTATTGTAAAGTCGATATTGAGTAACCGATCCAAAATCCTTTTCTGGAAACGGGCCAAACAAAATATAAGAAAAATGTTATTTAATGGCTTGAAGAAAAAATATGATTGTGTTGCACATTCAGATTCTGTCTTTAACATAGACACAACTAATATTTATGTATTCAGTAGTGATATTATTATGTATGTACTACCTTGAAAAACCATGTTGCCATACATGAAAGCTATGATTATGCATGTGGGCCTAAGCATTGATGTTAAATATGCACTAATTGGATGAAATTATTAGTGCTGTTGATAAAATCTGAAATGAAAAAAAAAATTGTCAGAACAACTAGTTTGTTTTGCAATTACTTAAGTACATTTTAACTTGTGAGAACGGGGCATGAAATGAATTACTGAACACGTTTCATATGTTCATCAAACTCTATTACTGTAAAATGTATCGGTTATTTTTAATGCACTCATTTTTAAGTGTTTAATGCAAATACTTACATTTTTTACTTACAGTTATGTAAAAGTACCACTGATGTGTACAGTATGTATGGTTAAGCGCATGAACATGTAGATACTGTATATCCTTGAGGTGAATCCTGCAGCCCAGGGTTGATTGATGCATCTCTTAATGAGCCCCAACAATAACTGAGTGTTTGTGTCAGAGCCTGCTTGCTTAAGCTCCTTTATCCATGAAACCCACAGCCCGCGAGCACACCTACACATACTGAAAGAGCTCAGATGATGGCAGGCGCCTTTGTGCTCAAAGTATCGACAAGCGTTTTCTCAGCTATCCATCAACAGCCCCGGATTCTTGAAAAGACACTACTCCCTCACTGCTCACCCGTATCTTTATGTTGTCTGGAAGCTGCTTTCATTACTGACATCAAGAAGTGATATACTCTCGGTGTAATGCATTATCTCTGATCCTGCGGCTCTTTAAATTACAAGCTTTATTTTTCTCGGTGTCAGTTTGTTGCGTCATTTGATTTTATAGCTTTGTGAGGTTAAAAGACAAGTTCCTGTGAAATAGCTGGATGAGATTTCTTTATTGACTTAATGTTTATTGATAGATGAAGGTGATGTATCTTACAGTCTGATGCTTTAATTCCTATAACATGATTTGCTATTGATAGTCAGTTGCATGTGGTATGAAAGCATTGGACAAAAAAATATAGTGCAATATTAAATAAAGGAGAGGAAGCTTGTAATTAATTATTTTTACAGCAGATCTGCTTGTAGTTAGTTTTGATTGGCGTAGGAATGACCCCTTTAGTAAGTTTTTAGTTTTGTCCTTTTTAATTTCATTATTTCTTTTCATATTGTAATATGTTAGGATCACCAGCCGTTCACCAACCTTTGATGTATGTCTAAGTGCTTCAGATGCCACTGTTTTATGTCAAGATATACCCAAGAAACCATGATGCAATGTAGAGGACAACTAAGAGACAAGGATGTCTGCTTGATGTTTTCTCACTGCTTTGATGGTGCATGTTTGTGTGTTAGCACAGATGCAGGACTCGTTTCAAAGCAATTGTGTGTTTGACTTGGTGATGATCAAGCAGTGCACCAGGGAATGTGTGTTCACAAATGACATGGCCTAGATTTCCTTCAAAACATCCCGGGGCGACCAGATGAGCAAATGAACCACTTGGAATCTCTTCAGACAGCTGACCCACAGTTACAGTAACTCCAAACACATTCTTCACATGTGACAAAATCATTTCAGTCCCACCTGACAAAGCTCTGACAGGTGTTGATTTCTGGGGATTGTGGGATTTGGTTTTCTGTTTATTTAGACCTTCCTTTATTCATAGTATCAGACAGGGTAACATTTCTCTGTTGCAGTATATATAAGATGCACATCTTTTATGTCGAAAGGCTTGATAGCTGAATAGCATTAGACAGGTTACAAGCAGTCCCAAGACACATATTTATTTGGATGGATTGATTTACAGCATTATCAATTGGATGGATGGCTTGATTGGTTTATTATTTTAATGGCTGGATAGATAAATGAATAGATGGATACATAAATGAATGAATGGATGCTTTTGGCAAGACTGGAAAATCTGTATGTTTTAGGTGGTGTCAATTTTACACCAGTGTCTCCTGACAGTTTAGAAGCACTTTGACATGAACCTCAGGGCTATGAACAGTATTTCAGCCTATAGAAAAACAGTAGTAGGAAAAACTCATAGACAAACAAGAGAATCACCTTCATCATGCTTTTTAAAAGCTTTATCCAATTTATTTTTAGTACTTTCATTATTTCAACTCTTTATGATGTCTGTGAACATCTAAGCACTCAAACTGTAGTCAAGTCCTGAAATGCCCTTAGATGCAGCTTAGTTTTATTCAAACCTAAATGCTGTTTTTAACCATCATTTAGTTTAGAGGATTACTAAAACTTGTGAATAATTCAGGTGTTTTGACTCGGATAGTGCATTGCCTATAATCGGCACAGACTAGACTTTAACAGAATTTCTTTCTGTTGAATAAAAGATGCAGGCTGGACTGAGAGACTGCTGGGTTATAGCTCCTATGGACCTCAGCCTGAGTTTTTGTGAAGGGAATGTGATTCAATAAGGTAACCCGCAGTCCTGAGGATGTTGGAGATGGTGAGAAATGTGTCAGACAGAGAAACTGTAGAAAGATTCTGTAGACACATCCGGCATGGCTTTAAAAACAGGATTAGAGAGAACACTCACACCAGCACAATCTGGATGCACACAAATACAACAAACACATTAAAGGAATGACTGACAACTAATCTGTAGCCAACTGTTTTAGCTGCTGTAGTTTGCATGATTCAATTATTTCAAACAGTAGGCAACCTAAAAAATAAATGTAAATAACATTTAATTGATTTAATATCTCACCTTCCTGTAATTTCGACTGCATTAATAGTATTAATACATTTTTATGCAGCTCTTGCAATGTAATGCAGTGTACTCTTTGTCTTAAAAAAATGGAAGTGTTTTATATTGCTAGGTCTGACTTTTGCAAGTTTGTGACATTGTGAAATTTTTCACATTGTCGAGATCTTTCCGAAACAATAAAGAAGAGACATGTGAGATTATTAGAGACAATAGAAAAAAAACAAGTTTACATTTGTTCTACATTTATTATCATTAAAGTCTAGAAAAACGATTATTTATTATTACAGTGATCGGTGAATGGTGATATTTCTTTGCAGCTAAATTTATACGTTCTGCCATTGTACTTCTTTAGGATTAGCAGATTAGGCCATGTTTAAACCATGTTTATTGTTCATTCAACATAAAGGCCATCAAAGAGAGATTTGTTTACCCCTCGCAATGGCCACTTTGCATTTACTTGATTTTGGCTGTGACAAGGTTACATTAATACACACAAACTCCTGCGCATGCAGTCAGTGATCCGCCACCAGTGTAAATCTGACCATGCTCTGCTAGTCACTCGCACTTCATTCGAGGCGACAGAAGCCCTAGAGATGGTGCATATTTGTGCTTCAATGTCATTCAATTTGACGGTGTCTCTGTAATTGGTATACTGAACCTCGCACAGCGACGGAGATCAAGAGCAGGGACCCCGGTGCCCGTCTCATTTTTTCTCTCTTCTAAAAAGCGAGACACACTTCACAGAGCCTCTAATTAGCGAGGATGAAAAGCCGCATTAGCAATGTTAATGAAGTTTGTGTTTGAAAGAGCATCCGGTGAAGGACTGGAGTCCTGTCTAAAGGGCTTTCCCTCACAGACCAGACAGGATCTTTGATTATAATCCGAGAAACTGTGAGACAGAACTGTATGTTCATGTTTACCAAAGAGATCTAAATAAGTTTGTTTAGAATTGGGAGAAAGTAAATCCCATCTTTCAGAACGATGCATGCTGAATGATTGTTGTGCTAAGAATAGTGAGGTGGAGTGAATGGAAAAGAAAATCAATTCCTATTTCAATTCTATTTGCAGAACAAAACCTTCAGAAAATGTGTTTTGAATCTTTTACAATGCAACAAAAAACATTATTATTCTGTGTAGCAATTATATATACACATAAAAATGATACAGAGTTTCCGAGACCCACATATTTCTGATATAATTGCTGCACATTATTGCAAAAAAGCAAATGTTGTAACTGCAAAATTACTATACTTCATCAGGTTGTTTTTGATGTTTGTAAAGTTTTGAAGTTTTGTCTACACTATATAGCGGTATAATGAATTGATTTAATTGCAATTTTATGACTTTGCTGCTGATCCAGATTAAGACATGGTCATCAAGTGTCTTGCATGGCTAAAAGTAGTCTAGTTATGTTTTCATACTTGATCTGATCACTATGGTAGAACATCAGGAGTAAAAAGAAAGAGAGATTTGTGGGTTGGTCAATAATGTGTCTTGCATTTGATCAGCGTCTGTTCCTCCTGCTTTCTTCATGCAGATAAAGGCGACATACTACCCAGCAGAGGGAGAAGATATAAAGGGGACCGATCATAAAGCTGGCGCCTTTGTTTTCCATCTGTGATCAATGTACCAAGATTGTATTCGCTCCATCCTGCTCCTGATACTGCAGATGTCATGGTTCCACCATAATCCTGTTTCAGAGAGAGGATATCTCACCCATCACCCATACAGTTTTCTACCGTTTGCTTACAATCTAAAAGATCTGTGACCTGCTGATGGGATATGGTGGCCTCTTTAGTGGACAGTAGGTACTGTAAGTTTCATTATTTAGACATATGACTGCTAGTGCAAGGAAACAAATATTTAGTTGAGCTTTTTTTGAAGCAGCATTTAGGGAAATTAGTTGAAGAATGGGTAGAATCTTTAACAATTAAACATCAAAACACACATGTTGAGATGTTGCACATTCTTTCATAGGTTCTCTTCATAACTTGATTAGTATTTTCTTCTAATCACGTATAAAAGTGTTTTCTTCTAAAAGTGCTACAATACTATCTCCAGACTCAGGTTTATGCAGAGAGACAAAAGAAAGCCGGCAGGTGAATTAAATGCACCGAATGAGTGACACCTTAAATAATATTGCTTGTTGAGGGGAGGTGCGTTGTTTCTTTTATAGGCATCAGACAATAAAATAAATGAAAAATGTGGGCTTGCATTGAAATCATATCTAGAAAAACGACAAAGAACACCATAGCAACCGCTCAAAAACACCCTGGCAACCGCCCAAAAGAACCCTAGCATGGTTGCAAGCACCACACACTTCATTTCAAAACATGTATAGCGTAAATTTAGCAATATATTATGCTCTCAGCAATCTTCTCCATCAACAACACAACTGCATCCAAGCCCAAAAAGCCAAATCTTGCCAGCAGCGCAACATGTCAAAGGCAGACTAATTTAATCCGTAAACCTATTGTGTTTAGACTAGCAGCAGTCACACAAGGATTAGCATGTCATTGTTACAAGAGCTGTTCCATTATCTGCTCCTGTTGTTCTGATGCATAATCCATAGTAAGCCGAGCTTTACATTAATTTCCCAACAGTGATCTGAAGACTCCTTTAATTACATTTTATAGCGTAAAAGTCCTCACTTATGGATATATGTATAGTTTGAATTATGATATGAGGTAGTAAATGACATTTAATGAATGCTCATCTAATATGTCCACAGGCTGCATAAAAGTGACTATTTAATGATATCTCAATTCTGCAGCTCCTTCATTTATAAGTCATGAAGGTGCATTATGATTTCAATATGAAGCTATTTCTCCACATCTTGGTCCACTTTTTCAGTCCAGACTCTGCGGGAGCTGTAGTAAGTCTTTCATGTTCCGGATATTCCCATGACGGCTCAGTTTAGTGAGGAAGCAACTTTGAAAGATTCTGGCTAATTTTAGCAATAGACTTGTACATGTCTCTCAAACACAATACACACAGCTGTTTTTGCTATTTTGTCTACATTGGCAACTATGATCTGCTAAAAATGACCAACAGAGCCATCAATATAATTTGGACTAAAGTAGTATAATACTGTCCAACAAACCTTACAAAAACAATATAAATATTTTTGGTGATGCCCTACCGCTTCACAGGAAGTGGTTGTATTGTGCGTGCTGTGGCTGTGACAGCACACACCTCAGGGTATCATTTGTAATGCTTATTACTAATTTCTCCTCCCTGGACCGCTTGAGCAAAATGTGTTTAGTGTTGCATCTGCGTGTGTGTTGAAATGGCTTTAGGACATGACTATGTTGTCCTAGATTTGTATCTGTTTGTACTTCTGGCTTAGTGTGCGTGTGTACGCGTGTGTGTATATATATATATTTATTTATAAAAATGGGCAGCACAATCAGTGATCCTGTTTATATGAGGTATAAAAAGATTGGGGTTCATTAAACGTACAGTGTGCCATCGTGGTCCCCTGTTTCCCCCGTTCCGTTTCCGTGGAGATCCACAATGTTCCATTACAGACGACATCGCTCTGTGCTCTCCGTGTAATTCACTGACACGTCTTCTCATCTCTGCCCTTTCTCTTGGAGGGGGCCACGAAAACAACGTCTGAATAATACATACATGGAACGCTTTCTACTGAGCCACAGATATGTTCTTCTCAGATCACTAGGCAGAAAATGAAACTTCTCCTTCTCCGCTGTCACCACCTTCATGCGAACGCTGGAGCTCTGGCTTGCAGTGTAGAAAGTGAATGCTAATGAGGAATCGTCAAATGTGAACACGGCTCTTGAAGTATTGAGTCCTTCAAGAGGTTTTGCATTTAGACTTTTTCAGTGTGACATTATAAAGCAGAAAATGAGAAATTTGTGGAGAAGCAAAGCACAGGATGACGTGACAGTCAGTAAGTGAATAATGAAGAAATAAATAATAGAAGCAAATAATGACAAAATCTTTATTGTGCGATTAATTTCATTTGAGCTTTATTTTAATGGTCTAGAGACTTTTGGTACAACTTTGATCAACAAACCCAGCAAAGCCCAGATCAAACTGTTGTGTTCTGTTCTTTAGCACATATTCACAAGGGCGCTGGTTAATTTGCATGCCGTATCCTTGAGTCACGTAGGATGCTCACAGTAATTAGAGTGAAATATTGCAGTGTGGAGGCAGAAGATGTGACATACTTTTCTCTCTGCTTGAGAACAAATCCCTCACATTATAGACAGCGCCAAGCTCCATTACTAACCCAGGCAACAGTCGTCAAGAATTTGGACAGTCCTGCAGGAAAACCTGCAAAAGAGGAAAGGTGGGAAGAAAAACACAGACTTGCAGAGATGTGAAGCCATATGGCTGTGCATATTTCAGGATGATGAAGTTCTCCGCTGAGGACAGAATTACATAGAATAGCTCCACTTCAGAAGGAAGGTAATGAACAAGCTGTGAATTTAGTAGTTAAGCGTTTCCACAGATATCTAATGTTACATCACATAAATAATAGTTTTATAAAAAAGTAGAGATTGGCAAATCAAAAATCATTTTTGTGTTCTCAATTTCAATTAGTCAGAAAAAAACAACTATGTTTGTCATTACACATATGGTTCAGATGCTGATTACAAAGATGTTTCACACCACAAACATAAGATGAGATAAGATGAAGTGATTTCATTTCTGTGTGATAAAACGGAAAACACACGTTCACCTCTTTTGAGTAGCAAAATGAGAAATATTCTGGGTTAAATGCAATGCTGTTTTGACAGCATCGATGACATGTTGTTAACTTGTACAGAAAGAATTTGACTCGTCCCTCAAAACATGTACTAGCTGTAATGAACTTGAAATGGACTTTTGTTGAGCAACAGTGGAGAGTAATTGCCAGGTAAAGACCCAGTGTGCCAGGTCAATGTCAATGAATCACAGTGACAATGGCACTGCGGTTTAACTGTGAATATAAATGAACACAGCTCAGAGGTTGAGATGTTAGATATGAGCTTTTATGTTGATGCTGTTTAAAATAAGTTCTTGAAAGGGTCTGAAGTTTTTCTCCTCTTCTTAAGATAAAAGCTATATACATAATATAAATTGCACTATATGTGACTGAGGTCTTATACTGTATATGAATTATATATAAACCCTGTAAAGCATTAGATAAGCTGTTCTGTAAATTCATCCTCTATGTAGAAAAAGTACACACCTGTTTATTTATAGGTTGCTGTTGTCATGGAGATTTATCTGATGTCATAGAGGAAGCAACTATTCTTAATGATCTTTGATTATGTCGCACAGGAAAAGGTCTACTAGAACCGTTCTATTTATATAGATGTATGACTGAAGAAACATTTCTCTGAAAAACATAATTTTGCTGTAAAATAAAGATACTTAGATTCTCAGATTTGTTTAGTGTGAAGTTGTTTATTTTCTAAAATTGTATAAATGACAAACTTGTGTCATTGTGTCCTTTATGCACCCATTTGGAATGCTTTATTTGGATTCACAGTTAAATCAGATGAGCGCAACAGCATTCAGATATTTTGGGTCATTATACAGCAGGGGAATCTGCCCACATTTGTTTTGATGTTCACGTCACACCAAAAGGAGAATGTCTCATCTGTACACCCACACACGCACAAACTGTGTGATAGATCCTCTAGATAGTAAGATTTCTATTGAATTCATCCATTAACATCACCTCATGGCAAGTTTATTTTTAGTATTTAGCCTTATTATTAAAATTACATCAAAGAGTTGCAGCTTCCTCACAGCTTAATGTTGTTACCAGTAACCATATTTCCCATATGGATAAAAATACAACTTGTTACACCAGGTTTGCAATCAAAATTCAGTTTTCTGTCAAATTTCTGTCTATGCTGGACTCATTATTTGTATTCATTATTTTGTCCAAGTAATCCGTTTCAAAATGTCCTAATTAAATTATGTTGCCACAATTTTATTTAGATTTACAAAAGTGATTTCAAACATTGAAATATACACCTAAAAGATTTTAAAGATCATAACAAACATCAATTATGTCTAAACTTTTGACTAGTACTATATATTTCAACATAAAGAATGTGTATTATGCTTTCTACTGTCTGTTTGATTTTTGTCATTTGTATTTTTCCCCTAGAACATTTACACCTGAGAAACAACTGAAACACAATTGAGAACTCTCTAAAGTCTCCTGAGCTGTGAAAGATCAACCTTCATGCCATACTGTACTTTGATAAGCGCTGGGAAAGACATACGGCATTCATGAGATTAGGTGCGTGAAGAATTCAAATTCTTATAAAAATCCAACTCCATCAAACTTTCAGCCTTCTTTCTTACCACTGTGTGCTTTGCGTTCCTGACAATTTGCATATTATGACTTGGGCTAATTACAGGCCTCATTAGTGCAGTGTTCCTTCGAGGTTAGCTGCAGCATGTGCTTGTCTGCCATTGTAAGGTGCCATTGAGAATCGCTCTTGCTAGTTTAATGACGAAAATGTGTCCTGCTTCATAATGAGACATAAAAATGATCTAGCGACGACAAGAACTCTGCAGATGCGTATGAAGGCAGGGATGAAGAATCGCATTTTGAATTATTTGTCATTTATATTTTTTATGAGGCATAAATGCAAATGTGGATTGTAATGAATTAATGCGGCTAGACTGAAAAAACAACAGAACAGCTGTAATTATAACAGCATCTTTGTAAATCATGTTCTCAAAGTTATCATTAGCATACAGGATTGCTTATGCTTGCCGTACGGGGGCCGATTCACTCATGAATGTGAATGTCAGAGAAGAGAAATTTGTAATTTATCTATATTTGCTGTTTACATTTTTTTACAATGCTAAGATAAATATGTGTTATTAGGGAGTTTTGTTTCAACACTTTTTCTTTGCTACTGTCTCAGAATAAGAAGAATGTTACTAATGCTGGTAGTACCTCATAGTATTTGTCTAATAGCCATTAATCTTATAGATTAGACACAGATATGTCATATTCTGTCATAAAAAAACTATTGATGAGTAGCTCAAGCTGGCAGACTTTTACCAAGCAAAAAAATAATTACAATTTCTTCATTTTTAGGGGTTATAAAAGCTGTACTATTTACCACACAGTTACAGTGCTAACCACCCACAGTTTTTTGACATTCTCTCTGGGACAGGCAGGATATTTTTTGGGTCTGAAAGCCGTCGTTTTACGGATTCAGTAATGTGGGTAAGAGAGGATGTCAAAATGTACAATAATGAACACTAAAAAATAAATGAGATTGAAAAAAATTAAAGTGATTCTGCACCTGCTTTGAGTTTTGCCATGGTGCATGACTCACTGCCAGATTTCCTTATTGACGAAAAAAAGTAGATGAAAGTGGGAAATAACAATTATTATTATAACTACTGAACACAGGTGAGTTGAGGTTTGGCTGGTTAGCATGGTCCATTTAACTCCATCTGGATAGGCCTTAAAAATAGTCCTAAATTCTGATGAAATGGATTTTTTGCAAGCTAAATGTATATTGTTGATATTTCTTTATATTATACTTTGATGTCACAGTTGAGGATAGCCCGTGTTTAAGGGCTTAAGACCATACTCAGACATCTTTGCCATATTTTTGTCATATTTACTTTAGGGGCGGCTTCACGATTATTAACCAAGAGAATTAAGCCAAATCATAGCTTGAAAGTCTAACTATGAAGATTGTAAGTGACTCCATGAAGATTGTATATAGTTGAAAATGTAAATATTTTTGTGCTTTTTATCCAGAAAAACTGCAGTTCTCTCATTAACTTGTATGTGTTCATAAGAAAAATTTACATTGACAAATCACAACAACATGCCAAAAAACTGTGGCATCCATGTATGTCTTTGCTTGGGTCTAAAACTTCTATTCTACGAGCAAAGGTGCCAGATTACAAGTGCCAGATTTCTCTAGGCATTATAGAAATATTTGGTTAAAACTAAATACAGTATTGATTAAAAACTAAAACGAAGGTTTTTGACTGCCGTCTTTAGACTAGAGTATGATGTTGGGTACAGAGTGTTCTTTCTTCCCAAGAGCCATTTGACCTCTGAAGGACAGGTGAACAGATGACGAGTGTGATGTGAAGCAGCATTTAGCTGACTCTAGACTGTCTCTGGGAACAATCAGAGCTGAAAAAATCAAGCAAAGTGCCCATTGACTACTGCATTTTAATGTCTGCCGCTCAGATTGTGACCTCACGGCAGCGCACTCATAAGCAATTTACTTTCATGTGAATCATAGATATTCTAGAAACACTCTCTGTTTCTCTCACAGATACTCCACGTCTGGCACGATTAACTCCACGATGATGGCTGAGTGATACACGTACATCATTTCAACTCTTTTCATTAATGTCTGAACCAGAGACAGGCTATTACCTTTTAGAGAGAGAGAGAGAGAGAGAGAGAGAGAGAGAGAGAGAGAGAGAGAGAGAGAGAGAGAGAGAGAATTTATGGGAATGAGCTGTACCAGACTGATTCTGGAACAGTTGACAAGTCAAGGAAGAGCGAATGAAAGCAGGTCACTTGTGCTTTTTTTGCTCTTAACTACCGAATTAAGATTTTAAGCACATACCCCAAAATCCCCAGATCCTCAGATGAGATGTCCGGCGTTGTAATTGAGTTTCTATCCAAACCAAGCAGCAATATTCAGCTAGGCTGATGACATATTTAGTTTCTGCGCTGGATGTTATACTCAGTGGTGTTCTGAATCCGGGTGTAGTCACAGTTGATTAGCATGCCGCAGAGATCCAGCTTAATTGCGAGTATTAATGTTTTACAACTCCGGTGTCCTGAGATGACACGTTTTACTATGTATTCTCTCCTTCTATGCTGTAATTATTCACAAAAAAATGATGTTATTGTAAAGAGATTTATTCACACATTCTTGTCGTCCTTCTGCAGGCTGTTGGGCCGCAATTATATCAAGTATAACTTATTGTATTTGTAAGCCGTGACTCTTTTAACACTTGGCAGGTTTGTATTTGTTACCCACCCACTGATTAATATATTACGAAGTGTGCGCATGCCTGAATGATCCTGTGATACTGAGCCAGTCTGGCATATAATTGAGTTGAACAACATTTTTGAATCTAATACATCAACTATTTCAATGTATAACGAACACCCTCAGAGATCTGTGTGAAGTTGTTGTATGTACTATTGTTAAAGCACACTTTCAGATCTGTAGGAGGCAGATGAAATGGCAGCGCAACACAGAAAGAATTACCAGCGTACTCGAGTGAATCATTTGTAGCCGGCAGCACTGGCGAGGTGTGGAAATCGGTCTTCTTTAAAGACTCAACTCTATATCTGTAATTATCGCTTCCCTTGTGAGCGCTAATGTTTCTAATTAGTCAGTTTTACATTTTATGCTTCATTGGGACTATCGAACACACGAGCTTCCGCGGTAGACCAGATGCAGCGTATCCCCAGGCAATCTCGCATCTGTCGTGTCGCAAGAATACACACACCGATCAATGGCGGCACAGGGTGTGAGATGTTTGAAATTTGCACCAAATTGAGGCCCACTGCAGGTAGCGAGGTAAAAGCTGCCCAGCGGTGAGCATTGACCTGCCTGTTTGCTGACGGAGACAAGCAAGATAAAGTTGGCCAGGGCACCGTGACCTCATCTCTGAGGCTTATCTTCTCAGCCGTCTGATGCCTGGGCCTTTATTGATCCGAGGAGTGGGGATCCATCATGCCTTGGGACCACCTTATAGCCAACCAAAGAGATAGAGATTGAGAGGGAGAAATAGAGATAAAGGCAGAGACGGGCAGAAAGACAGCGAGTAAGAGTGTGGGTGTGAGAATAAAATAAGGGAGAAATAAGAGTTGTATGGTACTATAATGGAACAAAGTATGTAACAATTTTTGTTTTGCAGAACTTACATTTAACTCCTAGTACAAAAAGCAAAAAAAAGATATTGGCAGGGATTTGTGTACAAAATATTAAGTCATTTTGTGATATGAACTGCATGAGCTATTGTTACTCTAGGGTTTGATGTTTCCAGCAGTCCAGATAGAAGACAGAAACACCAAAGAGAATAAGGAAGAAAGGCAAAAGAAAATTCACTAGTGAGATTGCAGCCTTTTTAAGAAAGTAATGACTGGTTTTCTAGGCCTGACACCCTACCAAACACTCTCCAGACTGTAAATTGGATCAGAGAATGCAATATTTCACACAACGGGGTGGCTTTGGTTTTAAAAAAGATAATTTGCTGGTGTTTTCTTATTTTTCATTTTTATGTCACAAAAGATTGGCAGCATCTCAGAATTCGGCTTGCCGTTTCTGGTTTAACTGCCAAGCAAGATATCCAACTTGAATCATGACAAAATAAAAAAAAGAATTTTTACAGTCGTCAATGTAATGAGACATTCTCAAGAGAAAAGGAAGGTATAAGATTCAGGTTTTAAGCAGTGCAGTACTGATTGATCTCCAAGTCAAAATAACAAATTTTGTGTCAGAAACTTCTAGACTTCAGACGTTTCAGCATTTACTCATTTGGCGTATCGAACATTTTCATACTGAATGCACAAATCATACAAAGCAATGTTTAGGAAAAACAACATTGCCTGACACATTGACAAATAGTGCACCATATTAAACGCAGCAACATATGCAAGAATAAATGCAATTATACAGTATTGTAGTAAACTGCATAACCTTTGCACATTTAGCAGTTTTTGTCTATATGGATATCAAAAGCCAACGGCAGTCTACATGCACAGCATTTTATTATTGGGGGTATTTACAATGATTTACAGCAGGAATAGTCAATACAGTATTCAGCAAAAGCAATGCATGTTTTTCCTGCAATTGGAAAAAATGTCCATGCAAACTAAAACAACACACACAAGCATGATAAATTTTAAGACTCAAATTATGCATCTACATGTCTGTCATTTAGTATGACAAAATTCTGATTAATTTAGCCACAATCTTGTGCATGTAAACAAAATAAGTGAGTCAAGAAAAACAAATAAAACTTCTTTGTTAACTATGAAGTCAGTTTAAAGAAACATCCTTCACATTTTCAGGTGTTGCAGATCAGTAAGGGTGCAGAATGAAACGATAAAGAGGATGTTGTGAAGGCTCATGGTGAAGATGATGACAAAGAGGAGCGGTCCTGTCCTCACATCTCCAGCTACAGCTGCTTTCAACCGGAAAGATGAGAGCCTCGGTCTGACTGAAGTGACGGCACGTCTGGAAAAAGCACTTCTGTGTGTCCTTGAGTCGCTGGGAGAGAAAAGCCCCTTGATGTCTAAGTAGGGTAAAAATACACACTATACAATGCTGGGAAAGCTGTCTAAATGTTGCTCTGATCATCTCAAGTCCAGTTACAATGTGACGACTGACAATATTGTCATATTCTTTAACCCTTCTGTTGCAGCTTTGAAAGCAATATTTTTAGTTTATTAATGAACCTTTCGGAGCTGCTAACATCACTGTAACAACTTTCATTTCTTGCCAAGATCCAAAAAATACAGTACAGAGATTTGAGAGATTATAAGTCAAAGCTTTGCAGCTGTTTTTGAAGTGGCCATGGACAGTCATTCTTCAATTATAATTTACCACAAATTACAAAAATAACTGTTTGTAAACGATCAGTGATTAGTAAATTGGAGATTTTAGCCCTGCTTTTATCAACTGTTGTGATATGCTGCTTAAGTGATTAGTGATTCCTAACAGTTCATTAACATTATTTTCTATTTGTGTCCCACAGAAAAAAACAGATTTGTATGCAGATTGGAAACTAAATGAGTTTATAGTAGAATACATGCCACCCATAACTAAACAAAAGATAAAACATTTGTGTCATTCTTTCCTTAAATGTACAGTAGTTACTGCACTGAGATGAACCAAAATACTTCAGTATGCAGTACAGAAACACAGAGCAGACTGTAATCATCAAACAAATCTCCTTCCCTCTGTTGTTTCCTGCCTTCCTTTGATAATCTTTTTCCAAATATGAAAGGAGATTTCCTCACAGGTTTATGGTAAATTAAATAGACAAGCTCTGTCTAACATGCTGTAAAAGGCATACAGTAGTAAAACACCAGAAATAAAACTTTAGAAAAAGCTTTTTAAAATATAAAATATGTTTTCATACTTCTCTATTTCTTTTGCTATAGTCATATAATTAATACGGTATTGAGTTGTCTCTTGTAAATAGTTCTGAAACATTTGGAATTTAATTGCATTATCTTTTGTAGTGAGATTTTGTCTCGGCTGAATCAGTCCATTTCCCATAATCCTTGGGGTTCAAAACACCGTAGGAGCTTGATGTGCCTCCAGAATCTACCGAGGCGCGTGCCAAAGGCTCGTGGTGCTGTGTAAGTGTGACATGACAAGAGCAATTTATCAAACTATTACTCATGTAATGTGCTCTTAACTGAAAGCGGCATGTGCATACATATCGTCATAAACGTCTGGGAAGCGAGGACACATCATTACTGTAGGACTGAGAATAACTGCCCTCATCACTGATAAAAACAAGACATTTAGATTTATGATTCTGAGTGATGCTTTCTTAGGAATAGTGATGTCTCTGTAGAAATCAGAGGACATTTATTCATGTATGAACTCATGCGTGCGACTCCATCATCACTTGACTGATGGCTTTGCCATTCATGTATGGATGTTACATGAGAAAAGATTGCAGGCCTAAGGAAAGATGTTCATTTTGCTGTCCTGCTGTATCTGTAATGATGTGATCTGATTATCACAATAACAACACTGTCCCCGCTGTTCATCTGCTTTATCATAATGATGTGTATCACAGTGGGAAGATGGTCTGATCAGTTTTTTCTTTTGCTGATTTTAAAAGAGCTTAGGTGATGTTTTCTGTATGATAGAATATAACCCTAATTTTATTCCTGATGTTTCCCAACCGCGAGGCTTGAGATGGTGATTTTCTCAGTGTGGTACATTGCCCGGGCTCATAAAAATCTTGGTTAAAAAGCAGAGAATAAATGCTGTTATGAATGGCCTGCAATGATGACAGATCCAAAACATGTCACCTTTATTTTGTCAAAGGCTCATTGTTTTTTCATGTCATGGCTAAAGTAATGATAAGCTGGATGGGACGCAGACTAAAAGATTTGGGTGTCAGCCATTTCACTGCATTTATCCTCTTGTCATTATGAGTCACAGCTCTCTGCCGGCTATCAGGAAAGAGGCCAGACTGTTTGTCATCACTTTTTGGCAAAATTTCAACCAATTTGCCAGTTCCACACCGCTCTGTCTCGGACAATCGGGTCATGTTGTCCCTCGGACCCCTAGGGAGGGCATTAATGAAAACTCAGGGGAGTGCCAGATTAAAGTGTAGCCATCCTCCACCGCCTCCGCTGAAATGATTTATTACCAACAACACTAACCCTCAACTCCTACTGAACTAATAGCCTTTGCAGAATATACCATGTCTCAAAGTAGATAAAAATGCTTGTGGTGTCAGATAGCACTTTTCCCACCTGCCAGATACTGTGCATGACAAATATATCACTGCCTAAACAAACAGTGCTATGGTATTCTTCTAGGAAATTGTATCTGTCTTATCATAGAAATGAAAAATCTCAAAATTAGATCTTTTTAAAATCTCAATTTAAAATCCAAATGTTTTCCTGAAATGGAAAACAAACTGAGAGTCTTGTTTACATGTTCCTCCTGAAAAGATCTTATAATATCTTTTCTTCAGCTTTTTAGCATTTCAGGGATAAACAATACAGTTTTTCTCCCCTCTTTATTTGAGATCTTCGAGACCAAAAGAATCTTGGGAAGAAAGTTGCTTTGTGATTTCACTGCTATTACTGTGAAATTGTAAGCTATTTCACCTATAAAAGGTTTGACTGAGTTTAATGGGACATTATAGGGGTGCTTTTAAACCATTTTCTCTCCACTCTCACAGTTTTTAAAGTTTCGACTGTAAGTGAAAAACATCAATGTAAAGATTGTTCGTGACTTTCCAAGACTGCTGTATGTAGAGAAATTCCCGAATCAGTCAATGTCTGTCGTGACGCCCGTTGAGCTGTTAGCAGCTTGCCAATGATCTCATCCATTCATTGACAGGTGCTGGTAAAAGCCCTGAATTTGACGGCAAGACAGACTAATTAATAACTAAACTCTATGAAAATATGAAAGGCTGTCAAGACTGTGTCCATAATCTCTTTATGAAATAATCAAGATTGCCTTTCTTTGTGGCTTGTCACTCCATTATTTATATTGGAGTTGAAGTTGAAGTATTGTTGTTTGGGTTTTGCAATGATAACATTAGTGTAAGATAAGTGTAACATAAGTGCAATCTGTCCTTTTTTAGACATAAACACAAATTTATCAGCCTGTGAAGGACTTGCTGTACATGTTAGTAAATTATGTAACATAAATATAAATATTGATTTGAAATGCTTGATCAGCACAGTGTTCACGGGCAGTAATAGAGATAGTATACTGTATCTATAGTTATTCAAAATTATGATCTTATTCAGCGTGCCTTGCAAGTTAAACTGAAATACAAAAACTATTTTTATTCAGATAATCTTTAAAGGTGTGCAGGAAAAACATTGATGAGGGTTCATATTAAATGAAGAGTATGTTATATAACCTATGTGCTGACCAGATGCCAAGTTCTTAAGACTGATACTGAGGACAGGGAATGCATTTAGGATATAACACAGACAGACACAATTAAGCCCCCCCCCCACAAAAGTGGTTTAAATATGCCTGATGAGATCTTGATGACCCCTTGCACAATGGCTTTAGATTTCACACCGTAAGAATTCACAAATTACACACTCCCTTTGATTGGTGTAAGTGTTTCTTTTTAGAAACCAGACGTTAGCTGTTGCAAAGTAAATGGGTTTAATCAAGCCCTGTGCCAATCTATCTTTGCAACTTGATGCGTTGGATGAACATACACACCCACCTCTAACCATATGAATTACACTAAATGAAAGTATTAGTCTCTCTCTCTCCTCTCTCTCTCTCTCTCTCTCTCTCTCTCTCTCTCTCTCTCTCTCTCTCTCTCTCTCTCTCTCTCTCTCTCTCTCTCTCTCTCTCTCTCTCTCTCTCTCTCTCTCTCTCTCTCACTCTCTCTCTCTCTCTCTCTCTCACTCTCTCTCACTCACTTTCTCTCTCTCTCTCTCTCTCTCACTCACACACTTTCTCTCACTCTCTCTCTCTCTCACACACACTCAATCTTTCTCTCACTTTCTCTCTCTTTCTTGATTTTACAGATATTTCATCAGCTGCCATGAGCCTCAGGTTTTAAAAGATTTCATTATAACTTTGGCTGCAGTGTGTTTTGTGCATTTAAATGATATTTTTATGTAACTTATACTCCGTATACTTTAGATCACATAACTTCATGTGTACCTACTTTTTGTACCTGCCAGACAATTAAGACTTAGCTGCTGAAATACCCATGCAATTACAAAATTCATCTATCAACAGTCATTTATTATTTGTGTGAGATATGAAATATCCGTTTTCCTGACAGAAACAATTTACCTCTTGTTGTGAAAGTCTATTGTTTAGCCCTTTTATATCCACAGCCAGTTATCTGTTAACCACACAATACCTGTCAAAATGAAATGCGTTTATATCTGTCACCACCATAACATAAAAATATTGTGAGTCAGGCACAGCCTTGATGGATAACTTGTGACCTTCAGGTTGCAGATAAATAGTGCTGATTCCTTCATCTAATTGATGTGCTATAATTGATTTCTTCATTACACATAATTGTACATTAGAATTGATCAATATCAATTCTATTGAATTGAGAGAGATTCGATTTCTGATTAGTCTAAAGGTTGTGTGCTGTTAGTGTTCTTTTAATCTAAAAATAAAAAATTATACTTTCATTATACTCTTTATGTACTTCTTAGAAAAACATTTTGTTGTGTTTATGTTACACTTTTTTAAACCACTAAAAGTGGGCCAATTTAGCCCCAAACAAAATTGAAAGAGTACACTTATAAGCACTACTACTTACATACTACATGCTTTAAAATATACTTGAACTTTTTTAAAAGTATACTTAATAAAATCAACTTGATGCAATGAAAGCCGATCATACTAAATGTACAAATGAGATTGTGTAGATTCATATGAATGAGGAATCTCATAATATTGTCACGATTTGATGATTTGGAGTGTTTACTGAAGCACATTTTAACTAACAAACAAATGAGCAACAACACGCTATTAAATGACTTTAACATCTTTCTCCGGTCCCAAGTCTATATCTGTTTCATGTCAGATGCTATTGAGGTTCAGCACTGAAATCTTGTTCTGTTCTTTAGCGTATTCCAGGACTGATGTATCTCTGGGAGCATACAAGCATTTGACTTTGATATCTATCTCTGTTTTCATCAGATTTTTATCGTTTGCCATAGAGGCACATCATTTAGTGAACTGCATAAACGAAATGCAGTTTGATACCATAAGGGCCCTTGGGATAAATAAAACACAGGAAAGAAAGACCTCTTCCAAAACGACTCCACTGCAAGGTACGGCTTTTGAACGCGAGATCTAACCGGCAGCGCTTTATCAAACACGCCTCAATTTAAGCTAACGTTTGCAGCAAATACGCCAGATGCCACACCTACCACCATGCGAGACCTGCATGCTCTCGAAATAAATGAATCTGTTTACAGATTAATTAAAATTTAACAGTCTGATCGATGGCTTTGATTGTGTGTTTGATAGGGAAGGACTCATGGGGGTTGTTGGAGACCGGAGAAGTGTGCAGAAACCTCTTTGCTTCAGATATTAATTAATGCATGGATTTCCTGTCAGCCACGGTAACAGTATTATAGGAGCCCAATAATGCTTTTAAATACAGTATTTTACATCCTCCATTGATCTCTGGCCCCCAGGGTTTGACTTGTTCAGCAAAACAACAAACTTAAGAGTTGGGAAAGTTTACACATTAGATGAGCCTGTTTAGTGCTGGAGATGAGTCTGCATTGCGGTGTATTTTGAAGAGAAACAGCGAGAGAAGGTGCGTTGATTCTGAACCGTGTGTATTTGGGCCAGTGCTCTTGTTTTGTTATCTGTGTCCCATATGTGGTTTATGTGTTTACACAACGAAAGTTAGTTTCGCAAAAGTTATTAATCTAATCTAGTTTTATTCCACATTACAATGTGAACCACAATGAAAATCTGAGATTGAGTGGAAGAAAACAGAATGACCTAAGCAAACTTCTGGCTTTGACCGTGTCAACTAATCTGGATAAAAGTTCAGATTTTCATCAATGCATTGAAGCACATCAATCATTCTGAACACTATGGAAATGTGTAACTATTTTACATTTTAGAGAATATGCATGAATTGTAGGATTTTATTTGTATTTTTTCACACAATCTCCTTTTGCCCCAGTCATGCTTATGTTTAGGGTTGACCCTTCTTTTTTCTTCTAATAATCTTGTGTGATTAATATCATTTAAATTCATATCAACGGTAAGATCAGGTTGGATCATTAGAGTTTGCATGCTTGAGGCATTAAAGGAAATGTGAGATGTAATGAAAGAATATCTAAAACGTATCTAAAAATAGTTAATGCTGATAAAATAAATTACAATGTAAAATAATGTAAAAGAATGCAAAATAGATGTATTTTCATTATTGGTCTTAGACTGTATGCACATTAATAATCTTATATATTTTTGACTTTCATACAGTCTAATACTGAAGACCAGTATGGAAATAAAACTGGCCCAGTTTGTGTCTGAACAGTCACAGACCCCATCTGTTACACAGAAAGAGCCATTGGATGAGGAAACTGGGTGCAGTCCCTGACAGTGTGGTCCCATTTCTTTTGATCAGCACATTACTCAGACAGCTCATCAGGGTGACAACTAAACCTGCTCGTACCCGCCAGCACAACAAGCAGAGACAGTGATAAAGATGCACTTTCATATCCCTGTAATGGTGGTGTGCGTATAGAGGTCTTCTTTGCCATTTCACTGATGGTGATATGCTTGCGTGTCATCCTATTTTTAGCACGGGGGATATTTTGAAAGTTATGTCACGGACGCAGAAGGAAGAGTTGATGAATGTGTTCTGCTGTTTATCTTTTCCTTGTGTCGCTGTGTTTTGCCATAAGCATTTACGTAAACATTGCATCTGCCAAGTGCAGAATGTCAATTTTAGATAAAAAGAGGAGTCTTCTCTGGCTGATAACTGTCACTGCACATATTGAGCATAGACATGAATATGGACTATCCGAACTACAGTTTTTACGTATTATTTTGTAAACATTTTTAATTTTAGGTAGGCTATTTTTATATAACATTAACATTTGTAGTACTTTTAAAAAATTGTGTTTAAATTGGTCAACTATTTATTTCCAAATCTTAGACCTTTCCATCAATGTATAGTTTGTCATGATTAAAATTTAACTATGAAATATTAAAGTGAATAGTGAAATAATCTAAGTATTCCTCTTGTGGAACGGTGACAGCACATTTTGCATGTAAAAGGCACACTAGCCATTAGATCCATGACAGGGATTCAGTCCGTATAACCTCAGTGTGATTAAGTTCATCCAGGCATTTCTTAAGACCTGCTGCTTAGTCTGAAATTTCATGGCTGACACTTTAAAAGGGAATATTTTTACAGCATAAGAGTTCATCAACCTTTATAATCCTGCCTGTTTTTCCATTGCCAGACCACGTAGTCCGCATCAACGAGCAAAGCTTGAGCAGCTGTCTACACAGGGCACATTTTTATTACAGCTGTTTGAATATCTTCTCAGCTAAAATGACATTTCACATCAGATAGGACGTTTGATGGTGGCAGGTGCTATCCGAGAACTGAAATAAGCCTTTATCTCTGTCCTGATGCCTAAGCAGATGAGAAGTCAAGCACGCGTGTGGTGTATGTCACATAAGACATTAATGTAATGGAATAGGTTGAGGCGTCTTTGTCAAATTCACTGCATCTAGTTTCTTCTTCTGCTGCTGCTTGTCTGTTGATTCATGCCAGATAAATTGCCTCTCAGCCAGCCGTCCCTCTCTCTAACTGGATGTACAAGCCATGAGCTTCAGTGCATAATTCATAAACGATGTGATTAGCTTCAAGTGCTACACTGATCGGTTGAAGTGAACTGGAGTTAGAAAAGAGAAAGTCGATGAGACTTTTAAATAGCTCCAAGCTTACACATTAAACATGTTCATCTAGATCCTAACCACATAATTAACTACTGCAAGTATTTCAATATTTTTCCTCATGCTGTGTGTGATGCTACAGACATTATTATATTGCCGCTAGAGGTATCGTAATGAAAATGAAAACATAATTAATTTTTTATTAAAGCTGCAGTCTGTCATTTTTTGGGTTATGAATAAACAAAAATTAGTTGTTGAGCAAGTACGTGCAAAATCAATTTTGAAATCTGTTATCTTGACTTACACTGATTGGCATTTGTAAGCTTATAATAATGATTTATAAGCTCTTATAATTATAAGAGCTGTTGGGTATAATTTCATGAGAAATATTAGTCATTTAAGTATGTAAAGTAACCTGCTATTTAATTATTTTCAACAGAGATGGCAATAGAGAGTGCAATAGTGAATTTGTAACAATTTTATGAGTTTATACAAATTTGTATGAGTTTGTATGAGCTAAATCAAAATTTGTATGATTAATAAGAAAAAATAATAATAAAGCCCCAACTTTCACCATCATTGGCATGAGAGCATATAATACAAATTTATAAAAATTAGCCACCTCATAAAATAGTTTTAAATTGTGAAATTGTGTTAAAATTAAAAAAAATATTTAATGGAAAATACCATATATTTAATTTCAGAGATTTAAATCTATTAAACATATTTAAATAAAGTTAATTTGTTAACTTTTATTTTACTTTTGTAAGGTTAACTTTTATTTTTTAAATGTACAGAAAACAGAAACTGTATATTCTGTTCAATAAGACCCTTAAACCATCAAGGCACATTACTTATTTTTAGACTGGAGAGTAAAAAACTAAAAAAATCTAAACTAAATTGAAAGGACAAATTGAAAACTGAACAGAAATAAGAGCTAAATTAAAATTTTTGAAGTTTAATAACCCCGGGTGCTGCTTTAATCTCTGGCTTGTGTTTGATAGAGGGCATAAACTATAATCGCTCCTGAGTACCAGCCTTATTAACCTCTTCTCAGATGGATTGATACACAAGTCATCAATTTGCTCCCAGAAAACTTGCTTTAAGTTCTCCATCCGTCTTTGTCAGTAATAATTACCAGTTTCATCACTCAAGCTGCAGAGGAGAGCGCTCAGGATCATTGCAGTGATTCCTGCACCTTCCTCTCTCTCTCCTGCCAGGTTTGGCCTTGTCCCGCTGTGATGTTTTATCCTCTCTTAGAAGGGTTTGTGGAGGACAAGGGCAGAAGCGATGCCCCGGTGGTACCATCTCCCGATTACTTGATTATAAATGCCTCTGTGGAGCGTCGTGTGAGGACTTTCCTAATCCGCTAGATAGAGGATGTAGTGTTGAATATGTGCAGTTATGCCCATAACCAAAATTCTGCTAAAAAATTACATATTTTGGAAGAGACAGGGATGCTCGCACACGCAGTAAGGAAGATAAATGCCTCTGTCGTCTTTTTGCTCTCTCAGCCTATTGTTATTGCAATCCCTGATCGAAAGCTTCAGTTCACAGCTTATTGAGTTTTGTGCAGTCTTTGCGATTTACTGCGAAGTTGCTTTTTCTTCCATTTCACCCTCTGTGAACACTAGCTTTGCAAAACTAAACTGAACACTTTCCCCACCATTCAACTTTTGTTGTTTTCCCACTAAATTCGCAGGGTACTGTTTTGTCCCTGAGTCTTTTGGGATGACATGCAATACTTCTAACCTTTCCTTTAATCCGCAGTGCAACAGCAAAGAAGTCAGAGCTGCAGTTTATACTCAGACTGACTCTTGAGGTTTTTAAGCTCAGGGAGCAAATGAGCCAAATCGATCAGGAATGGCATCTCCTTTGGTAATGAGGAGACCCAGACCTCCCTGTGGAGATGAGAGCTTGGACAGCACCGTATTCACAATGAGATCCCTAGAGAACAGACAGCGGTCCAAACGGTCACAAAAGTTTCTACTAGAGACCAATTAGGGACATAGCAATGTCAGGCTGAAAGTGGCTACATCTTTAAACAATAACAAGTCTCACTGCTGTTTTGTTTTGTTACTGTGACCATCTCTCATGTAATTGGCGTAGATTTCTGTACTGACAGTTGTATTTTGATGCATTAGAATTAAGGGATAGATAGAAAATATTACATCATTTATTCACTCTCGTGTCATTTTAAATCTGTGTTACTTTTCTTTCTTCTGCAGAACACAAAAATATTTTAAAGAATGTTGGTAACCAAAAATCAATTGACTTTCATTGACTTTCATTGTATTGACACAAAACCACCGAGACATTTCTCAAAATATCTTCTTTTGTGTTACACAGAAGACAAAAAGCCAGAAAGGTTTGGAATGAGATAACGGTGAATAAAGATAATGAAAAGCATTTTGAACATTTAATCTGTCAAGAATGTGATGAAACATGCTGACAGTAAATAAACTGTTCTTTAGTCATGTAATTATATCTTTTGCTTTTAATTTTGTCTACTTTTAAACATTTTTTTTAATCATTTAATCGTATAAATAGGATTAGATGATCATCCTCATGTTTGGGTCCTGAGCTAAAAAAAACATCCAAATCCCTGATGTAGTATGTTTTTGTCTCAGTGTTGTTTTTAGGATGGTTGTCTTGCGCTGCCTCTTGTCACAAAGACAAGAAGTAAAGAGGATGGCTTGCTCTCCTTCCGCCTCTGTACCGGTGGAGAAATCAGTAGGTGATGACGGTTTTCATTTTCACACCGTCAGTATCTGATAGGCCTGAGGGCACCACATTTTAATAACAAATCAATAGAAAGCAGAAACTGCATCCTAACTGCAGCCAGAGCTGCAAACATAGTTTATATGAAACCTTACAGTTCATCCAAAACATCATATTTACTCGTATGTTATTTTAGATGCAAAGGCACATTTGCATAGTATCCAAATGGATGGTTACTAGAGCTTTAATGCTTCAAAAAGAATAAAAACATCTTTTAATTTTTGTGTGAATTATTCCTTTAATTTTTCGTAGTGTGTAGCACAGAAGGAGGCAAATGATACAATACAATCCATGTGAGAATACTGTAGCGAGCTGGTAGGTTATTCCATCACAGTGAAAATGTGTGAATGGGAGATGTAATAAAAATACCAGGAAATGATTTGCTTGCACTGGAAGCTTTCGCCTCACAGATGCAATATGAGTGTTTAATTGAAACATTCAGACCTCCCCCCAGAGTTCTACTTTCTAATCGATAGTTTTGCCCGAGGCTGACTTCACAGTTTATAGAGAATGGAGAGGTGGGATGGCGAAAGGAGAAGAAAATGCGAACACACTTAATTATAAATGGAGCTGTGCAGATCGAGCGAACCGCACGGGTCACGGGCTTCGCCAGGATGCACCTCTGCAGCCGTTTTCCCCTGTAGATTGAGACCCTCCGTCTTGGGCCGTGGGCTAATGAAGGGCCTGATTGCTTTGCCTAATGAGAAGCACACTGTAGGAAATAGATTCTTGCATCAGAACGGAACAGCGGGTCATGTATTAAAAAAAAATCTCATTTATCACGGACACAAGCTGCATGCTTTCTCCGTACCCACGTCTTTCCCTCTGTGCTTTTTTATTCCCTCTGCTTTTAATTTAATAGGCCAAATTGTCTCGATTGTATTCCTTGCACAAATGCAATACAATCTTTTTATATTGTTTTTAACCTGCCGTGGGGATTGATTTGTACTGATTGTAGGCTGAAAGAATAAGATACAGACCTCATTGTTTAAAAAATGATGCAAAGATTTTAATATCTCTGTGTTCTCTCTGCAGAATCGTTAGTCGTTCTTGTTTGTTCTAGCAGACTGATGAACAATTTGCTGACCTGAAGTCTCGCGGTTCCTGTTGTGTATTAATAGAGCCGAGGACATAAAAATAACCGCACCGTGTCTGCACCGGTTATTGTCAATTAAATGAATTCTACATGACTGCCTCTCAAGGTTCAACCTTGCTGACAATTACAGATTATGTCAAGCAGATGACCACAACCCCTCCACTTGCCCCTGGGGTGTTAACAAATTGTTTTTATCCCTTGCTTTTAATTAACAGAGACGTATCGCACAGTAGAAGGTAACGCTGGGGAACGGCGTCATTTTAGGGACACGTGAGTCATGAGTCTGTCGCGCTTTACTTCATAAGGATGCAGTAAAAGTCAAGTGGATATATGTAGCTAATGCTGTAACATATCAGGCTGTGCACAGCACATGCAAATGAGAGACTGCAGGAAATTGGATTGCGGAGCTTTGAAGGTTATCGCTGCGTGTCTGGCCATCGGCGGCTCTGTGGTAAATAAGCGTCGAAAAAAGACTGCAGGGTCTTGTTTTAGCAAGGAGTGAGTCACTTGATTTTTATAAAGCGATACTGTCAAAAACTCTCTTTGCATGAAACGCATTGCATCATTAGCAGTGGATGTGATATATTTTTGAAATCTTTTTGCCATTTTTATTATAGGATGTGAGAAGGAAATGACATGTGTTGGAGCACTGTACGTGTAAACAACTAGAGAACAGAACTTAAATATGACAGGTGAATGTAAACCAGCAAATCAGGAGACCTCACAGGATGAGAGGTATAGGTGTATGTGCTTATACATAAGTACATTTATTTTAAATAAAATGTTTAATTTCTATAAATGAATAATACAAATTCCCTTACAACTGCAGAGGATGTTAAGGAGAAGAGTTACCTACTAATTTTTAATAAATAATAGAAATAATATTATGAATAATAATAATATTCAAAAAAGTACAGAGTAGTCCATTCACCCAAGAATGGTTCACAAAATAAAACTTTTGTATTTGTTTACTAATGTCATTCCAGGCATGTATGACTTATTTTCCTCCACAATAGGAGAATTTCAAAGAATATTGACATTCCTCTATTTTCTGTACAGTGAAAAACAATGAAGCCTTTTTGCTTAGCACCAGCTGCTGTGTTCTGTGGAAATAAAGAAGTAAATCAGTCAATACAAGATAAAGGCAAGTAAATATTTATGGAGGTTTCTGCAGCTTAATTGGTAGAAAATAAAGCTAGGATGGATTTCAATCTCAAGGAATACACATATATTTTGAATGCACTATAAGTAGCTTTGGATGTTTGTATTTTAGGAGACCTTTCTCTTTAAATATACACTACACTATAGCGTTAAACTTTAAAGATACAATACCATGGAAACAACTAAAAGTTTTGCCATATTGTTTGTAGTCAGGGTACTTTGACTGCAGGCTGCAGACTGTTTAGAAATGCTGCCCCAGTTGGCATATCACAGTTACAAATAACACCAAGCAGCTGGGTTCATCCCCTTGGTGATGCCTGCCAGGCGGATAGGCAAAGCTGGATGTCCCCTGGGGAGAAAAAGGGATAAGAATCACTGCTTGAAGAGAGGCCGCAGGAGGCAACATGCAGAGCCCGGGAGCACCGGCTCCACATCTTTACACCTGCTTCCTCTGAGCAGCCCATGTCACCACACAACCTGACTGACGGATGATATTTTCATGCTGCCTGTGTGGCTGGAATGCAGAAAAATAGATAAAACAAAGCAAAATATCTAAGAAAGTTTTAAAAAAGTTTGGGAAAGAGGAAGAGAGATTGAAACATGGGGCGTTATTTTGTGCTCCATCATGCTGCTCCTTTGAAAGATAAAACAACATAGAAGCGGGTAATGATAGCAATCAAGGGCTGTGGCAGATTGATGTAAGATCAGGTGTTTGGGTTAACAATTTCTACGTATTTCCAACCGAGCCGCTCAGAACAGACACTGTGTGACTGCAGGATCGGCTATGTGATTGAGTCTCCGCATCGCACCACAAGATCCCTCACTTTCCAAATGTGTGCCGTCTGACTTTAGTCCAATATTTTTCAAATATCCCAGAACCCGTGCCAATATGCAGAGATAGCTACGTCATTCGTAGGTTGGTCTTCCCAAAAAGTGTAAACACTGTGACGCTAACAAAACATCACATTGTTTGTTTGGGCATCACAGCCAGTCCAACATGGCAACACTGGCTCAACCAGTGGCGTACCACCAAAGCCAGGCATGTGGGAAATGGTTGGTTGTCAGAAAAGATATTTTTTCGATATAAAATCCATATTATTTCAACCTTTATTTATGAATTCTCTACCATTTATATATAATGCAACTCCCTTTGGTGATGCTGTTGGTCCCAAAACTGAACACTTGCACTTTAAAACTTGCACTTTTTATTTACCACAAATTAAAAATGTTAATTCATGATTAATGATTATGCAAATTATGAATGGAGGAATTGACGTATAAATAAAGACTTTAACAGATGCTCCACCTCCTCCTGTATTAATGGCAGCGCCACAATCCAGCTCTAAATTTCACAAGACAAAATGTCATGCTAAAATAACATGCTGTCCATTTTCCCCCAGTACAGAGCATAACTAATTCATACTATCTGTCAGTCCAGATCTGACACATCTCTATGGATTGACCATGTGTTTTTGTCACTGTTATTTAATGATTAACAAACACAGTCTTTATTGTGATGGTAGAGAAACTGTGCTTTGTCATGCTGACAGGCCGGCTTAATTCTCAGTGAGACATCAGAGAGGATAACGGATGGTGCAGTTCCACCCCAGGATGTGTGACTGCCAATACAATGTGCTCTTTATGTTGGGCTAAGCCTCCTCTGTTCAAATAATGATAGTGCTGTAAAAAGTGAAAATGTGCAAAGAGGGGATGGGGGCCAGGGACCAGACATGGTCATAATTCATGTAAAATTGATGAGATTAAACTCCTTTTGTGTTTTACACAAGAAAGTAAGTCATGGGGGTTTGGAAGTATATGAGGGTGAATTTAGGTTGATCAGAGTAAAGTGGTTAGAAAGTTTGGACTGATCCTTAGTGTTTTAGATGCCACAAAACCAAATAATGCAAATTATGTATATATTAAATTATTTATATATTATACAGGCATTTCATGTAATTGTAGTCTGTTTGGGACCTATATATGTATATAAAATGACATTTTATTTTGATAAAGTGATATTTTTATTTAAAAAATTTGCTCAAAGGTGGCATTATGGTTACAAATTATGACAAACATTTAATTGTGTGCTGTGTTGTAGTTTACAAAACGCTGCATTTACACCGATTGACCAGTGGGTGTCGTCAGTATGCGGTCTTTCGAGCACATTTTTCGATCAGTTCGTCTATAATGAATAATAAACTGTAGATGCTTGCTGTGATACATATTTTATAAAAAAGTTATTTTACCAAAATCAGTCTTGGCAAAAAGGAAAAAGTAGGGCCATAAATTCTGCACATGTTTTTTTGAATAGAGCCTTTTGTGTTTACAATTCAGTTTGGTGCCACTATGGGTTTATACAGCACACAGTTCACCTTTTAAAAATGCTTTCTTAGGCATAAACTAATGCACTAAAAAACAGACTTATTTAAGCAATAAAGTATAAGAGGCTGTGCTTTATCATGAATAAGTCACGGCTGAAGGGCATTGTTAGTCACGATGCAAAGCATTGTATATTAAAGCCTAAAATATGTATCAATGCAACCTTTATCAAGTTAAATCACACAAAATAGTTTTACATGGTTCATCCATCGTTACAAAATTGATATGCATAAAACCAGGCCCAATGCTGGAACTGGTACAGGGTCAGTGGTGTGTAAGATCTGGGTTATGTAGAGCAGGTTGACGGGTGAGTCACCTTTTCCTCCTGCTGTCATCCATCCAAAGCTGTGGAAAAAGTTCTCTATATATGTTTTGTGCTTCTTGCACAGTGTCTTACCCTCAAGGCAATAAATCAAAGAATTGACTTGTGCATATACAGCTGTGTGAGTATGGGTGTGTGTGTGGAAATATGCTGATCTGTTTGTTACAGAAGTTAAATGACAACAGTGACTGTAGAAGGCAGAGGAAGGACACACACATCCGACTTTTACAAAAATCTCCTGACTCGCCTCCACGAACCTGTAGAAAGGGAGCTGGAGAAAGATTGTGACTAAAGAAATGAAGATACCTTATATCCCTCTGCAGACACTGGCTTGATTTGTTGTCTTTATATATTCCTCCATGGATTATTTCTGGAGCAAATTGCAAATTAAGTTTAAATCAATTCTCTGTCTGAACTGCAGTCGATCCAGAATACCTTTTGATTTTTGTGTGACCTTATCTCCCAATTGATTTTACATTATGTTTGTAATTTATCTTTATTTTTCATCATTTTAAAAGGTTCAGGTAGAAACAAGATATTTACAGAGAGGAAATCACATTAGAAATTAGATTAGCACCTCGGAGGTATTTCTTTTTGAATTATTTTGATTTTAGTAGGTAATCCAGGGATTTTAAATTACATGATCTAGATTTAGGATTAATTACTAATCCTGAGTAAAGTATAAGCGGTGTAAAGGAGGGACAAGATGACCCTGCATTACATTTACCACGGTTTTAGATTTGAAGTGTAAAAGTCATGTTGACTGACTTGCATTATCACAGCAGAACGTCTGATAGCCCCAATCAGAATCCTTGTCTTTGTCTGATAAGTGTCACAAAATCCATCAGCGAGTGTATGTGGTTTCACAGTGTCAGCTGGACTCAGGGTTTGTGTTTATGTGGCATTGTACAGTACCTGGCTTTTGTTATCGTTAAATTGTGTTTGCGCTCACACTGACATGCTGTTTTAGTCGTATAATCGTCTGAGAGGTGGTGAGTGGATAAAACAGAGCCGACCTTAAAAGGATTCATGGATGAGACGTTTTTCTCACCCTGGCATTTCATGAAATGGTAATTAGCCTTAGAAGTGTGGGCAGTCTGACTTATAAATAAAGATGAATGTGAACTTTGTGCTGATGGTATCATAGGATTTGAGCGTAAAACACTTGTGTGCTGGCTTAATGATGCAAGTCAGTGTGTGTATCTGAGTGAATCTATGGTAAGGTGGTTATATATATGTGAACTTTATATATTATTGACTGATCTTGGGTGCTAATCTTAAGGTTGCAAGTTTTGCAGTAGTACAAAGTTTACGTTTACACATTTGACAGACACTTTTATCCAAAGTGACTTGAAAGTGCATTTAATCTATACGTTTTATTAGTGTGGGTGTGGGATTCAAACCCATGACCTCTTTACTGCTAATGCAATGAGCTACAGGTTTACTTTATCTACACATATCTAAAACAATATCTACATATTAACTATACTGCGTCTTCCACCATGTCAGGTTAAACAAACCTGCTAAATCCCATCACTTATTACGAAGTGTGCAATAACAACTCTTGCATGCAACTGCTGCCCTCACGTGGTCTTATTGTGTAATGCACACGAAACCTTTCATGCAAATGCCAAATATATAGATTTCATAAGGTGTTTGGTATGAATGAATTTACAGATATTTCCACACGTTTCCCTCGCAAGGTGTAAACAGACGGTTGTCAGTTTGGTCAAAAACATGCGGCATGTATGCAAAAGGGGGTGGAGAGGAAGAGAATCTGTTTCACAGCCAACCAGACCGCACCTGAGACAAAGCTGAGTCATATCGCTGCCTTGAGGGAGAGCTGAGATCTCAAAGCACAAGCAGTTCCTGTGTCTTTTATCCACCTTACTGGAATCACCTCCTTTCATCAAACCTGAGGGGGATCTCCTGGAAAAGGTCCAGCACTGCCCCCTTCTGCATGAAGATTCTTCATAAATGCTTTAGAAACTTATTGCTTTTGAAAACTTTACCCCTTACCTTTAAACTCTTTTTTTGAGCTTTTATTTATATTACCTTCATAAAGATACAGATTCATTATTTTCCCTTTTATTTATTCATTAAATAAACATAAAAACATTCTTTGATTTATTTAAATACAGCTAAGGTGGTTTAAAAAGACTAAGTACGTTTTATTAAGTTGCTTTATTTGGGGTTAACTTATTTCTCATGTATGCATTTTTAGGTGGTAACCTGCATCCAGTTTACTTTTCTTTTTGCATTTACAGTAGTCATCATATACATAATAGACACAATATTTACAATGTACACTAGACGTTAAACAAAAATCTAGGCAAGATTATTAACAGGCATTTGCTGTAATGTACAGTATATTTCCTAGCCCTGAAAAAATGTCCAGCCTCTTTGAACAGAAAAACATCATGCATCCACAACAGTATCCTATCACAGATGTTTCTACAAATCCAGTTTTATTTTGCAATGTTCATAAATTGCTAAAGCTGTACAATGAAAAAGTTATTCAGTGCATACTCAGTGATTGTTGGTATCCATGACATTGAAGGTAACCCAGCTGCCACGCCAAAGGGGAGTTAGCGGATTCTGCATAGGTCTCCATGTGGTTCTGATGACACGTGACCGTCATCCCATGTTGATATTCATTCTCCCCTCTGTAGTAATCACTACTTTGGTCATCCCAGTGGTGATTGTAGTGTCCATGACTCATGTGCACCTGGCTGTAATGTGGGGATGGTGAAGTCAGATGTGCTGAGGTTGATGGGGACATCTCCTGGATCTCTTGCTGATGGTACAAGTAGTTCTCCACAGGTTCCTGGACACGTCTTGTGTTCCTGTTCGCATCTGGTTGCCTGTAGCACTCTGTATGGGTGCAGGAAGGTGAATCTGGTTCTGTTGTTGAATGCGTCCGGAGGTATGAAGAAAGCGCTGAAATATGATGGATGGCCCGGCGTAGGGTTGCGATCTTGGAGAGGCGCTTTCCACTGAGGTCATGCTTGAGAACGGTGCGTAAAGCGTTGAAGGACTGATTGTAGTCCAGTATACGCTTTCGTTCTCTGATATTGGCGGCGACTCTTCGTGCTTTGGACCGCACTGGCCGTGTACGCCGTTTGACCACCTTCACTTCCTCTTGATCACTGGCACAGGATGAGACGGAACGCTCTGACCGGGAACGGAGCTTTTGGGGGCTTTCATTTCCATCCTGACCCGATGGACAATCCTCCAACTCATCCTCTGAAACTTCTGATTCTGTACTGGTGCTGTCCAGACTCATAGCTGATGAACTTTTAGCTTTAATATAATAGACAGAGCACTTGTAGTTTTTTGTGATCTATAGACAGTTAGCTCTGCAGAACATCCACATGTTGAAAATCTCCACTCGAGATCTGACAGTCTCAGCAAAGGTGAGCGGGGCTTTTAAAGGCAATCTGATGTGTCACGTGGGCCAGCTGCCTATAAGCAAAGGTGTATTCTGTGTTTACAAGTGCCCTGCAGGCAAACGTAGACATCAGTCAACAGACTATGACACACCTCCTCAACTCACAGGATCTGCTCTTTCCAACTGTACGGTGCTGAAAACGAGGAATGGAATTTGCAAAGTTGACAGATGCGTGCAACTTCAAGGTATGTGTAAATACCTGCATATTTGTTTTGACTTTTTAACAGTTATTTATTTTTATTTCAGATAAGTAAAATGATATTCTAGAGAACAAAGCACTAAAGATTGTGGAAACTTGTTGCTATATGAAAACAAGTACAGGAGAACCATTCATTGTGACATTGTATTTACCCCAAAATGTCATCTCCCATCATGTCATTTAAAACCCAAAACAAAATATTTTGAGAAATGTCTCAGTGATTTTGTGTCTGCATAATAAAAGTCAATGGAGGCCAATGTTGTTTGGTTACCAACATTCTTCGAAATGTATTCTCTTTTGTGTTCTGAAGAAGAAAGAAAGTCACACAGATTTGAAACGACATGATGAAAGAAGTTTCATCTCTTTAAAATGCATTTGTTTTATACAACTAAACCACAATCACAGATACTCTATGGTGTGAATAAACCACTGGTCATCTGCATAAATTACATCGGTGTAAAAGTATTTCATTCCCAAGTTTTTTCCACCTTGATCCAGATGGATTGCCTGTGCTGTGTCCTGGGTGTTGAGAGAAAAATTGGAATGTTCATGACAAATTATGGCTTCATCAGATAAGCCTCTTTTACCAATTTACCTTTACACCTTTTCTGTGCCAGAGGGATGGAAAAACACTTATCATGTGTCACATAAACTCTGTATCTCCGTATGGTCACAATTAGCTGTTGTGTATTAAGCGATTACTGGCCTTCCTGGGCTGCAGCCGAGGACAGTGTAATTTGGTTGTCTGTAAAGTCATAAATCTAATGTGCGCTTCCTACAGGGCAAGAACAGACAGTAGCCCCTTCACTTCAAAGTGGTGGAAAAGGAACACAGATATTTTACAATTATTACCTGTGATGACTGTGAATTAAGGGTCTTGGTGCTTTTGCCTTTTTATCCTCACAAACAGCTTCTGTATCCCCGATTTGAACTGTTTTGAAACATGTTTTTTTCTCAAAAGTTGACAATATTGAGTAATAGTATTTATTCTATGTGGTTACATGATATAGTAGAAATTTTTCCAACCACTACACAATGTGCTTGACATAGATCTTCAGTTAAGCCTAAACATTTGATTGTAAGGGTTGAAAGACACATGCTAAAATATAAAGCTTAAAGGGATACTTCACTCAAAAATGAAAATTCTGTCATCATTTACTCATAGTCATGCTGTTTCAACCTCTTTAATCTTGAAAACTGTGCACAGTTTTGATCACATGACCATATGTTTAGAAAAAGTCCATCCTGTAAAGTGATAAGCATTTTTTGATGGCTAACCAATTTTTGTGTGTCACTGTTTCACATGCCAGGTAAAAACAGATAAAAAATACATTTTTGTTTGTTTTTTAATATTGTAAAGGACACCGCTGAATAGGCAAAGTTTGGTAGATTATTCCATCAGCAAGGAACAGTAAATGACAGTTATTGGTAGAATATTAAATATTGAATGTAAATATGCTCTCATTGTTTTTCATTCAAGTTGGTCTCATTACTATTTGACCGCATTTCTCATTGAATAAAGTGTTAAAGAAGCTACAATAGCTTCACAAATGAACAGCAAAGGCTGATTTCTATATTTCTCTGTTTGCTAAATAGTTGGACTAGTAATGCATTGTTTTATTAGTACTTGTTTAGTATTTATCAACACTTTTTGTATTACTTAATTGCAGACGTCCTGAAGTATAATTAGGCACATTAGTTTTATCATCTCACTTCTCAGTGGCTAGAGGACAACTTAAATAAAGCTGACAGAATATACCCAATTCTCCCTACCCAAAGAACCTTAATTTATACTCTTGCTCACTGAAGAAAATTGCACTAATCAATCTTTCCAGTTTCTAGTCACAGTCAGCTGATAAAGCCAGTGGTTAGACCCATTATTGGCTCTTAATGACAAAAGTTTTACTTCTTCTCTTAGCTTGTGTCTATTTTACAAACAGCAATGATATGCTGAAGCCTCCAGCCAAACCAGTGGCCCAAGAGTGTTTTCTAACAGCTCAGATCATATCAGCAATGGGTGGTGGTGCAATAACCTTTAAACAAGGAATGAGAAGCCGTTTCAGACATTGCTTCCTTCCTGTCCACTTTTAACTGCTCGCCAGAAAGGGACTAATTATGACTCTGTTTAAGTGTTATTTTATGCTATTTCAACCATTGCATGCATCCTTGCAGTCAATTATGAATGGTCGTATCTGTCAAACATTATTAACCATTGTGAGCTGCATTCTTTTCTTAAATGAAACACATGACTTGTATTATACATATCATAGAGTTATATACTGTATTGATCTCATATGGAGATTAATTTGTTGCCAGAGGACGACCAGCTGAGTTCGGTTCTTTTCAAGGTTTTACATTACCTTACATTCATGTAAAGTTATTCACTAGGACCTGAAGACATCATATTTATGTAAATTGCTAGTTATTGTGAAAACGTTATACAAATAAACTGTGCTATTGGCTGACCATTAAAAAAGCAATTTTTGTCCATCTTAAATATGCAGCTGTTGACTATATCTGAAAAAATGTACATGGTCACAATTAAACAAATTTTGGAAAGAGTCATCATCATTTTAGCTAGTGTATAACTTTTTTTTGTTTTGACCGATAGACGTGTTGACTTGATGTCCCTCCTAGGCGTGAGGTGTTTTCCAGTTCTGCAGTGAAAGGCAAATTGGTTTTGTTAGCGGAAAATATAGTTGCTTAAGTAGGAATTACAACATCCTCTTCCTTTTCTTGTTCTGCAATTATAATCCAAAATGCAGGTCTGTTTAAACACAGGTCTGTGGATTGTGTCATACATCGCTTGCTCTATAATTTGAAATTAGTTGTAAAATGCCACAACCTTTGCATGTAAATAACAATCTGGTCTGGGAAGCGTAAACTCGAACTTGAATAAAATCTATGAAATTTGGGGCCTTCTGTTATTGATATTTTGGTAATGCACCGATGGGCAGGTAATGGACAGTGTTTCTCAAAGATGAAAACTTCTGCAGCCAGACAGACGAGACCGTGGGAACGTCAGTGTAATTGTTTTTCGCTGTTTTTTCTCACTGGTCATGAGAGCAAAGATTAGGGGTCATGAACACAGAAAGTGGAGACTGATGTACTTGGTAATTAAGGGTTTTCTTGGAGAGGTTTGGAAATTTTTTCTACAGGTAAAAGACACAACAATCAAATAAAAAGTACCACCAATATCTAAAAGTCTTTAAGAGATTTAAGCATGTATGTCCAGTTTCCTCCAATTGTTCATCTAATATTTAAACTGTCAGCCAAAGAGTGGTTTATAATGGTGAAGCCTTTGAACTGTTGATGGCTAGGTCAAAGGTTAAGGAGCACCCTTGAGCTGGAAACTTAACCTGAATAGCCCATAAGAATAAATTGCCAGGGCTCTCATCAATAGACAAATATTTTGAAAGCTTTGTTTTTCCTTACATTTTTCTTCCACATTAAATCTAGTATTATGTCAGTTGTTTCACGTCATACCCGTGTCTGTGCACCACACAAACAGCAATACGTGTTTCATTTGTAATGGAAACATTTGAATCATCCACATCTACCCAGACTAAGTGTTGTAGACCAACACATAAACATTGATGATTTACAAGAGGGGATGGCAGATTAATTGTCTTGTACTGAGAACTTCAAGCACACTCTTAAAACCTACCCCAGCCTTAGTCTTTTTGACGAATGGATAGACACTTGTAATTATCAGTCGCCATGTATAAATCAAGGTCCTTTTAGATAGCCGTGCAGTGGCTGGAGATAGCCTGGCTATAACCGAGATTTGTAAATCTTTAGTTTAAGGTTAGATAATGAGAAGCTGCTTTTTGGCAGTTATTAGAAGACAGTGATACAATTATTTAGATACATGCTTTTAAAGGGGTGGTGAGGTTTGAGAAGTATGCAGGGAAATTAAAGGTCCATGTGGTTTTTTACAACATAAGAAAAAAATGTTCTCTCCATGTCATTGTACACATAAATGCATTACTATGTATGCTGTTTTGACCTCTTTTTTTGGTCTCTTATGTTATTTGATTACCTCATATGCTAGTGAAAATATACTAACAAAATATTGTCCATGTTCACATGCATTCTTGAAAGCTTCAAGGCAAAAGAAACAGAAAATTAACATCATTAAGTTCAGTTCAGTACACTTTCCCTTACAGTAGTTTGTTTTGATTAGATCTACCATGTTCATTTAGGGAGTTCCCAAATGATATGCTATGATCGCTGCGGGCACGTTTAGCAGTGTAATGGAAATGTCTGGGACCTCCTTAGCCCATTCAAGACCTTGTAAAAGAGTACAACAGTACATTGTTGACACATGCCTGTGTGATCTGCACATTGTTGCCTTTGCAAGTTGGCATTACTGTCTGTCCTCTGGCTGAGGTTTGATTATGTTATGTTAAAGATGGGTGTCATATCTTGTTATGGAGGAGGTGTGGATCATCTTTTATTACCTGACTCACTATCCACCGCGGTTGCTGCTTGAACTCGGTCTGTGGATGTAAAGAAGGAGACGATCTAGAAATGAATCATTTGTAGATAGTGGGTTTAAAAAGACTATATATATACAGTATACAGTTTACCTTTTATTTTGTTCTCTTAATATTTTAAAAGGACATTATTGTGAAACCTTGTGTAAAAAAGCAGAAAACTTTATTGATTTGACTGGTTCAAAACAGCATATTATTGCTAATGATAGACAACACGGTTTATGCATGAACACAATACCACTGGATTAAGAGTTGTCTCACGGTGGGACGTACTGATGTATTTGTGATGGGCTTGTCTCCATGGTGACAGCCAGCGGGTGCAAGTGTCAAACAGATTGTTTACAGCCTGCACTTCATTTTTCCATGTCTGACAAGTAAACAACCCTAACGATTTCCCTTTTATTCAAATACCTCAATTACAAAGATGAGATCACAAGAAGTCACGTAAAACGCCACAGACGTTACAATCGCATAAACATGTTTGAATTGATTTCTAATAATTGACAATGGCTATTGTTAATATTAACATTTGTTTGCGAGAATGTAACACAACATTCCAGAAAAGTGAAATATGAGCTGTTAAAGATACAAGATGAAAGCGTGTTGACAAGACACAGGGGATATGAAATCACTTCTGGCCCTTCAAGGGTAAGATGCCATGCTTAAGGCTAGTTAACCCACTACCTGTATAGCAGCATTACAGAGACAGAGGACTAGCATTATTTCAGCCAGTTCTCTGCAATTAAAAGAGTCTTTCACTCAAGGATAACATTACTAGAGCCCAGTTATGTGATTTATGCTCTGGCTGGAGTCTGTGTTTGACAGAACTTTACTGTAGATGCTATGACATGGCCTGTAGGTAATACTTGTTATGTCCTAGGAATGTAAGCTACCCTCTTTTTTGTAGCGTGTCTTTCACAGACTGCCCTAAGGTGTGTGCATTAAAGTATTGCTTAAAACAATTTGACCTACATCTGGTCAGTTAAGAAACATTACATCAGTAAAAATAGTCTAGATCATGCATTAGCTATACAGTATGTGCTTTTCTGTTTAAATGTCTACAATGCTGGTCATCCAAGGATTAAGGGAGCGCAAGACAGAAATCTTCATCTATAAACACTTAAAAACACAGAGATTTTAAGTAAAGTAATTCTGATACTCTTTTCCCACCTAAATAGGGAATTTACTGCTTAACTTTTGCTTTTAACATGTAGTGATACACAGAGTTCAAGAGTTCACACAAGTTCACGGGGGTCATTGTCCATGTCACTTTATCCTGAGAGATCTGACCCCTTGAAAAGAGGGATGGACATTCTAAAGATAGCCAAAGAATTTCCTCTTCTTTCACAATGAATCTGTTGGTCAGAGTATTAGGCCAATAAAAATAACTTACACCCTATACTATAACACAGTGCAAGGTTTTATTTATTTTTATTTACTTATTAATTCATTTTGATTCGGTTAAACAATCATCACTTACAAAACCATGCTTCTAACCAGACATTCAATGTTGAAAACCCCATATGGTGGATTTGACCCTGATCTGTGTTTTATGCCAAACCTGAAGGTACTGGTTATAGGAATGGTGCTTGTCTGCCCCCCTCTGGTTAATGTGAGAGGATGCATGGAACTTAAACTAGCAAGGAATGTCTTACAGTGTTAAAAAATACAAACCCTAATTCAACTGTATTATAGGACTGACTTAGAGAAGAGACCACTACTACCATATTTACAGTACGGTTAATAGGGTCAAATATCAAATCAATGAGAAATTTATGCAAGTATTAATAAACAGAAACTCATTTCATACTCATTATACATGTATGCTGTCAGCAATGACTCAAAAAGGGAAACTGATTAAAGTTGATCATGTCCTCATTTCTATTACCTCTGTCAGCATATCTGGGGAGACTATAACAGAGCCTGCCCCAGATCTATAATCCACTCCCACTTTATTATGGTCCAAAGTGCAAACTTCTAGATGGATAATAACCATTGCCACCAAGGGCAGTGTTTCTTAACCAGGGCTGGGACCCATTAGGAGTCTTTAAAATCTTCCAGGAGGCCTTAAGATGACTTAAAAGTATTTAAAAATAAGCATTTGCTTATTTGCACAAATGCACAAAAAACCCCAAGATATTTATTAGTGTTTGCTTGTTTTTATAAGGATTAAATATAGTTCTCAAGGATTATATACAGCTCTAAAAATGTTTCTGGGTGGATATGATGAGTATGAAGGGGGTTGTTGTGGACGATGGGGGGCAGCTTGAAATCAAAAAGGTTAAGATTGACTCTCAGTCTATTGAATAGGTAAAAACAGAGAGGAAAGCCATCTCTACCGTCACAACAAACTGCACTGCAACAACACAGAGATGATTTTATGAGTTTGCGTGACTGCTTCCTGTGGCCTTGACTGGGAAGCATCCACGCCTTGTATCGCGACGCACGAAACACCGCCCGCCTCTCGCTGGCACCCCCAATCGCAGGCGGTGATTGGGCAGAGCAAATGCATCAACTCCCCTCGTCCACCGAGCACCGGTTGAGCACATTCTGTCACTTGCGCTACCGTTAAATGGAGGAACGTCCCTGCGAAGGGGCAACAGGAGTATATACAAGTCATGGAGCAGAGAACGGGCCGGATCGATCGGACATATCGGTAAACAATGATCGGAACCACTGTCAGCTCAAGAACGAGAAAACGCAGACGAAGAAAACAGGTTGGTAACCAGCAAAGCTCGCCGTTTTCTCTCCAAGCTCGTTCGACCTGCAAATACGCATTGTATGTTTATTTGCATGCTTTACGCATAAGTTACGTCAAATGTCGAACGTGTTATGACGATTCAAGTGTTTAATATAGTTACATTCAGCGTTAGCCTCCAAGCTAGCTAGCGTGTAGGGACGTTGACCTTGTGCACCGGTCTCTCAACACACTAGTTTTTCCGATCACGCATTTACTTGGTTTTAAATGCATTCGCAAATGTAACTTTCAGTTTGATTCCCTTTAAAGAGTACGAACGTGTTCAATGGGGGTCCAGAATAGCCTGTTAGCTCTGCCCCAGCGCTGCCACAGCAACATGAACCGGCTCCTGTGGAATGTTCCTGCTCGTAGCTTAAGCTTGTTCTGTTATTTCCTGTCCGCCATGATGGACGGCCAAATCTCACAAACTTCACCGCAGCCAGTTTCTTTTACAAGCTGAATGCTTTTGTAACACAGCTCGGCCATGTCGCTGCCTGTTTTGGATTTGTTGTCAAAGTCGCTAATAATGTTGTCTGAGGAGTGTTTGTTTGATAGTTAAGCTCGAAACGGGCCTATTGCTCTCGTGTCACTATCTGACAGTCATGTGAGTGGGCCTGGCTGGCAGGGACCGGGCTCGGGCTCGGGCTCGCGCTTACCGCCGTTTCACTGTCGGCACTCGTAAGTGGCCCGAATAGAAAGCTGTGGAAAATTCTATAAGTGTACGAGAATGGGAACACTGGAAAACTCTATAGGCGTCCAATATGCACCAATGAAAATCGATTGACAAAATGGTTTTAATAATACAACAATAAAACATACGTGACCATATATCGTTTTTTTTAATATCGTCAGTGCTTTTAATACTTCTGACAACGTATGTGTAATAACTCTCTTGTTAGATTTTAACTTGCATTATGAACAGTATGATGTTTATTGGAAACCGTCCTGGCAATATGTTGGAAAGCACCCCAAGTTCGGGCTGGGCAAACTTTTGGTATGAGGCCATTTGGTACGGAGTTCTGTCAGCAGTACCACTGGCGGATTTTGTAACGTACAATGACCCACAAATAGTATACGATTGTCTGTCTCCAAAACGGCTTACATTCGATGCAGACAGACTCCTAATGCGATTTTTAGCCCCGTGTTGAAATGTGTTTATAAAGTTGTCACGTAAAATAGTTGTAATGTATAAACAATCACATCTGCCTGCGGCTAATCGTGCAGGCTGCCCACTTAGCATGCTATGCTAGCTGATGACTTGGCCGGGTTTGTTGACCGAATAAAGAACATGTAAGCATGGTTTTAAATAGACATACATCTTTAGGGAATATACTTGTATAATATTATATAAATGCATACCGTGTTCCATCGATATTTGTGTGTTTTATTTATAAAGTGTGTTATGGTTAACATAAGTACTGCGCTATTTCTGACGTTATTCATCATCATCACTGATTTGGCATTGATAATGTTAATTAGTTTTATTAAGTATTTATGCATTGTTTTTTATGTTGTACATTATTGCATTTTTGTTACGGAGTTCAGCTACTTTTCTCATAAGCTAGGTCTAGATCCTGGTTTACATTTCCACAGAAAAGAAAGCTTAATGCAACGCACGAAATGTTAATTCATTCAGCTTTGATTTTGATAGATTTTGGCAATTTGAATGGTTTCCACTAATACTAGGGAACTACCCAAATATGACTGAGCGCTCCATTTTGACACGTCATACCTCCGGTTAAAAATAGGGCGATGTCAGACTTCGGCCGGCCGATGAAAGCACACTTACATGGGGTAGTTTTACGCCTCTCATTTTCGGCTTCAAATGACAGAGGTCTTGTTGACCCATTTAAGATCTCAAAGCATTTTCCACGCATTTTTTTCTTTCTATTAATTTAGCTTTGTCCTACTCCATTTCTGTTTTAGCCTGTTCACATACTGCAAGAAAACATTTCTGCCGTGTAAATGTGTGAATATGTAAAGAAGGCTGTCGGAATGTTTTTGGTTTTATTTCCAGTCTTACATTCCCACGAGGGCATTCTTTGAACTGCCAGAAATAGTTTCCATAGAAATCATGTAGTCAATCAGATCATGTTATGCTGTTATTAAATCTAATCTATTCATTTTGTTACTCATTTATTCAAGTTATATTAATATGAGCTGCAATTCAACATATTTATTATTTGATGTGACAAAGATCATTGTATTGCATTCCAATTGAGTTGTGACTTCTAATTACATGTACATTGAATACCCCACATTATTTCTCACTTTAAGCTCCATAAGTGAGCATGACCCTGGCTTGCGTCTACTAAGCATACCTAGACTAAATATTCCTGATCGTGTACAAACATTGACCAGACTTGACTGTTGCCTTCCAGGAACTTGAGATCTGATCTGGACATTTGCCAAAAAATGTTGGTTCAGTGGATCAATGGATTCAGATACGTGATTTGCATTTCATTTATATATTGCTTTTTTGTCTTTCATGCACAGAAAATGGCAAAATAAATGGAACTCTGAAGGAGGGAGAGGCGACTCCCACATCCTTTAACCCAGACAGCTCCCCGCACCCTGCAAACGGCAATGGCGACAGACACCTGCTAGAACTCAACTTTAAACCGAAGCCCACTCGACGGGCCTTCATCACTGACTCGACAGGGGACAGAAAAGGTAGAAACACTAGCAGAAACAGCATGGACATCAAAAATGACAAGCCCTCAGAGCTGAACACAATTGAGGGCAAAAAAGAGGTTTTGGCTTCGCTAAACGGTGTAGTGTCTTTCAACTCCGTACCGCTTACCAACGGTTACCCCAGCAAACCTGGAGCTGACAACGATGGCAGTGGTTCAGAGAGTGGATACACTACTCCTAAGAAGCGTCGGGCCCAAAGAAATGGCAAAGCTGTGGACAATGTGACTGCTTCTACCCAGGGAAAAGCCATGCAGCAGGGCAGCAAACAAGATCATGAGTCTGTGGCACCGGAGTCGGCCGATAGAGGCTCTGCGTCTGCCACCTCACCTCCTCCGCCAGTGGCTGAACTTCAGCGTAAGAACTCTGACAGCAAAGCAACTGGCAAAAAGTTTGAAGAACGGTCCAGCAAAGTTAAGGTGGCTGCATCCACCAAAGAGGACTCGTGGACCTTGTTCAAGCCTCCGCCTGTTTTTCCTGTGGATAATAGTAGCGCTAAGATTGTGCCTAAGATCAGTTATGCAAGCAAAGTGAAGGAGAACCTCAACAAGACTGCCCAAACTGGTGGAGAGGCTTTCATTCCCGCTCCCCAGGTGCCTGGGAGACCGCCACAGGTCCCCATGTCTGCGGTGAAAACCATCACCTCGGCTAGCTTTACCAACGGTCCACTGCCAGGGGAAGGGAATGGCTGTCCCCTGCCTGGACCCCATTTCAGCTCAACAGCAAGCACTGGTCCTCTGCTGGTGTCCCCAGCTGTTCCTGCTGAGAATGTAGCATCTCCCCCTGTCGGTCCTAGTAGTTCCACCACCTCTTTGACTGAGCCCAGGAAGGCCAGTCTGTTCGTTTACCCCAATATGCAACTTTCGCTCCCTAGCGGCCGCCAAGCCGACCCCCCTGCTGCTCCGACAAATCAGAAGTCTCTGGGGGACATTTTTCAGAATCAGTGGGGTTTGTCCTTTATCAACGAGCCCAGTGCCGGTCCAGAGGGCGTGGCTTGTCGTTCAAATGGAAAGGACATGCCAGTGGAGGTGAGCTTTCAGGGAGGCTGTCCAGCTACAGTGGCCACTCAGACCTCCAGTACCTCTCAGAGACTGGATCAACCACCCTTCCCCAAGGCTCACGAGCCAGAAAAACGGACTAACGCTCAGAATCTGAGTAAAGGTGCCACTGCGGCAAGCGGGTCCGTACCCGAGACCTCTGTCCTCGACCTGGAAGCCCAGAAAGATGAGACGGGGGTTCATGGTGCAATAGTGTTTTGTTCTTCCTCTAAGGACATTTGTGCCGAGCTGCCTCCCACCTCCACGGCTGCACCTAAGGTGGCCAAGGACCAGGGCCATACTAAGGGCTTTGACAGGAGGTCTAGTTGGGGGTTGTTTGATCTAAAAGCTGCTGTAATTTATCACACTAAAGGTAACTATCATCATTAGCACCCTCTTTTAAAGTGCATGCTTTATTTACACACACACAGAGTGTATTTAAGTCTTCATTAGTTGGCTTGTATTCCAAAAAAGAAGACACAGAATTTATATAAGTGTAATTTCTTTGTTGTTATATAAAGCCATGAAATGGCAGGATTTTAAAGCTTTGTTGTTTGTTTTTTGAATTGAAATAGCTCAGTCCTTTTGCTGTAGTTCTTTCAAGTCAAATAGAAGCGATAGAGACTGACAGATGCTGATATATTGAAGTATTTTTACACTGAACTTTAATCTTTTTATTTTGCAGAAATGGAATATATTTTGAATTTGCAAAAACAAGGTAAGCTCTTAAAATGTATTTGATATCCTAACTTTCAGTGTTTATAAACTATTGCCTGCATGTTAAATGATATGAGGATTGCAACCCAGTGCCTTGTCTTCTCGTTTTCACCTGGTATACCACTTTGTGTGTGGTTGTGAAATTTGCTAAAACATTTTTGAATCGCACCTATTGAAACATCTTTTCCCTTTCCTGTAGATCCAAATCGAGTAGTCCTCTACAGTGAGTCATGGGATGGACCTGCTCAATGAAGCCGCGTCTGGACACTATATCTCAGCTGAACTGTTCTGCAAAAGATGTGCTTGAGGAACATAACTGCTGCCTCTGAACATCCTGAATCGGAACTAATCCAATCTTAAGATGGTTTTGAAAGGACCTTGTCACCAGTAAGCAGTCAAGGCTAGAGGAAAAAAGAGTACGCTTAAGAAAACGGGTTAGCTGATTTTAGAATATTAGAATGGAAGAAACTGAGCTGTTGAACTCAACATTAATGCGGTCTAGTGGATTTGTTGCTGAAGACAATTCAGAACGACTTTGGGGACATAAAACCCACATGTCAAACACTCATGATTACTCTGTCATGACATTTGTTTGGGCAGATGCTTCTCCTTTAACTACTCATGGACCTATAGAGCGCTGTCTTCATCTCCAGCCTCCTGGGGAAGAGGATATGTTACCATGCCACCTTGAAATGAAATGATGTAGACTCAAAGTGGTCTTGTGTGCATACACATTGAGTTCAAACTTCAAAGACCTCCAGTGTTGCTATAACATATACTGTGGCCAGAGGAACATGGCTTTTGTTTTTGAGATTCAGGGGAATCCAGCTTCGTCTGTGTCTGAGGGGCAGGTAGTTCAAGCCTCTGGGATTAATAATCGTCTTAATTTAAGTTCTGGACAAGACTGGGTCAGTCTTGTTAGCGAGACGTCTTCTTTTTTCTTTTCATTGAAATACTTACTCCCGGGGCAGGTTTTGTGGTACACTTTGATTGGGAAACCGTTCTCCCTGTAGTGTGCATGTGCAGTATGCTGCTCTGTGCGTCCTCTTTTAAACAGATTCAAAGTGCTATCGTTCAATAGTCTTATTGTCGTCCGTTCACACTTGATTCACCATTCTTGCTCATTGTGCGAGTGCGTAAACTGAGGGCGGAGGTCATGTATAATCTTTTATCTGGAGTGTTTTATGTATTTCAATTTTAACAGGTAGGACCCAGAAGACTAATCCCTCAGATGTGCCACACACGGTTGCTTTAGCTCCAGCGGTAATAGGTACGTCACAGGTATTTTAGATGTGTTTTAGAAGGTTGATTTTGCTCTTCCTTGAGATTAGTTCTCTAGAGCTGCTTTTCTGTTTGGGGTTTTGTGTTTGCCCAGATAGAGAGTAGTACCTCCTGTTATGTTGTGGAGGCGTGTCATTTTGGACTACACCACAAATTAGTAAAAACTATAGAGCGCTTGCTGGTGAAAAATCCAGCCTTTATATTTTATAGTTTTGAAGCCCCAGCATCTATGGTTAGTTTTTTATTAAGCCCCGCAAGTCACACTAATGCAATTCTTGTGTGTTTTTTTAATTTGTACCTGGTTTTTAGCTTATTGGTTAAACTTTATTACTAAAGCACATGAGCCTCATCAGTAGAACCAATATTGACAGGAATTTTGCCTGTATACATTTTCTTTCTCATGTTAGATAAACTTGAGTCTCTCCTCTGTTGTATCATTTCACAGATTAATTGATTTATACATAAAATCAGTAGCACTTTATGTATTATGTTTTTGAAACGTATTTCCTTATACATTGACATATCAGTACATGTTTGAATTCTAGTACTTAATCATAGGCTACTAACTTTAACTTCTACCTAAGGACTATCAGTCCACAATCTTGAAAGAAAATAAACATACAAAACAAAACAAAAAAAAGGTAAAAAGAAAGAAAATGAAAAAGACACTCAGGTAGAATTAGGGCAGTGTTATTCTATCTAACAAAAAATGAACCAACAGTGTTATTGCCAAAAATGAAAACAACGTCCCATGTTTGTACCAGCTGTTTTTACAATTTTAACCTTTAAGGGAACTGATTTTAAGTTTTGACTGAAAGCCAAGCTTGCATCTTTACAGGCATCATTTGGCATCAATGCTTTCTGTACATGACACTGCCAGGTGAAAAGATGCAAGTACACATGGAGAACGTTAACCACACTACGTATCTGTATGTCATTCCCTTGCAGGGTTTTTTCGTGTGTCAGTTCAGGTTTCAAAAAGCAGCGTGCGCAGGTTTCCAGTGTGGTCAACGTCTACTTCTGTTGACAGAACCTGGAACGTGTTGCTATAGTTCTTAATCAAGTTTCTGTTCTTGAGGTGTCCGATGTCTTTTCTGTATGTTGGTTTAAAGCATCGGTCTAATGATGAAACTGTATGCTAAAACCCCAGTTAACTGGGACGTAAGGTTGTTTTGAAGTTTTCTAATTTCGTTTGGATTCCACTTAAATTCAGCTTTGTGCAATGTAGAGAAATCCTGCAATGATCATTAGCTTATTTCTTGGCTTTCCTTAGATGCAAATGACTTCATGGCTTCACTTAAGTTTTTATTTTAGTAAATACTGTCTTTAAACAGCTCCCATAGAGCGATCTTAGGATATTCTTTTTCTTTTTGTCTTTCTTTCTTTGATATCCAAGGGATTTGCTTAAGGAGTTACTGATGTAGGCATAATTTATAACCATCTGTTATTAAGTTTATTATAAAATACCTCTGTGAACACGCGTTGTCCTGGCATCACGGTTTTCCCCTGTTGTGGTCATAATTTCTTTGTTAACCATTCTGTCAATAGAATGAACTATGCCAGGCCTTTATGATGAATCTAAACTCCAGGGGTCAGATGCACATACAGAGGTTCTATGCAGAATATGCAAACAGAGCCAAGGTTAAAGTTTGGGGGGTTGCACATTAGCTTAATTTCCTCAATTTAAATAAGCACTTATTACCCCACAAATGATACAATTGCAATATAAATTATTTACATAAAATACCTTCTTCAGCTGCCCTTATCTAGTGTTTAAAGCAATGAAAGCATGTACAGGTGGGAGATGGGTACAGATGTACCGGATGCGTTTGATTGCAAAATCTGTACCGACATCTTTGTTGGCATATTTGAATTTCATGTGTTCTCTTGATGTATGAATGAATTTTCTTGTCCTGTCCTTACAACTCAACTGGTTCAGCGTGTGGATGCATACGTGTGTGTTGGTGTGCAAGCATGTGTAACTGTCTTCATCCATACGCTCAATTATATGCAAAGTTAATATTGCGAACTGTTTAAGTTCAGGGTGCCTGTGTTAAGCGATATATTAAATGGAATCACATCAGAATATAAAAATCTCTTGCTTTTCCTTTTCTCCCTCCCCAGCAATCTTCAGTTGTGCCATGTTTTGACTGTTAAAAGTTTGAATTAATATTTCATTTTTATGTTGCTCTCTCTGAATTTCCTACAGCGGATACGAAGGGGGGGTCGCATTTTTGTCTCAAAACTCTTTGTCACTGCTAATAAACTTGTTGAAAAAGGTCCTGTTTTCATTGTCATATTTTGTCTACAATATGTACTGTTGTTTTAAAGTGCATCTTTCCAAAAGAACTTAATTTACTCAAACCATATGTAAACCTGCTGTGGATTTACAACAGTTACCTAGTTTCTATTACCTTTTTTATCTTTATGACCTTGTCTTAATAGTTATAATTGCATTATATACAGAACAGACAGAGGGAACCTGTTTTCCCAGGGAAAGTCCCAGCTCCCTTCTGGCATTTCTCAACTAGGACTGGAGGAAAGGTGACTCAAATGTAGGGAATGCTGGAGGTTGAACTGGATTTGTATCAGGTTTTGTCAGAATGTGGCAGCCTGTCTGAAGAGCTAGCCATGAACATTAGTTATTTTATGGCCTTGTTTCCACATGCTTTTTGTATAAAAGTTCTCTGTTTTTTGCTGTATCAGTCTAGATACCTTACATATGCCTCACATGTACAGTATTTTATTTTAAAATGCTTCTATTCAAATGATCGTATTGCTGTGCAATGTCGCCATAATTTGTATCATAACCCCACCTCAGTTAAGATGCAGAGATGCAGCACTAGGTGGCGCTGTTGTCTATTATAAAGAGTTATTGGCACGTGCAGAAGGTATTATATCACGAGTGTAATATAAAATGAGATGAAACTATGGTCATCCCAAAAATATGGTGCATTAAAGTGCTTTTTCAGTCATAAGACATTAACTGTGGTGAATGTATAAAAATAAAACAAATTCAGAAATATTAACATGAAATTGTCATTGTATAAAGGCATACACATGCACACATAAAACAGTACTATAATATACATCTGACAGGATAAAATCTACTGAATGAATAGAATTGCTACAAAAAATTAAAAGTCAATTTGAGAATTAATGCATTGTCACTTAACAGAGAATGAGGCCTATAATACTGATATTTTGCTGTAGAATCAACTGATTATCAAATTACTATCAAGGTGTGATAAATACATTTATTGATATTCTCATCCTCCATGTGTGGTGCCCACGATGTGCTTGCATAGACATTCAATATGCAGAACATTCACAAAGATCTTGATTTGTGTGCCTATAGGGAAAATCCACAATAAAACAAAACACATTAATGTTGAATGGCCGAAACCTCCCAGGGGTCCTGACGAATCCCAATATCTCCTGTGAAGATCTGCAGATTATAAAAATAGAGCAGCACTTTTATCTTTCCTGTGTTTTAATAATACCACTGAATTTCACACAAACTTACATGGAATCCGCTTTCCATATTTGGACTGTGATTGGCACGTCTATTAAAAGCAAGGTGTGTTGCCTCCAAAGTGACAGAATTGTCTCAAACAGCAGTGATTTCAGTTCCCTCCCCCTGTCAGAAATGTGCCCAAGACAGGGTGTAAAAATAGACAGCAGAGATTCTGTGCGCTTTAAATAGAGCTGACTCTCTAAGCATGAGCCCAGTGTCACCAAGTCTCTTTGTAGGATCTATTCTGTGTCTCTGTGACTAAACCCGAGCAGATACGGCTGTCCTTCTCTCTGACACGGGCTACATATCAACAATGCCCCAGTCTCTCACCAGTATCACACTCACAGCATTAGTCACTATGTACACAGTACCGCTATGGAACCAGCAGCTGTGAGACAAGCACACAAAGAAGCCCGAAGGCTTTCAGTGACTGTAACTGCACGAACAGCGACATTTCTTATTACACAATCTGATTTTGCAATTAAAACTTGCACCCGGAGTATTGGATTCATTAAATCCGAACATGAATAATTTACATGAATCATTTTACAAAATCAATTACTGCACATACTGCTATGACATTCCTCATGTGGTCTTTTTCCCCAGTTTATTTCTTAGAGACATGTATGAATTATGCTATGATCTATAATCTATATTGTTTGAATTACTTACATTGTGCACATCCTTCTGAAAAAAAACTGCTTAGATTAGTCTGACCAGGCTGGGAGACCAGATAAAACTATCCAACCAGCTAAGACATATCCAACACATTATAATGTTGCATCCAATGTAATATCCAATACTGTACGTTGCTCTCCATTTTGATGTCAGCATGCCTTAAACCATCTGTTTTCTGCTCTACTTGCATACTATGGTCTGCCTGGAGTTATTAAGCATTATATTCTTGCAGCTTCCCCTCCACAGTGCCCCAGGCAGTACTCACTGTCAATGCCAAGGCCTAATTAGGACACCATGCATATCCACACGCCTGGGTCATCTACATCCACCAAATTCTTTTGAGAAGAAAATAACTTCCTAGATCACACTGTAGATTCTATATTAGTTTTTTTGTAATTGTACCAGTATTTTTATTAGATTATATAACATATTAAATTATGTTTAAAATGATTAGGGCAATTCCAGCATTATGGAAGTGACATTTTCAGTTAAATTTTAAATATAAAGTCTCACAGGATGTATTTTTTTTTACCATTGAACCATTTGTTTATACTTTCTAGGATTGTTTCAACATTTATCTAGGATTTCTGTGAATAAAAAAATGCAAAAACCAGAAGCAACAAATAGAGAAATTATGACTCTTCAAAGAATATAAAATTGTATTTTATTTTTATTTTCATGTGCCCATTTATGAGAAATATGGACTGTTATGGATGTGACCATTAACCTGCCAAATCATGCCTAACATAACCATAACAAAACAAAACAATACAAAACTAAAATGCATAATAAATGCTTTAACAACTTCTCACATGGCCATTTAAACTGCCAAATATTGACTATATCTGAGCTATTAGTATGGTGAAAACCTTTGGTAAAAGCTTTAGACTGATATTTGCATGTAATTGCCCATTCATATAAAATGCTGTTAAAGTAGACCATTGTTCAATGTTAGCTCAACTATAACCTTACTGTAAAAAGTTACTTTCTTTATTTTCCCTTCCTTCCCGAGCATGCAGTTTGTGTCTGAGACACCAATCAAACTAAATGAACAATTTAAAGCACACGCTATTGAATTATTGATTGTGCTGTAATGTATGGTGCAGCAAATGATGTCTCAAGTATTGATAACATCCTCAGCCACTGTTTTGGGTTTGCATCTCAGCCCAGAAATCATATTTTTGGAATGACTGACAATGCAGCCAAAGTACAATGGAAAATTGCTTTATCTTTCTTGATGCTGTTTGTCACATCATATTTACAAATGCACAAACTCAAGTGTACTTACGAAAGACATTTTCTTGGCATCTGCAACATCAAACAGATACGTTATGCATACAGAATGTCCAGAATGGGTTATATTGCCTCACAGCATCCTATTAAAACACATAGACACAAAAGCTTGTGTTTTGCATACCACTTCAAGAGACTAAAATGCAATTAAACATGGCGTGCACATAATAAGGTTTATTTAAATCATAAAAACAACAAAATTATACACTTAAAAGCATGTATTAGATGCCATGGTAAACTACAGTGTTAGGTTAATTAATACACATAATTTGTATTAAATATTATTAATTATTATTATAGTAAATATTATTGTTGACATTGACATTATTTTCTAGCTTCAGGCATTATTTAAATGAACATTACCTAATAATATTATGATGCTTATAATGTAAAATTATAATGATATTCTAAATTAATATGAGATTTCTATAATGGGATTGAAATTGTAGCTTGGTAAGAATCTGTATGGTGGTCCCTGGGTCTGTAAAGGTTAAAAACACATCTCTACAAAATCAGATCCGCTGCAATGACTCAGCTGTAGGTGCAGAATTCATATTTGGTTGGGATCCAGAGTCAAATGTAAGCCACTTCCTGTATGGACAGTGGTCAAAATCTCTCCTACTGCAATGAGAAAATGATTCTTATCTCCCTCCTTCATGACTTTATTAAAAACCTGCCAGCCTTAATGTTATTTCAGGCTAAGATTGTTTCATTATAGAGACCTATCAAGATTTTTTGCTGTGAAAGCTTAATAAAAGAAGACTGGACGCTTTCCATATAACTTTGTAAGCTTTCTCTTAATGGTGATGCATACAGGCAGACTGAATATGGAGCATGTCCCACTCTTCCATACGAACTAGGCCCACACTTAAAGAGGGCATCAGTTTATTTTGGACCAGAACAGGAGATTAATTATTCTGTTTAAAATACTTCCAATAGTTAATTAGACACGTACAGCAGTCATTCCAGGAAACTGCAGCATTTACAAATGTTTGTAAATTGAAAAATTGTCTTTGTAAAAAGAACAGTACATTGCAAAACTGAAAAGCAGAATAAACCAGTCTATAACCTCAAATATTTCAAAATCAAATATTTGCATTGCAGTGGACGCATAGCTGAGTTAATGCATAAACATAGCTTTAAGTTATATAACAAATAAACGTCACCTGCATGCTTCAGCACACGGCCACTGCTGTGAAAGCATGCTAAGATGACACATTTATCCTTAAAATAACACAAAGTTGTGTGGAATGTAAAGCTCTGCTATTTTTTTAGCCTCCACTATACATAACAACCCCACCATATATAAAAATTTAAAAAAATGCATGTATAATATATGTAAGTTACTAATTACTATTAAAAAAAATTTATAATGTTGATAATACTATATTTTTGACTATTTGCATAAAATCATAAACAACATTGTCACACATCATATGAAATTTATATTCAGATTAAATTAACGTTATTTATAAATGATCATGCATTTTTGTAATCCTTACCGAATGATTATGAACAAATGATCAAAACCTATAAAATATTCCACCATAGACCAAATTAACTAATAAATTAATTAATAAACATATATTTCAAAGTAAAATAAATCTTAGATAATCCTATTTAAATAATACATTTAAACAGTATGTTTAAATAATAATGTTATTTAAATAATAAATTACGATATGAATATATTGTGCAACATTTGTTCACTCATTTGTGGGTTTTTGCGCTATTTTCAACCCTTTGAAAACTGCTTTGACAGCGAATCATATCTTTTCTTTCAGACAGGGGACTCACTTCAATGGCAGGTGCTAATTGGATGGCATGTCACGCGTAATAGCTTTGGGTAAGTGGGGCCCTTCGCCCGCCATTACGGCTCAAGCGCTCCATAGACCCTCGCAGCATTTTACTGTATCTCGTAGCCACAATGGCGCTACGTTACACATGCAACAAGGGCCTGTTTATTATCGTTGGACCTCTGCTTCTTCCTTTCGGCAGCTGATTGGCTGTGCTTCTCCAGCCCTAGAACGTGATTGGCCCAAACACCCGTCAATCAAAAAAAGGATAGACGGGTACCCAAGACAGCAGAGTTGCGCGTGTGCCTTCCCAGGTCCTAGCAGCACCATCCGGCTGGGGGTGAGGACACTAGCCGCCTGTTTTGACTGCAAGGAACACTGGATGTTTTTATATTGATTCTTCTTCATTTTATTAAGTGGATATACATGCCCGCGCTGTTAAAAACAAGACGACAACAAGCCGGTGACCGAGCACGGTATCGATGGGGAAAATAAGTTGATCGGATTCGGCAGAATGTTTTCCTCGTTCCAGGAAAAGGGATTGCCCAGATCAGCGTGATGGGTGTATCGAGAATTCAGGGGCTTCGGAGATTTTGACTTTTGGAGAGGTTTCGGAGATATCCATCTACAGCTTAGGGGTTTTCGAGAGCAACAAAAAGCGGCAACACTTGCACGGAGCGCCATACTGCAAAGAAAGCTTCCCGGATCGATACAGTGTAGCAGTCTGCGCTCCGCAACCAAGAGTTGTTCATACGGGAGATTTTTGAGATTCGATGGTTAATGTTAAGCAAGTAAGCTGGCGAGCAAGTATCAAGTCGGCAACAGTGGCCTGATTGAAATCCGCGTAACTTCTGCAAACTGCATGCAGCCCTGGCGGTGGAAACTGGGCTGGATCAACCCAAAATGGCAAATATGAAGAAATTTAAAAGATGAATATTGCATCTCCCACGTAATCTATAACATTCACCAGTTGCCATTTCCGTGCAAAAGAGGGATAATAAAGCAAGGTGCTCCCTTACATCGCCAACATGAGGGAGATTTAAGGCCGTGTAGAAATTATTTATTATGGGGGGAGCGGGTTTTTTTCGGTCGCGTCAACGTTTTGATTTAATACCTCTGTTGTGTTTTACTTTTCTTTTCTTTTGCCTCTACGATAGGTTTGTTGAATGCGCGCGATTGTCATTTATTTGCTAGTCTTAGCGTTTAAAACAGAAAAAGGTCTTCGGAAGTAGGTCAGATCAAAGAAAAGATAAGGCTGGAGAGTTGCCTGGATGATCTTTTGTCATGTTAGTATGACACCTTTTCATGTTTATCCTAATATATGCCGGACATTTATGTTTTGATTTTACTCCTCGTTTGGCTAAATGACAGCCAAATGAGAGTTTGACCACCGCCGCTTATCTTGACAGCCTTCCTCTCCATCTCGCCGCCGCCTGATCTTGTTTAGAGTCCCATTTTTGCTTCCCTTCCGTCTTTGCTTTGTTTTTGTTTTTCCACCTCTCGTTTTTGGGCTGTTGAGTGAGTGAATGGCTCTGTGCGGAACGACGGCTTCCAATGCCGCGAAAATGATGGCTGCATACAACGGCGGAACCTCGGCGGTGGCAGCGCATCACCCGCACCATCACCACCAGCTACCCCATCTCCCGCCACCCGCCCACCTCCACCACCATCATCACCCGGGCCAGCATCACCTCCAGCACCCCGGTTCGGCCGCCGCCGTGCACCCCGTACAGCAGCACGCTTCCGCGGCCGCTGCTGCTGCCGCCGCGGCGGCTGTGATGCTGAACCCGAACCAGCAGCAGCCGTACTTCCCTTCGCCCGCTCCCGGTCAAGCTCCGGGGCCGGCGGCCGCTGCAGCCCCGGCGCAAGTTCAAGCCGCCGCCGCGGCTGCTGTGAAGGCGCACCATCATCATCATCAGCACTCACATCACTTACAACAGCAGCTGGATATCGAGCCGGACAGACCTATCGGATACGGAGCTTTCGGTGTTGTTTGGTGAGTAAAACATTTTAAACAAATATGGCATATTGTTGGTTGTAACTTTTTATTGGCTTTTGACTTCTGTTGGTGCTGTGCTACTTTGTTTGTCATAGTAAGTGTCACTTTAAAAAGTGTTGCACCTGTCAGACTTGCTAGTAAGAAGAGTTGGTATGTTTAGACACCTGTGTGGTTGTTTAAGGGGAACAGCTTTTGGCAAAGTATTTGAAATGTACATTAGGAGAACATCACTCTGCTTAAGGGATAAGCTGACTTTAATGCTCAAGATTTACTTCAAGCTAGTTTGAGTGTCTTGAGAATTGTTATTATCCCATGTGTCACTTTGGTCCAAGTTACAAATTACAGTTATTGAACCTTGAGCTACAAATTGTCTCTCAGCTGGCTAGACTTCAAATGTTTGGTTAATGATATGACAGAATTAGTTGAATATTTCTTATGTAAGTTTCTTATGTCTTATTGTGTTTATACGTATACATTACTTCTCTGAAAGACACAACCAAACCAGTAAAAGTCTCTGCTTTTCTGTGGTGTACATGCAAACGATGAGTAATATGTGCAATACTTAAAGGAAGGAAAGAATAAGTTCTCAGAAAGAGTTTGTAACTCGGAGGAAATGCAATATCCTTTTAGCACACACCCTCTGGTTTTATGTAGAAGGTTCGGTCATGGCTTCTCTTCAGAGGTTAATTTGAGGTGGCAGGATTGAATGTCATTTTTGGGAACAGGCTAAATGGATTAGTGAAAAATCTTAGAATGTGATTACTGTCCTTTTTTCTTAACCGATAGGCTTTGTATTAAACTAGGATAACCATTTGATTAACATTGATTCGTAGTTGCATGCAGCTTGGCATGTTCCTGCAGCTCAATTGGAAGAGCATTGTGTTAGCAGTTCAAAGGTCAAAGGATCGATCCCCAGGGAACACACACCATGTAAAACTTGAATGCACTGTATGTTATTTTGTTTGAAAGTGTCTTTCTTAGTCGATAACTATAAAAAAACTGTATACTTGTATTATGTTATAAATGTAGTTAGGTTTGCAGTGATGACAAACTACACAAAACTATGTGCAACACAGTATATGTATACAATATGAAGGATTCGTGCAGTAAACAGCAAAAGCAGTGTTGTTGTTGTTGTTGTCCTTGTGAGAATGGTTATTGTGCAGTTAGTCAGTAGTCTGTGTATATGTTGTGACATAAAGCCAGCCCCTATATACATATGTGTGTTCATGAAAAATGAAGTCACCTGTACCAGGTCCACAAAACTAGGGGTAGCTTTCGGCCACGAGACACCCAGCCTTTCTCTGCCCATGTAATCTTAGCCTGACCTTTCCTCAAAACCGCTTCCTGTTGCTCATTGTCTGCTTATAATCTGCTCTGTTGCCCGCTGATATATTTATAGCTGTCCTCCAGAGGCCCAGCCATAGAGAAAAACTCATCCAGGGTTTCCCCCCTCTGAGAGAAGAGCAGGGGGTGGGCAGAGAGACACAAGGAACACCCACCACTAGCTCACAAACCAGCCATAGTTAAATATTGTTAATGCTGTGTTGTGCTCCATTCATATATCCAAACAGACACTCAGCTAGGAGCCGGTGGCCAAAGACAAAAAGAGAACGAGTTAAAAGAGGAGTTAGATCGGTCTTTGTGTTATCTATAGAGTGCCACTTTTGGATGGTGTTCTGTAGTGTAGTTAGTGCCCTTTCAAGCGCGCAGCTGCGAAGGTTTAGATAAATTGCTTTTAGCCGTGCCGCAGAGAGCGTGCAGGTCACGTGCACGGTTCTGTTTGATGAGAATGAAGATACAATTTAATTCTCTTCGATTATCCTTTAAACTACACATCATTTATAGCGTTGTTGAAATGATCTGCATAATTAGAGTAAGGGTTTGTCAAGTCCTTTAAAGTAATGCTTCATTAAAGTAAAAATATTGAGGAGCAAATTTAGAAACAGTGTCGCAAGTGTAGATTATATTTTACTGTCTTTGGAATGAAAATGAAAGTAAAATGAAACCAAATATAATTGATGGTTTATGCAAAATAGACGCTGTGTGTAATGAGCTTATTCTAGTCAGCAGGCAAACTGCAGGGTCTCATTTCTGGGAAAAAGCCATATTTTCATTAATGGGTTTGCCTTTAGATATAAAATTAAGCAACATTTCACAATCGTTTAAGTAAATATTTGGCTTTTGATGCAGAAAGTCATTTAGTGGGTGCCTTGATTGTTGATCATTAGATTTTTATGTATTAATTTTGATGTTATAATTTATGTATTAATATGTGAAATATTTTCTTTTTTTGCAGTTAAAATGGGAAAAAACACTTTAGATCATGTAAATTATTTTTTATGTAATTAAAAGGAATTTTTTTTTTTTTTACCAAAATTTAGATTTTTTTTGTAGCTGTACTAACCAACCTTAACTGGCATTTATAATTGTTCATGCATTTTTTTATAATTATCATTTAGAATGATTTTCAAAGTGAGGAGTATATTATATGAATGCCATAACCACCTTTGCATTGGTACTGCGCCAAAAAGTTATTTTGAAACCTACTGGACCACATTTATAGTTTACACTTGTAGTTTGAGATTGACTCATGGTGCATGCAAACAAAGTTACGGGAAACAGAAGCGTTACATGCTAAACCGCAGTAATTTTAGAAGCCTTCGGTTTACTGTGAAGCCTCATTTGTGGGTTCTGGGAATTCCATGTGTCCTGTATTATGTTTAGCGTGCCTTGTTATTGTGACATGTTGTGAACGTTTGGTAATATCAGAGGCCACGTTAAGCATGCAGTTGTGGCCATATCTCGGTTGTGTTCTTGCCTCATTATTTTGACGTAACTTAGATCTATGCTCTCGTGTCTTCACTTGCATGTAATTTGTGCATGAAATCATTTGCATGCTGCTACTCTCTGTTGGCAACAGTTTGGTTGTATTTATAATAACAATACACATCGCAAAAAACTGATTTGGCCTGTTCAACCTGCGTCCCACAGGCCTCCTGCTGCTCAAACAAGATCCAAAAGCAGACTTACTAGATAACAATATCTCTGTCTTAATCACAGCCCTCATGACTTGCCTGTATTTACACGTGCAGCCTTTAGTTCGTGAGTCATTAAGAGTAAAACCTTATAAAGGTGACATTCCAGACACATGTGTTCTCTTGTCATGTGTCTGGTATAATGGTAATAGTTTGTTTGTCACTGGGGTTGGCCAGCTGAAGTAGAAATGGGTTAAACTGTGCTGCCAAGCACCACCATTGGCCTCATGTCTCTCTGGGTGGATGCATGGCTCTGCACCGGAATGTAGCCGAGGCTTTACTGCCCATTAAATCGTCAGTCTGCTTCTGTTGTATTGGCGGTTTGATCTGTGCAGGGAATGTTAGTGTGGTCACGGACAGCTTGACTTTAATGTGATGTTCTTAAGATCTCGCCTGGCAGATTGGTGCTCGGTTTTGCGTGCACCACCAAGAAGAAATGCTGTCTCTTTGTCACAATGTTGTGTCGTTGGGGATCTGAAAGCTGAGTGTTTTCGTTGTTCTCATTTGTTATTTAATAAATATCTACTGGTTGAGTCTGAGACTGTATTAATTATGACTTTGTATTTGCATTTTTTAGAACTGTGTCCACATACTGGGTTGAAGTTAAGGCTTGGAATATAAAGTGTAATGCCTTTTTTTCCAAATTTGCCTTTTAAAATTACACATTTTTGAAGCTACAGTAAGGTGTAAGGTAGCTGTCGATATAACAAAAATGTATTCCTGTTTCCTTTATAAATGTAACATTTAAATAAAATGTGAATTATTAAAGTTTTTATTAATGTCTTTCGTTTTAGAGAGAGAAAACATATGAACATATTCATGTAGAGAAATGTAATTCCTCTTTAGTTTTGCCTAGTGTGATAAATGACGGCAACGTTTCTTTGATTTTTCTATATATGAAACTTCAAACTATTGAAATAATTGTAGAATAGAGTTTAACCTTCTCGGTTGTCCACCAGTGGTTTGTCTGTAGTTGTTTATTTATTTCTTTTTTTAAGGAGAATTATAATGGCAGCCAGCCTGGTGCTTTTATACCCTGAACTTGAAAGGCTCACAGACGGGACAGTGTTTTTACAACCACAACAGTCAGAAGCAGCTCTTAAGAGGCTCTGGGTTTGGCAGATGCACAGGCCGAGCAGAGAAATGGCTTACCTTTGAAGTGTAGGGGGGTGAGAGCATGCAGGAGTGGGTTTATTAACCCTTTACTCACCTGCCTTTGTCAGGCTATTCTGCGCTGCCCATGTTGTGGTTTTGACAGCATTGCTGGGAATCAGCTAATTCTGCTGATCTTCCTGTTTTTACCTTGTTGTATCAGCCCATGGCTGGGTAAAATATTGCAAAAACCCTATTTTTAGATGCTGCAAAACTATCATCATTCGTAACCCTTTGCGGTGTGACAAAAGAGTTTAAGTGCAAATATTTTGGCACCATACAATAATGACAATGGGATTTTTATTGCATTGCAGTAGACTACAAAAATGTGCTCTTTTGTCATGTCACAAATAAACTTTGTTCTTCATGTCCAATATAGGAGAATTTAATAAATTGGATTCCACCGTTCTTCTGGTGTCATTGTTGTACCACTTTCTTCCAACCGTCTTAATTTCATTGTTTTAGTTCCAACTCGGCTTTTCTTTTCGGCTCTCAGACTTGGCTGCTCATTAAACCACAAGCTGTTTCTCTTCAGATTGAGATTTTAACCAAGTCCCTGGAACATAACAAAGGGAAACTTGGGGGACGTGTCAGTGTATTGTGTGTGTGATATGGAGCAGAGGTCCGACCACTTTAGTTCGAATACTGTGAAGACCATCTTTTCCTCTGAGGGCAGAACTGTTAATTAAAAAGCCCTCTGCTCACACTGAACCATTCCGTTTAGAGCGCTGACACCCCTGATTTTACTATGTGCTTATTTATAGGTGTCCTATTAGGTGCCGCTCTCAATTCTAGGTACAAGCTACCTGAATTTCCTTGAAGCATGTAATACGCTTGAATGTAATGGAGGTGGTTTTGGGCTTCGTCAGAATCATAAGCTTGTAGATTTGAATATAGAAACAATTTCCACCGGCATGTCTACAAAGGAATTTGAATATATCTTAAGCCATCTGGTTTGGTTTGTTTGCCATCCATTCAAAATAGAGATGGGTGCAACACACCCTGAGCCTAACCAACCTTGTTTTCTTGTCCTTCAAAATTTAGCCGTGGTGACTTTAAATGTTCAAAGGTCTTGTTCGGCTTGAAAGGAATGTTAAATTCTTGTCGCCCCTTGGGGTTCTCACAGTCCTGGACATCCTGGATATATCAGGAAAATGCTGTTTTGACCTGGAGGAGTCAGGGAAATGTCAGAAATGTGATGGAACATTTTAGTGAATATAATTTTCACTTTCCAGTTTGCCTTTTGTGTTATAATGTTATATTAATGCTAAAATTTTATTCTCAAAAAGCCATTTCTCACTGAATTCTTACCCTATTAGTGCTGAATAAGTGGTATGACTAAAATCCGCTGTTTCAGTAACAGTGTATTTCACTTGTAACTTTTAGTAATGATAGTAATTCTTGCTGATAATTGAAATATACTTTAAAATACTAAATCTTTTCCTGTAGTTCAATTGCTCAATTGCATTCGATACCCAGATTAACTCACATAGCCTACTTACGCGTGTATGCTTTAAATGCTTTGTATATTATTTTTAACAAAAGTGTCTGCCAAATGCATAAATGTAAGTTTCTAACAGCTGATGCATTTCTACCCTCGCACTGTTTCTATATCATACCACACAGTCCTGGTACTGTCATTTGAGTCATTTTGAAAGTCATGATAAATCATTGCTAAAAATGGGATTGGCTATTTTCTTGGCAGTTTTTTTGTGATTTACACATAAGAAAGTTTATCTCTCTGAGGTTTTATTTTCCCTGTGATAGGAGCGGCTTTCACCTGTTAACCAGCGTGCCAGTCTGCTGTGTGCTTTCGGCTCACGACGTTGAGCTCGGGCAAACGGTTACTTGAGTCAGTCTTGAGTCAGTCAGTGTTTGCCTTAACACTCTTTGTGAGTGTGGTGGCGTGAGGCCAGGAATGCCCCCGCGCTGTGTGCTGTGGGCCGTAGCAGCATGACTGTCCTCGGGGCATCGCCGAGGTTTATTCATGATCCTCAGGCCTGTTCTGGATTCCTACTTTCAGAGATGCTCTGGGGATCGCAGGATCTTTGAGAAGATCCTCGGGAGGTGTGGAAGATGGTCACGATGCTTGACTAATTGATTAGACGCCTAACAGCCACTGGCGATTAGTCAGTTTGACTAGTTTTTTTAGGATTTTAGTTTACTACTGTACTGTACTGTGGTGAATAAATTTTAGATTAGACTCGTGTCTACTATTGCTTCTATAAATGCTATAATTGCAGTTTACTTTACATACATATTTATGCTTGGGTTGAAGTCAGATCACATCAAACTGACATTTCCTGCAAAATCTTACCTGAAACTCAATTGATAAATAATTATTATTTAACCATTGCATCAACTTAAATAGTCCCTCCATTCTGATCACTTCTGTTTTGCTGTGATTGAATGCATAAATATGCCTTGCTTAAACTTAATTAGTCATCTAGTCATTCAATCAACTAGTTGATTCTAAAAAAACATAGTTTTGCACATCTCTAATAAGGAGTGATGAGGGACCATAGGAAGTCATGGAATGGAGGGGTGGGAGTGGTCCTGTCGGCGTAATTATCTTCACTCATTTCCTCAGCACAACAAACAACACCCTGTTTTTGGCCCTGTCAGCCTTGGACGTTTGATCAGGGTCTGCAGTATTTCTGCTTGCCTGAGCGGGATTGGTTCTTAGAGAAGGATGGAGGAAGTGTCCACAGCATCTGCCATTAATGGAACCATCCTGAACAAAGCTTCCTGGATAATAGGATCCATTTGTCTGCAGCATGTTTTGGTCTCCCTAAGTGGCTCTAAAGGCTGATTGAGAGTATTGTTATTATCTGAACACATTTTTCCGCCTCATCCTCTAAAATTGAATTAGCCAAAAACCTCATGTCTGTATATCAATGCATTATTTGACCACACGTAGAGCCGTATATATCTGTATAGAAATTGGTAGAGATTGTAGAGGTAATTGCTATACCGTCTGTAATGCACTAGATTTGTATATGCATGAAGCTGTGTATCGAAATTGTTGGATTGTGGTGAATTAATATATATATATATATATACTTTGTTTGTTAGTTTATGTTGTTAGTTTGACTTTTTGACTGCTCATTAATTTGTTTTAAATGGCTCTTAATATTTTGGAAAAGAATAGTTAAAAATCTAATAGTTTTTGATTTGTGTGTTTTTTAATAATAGGTGTATCAAAAAAAGCATTTCATAATAGTTTAATATGTAAACCTCTTTTGCAATGAACTTGCAAGCAGAGATTATGTGATCTGCTGTATAATGTGATGCTTTTTGTGATAGATTTTTCATACTGGAATTTACACTAACCTTTGGTCGTACTGCCCAAACCTAACTACATTTATAAGACTAAATCTTTCTAGAATATTGTCCAGTTACCATCCAGTATTAGTTAGCCTTCTGAATTTCATGGTCACATATTTCAATTGGCCTTCGCAGCCAAATAGTTTGAATAGAACTGAAATAGTCTCCGGCCAGATCCTAATGTGAACCCTCATGTATATGTGATCTAGCCTGTTTAAATGTGATATAGTTTATCAGTTTATGACTATCCTTGTACTATGTCCTCAGACTATTGGCACAGGCTGACGAATGCGAGCGAGGTGTCTCACAGCGAGCCGCGTGATGCGATCGGAGTAAGAGGGCCGAAGTGGCCGGGCTCTCCACCTCAGGGTGTGACTCTGCCACTGTTATCTGTATTCAACACCTTCTTCCTCACCGTCATTCGCTATTGCCGCACACACACCCACTAGAACCAGAGTCCAAGTCTTCACTGGCACTTAGTTTAATGAGAGCTTGGGAAATTAACAGTGCAGAGTCACTGCCAAACAAGCTCCAATCAGCCTACTATGATAACTCATCTTTTATCTGAGTCTCTCTCAGTTTTCTTTCGCTCTCTTGCTTTTTCCCATGATGCCCTGAAATGGTCCAACAGTAAACAGACTGTGCCTGCTCAGTTGGCGTTTTCTCTTGCTCTGACAGGCTCTGTTTGGTACAACATAGTCTTGGGATTCAAGAACCGGTTTGTATTCAGAATGAGTTCAGTTAAAAAAAAACTGTTTGTGAATGATTGGCATAACGTTTGGTTCTGTTAACAGTTCTTGAACGTCTGTTTTTTTCTGTCACTGCAGACAAAACAAATTGCGTAACGTGTTAGTGTAAGGCATGTTAATTTAACTTGGTTACTTTTTGCATTAGTAAAAATAATAATAATAGCATGTTTTCTGGTCAGTCATACTCCATTACATACTTTCGTTTCCGAGTGCATTGTGTAAGCTTCGCCCCCCACCACCTTCTTTCAACCTGAAAATCCCTCTCTACGAATTACTGCTGTTGTTAGTGGCTACCATATGTTCAGCCCTCTGATCCTATTTAAGCGGGTTTACCTGAGGGGTTATGGAGGACAGGGTATGGTTGGGGGTAGGGTTACGTGGAATGTGAGAGACTTTTAATGGAGGCCAGGGGGGCAGATGCAGGGCTTGGCACACTGGTGTCCCTCCCATCGTAGGCATGCGGGACCCACGGCACGGAGCACATCACACAGCAGTGCCGCTGGTTACAGCTGCTCGACCGCGGCCCCTGAGACATTCACACGCACATATACTCGATGTATATGTAGTATAGCCAGAGGGACCCGTCTAGTTTCACTAATAGGCTCTAGTTTTACTAAGCTGCAGGCTGACCTTAGGAAATGTCTAAATTGCTGGAAAACAGTTTTGATTTCAACAATAGAATAGTAAGTGACTAAAAGTGACATTTGTTAAAAGTGTGTAATTTCTACACCACTTATCTTACGCAACTGCAAAAATAATGAGTGTTAGCAAAAATGTCATGATGAAAAGTACAGTTTAGGATCAGCCTCTCTACATTTAATAGCTTTGCTGAACGGTAAAGTGAAGTCGCTCTATGTGAAACCACACCAGTTAGACTACAGGGACCAGTGAAAGAGCCTGGCATGTAGCGCTTTTGTATTTAATGTCCTCGGAGAGCTACTGTGCATATGCTCGCTCGCTCTCCCTCTCTCCCTCCCGCTACACAAGCTTTGTTTTCTCATCCTCTGGGGTGCTTTGAAGGGAGATGAAATAAAATATTTGATTCTGGTTGGAAGGAACAAAACAAATAACACTGAGTATGGATTAGAGAAATGCTTTCATGTCCCCCTTACTGTTAATACCCCTCCTAAATTAATACTTCCCCTAAATTTTCCAGTGGCACCAGGCCCTCCCATTGTCTGCCTGTGTTTCTGAATCGCTAAAGCAGAAGGTACACAACGAGTTTTACTATAATCCATTATCTGCTGTCTTCCCAATAGGTCTCCAGCAGCTTTCTCTGATCTATTCTGACAGTGGCACTGTGTGTTTGTCTCTGTGTGTTTTGTATGTTTCATTTATGGGCTCTCAGGTTAAAATTTGATTTAGGTCTTTGATCACATTTTTATTTACATTTATGCATAAAATAGTTGCAAGTTGCATGGGCTACTTTTATGAATCGCTTTAAAGAATCATATTAGTATTAGTACATATTAGTGCTAAATTCAGATATGACAACGTGTCTATAACTTTAAATCTTATTGGTTTTATCTTATTGGTCTCATGACAAAATATTATGAAACTTTTCTTAAGACACCTGAGAATCAATGTGGTTTATGTGCTAATATGTTACAAACGCAACTGCAAAAATAGTGACTGTTAGCAAAAATGTCATGATGAAAAGTACAGTTTTGGATCAGCCTCTCTACATTTAATAGCTTTTCCGTTTTGCTGAATAAGCTGAAAATATTAATTGTTTTACACACATTCATTGTTTTACTTTACACTGTAAAAACTAAAGGATCCTCGAGGAACCATTTGGGGAACCATTTGACGTTTCGCCGGTGTGGCAGTGTGAGGAACCCCAAATGGTTCCTCGAGGATTTTACAGTGTAAAAATCACTGGAGTCGTTTGGATTACTTTTTTGATAGATGTTTGTGATTTTTAGAGCTTCAATCTATATATAAATACATTTATGTATATATGTATAATATAAATCACTGAAGAACAGAAATCAGCCTAAATATGGGATGGAATGATGGTGAATAAACTCTAAAAGAATTTTCATTTTGGGGTAAACAGTTTCTTTAACTAGTTAATATATGTTCATAGTTGCAGTAGATTAAAGAAGATCGCTTTGATGTGTTGTTACCTTACTATTTCAGCTGTGTTCATTTTAAGTGTGTTAATTGCCTAAGAGGTTAACAAAGGTTTATCTTTCTCTATCTATGTTTAAAATAAGACTGTTAAAATGTTTTCAAAGAGGGCATTTTTGTAAACCTGACTCTTCACACTTTTTGCAGCATGTGCTAAAAATAGCTACCTGGCAGCACTGTATGTTGATGAACTAAAGTAGTCATTTACTGCTAAGACTTTTGTAATTTCAAGCAAATATTTCTCCCCTCGATGCCCGTTATTTAAAACCACATTGCGAGAGAAACCAAAATGAACCATGAGAAGCAATTAAATTATTTTTCTCTGAGAATCATTTGTGCAGTAATAGTTTTTCCCATCATTGTAGGCAGTAATGGCACATGGGGAGACTATACAGCATCGCTCTCGGTATTGTGTTCACCCACGCACATATCTGACCGCAAATTGCTAAATGTCCACGTTTACAGCCTCTTCCTCACTGTTTCACTCTTTCCTTCAAAGGGAGTGATTTCTTTGGTCTTTTGTTAAGAGAAAGGCAGTCAATAGGATAATTTAACTTTTTGCAGATTAGAAACTATTTATCTTTTTCTCTCTCTTTTATTCCCACCCTTTATTATGTTCTTCCCTTTTTCATTTGAACAACAAGGAAAGGAGGATTGGTTCTGTTATTTACAGCTGTAATACCGTTCCTTATTTGTGTGCAGTGTCTCTACCGGCCTACCGACTCCTAGAACACAACAGGGAGGAAAGATGAATTAAGATTTTTTTTTAGATGACTGGTTGTTTATCGTGGCCCTACAGGCTTCTATACCGCACAGATTCTCTTAACAGCTGTAAAGAAGCCAGAGCAATAAAGAACTCTCTACATGTGAAGCTAAAGCACTTTTTGTAAGGCATTTTGGATTAAATGCATATGATGTATTCATTACATTTTAAAGTGAAATGTCTCTTTAGTATAGACAGCGTTTACCACTTGACATTTTTTTTTGCATTGTGGTTAAATTGTTGGTTCTCTTTTGAATCAAGCTGTTGAATCCTGTTGTTGTTGCTTGTATGCATTGAAATGCATTAAGAATCATTTTGGATTCAAACGAGTGACTCCATATATTAAAATTAAATTAAAGCCTAAAGATTTACCAGATTTTTTAATTTTCTGCTTTGTCTGTATCGGTTAAAATGGCAAAAAGCTTAAATAATAAATATAAGCTGAAAGGGAGTTTTGGGTAATGGTCATAGCTGGATTTTGGTGTGATTTGCACAATTAGATGTGAATAAATTAAACGGAAAGCAGTGTAGAAAACCTGTTACACTAAGAGCAGATCTCATTTGCTGTTACAGATTTGATTCAAGTTTGTTAATAAAACTTGAGAGTGAAAAGATTTTGAGAAGTCTTGCTTTAATATTTTGTAGCTGTCACCAAAATTACCTCTTTATTTTAAAGAAACTGATTCTGTGAGCACCTTTTTTGCTCTGCTCTTTTGGGCATGCTCAGATCATTATGTTTCTCTAACACTTTTAATTTCCTGAATAACTAGGTCAATGACCTAAATCCACTGCCAGCTAGCAAACGATTGGTCAAAGCCACTATCTGCATTAAACGCCATATTTAAATAGCTGTGAATTGTGGGACGGTTGCAGTGGTGTCAGCCTCTGTTATCACACATTCAGATCCCTGTAATTCTGTTTTAGGCAGTCTGCTTTATTCAACTCTTGTAGTCTTGACATTTGAAGAGCTGGTATTATATAAGGATACTGAGATATGATATTCAGATTCAGCAGTGACAGTCTGACACACTATACTTCATGTAAAACTATTTTAGGCTGTAAAATTCATGTTTAATAGATTTTGAATGAAATACTATGAATGGAATTATGTGTGTGTGGCATGTGTACATATTTTTTATTTATATTTATTGCTATATATTTTTGTTAATTTATATACATTTACAATTTTATATATATTTATTTATTTATACATATTTGACTTATTTTAACTTTTAATTTTGCAGACAATTTTATATATATATATATATATATATATATATATATATAATTGAAAATATATATATATATATATATATTAATATATATTAATATATATATAAAAAATTGTCTGCAAAATTAAAAGTTAAAATAAGTCAAATATTTTAAATATAATATATATACACACACACATATACATACTACTTATTTATATAAATTGAGGATATAATTATATTTAAAGTATATAAATAAATTAATATATAAATATTTTATTTAAAAAATTGTCTGAAAAATGTATTCTAAACACTCAAGCATAAGCTCTTATATTCAGGTGTTTTAAATGCAAGAGAAACACACATTCAGTCGTATTTGTTTATTTTTTTTTAGTTTTAAGTTTAAACTTTTTTAAGTCCTAATATTGAAAATTAAGAAAGATCTTTCACACAGACTTCTTGTTTTTAATGCTTGTGGAAGTGTCGTTGTAAAGCGTGCCGGGCCTTCAGATGAACTGACACGATGTGCTTTTGATTCATTATGCAGGCATATGCTAATCCATGCTACGCTAATTCAGAAACAACCTTCATCCCCCACCTCCAGGGGACCGGAGCGTTAAACAGTCGGTGTGCGTAGCGACTCTGACGCAAACGCTGCCTGACGTGCCGGTTTTAGCTCTGGCCCTTAGCGTCTCTCTTCACCTCTTTGACAGGATGTTTGTATTACCGGATCAGACACTGTGGTTATTTAAGGAGGAAAAGAATCTGTGCAGAGGGTCAGAAAAGAGGCCAGGCTCTGAAGATTCATTTGAAAATTCAAAGTTGAGGATGGAGAGCTGTGTGGCACTGCCAAAAACTCTACAATCACTGTATCCTCTCAGGGCTCTGGAGAATAAAGCAGATTCTCGTAAAATTCATCCTCCGTGACATCAAATACATTTGTTATAGATCAACGGCCTCTAGTTCGTCATCAAGACGGTGCCCGTGTAGCATGTAGAAATCTGTGATTCCTTGCGCGTGCCTAGAGCGTCTGTCGTCTTTCGACACACAAGAGCCCATTAAGTATTGATGCTGTTAAATAAGCTGTAAATTGTCAAGCATCCCCACACATTGAGTCCCAGATTGTTTTTAGAGCTGTTCTGTGTGCCAGACCCTGTTTAACGGTGTTGAGTATGTGGAAGCAAATATATGAAGTGTGACCCACCTCCCACCCATCTTTCTGAGGGACTGTTAAAGATCCTGCTTTCACTTCAGCCTTAAAGTAGAAAGGCAGGTCAGTTCACTTTTTACAAGTTTCTTTATTTTTGAAATAGAAAAAACTGAAATCTTAAGTGTTTGTGAAGATTATGTTTCGAGATAATGGGTGGGAATCAGCAGGAACCTGGCGATACTGTATTTTTATTTTTTTGCTTTAATATTGTAGTTTTATTTTTAGTGTCTTCAGTAGTTTGCTGCATTGTGATCTCACCGTCTCTCTTTTATCTGCCCTAGAACTTTATGCAATGTTTTAAATGAGTTTTAATGTATTTTATTGAAATACAATAAAATAAATAAATAAAGCTAAAAAATAAAAAATTCTTGTATTATAAACCCCTCATGATTAATTGCTTCTCATTTTTGTAAGTTGCTTTAGTTAAAATCATTTGATAAATGCCTAAATGTAAATATTATAGAAACAATATCTGTATTAATATTACTCATCTGCTCTGCTTTGTCTAGATTCCTGTCATTACAAAGCTACGACTTCATGTGTTTGCGGCTTGAAATGCCTCTGACATGATTTTCATTTGGATGTGTGTGGTGGTGACCAAACACAGCACCCAAATTGTTTATTGCAAATAATTGTTTCAGTGGTTTCATGTGCTCAAACGGCCAAAGACTCCCTGCAAAAAATGCATTGTGGTTGACATAAACCGTATAGTCTTGTTGCTAGTAAATGCATGTTTTCTGGGTTGTATTTGTTTAGTTTTGTTAGTGGTTTTTGTGGATGAGAGAATGTCACGCAAACTGTTGATGTTGGCATCTGCCTAATTTCTGTGGCTTGTACTAAGGGGCAGATAAATTTGCATTAAAAAAAAATCTTAGAATTAGACATGCATGCCTTTAATGTCCATAACAACATAAATATGTTAATTAGCCTGTTTATTTTGCTATCATAATTTGTCACCAATGTCAGAGATATGTTTTTAAGGGATGATATTTTCCCTGTGGAATTAGTTTTTCATATCTTTAGAGTAAAACAATTCAGTTTCTGATATTAAATGTGTTTGAATAAACGCACAAGCTTTTACAAAGAGGCATTTTCTCCTCTCCGTAAGCTTATTTGTTTTGCTGTCCTAAATTTCCCCATATATTTTTGTGGCATTTTATTATTGGCATGCAGTGTTGTTTTTTTCTGCTGTCCGCAACCCTTTTAAACCAGACCTGCGAGTACTTTTTGGGTCACAACCCACCATTGCACAGAATTACACAGAAATCTGAAGTGCGTCCTGATTGCCCAGAACAGACTTCTGTTTTCTGAAGAGTTGTGTTTTGTGAGAAACACTAAACAATTTTACAGTCACAATATAGACTCTGCGGCTGTCTGCAATGTGCTTTCATGCTTGCAAAGCGCCGAAGTAATTTACCAAACACTTAAAGGACTATTTCTTCAGCAAGAATGTAAACAGGCAGACTGTTTTCTCCTGAAAAATGTCAAAGGACTGTGTTTGTTGTTTGAAACCCTGATTTAAACTGTGATAAAATGCCGCTTATAATATACATCCTCATAGCATATATCAGTGTCCTAACATTTCTAAATATAGAGGTTTCTTTAATGCCATTGTCTCTCTGTATGTGAATATGCTCGATGTTGAATTATTAATGACTGGCTGGCCTCCGATTACAGACTAATCTCTATAGGCCCAAACATAAACATCTGATCACGAGAGGCTTTTAATCGTGAGATACGCTTCAGCGCGATTTGGCCCCGGCTTGCGACACAGCTTTCTTTCCTGTGCTTTTCATCAGCCCATTGTTGTTTGCACTGACTGTTATTATATTGATACAAAACGGGGCAATTTGTCTGTGATACAGATCTGCATGAATTAGCCAAGCAGAATCAATATCCGTTGAGACAAGAATTCAGCTCTTGTAGTATTCATGAGACGATCCGCTCAATCAAGACACTTTCCTGTCACCGATTCGTGTTTGCTTTGAGAAAGTTCACGTTTCACCTTGAGCTTGGCTTTCCACCCAAGAAGTTTTTATAATCTCATAGACCAGGTTTGTAGGTTTTTTTACCATGAAAACCACATTATTGTATAATTGCACAGTGCATAACCTGTTATTATGTTCGTCAATGTGCATGTTGGAAGACAATTGGCTGTTTTTATGTTGGTAGGGGACAAATTCAAGTGAAGAATCACAATTGTCACAATTTCATGCATCTTCAGTGCTTCAAAGCAGATAACGGAGAGACATGCAAATGTTAGTGTGTGTGAAAGGTGATCAACGATCAGAAAGAATGTGAAATATGTGTAATGATTATATAACTTAATATTTTAATTTGTAATATTTTAATATAGTTTCTATGAATTTTGCAAACTTAAAGCATTATCATATTGCATATGTCTGTAATCTTTATTTTTAAAATGGACCAATGATGACCAAATGCCGATCATAGGAGAGTTTAAGTATGACTTTAAGTCTAGCACATCTCATAAATGACTCCAAAACTGTAAAAAGCTTCTAGTTTCTTCTAGATTGATGTACAGTAGCCTACTATTTTTAACCCCCAAAGAAATTGTCCAGTGTACTTATAGGCAGACCTTAAATCAACTCTTCTTTCCTCTTCAAGTAAAACACGATGTTAAAGAGGGATATTTTTACAGAGGACATTTTCATGAAGAAAAAACATGCTTGAAATACTTGAATAATCTTTCTCCTTTCAGAAAAGCTTTTCATCTTTGAATAGCCAGTGATTAAAAGCGGTGAGGGGAGGAAAGGAGAGTGAGATCTGTATGTTTTAGAGGTCTTGTTCTGCTATCTCCAGGAAGTATGTGCGCGCGTGTGTGGGTGAAGAGTTGCTGTGGGAGCTCGGTTGCAGGCGTCAGGCGGGCTCACGTGGCCTGTGTTGTCGTTTTTTCTGGCACCTGGAGACAGCGGGGGGGGTTGCAACAGAGCTGCTGACATGGCTTTAATGAGTTAAATTACACCCCCCCGCCATGAATTTCACTCCTGTTGCTCTGTAAACAGTAAGCCTGGAATGAGACAACGATTTTTTTTAGACAATTTAGAAACATATAGCTATTATATGTGGTTAGATAGGTTTCTTTGTCTGCACAGATTGTCCTGCACCAAATGCATTATATATTGGACAACTTGGTTTTCTTGATCAAACATAACCATCTTTTTAATAATGTTATACTGCTTAACATGCAAACAAGTTTAGTTTATTAACAGAAATGTTAAAATTCGCATAAAAACATATCATATCATATAAGATAAACTAAGATCTAGTGACGGTTTCAACTGCATTATTTGTTTCAATTTCATTCAGTGTTTATATCTATACATATCTGTCTTCTCTTTATTGCTCTATTTTCCGAGAAACTTTGTCTTCATTTCCTGCTTTGGCCCTTGTTTTGACACTGAGGAGAGATGACAGTGTTTAGCCTTTCAGTGTTGGCCTTTTTATCAAAGAAAAATCTCTCTCTCTCTCTCTCTTGCTGTTGTTAATCCAGATCATGAATCACATGCCTGAACCAGGCTATGTGTGTGAGAGTGTTTGTGCATGTCATGGTTCAGGCTCCAGAGACCTTCCCCTCTGTTAATCATTCATTTTGTCGATCAATGTTCTCCTCATACCCTGAATAAACACCTCATTCGTTTTTTAATCCCTAATATATTTCAGCCGCTGTTCTGTTCTACTCTATTCCTTTGTGCATTGCTTTTTTCCCCCCCATATACATCGAAACGGGTTTATTTTCATTCCTTGTGAACGTTTATCTCTGGCTTTTAATGTCGGTTTTTGTTGGAGGTAATGAGACATGAATAAGATGTTGGAAGGAGTACTTTGACTCTATTTTTGAATGACCAAACTTTTTAAAATCATCCAAAATTATGGAATTCAAATCAGAATAAAATGTTTTACAGTTGTGTAATGTCATGATGGCTGTTTCTTATTTGTTGTTTCTCAACTGTTGGAGTGAGATGAAACTTTTGTGCACGTTTGCGTGAGCATGATTTGTTTTTCACTGGGAGTGTTCCATTCTGTTTCAGATGTAGTGTATAGGGACACGCTTATTTGTGTGCAGTTATCATACCTCTGAGCTTTAGTTTGAGACAATTATTGTGAGACAAACAACTAAAGAATTCTGTGTTAAGGAAAAGCTTAAAGGTGTGATTTTAAATGAATAGCTCAATTAAAAATACTAGCAATCTTTATTTGGTCTCATGACTTGTTTGTCATTTATTTGCTTATACTTCATGTACTCATATCTATTTGTATGAGATGGGATGCTCATGCATTTTTTTATTTATGTGAATGTACGCAAGCTGCATTTCTGAATCATGAGTGTGAACCAATCAAGACGGTGAAAATGACACTTGTGTGTTCATTTCAGTCAGTGCATGAATCTGAAAAGCAAGCAGGTGTAGCGATGCACAGCGGCACATTGAATGACTCTATAGGTTGTGGAAATGATCGCTGTATTTGTGTAATGTGTTTAACATTGCGGTGGAAGATGCGTTACTATCAGAGAAAGAAAGAAGAGGCACTTATTGCAATTGGCATCTCACATAAGGTCAAATTGAGCTGTTCATAGAATGGTGATGACAAAAGATGCTCATGAACTGACATCGTTCAAGTCGTTTTGCTGAGAGCTCTTTAACATTTGCCTTTTATCAATAGAAAAATATAGGATGTTATAATAAGTTGCTCATCGTGTATGGCTGAGTGATTATATTGCAAATTTATGACACGGTTATCATTTTGCTGGCAATATTAAAGACATTTACATTGCAGTCATTTTCATTACAATGAGTATGAGCGATGTTTTTAAGATGTTCTGAGATTTTGATTTTTGTAGAAAATATTATAAAAAAAAATAAATATATAACATAAAAAACAGTGTCTTATATTATGTATGGTTAACACAGTGTATATAAATGGAAGTAATTCATGATTCATGATCTTAAAAAAAGGTTCATCTGTGTTTGTATCCATAAAATAAAAACACTGAGAATGTTTTAGCAGTATTTTATTCCTTTCACTAATCCCCATCTTTGCTTCTCAGGTCGGTGACGGACCCCAGAGATGGCAAACGGGTGGCCCTCAAAAAGATGCCCAACGTCTTCCAAAACCTCGTCTCCTGCAAGAGGGTTTTCCGTGAGCTAAAGATGCTCTGTTTCTTCAAACACGATAATGTAAGCCCCATCTATCCTGCACTCTCCCTTATCTAACTTTCTGTACGCTATGACGTGCCGTCCCCATGGTGCCGTCAGCCGAAGCCTTCTCGCTGGCTCTCCCCGGGCTGCTGGTGTCTGGGAACCGATGTCATGTGAAGGCTGGTGTCTAGGCCCACGTTCTTTGGCGTCACAGCTGACCTATGCCACTGTGTCTTTGTGTCTCTGCAGGTGCTGTCAGCTCTGGATATTCTTCAACCTCCACACATTGACTACTTCGAGGAAATGTATCCTAAACTGAGAACTGCTCTACCAGCAGCTGTCAAAAGAAGAAATCTTGTGTCATTTGCATTGTACTCGGCTAATGCGGTGAAACTGGATAGGGTTGTTTATAGTGATGCACTTGTATAGATATTTCGATACTGATAGATGATAAGTATTTATAGTTAACCGATATGATGGCTGTTATTATAAAGCATGTGACTTGTGAAAAGTGGGCGTTCCATATTGTAAGTGTGGATGAGTGATGACTCTTTGTCTTGGGTTTTGATGAAAATTTTTGACAGTAAGACCATAAACCTATATTAGGAAAGTTAATGAGTTTGATTTGACTTTAGTCTAAATTTTTAGATAACTAAAATCAAGCACAACATTTAATTACTTTTTTAATGAATGAATGAATATTTAATTATACATTCTCTTTTATTCTTTTGTAAGATGACATAGAAATTCACTTTGGGCAAAAAGTGAATTTAGCACCTATATGCATTCTTACGATACTTGGTAGGGACCTTAAGTCTTCAGTCTAGATGTTCGTACTGTCCCTGTGTCTGTAGAGATTGAAAAAGTCCTCTCGTGCACCATCTGATGATGATGACTTGGTGATATCGACTTCCTATATCCCCGTATATAATCTAACCCGTCACATTGTGCGATTGAAAAACTACTGTGACTGTTTTTAAAATATCTTTCTATCCATGGCAAAATATTCTCAGTTTTCTTCTCAGCTTGAAAACAGTTTGAAAAAGTGGTGTAACAAAAACAATAGCTTATAGATTACAGATCCCCAGCGCAGAAAGGGCACTTGGTTTAAAGTTTGTTTTAAGTTGCTGCCTGTATTCTTTTTTGTGTGGTTGCTAAAGTAGGATCAAACTGAACGGTATTGTTTGAGAGGTGATGGTGTGCTGTGCTTTTTAAGTGTTTTTGTGGCAAGCGAGGTTCAGGAGGGTTTATGTGAGACGACTGGGTCGGATCAGAACAAGTTTGGCTTGCTCTCTGATTATCAAAGGTACATGGAGGGCCACTTAACCGCTACTCCTCGTGTCTCTTTCCATTGCCTAATGGCTTTGTTCTAGTGGAACGTAAGGGATGATGTTTCAGATGGATTTTAAAACAAGCTGATGTCGTACTTTCAAAGCTCTCTTCTTTTTCAAATTGCACTCTGATATTTCCTAGATGTGTTTGGCATGATGCTAAAGGCATCCCCAGCTTCTTAATTTGGTGTATAATTTAATCAGAGGAATTACACGCTTTTCCCCTTTACCGCTCTGGTCCGGTCACCCGATACGCACTCTCTCTAAGCCACTTTTCTAGTTTTTAAAAAGATCATTCAAATACCAAGGGGCTTTTTATGATTCGGAGCTGGACAGTCTTCCTCCTAAATTAGCTGGAATTTTAGCTCTTCGAAATCAGGAACAAAAAGCCTTTGTGTTAATTAGCTGGGAGATTTATCCAGCGCTTTGTATTTTTAGATGCTTTTTTTCTCATGCTGCGTGACCGCAGGCTGTGGTCTGGATCAGGCTTTCCTTTCACTGTGTTTGGAATTATATGAAAGAAATGGAGAATTAGCAAATAATGCACTGCGAGTTAATCCAAAAAATAATGGTTGTACGTGCCAAGCGGCATACGTTTGGTGTATTTAATGTGTGGTTGCATTTCCTCAGAACAAGAAGTGTTAAAAATGGGAAAGAAGTCTGCAGATCTGCTTGTATATGACTTTTTGTTTTATAGCAGTATGGGGAAAAAAAGCCCTTAACAGAGAATATAGATGTTGCGTTTCTAAAGAAAATGTAATATTGAAGGCGTATACTATACATTTGAATCTTTTTGCATAAAAATTCAGACTTTCATATAACCAGCATAAGTAATTAATACTTAAACACACACAGGTGCAGAAACCAAAATTCATATCTCACATGATAATATTTCCTCTTGTTCCGCTATCTTTGTTCTGCTTAACATATTTATTTGCTCACCAGATTAAACAAAGGCTCGTAATTTTCAGCTTTTTCACGACACAGGAAAAGCTTTGTGCTCTTATTTGAATGGATTAGGGACTAGAAGATCAATGTGTTATTTGCTGTTGCTGCCTTAGCATATTGAGCCCATATTCTAAAGACATCTTGTTTTCTTTAAGCATGTGAAAAATTACATGTTTCTTAACATGCACGCTTACACACATGCATATATTAACAAACAAAGTGTGCTGGCCTAATAATAAAAAAATCCATGCCCTACGAAGTCTCGCTGGTCCTCGACGGACCTGTTTGGAAAGGTTATTTCATAGAGCACTGCATCTGTGATTCTAGTCTAATTATATCTTTTGCTGAACGGCGTCTTTTTGAGTGACTGATGTGTGAATTGTGCTCGATGCTCCTTGTCATAATGGCTGTTATTTCTTCATCTCACTGCTCGCTCCGCCGTTTCATATGCATTGCATTTTACCAGACGCCTGCGGGAAAACGCTTCGAATAATCAGTCATTGTTTGTGTTATAAACACATTTTCTGCCATTGCATAGAAACGTTATTTTGTTGCTCTGTGCGCTCCTCATGTTTATATGGCTTATTTTTTCTTTTGCGTTTGTGTCGTCCAATTAAAGGTCTTGTAAGATTAAAAATAGAGATGTATGGATTCTCTGTTGTCTATGTGCTAATGTTCTCCTAAAAATAGACAAAATGAACATTTCTAGTTTTTTGTCTTTCTCCTGAGAATAGGTCATGAAATGATGATGACTTATTATGCACCTTGTTTTTATACAGATAATCATTTATTTATCCTTATGTCATTCCGAAAATTGTATATGACTTTTTCTTTTGTGAAAAACAAAAGAAGATATTATGAGAAATGTCTTTTTGAGTCTATAATGGAAATCAGTGGCAGTCAGTGTTGTTTGGTTACCAGCAGAAAGTGTTTAATATAAGTTCATATAAGTTCTCCAGTATAACTGCTTCAAATACACAAGTTGTTCTATAAGTAGGTGTTTCTTTGCCACAGTACATGTGTGGGTACGTGTTCTCATGTGTTTGTGTCATAACCGTGTCCCCGGGGATGAGATGTGCTGGCTTTCCTCCGTTGGAGCCTGCGCTTGCTTTTCTGCAACACAGTCCTGTAGGACGCTGTTGAAAACATACAAATGCACTGGGGAGAGGCTGGTCTGCTCCATTAATCGACAGATAAATCAGCCCAGTGCTCCGGGTGAGACGAGGGGCGAATTCCATCTGCTTCCATCTGAGTGTTGGTCATGCACACATGCGTCAGATACGCGTCTTTTGATGTGGTATGATATCTTGCTGGTTTTTATTTAGTGTAGGCACTATGTATATTAGATGCAGTACTTTTACGCTTCAGAGAAGTGTTGTCACAGTATCAGATTATCCACTATTCGATTGTGGTTGCCAAAACATCACAATAACGATATTATCACGATATCTATAGAAATGTTTCATACAAATAAATAAATAATTAATTAATAAACTTAAGCAGTTTTTGTAGCTGTTTTTATTTATTTATTAGTTATTCATGTGCTGGTAAAATGTTGACACAAATCTTCCTGTTAGGCTTTTTTTAAATAACTTCAGAATTAAAAAAAATATCATCAGAAATCAAACTCAAAGCAGAAATACGAAGCACATAAAATCCCCTGATAAATAAATGTGAAGTTGTAATGCGAAAGACTGGCTGAAATCTCTTTCTCGTTGGCCTTTAGATCATTTCTAACGTTGAGCTCTGAATGCTCACACATTCACACATATACAGAGATGATAGTTGCCCTTCATCTCTGTCACGGCTCTGTCACATCACCTCCAGTTTCACAGCGGAAACATTTTTCTCTTAGAAGCTTTCACATTCACTGCGACCTCTTTCACACAGAGCGAGTGGATCCCAGCGCACTCTTAACAGGCTATTTATAGCCAGAATGGTTATGCTTGGCTTCAGTCACTAGCTGCCAAGGATTTCGAGTAAGCTGCTCGCATGGCCTATTATGCATCAATTATTAAATCAACTGAGAAAGTCAAGTGAAGCAACCTTCTCTCAACACAAGTCAAGCTTGTTTTTAATTTCACATTCTTCGTCTTTGATACGCTTGTCACGAGGTTGCTCTTTTAAGAGGATGTGGATTTCTTAGTAGCATGTCTAGAAAAGCTTTTTAACCACCGTCGACTCTGTCTGAGAACATTTCATGTTGTTTGTTGTCACGTTGGGTTAAGTTTCATGTCAGTGGTTGTGTGCTGGTTGAGTTGGTAAAAGAATATTTTAGTCAAAATGAATTAAAGCTGTTTACATGCATCTTAATGTATGCATTTGGCAGAAGCTTTTATTGAAGGCGATTTGTGATGTATCAAAGGTGCTTTGTATTTTGTGTTTTGCTTTACCTGGAAATTAAACCTACGAGTCAAATCACACAGATTATTTATTTATTTATAAAAAAATGTCTTTGTCCCGTTTTAAACTGGACATCCTCATATTTGTTGTTGGAAAGAAAATATGGGTGTGAAAATTCTTCAACATTTCTGTTTTTACAACGTTACTGTAACGTTAAGAAAAAGGTATATTTTCATTTCTAGGTAAACTGTTTCTTTAAGTGTTTTTTAAAAAACAGTGACGGCTCATAGATTGCCTTTGTGGGATTTAAACCTATGACCTTTTTCTTACCTGTCTTAGATCTGTAACCACTAAGCCACATCACCCAGCGCTGCAGACAGGTATCAGTGGCCTTTGCGCAGTGACATTTCAAAGTGCTTATAGAACATTATGAGTATGATAATCACATTCCAGTGACATAATGGGCTTTCGCCCAGGCATTTGCGGCAAGTTTTTGTTGGCCATGTGCCGTAGGTGCGTCTCGTCCCATGCTGAAGGCTGTCATGCTTGCTGTGCGAGTGTGCCATTTTTTGACATGACAATAACACCAGTCATTATTTCTTGCTATTGCCAGTGACAGAACTTGCATTGCTTCTTCCGATCCACCTTTTTTAATTACACAGTACACGTCTCTGTTTTGTTACCTTACAGGTAAGGGTGGAAAAAGTATGTTTTCCTTGTCCTTTACTTGCCAGTCTTTTGTCTTTCAGTTTCTTGCCATGCAGAAGCCTAAGATGTGATATACAGTAGTTTCTGTTGCTGAGGCAGAAAGTTCAGGATGTGAAAGATAAAAGGCTACGATGGCCAATGGGCTGACAGAAGCAAGGTGCGTTGGGTTTAATTACTGAAAAGACTGTAGCAGCAGAATTAGCAGATCCCTCCAGTCTCCGAGCAGGTCAATTAGCACCCAGCAAAGCTGTGAAATCCGCCTCTCACCATCTGCATCTGGCAGCGATTACACCTTGCTTTTATGCGAGACGACTTTGTGAAAGCCACATTCGGTCTCACCCGTGGCTTTCCCCTTTTGAAAGTGTGTAAGGATCATGTGAGCTGCATGCATGTGTATATGTATAGCATTTTTTTTGTGAGTGGGTTTTAAATGGCATTATCTAAAGCAATAATAATGACTACCCTCTTTAAACATAATGAGGGGATCAATGATGGAATTAGGATGACATTTGACAATTACACTTTTGTCAATTTGTTTATAATGTGTTCAATTACAAAAAGTACAGTTTCATTTTTAAAAGTATTTTTATTTAATTGTATAAACAGGCAGTTATTGCTAGTGTACCGTTAAAGTTTGTAAATTAATTTGTGTTTGGCTAATCTCTTTGCAATTAAAAACTCAAATCTAATCTGCAATGAGCTGTTAGCAACACTTTTGTTTAAGCAAAAGTAAAGCAAAAAGTAAAAGCAATATTTGCACGAATGAACTTTTGTGAACAAAGAAATTTGTGAATATTTTTCATTGTAAAGACCAGATTCACACCAAGAACCATAAGATGAAGATAACTACAGTATATTAGCATCATCACCAACAAACAATATGTTATGTTTATTCTAAGTTTGTGTATTTATTCTACAGTTTGACATTTTACACTTCTAATGCATTTTCATTCATCAGCTGTGAAAAAAACATTGCCGGGAAACTGAACCCAACAACAGCTCTGTTTTGCTATCATTATGTATTATTATTGTTGTGATATTTAATCCTTAATAGTTTAATATGAATTTGACTGTACATCATTCCGTATCACTTCAGTGATTCAGTGTTTAACCAGTACTGTGATGCGTCACACAGGGTGTATACATGTCACCGTATACGTCAGGTGTACTTTTGTGTTCTGCTTGTCACCATGGTAACTGTTTAGTAGGAATATTGCACTTCCTTTTAGAACTCTCAACTGTCAGTTAGTCATTCTGCTGAAGAGAGAGAGGAAGGAGCTTTAATCCACAGGTGCCTCTCCACCTCTACCCACAGTCAAGCTGTGCTATTTGGCACTGTGATCCGGTAACACAGGTTCAATGCTAATTTAGGAAAAGAGCGAGTCACGGGCCGTGGAGAACTGACAGAGTGCCACGTAACTTTCCTCCCTATAGTCCTAATTCAAGTTCCATGTATGTGTGCGTTTCCACGTCAGCTTTAGCAAGCGCAAAGGATGTGTGATTTGCATTTCAGTGAAGCAGTCGAGCAAAGCCGCCATTTGCATGAGGGTAATTAAGCACGTGACAGAAGCCCTCTGTTCTCTAGCGATTATCAGATATCGAGGTCTGCTCTGAGCTCCCGACAGGTCCCCTTTAGGGAGGCAAAGTGTCACGTGTGTGATTTTCACCCTGTCGCTCTGTCACATTTTTAACTTGTGGTTAACTTCTGGTTAATGTGGGTCCCAGCCTATGGTTTGTTTGTAAAATGTAATCAGGATTGGAGGATTTTTAAGTCAACGAATACTTGTAGAAAGCCAGTTTATATGGCAAATAAACAGAAAAACCCTGATAGTGGCCTTTTGCAGTGTACTGCTCTATTACCCCACAAAGAGTTGTTAAACTGATATTGCTTCTGTTGATAGAAGGAGTACATGTGAAAGTCTGCAAGAGAAAATGTGATGTTTGAACCCTTAAGACCAATATAATGCATTGTAAAAAGTAGTAACAGGAAGTTGTTACCGTTAAGAGCTATTTCTACCTGATTGAATTATTCCACAGAGCTGTTTGCCCATGCGGTACTCAGGCTAGTGCATTCTGGGTAGATTTTATGGTGTTACTATGTAGTTGCTATGAAGTTCCTGAGTTCTCAATGATGTCAAATCCAGAAAATTAGAAACACCCACTTTTTAGATCTCTATGATCATTTGGATATGTCTTGGACCCCCTTTAAAGTAAATGTATGGGAATTTTTGACAATTTTATCATCCACCAGCGTATTCGGTGTAATAGATTACTCAAGTAATTACTAAAGTAAAGTTATTGTCTCTTGAAAAAGAAAAGTAGGAAGTTACTTTTTATTTTTGTAGTAATTTAATTATAGTCACTGATTTACTTGCATTATATACTGTATTCACTTCAAATATTCAAATATGTACTGTGGGTTTGCATTATAAATGATGTTGATAATGCTTTGGAAATGAGTCCATTCTGTTAATATTCATATGAAAATATATGCACTGAAAAGTGTAATGCTTACAGCTTGTTACAGGGTGTATTTATTTTAATCTTAACATATTTATTAATATAGAAACTGTTTTATTTCTGTATATTCTTTATAATTTCTATATATTTTTATAATTGATATAATTAGTAGTAATTAGTAATTCATTACTTTAATTTAGCAAACAGGTAAAATGCTTAGAAAAGCTTTAGTCATCAAGTTCTCACCGATATCTTTCATTCTGTAGTGTTTATTGTGTCAGTCTCCACCATATGATCTATGGGAACTGCAGAGTTATAGAATAGTGATGACTTCATTCACATTCACAACACTAATATTCACAAAAAGGGGAAGAGAGAAGCTCCTATAATCTCAAAACGTCTGTGTCAGTTTGTGAAAGATGACATTAAAACAGTCGTGACACTTTTGGCTGAGAACACTGGTTTCTTTCAGAATCTCTCGTGAAAGAAGATTGTATGTTACTGTAAAACTGAAGGGTTGGGGGGGTTGTCTATGCAGACAGTCAATCAAGCAATCGTGCATGCTCAGCTCTAGTTTTTCTTCTCTTTCTCTCTCACACACACAGTCAATGCTGACTCGTGTGCAGTGTAAATGACTGGATTGGCTTTTTCGGATCTAAATCTATCTCATATAGGTCCCTGTGTCCTATACTGTACGTTTCTTTGCCAGCGTGTGCAAACGCTGGACTGGACCGGTGTCGTAGAGCAGCTTCTCTTGTGTGTTAATAAAGGAAGATCACACACAGTTTGTCTGTGCCAGGAAGTCCTCCTACGCTTTCCCCATCACTGTATTTACTGACAGGAGATGTGTTGAGCCCGTATGTGTTGATTGATAAAGTTGGTGTTTGTTTTGACAGACTGGTAGCTCTGGAGCGGATATTCGTTGCTTGTTCATTCTTCAGAACATACATGAGTCAGAATGTGTGTCTCCAGGTGATGTTTATGCAAAATACAAATGAGCTTCTCTGTGTAAAGGTCAGACCTGGGCCGTGTCCGAAAGCTGATAAATGTTGCCTTTACAGGCAGTATACGGACACAGAAATCACAAAGCATTTAAATGACCATTCTACTAAGATAGTATAGATGGAAACATGGCAGCTTCAGTAAAATTAAGGGGTAAATTAATGCATAAATATGTATATATTTTTTAATCTAATTTATCTTATTTCTAGAGAAAATTAAATCATAGAAACTGAACTTAAATAATAAGCATTTTAATTGCTGAATATAGGTATTATTATTATCCAAAATGGCTTAATCATGTTCTAGATTATTGCACGTGATGTTAAAGGTTCCTTCATATACTGTATAAATATTTCTGCACAGCCGTTAAGATGTTAAGAAGTGACAGTTCGACCCTGTTTTGTGTTTATGAACTGGAACGTATGGCAGAGAGAAACTTTGTCTTAAGGAATCTTTAACTCGGCTCACTTGATGACTGATGTTTTCATTACACATCATTCACTACACATCATCACACCCTGATGTTTCTGTGAAGCTCTCCAAACCTGCTCTTCCATGCGTGTGAATGTGAAGTGCCTTTTTCATTGTGAAGTCAAGTACAGTATACTATAAGAGTTAGTGATAGTTGACAATGGATTTGTTGATTTGTCAGAAAGTCTAGCCTGTCAATCTAGTTAAAGCAGTTAAAAAAGAGGTGTTGGCTTAAGAATTCTCTCTTAATATTTTTAAATAATTATTAAAGAAGTATTTAATATAGTCACATTTTTATTATTATTTTATTAAATACAGTGGAAACACTACAGTAGGGTTGTTTTTGTTAACATTAGTAAATGCATTAGCTATTTTTTAAGTATTAATCTTTGTTCATTTTAGTTAATGCCACAATGTTAGTAAATGTAAAATGTACATTATTGTTTAAATTTTATTCTGCATTAACTAATTTAGTTACAACTTTTGATTTTAAAAATGTATAGGTAAATTCCGAATTTACATAAGGGTAATAAATGCTGTAAAACGATTGTACATTGTTTGGTCATGTTAGCTTATACATTAACTAATATTATGAATGTAACCCAATTGTGAAGTGTTGCCAATATGAGTGACAAAACTTTAGGTAAATTAATGTTTAATTTTAACAACTTTACAGCAAAATGAGAGGAAAAAGTAAATTGGTTATTTAAAGTTTTATTGAAAAAAAAAATGGTAATAGTTTCATTCACTAGAATAGATAGCAGAGAACGAACATTCTGGGTAACTTTGTTTGATTTGTCGCCTGATTATCACTCAGTTGTAAGGTTGTCTGCTCAGTATAATGTGATACAGTCTTCTTCATGCCCCCTCCTCATTTCCCAGTGACCTCCCCATCCATCCGCTCTGTTTTCGGATGAGTGCTAATACTGTCCATCATCTGGAGCGTTGCTGTTGTGCCTGAACATCCTGCTGTTATTTTTGGCATGATTGTTTCCCTTGACATAGCTCTAACTGCAGTTATGTGGTGACAGAACTGATGCAGAGTGACCTTCATAAGATCATCGTGTCTCCACAGCCCCTGAGCTCTGACCATGTCAAAGTCTTTCTCTACCAGATCCTGCGAGGTGAGACATGAACACACACACTTTTGGCTAAATGAGGACACACCACAGATTTCTGTTGTTTTTATGTACAGCTAATTATATTTAGTGTAGCCTTATCTTTACAGAAACCCTTTCTATTTATTGCAAAACATTTGTATGTTTTAAACATTTTTATTTGATAAAGAATATAGAATATGTATATTTTTTATTCTTTATAAAATAAAAATATTTAGAATAAAAACACTTACATTTCCAAATGAGGATATCTCTCAAGGATTTGTCGCGTCTAGCTAACTGACTGAGTCAGTTTATACACCCAGACAAACACTTAGTAGGTCTCACACATGCCTTTACTGCATACTTTGACTCTCTCTCACATGTTTTACTTTTTCTGTCTGGTTGAGACAGACACAGACAGACACACTCCTCCCTCAACCCTTCATTTCCAAAACTATTTCTACCACATCCTCAGAGGTCAGACACACAGTTGTCAGTCTTCTCATGTGCACGGAAACACACACACAGAAACTTGCTTTATTATTGTTGTACATTATTCGCTTTCCTTCCAATGTGTGTATCAAACAATACACACACATCACTTTATTGTTTTAAAGAGACACAAAGCCATGTTACATCCTGGAAATCGCATCATGTGAGTGTTTATATGTAAACCAGATTACATTTCCAACCAAACAAGTGTCTGCACAGTATTAAAGCACAGCCTATTTCATCTATCAATACAGCCTGTGTCCAAAAAATGTATCAGGCTGATGTAAATAAATATATTTATGTTGTATTCACAGGACTGAAGTATCTGCACTCAGCTGGCATTTTGCACAGAGACATTAAACCTGGCAACCTTCTGGTCAACAGCAACTGTGTACTGAAGGTTAGTAGGAAAAAACAGATTTCAACATTCACAATTTTGCAATGTTTCATTAAATTACTTTTTTCTTCACTCTGGTAAAGTATAATATGTGACATTATTCTGAGGGCTTCAGATCTTTATACCGGCTTTTGGGTCTACGCAGCTTTGCTGTTTTAACAAAATTATCCCCGACTATAGTTGAAGAATTCTGTTGTTGTTGTTTTTAAGCTTTATAACTCATTTCTTTCTTGACAAAGGCAGAGACGCCTCATATCTGGCCGGCCAGATCGGGTCCACGGGGCCAACCTACACACACTAACACACAATCTCTGGCTCCGGGGGGTCAGGACCCCCATGGGATTGATTCATCTGCTCGGTTCCTGACATAAATCTTCATTTTGGTTCCCATAGAGAGAGCTCAGCTGCAATAAAGAAATCAAGAAAGATATGGAAGATAGAGAAAAAAGAGAGAGAGAGAGAGAGCGAGCCCGTCTTTGTGCGTGTGCGTGCTGACTTTAGCAGCAAGAGAAATGTGCTTGAGGGGAGAGCGGGAATAGATTTGGGTCGCAGAGAGGGAATCATTTAGTATGCACTGCTTCATTTAGTTCCTAATCCCCATTTCCGAAAAGGAAGAACATTTCTCTTATTTTTAGCTCTGACGTGCCAAACCTTAACTTACGGTCATGTCCTGCAATCAAACGCGCTTGTGTCTAATTATGGTTCATTGATGCTTTGAAGAAATTATCATTTTATGTCCATTCATACGCTTTCTGTTTCCAGTGGGCGCTTTTAAAGCTCTTTAATATTAGGCTTAATTGTCATATTTACTCTGCTAGCTCTTTATAGTTGTTTAAAAGAAATGTATGTTTAAAAGAACAAAACTTTACTTAACTTAAAGTCCATCTCATCTTATCACAAACCCATACAATGTTAGTTTCTTCAATGTGCAAAAAAAGGGAATGTTTAAGAAATCTCTTTGGATTGAAATTACTTGGAATATAAGAAACATGTTGTATTTTGAGATTTCAAATAAATGTAAATGAGATTTGTAGTGTATTTTGAGATGGACTGTTCCTTTAAACCATAACTTAAGGGCATCTAATTTCATTCAGTTTTAGTAGACCGTACAGAATGAAAACATTGGGATAGACTGGGTAGTTACTAGGTAAATTGTTAGTAATGCATGATGTGTCGTTTCTAAGAGGAGGAAAGAAGGCAGCCATATTTGTCTCATTTATTTCCCAGGAGCACTTTCAGCTCGGGTTGATTGGAAATTGGACCTTGTGTTTACAGTGCCGTCTTTGTTTATCTGTTTGGTTAAAATGTGATTGAATCTCTCCAACTAATTTTGGTTTTGTTGGTTTCTAGAATTAGAAATGAAGATCTTTTCCATCTTCAATTAATGCATACACAAGTCAAGTGTGTAAGTAATCCTTTGTCTTGCACAGATTTGTGACTTTGGCCTGGCGAGAGTGGAGGAGCTGGACGAGTCGCGTCACATGACACAGGAGGTGGTCACCCAATACTACAGAGCGCCAGAGATCCTGATGGGAAGCAGGCACTATTCCAACGCCATCGACATCTGGTCTGTGGGCTGCATATTTGCTGAGCTGCTTGGCCGACGCATCTTGTTCCAGGCCCAGAGTCCCATCCAACAGGTATTAACATGTACTCATGCACAGAACTCGATCAGCTTGGAACGGTCCGTTTCATCGTTCTTGATGTTTGTGTTCCTGGAACATTTTGATCAACAAATCAAAGCTGTTTAATTTTAGGTGAATGGTTAAGGACAGGAACAACAATCTTGATTAACCATAGGGTTAGAACCATTTTTTTAATGTCATTGTATAGGTTGTTGTTTCAATTTTGCTCTTATGTTATATAATACAAAAGAAGTTACATTACAGATACAAAAAAGCTTAAATAGATGCAAAGAGTGTGACTTGCACACACAATATTTTTGGCAAATGTTCTGCTGCCATGCTAATGAGGAAGAGAGCAAGCGAGAGTGAGCATCAGGACAGCTCAAGGCTCTGTTGTACTGAAACCCCAGTGTAACCGTGACCCGGAAGCCCTCTTTCCTGTTTTGAGCAAATAGCACAGACACCATCATTACTCAGGCAAACTATCTCTAGCGTTCACACAGATGCCTCTTATCCTTATATTTCCAGCATCTCGTAAACATGACATATGATGCAATAACATTTTACGTTCGGCCGCTGTAATTATCCTCAATGTGTTTAGCTCAACACATGCCCCATTCTGGGAATTTGGGATGGCAGATCCGCCTATAAAAGCCACTTTACAGAGAGTGGTGTGTATACAATGTTTGTTCATCTTAGTGGTCATCTGCAGTGTGATGGATGGATGGATAGATAGCAAATAAATAAAAGAAATGAATATAGTAGCCATTTCCTATTGTTCTAAAATTGTACTGTCTTTTATAATGAATATATAAGTAATGTTTAAATGGAAAAAAGATTTCTTAAAAAACTATTTTACACAGAAGATTAGGAGCCATATGTTCTGTTTGTATTTCCCCTGCAGTCTCTCTCTCTCTCTCTCTCTCTCTCTCTCGCTCTCTCTCTCGCTCTCTCTCTCTCTCTCTCTCTCTCATCTCATCCACACAGCACTGAATGTGCACAGACAGCACATCGACATTCCCTTTAAGGCTCATTAAATTCTCTCCAGTAAAGAATTTGATTTACTTGAATGTGGTCCTGCTCCTGTTTGCTTACGTACAGATCAGGAACATTTTTTTTCAGTATTTTAAAACACAGCCTTAACATTTTGTTTACTGTATGTAATTGTTTACTATTTTTTATAAGATATATGTGTTATACTGAAAGATATAATTCTGAACTCGTATCAGTCGTATGGGACCTAAAACTTGCAGTATTAGCATCATATGTATGCAGTACAAAAGAGGTATTTTTATTCATTTGAAAGTCATCGCATTTATCTAATCCAAATTACTCCAGTTGGTCAGTAAAGGTCTTTTAAAGTGAAATCATACATTTGTGAGAGAATACGATCATTATTTTAATCTTATTTAATATGCACATCGATAACTTTGAATCCCATTGGTTCTTGCGTGTCTCAAGACTAGTCGTCACATAATATATTTTTATCACGAGATATGCAAGTACAGATAAGATTTAAAGTTATCAATGTTTAAAACTCATTTTGGTTTCTATCATGAAGGAGTTTATGTTTGTGTCTCTCGCTGAATATTTTTTCTAATGAAACTACTTGTTTTTCTCCTCATCTAACAGCTGGACTTGATCACAGATCTGCTGGGGACTCCGTCTTTGGAGGCCATGCGGACGGCGTGTGAGGGGGCCAGGGCTCACATTCTGAGGGGTCCTCACAAACAGGTGAGTTTTCAGACAGGTACATGCTGTACAGAAACCACACAACCAGCAATAAAACACTCAGTGACTCATTAGCAGATTATGTACCGTGCAAAAGCTCCTCACGCTGACGTTTTCGGCCCCCGGAAGCCTGATTATAAGCAGGCCCTGTGGCGCTGCCATGGCGACAGGCTGTTCCTGCTGAGTGACGGCACCTATTGACCGATCGTGCACCTTGTTTATGGAATGGAGTCGCTTGTCCTGTCCCCGGAGTGCAGAAATCTCCCGTCAGCCGCTGCTGCAGGACTAGGCTCGGTCTGGGCCTCTCGCTCTGAATCCCTCCTGCTGTCTCCATTTCCTGTCTTCCATTGTATCAACTGACAGACAGATTGATCAGTTGATGAGAGAGAGAGAGAGAGAGAGAGAGAGAGAGAGAGAGAGAGAGAGAGAGAGAGAGAGAGAGAGAGAGAGAGAGAGAGAGAGAGAGAGAGAGAGAGAGAGAGAGAGAGAGAGAGAGAGAGAGAGAGAGAGAGAGAGAGAGAGACATGATGGCTATTATTGACGTATTCATGTACAGCAGTGCAGGCAACTCGATGTAGACAAGTCTGTCTATTTTTATTAATGTGGTAATACAAAACAAACTGAAAATGAGACTAAACACCTAGCAACATCGGTGATGTTACAATACATTTAATTTAACAAGGAAATAATTTTGTGGCTCGGTTTGTATTGACAGTTATACTTTCCATGCCGTTTACATTTTACAAATAGATATTTTGATTCTACCGTTTGATAAATTGCAATGGTCATGGTTTCGAATATGTAGAAAGCTTGTGCGAATGTGTGTGTGATATTGGCTCTGGGTGTTGGCTCTGTAGCTCGAGACAGTTACGCTGAAAAGGCGATACCCTGCAGAGAACAGGAAATGCAGAGGAAGGGCTGTGGACCTCTGCTTCCTGCACCGCATCGACCCGATGCCTGGCGGCCCACCAAGGAGCATGCCATCTTTACACACGCAGGCATGCACCTGCTAAACTAAAGAAGGTACAATTTGGGTCTGTATGTAAAGAGGTACTCTGTCTCCAAACGCACATGCATTCCCCCTATTATTCACTCACAGTGACATTTGGCTGACCTTGTCACTCGACGCTGCCTTCTGTGTGTGGTCGGCCGGCTCTAAAGCATGTATCTGTCGAGCTTCCCATTACATGGAGGGAGGTCGGTCAGAAGACTTTGGTCTGGGGGTCATTATTTGTCTGAATGAATATATGTGTGCTTAGATTGAATATCATACTCTTAAGATCATCTCTGTCATTTATACATTGGCCACTATAGACCAGAGTATAAATGTCATTGTATTATAAAACAAGAATATAAAACAGAAAGACACATCTTATGTTACTGTTTCTTTGTGTATGCATATGTTTACGTAGAAAAGCACAAAAATACACACAGATGAATATAAAAGTGCAACATGTGTGGACACCCCCTAATGTTAAAAATGTAAACACTTTCAGATTGTAAAACCTTGGTGGAAAATGTCTTAATACCCATCTAGGGTACTTTGAGGAGGAAATGGCATTGAACTAGTTTTTTAATAGAAAAAATGGCTAGAAAAAGTCTAAGAAAAACATAATTCATTTGCATGTGTCACTTGATCTGTTAACTATTTCGAAACGGCTTTTGTGCACACTGTGAATGTAGATTATAGATTTGGTGTAAACCTTGCTCTCGATTAGTATTGATGTTAAAGCTGTAAACTTTTATTTATGTCTTTTAAAAAAATGTTAGTGTAATCAAGATGATAAGAAGACCTTTTTGTTGTCTTCGTTGAAAAAAAGCTCTTTGTTCCACATTTCAGACAGTGAAGGTTGAAAAAGGCAAGGCATTAAAGGACTTTTTAGGAGTCAGGTGGATTTGCAAGAGCAGACTTTATGACTGCGGTAAATATGGTATGCCAGACCTCAACCTCTACTTTTGAGACGGTAAAGAGCTTATCAAGAAGAGTTTTGAGTGAAAGAAATGGCAGCAAGAGGAGTGGGTCTCCAGAGAGTCTGCCAGAAGGATTTCAAGAGGCATTTCAACATAGTTCTCAACGGCGCTGTGAGATGTGGTATGCTTTAATGCCTGTGCTCAAGATAGAGACAATCACTCAGGATCTGACTGAGTGGATGGAGGAATAAATAAAGAGGTCTGTCCAAAATTTAGAAAAGAGAGATAGAGGGGGACGGAGATCTAAAAAGAGGTCTGAGTCTTAAGATCAACTCGGCTGTCTCCAGTGGGACTTCATTATTTCTATTAATTTTGCAAGGCCCTTACCATGCCTAGAAAGAGAGAAAGCTTTTAGTGCCTTGTAGTGGTAGAATAAAAGAAGAAAGAAGGAAGGGAGGGAGGAAGGAAAGAGTAAAGATGGGAAAAAAGTAGAAATAAGGAAACAAAAAAGGAAGAAAAGAAAAGGAAAGGAGCAAAAGAAAGAAAAGGTAAGGAAGGAAAGAAGAAAAAAGCAATGAAGGAAAGAAAGAACTTAGGTGACATGCTTTACTTGGCTAAAGTAGTTAATTAGTCATTTTGTTGGTTAGTTAGTTAGCCTCCCACATTAAAGAATCACACATTTCTGTTGTTTCTCCTACACATCCCTGCTGTTTTTTAAAATCAGCTTGTAACGGTACATTAGGTCTGCTGATCTATGAAAGAGTAACATCTGAGAAAGAAAACAGCTTGTTATTCTCATACACCTGAATGTGGTTACAGCACCTGTCTATTGTGTATGTAAAAGCCAGTAGGGAGCTGTTAGAAACCGATGCATCTTTGGGTCCATGCAGATTTTTCTGTCTTAGCAGAGAAGGCAACATGAGCAGATTTCTTCCTACGACTTCAGCGTGTCTGAAAACTATGGATGTTAAATGATAAACTAGGATGAAGATTTTTGGTTGAACTATTCCTTTGTCTTAGGTGTTTATCTTCAGCTGTTCAGTGTGCGAGACATTTTATTCCAGTTGGCCTATAAATAGAAAAGATCTGATTTGGGCTGTTTTGAAATGAGATCCATCCGAGGCTCATCCTCACCATATCGACACTTAGCCAGATTAGTTTGGGCTTCTGAGTGCATCCGAGAGGTACGCTGTTTAGCGCCGTCTCAATTCCGATTCGGAAACCAGCGTTAAGTGCTTCCATACAGTAGCTCAGAATCACTGCTGTATCTGTCAGCGTGTGTTGTTTAATGGCTCCTATTTAAAATTTCGTGCCCGCTGGAAACGACCCCTGCCTTTTTTTGTACGTGTTAACTGCAAAACAAACAAACAGACAAGTCTTATCCACCTGTCTGTCCTCTCTTGGCCCTTTCCCAGGTGCAGCGGGGTCCGCTCGCCCTGCAGTTACAGGCCTGAAGGGCTTTGTGTTGTTTTCCTGCCAGGATGATCAATGGCTTGTTTGTGATGCTGGGAAGAGATGGCCCGGACCACACAGCCGCAGAGAGCGGGGGGAGATTATGAAGGAGGATTGGGCTCTGAGCCGGCTGGAGAAAGCTGCAGTTTGCACCTGTTGCCGGGCCAGGCGGGCGATCGGGGGTCACGTGGATGTTGTCAACCTTGTCGTGACACTGGATTGTGTCACCAGGGAAAGCTGTTGTGTGGTTCTGCCATACATGGCGTAATATAGCTTGTGTAATATAACTTCATTCTGATTGGTCAGTAGCTGTGTTTTATTCATAATAAAGTACAGCTGTGAGCACTTCACCCAACGATTCTGTGTATCACTGCGCAGCAGTATATAAACATATATCACAGTCGCTCAGGACTTTTTTTTTAAAGAAGGCTATTAGTGATTTTACTTCATGAAAGTTGCATTGATACATACTTTTAGGCTTTAATGATTGTATTGTGTGGTTTCTAATCGGTCTGGCTCCACAATCCTATCCAGCATTTGAATTAGCAAATATTTTTCGCTCCATTGCTCCCAGTCTCAGAAATGTGAGGGTGGAGCGTTGTTGTGCCACGTGCATGCCTGGGATGACTGAAAGCCTGGGATGATGATGTCATGTGTCTACCCTCCTGACTCATCATTTGTCTAATTGAGCTTTGGATCATGGGACAGGGAGAGGCCGTCACCCTGCCGCTACTGTCTGAAGCCACATTCACCTTTAATCCTTAACTAATACCACCTAATGCGACTGCACACGATCACACCGTACAAACACACACATATAATCAAACAAATGTTATATACAGCACTGCTGTATACTGCCAGTTCCCAAAAAATGGTTGAGGAATGTGTTTATAACTATTCGCACCACCCACAACTTCCCCAAATTTGTACATCCCATAACACATCACACCCTGTATATACTAGTATAATAATCGCAGGTGTAGTTATGGTGTGGCTCATATGGAATCTAGGCTGGCCGAATTTGAACGCCCATCATTTACATAGCGCTGTATATCTGCATAGACCTTGTTTTTGTTAATATTTTGGTTCATTTGAGAGTTTTTAGCTACCATTGTATTTGTTTAGAGGAGTGTGACTTAGCGGTGCCCTGTCAGAAAATGCTTGCCCGTGCAGCAGGGTGTTGTGGGTGGTTCCAGGGCTTTGCTATGCGGTAGCCGAAGTGTTCTGATTGGTTGTTGGTGTTGCTATGCAGTTGCTAGGATGTTGTAGGTGAGTAGAGAACAATTGTTGCGTTGGTTGTATATAAAAGTGTGTATATATAAATATACTTTATCTGCTAAAAAAAGATTTAGCAGTATCCTTAAGAGCACACAAACCATTTGCTTCTACCTCACAGCTTACAGAAATAAACACATTACTCTCACATTCATTGTCCGCTCTTGTCTGGTTGCTCTGACATCACTGTGAACTTTGTGACACGTGCATCGCTATTCCTCCATCTCTCGCCCTACGCCTTCACCTGTAGCAATTCTACACTGAACCCTACCAGTACTTCATCGCTTTACAGGGTGAATCACCAGCAATGGTTCACATCTGTTCTTTGCTCAAAGAACCTAACCAGGGAAAACAAGCAATTACCGGTGGGCTTTTTCAATCAACTCTTTTGGCGAGTCGGCTGGGGGCTCAGGGTGGGTGGAGGAGATAATTAGACATGGTTAAAAATATCCCATCTCATTGTCTCCACTGTCCCACATTCTCAGATAAGCGAGCGGCTATTGGCGAGCGGTTTGTGTGGAACGTTTGGCATCTTCTTGAGATGTTTTTGTGTGGCTGATGGGTCGCTGGGTCACATGACTGGGTTTGATGGGCCTGAGGAAGTCATTTGTGTGTTTTGACTCAGATGTTCCTCCTTGGTGGCATGATCACAATTTTTGTTCATTTCTTTTTTCATTTTATTTATACTCCACATCTACATCTGATTCATATGTACATGTATGTGTACAGTGTGGTGCATGGGATGCTAATCATGTCATTTTTTTCTGTCTCCACAGCCTTCACTTCCTGTCTTGTATACCCTATCCAGTCAAGCAACCCATGAGGCCGTTCACCTCCTCTGCAGGATGTTGGTTTTTGACCCAGTGAGTGTTATAGATAAATGATCTCCTTCCTTGGTTTTACAAGCTCAAACATTATAAACTAAAGCAGATATTACAGTTCACCCAACAAAACATGTCAGCCTTATTTTTTTCTCACTTTGCTATAGCTAATGCTTAACTTAGCACTTTTTATGCTACATTGCTTTTATTTACTCTCCAGGTTTGTAATGTCTTTTAAGATGTTTAATTGGTCTCTGCGCAAGTTCTAAACTTGAACAGTCATGTTTAATTGCTTTTATTTGTTGATGTAATTCCATTTGGGAGAAGTAAAGTTATTAGGAAACATGTTAGAAAAAGGCGGTTTGGCTTTTAGAAAACACTAATGGTGCAAAACACTGAAAAAAGCAAATGTAAGCATTAAAAATACAGTATTAATTAGAAAAATTTATTTTTGAAATATACATTAAACAGTATTTTTTCAAGTTGATTAATGCTGTTGGTTACATTTTCACAAGAAATATCAGTTTGATGTCACTTGACAACTCATGTAAACATGATTAAAGTAAAGTAACCCAAACGATACAGCAGCAAACGTTTTGGATTTCAGCTTTAACACTTACACTATATTATTAAATATTTACCTTTTTTTTTTTCATTTTAAATTTGTATAAAGACAATTGTTTAATGGACAGTTTTCTTAAACAAAAATAAAATCTGTTCCCGTTCAGTCGAAGCGGATCTCTGCGAAGGATGCGCTGGCACACCCGTACCTGGACGAGGGGCGTCTGCGCTACCACACCTGCATGTGCAAATGTTGCTACACAACTTCCTCTGGCCGCGTCTACACCAGTGACTTCGAACCCGTCACCAACCCTAAGTTTGACGACGGCTTCGAAAAGAACCTGACGTCGGTTCGGCAGGTCAAAGGTGAGGCTACCTGACACAGAGAAGCGCTCTCCTCCATCAATAACAATTAATTTAATTCTATTATGAAGGTCTCGGGAGGTCTTAATTGTATTGGACCTGTTTGAGAGCATGTGCCAGTCATGCCATTGCGTGTTAATCAGAAATCCCGCTGGGCACCTCCTGCTCTTGTTGTTTTTGTCCCCCCGGTTTCTCCCATCATTTGGGGCCCCTGGATCTGCGCTTGCGTTCCGCTGTCAGCGGGTATTAGCGAGAGTCTGTCGCTAAAAGCAGGCTTACTGTGCTGTCGGCTTAAAATAACCCTGCCCTTCACCCTCCCTCCTCTCCTTCCATCCTGTGTGCAACGTGTTTCCACTGGAGGATTAGTCAGTGCGGATGGAGCCGACCGCCTGGAGACTTAAAGCGCTTTAGGGTAGGCAGCCGTGTTTGGGGGCGAGGGGAACCCCTCTTGGATTGAAATGCATGAGGAGCTTCTATGATGCCCAGTTAGTGTGGGAGTGTCTAAGGTGGTAGGCAGAATTAAGATTTCTTTATGTTATCCAGCAAAAACTATTCATGTGTATTGTTACTGCTGAAAATGCAAGCAAGGATTAGGGCTCAAATTGTGGATTATTTTCATTATTATCGTAATCACTGGTATAAATTTCAATTAATAGTATTTACATTATAATCTGCAGTTTGGTCATATTACTTTATTAACTATTTACTTACTTTTCATGCTGTCAACAAAAAAATGTTATTCAGAGACTTGAGATGTGTCCTTGTTTTCCAGCAGGATTTATATTCGAATAAACTGCTGTCATCACATTTTGTCATTTTACCTCGATGACAACACAATTAGTTGAGCGTGACAGCCGAACTCATGTTGATCCATCCCAATCACTTTGCTTAAGATCGCTATAAATATCCGCTTACCTCACGACAAATGCCAAATCCCATTTAAACCTTCTTTAAGAACTGTAAGTTCATGAACTGAGCGTCTCCATACAGCAAGCTGAACCTGTTTACCTGTATGTCTCCCGCTGTCTATGTGAAAAGTGAAGTTGTAAGCGGTAATGATGACTGATGTCCGCTCACCCCTCCTCTTTCTCTTCACACACAGAGATCATTCATCAGTTTATTCTGGAGCAGCAGAAGGGGAATCGGGTGCCGCTCTGTATCAACCCCCAGTCAGCTGCCTTTAAAAGCTTTATCAGGTCAGGATGCGGTCCCGTCAAACAAAGAAACACCAGTGTCATACTTTGCATAAAGAAATTAAGCATTTTATTGTTTATACTCGCTGAAAATTTTTTATTTCAATATAATTCTCACGGATATGATGTTTTTAATTTTACTTGTCTCAATATTTATTTTAACATTATAATCAGTATTGACTGTCATTATATTTCACTGGCATTGCTACTAATTATTAACCAACTAAAAGAGAAGAATAACAAGATCATACGCAGTCTTTGCATCTCAACACTAGATGGAGACATCCGCCTTACCTCAGAACAAAAATAATGCTTCTCTCTCTATCTCCACAGCTCAACAGTAGCTCAACCATCTGAGATGCCTCCTTCTCCTCTAGTTTGGGAGTAGCAGAGGATGTTGGCGTGATAACAGTGGTGGTGGACATCCCTCCCGCGGCACCGGTCCGAGCCCACCCCTCACGCACCCTGGACTACTGACCCCCAGGCATCCCCAAACTGCGTAGCATTTCACTGGAGTCTAGGATTAGCCTTGTTGCTGATGTGTGTGTGTACTGTAATACTAAATGGAGTTTAATAGAAGCAACCACTGCTGATTGAGTTAAAGCGGGACACGGAAGGGTTGGCGGGGTCACGGGGGGTTGGTTTGTTCGGTAGAGGCATCTCCAACTGCTCTGTAGTTGTACCCCGAAGGTTCGCGAAGCACGCCGCGAGCACGTGCCCTCGGGAGACGAAGTCGACCCCTGTGGACTTGAATGTATTTTGGACACCAGGGTGGCGATCTCTGCACGGTATCACTGAAGGAAAAGTAGTCCTGCTTTATTTATTCACGGAAGCCGAGTGCAGCGCTTCACGTAGTATGGAAACGAAGGCAACTTTCTCACGATAGCACCTCCACTAAAAACTGTGATCACTTCTTCTTATCGCATTTATTTCCTCAATCCGTAGTGTGAATGTTTATTTTACGATTTACATTGTTTGTTTTTTTTCTCTATCCATTTTTCTTCGTTTCTCTCATATCCATCTTTCATCAGGAAAGGTCAGTATTACTTAGCGCAACACTTGTGCAGAGATGCTGATAAGTAGGGATCTGGTCGTACATCTGAATGTGGATGTGTTGTGTCAGTATTCAGTACTCTGAGGCACAGCATCGAGAATCCAAAGCATGCAAGATGCCATCGGCCTGAGGCAAAAGCACCACTGGCTGCCTTCTGATCACAGAGATGGTCCCTAAAAATGATTTATGGCTTAAAGGCACTGCAGGTGTGGTCACCTCAACATCGGGGGTTTATGAAGTCAGTTTTTACGCACGGCCCATAGATGGTCCTGAAGAGCATGCCGGGAAATCTTGAAGGCGGTTGTCTCCTATAGAGGCTGAGAAACCAACTAGTGTGTAATGTGTAATACATAGATATGGGGATGTCTGTTTGTTTGATGACCTTTGAACCTTTACCCCTGCTTTCCCTGCTGGAGTACCTAGAACCTGGGTCCAAAATTAACACAGTGAAAATAGGCTTTGACAAGTAGATACAGCCACGTAATACATGTTTTAATATTGAAACGTAATGAAATTGAAGATTTGTGCCACCACAGTCAGGTGCATAGTTTTTTGTGACAAGCTAAATAACATCTTGGTTATAGGACAACGAAATATATTTATAATGTATGGTGCAGTTTTATGGCCAGTAAGTTGTCCTATGCCGTAGGTAGAAGTGGCAAAAACTTAATTTTGGACCCTGTCTAGAACACACAGCATGCAGATGATTGATACCAAATTAAAAAAAGACTAAAAAAGCAAAGATTACTCAAGGATTAAAGATAAATAATAGGTTGAACATTATGGTCAACCAGATCATTCCATAAAAACAATGGTATATTACCAGTCCTTAAGTGATAAAAACACCATTGTGTGAGTGCATGTATGGACCCTGTGCATGTTTTTAACTGACTGTGGCATCACAATGGTGATCCTGTTTGTGTCGGTTCAGTGTCTTCTTCTTAAACAACCCCAAGTCGCTTTTTCTTTTAAAGAATTCTTAGAGATTACGGGCTTGAAAAGAGTTTCTGGGATCATGTATGTTGTGGGTCTGGAAAGCACTTAGGAGCAGTTTTACTGTAACATGCATATATTTCCCATAATGCTTTCTGCACTCTATCTCAGACTAAAACCAATCAAAATGAAAATATTTAATATATTTTTAGATAATTATTTTTATTTCTTCCTCAATGTGCTATGGCATGCTTTCCCATGATCCACTGAGTATGGTATGTAAATAATTAAGTAGCGGGTAGATTTCAGCAGAAATGGAAAAGCTACAAAAAAGAACGTACAAAAAACGCCAAACAAAAAAACTATGTAATACTGCTGTATAGAAGTTGAATTAGCCTGCACATTTTTAGGGCTGTGAAATTTGATTTTATTTTTGAGACTTGCATATAATTGTACATATTTTTCTTTTTTCTTGTTCTTTCTTTTCCCCCTGCACTAGGAAGTGTAGACATAGAAATAATACAAATCAGTATAAATGCAAAAAGAAACAAAAACACATAACCAATTATGTTAATTGTGTCTTGTGTGCTGCAGAGCTGTGGATACAAGTATTGAAGTAGAGCCCTTTTTTAATTATTACTATTATTATTATTAAATTATTATGATGATTATTATTATTATTAATTTCCTTTAAAGAAACACTGAACTGTTTGTGTATATGTATATAATGGATTCACATTGTTGGTCTCTACCTCTTAAGCTTAATAACTTGGTTGTTTACCTCCACAATTTTATTTCTATGTGGAGATTTAAAACTTGAATGTCCCTTCCGACTTTTATATTCCTATCAAACCCTGTATAAAAAAATCAAGTCATTAAAATTTCGATTGGTTGGAGGTGGTTTCCATCATCATATTCTTGTACAAATGACCATGTTCTCATCCCAGTGTTCTCCGACTGTTAGATCACAAAGCATATTTGTCCTACGAGACAACCCACAATGATTAACATGGTATACTTCACCAAGAAGCACTGGTTGAGATCAGAATTTCAAATCGAAGTGAGCGTACGAAAGATCGCATGAAGTAAAATTCACAAGCTCGAGTTTGGCAAAACCAGTAAGGTACCTGCTGTTGAGTTTTATAAGAAGTTTGCTGTTTATACTCAGAGTTAATGGTATTTGAATACATTTTACCACATATATGACTATAATGTAAAGTCTGCATTCGAAAGCCAAACAGGTGATTCATGTGGACCGGAAACACTCTCTGGATGTTCTGTGTTTTTATGAAAAATCACCGGTCTCTTTTCAGAGTGTAGATTTGAAGTACTGTGGTGAAGCTCATTAAATGTTGACATTTAAAAGCAAAACATGGTGTTTCTATCCTTATTTGAATCACACGGTTTATAAATGGATTTTCTGTTTCTCTGCTGCATATTTAGTGTACAGTAGTGTTGACCAAGTAGCAGAAAGGAAAATAATATTATTTAATATCACCTATCAGCCCACATAGCCCACACCATGACAGAGGTACAGTGCTATCTCTTGTTAAAAGGTCAGGTGTGTTGATTCTCATTTCAAGATGCATGGGCTTCCCTGGTTTAATATCTTGAAAGCACACAAAATGTTATCTCCGATACGTGGGGAATTCTTCATGTGTGCACGTACACATGTGCACACGTCAAGAATGACTTTGATGCTGTTGGGGCTTTTCCCTCTTGAACAATGAGAGCTTTCACTACGATCTCCAGGTGAAATGAGGGGATAACGGGTCACCATCTGGATGCTGGTGTGACTCGAAAGGGATGACTTCTCTTCAACACCTCTCATTTGATTCAAAGATCAAATATGCAGGGAATTACATAAGACAATAAAGACTAAAATTGTGATGTGTGACATCTGTCTACTTCAGGCAGAGTGAAAATGAGTCATGTTTCCTGACATGCTAATTCCCAATCAGCCAATTTTTAAACTTGAAAATGTTTACGTTTGTTAAAGTAATGTGAACCAGCCTTCAGCATTATTTTTTATCAAGTTTGATGAAAAGTAGGTAAAAACATTCTTGGGTTACTTTGTGTACCCCTCATTAAGGGTCATAGGAAAATAAGATTCAAAGCAATTAGGAAAATAAGAAAACCTCAGATTACATTTTTGTGAATAATGAGTGTGAAGGTACTGTCAAATTTTGTGCTAGTGTTGTTAGTGTTTTGAGTTTTGAGTTCTTTACGGTCTTGCTCTAAACTAGAAAATGTACTTTCATTAGAGAAGTTCATGTTCTTTGTTTATGCATTTACGCAAGATTTGTCAGCCAACCTCAGTGTATAAAAAATATAGAATATGCTTTTAAAATAAACATCATTGATAAACTGCTAAAAGTTTTCATTTTTACAACGTTAAATAGGACTTTTATTTTGAAAACGTTCACTTCATAGCAGGAAGTAATTACGCCTGTTATCCTTCGCGAACTTTAGTCATGTGTTAACAAACGTAAACACTCAAGACGTCTTTACGTGGATTTAAACGTGTGATTTGTCCTGATCATGTCCTGTGATTTCGATAAGACGACGCGAAGTTAACGTCACTTTTTAGTGAAAATCGCAGTAGCTATGAGTCCTCTTGCAGGCGTTGAGCTGGTGCGCACACCAGTGCAGCTGTACCGCTACCTGCTGCGCTGCTGCAGACTGCTGCCATCAGCTGCAATGCAGACACACTACAAACATGCCATTAGGCAGGTAACCACGACTTTCACTTTTCACGACTTTGATTCACTTGGCCGAATGCATTTAGCAATATTATTATATTTAAAACTGAGACTAACACCAGGCACAAGTCCACAGAACTTTTTTGGTCAAATTAGTCTGATCAATGCTGTAGCACATTATTACAGGATCAGGATACATGTGTTGTATTATTATGTGTTGTAAAAATAAGTAAGATGTGTGATATCTAGCCCCGGTCATTATAGTAACTAAAATGGTCTATGTAAAATATATAATTCTATAAAGGTATTACTGTCAGGTGTGAATGTGTGTTTTCTTCCAGAGCTACAACAGCCATGCAGATGAAGATGACCCCGAGAGGATTGAAATAATGATTCAAAGAGCTATATCTGATGCCGACTGGATATTAAACAAAGTGAGCTTAATGTCACTGAGCTTAGCACTCTGAATGTGCTAATTGACATTCTATGATGATCTTTTTTTGTGTTTTCCCAGTACACTAAAAAGAAGTGAGAAGAGAAAGACTGAACATGCAGCAGACCCAAAGCTGATAAGAGGGAGGCATGGTGAAGTGGTCTTTAAATTCTGGAAAGGACACGAAAGGTTTCAATTATATTACAGATATGTTCTGTAATGTAACCATCATAATGAAAATAATAAATTATTGCCTACTATTGCCCTGTTATGTTTATATTTATGACTTTTAATGGCAAAAATGTGAATGACATCACCATCTGGAATATGTCAAGATGGCAACACAGAACTAAAATACATTAATTGCTTTCTGGATTGAACTTTTGCCCCAACCACAAACCAACAGAAATAGCAGCTCAAGCATTTGGTCTCAATACTGTTTCATATAAAAGATAGGATGGACTTCATTGTCTTCATCATTATTACATTAATAATCAATTGTTACATTAACAATTCTGCGTTCCAGAAAGCAAGTCAGTCTGTTACTTTTACAAATGTGTTGAATTTATTTTCTTTGCCAATGCTTTCCCATAAAACTCTCTTGTTTAATGCAGTACAATCAACTAATGTTACCTACTGTAAGTTACTGTATCTAGTCTTTTAATTACCTTTATTTCGGCTGCCAGTGTTTCTGTATTTACTGTTGTTAATAACAGATTATGTTAATAATAAATATAGGGGTGTATATGGCGAGAGAAAATTTAGCAGAATGTTTCTTGGTTCAATATTAAACAAAATGAAAAGTGTATAATTATAAATTACAGCATTTGTAATTTTTTTAACAATTTGTGTCATGGGGTGTTATTTTGTCCATTTGTGTTATTTAAGGTTTAATATAAAGATGAAGAATTCTGATTCTTTGAAGAATATGATGTAAGTTAAAAATTATAGTAAATAAGTGAATAAATGTCTACAAATTTAGTTTCGTATATGCATTTAATCAATGTCAAATTTATCCACATATTGTTCTATAGGTTAATAATTCCAAATCTTTGTTGGAATTTTTAAATCTCATTATGGGATGCATGCGTGGTTCCCCCTGAATTATCAAACTATGCAAGTTTTAGAAACCCTGGATAAATGTGAAGATTGTGACGTTTGATAAGAGTTATGGTCAGATTGGACTGCTGTCCCACCCTCCTCTGATGGAGGCACAATGCCACGAGAGGGTCTTGACCGGCCCTTATTCACTGAGGCTTTTAGGTCCAGTATAAAAGACTGTTAAACTGAGGCACTGCAGAATGAGAAAGCATCGACTAACACCTGACACGAAGGTAATAACTTATGTATTTGTCGAATGCATTTCAATTCTTATCGTTATTATAGTCATTAATCATTTAAAATAATCATTGCTTCCGTATATATTTTATCATTTGTTTATATGCAACAGCAACTATATGTAGCCCTTGCAAATATTTCTATTAAAACAATACTAAAAGTTTTTCTTTACTGGTAATTTTCCTTCATTTTTATAATGCTGTATAATTATAATCAATTGTATTTTAGAAAGATATGGGGAACCAGATCACTAAAGACGACAAAAGCATAATTATTCACCAAATAAAGCCTAATACGGTAAGTAACGCGTTAAAATTAAAACGTTATCAATTTAAATGTTTATAGCCTAAATGTTTTTGGCGTTGTTGCTGTAGCATTGGGAGGACAAGTTGAACAGATGTCCAAAGCAAGTCAAAAACCACGCGGATGGTTCGTGTTATCAAGATACATTACATCACAGAGCGGTAAAGGTGAGCTTTTACTAGAACTGTTAAACACTTTTTTATTTTAAAGTTAAAATAGATGGAGAAATTTGAGGTGATTTTACCTACATTTACAGTATTGACACGTAAATAATTCGCTTAAATAGATTTATTATATAATCAACATTTTCTTATTATTATTTAGTGTACGTTTTTATTTTAATAAAAGGAATCTCTAAATGTTATTATTTAATTTTCTACAACAAGCTAATTTTATCCTTTATATTATACAATTGCTTGTTATTTCAATAAGTTATTGTACATTGCAGTTAAATTATTATGGGCTTTTTTAAATGTGGAGTTGCAGTTATATACCACACTGTATTTACTCAACAGAATACTAATAACTATATACTTAATATAGGTACGGTTTAGCATGGGTTCAGGGGTTTAGGTAGTACGTAGGCCTACATATAAAACAGGACTTTAAAGTTAAGTGCTAACACTATTGTTGTTATTAATGTTATGAAATGTATTATATAGGATTAGTGGCCATGTTTTCCTTTTTTTTAGAACCAGACTTGCACATCTAATGTTTGTGAGGGCTCTATTATGAGTTCCAAGTCTCTGATGAGATGGCCCTCCTCTACTTCACCAGGCTCCAGTGATATCCTCATGCAAGCTATTGACTTCATCAATCAGTATTACAGGTCCATTAAAAAGTAGGAAGACCCTATTGCTTAAAGTTTTATATAGTATTTCCCCCTCTTGCAATGCCATAATAAAGCAGCTCATGTATTTGATTGATGTTTGTTAATCAGCACAAAAATTGAGGAGCACCTGGCTCGTTTGGAAGAGGTTTCTGCAGAAATAGATGCTACTGGATCATATCAACTCACCACAAAGGAACTGGAATTTGGGGCTAAGCAAGCCTGGAGAAATGCACCAAGATGCATCGGCAGAATTCAGTGGGCTAATTTGCAGGTGCTTTTAATATCTGATTCTGTCTAAAGATTATGTGGGCTGTCTGCCCATGCTCAGATATGTTTATATCAGGTCTTGTTGTCCTATACAGGTGTTTGATGCACGTAAGTGTAGAACTGCAGACGATATGTTTCAGGTGCTTTGTGATCACGTTCAATTTGCCACCAATGGAGGCAACCTAAGGTAAGCCAAACTTATTTAGTAGGCTAACTAAATATATTCTTTCATAAATTCTTATAAATTTAGCATTTTACAATCAATGTCATAAAATCTTCATCGTCTCACACATTTGATGAAAAACTGTCATAATAAAGATGCTTATTTTGACAGGTCTGCCATCACTGTATTTCCTCAAAGAACCGATGGCCAGCATGATTTCCGTGTATGGAATACTCAGCTGATAAGCTACGCAGGCTATAAGATGGCAGATGGCACAATAATAGGAGATCCTGCCAGTGTTGACTTCACAGAAGTATCCATCTTTATCCCATATCCCTATATTATCTGCATAATAAATATTTTCACCATACATTTTATTGCCTCACAGATTTGCATCCAGCTTGGATGGACACCTAAGTACGGGCTGTTTGATGTGCTTCCACTATTGTTACAAGCTAATGGAGAGGACCCTCAGCTTTTTGAAATTCCCCAAGATTTGATTTTGGAAGTTCCCATGGAGCACCCTCGGTAAGTGACATGGGCTTCATACTCAATAGCTGTCTGGGAAATTGTGCCCTGAGGAGATTAAAATTGCTCAAATGATTGATAACTCTCTAACCTGTTGGAAACATCATCATATTTCAGTAGTTCTTGGATACATTTGCTGCTTTAATATGTTGTTTACATAGACCACCAGAGCACTTGATGAGGTGCTCAAATGTCTTAGATAACTCATTCCAGAAAATGATTCAAAGGCTTTTCTTCCTTTAAGAGCTTGTATTAAAAGGACCTTTAAAATCAACCGCCTCTAGGTACTTGAAGATCAGATTAGAGTGAAAAAGCCATTTGAATTTAAGACAACTTGTCTCTGCGCCACATTCTTTCATTTAGACACAACCAAAGAGTTTAACCGCTGAGACTCAATGTCATGTTCTTAACCCAGTCTCACACTAACCCTTCACCTTACAAAGCTACCTAATTAGTTTTCTCAAGCACTATGTGAATATGACTGAAGTGCTGGTAGATTGAGCCACACTGATGCAACTAAGCAGATCTGGAAATATAGCTGATCTATACAAGGAAAATGGACAAAGAGAAGCAATATTAGAGTTTAAGGAACAGACATATACTGGTCTGCTAACGGTATATATATATACAAATAATTATGTATTTGTGCACTTCTTTAGGTACGAATGGTTTAAGGATTTGAACCTTTGTTGGTATGCACTGCCTGCCGTGTCCAACATGTTGCTCGAGATTGGTGGTCTTGAATTCACATCATGTCCTTTTAATGGGTGGTACATGGGAACTGAGATTGGAGTCAGGGACTTTTGTGATGCCAAACGCTACAATGTTCTTGAGGTGCCGCCACATTAATTTATTATACAATATAGAACTTCTTTGATACTGATTTTTTGTTTTGTTATGTCCTTAAGCGAGTTGGTCGTAGTATGGGCTTGGAGACGCAAAAACTCTCCTCACTGTGGAAGGATCAGGCCTTGGTGACCATCAATGTCGCAGTGATGCACAGTTTTCAGGTATACATTCAGGGGTTTATCTTCTGTTAGACTAGTTGTAACATTTTTCTCTAGTGTTGTTTTGAGTCACTTCTTGTTTTCCAAATGTAGAAGAATAAGGTCACCATCACCGACCACCATTCTGCATCTGAGTCTTTCATGAAGCACATGGAGATGGAGGTGCGTCTGCGTGGAGGATGTCCAGCCGATTGGATCTGGCTGGTGCCTCCAATGTCTGGTGCTTTAACGCCTGTCTTCCATCAAGAAATGCTTAACTACATCCTGTCACCATTCTTTTATTACCAGGTGTCTTCCTAACATACATTACAGTCATTTTTCAAGTACTATCTAGTAAGTAGCCTAAGTAACTTGCTCTTTTGTTGTCGTGTAAAGCCTGAACCATGGTTGACTCACAAGTGGAAGAACAAGAGAAAAAAAGCACGAAGGCATAAAATCAGCTTCAAAAGCTTGATAAGGTACCGCACTATCGTGTAAACATTTCCTTAAACAGAGCAACAACGTTCTCTCATAAGAGATCTGTCTACAACAACGTTATGAATGTTTTAAAGGTTTGCTGTGAACATTTGGTGTCGCTAAATTCTTGCTTTTCATTTTCCAGAGCTGTGCTTTTCTCTCAAACGCTCATCAAATCAGCCTTGGTCAAGCGGGTGTGCTGCACCGTCCTCTACGCCACAGAAACGGGCAAATCACAGACCTTTGCTAAGAAACTCAATTCTATGATGAACTATGCCTTTAGCTCCAGGGTAAGAGACCCATCAGTTCATTTAAACAAGTCAAATATAGCAAAATAAGGAATATCTGTGAAGAATATTTAGCACCTCTTAGTACTATTGTTGCCGCTTTTGATGTGTTGCTTCATTGTCTCCTAATACTTGTAAGTCTTTGGATAAAAGCGTCAGCTAAATGCCTAAATGTAAATGTAAATGTAGTTCTTAATAAATAATAAGCTGCTTTTGTAATTATTGTTATTTTCTATACAGACACAATCAGAACAATGTATTAATAAGATATTAAAACCTTTTTGGTCTTTGGTTTAAATTATTTTCAACCTGAATTATATCTTTTTTAAAGGTGTCTTTGCAAAATCATTATGAAGACATTATGAGACATTTCTTTTATTTGTTCGTACAGCTTGTCTGCATGGAGGACTACAACATCAGTGAACTTGAGAAGGAAAGTCTTTTAATGGTAGTCACCAGCACCTTCGGCAATGGAGACTGTCCTGGAAATGGAGCGGTGTGGTGTTGCTCAGTGACTTTATAGAAATTTTTCTTATAGAAATTTATGCTGTACATAATTAGCGCAGAATTCATAGTATGTCAAAATGAAAAAGTGATCAAAGGTCATTTGCTTTATTTGAACAAAAACCTCAATCTAAACCATCAAAGGCATATGTTTGGTGACATGATTTTTCTTCTTTTTCAGAGTTTTAAGAAACAGCTTTTCAGCCTAAAAAGCCTAAGAAACAAAGTCAGGTCAGTTCTAATTTCATCTAAGTTGTGCTACTCCTGTACCTAGTATATTAAAACCCTTAATTATTTTATTTCCATTCACAGATACTGTGTGTTTGGTCTCGGCTCTCGAATGTACCCACAGTTCTGTGCCTTCGCTCATGCTGTGGATAGTAAGTTTGCAGCACTTGGGGCCCTTCGTGTGTCCCCTACAGGGGAAGGAGATGAACTGAACGGACAGGAGGAAGCATTCTCAGCCTGGGCTTGCACTGTTTTTAAGGTTGTGCACTGTCAATCACAGCATGTATTTGTGCTGGGGATAAACATAAAACAGTCTAGTTTGAGGAAGATAAAAGAAAGATAAATAATTTGTGCATGTGATGTATAGGATGCTTGCAGGGTGTTCAACATTGAAGGCCAGCTTCCTGGAACTGATCGACTGGCAGATTTTTGGGATCCTCAGAAACACAGAGTTCAGAATGACAGCTGTACATTTGACAGAATTGCAGGTACATCTACATCTGTTTCCTTTGTAATACAGTAACATAGGAAAATTTTGATGAAGCTGATGTTAATATAAAGAATACACATATTTGGAATACACATTATACATATTATTTGCTGGTTACCAAATCTACAGTATGTATATAATATATTTACTGTAACATTATATAGAAATATTTGACCTCACACTGCCATGACTAACCAATCAGAATCAAGTTTTTTAAAACGCTCTCTAATCATGGCTTGTTTTGACAGCTTTGTCGGCTCTTCATTCTAAAATTGTGGTTCCCATGAAGTTGAAGAGAAGACAGAATCTACAGAGCCCACAATCAAGGTCTGATGTCAAACCACATCTTCATTTTTTATTTTGTCTTTTTATGCATTTGGCATAAATGTACATTGCATTCAAAGTAAACATTTATAATGCATGCCCTGTTTTCCAGTCGTACTACAATATTGGTGGAGTTGGAGATGGATGGGAACACAGAGCCCTTAAATTTTGTCCCTGGAGATCATGTGGGGATTTTCCCAGGGAACTCACCTGAGCTGGTGGCTGGCATCCTTAGACATCTCCCCAACGCTCCTCCTATCAACCAAAGCCTTCGCTTGGAATTCCTCAGTGATTCTTACCCTGGTAGTGAACCATGTAACCCAATTACAATAATGGACATCTTAATAACATAATGATGGTAATAATATTGTCCTGCAGATGGCAAAAGGTGGCAGAGAGATGAAAGAATACCACCATGTCCTCTTGCCCAGGCTCTTACATACCTTCTGGATGTCACCACCCCGCCCTCACAAAGTCTTCTTCGTAAGCTCTCAAAGATGGCAAGACAAGAAGACCAACGGCAGCGGTTACTAGCACTATCTACAGTAAGTGACTTACTGATAAATAAACATGCATTTAAATTACAAATCACATTTTGGCTAAAATGTTTCATTTTGATAAAATATATATAGAATGGTTGCCAGTAAATGCATAAATAAACCTAAAAAAAAGAATGCACACAAATCCTACAAATGCCAAACACATCTGTTGGAATTGTTTAAAGCATTGCGTAACTTTGTTTGGAGTTTATTAGTTAAGCACACTGAAACATCCATCCACAGGACTTCCAGGTGTATTTAACGTGGAAGGAGTTCCGCAAACCAACTTTTCTTGAAGTGCTGGAGGAGTTTCCCTCTATGGAACTGAATGCTACCTTTCTTCTGAGCCAGCTACCTCTGCTGAGGCCACGCCTCTACTCCATAAGCTCCTCCCCCGATGTCCACCCTCATGAGCTCCACCTCACAGTGGCCATTGTCAGCTATTACACACAGGGTAAAGGACAGTAAAACTCAAACTTTATCACAAAAAAATAATAATTATACTACACCTTGTTATAACAAAGCTATTGGAATCAGCATAATAAGAGTAAATCCCTTTATTTGTTTTGTTTAGTCACATGAGATGATGGTGAAAAAGTCATTATCTCACAAGTGAAAATTTTCAATTAGACACTGTAATTGTTTTCAGACGTAATACACCCATAAGAACTTTCAGAAACATGGAATAAATTATTCTGTTATTTTCTGCTCTATTCAGAGGGAACTGGTCCACTGCATTTTGGTCTCTGCAGCACCTGGCTCAATACCATCAAAGAAGGCGACATGGTGCCCTGTTTTATCCATAGGTACCATTCATTTACCCTCTTAATGTGTTCCATAGAGTGAAATCTAGTTATAGTGATTTTTGTCTGATCAAAATATTTTATTGTTCCAAAAATTGCAGTTCAGAGGCATTTCACCTCCCATCTGACAATAGTGCTCCCTGTATCCTTGTCAGTGCTGGAAGTGGCATTGCTCCTTTAGAAGCTTCTGGCAACAACAATATCATAACATGAAAAAAAGAGGTATTGAATCAGGACATTTAACTGGTTTGAACAAAAACATTAACAACTTCAAATTCAGATGTAATGTTTTAGTTATTTATTCTAGGTCTAAAGGGAAATCCTATGACTCTTGTGTTTGGGTGTCGAAGTTCAGATATGGATCACCTTTACAAAGAAGAGACTCTGGACATGCAAGAAAATGGCACTCTGGACATTATTGCAACGGCTTATTCTCGACAGGCTGGAAGACCCAGGGTAAACTGAATACTATTTTACTTACCTTTCTTTGTCTAATTCAAAATTGAAAGTGACATTTTGCTCTTGGTGCAGGTGTATGTTCAGGATATTCTGCGAGAACAAATGAAAGAGAAGGTCTTTGAGGTCCTGCATCAGGGTCCAGGTCATCTGTATGTCTGTGGGGGTTTGAACATGGCCCGTGATGTGGCCAACACCATTCAAGAAATCCTGATCAGCCAATTGGGAATAAGTCTAACTCAGGCTGAAGAATATCTTTCAAGGCTCAAGGTGAACCTTCAATTCCCTCAAAGAATTTGTAGTTGTGCTTTTTTAAATTATATTTAATAATATCAATAATTTTGCTTCATATTTACAGAATGAGAAGCGCTACCATGAAGACATTTTTGGGTCATAGTGCTGCTGAACCACCTTGGTGTTTTCAAAGCCAAACACAACAAATACACAACGAAAGCATATGAAAAAGGGGTGATGTGGACAGAACATCTAAATCTTTCACATTCACATCTTTTCATAAAATCTTGCACACAACAATACAACAAAAAAACACAACAACAATACTGCCAAAGTTTTGGTAAACTTGTCATAACTAGGACAAAATCAGACAAATAACACGGGACTGTTAAGTCTAGTAAAGTCTTTTGTAAAATAAACATCATTTTTCACAGGATGACCATATTAACAGACTAATCTGTTTAGTTGTTTATGATTATTACATTTTAAAACTCACACTATAGCTAACCACTGTGGGATCTAAAAGTCTTAGTAGAAAATATGTGATTAATATGTTTATTAAATATGTTTAATTAGCTTAAAACGTTTAGTTACATTTTAACTAAAAAGTATTTGGTATATTAATAGTATTTCCAATTTTTGATTCTTTTTTGTTTATGGCCCAAATTTCAACGGCTTAGACTTTTGTACCCAACTGGGAGCAAAACCATTATGCTACCTCTAAATCAATATATTAAATTGAATGTACAGCTCTGTTACTATGTATCCTTATTATTAAATGATACTTCTCACTTCTTAATATTAAATAATGTTTTATAAAAATATGTGATGATGTGTCTATGGTACATGCGTTTTATAATAAATAAATTTAATACCACAAAACACTGATGTCTGTTTTTTTCCCTTTGCGCTCCTTACGCTTGTGTTGTTTGTCTTTAATGGGTATCCGTAGCTACACCGGAAGTAGAGTCGCCGCGCTGCTGTAAAGCGTGTTTTAAACTACTGTCACAATTTCACATCGTTTTATTGCATTTAAATCGTATTAACTCAGTGTGATCACATAAACCTGTAATGGCTGGCAGTCGACTTGAGAAATTCGGGACTGTATTTACACGGTAAGCATTAGTGACTGACATTCCTGTGGAAGATCACGTCAAGGTTAATGAAAACATGGTTTTATTTTTATACTGTCAAGTGTGCATGACTGTGTAATATGCTTTTATAGTGTTTGCGGATTGCGATTGTCGTCGTTTTTACAAATGTCGTTTGCACCAACTTCTGCTTCACACTTCGTTCATAATCCTAAAGACTTGTTTCCAGCCCTTCGTTTGTATTACTGATTCGTTGATTGCTGTTTCTGCAGGGTTCGGGATTTAATGCGTGCTGGTGTCATAAAGCCGGAGCACAAACCCATCTGGTTTGATGTATATGCTGCATTTCCTCCTAAAAAAGAGCCTGTATATGTAAAACCTCAAAGAAGAGTGAGAAAACAAACAGAAAACAGCGTGCCTGAAATCTTCTACAAAGAGGATAAAATTCGGGCGTAAGATATTTTTAGTTAATTTGCTTATTGTTTGTCATTTATACCTGTGTCGTTGCTGATTCTTTTATCATCATTTAACCATGGTTTTATTGTAATTCAACCTTGTTTTTTGGACGTCTTATGACCGTTTGTATTTGTCACAATGGTTAACATATGGTTACAGTGGTGAGATTATAGTACATTTGTTGTTACTGGTATGGTACAACCATGGTCAATTTTTCTGAAGGGGTGATTTATAGCTTTTGATTTTAAGCATTGTTGGGCTTAAATAAGTTAATAATTTGCCTTGTATTCCATCTACCAACATTTTTCCTATGATTTTTAGGAAGTTCTTTGAGGTGTATGGTAATGGCCCCAAAGCTTTTGAGCTCCTCAAGCCCAACTTTGTATCACCTTGTCAGAGGTAAGCAACAGGGTCTTATCACCCACATCATGCAGTTGTTTTAAAGCATGCAGTTTTTCTCTTTGCAGTTGTATTTACTTGTGTTACTGTGTCTTTGTGCAGGTTTGTTATGAAGTACAATGAATTAGAAAGTCGTGGTGATGTAAAACCTGAAATGCTGTTTGAAGAAACGGCTAAAGCACTCCTCGGAGAGGGAGTTCTTTTACGGAAAAGGGGAGGACCAGCGGTGAGTATGAGTTCATCTAAATACTTTCTTAGATTAAAGCTTTTTCATTAGCGTGTTATTTCATTTTGGTGCATGTTTCTACAGCAGGTGGCGACAGAGTCTCGTGATCCTTTATTGAACATGAAGTTGACCGAAATGTTGGCAGAGCAACAAAGAGACACAGACACTGAGACAGATGTTTCAGAGAAGCAGCCACAGGAGGTGGCAGTCAACACTGACAGCCAGTCATCATCCAAGATATAACTTCTTTCTGTTAGGATGACATAAACTGGTCTTGCCTCTGGCACATCGACATATTGGTAAATTCAGCTTTTTTTAAAGCATGGAGCACTGGAACACAGAGATTGTTTGTTCAGTCGTGGAGACTATTTATATCCTGAACAGCATCATGTGTTTCTTCTTTGTGTCAAATGAGTGAAGTTGAAGAGATTGATACATGACATGTACAGTCACAACTATTTCGGCTTAATCCTTTATGCCAAGCAGCTGTTTAAAATTTTTTTTCAACAACTGTATCAGACAGCTATTTTCTTGTTCTGTAATACAGAGCTAGCAAGTATTAAAAGTTTTATGTCTGTGAGTAATAAAATATGTGGACTGTTTAATTAAAGTACTTAAGTAGTTCATTAACGGCAGCAGTGGGAAAAGTATTGGCATAGTAAATACTTAATAAAGTATTATATCTTTGCAGTTTTCTGAGTCACTCCATAAAATTATGATTAACAGGCATAATGGTACAAAACTCGTCACTGTCCAGTATAATCATACCAAGGAAACTATAAGCAATTTTGTGTTTGTATGTTATTTGTAATGTTTCTTTAAAGGGATAATTTACCCCAAAATTAGAGTTTTTCATATTCTTATTCTTTCATAAGAATTTCATAATTTATTTTCCAAACCTGTATAAAATTCTTTGCAACACTGAACACAAAGGAAGATATTTTAATGAAAGTTTGTGACTAAGCCGTTTTGGGTCACTATTGACTTCCAGTAGTTTTGGTTAAACGAACCCATTAAGACTTGAGAAAGACAGTGAGAAGAGATGAGCAGATCTTGTGTTGACAGCATATGTCTAGGTAACTTCTGCAGGTGTCAATTGTTAAAATGATTTCAATATTTAGATGTCTTCAAACCTAAAACTAGCCTCAAAATTAATTCTTTGTTGCAACCTGGATTGGGTCTAGCGCACTAAAAATGTGGCTGTGAGTCATAGTTCATAATGTTTCTTGCGGAAAGTATTCTTATTATTAATACAGAAAATCCAGAGGATATGAGGTAAGCGAGGTGGGGAGTATCCATTTCCATTATACTGTATAATGTTTAGGTGTACAAATCTGTAACCTGAGAAAGTTCAGGAACAACAAGCTAAAGAAATTAAATTAAAGGTTAGTAATTAATTGCTCAGTTAAGAATTAAAAATATGTGGTAGGCTATAAACCAAGCCGAAACAAATATGCATTGATGGATGTTAAGTTCTTGCACATAAATGTCCAAAGCTGAATTAGACACAGCTGCTGCTACACAGCAATGAATACTAAATATTTTTGTAAATAACTAATTCATTGCTTTCTAGCAAAATAAATGTCCAAAAAAGTCATTTAGTCATAAATGTTGAATTTATTCAAAGGAACAGCCACTTAAATGTGTAACATGAATAATGTGCGAAAGATGAAAATGTAAAATGGGCATGCTGTGGATTGTAAGTGGTTCGCTGTTTTTACGTTTGTGGTTTTAATCTCTAAAGACTTTTCGTTTTGCCGTCTTAAGTCGCATGCCATTAGTGGATAAATTTGCTGTGGGCAAAAATATCACTATTTTGTGCGAGGCAACTACTCTGGGTACTTTTTTTGTGCGTCTTATTATTTTGTTCTTTTGTCTGCACATATGACTGTTTTTTTTCTTTCTACAAACGCAGGTTTGTGATAGAGATCTGTAAAAGATTTAATAAATTTCTTTAAATCCCTGTATTTGTGACGATAGCATGTTGTGGTACAACTTTGATTATGGTATTTGTTTAGGTTTTAATGGAAACAATGGTCTCTACTGGTAATGTCTTGGGTTGTATTTGTCGGATCTGGCGAATGGGAACCAAATAATAAACCCTACTGGAATAAGGCTTAAAGACACATAAAATAATATTGTAATGGTTTTAATAGTAATGTGGTTTATAATGTTATTTGTAATGGACATCATTAGAATATGTATTTTTCAGACACGAGCTGAACGGTTCTTTACTTTCATGAACCGCTAGATGGCACTAATGTAATGTGTATTGGTTCAGGTGTGACACATGCCTCACGTCATGCTTCTGAGAGACAGTGTAATGCTGAGGGAAAGCATAGAGCTGTCAAAATGTATTTTGCATCTATGCACATCTCGGATAACATTTTCCCCAGAAGTCATTTATTTGTTTCGATGTTGCATTTCAATTTGTGTCATTTTCTCGACGTTAATGGGTTTTATATGTGTGTTTTCATGTGTGCATGACTGCAGTGTGTGTGTGTCTGTGTGTGTTGCTGTGAAGGACCCAGATGCGCCTGAAATTAGTGAAGGAGAGGCGTGAAAATACTGAAGGCAGAAGAGCATGACGGTCGATCTGAGGGTGAAAACAACAACCTCCATCAAAAATCACTATGGTAACTATAGTATCAGCAAAAAACTCAAGTATTAAAGTAAAGTACTAAAGTATTTTAAACATAAAGTTTTCAAAATCGTACTTTTATTTACTTTAATAAATAATATTGTTGTAATATTATAACTGTATTATAATGCTGTATTTTAATGACAGCCCTTATGAAAACTAACCATCAAATAATAGTGTAATCATGTTTTTTTTAACAGCCATTTGTATTATCATAGTTTAAATAAACTCTGGTTATTGTGGAGAGACCATAGTAAATTTGTGGTATGGTTTTACTACAAATAAAACATATCAGTTTCTGTTCTGACTTTAAAGGTTTCCCTACAGTAATGGTGTTTTGTACACACATAAGAAATGTTAAAGATCGCAATGGGTGACTGAAAAATAAAATGAGATGGACTGCCATGTCTGATTTAACTTTAAAGACAAACAGCACAAGGCCGGCTGATGACTCAGGATTCGCAGAGCATTTCTATTTCAGGGCTACATATTTCTGATGATAACCGATTAAAAAAGTAGGCCAGTAACAGGCCCTTGTTGGTACAATCAAAGGTAGAAATTTGCATCAGCAGAATAGCAGAAAAGTAAAACCAATAATAGCTTTAGAAAAATAAAACTAATAAGTATCCACATGTGCCGCTATAAAATAGTGTAGCTTTGTGCAGATGTTAAATACTAAAGATTTTAATGTATTTTAACATTTATTCACAAGGCTTGCTAACCATTACAGAACTAGAAATATAAATAACAATTTTTCTCCTCACTTCAGAGAAAGTGCTGCTTTATTTACACATGATGTTAAATTTTAATGTCCTGAGAATACAACTGGTCTATTTAAAGTTCTGTGTCCCTGACTGTGTGTTTTCCTTTCCTATAGGCTGATAATGAGACATGATCTGTACACACTAGATGTGCGCTACTGCTTCTGTCTGGTGGCCGGGCATTCCTTTGAGTACATCATCACCATAATCGATGGCAGGTTGATTCGGCTGGGGTTTGAAGACCTTTACACAAATACTGTTTGTTTCACTTCTCTACGGCTGTAAAGAAAGCCTGCTATCCAGTTGCCCTGGTCAAGGTATCGATTGGGACCTGCTTGTTTGTTGTTTTATTTATTTATTTGTTTATTCAGCCCTGGAGCTTTGGGATTCTCCCCTCTGCATATGTCAAGGGCATTTCTCCCCAGCAGTGTACTAGAGCTACATTTTCTCCTCCCTTTTGTGCAATACAGGCCTCACGCACTGATTAATTGCGTAAAGATTTGTGATGTTTAAAATTAGCCTTGTATATTACTTGAGAGACCTGAATTACTGTTGGTATGTTCTGCTGAAGTCTGCACAAATAAAGATATAGTACCTCACGGTCCATAACCTAAAATAAATACGAAGCTCTTCCAAACTGGGCCGAGATATAGTGTTAAACATTTCACAGATGTTCTGCTTACAAAGCTCACAACCAAAGAGGTAGTTTATGGCAATCTGACAAGTTCAAACACACTTGGGTTCCAATTAGATCCAAAACTGGTTTTACAGCCTGATCCCCTAAGAGGGTCTTTCAACTTCCATCACTTACTTTCTTCTTTGGAAGAACATACTGATGATTTAAAGAGCCTAAAAGCAATAGGCAGATCTAAAGAACGTGTTAAATGTCCAAACAAACCATATAGCAAATAAAAAGTCTTACACAACAAAACAAATCACTTTTATAAGTGACTAAGCATTGGTTTCCTAATAAAGTATTTCGGATATATTAGAAAATTGGACTTTATTTGAATTTTTTTCACCTTTAAATGACCTGAAATAAAAATTAACTCCAGCCCTGCCCCATGCACGTTTCTGTTTATATCGCTCAGATATACACTCTAAAAAGGGATGTGTTATTTTTTAACACATTTTTTGTGTTATGCTGTTTAACACATAATGTGTCATTTTGTGTTAAATACATAAAAGGGACAACACATGTTGAGTTGAAAGTAACACAAGTTGAGTTAAAAGTAACACAAAATGTGTTGTTTTTAAATTAACACAAAGATGTTCTGAGGTCATAAGACCGACATGAAAAATATAGTATTTGGGCCAGTTTAAGTCTCTTAAAAGCCTCAGTTTAAACTGTCAAACATCTCAGTTGACCAGGCAAAGGGTTAAAGGCGCTCCTGTGGAGTTCTGCCTCTTCACCGTCAACACGTGCAATCCAGGTCAATGCAATTTGCTCTGCGGGCGAGTTCATTTTCACATGGCATTGAAATGCACGGCCACACGCGCCACATGCGCCGCCTCAGGTCTGTTTCCTCTTTTCTGTCACCTAGAGCTAACCTTTCGCATGATACAATTCTAAATAATTGGCCTTGATAATTAATCCTTGCGAAATGGCTTTCTAACAAGCCTAAATTGCATATAACAATTTTTCACTTAAGCTTTGCTTTTTCAAACCTAAGCAGAAAGCGCACAATTAAAGGCCTGGGGAAGAAAACGGAGACCCGAGAGCAATTGCACCCATGCGGTGTGTTAATACTGTAATTTGGCTGGTTCTTGGCATTGAGACCCTTATTTTCTTTCTGTTTTACACTAATAATGTAGCCCATCAACAGTATTTTATGTAATATACTGGACCGTGCAAGTGGTAGATGTGGTGGCGCCGGTGGTTGGTTTTATTAACAAAGCTTTGTTTTTATCACCTACAGGGTCTGTGAGTTCTGCTATACCGTACCCCAAAGGTGCAGGTGAGCCCAGACTGATCTGAGATCAGAGGAGCAGCCACAGGCGAGCCCTCACATGATTTCATGTCCTCAGGCTATGAAGTCAGAGCAGAGATTTGGAGGGCCGAGAGGTTTAATAGGATAAATGGAAACTGAAGTCAACATGCTGCCGCCAAGTATGGTGTCATCAGTCGTTGCCACACGGGCGCTTTATTCTCCCTGACAGGTAAGAAAGGCTTTCTTTCCCTCTCATCATCTTTTTTTTAATCCTTCAAGGACAGGAACAGCTCTAATGGGACACTAAAGCAAGTGACATATACACATTACAGCGCAAAAAACCCGAGCATCGCTGCTTGAGACTTTTGACACAACATACTTTGTGGGATTTAACACCCGATTCTGAACGAACCGCCGAAAGATTCATTGCGTTATTGACACCCCGAGCACCTTTCGAACCCTTCGCAACACCTTTCCTCACTCACACAGCCTTTCTGTCACTCATTAGGATGTGTGAGACCAATCACTAACATTCTGCCTCGATCCTTTAAAATCATTTCCGGACTTTCATCAAGTTTTGGCTGGTACATTTAGTTTGGGGAATCAGATTGTATTTGTTGCACAAAGCGGCTCTCTCTCGCAACCAGAGCTGTTAATTATGATTGGTTTGTTATTGCTCACCAGAGCATAACAAATCGCCATTATGTTGTTTTGCTGAGTCTAATTTAATTGTAACAAAAGTAATTATCCCTCATTTATATTGATGCCATAAGCAGAAGTAAGAGAGCACCTGCTGCCATATAAACCTGCTGTTTACTAAAAAATAAACCAGGTGAAATGTGCTTGTGCTCTTCAACATACCACATATCAACAACATGAGAATAATTAAAATTACTGCAAACATTATTGTTACACATATTTATCATTTATAATGGTCAGAGGAAGCCCAGAGGAAGGGAAAATTTGATTTATATCTCAGTTGTATAGCAAAAGGAGAGTAAGTTGAAGAACACAAGCAGATTTCACCTGGTTTATTCGCAGCAGGTGCTCTCTTACTTCTGCTTATGACGTCAGTATAAATGAGGGATAATTACTTTTGATACAAATGAATTAGAATCTGATTGAATGACATTGAAATCTAACATTTACACATTTTTTCTGTTTCTTTATATGTATACCTTTGGCACACGTGCAGTAAAAATAGACAAACACCCAGGGCTAGTCTATTTGGAACGGTGGCAATTACCACACCCACCAAGGAGAGGTACAAAAACCATCCCTAAAGTTCTCCCCATCCTTAACAATAATTTGTGTTCAGTGTCTCGACTATTAGCCTATTCAAGTATGAATGCAGAGGACATCTTTCTGCAGCACTGTCATCGCCCCGGGGATGGTTAAAAAGACCCCATGTATGCAGCAAATGACATTTTTCTGGGCATTGTTTTCTCCAATAGCCTCCTGGAACACGTCTGCTGCAAAACAAAAGCATTTCGAGCGATATGACAATTCTAACCCCAGATCTCAGTAACTTTTTGCCCCTGCGAAGTGTCAATAACCAGCTCAAGTCACCCAATCTTCAGGCCCGCCCGGCTCCTCTGGCTTTCCGGGAGCGCATCCCTCAATGTTCATTCCATATTAATGTTTGTCAGGAGTGATTCTGGCACTGTCAAGAACGGAGGATTGACTGAAGACATTCGGAAATCTGCATAATGAGAATCTTTAATATCGTCTCCCTGTCTCCCTCTTCCGCAGATGAGATTGTTTGGGGCTAAACTAGCGAATACGCTAAAATACTATTTATTTTCTGATGTGCCCGTGGCATCTCTCGTTTTTTCCTTCGCTTCTCCATTTCCTCCATCCGCGAGACCCGAGTGCTCATGTGAAAAGTTTGCATTGCTAAAGAGGAAGCGGGAAATAACCTTGAGCGAGTAATTTGACTCCGTCACTTGTCTCACTCTGTCAGAAGAGGCGATTACGGCCCAGCTCTCAGAACTCGAGTGTTTGCAAATACAGTATTCACGTACAGTTGGGCTCGGGCAGCTGTGTAATCACCCTCCATCCCAGGAGTAATGTGACACATTCTTGCTGCAGTAATAAGGAAAGGAGATTTGAAATTTTCTCTCTCATCCTCCATGAATAACATTAAAAATGGAAACCGTCCGAAGTGGAGGACGGTGATGAAGCCCCTCGTATTAATTATGGCTTTAAATAAATAATGCATCCTCGTCTGGATCTATTCTCTTCCGTTCGCTCGCACGTTTCTCTCCTCCACAGTTCAGCACTTCTGATCAATCCTTCAAGGACGGTGGGAGATTGGATGATGGCGGAGACACACTCTTTGCCCTCTTTCTTCTGGAGGCTTGAGAGTTTCAGTGGAAGTGCTTTTTGTCCTTTTGTTCCATTACCGCAGAATTGATTCGAAAAGTGCACCAATTTCTGAAAGAAAAAAGTATTGGCAGGAAAATATTCTCAGTGGTCCGAATAAAATATCCTGTAAACCTTAATGCTGGACTGAATAGAAAATCTTATCACACAGTAAAAATAAAATAAAAAAATCTATCTTCCAGAGTCACCTGAACTCTGTCTGGTTTACTTTTTCTTGTGTCCTCACACATCACCTATTTGACATTTCTTATTTTTCAAATGTCAAAAGTAAGGACAGTGTGTCGATGTAAAAAAACCATCAAGAATTATGCTGATAATAATCTGTGGACATATTTCAACAAGACTTAAATCAATGCTAACATTGTTACATCGGATCTACAAGATTTCTCTTTAAACGCTCCTTTGATGGCAAGCTCTCGGTACAAATCGGCTTGGTGCGTTTTTTATTTTTCCCATCTATCTTCTTGCTTTGTTATAATTCTCCTTTAAGTGCTGTTGATGTCAAGCCTTAAATCTCCCAGATTTCGTGTCAGATAATGCAGGAAGCCTTTTGTGTTTGACCGTCACTGTCTGCAGTCAAAGAGTCGGCCCTGTCTTGACATATCACAGGTTCGGCCGCCTCGCCGTCACTACTGGAGGCCAAAGGAAGACAGGAAAAGGCTTGTCGTGGGCAGAACGGATAAAGTATGAAAGAGAAATGAATAAAAGAAGATCCGCCTCCCGCTTTCCCCAGCATTGGTGCAGAGTCGAGGTTGTCTGTGATAATCTTATCGCGCTATGATGGCTAGCGGACAGGCACAAAGAGGCAGAGGCACGTTGAAGGTCTGATGGGTTGCTGATTGCAAAGCTGTCCGGTGGAGAGACAGTTGCCATGGAAATGATGAATGACACGTGTCCCACCTGATAGGACGGCCACAACAGTGAAGTGATGAATGGGAACGCTTGTGTGCGAGAAGATGAACAGCTTTTTGTAGGCAATTTCACTACCACACACACACTTAACAACAAAGCAAAATACCAAGGAATGCAAAAGTTTCTTATTTACCAAATACATGCTCTAAGGTCGTGCTTCAGAGAAAGACTGAGCTCTTGATAAAAGTGTAGTTATGGAGATAACATAATGAAGTTTGCATGCAGTTAATGGAGTTATAAAGGTCAGTAAAGGTTTCATGGCACCCAGCGGACTCTAATAGGCAACCTTCAGAGCTGTAAAATACTGTTGTAAAGGAGGAGTTTGCTTACTTCACACAGATGATATAGACTTTATTTGATGATTCAATTTTATATATATTACATTTATTATTAATTAAAGGGATAGTTCATAGATGTATAACTTCCTCTCACATATATAGATCTTGCTTCATTTTTAGAGAGACTATACAACACAGCATTTAACACATTTTCCTTCCTCAGCTTCTCATTTTGCAACCACAAGGACAAAGCGTTCAGGAGGAGGGTGCGAAACAAGTGTGTGTTTGCTAATACAATAGACACAACACAGCTCCCGGTCGTCGCCTCGCCGCTGACTGTGATAAATGACTGTGGAGAAACGTGCAGCTTCACAACACACTCACTCACAGCTGCAACTTGAGTTGGACTTTCAGGTATTTTTAGAGAGCCTTTCTCTCCACTTTCTCTTATTCTCCTCATACGTCTCTCAGTGTCTTGAGTGCTGGAGCATTTTAACCACCAGGTGTGGGACTTGTTTCGTCGCAGACACGCTCAGCTAACCGGGAAGCTTTCCAGTGCCGCTGTACGTAAACTAATTTTGGGCTCACTTGAGAGAATTGTTTTCTTCATTAGGGAAGGTAAAGTGTGGTTTTCATCCGCCTCTGATTGCTGTTGGAAGGTGCTTGAGGGGTCCAGATTTCCATTAGCCTGATGAGGAGCTTACTATGTAAACCCGGCTATAAGGGACAAATTATACATACATATAAAACATATGTGTGTGGCTTGATTCCCACCAGGCATGATATATTGCCTCAACTGTGTATTATAGCCAAACAAATCAGAGAAAGCGTTACGAGAGAAAATCACTATATATATATATATATATACTGCTGCTAAAAAGTTTGGGATCAGTAAGATTTTTAATGTTTTGTTAAGTTTTAAAGTTGTGTTTTATAGTTTCTTACGATCATCATGGCTGTGTTCATTTGATCAAAAATACAGAAAATATTATTACGATGTAAAATAATGTTTTTCTATATTAATATACATCAAAATTGAATTCATATCTGTAATTAAAGTTGAATTTTCACAATCATTACTTTAGTCAGTACTAGTCACATGATCGTTCAAAAAAATCATTTTAATATTGTGATTTATTATCAGTGCTTAATATTTTTTTGGAACCTGTGATACTTTTTTCAGGATTCTTTGATCAATAAAATGTTAAAAACAACATTTATTTCAACTAGAAAGGTTTTCTAACAATATACACTACTATTCAAAAGTTTGGGTCAGTACACTTTTATTCTTTCTTTTTTTGAAAGTAATTAATACTTTTATTTATCAAGGATGTGTTAAACTAATCAAGTGATAGCATAGATTAACATTGTTAGAAAAGATTTATATTTTAAATAAATGCTGTTCTTTTTAACTTGTTATTCATCAAAGAATCCTGAAAAAAAGAATTACAGGTTAAAAAAAATATTTGGCAACACACCTGTTTCCAACATTGATAATACTAAGAATAAATCAGCACATTAGAAAAATTTCAAAAGGATCATGTGACACTTAAGACTGGAGTAACAGCTGATGAAAATTCAGTTTTGCATCACAGGAATAAATTATATTTTGAAGTATAAAAATATAAAAACCATTATTTTATATTATAATAACTTTTTGCAATATTACAGTTTTTCTGTGTTTTTGATCAAATAAATGCAGCCTTGATGAGCGTAAGAGACTTCTTTAAAAAACATGATAACAAAAAACATGAAAATTTTTCCAAGTGTTAGACCTTTCCATGAATATATAGTTTGTCATGATTAGATTAATATTAATATTAAAGTGAATAGTAAAACAACCTAGTTTAAACAACATGAGGGTGAATAAATCATGACAAAAGGTTTCAGTTTTTTTGATATTCTTTATCAACTTTTCTTCCTCAATCCTTCAACACTCTCACCATGACCTGACCCACAAACCCTTTCTGCCCAGATCACATACATTGCAGCTATTAACGTCATTGTAATTAATCTCCCTAGACTTCCATGAAGGATCCAAAGCTGGCCTATCACATCCCATCATGCACCCGCACACGGGCAGACTGCAGAACTCAGCTCATTGAGTATCTTCAGGGTTGATCAATATTTAATGCGGCCTTTAACAAGATCAGATTTAGCAAAGATATTCTGCTCTCCCCCTTGCACGAACATGGCTGCCCTGGCCTTGGGGTGGAGAGCAGGGAAGGAGAGGTGCGACGAGTCCTCCGAGTTTTATTAATATGAGTGCTTGACCTGTGTCTTTCTGACACACTACATTGAGCTGGGAATACATTTCTCTTTCCTCTTCAAGTTCGGCTCTCGCTTGAATTCCGACAGCCAGAGTATTTGTTCAGAGGAAGAACATGTTTGACTTCACTAAGTCTTAATGGTAATTTTTGCACTTGTGATATTTTCTTTAACTATAATGAGGTTGGCCGTAATGGAGCCATCAAATCGTCTACATCTCCAACCTTAAAGGTGATGGGTGCAATTTCTTTGATGTAAAATGCTTTTGTCCTAGTTTAGCTGAAAATGAAAAGACAGCTAAAAAATAGCTATTTATAGGTTGATTTCTCTAAAATGTGCTAAGAAAACAATGTTTTGTTCTTTTGTGCAGCCCGGGATTCGGTTTGGAAATGACACACCTCACCTTACTGTAAGTATTTCTGTTTCTCTAATACTGTTTTTATGAGATATAAACTCAGTCAATTTTGAAATGAAACATGCATAGAATAAATTTAACATTTTTGAATGTTTCAATTTTAAAATAAGTAACAAAGATATGGATCACAACTGTATGGGTGGTGCAATTGTTATTGCTCTCTCTCTTTCTAACCTGCAGAATTTAAAAACATTATTTTGGTAGATCAACTTCTTCCGCAATATATTCACAAACCATCTCCATTACTTTCTTGCACAGCATCACACCCCTGGAAAAGAAGCGGAGATGTCTCTTCTACAACGCCTTTGCTTCACATTCATATTCTATTCATAAAGGTAATGCAGACCATCTGGAGTTTGATGATCACCTGTGGCCTTCTCCTCAGAGCGCCGAGCCAAAGACGGGCCGCTGGGGTACCGCCGCATACAGGCGGGGTGGCGGGAGGGGGGGTTGATCAAATTTGAACGTGCTGATGCCTCCTCCATAAACGAATAATCCGGCTCGTCGATCAGACCTTTACACAAATAATACATCCATCAGCTTGTCGTTTCCCCTGCCCTCTTTACCGTTATCTCCTCCCGAGGCGGTCAATATCTTCAGGGCCCTGATCAGATCACAGCGGTTCCATATTTAATAAAGCCATCCCAGCAGCCGGGCCTGTGCCTCATCCCAAAGCCACATTCATTTCCATTATAATTACCTGAGACTCTTCCCAACCCCCAACCACAACCTGCCCAAGCCCTTGACCAGAATCCAATCTGTGCCATCGCCCACAGTAAATCTGGCTGATATAAATAATAATGCATGTACAAATGAAATGCGAAAGATTACATTTGATCACGTGAAGGAGGGTGCGAGACCTTAAGGGGTGAGGGCGCGGCGGTGTATTCAGGATCGAAGACATATCTGAAGGTTAATTTGTTTTGATGCCTCCAGCAAAATCTTCGGGGCTCATCTCATCGCGAAGTGACATCTGTGTCGCGGTTAAAAGGGATGGGGGACTGGCAGGTGAGGTTAATGACAGTCACGCGTGTCGGTGGATAGACACGATAGAACAACACAAGAACAATGTAGCACTAGATCACTTAAGAAAATGTGGAAAGTGTTATTGATGGTTCAATTAAATGTTTTTTCTTTACGAATGTCTACAATCTATGATTTTCAGCTCTGTCTACTGTTAGTAAAAATGCTTGAATTTGACGTTTTTTAAATGTAATACAAAAACTAAAAGTTACAAATTACATCATCACCATGGCATTTTGAGTGCAAAGTTGAATTGATAAAGTAACTTGAATTTCTTAGTCACACTTGTGTCTTTTTTTATTTCTTGACAGCAATCATTCGAGCTGACATGAACTCCAAAATTGTGTGAGTAAAATCTAATGTTTTCCAGCATGATCTGACAACGATCCAAAGTGCATCTTGCAGAATTACTAAATGCTTTTTCTGCCTTTTGCTTACAATTTACTATATCAGTGTCCAAGAAATAGCACATAATATTACATATTTCTATGTAATTTCTATGTGTATATTACCAATATATACAGTACATTAGGCACATTGTTGCATATTGCTAAATTAAATACACAAAGATGTTTGCGAGAAATGCTTGTGCAATACAAATGCCATCCTTTATTCTTCCACTCAAAATATATAAAATATAATGATCAGTTACAGATAGCGTTCCCTATTTTCAGACTTTAATAAGTGTTGTCATTTTAAGTAACTTTGGCCCAAGCAGAGACTTTCTAAATAAACTGTTTACGTCTATCCAAACGTCTGTTCCCTGGCAGGCGTTTCCTTTCCTATAACAGTTTATCTTAGGAGTATTGTAGGCACACAGCCTCTGGTCTTTTCTCCAAACTCAATTAACTTGTCCATGTCAACCTTCTAACACAACTCCTTGTTTAGACACGGTTATACAAACACACACACATATACCAAAACAACCGTTTTGAGCTAAAACAGAGAGAGATATTTTGTCTTTTAGTGTTTCCAAATACAAAGCTAAATCTTAGGTTTGCCCAAATCCTTTGATTGTCAAAGATTGATTCCTCGTTTTTATCTCGATGACGATGTTGGAAACTCATACACAGAAATTCGGATAGATAAAAGGAGTTAGTTTGTTTCACAGCATGTCATATGATTAGCTTTTATATTTACCTTTCAGAATGTAGCAAATCTCCATGGAGAAATAGCTTCATGACAAAGGATCTGGGTTTGTGTCAGCAATTCGTGAAGTCTTGCAATCAAATGCCAAACATGATTAATACTCTGAGTAGCAGAAGGAAAAGTGGGTAGACAGAAAAAGAGAGAGAGAGGGGGGCGAGAGACTATCAAAGCTCAAGATAATTTACTTGAGGGACAACCGAAATCTATTCAGGAAGCGTTGCTGGATTAGTAGAAACTGTCTTTAATTAACAGTGACACTGTGCAACCTGTTCCATACGAGTGGAATACCAAATATTTAACTCTCTGATCTCATTATAGAAATAAACACATGGTGTGCACATTGACAACTGTGCCAAAAACGTGTCCAATCACGGATCCTATCCTCCACAGAGTCTTACTCATGCAAGCGTTCTCTTTCCTATTATAAATGCAGCTACAAAGCAGCACTAATGGCTTGTGAATTATTTACTGCAGATACATTTTTAGCTCTCCATAAATGGTAGGTAATGGCTGTTCTTTGTCTGGTGCAGATTCTGCAAATTGATTTTCTTTTACTTGCAACAACTTTTGTTATTTGCTGAAATTGTTTTGATGGTTCGGTGTTAATTGACACCCTCTTATTTTCAAGGCTTTTTAAGGTTTGCACATTTAAATATTTTTCTTCATCATTACTAGTAAAAATAGATGCTTCTATATGTTATCAGCATAGCAATTGAAGTGCAAAGTTTAAGTTAATTAAAGTGAATTTCATCATATGTTATTTTGTTAGCTTTTTGCTTTAATGACATACTCATAATCATGCTCGTGTGTGATTTCAGGATTTTCCAAAGAGCATCTTAGAAAACTGGACTGGTTTACGCAAAGCAGTTAACAAGGTCAGTATCACAACTGTGCTTTATTTCAACTTACAACAATGCACATTCTCAAATATTTCTTTGTTTTTATTAAATACCTACTGTATTAACTTACTCAGTACATTTGCAATTTCCAAATGTTTCGTTTTTACTGCCAATTTATTAGGAATCCTCTGGATGACACCAGTCTAGACAGCTTTCATTTAGTTGTTGTTTAGTGATGTGATTCCCCACAAGACCATGTTTCTGTTTAAAACAGAAAATCTCTCTTCTCAAAAGAGGAAGGGTTTATTCTTTTTTGTCAACTTTCCAGAGATGATCTACATAGGAAAGTTTAGAAATAATGTCTAAAAATCTAAATGTGTTTAACTTACAAATTCAATTTGCCAGCCTGCTATTTCAGTGTTGCTAATGAAAGCTGAAGAGAGGGCTTTGTGGGGTCTATCATGTCAACTGTGGAATATGCAAACGAACCGAGAGTCAGGGGCGCATCAGATTGGCCACGCACGACAAATTTGCACGCGAGTCCAAGCACCGCTGCTCTCGGGTTCCTGCGGTGTTGCCCGCCGCGCCACCGCAGTCCCCAAGAGTCAATGTAGCTTGATTACACTTCACACTTACCAAATTACAATGCAAATAACGTTTCAGCCATTAGCCATGCAAACCGTCCGAAATGTGCATGCGTCCCTGCGGTGTGTGATGTAAATTGCTATGTCACATTAAAAGTGACATTGGTAATTCTGCACATTGTAAAGTTATTGGGTGCCAGATCTTATGAGTCGTTGTGACAGCTATGCAGCTGAGTGCATTTTACCGTACAGAGTCAATTTGACACAGTCACAGGAGAGAGATTGCTTTTTTTTAAGCATAATGAAACCACACAAATTAAGAAATTAGCTTTGAGCAAACTCGCCCCTCTTCCTATCTTACCGGAAGCACTACAATTTCCGTTCCGTCGGAATAGCTTGAGAATTAGTCAGACTAAGAATTACTTACATTCGTGTTCATTCGTTTCTCATAAAGAGACCTTTAACCGTATCAGAATGATTAGAATATGGCCAGATGAGAGGTTTATTAGAGGTTATAGATAAAACCCTTTACTGTGTATGACTGCCAAAGACTTGGGCAGTTATTATTACTTTGGGACATTGTCTTTTAATAGTGTTTCCCAATCTCTTTTGTCTTAGTAAGGCTTAAAAACCCCTTTAATATCTGAAAACGTGCTTACTTTATATGCTATACCAGACATCATCATGTGGGCATGGTGGAATTTCTTTAATTTTGGAGAATTTCATAATGTTTTGCAAGAGCTTGCATAACCAGTATAAGTTTTATTTTTTTATGTACTATATATATATATATATATATATATATATATATATATATATATGTTTCTAATATGAAGTTACACTCTAAAAGGGATGTGTTATTTTTTAACACATTTTTTGTGTTATGCTGTTTAACACATAATGTGTCATTTTGTGTTTAATACATAGAAGGGACAACACATGTTGAGTTGAAAGTAACACAAAATGTGTTGTTTTTAAATTAACACAAAGATGTGTCTAGTTAGGGACAACACATCTGTGTGTTGTCCCTAACTAGACACATCTTGTGTTATTTTAACACATGTTTTTAGAGTGTACTTTTTCAATTCAACTTTGCACAACTTTCTCTTTGCTGTACATTTAATTAGTTAAAATGATTAAATACAACAAAGCTTAGAAAAAATGTGGTGTACAATCGAGATCCAGTTTCATTTGAACTGTTAATAAATCATTTTAATAATTAAGTAATTTAGTGATAAATCAATCAATTATTTAAATAATTTCATTTACATTTTACGTTCATGCATTTGGCAGACAAAACACTTTCAGTGCATCACTGTACACTTTATTTACTTGATGTTACTCCAGCAGATATAAACATCCTTTTCTGCTGACATGTTACTCTTACTAGAAACTGATTCAAGTGACCTTTAAATAACCAGTCCTCTCTCCCTCACGTTAGGATCCAGGCCGCACGGATGACTCCACGACTATAAAAAGCATCAGGAGAGATTTCATTTCCCTCCATCTGTTTAAGTGTGAGTACGCTATAGGTGGGTAAGCACGCTGTTCTTTCCTCTAACACCGCACACCTTGCCAGCAAATGAGCTCATGTGCTTTAAACACATCATTGAGAAGAGGGCTCATGAGAGGCCTGATTGGCTCCTAATTAGAGAGCTTTGTTAATGACAGGTAGTGTCAGATGCTAATGATGCTCTGATTGGAGTATTGGGGAGTGGAGATGATTGGAAAGTCTCGCAGTTAGAAGTCAAATACTCATCAGTAAAGACAAGCGGCTGAACAGGTTTCTAATCCCAAAAAACTGTTCAGAACGGGACGGACTCCATCTCTCCCGTCGCACTTAATGTTAATGCGTAAATCATCGCATCCGAACCCTCGTGCTGTTCGGTGATTGAGAATATCAGACTCTTCTGGTCATCGATCGCTCAGCAGAGAGCAATGAATGATGAGAATGCAATTATGTTTTTCATCAACAACCCTCTTGTAAAAGTGTAACTGATTTAAAAAGCTCAGTTTAGACTGGGAAATGGAGAGGTATGGTGGGTGGACAAACTCTAGTGGAAATGATGCGATTGGGAAACTTTGGCCTGTTCATTTTCAGTGACACTAAATAAGATCGTTTATCAAGCACGGCACACCTGTGCAGCAGCAGAGTCCCTGCTGTTATTTACAATTTGATAATGCAATGAAATTAAATCAGGAAAGGGCTAAAAAAAAAAAAAAAAAGAACCATAACTGAAATATGTGAATTATGTAATTCATCTTGAAGGGTTTTATTTTCACTGGCTGGCTGTAAAGTATCCTGCTTTTAACTTGGCATATAAATAGACAAAATATTGAGTTCAAGAGACAGAAATGACCAAGAAATGAAAATTCTTTTAACATTTATTTACCCTCATGTCATACCAAACCTGAAAGACTTTTTTTCTTCTGCATAAAACAAAAGAAGATATTTTGAAGAATGTTGGTAACCAAACAACATTGGCCCCCATTTTCTTCCATTGTATGGACACAAAACCACATTTTGAGACATTTCCCAAAATATATTCTTGTGTTCCACAGAAGAGTCATATACAGGCATGACATGAGGGTAAATAAATGACAGAAGTTTTATTTTTGTGTGAACTATCCCTTTAAAATGATTTTAGAATGAAAACTAGCAGAGCATATTGGTTGATTAAGTCAAGTCAATTATACACTTAAACAAACAGTTATTAAACAATGTTAATGGCAATTGACCAATCAGGATCAAGTATTCCAGACAGTCATGTAAAAACTTAATCTGTCACTTTGCTTTCTTGCAATTTGGTAAACAAGCAAGAATATAAATGTACTGTGACAGCAATAAAATAGCTCATGAAAGGCAAAAAAATTTCACAGTTCTTTCTTGCCTAATAAACTATGTATATAAAAGTCTTGCGTAAACCTGAGTTACTTACTAACACGCCTCTTTGGGAGGCTGTAAGAGCGAGTGGATGTGCGTCTGTGATTTTTTTTACCTGCCTGTACAAACACACAGACAGGCCTTAAAGGTAGGGCAACTCCATCTTAAATATACACCGGAGAACACAGAACTCTCCAAATGAGTTCTCTGGAGAGCTTCTGACACCTGCAGTCATTTTTCAAACAATTTAATTGGTTTACTTAAGTCAGCTGATACCTGTGCCGGTGCTTTGTTGCCAGGCATCATGACACAAAGGTCTCCAGGTGCAATTAACCCCATTGTGACATCACAGCATCTTTTTGGGGAACTGGAAGTGTGTGTTTGTGTAACTCTTTACGTGATGGTATTAATTCCCAAACACTGTAACTGGGACCGTTTTGCAGTATCACTAGATGTCACAAACACCTGCTCATACGCACACTAACTACACAAGCGATTTTCTTCCTTACTAGGAGATACACATGCTTTAAGATGAGCTGTTTGACAGAATTGCTGCTTTTTCCCTCAGATTGAACAGGTTAGAATGCAGTGCTGAAGTTCTCCTGTCTAAGTGGTCTCCTGATAAGAGGGAAGCTGAGAATTCTTTCAGTATTTCTCTCCTGGCAAACAGTGAATACAATGAGTCATGGCACTATCCAAAGGCTAAAGTGAAGTGTGTGGGTGGACAGCTACAGTGATAGTAACCATGAAGAGAGTTTGCTCATCCCGCGGTGTGTGAGTGAGCGAGCGAGAGAGAGGATGGAGGAAGAGAGGAGAGGCGGCAGGGTGGAAGATGGATTTCCACACATTTATAATAGCTGTCACACCTTACATTCAGCAAGGCAATTTCACATTTGAGAATGGGACAGCGACTCAAATTAAAAATGACATTAATTTCTGCCAGCCTGCACGCATTGCATTTTTCATCCCGCTTGAAACACCTCTTGATTAGGCTCCAGGAAGCACAAACGTACCGTACGACAATACCACTGTCTGATTGGATTCTGTGTACAGTACGATTAGGTAAAATCTTATGACTTTGGCATTGTTTCTGAAAGCATGTTTTCTTTCTCTTAACATTCCTATATTTGTTTTCTGAAGCTCGTGTCGAAATGCGGCTAAATTAAGAAACAAAAGCAGAAGATGTGTAAGTATTGTTTACATATTCCACAAATGATTCATTTTTAAAGCGATGGAGGGCATGTTATATTTTCTCAATTTTTACAAATATTCAACTCTTACACCCTGTTACCAAATTTATTGTCAGAAATATTTTTTACTTTTTATTTGGCCTTAAACCAAAAGGTGCTCCATGGAAAGTGTATGTTATACCAGAAATGGAGAAGTTAATAGGCAACACCTTCTGTGATTATTAACTGTTCTGTGATTTTTTTTACCTATAGAGAGATGAAGAACCATTATTTTAACCCAATACAACAGCATGCTGGTTTGAACAGTACTTTTTGTTGTCCTTTTTGCTCTGGTAAAAAGAAACGATGAGCTTCTCATGGATCGTTCAATGTGAGAGGTAAGATAAATCTTAATACTTATATATTAATACACTTAAAATTTAGCGTTATAGTATGTATTTTACTGGACTATTTTGCTATACAATATCTATCGAACACATGATATTTTTCATCATAATGAAAATGAAAAAACTTACACAAGAGCATTTGGGCTCTGTATTTACTTTGTGCATTTTAATCGTTGTGCATGTTCTGGCATACAATCTTTTGCAGGTATATTCATTTCTTTTGAATCACAAATCAACTGCTTGAAAAACGTTGAAAATAAAAACCATGAGTGAAATGGTTCAAAACTCTTTTATTTATTTTATTTGTTTATTTTTTTTATCTTTTCCAGACAAACACATTGATTTCTGGACCACAGTAGAGGATGGAAACCTTTCACAAACATTTTTTATTATTATTATCATTATTATTTGAAAATACAAATATAAAATTATACTTTCCACATCTGAGATGTGAGAGACCCCCATCCACTTTAGTTTATTTTACAACAGGGCTTGAGCAAGCCATACAAGAGGACCTGAAAGATGCTTTCAGACGTCAGTCCGTTCAGTCAGTTCTCGCGGTAAAAAGTCCGTTAACGTTAAAAAATGGGCAAGTGTTAGGAATGGGCAAGGCAATCAGCGAGACCAAAGCCCCTAGAGAAAATGACCGAGAGACCATGTTGCCAAAAGAAAAGTGAGAAATATGATCATCCGCACCTTGTGATACTGTGTTAACGGTACCGTTTCCATTGTTCATTCTTGTAAAGTTCTGTTTAAACAACATTCAACAGCTAATCTACAAACATGCCTCCATCTGTATGTCCTGTAGTCCAGCTGCGGCTCTTACAGGACAAAACCACTCAAAAACAGTGTGCGTGTTAACAAACAGAGTTCAGCGCCCCGCTCAATTTACTTACAAAGATGATCGATGAACGTTTATGAGGCAGTTTGAACAATTTCACAAAGAGATATATACACTATACATATATATCTTGTAAATGTACACAAGTATACTGTACATAGACATTACAGCGTGTAGAACGTTTTGTTGCTTTTGTAGCGGGATGATCGTTTTGGCCATTGCCTAGCACTTGCCACAAAATTCAAGTTTAAATGGATACGGTAGTACACTCCCAAAACCCCCGACACCTTCCAGGTCATTTCTTTTTTCTTTTTTATACCAACAATTATCCAATGATTTAACTAGTCTAGCAAGATGTGTAACATTCATCCGCTGTAAACTGCTGTCCATGGAAAACAAAATGGTGGCAACAGGGCCATGCTACCTTAAAGTCCAAGCTACAAGATCAAATTACGAGAAAAAACATGGTAAGCTAACCGTTACGGATGTAAGACCGTTTTAAAAGGTTGCCAGCCTTCATTTTAATCTTCATTTTATCTCATTTGATATAGAGCAGATAGTAAATGTGCTTCATCTGCTGCGGATGGTTTAAGGATCGTGTTGCATGCTGGGTAATTCAACTGTCATCATGTACCTCCAACTAAGTACACCTAACCACCTAGTTCTTTTAAGAACACATATATATTACAATTTATGTCTTCAGTAGGAAAACGCTGTGCACAAATTTCACGCGTTACATCATCTTAACAGCAACTTCAAATTGAGCTCAAATGTATTTAATAAAGTTCAGTAAGTCATGCAAGTTGCATCGTTCATCAAAAGTTGTGCTCTACTGCAGATCTGATTATAACTCACTTTGAGTATCGTTAAAAATTTCCCTTACGAAGGTGGTACATTGGCTCACGTTTGATATCCCTGAGAACACATGTGATTCAGGAATACAGATTCAGTGCGTTTAGACTAAAGAGGTTCGACACTGGAATTACACAAAGTGATGCCAAGCTAATGTCTAGAATTGAAAGGACTACAGCTGTCAAATGTAACGGTTGAATTAAAATGGAAAGCTGGCAATGCAATTAAAGAGTATAAAAGCAATCATCCTGTATTTTCATGTTCCAAGTGACTAAAAACTAAATTATGTATTCATTTAAGCAGATGCATTAAAAATAACTCAAAGCAGGAGTATTTAAAAACAGTAGCGCCATGAGCCACTGGGATATTTTTAATAGTATAAATATCAAAACCTATGACAGTTTTATCCATATCTATAATTATTAGGCTAAATCATTATTACTTTGTTAGAACTTACTAAAAAAATATGAATTTGTCATTCGTGTAATAAAATCTTCCACTTGGTAATTATAGCTTGCGTCCCTCTTAAAAAATGAAAATAAAACGGTTTTGCATATCTAGCGTTAGCATTTAAGGTAGTATGGCACACCCCTTTAAAAACATTCAAGGGTGGGGATCCAATTAATGCCTCGATTACATTTCTGTCCTACAGCAATTTCTTTCTCCTAGATTTCATCAGTGAGAGCTTTGGTTAGTTGAAACCATGTGAGACCAGCAAAACAGAGGAAAAAACTAAAATACAGAGAAAAGAAGAAAGAAAAGAAAGAAAAATCACTATGAAAATAACGCTCGGCTTTTTTTATCTTTTGTCTTGAAATGATTATAAAGAGAAAGTTCTATCCTTACTGGTCCTACAATTGCTAATGAATACCTCTACACCTTAACATTAAATACAATACACCTACAGCTACTCACTAAAGAGAGAGAGAGAGAAGGAGAGAGAGAGAGAGAGAGAGAGAGACAGATACAGAAAGGGCATAAAGACAAAAAGGATTGTGAGAAAGAGGGGAAATGTGATAAATACCAACCAAGAAGTGTATAAGACCACTACACTGGCATCAAGACTCGTTTACAAGGTAAATTCCTCTTTTTTTCTTTTTCTTTTTTTTGTTTACACACTACTAAAATACAATGATCAACAAAAGATTACTGAATGAGGTGACAGGGAATGAAGAGATAAACAATTGATAAATACAGTACATAATATCTGTATTATTGTCATTGTTATATTTAGTATAATCATTAACATCCACAAAAATATTGATAAAAATCCATCCCTATTTAAATTCAAAACATGTTCGGGATTTTCTTTCTTTTTTTGTACGTTTGTCTTTTTGACAGCTCAAACAGCTAGCACAAAGTTCTCCTTGCTTTTTTTATTACTTTCATTATTACTTTATCAAGTTTCCTTCTCGAGAAAGAATCCAGCATTCTGCCTCACACCTGTTAGTTTAGTGAAACCAAAAACAAAAACAAAAGAACGATAAAAGAATTAAATAAACGAGAAAAAAATAAAACATTTTCAGCAAGATTGAATAACAGCATACATCAGTCAATTCATATTTGTAAATATCATTCATGTTTTTAAATGCCATTTGTGTCTCATTAAAATCCAGTCCCCACATGTACAACAAATGTGTGTAGCAGCTACTGGTTTCAATCAGTTTCAGTGTTTCTGAGGAAATTAACTATTGCTACCAATAAACGCATCTGTCTTCTCTGATATTGGCAAACTATCTCTATAATAAAATCCCTGGAAAGAGATTATTTAAAAGTACAGTCTATAAATCAATGCAAGCCAGGACTCAAGATTCAGAAGTGTTATCCTTGTGTGAAAAAAAACAAATAGTTTCCACAGCCATCCTTCACATGACCCATGTTAGAGACTGTTAGTTAACATGTGCAAATAGAAAATGATAAAATCTCTCTCACAGTGCAATGATTTACTTAATTTCAAAACAACGCTTTAATATCTTTTTAATATCTGTCTTAGCCTAAAATAAATTAATTTGTAATTCTCACAGGACTGAGGTAATGGTATAAAATATCTGTTTTCCTAATTGTAGCAATTGAAATATTGCCTTTGTTGTTCCGAATCCAGGCATTCGATGTAGAAATCTCAACACGTGGACAAACTACGGAAAAAGCTAAAGAAATGCTAAAACACTAACATTAATATGAAATGTCTCGACGCGGTTTAAAACCAGACTTGTAGAAACCGACGAAACAAAAAAATGAATGTGTGCTTTGGATTTTGTCGTGATTTTTTTTCTTTTATAACAATGCTGATTTCCTTGTAAATTACCTTGTAAAGTATATTCTCTTTGTAAGCTGTGCACATCTTAACGTACTATCTAATCCGTATGCTGGTATGACACCTGCACAGTTGTAAAGCCAACAGTATTTACAAAGCGAGCTAACAGTGTTTGATTGGATTTGTCCGTACTGGGGTAAAACACGGCTTTTGTGCTACAGATGGATCGCAGTTACTGCATTGAGCCTCAAAGATATTTTTGCACTGACATATTTCGTCTTGCGCACAACACGACCTTTATAACACCATCACAAAAATATGGTTCTCTCTCAGAAACAGTTTGATGCAGTGAAGAGAGTATTTACAGTTTTAGAATCGTATCTTTTTAAATCTCATTTCACAAAGTATTAAAAGGAAAGCTTTTTCTTTTTTTTTTATCGACAACAAAAATGACATTTATAAAAAAGGACTGTGAAAATATTGTAGTCCTCTTATTGCCAAAAATAGGTAATCATGGTTAACAAGACATCACAATAAACATATAACAGAGCTACTAAGATTTTTTGAGTTACACACTCATTGCGGTTTTAGGCTTGAATTAAAAACGTCACCCCTTTCAAGCTCAGTTCATTCGCTTTTCTCGCTCGTGTGAAATGAAACCTGAAAACGTGCTAGACGAGGGCTGTGAAATGAAACCGCTATTGGAATATCACAACTTTAACAAAAAGAAAGATACACAACCAAAAACAAAAACATCAGTTTTATATAGTTGTTCTCATCTGAGAACATTCACGAACAATGAAGAACATCTAAAAACTCAAAAGAAATGTCGTCGCTTGATTCAGCGTGTGCACGCAATAAAAGATGTCTAAGGAAAACTCTTTAAAAAGGGAGAAAGAAAAGCAAAGAAAAAATAATATTCAAATTCTACTTCAAGTTAGGGGGCTACACTGGGATAAAATATTTAAAAGCCAGTTTACAGTAATAGTACAGCAGATTGTTTCGTTGTTTTTTCTTTTTTCTTTCCGAGATGTTTCAGACGTTTCGTTTGTTCATCGTGTGGAGCATCTCAGCTTCAGATTCCCATCCAGTGCTGTAGTGCTTGAAGTTTAAGGGCCTTTACCTGTACACAGAACCAATTAGAAACTCCGACCAGTCTTCCCCGGGCCTCCTGATAAACTCTGCTGAAACAAACAGAGAAGCATCTCAAAATTCAGAAATTTATTGTTTTACTGAAAGGTGACGGGTGTAAACATGTGCTGCATTTGAGCCATTCTAGTGCCAGAATCTCTTATACATTTTCAAATCCTATTGCATGTACGCTATGATTTAATGCCAAAATTTGTTAAAACCTTTTCTTTTAAATAGTTTAAATAGATTTTTTTTGCAAAACTATGACAAAAATTAGTTGGGAACACAATTTTTTTTATTTGTTATTATGACTTATAAATATGAAAATTTACCCACATTTTGTGCAATTTATATGATGTTCTAATGTCATTTGCTTTAGTCAAACTTACCTATAAACTATAAAGTTAAACAGTTAAAAAAAACAAACATACAATGTCTTTTAAGAAGTGCAATATGTTTGATAAAAAAGCTTCTGTGTGTCCACAGTAAATCTAGTTTAAACACAGACCAATAAAACAAAGCTGTGTATTGATTCAACCCAGCCGAATGCTGAAGAACACAACAGCATTTAGATTAAAGTAGAAATGTTATATAATTCACTGTTACAGTCACTCGACTCACAATCTTTTCATTAGGAGCTTTTGACACAGGAAATTGTTTTGGCAGCGGCTCAGATACAAAACACATGGGAACACTTTTCGCAAGCACACATTTATCTACATGGGGTTCAGCCTGTGACATGATGCATATGTTAGTGTTTAAAGCATGCAAAAACTCTCTGGACGTCCGTCCGAGCAGGAAATGACAGGTTAAGAACCTGCTTCTGCAGAATCACCCTGACGCCGTTGCTTTCTCTGACTGCTGATCTTGTGTACTTCAATCAAACGTTTGGAGAATCTATGAATTTTCCCTTCAATCAGCTCTCGTTTAGTGCTGCAGTTGTATAAACGGAGCAAATCTACCTTCTCATTAAATCAATCATCTGTTTTGCTTCAAGGACAAAATGAGAAGCTATTTAGGAAGATTATGGGCATATGACTACAGTGCACAGGGCCCTTATCCAAACTACAGGTCAAAGGTAAGTACCACAGAGTCACAGACTGCAGGGTAATAACACTGAATATGAAAAACACACACAACGGATACAAATATTAAAGAGCCAGTACACCAAAAAAAAAAAAAAAAAAAAAAAATCTGACCTTTATACTGTAAAAAATTATGTTATGATGGCAACATATATATATTATATACATAAAAGTTTGAAAAACGTACTGGTGTTCCGACTTTTTACACATTTTTCCATCTATGCTAGACTCTTTTTGGCTGCTTTTTAATTATTATTTGGTCTAAGTAATATATAAAATAAAAAAAAGAAAATGTAAATTTTTTTAATTAAAGAAATATGTTGGCATAATTATATTGTTGTCTACAAAAATTACTTTAACTCCTAACTTTTTTCTAAGTTACAGCAATTTGTCCTATAAAAATAAATTGCACAGCCATAGTATTTTTCTATAAATACTAAAGTATAAAGCAAGAAAAATGGAAAAATCCATAAAGGAAAAAGTATAGGATTGTAAAGAAAAAAATACAGGATGATACATCATGAGTAAATCATAATAATTGTCACTTTTGGCTGAACTTTTGGCTGATTATAAGAATGTTTCTTTCTAACAGAATCAATTCACATCCACTTAGACCAAGTCCTTTTTCGATTTATCCGTATCTCACCTTATACACACAATCACAAAAACTCCTTAAGTACCTGCTTTAAAAGTGCAGTGATTACGAATCTGCATTCTTCCTGAACAACCTGATGAATGACATCGGATACCTAAGTCAACAGATTCTCAGCACAGAGAGTCACGCTCCGAGTTCAAGGGCTCAGTTCCAGGTGCGCACTAATCAAAGCCACAACACCTGTGCATAATATCCACATACAGCACTTTATAGTCATTTCGCAGTGGGATTGCAGTGCCAGGGATATCGCAATACAACCTTGACAGTGAAAGAAAGCAACTGCACGGATCCACTCGCATACGTGGCGCATGAAAAGAACAGTCGAGTGACAGGCAGGCGTGCGGAGGATGAAGGAGTAAGTAGTGACAAATAAGTGCATGGGGAAATGTGTAGCTGCCACACTGATGATGTGAAACGGGAAATGGATTTAAAGGCTTTTAAAGGGCTTGAATGTAAAATCAATAATAAATGCAGTAATACATCTGTAAAAGAAACTTTTGAAAAACACTGTGTAGTTTATTAAGTTTAAATGTTCTTGTCTGTTAACGAAAACCCTGTAAAAGCCTTCTAGTGGTTATGAAAAATAAAAGCACTACACAGATTAAACGTCAACTCATCTGAGATCAAATGAGAGAGAATAAAGATAAAAAGCAGATGGGACAAGAGAAAAATATACAGGTAGTAAATAGATACATGATTATGATGGAACAAATCAATAATTTTCATAAATAGTACAAGATATCTACCTCACATGAGATGGCAACCAACCACCTGTTAGGTTTCAATGGTATCCATTTGTAAAAGCTGTCGCAATCAAAGGACCCTAAAAGTGTACAGTTAGTAATGTGTCAGTATGAGTGAAGAGCTTCATACGTCTACCACTGGTAAGTTTATTTCAATCACTGCATGTTTTGCTAGCATGAATGAATATTTATCATCATGATTCTCTTGGTCTAAGTAAAAAGTTTAATGGAAAAAAACAGAGAGCAGAAATTGAAAAAAAGAACAATATCTTAAATCATTCAGTGTTTGGATAAAGTATGCAAGTATAAAAAGGTAAAGAATATTTACATTTCGAATGAAGATCAAGAAAATTGCACAGGATCATTTACATTCATGCCAACAATAACAACATTAATAAATTCATCAGAAATCACAATTCATGCAGTAACATCCTAAAGCCAAGAAAAAAATCTGTCAGAAACTGTGAACTTCACCAGCGTCAGTTGCTGTAACAAACAGTGAAACGTAGACGTATACATTTCTAGTAAGAAATCTTTAGTACGTGAATTTGTGCGGCGACTGCAATAGTTCATGCCAGGCGAAGAAAAAAAACATCTTGTCAATCGGCAGTACGATTTTCTGAGGGTTTGGGGCCAACCTAAATTTGACTCTATTTAGGTTAGAAAAACTATCTGAAAGTCAAGCGCAAGGTGACATTGTTATTCTGAAAATCCAGTTTAGATTTAATGAGTGCCCGGTCTCTACTTAAGGGCACGATAGAAAAACTCATTTGGTTTTCCACACAAACAAGAGATTTGAGGGGCATTCAAAGCAAAATGAATCAGAGGTGCGTGCAAACGCAGCAATAAACAGTGTCCTCACACACAAAGGCTCTTATTCATTTCTCCGACAGACCTTGATACGTCCGGACGGCGGACGGAGAAACGGCCAGAGCTGGTTATTCTCTCCGCGGCCTGTGATTTAGCCCTTATCAGCCCCCCCTGCGAGCCGGCCATCTCTCCATTCTGTTAAAGGTTAAAAACGAACGCGTGGCAAAATAATGAATGCCTATGGCTTCAAAGGGCAATACGACATATTCTTATGACAGGGTTTCTCACATGAGTTTATTATTGCCTTATTGATTTACATATGCACTTTGTGTGGGGGACCTTTCAAAGACTGCCTCTGGTATGCCCATCATCTGTGGGAAATATAAAAAAGCCTTTGTGCGCGAGAAACAAAATACCGGGTTGAATATGAGAGAAGAACTAATTGTGAGATTTCTGTCCTGCAGGCTGGCACATGAACAAAAGCACCCTGACACATCACACTGTTGCTGACAGCCGGTACAAGTTCACAGTTTGTTATTCTGAAGTTGACAGGAAGAGACAGAAATGCTGGTGGGAATGCAGAAATGTTAGCAATGCTAAACCCGACGCTATCTAGCTTTAGCTATTTGCCAGGGCACCTGCTTTGCACTAATGAGAGCAGGATTTCACATTTTTCTGCCTTCAGATGAGAGATGTTTTTTATAGCCTAATAATTAGTATCAGTAAAACATGCACATCTATCATACCTCTGGACTACAGTATTGTAATTCAGATATTTATATATTAATTTCCCCCATATATCATGATCTATTAGCTTCTCCTGAGCGCAAATTAAATGCTTTTAGTCTTATTAGCTGTATTAGAAATGTTGGAAACATTTCAATGAAAAGCTTTTATTAGCCAATTCAGGGAGCTTAAACCCTGTGGGGGGAATTCCCTAAAGAGTTGTGCCACTTTTGCTTGCAAGCACAAAAATGTGAGTAAAGACCTCTGTCCTATTCTCTAACCATGTGCATCCTAGTTCAAGGGATGATTAAAGTGATAGTTCACCCAAAAATAAACTAAATCTGGTATCATTTATTCATTCTTATGTCCTTTTAAACCTGTATGTTATTGTTTCTTCTAAGTAACACAAAAGAAGATATTTTGAGAAATGTAATTTTGTGTCCATGCAATGAATGTTGTTTCTTCAGAAAGTCATACATGTTTGGGACATGACAATGAGATTTTTGGATGAACTATTCCTTTAAATCTCTCATTTTTCCTCTAAACTACGATAGCAGCTACAGGACACTAAAAGGACAGAATGGAGATACAGCGATGGTGTTGAAGAGGATACTCACGGCAATGCTGTGGCCGAAGCCGGAGCCAGGCTGGGGACTAGCAGCACTAATGTAGTTACCCACGCCGGAGTCCTGGCTGGTTGGGCCGTACAGGTCAGCCACTGGCCCGGGGCTGCTGGCTCCAGGGAAAGCTCCAGGCCGGGGCGGGTTGGTGCCTGCCGGAGAAGCGGCCGTGTCAAGAGTATTGTGAACAGGGTGCTAGACGGGTGCAGGTGTGTAGCAGGGCTAACAAGGTAAGCTTAGCACAAGTGTGCACAGTACAGACCGCACATCAACAATGCTACGAGGAGAAACTTTTGTGTATATGTCTAGATTTTAGTCAAAGATTCTGTCATCAACATGGTTTTCACAAGTTAAATGAGTTTTACATGAGCAAATAAATATTTCATTTTTGTATTAACTAGCACTTAAACACATTCTATATTGTTCATAAAATTAAAAATGTATAAATGAATCTGTACATTGGGCATAGACATATACACATACTCCATTTTTGCACATTAAACAAAGCTAATTTAAGTTGCGATTACTGCACCGTGTGCAAAATCTCTTCATTCATGCAGATGACAGAATGTTTATGCATGTCGGACGCATCTAGCCGGCATTCACAAAGCATGCAACAGAACAAGCTCGGTTAGGTGTTAAGCAAGCACATAAAGCTTGTGGTATGGAGATGTTTTCTGAGAAGATTTTTCTCTAAGGGCATCTGAGATGTTTAAGAGTTTAAGAGTGAGAATGAATCATTTCCTCGCATGTCTCTGTCATTACCATAACCTCACCCCTCTCCGCTCGCGTCGACTCCCTTTCCCCCAATCTCATATCAAGAGCTCCACGTCTATCCTCCTTCAAATTTGACTGCCGGTTCTCCACAGTCCCTCTCTGAAAATTGCATGGGGGATTTTGCCACAACACTCCCTATCTAATCAACACCTGTCATTGAGAAAGTGCTCTCTTCTCTCTCTCTCTCTCTCTAGCCCTTTCCTCCATTTTTTCTTAAATATACGGTGGTGATTATCTGGCAGTTAGCGTCAGGGGGCTATCAGGCCTAGCAGCCGCCTGGAAATCGGGAAATTGCTGAGGGTGTCTTGGGTAAAACGCGCTAAAAGGCCGAACGGCAGTTTCCAGTGCAGCTTCGCTTTAAAGACCAAGCAAGTATTTCGCTCAAAATCTCTAAAATTAAGTGTAAATCCAAACAGCAAAAAAAGAGAAAAAGAGTGAGCGAGCGAGCGAGGAGAGGCAGGAGAGACTGTTGTGGGAGAAATTACAATTAGACTAATTATATCAGAGCACTTGAGCCATAGCTGCTGTCATAAACAGATGACCCCTTCATTTCATTGCCGTTGAGAGGCGAATTAAAGAAAACATAAACAAATGAACGAATTAAATTAAATGAAAGCTCTCAGAAACTTTGAGGCGCCGCGCCACGCTCATTTTTCTCCTACACGCGGCCCTTTATGACACTTCCATTAATAAGCGAATATTAAATCAAGTTCCTTCACAGACAGAGGCCTTCAGCTTAGCACCCATTCAAGAAAGAGTCTATCACCCAAACAGCCTCCAGAATGCTAAAAGATATCTGTGTGAATGAAATACTAGCTCAAAGGGCTAATGTGAGAGAACAAATATATTAGATAGGGGGCAATATGCCGCCGTGGGTAAACCGAAGGAGGAAAGCTTGCACGATTCATCTGCTTTTCACACAAATGAGTAGACAGACAAGAGGAGAGGTGAGCGCTTCAGCAGCCGGAGCTCTCACTTCTAAATGTCACTGCATCAAAATAGAGACAAGCTACTTCTAGGGATGATGGGAAAGAGTGAACATACGCCCGTAGATCTAAGCAGAATGGAGGATGGCTGTTGCTAATCTATCATCTATGTGTGGAGGATGCTTTTGATTGTTTACTGTGTGGCATATTTCATATTTTACAAAGGACAACAAATCACAAAAAAATTTTAATTTTACAAGTTACTCTTGTCAATTTGTTTAGTAAATTTAGTCATCAAATTGAATTACTTTTTGTAAAAACGTTTTTGTAAACAATTTTAGTTAATGAAAACTTTAAATAACACTAATGTTTAAAATTATGAAAACGCTGGCCAGATGGTAACCAGTGAAAATTAAAATTTTTTAACCTGCTAACTGTCACCGTTTCTCAGGATTTACTTTATTATTTCATAGTTGAATTCTAATCTAATCAAGACAAACTAGATTTTGATAAAAAAAAAGGTATAAGACTCAAGAATAAATATTTGACGAATTTTCATAACAAAACACAAAACAAAAAATATAAAACATATTGTATTTAAAAATACAAAATAAAAAAAAAAAAAAATCTTACATTTAAGAAAACTGTGGTTTAGATGCATTTTCATGCTCAATATGTCCAGTGACAGTTATCAGATTAAACATTTAAATGTTTCAAATTATGTAAAAGCAGTATTTTATTCATGAGACAAACACAAAACTATACCACTTTCACTAAACAATGAATAAAATGGTGGTCAGTGTGTCAGAATCTCAGCAAATACAAGCGCAAAGAGGCTCTAAAATTAGCAGGGTGTCAAACAACATCTTGTTCACAGGCTGTCATGTGTGTTAACTTGCATCTTTAAATGATGTCATCACATGAGTTTGGTACGCAAGTGATCTTACTGATTCGAATCAAAGCATTCAAAACTTACAATCAGTATCTCTCTTATCACCAATAAAATGCTTTCTCAACTACCTGTACACTAACTATTCCATGCAAGTGACGGTACGGGTAAGCATCAGACTCTTAACTGTCTGCTGTGCTCTCAATAGACCTCCGACATGCAATAATCACTATCTTTTGTATTTCTAGAAGCTATCAATAGATGTGCTCATTAACCAAGCAGGAAATTGTTTTTGCAGCTTGATACTACTGTGAAACTCATTCACACACATTACCAACTATTATAGATTTATTTCAAAAACTCCTATTATGTACAATGAGTCTATTTAAGAAGGTGCAATCATTTAAAGATCTCTCTGAGAGAGAAAGGTGAAGTGTTTCTGTAAAAGGGTTAAGTGTATAACTCAAGATACTAGAGGAAACACAGGGAATATTATCATCGATATCAAGTGATACTATCAACATTCCCTAACTGGGATATTAACAAGAAACATATTTTCTGTTATATTATCTGATATTCGCAGTGGACCCTGATTCAACTGTACTTTCATGCAGGACAATTTATTAGTCATTATCATAACCTTTGATGGCACTTCTTTCTTTTCTTTGCTTGTTTATTGCCTCATATATTATTATGAACTACAGGCTACAGAATATCGAGTGAATCGTGCTGTTTTTGAATCAAGTTCAGTGAGGCGCTAGGTTTAACAATAACAGAAACGTTGTTTTCAAATGTGCTATCAGAACAAGAACTTTTCAGTGATGCCACAAACTCCATTTCACTCATAACTTGTTATCATTATTTGTACATTTAGTTGCCCCCAAAAACACTTAGGCTTAGACATTTTTGGACTTTCAACCTGCTAACTGTTCTTTAACACTTCATAGTTAAATTCTAATCTAATCATTATATTGATAGAAGGGTCCAAGACTGAAGAATAAATATTTGACAAATTTTCCTAACAATAAACATAAACAAAAAAAGTTAATGTTATTTTAAAAAAATACGTCAAATAAAAAAAGATTTTAAAAATGAAAAAATAAAAAAATTTTTTATAAAAAAAGTATTTTTGGATAAAAATAAATGTCATTGCATTAGATACAAAATCATGTTTTTAATGCAATATATAATGCAGAGATATTTCAAATACACTTTTTTGGAGCCATTGTAAAGTACATACACAAAGCAGAACAAAAAGGCGGCAAAAAATATGATATATGACTCTAAATATATGATTAGGTGCCTAACTGCGCAAACCAAGAGACACAATCGACTTACAGCAAATGGCTTGTCATTTTACACTTATGTGTATAAAAAAGGATGTTTGGATATCATTTATCATACGCCAGCAGCCTGACAGTTGAGTGTTATGGAGCAGATAAGCGTGTAATATATATACGTGTCTGAACATACTGTACTATACGAGATACATACGAACGCACATGCCATCTCCTGCTTAATTGCACGAGGATTGTGACCGCAGTCAAATCCAGCTAGACGAGACATCTCAACGGTACGTACACTCATGGATACCGGCTCCCTGAATTCCACAGGCACAATGAGAATGCTTTCATCAAAGCTACGAAACATGCAGCGCACATCAAGCAAACTGCCAGGATGCACGGGTCCCTTTCCTTCTCTCTCTTTTGTTTAAATGAATGGCAGGGTGATGAGTCAACCGCATGAATCAAATCAATCATTGAATGAAGGAGAGGCGGGTACACACCTGGGCTCTTATACTGATCCGGGCTGGCCAGGTGCTGGAGAGGGGAGTTGCAGGCCGATGTGGCATGCTCGCTTTGCAGCAGCTGAGCCGCCTGGGGGCCCAAGGAGCCATAGTCCGCAAAGGAGAAGGGCGGACCCCGTTGGTCGCTTGGCGAGGAATAGAAACCGTAATCGGGGAAGCCTGGGAGATACAGTACAGGGGAGGAAGGGGAAAGGAGGGGGTGGGACTTTGTCATTGGGGAAATAGGATTTTGCATAGTAATGTTATGAGGCAATGTTTCATATCTGACTTGCATGGGTTTCAAATGCAGAGATGGTGAGTTTGTTAAGCGAAATCGTGTTGTTTTTTAACATTGGTGTGTGTGAATGTTACTGTGTGTTTATCTGAGACATAAGAGTTACTGTTACTGGCCAGCCACTATACCGTATACCACGATAAGGCTTTAAATTATCAGACTGCAGATGGTGGTATTGCCACAGTACAGATCTAATGACGCTGCTAAAGTTTTACTTACTTACTTACTTTAACGTTTGCTAAGTGATAAAATAACTGAAGCCTTCAGAAATCTGACTGACCTTAAGAGATATTTTGAGAAAGGAATGTTTACTATTTGAAATGCTGATTTTAATTCTGCATCCATAACAAATACAATAAGCAGGACAATAATGTCAGAATACCTCTGTCTGCCTGGCACTCTTGCTATTTGGGTAAAACAATTACAAAGCATGTGGTGCATAATGTCATACTCTTTAAAAAAGAAAAGATAGGGCACATTGTGGAGATTTAAAATATGTGGATCATTAATTTACAAAGCATCTATCATTTACTAAAAATTATTAATTGTGTGTCAGTGTGCATCAATCTGACAAGCTATTACTTTTTACATACTGTATCACATAAAATGACCTCAGAAAGTGTTTGAACATTATGCATAGTAAACATAGTTTGGTTTTATGTTTCAAGTATGAAAGCACAAGCATGATTTTTAAGCAAAGCATTATGCAAACAATATAAAGTTTTAAATGATAACAAATACACTGTTCAAAAGTATTTGGACACGGTTTTATTGTCAAATGGCTTTCTATAGTTCAAAAACATGTCCATGCTTCACTTGAAAGTAGCTGATTTCATAATTTGGGATTTATTTTTAAATGTTTAATGTAAAAAAAAAATAGACATTTATACACTTGTAAATATGGCTCACGCGTCCAAATACTTTACACTGAAAAACAAACAAACAAAAGCAAATCTCAAAATTGTTGCTGGTATATATAATTACCATACTAACTACGACCATGCACAACCTCAAGACCAAACTCAATTTTCTCTCCTGCAGAAACACGCTGTGAGATGAGATAACCTTGCGCTTGAGAAGATCATCTGAAAATCGTCCTGCTTCCAGAACTGATGATGTGTAATTAAGCTGATCTCCTTCTGCACTGCCTGCTGTTGTTATAGAGGTGAAACTGTGAACTTCAGGGATGGAAGGAGCTCACACACTCCAGTGTTTCTGTGCTAACTGTTCACAATTAGTCAATACAGACCCTGTGCTAATGTTTTATATCGGATAAGCGCTCAGTCCAGAGACTATGTCTCATTAGAGCAGCCTTGCTGAGATGCTATATTCGATTCTTCCTCCTTCTCCTCTTCCCTAATTAGTTTCAGAGGATCTCGAATATACACAGTAAAGCAAATGAGGTCTACAGGAGCCTATATTTAAGAAGGGATGAGGGAGTAATAAAGAAATATTTATAATATTACAAAGGAAGCAAGATTGTGGGCTACTATAGCCGTGAGGATGATGTGCTTTGCTTTGACTTTCTCAAATCGCTCATTAATTATTCCGGCTACAGACTCTTGCTTTTACAGTGACCACAACAGTTACATTTACAATCTGACAAGAAACAATCGTAATACACTATTTTAAGGGCCAAAACAGACTCAGCTTTGAAAAGATGCCTACGATGAGTAAACAAAAACAAGCATGAAACCCCTCTTTTGCCAGTACCTACATTCTCAAACTCAAATAAATCCCAGATGCCGTTCAAGCAGTTTCCCACTAACTGCTCAAAAATGAAGGAAATGCCTGAGGTATGCTCGGAATCTTCAAGTGGTCCGGCTGTCTGAGACGAGAGGAAAACCCACTCCAGCGCACACGTCTTTAATCATTTAAAGGAAGCAACCAAAAATGCACTTAGGCTGAATCCATTTTTGATGGGAATGTCTAATAGATGGGCGTCCTTGAGGTTCAAAGGGAACTCTGGACGCGCCTCTTAATTAGACGAGCTGCCATTCAGTCCTGTTTCTCCTCGTTCCTCCTAATTAGATCTTTAACAACAAACAAATGAAGACCTTTTACAGGCCCGTCTCGTCTCCGTGAAGTGGGGGATCGCAGAGACGTCTCTTTTGTCTAACGCTCCCCGGCCTGCTATGCACGACAATGCCCGCAATCTGCATAAATATCCCGCCTAATTTCCACGTCGTGGGAACTACGGGACGCAAAATACGACATTACAACAAACACACCTGGATTCTTTGTTTGCATTGACATAGCAAATTAGACTTGAAAAGCTGTTTGTTTTAATGCTGTGGCAGGAAAGGTCCTGCCTAATAACAGCCTGCTGAAATTATGTTTATTATCCAGGTAGATCACGTTCAACGACAGTGCTATCTGAAGCAGAAACAGCAAATAAAACGCAGTTAAAAAGTGCCCATTTACCATCTATAGAAAAAGCCATCTGGCAGAATAGGGCTGCTTGATTACCTTCGCTGGCTAATTCTCTCTGTGAGCGCATGCAAATGATTCACTTTGACCAAGTGGAAGTGAGGAACGTGAAAAAAGTGAAGCTAAATTAAACACGGACATTTTTAAACATCAAAAGTTGCCATAATAATGGCTCCTCCACGACTGTATTCGACGCTGCCAATCAGTTAGAGAACGGCACTCGGAACGTTTTAAGCCCTTGTGAATAACTTCGTGATGGAGCGAGGGTCGAAAAAAGCGCGTGTTCATCCATTAATACGCACGTGTTTTCATATGAATAATTCCGCAAAGTACAACCCCACAGTCAAACAAAACAAAAAGCTTAAACAAATCTCTTTTCTTCCCCTTCAAAAACAAATACAGAACTCTGTGATGTGTACGGCGGGCCTCTCCCCTTCACTCAAAGAGAAATCTAATTACTCTATAATGGCAGGTTTGGGGAAGGAGGTGAGCGTGTGCATCGTTGACAGGTGATAGATGTGCAAACTCACTTCCACCGACTTGATGAATAGCTTTGTAGAAACGCGAAACACTCGTTCGCGGTGGGCGTACGACAGCACCTTGTCTATTCATCATTACGCCTCCGTGCGCCGCGCGGAGGGCCTCGAACACACTCTGAGGTCGTGTCTGAACAGCTGGGAGTAGGTCATCCAGATGTGCCTTTGTCTGGGCAACATCTGCACCGAGCCCAGACCCCCCAGCACGGGGAGAGACGGTGGAGCGCTGTGTTTGTGCGTGGCGAGCTCAGAATGGATGCACTCTGGAAGGTTGTCAACTGCACCATTACAAAGCCCATCTGGGTGCTTCAGAGATGTTGCTTAGATGAAAGCACTGGTTGCTTTTTACCTCCCCCCTCCAGTTTTCTGTTATTATACATAATATCTGTCAGAACACCATGAAGAAACAGATAAATACATGAATACGTAAATAGGAGGGCCTTTTATCAGCTGTTTAGTGAACAGAGAGCGGCAATCTGTCACATTGTCACACCGTAGTGATAGATGTTTTTTGTTTTTTTAGTCGCATTGTAGTCTTGGAGCTGCATTACTGGACACAGAAACAAGATCAAGATTAGAAATTGTCAATATCAAATTGAATAATATTTCTACCTGGTTAACAAAACTGTTTAAATAACACTGTGACATCATCGGTCTGTTTAAGGCTAAAAATGCAGAAATTATATTTACCTTCTTAATATGACATTGATATGTACCTCAAAAATCATGTCCAACAAAAAGAGAAAACAAAACAAAAATTTGGTTTCCTAACAAAAACAAAAATAAACTTAACAAAAAAAAAAAACATGATACAAAAAATAAAAAATAATAATAAATTTTCATTATACAAACACTGACATGAAATTCTGTTTGTCTGGCAGAAAATGTAAAGAACACGAAAAAATGTGTTTGCATTGCAATTTAACATTGTGCACGGTGAGTCTGAAGACTCTTTCTCTTTCACAGCGAGGATCAGGCTCGGTGCAGTCACAACGCCTCACACCTGACCTGTCAGCAGTCTATTACCACAATTAGCCTGCTGATGTTAGCGAAATACTGCCATTTACAAAATCTTTTCATTGGAGGGACGATGGAAAAGCTGACATTTCGCAATGTGACTTTCAAACACTTTTTAAAAAAAGCTCAAGGACCACGGCCTGCCTTGGAAATAGCATTTCACACAATCATCTACTCCAGGCAGAAATGTCGGTAGCACAGAGAATGGGAAAAGGGAATCCGCACACTCGAACAAAAACGCAGACGACGGTCTATAAAAAGCACTGACCCTGCAATTCCATACTCAGACACATTATGTTTTATCTCCCAACCTCTCAATCTCTAGCATCTCTCGCCACTCGAATCAAATCGGCGGCACTCTTCCCTCTCCAGCGAATCCTTTATGACGGTATCAATAAACTTGTCAAATGTGTCTTTAAATTAGCTTTGAAACATCCACAATTAGCTACCCAATTTCCACCTATGTCATCTTTAAAGAATTGCAAGCACCCTTTTCGCCTCCAGAGAGCATCATTCTCAAATCAAAGATGGTCTTTTTTAGTTATATATTAGAGTAATTATCATTACCACACGTCCCTTCTAGCTAGAGCCGCATCTCATAAATTGTATAGATAATGTTTCATCACTTAGCATTAAAAATTACGTATGTGCCAGGTGAAAAATCCTGATTGTTTAAGCCCAAAGTTTAGTTTCCTGACAGATCACGCACATAGGTGGAGCGGCGGAACGGACGGCCAGCCGCAGGATGGGGAAAATACACATCTGTCTTCATCAAGACCGTGACAGACAAGTATGAAGTGCGTTTCATATTTGCAGCATGCGCGGCTGGCACCGTAGAGACGGCCTGGCCTAGATTGCACCTGCGGCCTGTGGAGACCGCAGCGAATGAGGCAGACACAGCTGCAGTCCAGTGGCTGTCCGTCAGGATACGACAGCTAATGGAGAGTGACACAGGTTTTCTGTGCCGCCCCCTTCTCTAATTCGCATGCAAACACACACACACACACACACACACACATATGTTGGGTTTCCATGTTTTATGGGGTCTTTCAATAGACATAATGACTTTTATACTGTACAAACTGTATATTATATCCTGTAACCCTACACCACAGACACACACACACACACACACACACAATAAGGGATGAAAAAAAGCTAAATGAAAAAAAAAATGATACAGTAGGTGTTTTCCCAAATATTGAAACATAGAACATGATATGTGCCACAATGCACATTTTCTCTGTCAAGCTAATAGACATGACCACCCTAGATCTAGAGCTACAGTTTCTACCCCAACCTTTTTTTCTTAATAAACTACTGCAGTCAACCAGCAGATACAGAAAGGATAGAAAGGGGAAAATAAAAGGTAAAAACTGAGAGACTAGCACAGAATAAACGTTGCAAAAATAACTAAAAGGCAGAACAAGAAAATATAGGCTTCTTGAAGTGGGAGGAATAAATATTAAAGTACTGACAAAAGTACAGCACAGTTGGTTGCACTGTATAATATTATATTACATAAAATATACGAAGAAAGGTGGATGATGTAAATATTCCAAAGATACAGAATAAATAAACAAGAGAACAGAGGATATTTTTTTACAAATTTCCAAAGTTAAAAATTATTATATGACCTTCAACATCTACTACTTTAATGCTGAATTTATGTTTTGCAGCAGTATGATTTGACTTTAACGAGTTAAATCCGCTACTATCCAGAGATCGCAGTATTTCACAGGTTAGTCTGACACAGAGAAGCCACACATATGATGGGGTTGTTGTTGGCAACCACCAAAGACCATTCACATTACACACACAGTTTATCCTAGCTAAAGTATGACCTTATCACCAATAAATAACCACAAAAAGAAGCCGCCTCGGATGACTCAGATCTGTGAAGCGGCAGACTTTAAATAACCGCAATTATAATATTAGATCAAAAGCAGGTGGAGAAAGAGTAACAGCCCTCGGGTGATTGACGGAGATTATAAAGACGATCTGCAAGGCTGACGAGAAGGCCGTCCGCGACGTCACCAGAGTAACGTGCGGTACTCCGGGCTCCGGAGCGCGACAGCTCGTCTGTCAGACCGGAGCCTCTGACTTTCATCGTACCCTTGCCGGCAGGTTTGCGCAGGAGTTAACTGACTGACAGTCGGCGCGCAAACACATCTCATCCTCCGCCTAGCAGCAAATGTATGCGCAGCAGGGGTGTATAAATTGTGCTGTGCAATGGAGATCAGTTGGGTAATAGATGATGAGGTTCTGGGAAAAGGTCATACTTAAATGTCAGTGCTCTGTCTCGATGGCTTTCTCACTTCTGTCACAACGCAGCCATGAAGTGACTCCATCAGTCACAAAAGAGTGCAACTGCGCCATCAGCTTAAAACACCAGCCGTGGGGGGTGAAAGGGTGGTAAAATAACTAAAGTGGGCTGTGAAATTCAGTACTAATAAACCTGCTCCGATGGTCCAAATGACATTCCTCTCCAAAAACAAACTATATAGTCCAAATACAAAAACACAATTATACTTAAAGCGTTTCAGTGACCTAAATAAATGGTAAAACCTGTGGACTCACCTGTGGTCCACACCAATGTTAATATTCATACAATCCGCATCACCTAATTAATATTCATGAGCAAAGCAGATAAGTTTCAAAATGTGCCACCTTTACTTTGTAGATCTTTACTACAAAAAATGTCCGCTGGATCTTTTAAAAATCATAATGCCACCATCCTGTTCGACCTGTTTAATAGTCTAAAGACGTCAAGGCACCGAGCACTCACTGAGATTTCTCACGTAGCTCTCATCTGAAACTCCGCTGCAAACAAGCTCGCCATAATTCACCCACATTAAACAGAAAGGAGATGCAGAGAGCTGTTTTTTCAAGCTAAGTTGGTTTCTTTAGCTGAGTGCTAATCAGAATCAAACATGTCTGATTGGGTGGAGAGGCATGACTGATTGGCTCACGCTCTGTCGACTGCGTTCCTTCAAACCGTGCGCCGAGCCACTTTTACGCCTGTCTGCCAATTACACTGGGGTGGATAGCTGTCTGCTGGAGTGCAGGTGTCAATGGAGTGAACTCAAGTGTGTGCGTGTGCGAGTCAAAATATGCAGTAAATGCATGTGTGTGTTTTTAAAGTGTTTGTCTATGCATGTGTGAGTTTACTCTGGCTAAATAAACGGCTAAATACAGTTATAAATAATTTTCTACAGGGGATGGCTGAGGACGTCTTCAGTTGGTTACATTTACATTACATTTATGCATTTGACAGACGGTTTTATGCAAAGTGATTCATGGGTCATTTAGGGTATGCATTTTATCAGTTATCATCATCATCCATCATCAACATCATGGGCATTGCCAGTGCCATCTAGTCTGGAGTCAAATTTTCTTAAATAAAAACAATAAAGTCTATTATATGTCCTCATTTGGACAACTATACTACAGCATGTGTGTTTGTGTGTGCGTGCAGAAAATAGATCACATCGCACATACACTCCATCCCCACTTTCTGATGGCCAATTAGGCAAGGCCATCATTTCCCATCGTGCTAAAGGCCAGACGTCAGTGAGAAGGCCGAGGGCTGTTCCTCCCTGCTGTTTATTTATTTAAGTATCCTTGTGTCTTACAGACAAAGTCAGATTGATAGATTAAGCTATCCAGCCTCCAGATCAATAGCCGCGCCGGAACGAGCGAGCAACTGGGAACTGTTTAATGTGCAGTATCTGTGTTTTCTAGTCAAAGGCGAGCAAAGTTTGTCCGAATGACACAGGAAAGCATTAAGAACCCAGAGCGCCGACGATTAAATGTGAGAACTCTACAAAACATGAGAAATGGTTCAACCGTATAAGTGCATGTGTGACGGTGTTGTGCTGGGGTGGGAGGGGGGTTAGCGAACGCTTGCGTGAGCAGAAGCTGCACCCTGCGCCCTGATCTGTTACCGGTTCTGCCGACCATAATTCTGACATTAACTAAATTAAGAAAAAAGGGAAAACTGGTCTCGGACCATCAGCCAGGGGGCAACTCCTGCCAGCACCATAAATCACATCTACAACGGGAAAGGAGGATAGGCAGGCGGGAGCCTTGAGTCCTACCCTTTCCTTTTAACTACAGGATGTGTGCGTTTCTGTGTGTGAATGTTTATGTGTAAGAGAGGAGACAGAGGCGGCTAGAGTTCAGAGCAGCATGGAGAGAGCAGCAGCACACAGATCTACGGCCAGAGCGTTTACCTGGCCCTGTGCTCTGAGGGTATGCTGCGTAGCCGCCTCTTCCACGGGCCCCCCTACCTGAGCCACGCGCCGCTGCCACAGCCGCCGCCGCCGCTACCGGACCGTACGCTGTTGCCGGAAAACCTGTGCGGGGTGGGGGTTTTGTGGGGTTAAAGTGGAAGAGCAGAAAAGAGGTGAGGAGAAGAAAGGACAAAAGAGAAGGGGAAAGGGAGGTGTGATGAAATGTAGTTGAGGAAAGGCAGAGTAGAGAAAAAGAGAGCAAGAAAAATAATAAAGCAGAAAGGGTGCAAAAGAAAAGGAGTGTAGGAGGTAAAGGGGAGGAGAGGGAGAAATGAGAGGAGAGGATAAATTAGAAAAAAGCAGGATCATGCTACCTCTCAACATTTCCTGACTCATAATCTGTGACCGGCTGCAGTGTTCAGTATTGCAGCACATGCTGTGGGCGTCTGTGGAGGCTGCAGCAGCACTAATGCACTCTGGGTATTTCTGCATGGATGACCACACTGTTCCTTACCTTATCTGTTCTCAGCACACCGCGGGAGAGCCCGACAGAGCATCAGCCTTTCGGATATGCTACTAAACTTATGTGGCCAAGTTACTACGATAAACTAATTAGATTTTTGTTATCATTTGAAATATAAGGGAAGTGGAAACTTCTATAAGACATTAATAGTGGAAATAAAGCTCTGCAGTTATTTAACAGCCTAGCCTGAGAGAAAACAGGAGCACTCCTGCCCTCTTTAAGATGAAAGAATGAAAATCATTTCATTTGTAGGCATGTCAGACTATACCTAGGTGATATAATTTGACATATATTTTGTAGCCAAACATTTATTTGAATAGGAATACTATGTACAGTATGTACAGCAAGTTTGGAATCACTTACTCACTGTTGTTTAGATTTTTTTCCACATTTTAGAATAGTAGTAAACCATGATATAACATAATTGTAACTGTGGGAAGTATGTTGTGATTAAAATCATCCAAAATAAATTATATATATATATATATATATATATAAACATAATATATAATTATTTTTAAATATTTTTTTAATTTCTAATAAAAAAATTAATATGCTGGCACAATTATATTTTAAATTAAAAAATTTTGATAATTGTGTCTAAACTTATTTAAAAATATTTTACATTTATTTACCCTCAGCATCACAAGAGACATCGTCAGACCTTTGTACGTCCAGCAAACAAAAATTGCTTCACTTTCCATAACGCCTAACAAATCACAAATTCACGGTATAACACAAACTGAAAAGTAACACGAGACCAGAGGCAAGACTCAAACCGCAGCTCGACTCGTAAAAAGACAGAGATATCCACCAAGAGCCTGAAAGATTATCCAGCGGAACACTATAGGGTTAATACCAACCATGACCGGCATCGCCAACACAAAGGCGATATGGAAATGCAGCCCCACGTTCCCTACACTTTGTAGTACACTTAAGTCACTTATCTCTGTGCTACCGCTCATGTTTGGGCGGGAACGAGGAAGCGAGACGGAGAGTCGTAAAGCCGAGCGAGCGAATCATCCTCCGACGCCAACCGTGGAGGTTTATGCCTTAAAACTCAATCAATCAGGAGAATAATTTGGTCTCTAGGCAGTAATGCTACAGACACGCCGGGCCCTGGGTGTTACACGACTGCCGTGATTTGTGAGCAGGGTTAAATGAAAGGGTCTCCATCCTCTCCCTGGTTTAGTGGCTCTTTATGGCATTATTATGAGATTCGGCATCAGGGATTAATTGCTTGCTTCCAAGTGGTCTTAAATTCATTTAAAGCATGTGTTACATAGGGGAAGGGAACAGGTACACTATGTTGTCGCATCAAGAAATGACTTAAATATGTGTGAATGAGTAAACGCATCCAGGTGACTACACAGACTGACTGCACCTAAGATTTGTGTTCACAAGAAATTAGTGTAATGACATCATGCATGGCTACCTTCAGCATATCTCTGTCATAGCACACGCAAAATGCATTAAACAATCAAATAAAACAAATAATTCCTAAATGCACTGAAGGTTTTATTGATAAAATATAATTAATTTAAATAAACATTTCTAAACCCAAAAATTTAGCAAACCAGCTGCCTTTGAAAAATTATGTAATTTGTATTGATGAACTTGTGAATTTAACTTCACATTCAAGTTCAATGTACCAAATTCCAAGCTGATTTAACTTAAAATAATTGAACAGTGATTTCACATAAACCTATAATTTACAACATCAATAATTCGAAAATGAGCTAAAACCTCTATAACCTTTTATTAAAAACTATTTCTAAAAATATTGCCTTCGTAGTTCACTAGAAATTAAAACAAATCAACTAAACTAGGGCCTACCTATTGTGCACAGCTTAAAACCCGTGTCTTAGGTATTTGTGTGCGTTTGACAAAGACAGCAAGGATGTGAGCGCGTCCGTGCCGGCGTGCCCGCGTGTGCGTGTCAAAGAGTCAGAGAACCACTCGGCTTTCTCAAATCTGCAGTGTTCAAACATCATAATTAAATATTATCATTTTAGTGAACAATGAAGGACATCCACTCAAACGCTTCATCAAAGTCATTATTATAATATAAATATAATTATACAGCGGCTCTCTAATTAAAACACACATCTTTGGCTGCAGCGGTCCGTTCATGATTGAAAGCCAATAGACAATAACTGGGTGATACTGGCAGATGGTTGGGTTCACGTAGAAGGATGGATGATAATTAGCCCTGTCTCTTACGGGTTCCCTTCTATTCTTTAGCACAGACACCCTCCAAACCCTCGTATTAGTGGCCTTAATAACCTTTCATGTGCTGCTAATGCCTAATCAAAAAGGAGTCTTTAGGACAAGATTAGTAGTGGAATTAAACAATAGGACTGACTGCTTAACATCTAGATAAATGAAAGTACCGTTTATAGCAGCTAGTGTTGAATATTTCAGCAAAAACACTGCTGTACTGCACATGTGTGAGATTTGTCACTAAAGTGACTTCCGTCGAATGATGATTCATATTTGAAACGAAACAGTCGCTGCATATATTTTGCATTTATAAGACAACCAATAATCATTACAATTAATGCGTTGCTTAAAAAACTTTTCGAAAGTACTTGACTTTCTATTTTGAATAAGTGTGGCCCTGTTTGCAAAGTTGTCTACGCTGGGTACAGTTCTTGCATGCAAAGCACAAACAGTAAAAAAACAAAAACATTTGCAAACCAAGCATATTGATACCATTCAAGAATAGCCTCATCCAACTGACTGTTAGATAATTAGAAAAAAGATCATAAAACTAAAACATAACTAAGCAAATCATTCATGAATCTGTTCTGACATTGAACCCGAATGCAACAATTTCCATAAAAATGATTTCTCAAGTGATTACAAACACAGATATCAGTTCTGCTGGTATTTCATAAATAATGCCTATAAAACAAACAAACACCAAAAACAAACACCAAACTGACAGCAGTGACATGAACCACCTCCGCAACTGTTTTTCATTTTCCTGTGAGGCTGCATTTCACTCACGGTAAATATTAGTTTTAGTCTCACTTATCAGCCTCTTCTGAACAGGGCCTATTCTCCACACGAGTAAAACATCTCTCAGACAATGGTAAACACATAGCCTGCTGTGTCTTGTCGATACTGCCATTAATTGCATTTAAAAGTTTTTGTTTTCCATTTCATTTTATTGTCCCTTGTTCTTTCCCATCAATATTATAGACATTGGTCTACTATATAATACTAATACAAAAAATCTAACATTAATACTTAAACATAATTTAACCTAAATTAAACTATGTAAACATAAAAAATTCATTGTTGTATACAGTCAAGATGACATGCACTAAACAGATTTGTATGCTTTTTATATAATACTATTGCAAATTATTTTAGCGCTTCATGTCTGATGGGTAAATGATTCTGCAAGGGATCGAATCTTATATGACACCGGCTCATTGTTTCGGAAGGGGAGGGGTGTGGAGGCTTCAGTGGGGCGAGAGGGGACGTAAGGTGGTGGGGTGAGGTTGGGGGAGCAGTGTTATCCCCCAGGAACAGCTTGGCAGAATCAAATCAATTTCATGGCCTCTCTATTACTGGGGACATAACGCCAATATTTAGCTTTCCACTTTTACCCATTTTTCCAGCCTGTTTGCTCTGTCAGTGGCTGTGCTCGGCTGGGTCGGCCTGGCCTGGAGGAGGGACAAGGACACATCTGTTCCACCCCGGAGCTCTGGAGAAGATGCAGTCCTCACTCGGCCTCTCTCTCCTGAGCTATTTCCTCCTGCTGTCTACTTCAACCCCACACTTTTTCTTTCTCACTGACTTCTGGGTCATTCTATAAAACAGGTGCCTTTTCCATCTCAAAAGGTTGGGATATAATTATGCCTTCAGAAAGGTAACAGAGTTGATGCTAACAGGACTGACAGTTTTACAGTTTAATTTGCCAGTTTAGTCTGGTGCTCAAGGTCGTGAAGCTACAAGGTGCTTTTAGAATGAGAATTTAATGCTGATATTTTTACAAATACTTAGCTGTACAAAATAATGGCGACAGGATTAATGTTTAAGGTCATTACAGAAACATAGGATTTAATGTTTAATAAATATCAAATATTAACTCGTCCTTGAAAAGTTGAATGCTTTCTTGATTATTCAAATGTTAATGTGTACAAAAAATGAGTAAATAAACAGAAAAAGTTGGCATTAGCTTGTTTAAGTTTTTATCACATGTAAATAAAGGATGCAAATGATACTCGTTTTATAGAATGACCCTCTCAAATCATCATAGTATGTTGTGCGAATATGCAAATTCCATGAACGCCTATTTGTTCTTTTGCCAGCAATCCTCTGGAGAAACTCCAGTTTGGATTGCACACGGTTTGTTTTCTTGTGCTGAACCTGTGAGTCATAAAGACATTAAATAATTAGATACGGTCGATCATGATTTTAAGTCATAATAGCCAATAAATGAGATTAGTGAGGCTGCTAACATTAAACCAAAAATGGCAATACATCTGATGAATTTTATATTGAATGTATCAGAACATCATTTAAACCGCTGATGAAAATGGATCAAAGAGCAGGATTTGCGCCCCTGCTTTTCAACTACATTCAAAAAGCGCTATTAGTTGATGTAGCCATTAGAAAAAGACATTCAGACAGAATGAATTAGAAATGCGAGTGCTAAAACGAGCATCATAGAAAAGAGGGTGGATGAAAGAAATGCGCGAGAACACAATCTCGCCGACCATCTTTTCATCTGGCAAACGAGAGGTGAGTCATGCTACTTTAGCAGAAGCCCTTGACTTGTATTACTTTCAAAAGGGCCTTTCTGCAGAGCTATCAAAGACTGCTGGAAGCCTGGCCAATGAGGCTTTCAAATGCACAAGCCGGAGTGGAGAACTCCTCCGTATTGCCGCCTCCAGCTCACATCCTCGGCTAATGAGGGTGATGATGGTGAAGGGAACACGGGACGTGTCACTGCTTTGCTCGTCACGGCTCTAGAGCTTCTGGTTTCGGGAATTATAGGTGTGAGAATTGCAGGTCAGTTCTGGCTGCAGGGTTCAACCGCTTGGGGGAGTGAGAATTCAGCTGTGATTATTTAGCTGCTAATATTTACCACATTAAATGATGACTAAAGAACAATTCCACTATTGTCATTACAGAGCTCTTTAAAAAAATACTCAGAATACCTTTGTGCAACCATTCTAAAACCATCAAGCAACCTCAAAGCAATGTGCTGTGAACATCTTAACAACCACATAGCAAATTCTTCTGATAATGTAAAAGCCTAATTATGTTACCACATAGTTAACTTTTTGAAAAATAAACCAACTACATTAAAGTAGTGTTTAAATAGTTTCCTTACCTTACCTTGATTCATAACAGTAAGCTTACAATAATGATTTATAAGTTAAGCTGTCAGGTAAGATTTGGCTGGGAATGTCAGTTTAACATCATTTGACTTCAACCCACTACGCATGATAAGTACGCATGATAACATGCAATACATTTTAAAAATATAGATATAGAAAAAACAGAGGCAAAAGTTTCAGACTGCAGCTTTCACCTATTATAGGTTCATAGCTGAATTTTAATCTAATCATGACAAACTATATATTGAGGAAAAGGTCTAAGAGTAAAAAAAATGTTTTTATAACAATAAATTTTCATAACAATAAACATAAACAACATTTTTTTAATGTTATTTATAAAAATACGTTTTTTATACAAATACCTTTTTATATCTGAGAAATATGAGGAAAAAAAGTTTTGACAGTTTTTAGGTTAAAGACACGTTTCTCGTGTTTACGTGGTAGCAAATCTTTGGCCATGTGAATCAAACAGCACTCAAAACAAACAATTGCCTTAAAAAATCCATATAATGTCACCTATGCCTTCAGACATAAAAGCTTTAAATTAAAGCTTGCCAAACAAGGCATACTACTGATTACCTTTGTGTCCATATTTAAAATGGTAAAAATCTATGCTGGTCCATTTATGATCAAAGGTTAACTACCTAAGCAATGTTTTTATCGACCTCAAAAGCACATTAAGGGGAAAAGACTAGAATGAACGGCCACAGGGAGCATCACACACAAGGTGTGAAGCTGTGTCTGACTAATAGTGCATCTTATAGAGCAATTTCTGAAGGCAGAAGGCATGACCAGATTTCTCTAGTGCATCCATCATCTCAGGCTTGCATAAAACGGGCCAAGAGGGCTTTCTGTGTAGCATCACAAAACAGTACTACACATAACAAACCATGTAAAATCATATTAAATTAGCAAAGGATACATAACAAAAGCTAAGCTTACATCAACCGTACGCAAGTCATGTCAAATCCAGTCCTGAGCTAGTTATCTAAACTGTGCATTCGTACAATATCACCTGGTTTACATATTTGGGATTATTTGCATATGCTTAATCCACATAAAACATGCTGCTTCAAGACATTAGGGAGGACCAAACATCTTATAAAATATGAATATATAAAAAAAGGAAATATAAGTTACAGATTAATAAACAATAGGATAGGCAAAGCTTATGATCGTCACCCTTACAAATGTCCATCAGTTTAATATGCCATGCCCTGTTCTAAGCAAATAGGATCTTAATTCAGAACCAAAGTTCAACTCCAGACAGCGAGAAAGATCAAGAGGTTTTATAGGGAACAGCACACGGGGTCATCAGCTTGCAAAAGGTGAACGTTGTCATGCCGCTGAAGATCAGGCCATCAGGGAGCCGAAAGATCTGGGTCTAGACAGTCTGCTAATGTCAGAACCCGCCCAGACATCAGCGAGACCTCGTACGGCTCGAGCAAACTGACCTGTCTCCCCCGCGGCTTCCCGGCCCCCTGGATTCAGGTCCAATCACTGCCATCAGCAGGGGCACATATAATGAGACCACGGCCCAGGGACAGATCTCTGTCGCACTATTCTGCAGTCATTCACCTTCTTGATGAAGGCAATTACCAGGCAGACAAATACTGTGTCCCTGTTGGAGAAGGGGGCAAAGACTAACCCATGAGCAGACAAAGTTAACGTCTCATCAGGACATGTTTTTTGAGAATTATGTCTGAAGGCATTGGGTTTCTCTGATGAAGGAGTAGTTAACACAACAGGCAGACATGGCTGCTAATCTGATTATTGTGAATCTAAGTACATCTATGGTATATGTTTTAGAGGCCATGACACCCAGACAGTTTGATATCCTATAAAAGTCTAATATTAGTTTTGCCTTTTTCAATGATAAATGCATACAGTACATACATTATTATAATGTTAATCAATAATGTAAAATGCCCACTCATATGTAAGGTGCAGTGGATAAAAGTGTCTGCTAAATTAATTAATAGAAATATTATCGTATCGACAATGAATGGTAGGCACGGTAAGTGAATAAAATATTGAAAGATTTTAAAACTGTAATCGTAAATTTCTAGGAAATCATAAGATTTAAAAAATAACAAAGATAGCAAATCTAATGAATATTGAAATATTATATGTATCTGTAATCTCAGGTTGATATGTGAAATATATAATATTATATTTTACATGTTTTACAATAACAATATATAAAATAAAATAAAATAATAAATATAATATAATATAATATAATATAATATAATATAATATAATATAATATAATATAATATAATATAATATAATAAATATAATATAATAAATATAATATAATAAATATAATATAATAAATATAATATAATATAATATAATATAATATATGGTTTCTATTTTTTGATACTGTTACAATGCTACAACATTTCCACGTTCCAACTTTACAAGCCAAACTTTTAAAACTGACACAAAAAACAAGCAATACATCTAAGGCCTAAACTATCTACTTTACAAAACAGTTTGAATAAATTTTGCAATCGGTTGGAGCAGAATTAATTGCAAGGAAACTGTAGGGAATAATAACATAAAGCCAGCACTAGACATTTTGCTACACTGCTCCCCGTTCAACAACTGCAAATAAAAAAAGTGAAAAACTGTGTGAAAAAGCAGCACACGTTAAAAAGAAGGTGCTCCATTCACAGCTGTGTCTGAATTGTGGACGTGATACAAGCTGATAATTAAACCCGTACTGGTTAAAACGCCTCTGCAGTGCACACTGGGATATATGACAGCGATTCAGCCTGACTGTGGGAAACTGTAGATGAGTCATCAGTGAGATTACACCAGGCAAGGGCGCATAAGACAGCCTGTCTAATCTATCGCTATGATACGACCTCCAAACTGACCTCCGCCACCTTTGTGCGGTCTGTTCCGTATACACGCAAGCCACGTCAGTCAGGAATTACCCTGAAATGAAACTACTTATCTTTTTAACAGGCATTGAGTGTGTCGGTGAGTGTGTGTCCGGCTCAGCGGTGCCCGTTTTGAGCGTGGAAAGTGGTGAATGTGTTTGCCTCACGCCTACCGAGTTAATAAGCAGCCTTTTCAATTAGAGCTAATTTGGTTGAAGAGCCGATCGAGGTAGCACAGCTGCAGGAGACCGCACTGTTGCCTATTAATCTGATTGCTCACTTTTTCTTTTATTCACAATGGGTCAAAAAGAAATAGTGCTGTTCTTCTAAAGGACGGCATTGATATCTCCCAATTTCCTCCCTCCACGCTGAGCATCTCAGGTCAGCCAGAGCAGCATCTTTATTTGTTTGTTTGCGCTCCAATATCCTGCAAAGCCAGTCGTGTTATCTGTACGACCGGGCTGGCGGAGGGCCGCGTGTTGCCGAACGGAGAGGGGACTCGTCTCCGGCAGCCTGTGTGTTTGCATAACTGATTGGGCCCTAATCAAAAGTGAAGCATCAATTCCAGTCCTCCTTGTTCTTCATCGTGTGAAGAAGAGAGGGATAAACGAAAGAGTGAGAGTTAAAGGATGGTGTTCCAACATATCGTTCGTTCCGAATGGGCCGAGAGGGGCGGTGACCTTGAAGGCAGTACATCCTTCAGCTCTCATCAGCACCAGCCGCATCAAATGCCAGAAATCACGGCGGAACAAAGATGAGAAGAGATGATTCGCTGCTCGGGAAAACAGAGAGCGGTAACTGCTTAATGTGGGACGAGATCAAACAGAGGATTGTGGGAAATAACAGCACACATTTTCTCTAAACAAAACACGAAATGACAACAAAGAAACACGGCTGAAGATGTTCACAACAAAATGATTTTTGATAAGAGCGTTTTGTCACGTTTTCTTTGCTACAAGACCTGGGCTTACATAGCATTGTACTTTATCAATGCTTATTTAAAGGGATAGTTCACCCACAAATAAAAATTCTGTCATCATCTACATCATTTATTTACAGGATTTTCTTTCTTTCATTGACAACAAAAGAAAATGTTACAAAGGATGTTAATTATCCAAAGTGACTTTGAGCTATTAATTTTTACTTTATATGTGTTCACTGGGATTCGTACCCATGGTGACCTTTGTTAAGCTAACGCAATGTTCATACAGGACATAAAAGTAAGAAATTTCATTTTAAGGGTGACCTGTTCCTTTAATCTAAAGACTTACACCAAAATGAGAAAATCTTCTCTCACAGCTTAGGGAAAGCCTGCTGGATCCACAGGCTTGCTGGAGAGACACTAAACTTGCCTATAGGTCTTTGGATATGCTTCTTGTGGATTTACTGTTTCTGAAACAGCCTTCTCTGTCTCATAAAAATGAGAGAAGAACAATGTGTGTGTGCGTGTGTGTCCTGGCAAACGGAGAGATAACGGAGAAGGTGGCCTGATCCTGTCAGCTCTTTCTTATCTTATCTACCAGAGGACATGTTAGTATGAAAATGACAATAGCAGCAACACTCGCTTCTACAACATCATTGGTTGTTTATATCTATAAGTCTTTGAGGCAAAGAAAACCAAATCCATCAACGATCAAAGTCATTCCCGGAGGGGGGACTATAGAGCTCCATGTATACAATGTATATTGATCATAAGTGCATTTACATCACCATGTACCCGAGCGCCATTGATATGCAATTAATCATTCTTGTCCTCATTAAAAAAAATGTGAACAAAAACAAAATAACCTGCACACATGCACAAACTCGCATCGGAAAAACCATCCCCCGCGACCTGTCACAAATCCAGTCACCTGTGCGGATTACGGGAAGTGGCTTGAAAAAAATGACTTTCTCTCTTTTCAACAGTCAATTTTTAACCTTCGCTGCAGCTGAGCTTAAAGTAAATCCCATGTGCTACAAGTAGTCTGGAAAAAAGCTTTTTTACCTTATATGTTCAACACCAAGGTCATTGACAACATCAGAAATGAAAGAGAGAGGGACCCTTTCTGAGTGGCACAAGGCAGATCATTTTACAAGAAAAGCCAGGGGATTATATGAAAAGAAAAAAGTCTCCTTTCTGCGCTAGAACTGCAGTTTAACTCGAGCCTATTCTGCTGTGAGTCATATGCCAGCGAGACCTTCAGCTCTGTGTCCAGGGTCAATATCGCTAAAAATACGCATTCGATACACTCGATTGCTTTTCAGCCGCCGTTATGAGACTTTTGGCATGGGTGGACCTGTATGTGTTTATTCATTTGCTTATTTTTAGCGTCAGGTAGGAGTTAGCGTTTTGCCATCGCACATACTTCTGAGGTAACTGCTATGTTGCTAGGCTCAGTACATATACATAGCGCTAAGACAACTCACAATGTTTTAATCCTCCTATTTGGGTTTAGTCACAGCAGCTATTCCTCAAGCAGCTGCCAATTTCTTCATTATCCATCAGCCCTCCTTCATTTTTTTTATCAACACGGAATACTCTGCCTGCACTTAACGGTTACTTCGGATTGTTTGAGGCTTATTTGTGAGTTGCCATCAAAGGAAAAACAAGTAAGACTTCTCGATGCTACAAACAACCACCTTCATGCCTAAAAACCACGTCAACGTAAGAATTTCATCTTTTAAAGACGCTAATGAGGCCCTCTAAAATGTATGCACAAAAAATATATGCTTTTACTCTGATTGGATAAAAATAAAGGAAGTAAAATACAACTACATACATGTACAGCGGAAGATCAATATGAACATAATAGCGCTTTGAAAATCACAAACAGCTGTTGTGTCTAGCACTTATAAAGTATGTCTACAGAACATCTACATGTACTTTATCTATTAATAAAAACCTTTTAAAACAGCCTATGATAGTTTGCTGGTCTTAGCTGGTCTTTTAGTCTGAGCAGGGCAGTCTATTAGCTGGTTTTAGATGGATTTTGGACAGACAGACCCGGATACAAACCAACTAAACCATCGGAAAACCTGCTTGCTCAGGCTAGGAGACCTGGTAGACCAGTCTAGGCTGATTAACAAGGTGTTCAGACCAGGTAATAAATGAACTAAATTATCTGAAACGTGGTGACAAACCAATTAAACCAGCTAAAAACCAGCTATGCTGGGCTAGGAGACCAGCTAGACCAGTTTGTTTAAACAGGTTTCCTAAAACTGGCAGGGCTGCAAAAAACAAAAGTATCAGAAATACATGTCGTGTGATTAAAGCAGATTTCATTTGCATTTGCAAGCAGTGCCAGCCACAAAGTGTTGAATTAAATACACCCAGTAGTGCTAGATAAATCAGTGACCAGTGCATTATAATAAGATATACTTGGCACGTTCTGATTCCGGTCTGGGCCAATCGGTTATCAAAGGCTAGTTCTGAGAACTGAGCCATGAAATAAAAGAACGGCTTTGTTGCATCACATTTTTCAGAAAAGAAAAACTTGTCTCTGTCAGAATGCCCTAAAGCCCTGCTGAGTCAAGATTTTCATGTGATTCGCTCAATTCTATTGTATAGTCCAACGTATGAATTATATCTGTGAAAGAAGAGAAAATTAGATGCCTATGGGCTCTTTTGTAGCTCACATGCTTTTTAAGAGCATCTAATATGACTGTGTTATCTGCAAAGCTACAATGATATGGATGTGGGGATACAGCAGGGAGCCAAACCAGAGAGAAAGTGTGTTTGTACTTTAAGAAGTATACTGTTTGAGTAAGCGAGTGTGTGTTTAAGCATAAAGCACCACACCAAAGTTTCCAGCAAGGGGTGTACGTCAGGCAGAAAAGGGGTGTGTGTTGGTGTTTGTGAGTTTGCCGGCCAGCAGGGAGGCCATTACCAAACAGCAGCGGGAGACAAGAGCACCACACAGAGCTTAACAAGATGGAACTTACCAGGGAATTGGTAGCTATAGCTGGGAGCGAAACCAGTGTATCCACGGCCATACGTTGCTACAATGTTTGGATAACCTGAGGGGAGAGCAAAAAAACAAAACAAGGGATGTGATAAACCGCTCAGACCGCCCAGAGCTTCACTATCATACCAGTAAATCAGTATGCCATTTAAAACACAAACACACAAGACAAAACAATAATAAGAGCTGAGAAGTTGCACAAACCCAAAGGTGTACTTCAAATCTTGGGGGACCACCATGACCCATGAGACGGTTTGAGAAATACACAAAAGGGCTATTCCAGCATTATGGACGGGACATTTTTAGTCAGAACTTGAAATATAAATTCTCTGTTTATATTTGACTAAATCCCTGTTGATAAATATAAGTTTATGCACAAGTTTTCTATTTTAAAAAGTGGAAATATACATTTGTTATGGATGTGATAAAGAAGTACACGTTTTTAAGAGGCAACATACTTTCTGTTAATTAAAATGCACAAACCAGAAGCAATAATACTTTTTATAATAGGACTTTTCAAAGAACAAAATAGTTATTGTATTTCAATTTTCACATGACAACTTATAAGAAATATGATCAATTATGGAAACCGGCACTTGCCTGACTATGAAAAATCATGATTTAAAAATCAAACTTTGTATCACAATATATTTTGCAACAATAGCATCAACACAATTATGCTGTCTCTGTAGTGCATTAAACAGCCTGTGTGCAGGCAAATGCACCGCAATGAGATGCTGATTCAATGTAAAGAGGGTTCAGTCTAGACAGGGTAACTTAACCATAATATCGTCTACCATCGACCACAATGTCCCATACACCAGTGCACAAACCTCAGAAAATCATTCTCAGTTTTCACAGCACAAACACAACCTTCCCCGTAAGGCTCCAACGTAACAGATTAGCTAGTGATTCACCGTTCGCAGTGATGAACAGCATAAACATCACAAGACACAATCTCGCTTCATTCCCTGAGGCTCATTCCTCTTTTCCCCTGGCTGAGAGAACGGACATGTCTGCCGCTGTCATCTCTCTCTCTCTCCCTCCCTCTGTTTCTCTCACCTCTCCACTGTCATTGATCGATAACTCTTCTTTTATAGCTTGCGCTAATCGATCATGAAGGACACGACAGCGCGAGACAATGGCAGGCTGATAGTTGTGGCAGGACATCACGGATTAAAGTCCCTCGGCACCGCATAGCCTTGGCCTCCCGTGCGCTAATACCGTCTGTGGCTCGCCGACAACACGGCACAAATATGATTGAGCGATTGCAGAAGTCGTTCGAAAGTGGAGCGCAACAATGAAAAAGTAAGCTAAGGCGCTGAACGGGAATTTACCCGCAATCTGTTTTTCCCGCCTGTTGTCGTCTTTGCTGAGGCAGAACTTTTTAATGATGAGGCTCGGCCGAGCGAGCTGGCTTCCCCTTGACTATTTTATTATCCAAGATACATCTTCGGCTGTTTGGGAGCGGGGCGAAAACACGCAATCAGCGGCGTTTACAATGCTGTCCGCGCTGGATCGCGTCTTGCTCGTGCTGTTAAGAAAAATGGGATGCGACCCAACACACATGCGCCGGCTGTCACGCTGCCAGCATTGAGTATTGGACCACCGTGCGTCCCTCTTTACCAGGCTACATCCCAAAGACCCATTGTTCTTATTCTGTCACAATGGCTTATTACAATGTGAGCATAGACACTAATTATCTGGCCGGATATCAAACAGAAAAACGTGAATGTATTAGCCATACTGCCAATGCAAATACCTCAGGGAAGTAAAAAGATATTATACACGTGAGAACAGTATATATATAGCGGTTTACAATGAATGCTATTATGTTGCCCACACACAAAACGCTATAGAAAGTCTGTGTTTTGGAGATTAGATCTCCACAGTCTCTCCAGACCTGTTTCTTTTCTTCTAAACAGTTTCAGGAGTACCTAAAGCATCTCGGTAATAGTTATTGGCTTCACTCAGCGCGAGCCCGCGCCGACTGATTGCTGCTGGCTTATCCTTGGCTCTCAGCCACAAATGCGAGTTGGTGTTGAGGAGAATAAATATACTCCACCTCAAGTTAGGCTAGACATAACTCGGATCAATGCGGTTTGACATTGCAGAGGCAGACTGGTGGGAAGTAGTCTATGTGAAGATATTGATCCTGTCAAAGTTTCTTTGGTAAGGGTCAACACCATAGTAGAGGCTTAAAAGAAATAACTTGCCTTTATGAAGTTTTCTGTTTTTATCGACTGCTTCTGAAAGAAGGCTTTTTGTGCCGTTTTGCGGTAAATGCTATGTAAACCGTGGCGTTTTAAAATCAAAGACCGTACCGGAGGAGAATTCAATTCAGAGGGAATGAGGCAGAGAAGGAGTTATGGATAAATATATTAAAAATAGCAGTCCCTATATAAGTATAAGTATACAGATGACAATTTTTGGGGGATATACACAAGCTTTTTATCCTTTCTGTAGCGTATACACCCTTTTGCCTTAAAATACTGTATAATCACAACATCCTCAACATCATATTATTAAAGCTGCAGGTGTTGCCTGCAGCGGCCATCTTTAAATGTGCTCTTTCAGAGAGTCTTATGTTTACAAAACCTTAATATCTGGGCTTTTCTGTCTCTCGAGACTACGCCGGCTCTGTGTACTCTACACTTAAGAGGGAGCAAATGCCAGATGCCCAGACTAAATATACATGACATGGGCTTTTCCTGTGACATTTAGAGAGATTACTTGAATGTAGAGGGATAGGGGTTATGTTGACAGTAAGGAATTAACATGGCGGTCGGGCCGGCACCTATGGGAACAAATGCAGGAGACACCGTGAGGAACGCTGAGAGAAACCGTAACATTGCATTTCTGATTATGTCACAGCAGTGCTTACAGGCTGCATACATACAGTTTAATAGTGATTATGTAAGCTATATAAATATAAGTTATATTTGTTATGAATTACAAAGGACAGGACCCTGGTAACTGTCACCGTTCCACAGAAAGAACACTTTTAATAATTGTAATATTTCATAGCTGAATTCTAATCTAATCATGAAAAACTAGATTGATGGAAAGGTATAAGACTCAAGAATAAATATTTGACACATTATTATAACAATAAACATAATAAAAAATAAATAAAAAATTCAAAAAAGGTAATATTAGTATAATTTTTTAAAATACTTAAAATAAAAAAATTAATAATAAGATTTCGAAAATTCTAAATCAAAAATTTGTTCAGTGCATTTTCATGTGTTTTCTCAATATGTGCAGTGACAGTTATCAGGTTAAACAAAAATAATTGCCTTTCTGTTTGAATAGATTTACAATATACCTCACAGACAACTATGTAGACTACTTTTGCCAGAACAACGTCAGCTTGGGCACAACATGTGGCCATGGACACGGCACGTGACGGGCACCAGACCGCCGTGGCTTTGCCACCCAACAAGATGTGGCAACGCTGCATGTTGCAGTCACAGCCCTCAGCGGGAGATGTGTATGCAGGGTGGTAAGATACCCGAGGCGGGCGAGAAGACTCATTAAGCCACGCCGTCACCGCGGCAGGCACCTTCCATCTCCCGGCAACGCATTAAATAAAGACTGTCACTTAATCTGGCCTAGTGGCGACGGCAGCCTCGCCCTCTTATTTGCGTTATTAATATGCATGCTAATGTGCCCATTTTATGGCTCAACAATTTCGATTCACTGTAAAATCAATTATCCATCTGGTAAAGCTGCACTTTGCGCCGGCTGAGATGTGTATTAATTTTAGCAAACATACATGAGGCCCAGCACAATAAAGATAAATAGCTCGATTAGGTGTGGTAAACACCGTTGCTCAGAGCAGGCCTTTAATGAGATTTCAGCACATAAGGAATTGCAGTTCCTTAAATAATGAGCCTTGTTGATTTTTGTATGCAAATTAGCAAAAGGAATGTTTCGCTGTCCTGCTTTCCAATTTCATTTAGATAAGACAGTGTCGCGATCGAATGAGCGCAACCCCCTTAACCTGCGCTCTGTTGACGTCGCCTCCTGCGCGCAACTCGTTCCATCTTTCTCGCTTTTCAGTTTGTTCAACACTGATCTGCTTTAAGCCCTAATAAGCTCATGACACCCACTTGCGGCGTAATTTCATCAAGCTCAACTTGAGTCAACTTGAGCTGACATTAGGCTGCTGGCACTGCAGACATTGAATGATATTAGAGTACAATGATGCTGGGGGAGGCGAAACCTGGCGGCAGGTATTGACGTGGATACACTACCGGTCAAATGTTTAGGGTCACTGAAATGTTTTGTATAATTAATATTAAATATTTGAAATGAAAATTTGAACTATACATGTATACCAATACAATATATTAATTATATATTTTTTTCTTTTCTTTTAAAACTAGTATTTTATTTATAAAATAAAAACAATATTTTATTTTTAAAAAGTTAAAAAAGAATTGTACAGAATTTCACATAATATCGAGAATTAAATTTGCATTACTTCAAAGTTTTGATTTGCTTATCTGTAAAAAATCTTAAAATAGCTATAGGTAGTATAAGAACAGGCAGTAAACTTTTGACCTGTAGTGTATGTTAGAGCAGGCAAACCCCTGAAAAGTACATGCACGCTAATATGCACTACAATTAACCAACTTGCTTTACAAACACAAGAATTTGCCCCAATTTGATGCAAAATTTGAGGTCAGCTTTATGAAATCATAGGTTCATTACTCAGCATTACCTAAATTTTCCTCTTCATTTAGCACTATAATGTGCAACTATGCTCTGGTGAGAGTAGGTTAGGGATTTGGTGGGTCTGGATGCGGAGCTGGCTGAATATCAATAGCATATTTCACGCGGGCCCGGTGAGGATACTTCATCAAGTCAAATTACAGGCAGGACGACCTCTCCTGGAGCTTCACCCATTAGCTGCCATTCGCATTCTGCACCAGGCATCAAACGATTTATTTGCTTCAGTTACTTTCAGCAGACGATCAATCTCGCAGTAATTATCTCTTGTCACTGGAGCTGGGTGGGGGTTCGGGGGTGGGAATTGAAGAGAACGATAAGTTTGGGTTAGGAAATTCTTATTTAAGTTTACATTTCCTGTCCTCTTGACATGTCAAATCTAAAGAAAAACTTAAAGACGAGCTTTGCGGGTGTCGAGATGACGGCTCTGGCGTCTTTGCGGTGCGCGCATGCACGAGACGTTTCCATGAGGGATACTCCCAGCAGAAATGTAGAGGAGTTTCGACTGGCACGGCAGTCGTAGAGTCGCCAGCAGAGCGTGGCAGCGTTAACGCAAACGCAGTGCCAGCATTGGATCGTCATTCCCAAGGCAATCCCTGAGGAACACTTTCAATGGGCTGTTGCCTCTCCCTGTCTGCCTGTTTCAACATTATGATTTGGCATTTTGTTCTGTAAGTTTACAGTGATGCACTTGTTCTACACCATCAAGCTCAGCATGCATGCTTGAAGTGTGCACATTCTGAAACGACCATTTGTCTGTGAGGTCACCACGAGACAACATTTACTTTAAAACCACCACCCTGAGGATATTTTCATCTAGATTCACATGAACACTGCCTTTCAATGCTATAAAAGATGCCAGCATGATATCAAAATGAACTCTACCTTACCATCTTAATACCTTATCTTAATCATTATAAAATGAATTTCTTACTTAGTAGTTTTGTCTTGGTTTGCAGTACAAATATATCATTTTCTTGATAAGCAAAATGACCAAAATGACTTGTTTTCTTTTAAGAAAAAAATATCAAATTCATGATAAAAAGTGATTTTAGCTTAAAGGAAGCAAAAATATCTGCCAGTGGTTTAAAATAGTACATTTTTCTTACCCCACTGGAAGATTATTTGCTTGTTTTAAGGTTAACTTACTAAATTAGACTTTTTTTATAATATCATAATATCATTTAGACTCTTGATATCTTCATTCAAGAAATTTTACAAATTTGTACTGCGGAAAAAGACAAAACTACTAAGTAGGAAATTCATTTTTTGCAGTGTTGGTCTTACTCTGCACAATTTATCTGTGAATATTATTGGAAAAAACAAAATTTTTACATTATTTCACAATATTTTTACTAAAATGTATCTTGCTGTGCTGCTGAAACAACTTTCCATTTTGGCTGACATCAAGTCTTATTTTTAAGCCCCACCCTTCAACGACCTGTCATACATCTAACTCACTTTTTACAAGTCAATCGACATTGTTTTTCTTTTTAAAAATTCAGTTTCTCCCCTAAATTAGTCACTTTACTAAAATAAAAAGGGTTGTGAATGCAAATTCATAGATAGATGCACACAAGACAGCATGTACACATCACACACAGCATTTTGGGACTGGACCTGTAAATACACATTCAGCTCAATGATCAGATTACAGTAATTTACAGTATTATTGAATGTGTAATTGTCAGCAGAACACTAAGATGACACTTACTCAGCATGCCCATTCCCAACATGAAGGCGTCCATGGTATAGGGCAGACCTCTGGCTCTCCCCCGCGTCCCTGGAGGAAACATCACTTCCTTCGGCTGGGCCTTCTTACATTCTACCTGTAGATGAAACATGAAACAAGATATCAAGAAATCTGTCTACTACAAAAAAACACTTATTTCATCACGGTCTTGTCTACCTCTTACAAATGCCCAGCTCACAGGATATAAAAATGTCGGCTTGTCTCACCTTGCAGACATACACGATCAAAGAGCCCATAAAAACAATACATCAGTTGATGGCAAAATGAACAGATTAAAACAAACACAGTGTTCTGTTTGTGAAATCAGTATTTGAGCATCTCAGTTGGTATTGTCGCTGCTGTTTTTTAAGAGCGCTTTTGATGTCTGCGTGCTTGCTAAGGCATGCCGTGTACTGTCTTCGGGGAAAAAGTGTTTTTTTTTACTGAGAGATTTACCCATAATTCCCCACTGTCTCTCCACTCTAATCTGGTCCTCATCATTGAACTATTTCTACCCAGGGCACTTCCCCCCGATCACACACCCTTCCACCACGGCTCCCTGCCGACATGTACTGATAATTTTCCTGCTGTGCTGACTGACATTTCGCCCTCCTCCACAATGCACGGTTAAGAGCCCGCTCATGACAGAACACACAGAGTGGGCGTCGAGAGTGACAGACCAACCATAAACACAGCATCAAAATTAAGTGCACCGGAATGAAGGATCCGTGGGTTTGCGTAGTGACACGGTGAAAAATATCAACCCCAACATTGTGCATTGTGTAAACAAAGGCTCGTCCACCTGTGAGATGCGACTGGGCTTTTACCGGACTCAATAAAAGAAAAGATGGCCAGGAAACAGATCAGTATGGCATCCGTCCAGTGTTGACATCCTGATTGCTGGTGCATCTATCACGCACACGGCTCCTAGGGTAAATATAGTGGTAACTGCGCTTGAATGGTTGAATGGAATAACTTGAAGTGACTATAAAGAGTATAAGCGGGTCTGGTGTGGCGTAACAGACAATCTGCTCTGACCGTGTCAACCTGCATGTCCGTTTACATCAAAGACGCTTGCATGCTTTTCTCTGGAGTGCAAACTACAAGATGGATAGAAAGATTCTTTCATGTTTCAAGTCTCTAAAAAAAAAAAAAATTCACAGCCAACCTACAGTGTTTAGCTACTCGTGCAAAACACGAGTAGTTTTAAATACAAAGACATTATTTAAACTTGTGTGCCTGGCCTAACTTTCAATCCACAATGTCTGATTATTCTCCAAAGGGATGGTTCACACAAAAATGAAAATTCTTTCATAATTTACACTAATGTCATTTTAAACCTGTATAACTTTTTTCTTCTGCAGAATACCAAAGAAGATTTTATGAAGTACGTTGGTAACCAAACAGTACCGACTCCTATTGATTTCCATTGTATGGACATAAAACTACTCAGACATTTCTCAAAATATCTTTGAATACAACAATTCTGTATTTGAGAAGAGTCAAAAACAACATTTCAATGACATGGAAGCGAATAAATAATGACAGTATTTTTATTTGTGGTTAAACTATCACTTTAATAAACTTATGATAAATATCCTTGTTTTTAATTTTGTTCGGCTGTTATAACATGTCAGTTCTCTACAGCTTCCCAGAAACACGTAATACTAATAACCTGATGCTACATTTTAATCACCAACTTTAAAAATTAATATTATCATACTGTATATCTGGCAGAGCCAATTTAGTAAGTTTCTATTCCAACACAAATATTCTAGTTAATGAATTCACTCGGCACAAAATACAAAGCTGTGTGACTGAAGCGAGAGAAAAATCTTAATTTTACTACCTAAATTTAAAGGAGATCCAGATATCTGTTGAAGATAACACCTCCATTTTCTCAAATAACCTTATATGTCAAGAAAGCATTAAAAGAAATGCCTCAAGCGTGCAAACAAACTGCACACATCACAATGCAAATATAACTCTTTTCTCTTTTCCAAAAATGAGCGCATAAACCAACAAGCACTCATAATGGGCATTCAGGTCCTCAGGACTTCTCCTAATACAACATGCCTTCATTAACCGCTGGCACACTCTTTAGTGTGTGTGTGTGTTGAGGAGAGAGAGAGTGTGTGCGTGTGTGTGATGCGTGTAATTATGTCAGTGTGTGGTTTCAGTGATGAGGCCTGCAATCTCTGTGTGTTACTAATAGGCGAGGAAAGCCCGGCTTCCGATCTGACTGTCATCAATGGGCATTTAAGAGCCATGACTGCGGCTCCACATTATTACTTAACTAATTACCCCCGTCAGTCGAGGTAGGCCAATGATGAGCTCCTTTCCCTCGGTAATGGAAGTACGAGAGCCGGTGGCTAATGACCTGGGAGCACGGGGCAGCTCCGTTATCATGCCAACACAGGGAGGAAAGAGGAAGAGCGAACACGAGGAGGAAAGGACGGAGAGGAGAACTGTTAATGGGTGAAATTACTTCACTTTTGGACCTGGAGTACAGGGAGGATGGAGATATCACCTTTGAAACAAAGGGCGATTAGGAAGAATGCACTTTTATCTATGTTTGGTCTTTATGAACTTGAATACATTGTAGGAAAAATTAATAAAATGAAAAATAAATTTCAGTAAGGTTGAAATTATAAAAAAGATTATATGCAATACTGTATGACACCCTGTCTATGAAATCCAGGTTAAAGTCTCATAATCTAATTATGAGATTAGGAGCATCAAAGTTTGATTTTAATCATTACTTTCACTATGATTTTAATCTTTGGCATGGTCTTACTCAATCAATATTAAAGATATCAAGATTAAATTTTCACAGAATTTACATTATTATGTATGAAACTGTAAATCAAAAAACCCGACTTGCAGTTATGTGGATTGCATTTTACTGCAGATCAAAGATTATGTATGTTAAAATTTAAATATATGAACTATATTTTATATAAAAACATTATATAGAAATATTTAAGTTTAATAAATTTTTAGTTTTATTACATTTTAATATTTTAAGTTAATATTTTATTTAAACAACATCGGCTCCCATTGTTCTCCACTTTATAAACACAAAACCACTGAGACATTTTTCTAAATATCTTCTTTTGTGTTCCACAGACAAAAGAACATGAGGGTAAATAAATGATGACTTTTTATTTTGGGTTGAACTATTAACTACTTTAAAATTAAGTAAACAATAATAATATGTTAGAAAAGAGATATTAACTAGCACTCAATCATTTAAACAGTTTAGTAGACACTATAAAAAATATTTGACAGCCACGATTGACCAATCAGAATAAAGTATTCCACAGAGTCGTGTAATCATGTATGCTAATGAGTTATTAATGAAAGTTATTAGAAAGTGTTACCAAATGTTTTTATCCAATTTAATCTAGCCACCTGTCTAAGGAGCACACAGCCACACAAAGCCCAACAGAGACTTTAAGGTGTTTGTGTATGTGTGCAATATAAAACCTCATAATATCTCACATCCACCGTTCAGCCAGAGAGCAGGTTAAGTGGAGGTCCAGGGCAGGGAGTGTGACAGCACAGATGAGAATAGGCCACGTTCGTTCGCCTCGCTAATTGTTGGGAAATCGCGGGTGGGAATCGGTACCGGTGAGATGGAGTGAATGTGGCCATTAGTGTCCGTGTCCTCGGTAAAGCGGGTGTGAGAGGTGCGAGACAGAATCGATCAGCTCCAGGAACACACACGTGGCTTATTAGCTGGCTGGTTAGGGACAGATTAGATCCAATCTGCTAATCTGCCGCTCTGACCTTTTGACAAAAGACGTCACACACAGAAAAACTTCAGCCACCTGTTTTGACTTTGAAAGAGGGGTCGTTCAACAAAGGTAACGATTTTGAAAGATCCAAGGGTGCTGACTGCTGGGACACCTGGAAATACAATTCAGTCTTTTATGACCGCTATAGAGATAAAGGTTTGAAAACTGTCTATTTCCGCTGCGATTTAAAGACGCTATGAAATCAAAATGGCTTTCTGTCTTTTAGTCCATGACTTCTAGCTCTGGTGTCATCTATATGCCTGTGTACGTCTAAACGACATTTGCTTTTAGCAGGTACATTTACATTTTAAAATGTAAATCGGGCTAAAAATATTAATTAATGCAAAGCCTCTAATGTGACCTGCAAACAAATCAAAATAAGATTCAATTCAATGACATAACAAAAGCTCTTGGAAAAAACTACAGGTCTGTTCACAATTAATACAGTTATCTTCATAGTTATCATTCTTGGTGTGAACAGGCCTTAAATTCTTGCCTCAGTTGGAAATACAAAAAGAAAACGGCACTAGTCAAACCTATTCATATTGTCTTTAAATGAATCATAACCTAATCACAGTGCAACAACAGCCCAGAACACACGTGTAGGACAAGAGTCATCAATAATCAGAAAACATTATCCTTAAAATCCATTTTTAAAAAGATGTAAAACACAACGCCAGACAGTTAAATGCTACTCCTTAAACCAGATTTACTCTTTTTCACTAGGAAAAAAGGTGCTCTCATCTGTCAGGAGTGATAAAGGAGAATGAATCAAAAGGCTGATTCATTCACTAACTCTTACTTTCAGAACTGCAGAACTGAAAACCGCTGAGCTGCCTTGTCTGTGTCACTCCTGAGAGTTCGGGATCACATACTTCCTGACATGAAAGGCACTTAACCAAACTCAATAAATAAATATGCATTCTGAACAGACAAAAACCTGCAGAACAGAGACACCTTTACCAGCCCTGCCGTGCAGAGATTGTCACAATGATAGAGTTAACATTCCCTCCGTCTGCTGTTTATCTGAGGTGAGCTTTCAGAAGAATCAGTCTTATTTCCGCCCAGCTAACCGCTGGAGATCGTTCACAAAGCCAGACAAAGAGGCAAATCGACTGGATTCCTTTTATTCAGAGATGCATTTTTCATCTCCGAAAGTAAGAGATGAAAAATCTCCACATTTTAGAGTAGATCCAGTAGAGAATTTAACTTTATATGGAGTCGACAAATAAAGTGGTTTTCTGTGCTGTAAAAACAGCTGCTTTTTCCTTTTATATTGTGATCTATAGAAAGAAATACGAACGATAAAATACTCAGTTTTTTTTAATCACTTGTTAACAAAAGACTTTTGGTTAGAGGTTTGATTCAAGTTAAGATCCCGGCTGATTTATTGAATATTGTTGAATACCACAATAAAATAATCTTGACTCGTACCTTTGTAAAAGCAAAAACGGCTGTGCTGATGCACCTAAATTGTACATTGGCATTGATGCACTTACAATGAAAGTTTAGGGGGCAAGTGTACAGTTTTAAACCTTATAAGAAGTACTTCATTCTAATGTAAAAGTGCTGTGTGTTTCCTTGCAAGAAGTTTACCTTTTAAAACAAAAGCTAGTTTAACAAGTAAAAAAAAAACCTAATACATGAATATAAGAATTAGTTCTTCAAACAATATAATTACCATGGTAATTAAAATACACATTTATATAGGAACATGTGTCACACGCCACACACAGGAAGGAAGTCTTATTTAAATTTAATGTGGAAGCATCTGCTGTCAAGTATGTAGATTTAAACAGATTCAAATAACAACCAAATCAGCCTTGAGCTCTCTTCTACAGACCCTGTGCATGTGGTCTCACATCAACTATAGTATATTTAAATGTTATCACAGAACTCCTATTACATCACAGTTCCAGGGGTCACACGTACGCTACAACTCGTTTGCGCGGATCCCATAGATAAAACAGACATGAGAGAAAAGCGAGAGAGAAAAAAGCAAGAGAAAACAACCCCCTGCTCTTATGCCTGGAGGCTCCAGAACTCACGGCTTAACACTGAGGCATAATTCATCGCAACTTGAATTAAATTACATCGGAGACTTGGGGCTCCCGTACATTATTGATACACTTACAGCTATTCCATCTGACACAGAAATCTATATTCGCCAACAAAAAAGAAAGGCTGTCAGAGGCTATTTATGCCTCCCAAACAGAACGTCTGTTTCAACAGCCTGTTACAGAAGAACTCTGGTAGGCACATAAAAATCGAGGAAAATCATGACTGTGAAACCTACTGTAGCATTTAATCAAAGCTTTGACCTGGTTATAGAGCAACTGCATCTGCACTACATCTGCACGTTTTAGCATTTTATTCGGTGGTCTTTCCATCATTATTACACCCTAATGTGTTTGCAAACAAACCCTTCTTAGCTTCGCAACATTTATGACCTTCTTCGGCAAGGTCAATTAAGTGGAGAAAACTGTGTCTCTGCTTGCTTACTCCATTTCTCTCTCTTTCTCTTGCACACACACACACACGTTTCACACCCTTTTTCTTCATCTGTTTTGTCCGCCCTTCTATTTAAGGCACAAATGTGCTGAATCTCCTCCTTTCTTTGTTGTGACATTTCGAGATCTCGAAGAGCTCTCCGGAAACAGCCTGCTCCATTACAACTGGCTGAATTACAGTAATCTTTTCAAATATCACAATCCCCTTCCATTAGCCCAACCTACTCTTAAGATCCTGTGGCAGGAGTGTGTAAATACATCTACAGTTATCACACACACAGTGGCAATAAACATCTATTAGATAAAAGGACTAAACAGATTTGGGTGATTAGAGAGAGGACAAATAAACAGACGCTTATTTACAAAAAGAGAAAAAAGGGAAAAATGTGCAGCATTTTTGTGCAGCATACATTGACAGTGTAGTCAATGTATTTTTTGCTGTTTTGCAAAATATTATATATAAACATACAGTATACAGTATAAAATAGTATATTTAAATATTTATGAATTCTTATTAAACAATAATAATAATAATAACTACCATTATTATTATTGTTATCATCATTATTATTGTTATTATTAAATAATAATAATAATAATAATAATAATACTATATATTTTTTTTTACTTTGCTAAACATGCTTGTATTAACAAAATATTCAAAATTTGTAAACGATGCAACAATGTCATTTCAAATATTATTATTAACCAAAATATTATATCATATACATAGAAAAATATTCCAGCTAAACTAAATAAGAATTATGATTTAAGCTCCTTCAACATTTTCCAGCAAATTAAAATATTTGCGGAGCATCTAACTAAACCCAGATGCAGCGCACGTCTGATATATGCAGCAGACATAAAAGCATGCTAACTCTGAACTGTCACTACTGTTTGCACCACGTCTTGAAGATACCTACAAGCCTGCGGGCGAAAAAAGGGCGGGAAAATAGGAGTCATTTTCTTCCTTCCCGAACTGACACTTTTTCCCCTTCTCTCCTCACAGCGGTAGATTATCTTCCAATGATAGCGCAGGCCGGGGCCTCAGAACGGCAAGGCAGACACTAAATTGGCCTGCCGACATACTCTGCACTTATCATACATGCTAATGGGCCGATGCGCTGTAGGCAGGCGGCAGGCCGGCTGGGCGGCCGGGGCAAGCTGAAAGGAAGGGCGGAAACGTTAACAGAAATGAGATAGACAACCTCTGCGTTGCCGTGGGTGGTAAGGGCACTGCCAGCGAGGACATGAGCGGAAATTTAGATCGTATTGCTGCAGGCACGGACGGCCATGGTGCGGCATTGCTCTTTACGTGTTAGGGGTGAGGAGGGTGTTGACTGAGTACTTGATCGTTTAATAATGGCAGGTATAGGCTGTGCTCTGAAATATATGATGTGACGAGAGATGACTTATGCAGCTATATGGGGGGGAGAGAGAGAGAGAGAGAGAGAGAGAGAGAGAGAGAGAGAGAGAGAGAGAGAGAGAGAGAGAGAGAGAGAGAGAGAGAGAGAGAGAGAGAGAGAGAGAGAGAGAGAGAGAGAGAGAGAGAGAGAGAGAGAGAGAGAGAGAGAGAGATTCTACTAGGTCATCATACAATCATTTCCTCCATGGTGTCAAACAGTCATAAGACTATAAATAACACTTCCTGACTTGTGGGACAGTATCTGAATTCAGTCTGCTACTGTTCACTCGCTCGCTCAATTAGATGGGTCATGATGCTGACAAAATGGCTGGTGGAATAGTAAGGTTGAATACACTCTAAAAAAGGTTGTTTTCAACCCAAAACTGGACAAAACACAATGTTGGATTACACATTAACAAATGCTGAGTTGTAGATATCCAATCCAAACATGGGTTAAAACAACCCAACACTTAGGTAAAAACCTTCCAGCAGTGTGTTCTGTCCATATTTTTAGTGTGCTCTGCATACTTTTTTTTTGTTCTTTTTAGTATTTTTTAGTATTATGGACTTTTGTGCAAGACATTCATAAAGCATTTATGTTCTATAATCATGAATGTAAAGCAGTCCTACTCTCCCTATAGACAAAGTGTATTGACAGTGATAAAGCAGTTTTAAACTGTTCAGGTGATTTCAACCCTTTATCCAGCCCGGCTGGCTCATAATCCCGAGGTATTCCTCAATACAGACAGCACAGGGGCTGATAAAGTCCCTGGAATGAATGATAAAGAGCTTAATGTTCAGAATTAGACTTTGGAAAAATGAGACATATACAGAAAAAAACAGGATAATGTGCACATGCTTTCTAAATGTAAAAAGTTTATAGTGATTTACATCTATATCTGCACAATCTAGAACGACTTGCACTGTGCTTTTGTTTAATTGTCTTCATTGATAAAATAATCAAGATGTAATGTCCCTTAAGATGAGCTGTCCCTTTGTATTCTTGCATTCAATTGTTTACTTCTAATGTGGAGTTACTTCTCAAATTAATCTCTAAACAGTTCACTTCAAGGTAATCTCTGTCCATCTCATCCCCTTTGCATGAGATCTAACCTTCCTGCTGGCTGGAGCGCTCGAGTCTTCCTGTCGTTCCTCTCTCCAAGCTTGTGGATCAAGGAAATGTCTCTTGAATGTTTAATGTCTGGCTGCATTTCCAGGCCAGATATCAAATGAGCTGATCAGGAAGCCCGGGGTCTGTGGAGACCTATATCGGTCCAGCTTTCCAGTTTCTGGAACCATTTAGGGTCATTTATGGATATCCAGGGCCCTGGCAGCTTGCGAGTGGCCTTACTGGGTCAACAGAACCTCTCTATAAACAGCTACCGAGCCTGGCTCTCTCTCTGCTCCACAGCCTGGGGTCGGAGGTCACAGATGGTGCCTGTGAACATGGCGGCTAACCAAGCAGGCGGGCGACACACAAAGCTGGCATTTTCACAAGCAGAGGGAGATCATTACGGCCGCTGTACAAAATATTCATGATAATAACAATATTACCATGGTAGAATTAGCAAGTCAAATATGCACACAGGCCTGCTAGCAGACGATGCTTCAGAGACCACTTTGATCTTGTTGGCAAAAGCAACTTGATGGCGGCAATTGAAATCAGCATGAAGAGCAACAGAGAACGAGAGGGCGAGTATGTTTTTCTATTCTCATGCCTTATTCTTGTTTTTTTAGCTGTTAGATTCTAGCAAAACATCTAAAAAATTATGCAACTCTAGGATCTGAACTGCATAAAGGTCATCCCTAAATACATATTTTTACAATTATTTTTTGCAACATTATTTTTTATATTTCTTAAAGTAATAGTTCACTCAAAAATAAAGACGACAGTATTGTTTGTCATTTCAAACCACTATTACTTTCATCTTTCTTTAACAGAAATAGAAAAATTCTGTATATTGGTCACTTTTTCATGCAATTACATTAAATATATATTCATCTGTTCTTCATTCTTCAAATTGGATGGTTTGTGGTGTTTCTGTGACATCAGTAAATCTATTTTTACAGATTTTTACTTATCTATTCATTATAACTGCATGGAAAAGAGACACACATTATTCAAAATGCCTTGATATAAAAAAATTATACAGGTTTAAAATGATAATTGGGTGAGGAAAATATAACAAAATTTTCATTTTTGGGTTAACTAATCCTTTAAAGAGTCCTGTACAATATTAGCTATGCAAGCAATTCTCCAATGGCCCAATTTAAGCCAGCCAGCCGATCAACAGTGAGGTTCTTGCTAAGAGACACCGGGGAACACTGTGGAAAAGAAATGTTATCTTTCTCTAGGCACTTATTGAAAAATGAGAATATTTGATGCAATATCATTTAAAAATCATATATCAGAAGAGGCTGATGTCACCCGTGAAACACTGGGATGTATTGGGCCAGCAGAGGTTTGGTAAAGCTACTAATTTTCAAGAAGTCTTTGCAACACTACATATAATAATGTAAGAAATTTGAAATGCTATTGTTAATAAAAGTTTGTTCACTATTTACTGCCAATCTACCCAAAAATGTAGTTAAAGGGACAGTTTACTTACTTGCCCTAATGATGTTTCAAACTGGTTTCAGTCACCAAAGACACAAGTGAGACACTTGTGACACTTATTAAACAAAAGACACTTATTTTTAGTTAAACTAAAAAAAGCAAGGAGGAAAAAGCTCCAACACTCCCCAACACGTGCCATCAAAGCTGTTTCTCTGCTCATGACAAACTCCTTGAGGCTCCTTAACGATTTCTAAGTATAAGCAACTGAACTTTACTGACAGTGTTGACCTTCATTAAAAATCCTGTTAAATGGCTATCATGTGGACTGACACCAGGGCTGTCCTCATTTCACGAGCTGCATCTGCGACTCGCCTACAGAAGCCTCAAGGTCAGTAACCGTGTCCCTCTGGTGTCTTCCATTCTCAAAACCCTGGCAAATCTAATACAAACATAAAATCACAGGACAGGGCATCAGGTGCCAACATGCAGGAACCACCCATGCTTTGATTTTAAATCTTCTTTCAATCTTTGCACCACACACTTTTAACAAGACCTCAGAACGACTGCCAGAGCTTTTCCAGTCTTCTCTGGCTGAGGGAATTGTGATGGGGAGAGAAGACAGACTTTTCTCCCAGCTTGGCGGACGGGGATCCAAGACACAATTTCATGGTTTGTGGTCGGTGCACACCAGTGACTCCTCATCCCCTTGAAAGTAGGCTGGTCGGGGATAGACATAACACCCCCCAACACCACACACACACACACCCACCCACACCTGTACTGTCACCCTTACTGTACAGTTGCCCATTTTAAGCATCTATTCTGCTTCCAGCATCAAATATTAATCCCGGCCCCCTGAATTGAAAAATTGCAAAGAGGTGAAACCGACTCACCATTTTATTATTGATTTCGTGAAAATGAATCTCGCAGACCTTTTCCACCACGTCCTCGTTCTCGAAAGTTACAAAGCCGAATCCTGTGAAGAAGAAGAGGATGGAGGGGGCGAGGAAGAGGGGAAGAGAGAAAGAAAACAGGGGAAGAAAACAGCTGATGATTGAAGTGAACCACCACAGAAGCAGATAAATGAACAGGAAACGCAACAAATATCTGTTGATTGCTATTATCGTACGGAGCAGGCATAAATGAGCCATTGAGCCGTGCAGCAATCTTGGTTTTATCTGGTCCTAATGCCATGCAAATTATGTATCTAGTACAGAGCAGGAACTCTTTTGCTGTTAAAATGATGAAGTCCTGGGCACTATTAAAATAGCTTTGAGTCTGTTCCTCAGAGATGCTGAACGCTCAAAGCTGTTTTAATGGGATTTGTTGAGCCGGTCGGCATCTGAATTCCATTATGAAATATTTGATGTTTCTTTGCGAGCTTCTCAATACATGACGCGCTGTTTTCGTCTCTAAGAGAGGATCTATTTTCACCTCACCGAACACAACAGACTCTCACCGTCCACGAGGACTGAGGAAGATTCAAAGAGTAACAAAAAACGTTCAACAACATTGAACGAGTCTCAAATAATTCTTTCACACACTTAAAATCACACATGCATAAACATACCAAAATACACAAACAACCAGGGGAGAAACGACCTAAAAAGAACAGGGGGTGGATGCACTTCATAAACCTTATCAGTGTGCCTCATGAATATTAATTAGGTGACGTAAAGTTCACCCAGTATAATGGTGAATAAAAATGTAAATGAGTGTTTACATAGTATAACAAATAACATACATTAATTACAGTCAATTTATTTAATGATGATGACAATGCTACTTTATTATTTTGTCCCTTTAGGGTAAATTTATTTTGGGCATACATACTAATAAGCTGCATAATAGGACAAACACATATATTGTTATATAATATCAATCACACATTTATACTAGAAAAAAATCATGCAAAAAAATATTTTAATAATATATTAAAATAAAAGAAAAAGAAAAAAATTCAAATATTTCAAATATAAAAATTTTGTTTTAGTTTTAACAGTTATTAGGTTAAAAAACAAAACTATAATGCACATACAATTTGTGATATATGTATATAGCTATATCCGCCCAGTTCTTGTGTTACTTTTAACTACCAGAAACAAAAAGCACAAAGATAAAATGCTTGTAAACTGGCTCGGGTGCCCCGCTGCTTTTAGACAAGGCTTTGGCTTTTAAGAAAGTAAGAGATAAGCCCCGTGGTCAACAGGTCAAAGGGTTGACAGTGAGCCCAAAACAGGAAGCTGCAGAACTCCTCTTAACACCAGCTGCGATAAGAGCAGATGAAGAGGCGGGTAGGATGATAGCAGGGCATGGGATAAAACGCCAGTGGCCTCTGGTCTAGTACTGTGTGACCTCTCAGCGATTATATGTACAGTTTGTTTTGTTTGGGGAAGAAATCACTGGCTGCATTATTTGCTCCCTGACTCCACGAGACCGTAGAATCCACTCCTCGCCCCACCGGGGTAAACACAGAGGTTCAGCAGAGGTGGAAGACATGCTGCTTAGATTCGACACAATGCTATAGCTGTGCTGATTGATGGGGTATTAGCTGCGCTAACATCAAGCCGCGACCGTATGAGTGCTTTGTATTGGGGCACGAGAGGTAATTAAGGGCAATTACTGTATGTACAGGCTGTAGGGGTGATATACTGTCATTGCCATCATCTCTGGAGTCGTCGCCCTTGGATGACGGCCAGTACCCTCATATCGACCCTTCGGTCCGGGCTTAGGCGGCCTCGTGGGCTGACATCATTGACAGGAAGTGAGTTATAGGAACAGCGGTCCCATGGGGGGATGCTGGAAGAGGATTCACAGCCAATTACCCAGTGACCTCTTCTCTTGCAACGACTTCCTGTACAAGCCTATTAGATCTTCCTGTGACTGATCAGAGCTGATGATGTGGCTGCAGGCTGGACCAGGTCTCGCCGTGTCCTCTCAGGTCAGGCATTCGACAATCTCACTGCTTCATAACCCTGTCTATCTTACTTTACCTTTCTCGACGTAGATCTAAGGGTCATGGACACGACTGAGACAGGGCTAGTTTCTCTAGCAATGATTTTGTCTTAAAATTGTCTTCAGTTGCGAGTTCCAATCTTCAAACTAAACTTCAAACTGTAAATTCTAAACTCTATAACATACATTTTAAATACATTTTTAAAAATTCTAAATTTTACTATTTCCAAATCATTAAACGTAATCATTAATCTATTTCATGAAAAATTTAACAAAACTTTTTAAATATTTACTATGTACGATTTACTTAAAAATGTTAATGTTTTAATACACAGTAAACTGCTTCACAACTGTTTAACTGTTAAAATTGAGACAGAAAATGAGGGTTTATATCAACAGGTTTCATTAACATGCAATGTGACAACATGCCTCATCATATTTGTTCAATAAAATGTACTTTTTCTCCTGTGTCTTCAATAATGGTGTAGATGTATAACTGCATTTTATACAGATACTTAACAAGTATGTATTAATACAGAAACTGATTTTCAAAACTATATTGACATAACTAAACAAGTGTGACAACTTGCCCCGGTCTCCCCTACAACATACCTGTTTTTCTTTCTCTATTTGACAAATAATCCTGTACAGTGAGTGGCTCAGACAGCCCAAAGGCCTCTCCATACTCGCTGCTTTTACACTACAGAGCAGGCCCACTGTGTCAGCTAACCAGAAAAGATGTGGCTGTTTCCTATCACTGCATGTTCTTGCAGGGCCCGATTATTGCTGCCTTATGTTCCTTTTATCTTTGTTCTTTGTTAAAAAGAGCACAGCAGGAACCATCTAAAGCTGCGTTCATACAGGCAGCAACAACCGCATGCCAACAATTAGCGTCAAACAAAATAATCAAACCGCTTTTATTTGCACTGATGTGCCACATTCCGATGTGGCCAGATGATACACGCTGAGCTCAGGCTAACTCATGCGAGGATGGCTCTTTAAAGATCGCCCCTGTGCATGGAAGAAACATCTCTGGTGATTTCAGCCCTGGGACATTAACATGTGTCTGCAGGCCCCAGGCTGATGGCCTGCCTTTGAAATCATGAGAGGCAGTTAGTTTTCCATCTCGGGCCTCCACGCCCTTATCAGCCGCACAGCGACCAGTTCTGACAACCAACAAATCAGCTGTCAGGAACAATTTCTCAGCAGCAGAGAGGGAGCTGGCACATGCTGGGTGGTTCGGGGAGCCCGGCGGAGGCGGGGGGTAGGGGTTACAGTACCTGCACCCCAGCAGGATGTGTGTTAAACTGACATTTTCAACAAGTCGACGACTCAACTATCAATCCTGCAGTGTTTTTGCCTAAAGGTGTGCATGTTTCTGACCAAATTTGTTAAGCACTACTATTACTGCACAGTTAAAAAAAAAAATTCTTTTTACATTTATGTAAGACAAACCAACTTTACCTAACACTTGTTTTATTTATTCAATATAGCAGCCTGTTTTGACATCCCTACAGCATATAGTGAAAAAATAGTGTTAAAAAATAATAAATGTGGAAAAAGTGAATGGCATTATTTTCTAACCAAAATGGCCATATTTTCTGTATTGCCACTGTATAATACCCTATTATGTTTGAATATAATAACAATATAAAAAATTTTGAGAGCAACCTCCAAATACAATGTCCTACCGTCTAACTACATCAACTGTAGTGAAAAAGATTAGGTAACGATCTCTGTCAGAGCTCAGAGCGCTATCGGCAGGGTTTTTGACCAAGCAGCAAAATAAAAAGCCTCCGTGCCGCCTAATGACGAGACAGGATGTTTTAATGAATAGCGCAATAGCGAGGGTCCTCTCCGCATCCCCTGCAAAGTCACACGAAGGAGAGGAGGAACAATGCAAAACAACAGCTGCCTCGGCGCTGGCAGAGGAGACGTCGCATTTTTCCGCATCAAACACCCGGAGGCATTATCTCGCTCAGTTAGTGACTTAACCACTCTGAACAGGCCATTTCCTTACATTGGAAAGCACTCCTGCCTTACAGCCCACCTACACCGGCGTGCCGTTCCTGCGACGCAACGCGCACATGTGTTTTCAACCTGTACGCTTGAGCAAAAAACACATCTATTTTTTTTCCCCTAAACTTGTCTCGGGATCCCTCAATGACAACACATGGATTTCCAATCTCGGCGAGGATAATAAGTGTTAGTGGCTATTACGGAGGCGTCTGGTTGCCATCTCACACTTATTAGCCAGAGCGAAGCAGGCCGGGTCTCAACAGACACCCAGACATTCACAGCCTCTTACAAAACAAAGAGCCACTGCCACGCTGAATGCCAGTCCCCCTCGGAGCCTAGCACAAATAAAATTAAAATGCTAAATCAATGAGTCTTCCTCTGACCTTTGCTTAAAAAGCCGAGGGTGCCCGGAGCAGTTCGATGTATTTAAAGGGAAGAGGTACACAACCAAATCAGATATTATTACCGTGGCCTCGTATCCTTTCCGGAGACCAGAGATGGTAAATAGATTGTGTGTTGCATATTAAAAGGCGAGGGAAAAGGCTTCCTTTGCGCCTGGTGGCCTACGGACTTTCTCATAAATGCACGGACACACGCCGCACGGGAGCATGCGGTTTTGTTTGTGAAACGACATGGACGGCGTATCAGCTGAATCTGTGATTCATACGATGGTATGCGAGATCAGATGCTGAATAATATATGGCCATGAGATGAGTTCAAGATGGAAAACATTAAATCGAGCATGGCATTTAGTAAACACAAAACAGTGCTCTAAAAGTTTAAGATCTGGAAAACTTGTTTGACAATGTTTGTTCAAAAAATATCTTTTTAAATGAGATAGGAGTATTGCTTAATTTCAATGGGTTCAAATATCTTAGAGGGGGATGGACAGGAATAGATAAGCCATGTAATCTCAGCACAATTTATAAATGCTCCAAAAAAGAAAATCCAAAATAGTGTGTAATCCAAAATAGTAACACTTTACAATAAGGTTGTATTTTTACATAAACTAAAACTATAAGCAATAAAGTACATAGTATATTTGTTAATGTTAGTTAATGGAAATACAATTATTTATGTTAGTTCATTGTGCATTAACTAATGTTAACAGTTATAAATAAAAATAAATAAAAATATTAGAAAATGATGAAAAGTCAAGAAGTATTGATCATTGTTAGATCAGGGTGACTAATGCACTAACTAATATTAACAAATATCTTACCAAAGCTACCAACTAAATATGAAAAAATATATAAATATTTAATAAATAAATAAATAAACTTTTACCATAATGCCTAAAAGTATTCTGAATGTATTACAATGCTGATTATTATTTTCATGTTACATTACATTTTGGCAGATTGTCTTTGTGGACTTTGCACCTTCACTTAAAAATTCTCTGGTAATCCCAATTTTGAACTTCCCTTACATTTAAAGCTCTCCATGACCGTATAGGACCTCTGTACGCTACTTACAAAGGCACAAAAAGGACAAAAGTAAGTCTCTTCTACCTAAAGCACAGTTTGATTCCTCCCAGCAGTATTAAGGAAATCTTATGACACAGCTGCTCTGCATGCTTTCTGCATTTCACCCTGTAATAAATGCTAAGCCGAGCTGCTTTTAAACACAGTTTGCTGATTCAGAGGCACAAAGATGAGGCCAGTGACATCAGCACCTCTGCCTGTTACGGGTGGGTGGCTGCCACGCTGAAAAAGTGACAGGGCAAGATTGCACTTGGATTCTTAAGTCAGCACATATCTGTGTGTCTACATGCATGCGTGTCGATGTTTTACAAACATATTTATACATTTTTACGTTTATTCATATTTACCACATCACATGCAGAGACACAAATAATAAATCTGAATTAAAAATGCCAAAAACCTACATTTGATCATTTTTTGGCAAAATAATCTTGACAGCTATTGGCACAAATTTTACTGCTGTATTACCATGGCAACATTCCAAATTCAAAATAAAGTGCCATTAACGTATGGCTTAGTGTAGGGTGTTCCAATCATGCATATATAAGAGTAATGCCCTGCACTTGTACCTATGAAGTGAGTAGGGCTCACTTTCGAAAGGAATTTGCACTGTGTGAGAGAGAACGGGAAAGAGACATTTGTTTTGTTTGGGTGCATTTCCCAACATGTTCTTGCATCAAACCGCCATCAAACACGTTTGCCTGCGAGCAAAACAGGAAAAAAGCACAGTGATGTGCGGAGACAACAAGTTACAGCAATAAAATCAAAGCCAGTGTCAATTAATTTTTCCTCACTCTGATAAATGGGCCCCATTCCTCATCTATTAATAATGAGAGCAGAAAGAACCACAAGAACATCTGTCAACCAGTTTCATTTTTTCCCCGGCAGACAGTTGGCTGTCCCCGGCGCTCGCATGTGCAGGGAGGGGCTTTATTCCTCTGCCTGAAGACACCCATGGGGAGAGGAGAGAATGATCCTTAGGAGTCAATAAATAGATTGGCATGCATCGATGGGAGTTTGCGGCCTTATTTACACATCCGCTTAATCAAAAAGAAGACGGGCAGGGAGAAAAATAGCCTCTCCGTAAGCTCTCTGCAACTTGGAACTCTTGTAAACTAAATGAGACTAGACAGCGTAATCGATTGTAGCTTCAGCCACCCCACAACATTATAATGACTTAGGAGAGACGTGGCTCTTGAAGACACCGGATAGAGGGCCAAAAAAGAAGTTTAAAATAATATCAAGAGGTATATAAAAAAGAAAAGTTCTTCAAGCCAACCAGCCAGTTCCATCTCTGACACATCCAGATAGATCTCAAGGACGTGCAGATAATCTAAACTACCATGCTGCAAAACTACCCGTGCAAATGAATGCACTATTAAAAACGATTAGCACAAATTAATAAATACACCGCCTTCTACTGTGTAGTATACAGATATTGTTAGAAAGCACGTCCAGCGGGATTGTGGGAAATCTAGTATGGAGGGTTACCCGATGACGGGGTGCCCTACCTTTGGTTTTCAAAAAAAAGAGAAAAACTAACATTAAGGTCACTGCCGTACCTTCGGCAAGTGGCGCTGAAGATTAATGTCAACATTAGGCTCTCCAAAAGTCACCTAACTAAAATACCAGCCACTTCAGAAGAAGCCATTCCTCCCTAATGGCTAATGATCTGAGTCCTTCCTCCCTCATTACAGAAGACGGATGGAGAGGTGCGAGATGTGCACAGTCAGCAGAGTACAACTGCACGAAATGTGAAGCTCAGAGAGAGAATGAGAAGATGAGGGAGTGCAGGAGAGAATGACACTACTTTTATTAACCTAAAGCTTGTTTCAACTACGTCTTTTCAATCAAGTGAGTAGTATATCACACATTAAAAATAAAATACAACCTACAACCAAACTCGAGGTATAACAAAAGCCTCTTTTAATTTAAAAGTGACCTCAGGGTCATTCAAAGAAGTGCTATATACCATCACTTTCTGCCTGCACAAATATATAACCAACACCTCTGGAGAAAGCCAAACATGCTTTTTCAGCAAAACCAGAGAAACTGATTTTATAGAAAGTATTTTAACCCTTAAGATCTCTAAGACGTTTATAATCCTAGTTGGGGTCAAACTGATGTTAACAGAACATGTTACTATAATAAATACCAGTCAAACGAATCACTTAGTGCTACAACAAAGGTAGAAAAATCTTTGCCTAGTAGGTTTTGTTTAGGCACTATAAATATATTAAAACCACTTGAACATAATAGATTAATTTAATTAACAGAATATTTTCACACATCAGCAGAATATAAAGAGCTTGAGGGTTAACGTTATGACTGTGTCAGCTACTGTAGCAGCTCAATAAAAAAACACTCTGTGTGTAACTGAAGAGAAAAACATCATAATAAATCTCTACACAAGATCAGGCTGAAAAGTAAATAAATAGACGGAGGGAAAAAATCACAAGAAAAAAGCTTGTACACAGCTTGTGGCTTCTTAACAATTACCAGCAAAGAAAAGATTACAGGACACAAGATAATTAATAGCGTTTGAATTTAATGCAAGTATTACTTGAAATATAGTTCTGAACTCATAAGACCTCCTGCATAAGACGCACCATCTGCTCTTTCTCTTCACACTGCATGAGGACTCGAATCATTATAAATCAGCATATTGCTATCTTTGACAATTTCTCTAATGCAAATTAAGCTAGCTGTTATTCCGCAGCCAGTTTCGCTTGATTGTCAACATGCCAAACGGCGTAACGAAACGCAAAACAGAAAATGCAAACGAATAAATAACCCAAAAATCTATTCCCTCGCAAACGATTGAGCCATCTTTTCGCAATCATTCCCCAACATTTATCCCATTCTCATCTTCAACTATGCGAATTAGGCTTTCATTGTGTTTGTGGCGGTTCGACCGGCTCTGACAGGGCCGGTAATGAAGAGCCATATGGGACGGTGGCTTTGAGCTCGATGCTTTCTGACAGTTCTTTCTTTTATAATCCATAAACTCCATGCAGTCTGCTGCCTCTTTCACAGGCGCTGGAGCAACAAGTCCAATTTCACCCCTCTCCCCTGCAAACAGGCTAATGTGATTACACTTGCATCAAAACAATTTGAGCCTTAATTACAGCAGACACATCAAGGCGAAGGCCATGATAGGAATTTCTCAAAGGAAGCAATTGGCATGACGAATTAAGGAGAGAGAGATTAAAAAAATGCATTTCATAACGCGGCTCTCGCTGCCGTAAATGCCAGTTGTGGGAGCCGGGCCCGGGTGCTTGTGTTTACCCTTCAGAGCGAAATAAAATTGATCTACCTCACCGGAAAACCATTGCATCAGGGTGCCTAATTATACTCTCTACAACAGGTGGTCTTTATGTCGGTATCGAGCGCTATCGAGTTCTCTCTCTGGGTCATCATGTGTGCCACAGAGATTCGGTAACATCATTAATCTGGAAGGTTTAAACCGGTGTCGTGCAAAATCCTATTCTCCCGCAGTATCCTATCCCTCCTGGACACCCAATGATTTTATTGGCTGAGACTAGTTTTTATGGGTCCTGTCTGGGTGCCTTATAAAAAAAATGAAAGAAAACTACTTTATGGTGCATTTATACTTAATAATAAAGATACTGACAAATACTGCATTCTACCTACAGCAAGGAACCGAGCACTAACTGGTTAGCTCCCTATACAATGCACCTTAAGTTATGGGATCTTCCTTAAAACACAACTGTAAAACATAAATACACACATATTGATTTGACACCAGTTGGTACAAGAGGTCAAAGGTTAGTCCTTAAGTTCTCACAGCAGACGTCTATTAGTCTGTCAATAGACCATGCACCAGACTGAAAGAGAAGTCCTCCTCTCCTATTGAATAACGTATTCAGCACATTTCACCTTATCCATCTCCTTCCTCACACAGGTCTTTGGATCTCAATCATTTTGACTAATTAGCCATTCCAAAGTCTCTCTCAAACAAGCGCCAACACTGTAACAATTAAACCGATGGATCTCATTACCGCGCTCCTCTATTGGGTATTTAGAGTCGTGGTGCTAAAAGTCATTGTCCTTCAGCTGGGCACCTGAATAAACGGCACATCAGGATATTAGGCGGAGGATGAGATACAGGAGAGAAGGTGAAAGAGGAACGCTGATGAGCAATAAAGACTGTTGACTGTTCTGAAGAGATATGCTGCTGATGCTTAGCCTTACAATGAATTTGCCCGGGGAAGACACGTACGGTGTTGACTGTTTATCTGTGTTACAGCTATTTACATCACACGTACAGAAATGTAGCTCTGATTTTAATACTCAATAAGTGAGCTTCCTACAAAGGGAGCATTTCAAGGTGATTCAAAAGCTGTTGAGCATATATGTGACCCTGCCTGTAAAAACACAGCAATCTTTTTTTGTGATTTTCTACATAAAATTACATAAAACATAATGTAAAGAACATTCGGTGTAAATATAACCTTAATATTTTTAATATTGCCTGAGTAATGTCAAATAAATCAGGTAATATTTATAGGTAAAATCAAATGTTGATGCTTGTTATTTCACAATTTGATGGTTTTCCCAGACAGAATCACATTTCCTAAGCCTATTTAAAAAATAAATAAATCAACATAACCAAGATAGGTAATCAATCCAAATAATGTGCATTTTTATTTATTAAAAAAATCATGATGTTCGCTTAAAATGGTTAAGGCAGACTATATTAAGAAACAATATTTTTATGACATAAGGAATTATTGACTACATATAGGGCTCCAAACTACTTATGAGGTTCATGCAAGAATGCTTCCTAAAAGGCAGCTCCCTATATAGGCAATTGAAAGCAAGGTAGCTCACTCGGCTATGAAACAGAGCTAAAATCTCACCTGATTTGCATATGTGTGTCACACCAGCATCTGTGTGAATCAGTCAGACTCTGCTGACTTTCACACCCACTGATTTGTCTGTGTGTGCAGGAGTCTATTTTGTCCAAGCCAGTGTATGTAGGTCACCTAGCAGCACTGGGCCATCAATTTCACTGTCCTACTTAAAAAGACACACACTGGAGAACTAGGAATTTTTCACTTAGACTACATACAGTACCCACTGCTTTCAACCCGCACCCTTGCTGGTTGGGTTGGGAAACACATGGCACGAAGACAACAAAATAAAAAATGTAAATTCGGGAACATAACAAAAATGAAACAATAATAGTCTGTACATGAAAAACTACATCAATAGTTGCGATAAGAGAGGCCACGCATAAACAAATCCAATTTAGAGCGTTGGCCCAACGAAAAAGCAAGAGAAATAGGCAGCCTGTGATCTTATCAACAGGGAACCCCTTAAAATGACTTTTTCCTGGTTCTGGTTAGTTGAAAGTTCTGTTTCAATAGATCAGAAAGCTTCTGAGCTCGCATCTGGCACAGCTGATATAGTCCACTTCTTAGGAATGGAACATTAAAGAAGTGCCAAAAATATGTTCCTGGAGACATCACCACTGTCAATAAACCGAGCAGGAAGGACTTCGCTCCAGCAGTGTCGAATTTGAATCTTTTCTCTGGGGTTGCACCTTCATTTATCCTTGAATTATTTTTCAGCTTCACAAAGGAAATAAGAATACTGTTTTACATGCAGTGTTTTGGTAAAAAGCCAGTGTAAAATCAAGGATAATTGAAGGTCAAATTCATTTGCGTCTCAGCTAACAACTATTAACCATGGAATCATTGGGGCTGATGTGACACTGAAATCATTTCAATATTTAAAACACAAAATATTTTAAACAGAAAGAGTACCGGCCTCAGAGCGAGAAATCATACACAACATTAACCGCATTATAATTACAGAAATATTCACACTTGGCTAAAAGAGCAAAACGTGTTTGCAGAGGTAGAGAGCCAGCGAGAGAGAAAGAGAGAGCGAGAGTTCCTCAAAAGCACCTTTAGGAAATAAATAACACTGATAGTATGTAATTAGGCCAGTCGCTACGACAGTGGCCAGACTGTTTATGTTTGCACACATATGGTACAATCACAGAGATGGACGATAAAGGCATTTCTCATCAACAACACTTTTGCAGTGAAAGCCGACAGCTTTCCTAAGTCGTGCTGCCACCTCCGCCGTCTCGCAGGGCTTCAGACGCTCACGTGCTTTGGGTATATTCAGATCTCGTGCAAATGTGGAGATGTTATAGTCCATTAGGGTGTTAAAAACACACAGATGACCTGAAGTAATAACTGTTTTTTGGCACGGTTATGGTCCAGATTTGAGGTGTCAATGATGGGAGGAGTGTATTTATTACTGTAAAGAGCTCTCTCAAGAACGTCCTGGAACATAAACTGGAGGAAGAAATGGCCTTGGTTAAAGCTCTATGTGGCGAGACTGATTTCTTTTTAAGTTGCTTCAAAGGTAAGCGTTCTAATTGCTTTAAAATGTAAAAAGCATTTAATTGACTCTTAGGAAATTAACCATGGTTTTATTACAGTAAGAAGTAACCATGGTTTTTCATAGATTGGTTACCATTTGAATTACCACAGTTTGACTACAAATATCATGCTTACTATACACTATAGTTACTATAGTGAAAACATGGTAATTTTTTGGTTACTATGGTTTTACTACAAAAACAATATAGTTACCTTAGTTGAACCATGATCACTTCTCAAAGGAAGAACAAACTTGAAGAAAAGAGTGCATCTAAAAATTAATATTATGTCAAGTCCCGCCATAAAAACAACAATGGAAAGACATCAGGGTAAAAAATAATTATTAAACAAGTAATTATCAGTCCTAGGAGAGCTATTACTTTAAAAGCAGTAAGAGTTCAGGTAATACTAAATGTAATGTGTGTATGTGCATGTGTGTGCTGTATTTGCACATGTGCACATGTGGACCGTTGTGCCGTCAGCCTCCTGAGCACATTTGAAATTTCATTAAGTGCAGCATAATTGCTTGTATAATCAAATGTGAAAATGTATATTATAGAGCCATTTCAGCACACAGGCTCTATTTTAATCACTACGCCTGGGACGGAGCCAAGGTGAATTAGCAGAAATTAAAAGCTCTGCTGTGTGGTGTGTCTCCTGCTTCTTGTAGTCCTTCTTTGTGTCTTATTCAGGCACTTGGCTCGTCTCCTTCTCTCCATCTGAGGATTTCTTCCATAAGATGCCCACCAAATTCACGGCCGTCAAAATTTTACAGCACATAGGCGCAGGTGCCAAGGGAAAATTCCAGCCAAAGTCGGGCGTTAAATACACACATACAGAGTGAGATAATGGAACAGAATGCAAAAGATTATGGACATGGGATAAATACAGTACAAGCAAGATGTTTTAGTATTGGCTACCGACCTCGTGCATGCACGTCAATCTCCCCGCTCGCCGGGGCTACTGTAATTCACCCTTTCGCTTAATCTACAAGCTTCGTTTCCAATTTTGATACACTTAGAGGTCATTGCGGAGCGGTTCAGAGGATGGAGCTAATCCTCCACCCCAGGGCATTTCATAAAAACTGAAAAGCAGAGAAAGAGAGGGAGTGTTTTTGTCCCGGAGACACTATCTAAGGCTAGAGGATAAGCTCAAGTCAATCAAATTTTTGCAATGTCATGCCTCATTATGTGTTGATATTGATTTGGTGGTGTTTGTAGTAAAGAAGCATTAGCGTTACTTGACTTCAGAAAGAGAATAAATGGGCCAAACCGAGTTAAAACCACATTGAACGCGCATCGCAATTGATTTTGTGGCTTTAAGCAATGAGCAAAAATAGAAAGTGTCCAAGTAACACAGATAAAAATACTCTATATTGAATAAATAATGTCCTGTTACTGTATATGCATCCCAAAGCTATCAGTATTCTAAGCTCGTCTATACTCCTAAAGGGAGCTAAATGCATCATTTTTTTCTTTTTTAGGCCTGAGGCATTTTATCCCGCTTTAATTGCCCTTTGAGATAGGCCTGATCAATTCGATGGCCTGGAACCCAACCGAGCGCTACTATTAGCTCAGCTTTGAAGATGCGCTCTGAGGGGGGCGTCACATTCATCATCGAATTCATCTAAAGGTTATTCAGATAGACCGGACAGCGGATGGCCTCCAGAACATCTTCTCGTTGTTGTCTTAGACTATTTGGTGCCAGCGCTCAGGGATTATTAAAGAGCCAGTGAGATGAGCTGAAGATACCTGCAGAGTTAGCTGTAGCATAAGCGCTAAGGTCTCAGAGCAGAGACGAAAATGAAGCCAGATGTTATCGCTGGGTTGAGGTACTTATCGAAGGTCAGAGCCCAGACACCGGGATGGAATAAACTCGTACAATTCTCTCTCTTTCTCTTCACCACGCACACACAAAATCTGGCCTGGCTAATAAATTACCCAGAAAGCACGAAATATTGAGCTGGCGTTCAATCTCTGTCACAATCTCCATCAGGTGCCTGTCAAACATTCTGAGGAGTCCTCAGTGAAAATGGACCACAATCTCTCTTCATCTAACATGCAGTGTGACAAAGCTGAATGCCTTACAGAAAATAGGACAAGATCCTTTTATATTACACAGTTAATGGCTATGGTAAATATCCATGAAAAACAGCAAATGGCTAGAAGGCGTATCATAGCAAAGACTATCTTTAATAACTTTTTCACAGTTCTCAAAACCATAGTACGACTAAAAGAAACAACAAATATTTTCCAGAAATAAACATTAGCCTATTCCCTTTAACCTGTTAACTGTCACCGTTCCACACGAGGAAGACTTCGGTTATTTCACTATTCACTTTAATATGTCATAGTTCTATGTTCACAGATAAATTCTAATCCAATCATAACAAACTATATATTGAAGGAAAGGTCTAAAATAAGAATATTTATTTGACAAATTTGTATAACAATAAACATGTTATTGTATAAAAAATACCTAAAAATAAAAAATTTAATATCTAAAATGTAGTTAGGGTTTTTGTGTGTATACTTAATATGTGAAGTGACAGTTATCAGGTCAAGAAACAACTGTCATAATCAAACAACTACTATTGTAAGCCTAGTATACATTTATTTTCCCTACAGATCATTTCACTACGATAAAGACAAATAGAAATGCATTTACTACAATTTATATATTATACTTACAGTGGGGACCACAAATCTGAGACCACTAGTAAAATGTTTCTGTTTTTCATTGTTTTAATTGTAAGCATTTAAAAATTTTAATAAATTTAAAAATAATGTAAAATGTTAACTACATCTTTTTTTTTCCTTTTAGACTACATCTGTTTTTTCCCTTTTGTGTGCAGGTTTAAATGAAATCATTAAATTAGTTTTATGTGGCTTCAGACTTGTTGACATCTGTATATCAACATCTAACTGTTCTTAATACTGTTGACAACCAATGATAACATATGCATTGATGTGCTAATGAAAAACCAGAACATATCAACTCTGGAAACTAATCTATAAATTTAATTTGGAAACCAGCATGTGACCAAGCCACTAATGCTTGTATGAGAAACTCATGCAGATACCAACAGATTCATGACAGAGAGAAAGAGATAGAGGTGAAGCAATAGAAAAAGAAAGAGACTGGGTGAGAGAGGTACAAAAGCTGGAATATAGGATAGTGCAAGAGAACAACAGACACAAAGCCTCAGAGAGAGGGGAGCATCCTTCAGATTTTGATGGCATGCAAGTGGACACGCATTAGCAGCATCTCTGGGTATTTGTAAGGGCATAAGAGGCTCTCCACACAGCCCCTGGATAGCTGTCACAGACAGCAGTTCTGTCCTCTTCACTTCCACCCCTTCCATTCCCTTCATAGTGTATCCTGAAGGGGGTCTGAAGAGAGCAGGGAGCAAATTACTCCTTCATTAAGAGATAGAGCCTCCCTGTTATCATGTGCTTGTAATCCTTTGCCATGAAGCTGCTTTTAACAAGGTTTAATGTAGCTGAAAGCTGATGCTAAATAATCTACGGCAGATAGCGTGGCGCAGGCTGAAATAGAGAATCCGCCGGACATAATCCTAAGGGTCGTGCGCTAATGCAGTGTGGCTGAGGGAGAAATTGGCCGTCTGGCGGTACCCAGCCGCGGGCTAATGATGCATCAGCGTCCATCATAACATGTCTACGCTTTCATACTTTTGCTCTCTTTTTCTCTCTCTCTCTGTCTCTATTTCCAAGGCTCCATTCTGCATAAGATCATTTGAATTTATGCATTCATGCACAAAATGTATTTTGCATGAATGAATTAATTAATCAACCAATCAACGACTGAACAAGTACCCAAATTAATACAAGTACAAAAATGTATGTTACTACGTCTTACTGCTCCAATCCCAACTTTCATTCCGACGGATCTAATTTACAAAGCTGAATTATTGCTCATACTCGATCCACTATCAGATACTGAACGATAACGCAGATCTCAATAACCTGTCAATCCTCCCTTTTGTTTTTCTGACCTCATAGCCCAGACTGATAAAGAAATAAGACGTTCCTGAAAGATATTCCTCTATCCATTCAACCTTCCCTCCCTCCTCTCTCTCTCTCTCATTCTCTCTCACCGTCTCTCGCACGCGTGAGAGGATCGCTCACGGGAAAATGTCACTGCCTGTCATTTTTATAATTTGATTTATACCTTGTCAGAAATCTACTTACGCCTCACAAGCTGGTGGAGTCAAGAAGCTGTCCAAGAGCCGCTGGAGGTTAAACAGATCATTGTACATATTCTCCCTACAATTTCCTTTAATACCCCTTTAGAAGTACAACAGGAAGGAAATAGAATTTTAATACGTCTCTTCCTCCTTCTCACCACATTTACTTCAACCTGGGCCATTGTGAAATGATTCCTGAAATTTTAAGCACATTATTCAAATTTTCCTTTAAATTTCCATTTCCATGCCATATGCGTAGACTGTCTAAAGATGTCTTAAAAGGAAGTGTAATAGAAAGGTGTCAAATGATGCCGAGAAGCTTGAGGTTTTATTGACACATTCAACATTTTTTCCTTTCCTCAATTCCTATTTTTACATACGTGTCTAATTTTTTTGGCCAAGCAAGCTTTTCATCATGTTTTATATATAAAAGCAGCAGCTCCCCATGAGCACTTCCTGTGAGCATCACGCTCTCTCTAAGCTCTCTTTGATTACTAAAGAGTTTCTTTTTACAGCTTCTGTCTCACACGATCATATCTGTTCTCTATTCCCATTAAAATATCTGTAGGCCTCCTTTAACTCAGATTATCATTCATTAAATGACATCTGAAATGCAGATTGCGCATAAGCACCAATAATCATAAGTGACAGTAGCAAAAACTGAAATGATATACTGATATGTTTAGTGCTTAGTCTCAGCACGACTCTGGGAATGTAGTTCCCACGTTTTTTCTTCATGTTAAGTAGATGATGGAGGAAAGAAAGATTAAAAAATACAGTGCAATTTTTCTCTAATGATTCTGCATCATTCTACTAAGATTACTAACAGGATTTAAAATCACATTTTTACATTATGTAAAGCACCAATATTTTTTCAACATGGCATCAAGGCCTCATAGATGCTAATGTTAATTTTAAAGTTAAAACTGATCCTCTGATCTTCTCTACACAACATAAAACTGAAGGTAACCGTTACAGCAACTAGCACAAAAAGGACAGAACAAATCTTTTTCTTCTTTAACCATCTCAGAAGGAACTCTTTCTTTATAGTAGTGCTCAAGTACTCTGATCCACTACAAAGTAAAAGCACATTGCCTGGGCTTTCAAGAACAAAGCCGAAACAGGTAACAGGTCCTGGGAAATTACTGAGGAGATCAGAAGTGGAGGGGAAACCCTGTAAGTCACCAGTTTAGTATCTTCTAACTGTTTTAGATGCCTTGTATTTGGTATATTACAGTGAACTTTGACAACAAAATTACATGGCACTTATCAATAATAAAAAAATCATTTTAAAATAATATAGACTGCATACATACTAAACACCTAAATTATATTTAAGCCATTACGTTACCTCAAAGTACTGTTGGTGGCCGTTTAACTTACTGAAGACAGGGACAAAAATGTTAATTATTGTACAGTAAGTGTAATTTATTCAATACAGAAAAGTGCATAAAAAGCATTTCTGTAAGTAACTTAGTAGACCATTGTGCTAGCAATGCAAAGGTTTGATTGGGTTTGATTCAAAGGGAACATAGTAAAATAATGTATACCTTGAATGTACTGTATATCACTTTGCCAAATGCATACATGTAAGTGTAGAGTAAAATGCACATTTTACCCAACCTACTGTAACAGAGCCTTATATCCCCGTGTCTAAATACATCATGCAAATCAAAATGAGATGTCAAATGCAAACTATTTTAGCAATTAAGCTTCTTTTGAATAAGAGCATAAGCTATCACGATTCTGCCTCTCCGTCACCCACCACCACCCACAGCTCCATCTCTATCTTTCTCTCTCACGCACTGATTGTTTCAGGATTGTTTAGAGCTAAAGGAGCTCTTATCTGCATGCCTGTTAACGAGGCCCTTCATTAGCAACGGTTGCCGTCTTTTAGCGTCTCTGTCACCATGGCGACCGCAAAGCGTTATCACATAGCGCTGGGACATCTTCATCAACAGAAGAGTGATGAGGAGTGTCTCATCTCTTTAAATCGTGATATTAAAAACATCTCGACGTTTTAAAACAGTAACACTGGATTTTGTGGCTGAATGCAACAAACGGCTGCGCTTTTAACCTAAGCTCAGAAAAGAACAAAATAAACACTGTTGTTTTTTCCCAGTAAGCATATTTATTACACAAGACATCGTTCGTTTTGATTTGAACACGTCCCCGTGATTTTCGAAACACGCCGGGCACGTGCCGTAGCCGCTATAACCTCGTCTACCTAATAACGGCGGTGTGCTTTGAATACGTGGCATTCATTCAAGTGTCATTACTGCCTCAAACCGGCGTCGAAAAAGCTGAATGTGTTTATCTTATTCATTCTCGGGCTGAATTTCACCTCAGAAACTCACCTCCCATTAATCTTCCTCAAAGCGGCAGCAGCGGGCTGATTCTCCGGCCGTTCCGCGGGGGAGGAGGTGTGGATGCGAAGGGTATCTCCGAGTATAATGCTATATTCTTCTCTTTATTGAAAGTGACACGTTGCGAATAAAGGCTTGGTGAACACCATAAAGACTATTTCATATACAGATATGGTGATTATTTACCAGCTAGTCGAGACCGAGCGAAAACAAACAAAGTAATCTATGCTAAGCCTGTCGCCGGTAAGAAATGTTCTTGCCACTGAGGAAATTAGCCGGCGCGACTTTCTGGGCGACTTTAAGGAAAAAGTGAGATGCGCTGGCTGCATGTGTTAAAAAAAATGTAGCGCATTAAACACCCACGTAAACAAACTCAGGCGACTTTGACACATTAGGAAAGAAACGGGTTGTTTTAAGCGAATAAAGGGTCGGTTCGTAAACAAATAAATGATGATGCCAACGAACGCTACTACATAACAACCACACTGTTGCATAATACACTTTTTTGCGTCTATCTACTACAGCGAGGTTGCAGGCCCCCCATTACGGTGTTGCAATATAATGCGACCACCACAAGTAAATACTCTTACCGGGCAGTGTCAGAGCACGCAAATAAAAGGTGTGTGTGTGTTTGTATGTGTGCGGTGATCAGCACACATTACTGCAAGTCCTTTGTGCTTTAGACCGGTCCAGATAAGCTTTTCCATTGGCATTGTTCTGCAGAGATAAAGCCTACTGAAATGAAATCTAAAGGCTAAAAGCGCCCATTTTCCTCCCTCCGTCCCTTTCTCTCTCTCCTTCTCTTATTCATTCTCTCGCTCTCTATCTCCTTCCGTGAGCTTATCTGTCAGAAAGGCTGAAGAAAATGGACAAGCTGTGAGAAAAGTCCAGGTCGACCACCTCCCTCTCCCGCTCAGCTCTTTTCAAGCTGACCACCGCCAGACGCTTCTGTATCTCCGACGCGCACGACTCAAAGCCCTCGCCTCGCCGTAATCCCGCCGAACCGGGCGACGCGGCCCGCGCAGAACCAATTATGCCCCCACGGGCTGAAGGACCAGCGTGTAGCAGCCTGCAGCTGTCAAATGCGCAATAAAATAGCATCAGGCATTTCCCAGATACCCTCACCCCCGAGTCTGGCACCTCTCAAACAAAATTTAGCAAAAACTCTCTTAACTGCTCATTTCTGGCTGTGTCAGTGCGCTCTCAGTCTCTCATTCTCTCATATATTGTGTTGCTTCCCTCTGGCGAGTGCCACCTGGGAGAGTTGTTCTCATTAACCTTGTGCACCTGTACTAGGCAGCTTTTAAAGGCAGAAAAATACCCTGCCCGAGTCGGTTGGATTCATTTTGTGTGCCTGCGTTGCTTACCGCTTGATTTGAGCTTGATGAAACCTTCTTTTTCTTTTCTCTCTCCGTTTACTCTTTAACCTAAAGGCATGTTTGAGTTAATTTATCCCCTCGGTATTGACATTTTCAACGTGAATTTCCAACGGCATCATTCAACAGGTCTTTCCTCTGCAGTCATGAAGATGGCTATTTAAACACCGGCCTGCTGAGTTGCCTTCAGGCTAATGTGATGCGAATACACTAAAACCACCAATATGCAGTTTTAAGCGCTCCCGGGACATCTGAGCTCTGTTGCAAACCTAGTGAGCTGCCTACAACTGTCTACATGAGCAACATTCTAACAAAAAGGAAGTTTAGTTTCCAATTGGGAATGTTTTACTTGTGCCACGCAAATGGCGCTTAAAGAGATCTCTTTTTTTACTCACTCTTAGGTCATTTCAAACCTGTATGACTTTATGCAGAACACAAAAGAAGATATTTCAAAGAATTTTGGAAACCCAACAACACTGGCTCTCATTGACTTTATTATATTTCTCAAAATATCTTCTTGTGTGTTCCACAGAAGAAAGAGTCATATACAGGTTTTGCACACCATGAGGGTGAATAAATAAAGACAGAATTGTTCTTTTGGGTGAAGTATCACTTTAACATACATTTGACATTAGTAGTTTCACTTCACAGCACAATACTCTTAAAAGCATAAAATACAACACAAATAAACATTATTTAAAATTCCCCAATAATTATTTATACTACACTATCTGTGAGCAATACTTAATTAATTAATTAGTATTAAATAAAATATTTTAAAGTTAAAATAGACATTTATCTCACCTTGGCTCAGTTTCACTAAGCTTGCTGCAATGCATTATGGGATTCCCTTTCAGTGACGCTTACATGCCTTGAAATTTGGCTAAAAAAAACATTCAAGTCATTTTCAGAAGCAATAATTAAGTTGCCAGCTTCAGGAACAGCTTTTGCGTTGGGAGCTTTATGCCTTAAAATGCTGCCTCCGCAGGCAGCTCACTAAGTTTTGAAACTAAGCAATACTGTTTCAAGTGGTCCCAGGGCATATTTAGATAGGTAACAAGTTCAGAGGATAGAGATCTTGCATCATGTCTCGTTTGAGGGCCTTGCTTAAAATGCTGCAGTCTGAACACACAGGGTACTAGATTTGCTTCTATTCCCTCACACACACACACATACAGTGAAAGCTGTCGACAACTTAATAAGACAGACCACATCTCCAAGGAATGCTGTGGACAGGAGCATCACTCCCACTTGACGGACACCCCGACAGAAAGAAATAACCGGACAGGCTATTAATTGCTCTTTCTATGCCACCCACCAGAGCATGGAGCTCTGATACGTCTAGAGACAGACAAATGTCTCTCTCCCGTGACCCTTACGGAGATTCATGGAAAAGGTTCGGCCTGCGGCTATACTTAGATTCCTCAAAGAAGACAATAAAAAAACATATCAATACTCCGACGACCGCGGGTGGCCAGAGTTTCCTTGTAGACGGATGACATGAAGGGAATTGCTTCCTGTTTCTAGCGAGCGGGTCACAGTGGATTGCTTTAAGGTCATCTAACAGTGAAAGAAAAAGACATTTCTGCTTGAGGGTCAAAGTTCACAGACTGTAAGAGAACTGAAGGTGACACAATTAAAGGTTGTTCAAAAAATGCTGGCTAAAATAAAGGTGTATAAACTATTAAGTGGGAGGGGGCACATCATAAAAAAACAGCTTGGCTCAAGAATATCAAATATGTGAATTTACAAGTCAGAGCCTTTTATAAATTGCAATGCAGCAAAATTAAACTCTTAAAATATGCTTACTTCTTAAAAGGTCAAGGGGACGAGCTTAGAAAGTTTCAAAAGTTGGAGAATGGTTTTAATGGTGGTTATGCTTCAGGCTACAATAAACAACTACAGCGCTGCAGTGTTTCTATATGATCTCGATGCCGAATGGCAGTATGGAATAAATAATTCATAAACTGACTAAATAATGTATAGCGTTTATTATACAAGTGGAAAAACAACAAACTGTTTTGTTCGACAGATCAATTTGTTCCCTTTCATTTGTGTAACTGTAATTAAAAGAGTGTCTGAGCGGCGGGTATGCAGCCGCATAGACCAGCAACATGGGCCCTTCCATCTTTCTTCTCTTATCAATTAGTGGAACAATAATATCGTTCCCTCGTCGCAAGAGCCATTAGCATTTTGATTGAACATCTCCAGCACAAAGTGGTGAAGCTGTGGAGCGCTGTTCCTATGCTTTCTCCGCCGGGACCTGTCACTTTCATCTGACAAAAGCCAAAGAGAGATGAGGGGACCGGGGCCTGGGGAAGGGTTGGGAAATATGACAATGAGAGACATAGCAAGAGAAAACAGGTACAACACATCTGAGGAGGAAAAGAGAGGTTTGGGAGGAGAGACGGAGCTTGAGAGATCTCAACGGTTTTTAACTTCAGCTGGTGTCTGGGTTAGGAGAGATAGCTGTAGTGCACTAGCACCACACAACATCCTCTTTAAACAGAGATTTCTTCTGAAATAAGCCTACTGTACACATCTTTAGGCAACAAAGACAGCGAGAGAACTCAAGAAAGACTTCCCTCAACCAAGAGATTTCCCAAAACACTAGAACTGCTACTGTGATGATTAGAAAAGTACAATTTATCACTAACCATATCAGTGGATAAATATTAGTGCTTCTATTATCAGGCCAATCTTGGTTATCCTCAACTATAATACTATACTTAAAAATAAAGGTGAAGAAAAAAAAAAAAAAAATTCTTACCACTTTATAGTCTTAAGAACTTTAAACCTTTTGTGATACTAAAAAGATTCTATGAATGTTAAAGGTTCTGCATGGAAACATACAACCAAAATGGTTCTTCTATGGCATTGTGAAGCACCTTTATTTTAATTTAATATTTATTTTAAGCAATAGATAAAACTAAATTTAAACCTATAAATTTAAAGTACAGTTTAGACCAATCAGGTGTTCTCTAAACTAGGGATTAAAATTAATAAGCTATATAATAAAATTATACTTTATTAATTATAATTAAAACAGATCATTTAAAAATGATAATTCAGTTTATTTATAATTAAATAAATAATGAATTATAATTACAGATTACTGATCAAATAATCATTAACAAAACCCATACTGAGAAATTCAATATCAAGTGCGTATAACAGTAACAACTCCAACAGTAAATGTACTATCATGTACAACAAAATTTAGGGACACTGAAATATTGAGATGATATAACTCATCAACATACACTAGAATATCTGTATCATCCCATCCCATGAAAGATCTGTTCTAGTGGTGTCATTTTGCACCAAACAACCCATCAGTGTATATTTACTGTGTAATTTGCGCCAGGTTTCATGTTGGCTCTTTAGACACAAACTGACATGAACAACAGCAACTTGTCAGGCAAGCTAAGCATCTGTTCCTCACTGTGGTTTCACACCACACTTATGTTCAGAGGCTTACATAAATGACTCTGGACATTAATGCTGTCTTTAGAGAAACCTGACAGATTCTCACATAATTTCATCACTATTTAGTAGTGCCTGATAAAGCAAGCAGCACTATTGTGCTCTACCTAGGGTTTTAAACAAACTTCTAAACCCCAAAAGCACTAGATAAATCTGGATCTATTACCACAGTCCCAAGCAGCAAGTCCAATATCACAAAGAAACCCAGCACACCAATCCATAGCAGGTCTTTAAAGAGTTCACGGGCAGATATTGAGACCCTGCGCTGAGGGATTGTGTGTGTGAGCTTTGAAGGTGGTCAAATGAGGAGCGTGAGGTGAGAATGACTATGTAGGTGCAAAGCTTTGTTCCTTTCTTCTTTTCTATTGTCAGTGTAAAGTCATCCACTACACACACACAGATACAGAGGACAAAAAGATCGATGTGAAGAAGTGGTGAGTATGAACTGCCACAGAAGAATCCATACTGCGTAGTAGCCCAAAGTGTCAATGGATCATACTGGAGGAAAGCGTCCAAGAAAGTACACAGAGTCAATATGTCGTTCATTCTCGCCTGCTTTTTATCTCACGCACACACATAACCACAACCTCATTAGGCACACACAAAAACTCATGATAGCACGCAGTCTGAGGGAAGCTTCCTCCGGTGGATACAATAACCAGCCTTTTATTTCCACAGGGGAATAGAAGGCCATGCCAAGTGAGAGACGGCATTAAAAAGAAAGCATAAGAAGCACATGAAAAGGATGATATTTGCGCAGCCATGTGAGGACACCTGTGGTGCCATTACCTGGTGGAGACAGCGGAGGGGGGTTGGGCTTAATAATGCATGAACCAATCAGGTTGTCGTAAAGTCATTATTTGCATGGCGGAAGGTCATGTGACCTCAAAAGCAGCTGGTTATTACCACTGTTTTATTATTTATCAAAACCATTTTCACATCCAAGAGACCAGCCCGCCTCCGCAGCTGCTCCCCGTCTCCCCCTGAGCTGCCAGCCAGAGACCCCCCGCCAATCACGACGCCTGCCAATCAGCTAAAGGCAATCACAAACACGCCAGCCAATCACCAGGGGGATGGGCTGTTTTTGCTCACCGAATGCCCGGAACGAAAGGTCAGAGGTGTCAATCAGGGGGATATTCTGGGGAGATTGAGAAGTTTATTGCAGGTTAGTGAAAGTATAAGTACTTAAAGTGAAAGACTCACAGGGATAACATGATGTGCCTGACTTACCAAAAAAAAACATGTCCAGATCTGAACTAGCGCTTACGTTTCCCATCAGCCACTTCAGCCTTCTGTCATTTTCATAAACACGGTCACTACACTTGTTTGTGATAATGAAAACAATTTCGCCCTATGTTGAGAACGCCCACACCCTCCTAATTTCTCTGATGACTTCTCAACATGTAGGCACGGATAGCTACAATTTTTAACACCGCACAATTCATCGATGCGGGGCGAATCGCAGACCCTTGTTCTGAGCATCTCTGAGCTTAGGGCTGCATCCCTCAGTTAATGATAATTAATGATAATTACACATTATACATTTAACAGTCCCTGCATGCGACTGATGCTTTGAGGTGTTACTAGTGAAAAGCTGAACGAAGCAGCGAATAAAAACCCTTTTCAGAGTCTAACGTTTGTCATTTTCTCGCTTTGAATGGAGCTAAAGAAAAGGAAACCAAAGGAATCTTCCGGGCACAAAACAAGCTTTGTGAACAACTTTAGTGGCATAATTTCCATTACCACAAAATCATTTTAACTTGTTTGAGTTTTTTTTTGTTTTTAAAGTAATAAATGTGGTTAAATTAAGTAACTAAACCATTATCCACGTTAACATGTGGCAAGTGTGATCACTTATTAACTTAAGTCTATATTTCTGCCATGACCACATAGCTTTAAAGTAACTTTTTCCTGATAACCATAAAGACACAAGAAAGGAAACGTTTGCATGGGCTTCAATTAAAATATTATATCACAAATGCTGTCGAGTTCACCTTATCAAACCCAAAACATTCCTAAAAGTGTTTCATAGGGTAAACAAAAGCGGTCCCAATTTCTTTTTGTAAATTCCTTTTTAATGTTTGGTTTACAGGCTACAATCTACACACATCTTAATTCCAGGTCAGATCATTAATGGCTAAATCAAATTATAATTAAACAATTCCTTTTAAGCAAGTTGTTATTTCTCAGTTCTTAGGTAATAAATTGCTTGAACACAGTGGGCCCTGTACAATTCAATGCAAGTTACATCACAAGTGGTCACATTATTGTTTCCAAATGAGAAAGAACCACTTCTGCATGTTACCAACGCAGCAACTTCTACTCCGCTACCGTCACCTGATGATTTACGAGGACATTCAACACAAGAGAAAGCAATAAAGGTAAGAAAAGAAACCGTTTTTATGATGACAAGCGCAACATGCAAGAAATGAAACATAACAATCTGTCTGCTTTCACCTCTAACGCACCAGCCCTGCATATTATTGCTGATGTTATTCGACCGAGGCGAATAAAACAATAGCACACGCTCGCCAGAACACTTCTTTTAGTGTTGTAGAGCTGTGTTTCCTGTTTCTCCTTTCCAAGCACGCTTGCCAATCCCCTGCAGTGCTTAACCTCTGGAAAAGAATGTGTTCAGGACTCTATGAATGCTGATATGGTGCGGTGTGTGTTCGCAGCGCGCCGGACTCGCACCGGGGTGGCTGTTTCTGAGACGGGTGTTTGGAGAGGTCATAAATTGAAGAGCCAGCAGCATTAAAAGGTCAGCGGTTGCGTAATTCCACACACAATGACATATAACTCAGCGTTGACCGCTGCCGCGTCCCATATGGATTCTAATCCCCGAGACTCAGGCATCAGGCTGTCCGGCATCATTCTATCTGAAAAATACCACACTGGTATCTGGTTTTAAGGGATAGAAATTTACGTCACCATACGTGTAAGATAAATGTAGTTGATAACAAGAGGTTGGGTGGGAAAATAGAAAATGTTTCTACATTTATGGATAGCTGTAAATTTTAAGAGAAAAGTAGCTGACAGTTTCTGAACAATTTCTGATAGATTTCAGCTCTAACTATAGCTAGACAGTATGACCGCTCATGCAAACCAGAAGAGTTTATTAAACAGATTACTGTTTATATCACTAACACACAATTTCTTAAAAAAAAAAAAAACTGTAGTAGTCATAAACACTGTCTGTCATAATTGTATAAATAATTTTATAAATGACTTTAGACAGCTATTCATCTTTAACTGCAACTGTTTTAATAAAAACAACCTGCAGCAACACTTTAAAAGTAACACAACTGTGTGGGAAACCGGTGTACCTGGCAACCCAGCTGTAATACAAGAGTGTTTTATTATAAATCATTTTATAAATGACTTTAGACAGCTATCCATCTTTAACTGCAACTGTTTTAATAAAACAACCTGCAGCAACACTTAAAGTAACCCAACTGTGTGGGAAAACAGTGTACTTGGCAACCCTGCTGTAATACAAGAGTGTTTTATGTAATGTTTGTTAAAAATAATGCATCAATAAATGCAGATGCAATTGCAACATTTATAGATACTTTTTTCATTATAAAAATTGCCATAGGTATAACCACTACTATGATATAAAACTACTCATAATATTAGACTCCGGTCATACCACTCAACGTTGTGTGAACTCTGAAAAGAGGGCTTTTTAGAAAGACTTTCTTTTGAAAAGACAGCTGTTTCCTAATAGGTTAGTGAAGGTTACAGTGCCTCACGCAGGAAGTCATTCACTCTTCCTGTTTAATCTCCATTTCTTTAACAAGGCACCAGAATTGCCGTTTCCTGTAAATGGCGCCATGTGTCAGTCCACTCTGTCAGCGGCGCGCCTGCTTATGCAGTCATTCTCGCGGCTTCCAGGGAGTCTGACACTGGGCTGCTAAAGGTCAATACATGAACTTCAGCCACTTCAAAGAGCCTTTCTTCATCCTCTTTGAACCCCCCAGCACACCTGCAACAAACCCTGTGCCAGCCACAATACCACCGAGGCTTTTAAAAACCTTCCAGCATTTCCAGGAGAAAGCCTATTGGAGGACCAGTGACCTGGATTTGTTCACGGCCTCTGGGTTATGACTGACAATAGTATGAAACCGAACCGGTTCAGTCCGGTCAGGCGGTTTTTATTAAATGTATTTTCCAGCGTAAACCCTTTCTGTTCAATATTACATCTTCCTAATGCATCTTTGAGGCTTCAGCCCTCATCATTCCCTCTAAAACTGAACATATAATTTCCTCCTCCCTGTGATTAGAGCAGCTTCAATTAAACGTGGCGCCGGGAAAATGTGTATGATTAACTGTGATATTTCGATGACATTCCTCGCTAAACGCTAATATTGCACAAAGACATCTACAAGGGGAAAGGATATTAATCGCTAATGCAAGAGAATGGCGTGGCTCCTTTTTGAAACCACGCCAGTAAAGGTGAAGGTATATCTAATTAGGTTTACTCAGGGATCTCTGTTGGAGAGCCGTGCCGTAAGCGAAGCCGTCGAAAATTGCTGGTGTTACGTCGTGAAAGGCCAAAGCAAACTCTGCTAACCTTTGTGGGCTTAAAGGACCTTCCGTGGATCAACGGTACTTACATTGTTTACACACTCCGCGCTACATTATTGCCACACTTCTGGAACGGCATCAGCAAAAAACGTACGCGGCACAGAGTGGAGCGAGAGAGATTAAGTACAGCTGATTCACAGGATGTCCCCGATCGCTTTAGAGAAGGTCCTTCTAGAGAACCGGTCACAAAAACAACCTTGTAGCGTTATTGATTGGTGAAAGAAACAGATTTTGAGTGGTGATGAGGATGAGTCAGTGGTATGTAACTGTACAATATTTATCAGAACTTAATAACCTCCTTAAAGACAGCTTGAGGGGATTTACGCCACAGAACGACAATAACAAACCCTATTTCTGCGTAACCATGCGTCACTGGGCAACGTGCATGCTACTGTCAGGACAACCCGTTCATTTCTTTATCTGTTTTATATACAGATTATTATTAAAAAACATCTTGTAAGATGATTTAAAAAATCAGCTTATTATGAAATTAGACTTTCAATGAAAACACTTTCAAGTGATTTTTTCCAATCGTTCTTTCTCCATGTGCACACTGAATTTATTACTTATATTTGTATATCCTTATATATTAATTTATTATCAGCCGCTACATATATAGAGAATAAATACATATTAATATAATAATTTTAAAAAATCTAACAAAATTATAAGATAAATATGTACAAATATGTATGTATAATAAGTATAAATATAACATTATAATATAATACTGTATTTGTACTTTATGTTTATTGCTTTATTATATTTGTATTTTATATTTATATTATAACTGTGGTAGAGAAAATTTACTTATCAGAATTATCAGTCAGAATTATCCAGGTTTTGTGTAAACCCCTTTACCAATAAAAAACAGTTTGCATGATCTTACACCATCAGATTAAGCATAATCACTACCTGATGGTGCACGTGAAGGCACTCTGATACTACATGCTTTTAGGTCTATGGAGGTTATATAAAGCAATTGACTACATCCCCATCAGCCATTGAAAGGTTTCACCCTGATGTGGCTAATCAAGGCCCAGCTATTCTGAGCGAACCCGAGACTGTTCACACTCAGTAAGACTGCCTGAAGAAAAAAATAAATAAAACAACTTCCTCTCTAGTCATCTACAACCACCAATCAGCATCCAGCTGATCTCAACCCGTCAGGCCTCTTCAGGCTCAATCAGGGATGTAGCAGATAATCACCCTGTTGTTCTGATAAACAGAAAAGTAACTGCACTTAAGGCTTCGCATCAGAATATTACCGTTAAGCATCCTCCATTCACGTCTCCGTTTGTTAAGAGTTATTTAGGGTTCAGTTCATTTTGATATTCTGAAAAATGACAAAAAGAGGATGAAGACGTGAGAGCTGTTGTGATGAAGCTTGCCAGCTGTAGAACATAATAATCTATTTTAAACAAGCTGTGCCTATCACAAAATAAAATAAACACACTTTAACCGTGCATAACGGTCAAATATAAAATTCAAAACTATTTTAAAACACCATTTTAAGAAACATTTATTGACCACAAGAAATCACAGTTAATCTTGTACAACAGCAAGATTGAGTGTGATATAAATAAAATACATCAGTCCTAACAAAAAAGACACAGATAGAAGAATTTACATTTTTACACAATAATTTTGTCTGTTTTAAACAAAGCCATAACAAGATCAACCATTATCTGTCAAAGCAAAACACAAACTGGCAGTCTCAATACATGACAATGCTGTTAAATTTAAGCACACTTGAAATGCCACATGTCCAACTAGAGGACTAGAACTAACTAACTGACTGATAACTGACTACATGATAATTATAACATGCTAGAATCTAGTATAAGGGAATTGCACACTCCTGTGCCAGGTATTTTCTTATTTAAAAACACATAATAGGTCATTATTGCAATGCAGAATAGCTTTCACATACTGGACTCAAAGAGTCTAATCAACATTGACTCATTCACTGCCATGAATTGCTTTTTCCTCTCGTTGGCTATTTCAGCTAAGCAGATTTCAAGCAAACAATGCAGTCCTTCCTAACACAACCTCAACATCTCCTCGCTAAACAATCCACACACCTGCCACTGTTCTCTACCATGCTTTCGCTTCCATCCACCACTGGATGAGACTACATGCGATTCTGTGTTTAATAATATGTATTTAAAAATCACTTAAATAATGAAACTAGTCTTCTTAAAGCTGCATATGAAGTGTCATGACAACATTTGACTATATCTGCACTCTGCGTTTGTGAATGAATCTTTGGTTGTGATCGGGAACATATTTGAGATCAAAGGCTAAACAACGCAGCTATTTCCTCTGGGAGGGGTTTAACTAACCTTAAATGTGTGTTTTTGTATCATTTCATGTTGATCTTATAAAAACACACACTGTCTCTTTTCTGCGAGACACGCCACTCTTTCAACTGATTTCATCAGATCATTTATTATTATCTGAGAATGAAATATTAACAAAAGCAGACATGCACTTGCAGGATGTGAAAGATGTCAAATTGTGTCTTTTGTGGAATCTACAGATGCAATGAGATATGCCAACATGATATCTCGCATGAGCACATGCATAAGAAGATAATCTGGCACGAATGCACGAGCAAACTTTCTCTTTTACACACACGCGCTCACAGCTACGGTCAGCTATGTAGAAAGACAAACATTAGATTTTGTAGGGACACATCTGTTTACGCAGCCTATTAAATGACAATGAGGGGCATCGGTAGCTGGCAGCAACACTAATGAACTAACCATCACTCTCCCGAAATGCCACGCCAGCAATATTCTACGGCACAGCAAAACTATCCAGAAATGAAAAGCCTTCACTTTTATTTGCTCTGCCCATTTAAAACCCATTTATTCTGAGAATGTCACTCGACTAACAAATTCACAGAAGTCAAGCGGTTGTTCAAATACAGATTTTCAATTCTACAGTATGATTGGCTGCGCTGTTTAAATGTAAAGATGCTTTAACAGGTTCTTAGCAGGTTCTTCTTTTTTGGTGAAACAACTATTTCTTTCTTACTTTTTTTATAGATTAAAGGACATTTTTTACTACAAAGAACCTTTTGTGAAACAGAAAGGTTTTGTGGATATTAAAGGTTCTTTACATTTACATTTAGGCATTAGTAGGTACTTTTATTCAAAATGATTTACAAATACTTAAAAGACAATAAAGCAATAATGGAACCAATCAGCCAAAAACGGTTCTGCTATGGCATTGTAAAGCACCTTTACCTTTTAGAGGGTTTTAGGTAGTAACTTTCAAGCACCAATAAGGACAAAACACCAAAAAAGCAAACTGACTGCAGCACAAATACTTCACATACTATATTCCAATCATTCTGAAGGGATGCAGTTTGAGATGCAATGCAACAGCCAAAGATGTCCATCCTACGTACACATGCATATATACACCAACTATTTGAAAATAAACATACTGAACTCGCTCCGTCACTTCCCATCGTACATGGCTGATTTACCCATGCACTCGAGCAGCCAAAACAACCTAAATGCACATTCCGAGTATTTAGGGATTTTCTACAAGACGCATAAAGTGTCTCTCCAGTCACACTGATGAATGTACAGTGGCGAGATTATTAGAGCAGAATTGTGCTAAGGTGTGTAAAATCAAGCTCGGGTGCACTAGAGCAGCGGAGGCTTTGTTTCTCATTTTGTGAAGCACAGCTGTAGCATATTCACTTGAGGCCTGTTCAGAGAGAGAGAGAGATATATAGACGGACAGGCAGAATAGAGAGCAGATAAAAGATGAGATGGAAATTTGCCCTGGTGGAGTATGAGTCTGTCTGTGAGCCAACAGCGAAAAAGACGTTTTATCGGCCATTTCTAACAGCAAACAGTTCGATCACGGGCGCAATCATTCTCACACTGTGCTTCAATGCAAGACCTTGACCGTTGTCCTTCCGCTCCGGCGAGGGAGAGAAAGGGACGAGGGATAAAGAGAGACTTTTAGCTGCGTGTTCATCACCTCCGAGCTGAAGGACAGTGTTAAAAAAAAGTCTCGCAGGAGGCGTGAAGACAGACAGACTGCAGAGGATTAGAGTCTGTCTGTCTCTGCTGCTGTTCTCTGACATCTACAACCATCTCTCTCTCTCTCTCTCTCTCTCTCTCTCTCTCTCTCTCTCTCTCTCTCTCTCTCTCTCTCTCTCTCTCTCTCTCTCTCTCTCTCTCTCTCTCTCCGTCTCGGATCATGACAATGAGACACTGAGCTGTTAGATTGTCTCATGCTGCAGTGGAAGGGATGTGATTGTCTTTTTATTTTATGTGTGGTATGCCGTTACTCAACTATTGCTCTGTTGCATTTCTTTTATTTTGGGGGACAGGTGAAATGTACTGATAAAGAAAGGAACAGAAAGAGAAGAAATAAAAAATGGAAATGTCATGAAGCCAAAAAAGACAAAGAAACAAAAAAAAATCATGTGATCTTTTAAAAATTTGTTTCTATTAAAAAAATATACCGTAAATGTGTCTTATGGTGTGACATAACAAAAACGGTGAAAAACGGTGAAAAATAACATTTAAGATAAACTACCCTAATATAGATTTTTATAATATTTCTATCAATATATTATCTACTAATAACTATTAATATAATTTAATGTAATGCAAAACTTTGGCAAGGCATTGAAAACCCCGAAATTGTAAAAATAAGATCATTGCTTGGTGTATCTGCAGCATATGTGCTAACCGCTAGACCATTACTCCAGCCATCACTGCATTTCAAACTCTCTTTCCACAAAAAAAACACACTTATTTAAATCTTATCTTCAAAAAGTAGTTTCAGCGTCTCTCTCTCTCTCTCTCTCTCTCTCTCGCGTTTGGTTTGCCACTTTACTCACGCTGAAGCCACAGCAAGGTAAAGTAATTGCTGCGAGGCTATTAAAAACAGTGACCCCCAAGGCACCTCGTTTATCTGAAGATACCATTGGAGAGAAACATTCAATGAGGACGGCACAGATAAACAAAAAGACAATCGCATATATTCCAAACAGCACGTAAACAAAAGCGGATTGCAGGCGGGTTGCTATTGTTCCAATGCTATTGTGGCACATCTCTTTGAAAAGCGTGCAAGGTCTTTAATGGAAATAGATGGTAATATTCAATCATTGTTTGACATTTGGTGTTTACCAACTTCATGTTTAATAGCACCGAGTCTTATTTCCGACTTTGCTGCACTTTGCAGCCTTCGCAAAGGATTTGAGAATAATAGGGTTTTTTACACACTAGGGCCTAAAGTTAACGCTACACCGAAGCTTTGCACCCTTACTTTGACCCTTCTTTTCTCTCAAACAGAGTTTGGGATCTCCAGAGAGTCCTCTCCTGCCCTCTGTTCCCATAGATACGGACACTATTCCCAATGGGAGTATTTACAAGAGTGAACACAAGCGCCCAGGCATGGGGCATTGGGGACGAGCCGAACAGAAGAACAGAAGACAATGCGGATCAAAGTTCAGCAAGTGTATTTGTAAGATGTTTTGATTTATGTTTACAAAAATGTACAAAAAAGCACAGACTGAAAAAAATACACAAATATTTTTGTCTAATCGGAGGCCAATTTGACATTTTAAAATGCTTTGTTTTGATGGCGCGAACGATTTGCGATCACCTGTTTTTGACTTGAGGTCGTGAAGTAGATTAAAACGCTTAGCTGCTAATCGGGAAAAGGAAGAAAGATCACAGTGACTTATCGGGCTGTATTGAGGATGTCATAGACAGTGACCTGATGAATCAGTTACAGAGACAGCTGAGAGCATCACAACGCCCATGAGGACAGGAAGTCCTTTGGGAATGGAGAGGAAGAGAGAGAGAGAGAGAGAGAGAGACCTTCAAACACAAACGCACACATGCTCACCTTAAAAATATGACCGATACGGATTAAAAGGCAAATCTCAGGTTGAAAGATTAATACCATCCACTTCATTTCCACAACCTGCCCATCTATGAGCACTGAAAGGCACTTACGCAGCATAAAAGACACGCTGCTGCTCCTCGGCCTCCTCATTCAGCCCACACAAAGGCCACTCAAGGCTGAGAATCTCTCTCGTGGCTTTCAGGCGGCTATGGAGGAGTGTGCTATACCAGTGAACACTTTTGCATAAAACTGCTCGCTTTTTCTCTTCATGTCTGCCTCTTGTTCTCAGTCTCTTGCTCTTTTCGTCTGCACTGCTCTTTCTCTGGCTGTGTGTTAAGCTAGTGCTCAACTTTACAATGTCCTCTGCTCTCATGAGAGGTCTTGCTGGTAAAGCCAGTGAGAGAGAGGAGGATCAGGGCAGGATAAAGCCAATGGACCACTCCACCCAGAGCTCACGCTCTCCTTTCCTCTCTTCATCTCCTCCTCTACCCAATTCTCCATTTTTCATCTCCACATTCCCTCTTCTTACATCTCCTCTTTATCTTTGCCTTTATCTCCTCTATTCTCTCTCTCTTGTTTACCTTATCAACTAACCCACTCCAAGATCCCCTTTAGGCAAAACAAAACAGAATCACAAAAACTCTCACTCGGCCAATAACCTAAAGTTCAGTATATCATGAGTATGAGGGTATTGTACATTTCTACGCAAGCCTGCGGGTACGAGAAACATTCCAGCCTGTGCGTCCAGCGGTAAATGTCGGGCTAATCAAATAGAGTCGATGGATTGGCTACAGTGGAAATCGTTGCTCTTTTATTGGACCGCATTAGCCTTGACCTTCAGGGCTCAAATGAAACGTCCTTGAAGATATAATGGTATATTGTGACATACAGCACTGGGGCTTCCTGTACCTGCATGGGAAACCTTCAGACTGAACACATAACAGACAGTACGTACGGCTTTCAAATGAACTGAAGGACATTCATGATAATATCAACTGTTAATGCATATGTAGGCAAAACATGCAGAAGGAATGGAGTCTTACCTCTATGTCTATTTGTAGTTTTATCAAACATAAGCATAGCATCTTCTACCTGTAAAACAAAAGAGAGGAATATTAGCACAATAGTCGAATTTCCGTTTAGTACATTAAAGAAAAAATGAAAGTAAATTAGGAAGTTTGGAAAGTTAGTTTTGAGTACAGACAACAACAAAATATTCCATTAAAACCAATTCATTTCCAATATTTTGAACTTTTTAACCATTTCAACTTTTGCAGTTAGGTTTACAGCTTGAATCAAAAACACTTTAAAAAAGTAATAACTGCTTTAACAAAAGCACAAGATTTGCATTTTGTAATGCTTTCTTAAAAATAACCAACAGATGAGTCAAAATCATTTTTGTGATCATCAACGTTATCGACAGAGTTTATCTTGCACGGAACGCTGAGCACTCCTTTAACACACAAATCTGACACCTGCTCACGGTCATGTTCAGTGAAGAATGATATTCCTGCACCGGCCCAAGGGTACCATCACGTCTGACCCTGATAGAGTCCTGCTCATCCTTGAGGACAACCCTGTCTGCAAGGACCCACTTCTGAAAGCATCCAGCCATCACGCATACACACGCACGCTATATTTTATATATACTCTCCTGTCCAAACCCGTCCGTGACTGCAGCTCTCCTGATTCTCCAGATACACTCACATGTTAATACACTTACTTCTTTAAACACACACATAAGCACGGGCCAGCATGCCTAGCAAAGATTAGCCCCAAAGCAAAGGTTGTTGGAAAAACACCTTCCTTTCTCAAAAGAAACCATCAGTCACTCGATCCTATAGAGAACAATGGAGCTGCAAGCTTAAGAGTTCCTCATCACCCTCAATCACATCCAATATAGATCACACTGACTGTCTCTCTCACTGAGGCTGAGAGAAATCTGTTATCCTCTGCTATCACTCAACGCATATTTATTCTCCTCTATGACAGTTCTGAGAAACATGTCTCATAAATGAATAGCAAGCACATTGGTTATCTGAGGTTATCGGCAAGAAGGCTTCTTCAGTAAGATTATTTTCTTTTTGGTAGGATTTATTTCTATTTCTGCAAAAATTGTGTAATAAGTATAGGTGGATGTTATATAAAAAAATCTGCCATTTATTGAAATCCATAGTCTATATCACTTCTATATCACTCCTACAGTATAATAATAATTTGCTAAAAAATGGCTTAAAATTTGATTTTGGAGGAATAAAAAAAAGTCGGGCATTCGTTGTTACAATGTTCAGTATCAATTTTGTACAACTATTGCACAACTACTAATTCAATTTTACACAACTATAAAGTGCCCAGACAGGCAACCCCTTACAGAAAGTCACAGGAATCCTAGCAATTTTTTATTCTTTATATCAATCACATATCCATTGGTATCAAATAAAAATATTTAGTTCTTATAATCTGTTTCATACATCACACATTAAAAATGATTAAAATGCATCAATACAGCATGTAAATAATTATACAGCAAATATCAAAAATATTTACTACCATTAACAGATTTGCAAAAGTACAGTCTGGTAAACGGTTTTGTACCTGCATGTGTTGTTTAGGCACAAAAACTTCATTTTAATTGAATTAATTAAAATATGCTGTTCATTCTGAGATCTACAGACATGCTGTAACTTGGTTTCCTGGTAACACTAATTTCAACACTTAGCTATCTGCTTAAGTACTCATTACATCCACAACATCATGTAGTATGTACTCAATCCATCATACCAGCCAATGTAATGAAATGCAAATGTAAATGGATTTTCAGAGAAACTAGTACCATTAACAGTCAGCTGCTAAGAACTCTGTAATACTGTAAAGTGGGAATATAAACTATCAAGTCTGCCGTTCACAAGCATGTCGGCTCTGTAATTATGTTGTCTCTGTCGGTGGACGCTAGTTTATAGGCCTGCAATTGGCTGCAGCTTACTCTGTCCAGATAGAGGAGAGACTCCTGCTGCACTAAAGCATGATGGGAGGAGACAGGCCTCAAGTCAGGCTCATATGTAACTGTCTCTCCTCATAACCAGTCTTTCTCCAAGGCTTCCTACCTCTCTCTCTTTTCTACAGTGAAAACCTGTGTCACCTGTCTTTATGTCACAACTCAAAGCTCAGAGATATTACTTCTCAGCTGGAGCAAAAGACTGCATCTGTCCTCTGCATTACTGTGTCACGGTGATGGAACGTAAAGGTTTCAGAAGCTGTAGGGGTGGATTTATGATATGAAGTTAATAATGTCTTTAACCAACATAAAAGTTATAATAATAAATTACTCAGATGGAACCAGATGGAACATTTGATTTTACTATCCACTTTATTATTTCATAGTTAAATACCCAATAATTTAGAACCAAATAAATTCAGGCCTCCTTCATTTGTCACAAACTAAATACTAACCTTATCCCAATACTAACTAATAAACATTGCAACTGAACTGACAAACTATTGTATACATTGTTTTTGGCCAAAGCTGATAATCTCCAAATGGCCAAACACTGTCAGACAAGCAAAGCACTACCAACAATATGCACATATTACAACAAATTTACTTAACATTATTTCACACTTCTATTCTTTCTTTTCTTATACTCAATGACCTAATGCACAAATGTGAACCTCATAAAGCCAGTTTAGCTCTGCTACCTTTAAACTATCCCGACCCTTTCAAGCTTTTCAACAGAGGACATTTATTCAAGGATAGATTCAACCTGCCTGCAACCATCAGATTGTGAGATAAGAAGCTCTTGAGGGCACACACACGGGGAGAGAGAGAGGGAGAGAGGGAGAGAGAGAGAGAGAGAGAGAGAGAGAGAGAGAGAGAGAGAGAGAGAGAGCACAAAGGTGACAGTGGTCCCACACCCATTCTGTGCCTAATCTCAGTCCACTCCTTCTCTGAAAGAAAGGCTTGAGGAGAATAGCTGTCTCTTCAGAATGTAAGGGGGCCAAGCGGACCCCACAGATAACAGTCCTGCTTTTATATTCGCTGAGGTAAAAGGAAGGACTGGATTCATGAAAGAGTAAGAATTCAAAGAAGAGTTTTTTGTACTATCTAGTCCTGCAGCAGGAGAACAGTAAGGCATTTCAAGCCATCTTAGAAGGGTCCCAAAAAGAAAAAGAAAATCACAAATGAGATCTCTTTAAAATCTCAGTTGTTTCTGTGATTTTTAAGCTTTTTCATCTCAAAAAAAACATTCAGGGATCTTACACAAGTCTCCTCTAGGGTCGGTTGCATAAACTGTTTAGACTAGTCTTTAAAAGTTAGTCATCCGTTTTTTTTCCTTCAAGACTGGTCATAACCTTTAAGTTTAATTTGAATCAGAAAAGCAAGACTGATAACCCGTTTTCTCACTGCTAGCTGGTAAAACTAGTTCTTAAGACACAGTCTTAACATGGTGGCTATGTTTATGCAACCGGCGCAAATGTCTCATATTGTGCTCGATTTGCCAAGACACCAAAGTCTGCAATTCAAAGTCAGAGATTACATGAATTTAAACATTTCTCAATCTTAATTACATCATCTGATCTATAAAAGAGCAAAATAATTCTTATTCAGGGTTGTCATAAGCTTCCAGAAAATCTGGAAGGCTAATGGCACATACATATGCGACAATGCTGCATTGAAAATGGTCCTGACCTTTACTTGTTAGCTCTTGTGCCTGTGCCCGGGACTCTAAGGGGCTGCGAGACCCCGGGCTCGGCCCGCGTCGATCGATGAGAAACAAGCCGCCGTGCCCCGTGTCCTTAAAGCGCTCTGATGTGGTGGGGAATTAATTAGCCGGCCGTAACGGCTGGAGAGACGCGGCGGCACACGGTGCAGGATGGCAAATTGCAGAAATCCCCCCGGGCTCAGGGGCACAGTGCCATTAAAACCCCCCGTGACACACCCTAGGTGGTTGCGCTACTTTGCCATTAAACACCATTACTGTTAATTGACTGAACAAGTGGCCTTTTTACTGCCCGTCCTTAGCTTGGTCAGTGGCTAATACGCGCTGTGCACCCGGTACAATGAGTAAATGCCACGGTAATGCCTGTTTTATGACAGGCATGGAAGGGGCAGGTCCTGTCTGAGCGTCGATAAAACTGCGTTTAAATGTAGTTTGTGAAAGCCAAACGTAGCTCGGCTTGAGATTTATGCTTCTTATTAGCAGGGGCCGCACATTCGGCCCCGTGAGGCACATGTCTTTATGGGCTTTTATAGCGTGAGCGTTATGAGGAAAAGTATACAGGCGTTGTGATTTCACATTATAACACAACACGCAGCTGGCGAGTTAACCGGGGGCACGACATCTTTTTAAAAAAGGGGGTGACACGACACGTTTTAAGAAGTGACATTCGAACTTTACCTAAAGTTGCTCATTCACGACAAACCTGGTGCAATCTCGATCCATGCGCTTCCTCTCAAAAGCTGTGCAGAGCTGCTTGACAGCATGTTTTCATTTCAGTCAGAAATATAATTGGAATGTCTGTGGGGCAATTTTTTATTAACTCTGGAAGGTATCGGCGTGAGGACGGGGGGAATACGAGCCAGCGGATGCGCAGTCAGACAGGGGGAGATTGTGTTTACATGCAGGCGAGGGATGGAGAGAAGGCAATCCAACACTTGGTTAAATTCACACAGCCACCAGGGAGTGGAATCTACCACCTGCCATATCACCGCTCGCTAAATCCCCCTCAGTAAGGAAAAAAACAGACTCCACCTCTCTCCTCGTGTCATACACAAGCGTATGTGCATGTCACGCCGAGGCGGAAATCTGCAAAACACATGCCGCAAACATTTTTAATCAGATATAGTGAATTATTTATCAGGGGACAAAAGCATCAGTGGGTTTTGTGAATAGAAGCATTTTACAGGAAGCAGAGAAGAACCGTGTAAACTGAGTGACAGACTTTTCAAAGCAGTGTTTTAACACACCCAACCAATATTAAATGATATACACTTCTGTAACATATTCACTACCATTCAGATGTTTAGGGTCACTTGAGTAAAAAATATCAACACAACTACAAAAAAAATATACATTAGTTTCTTTCATTTTCACTAAAATCTTTCATATTTAATACATTTTTTCCATGGGATGAATTTAACTACAGAAGGAAGAAAAAGCAAAGTTTAGTTTAAATAAGTCTACTATTATACTAAAATGTGTAAAAAAAGTATTATTAAGTACATAAGTGCCCCAACATTTTTAAACGGTAGTGTATATGTGTGTGTGGATGCATAAAATGTATATTTTAAAAATGTATTACAATAATGTATCTACTAACATCTAGTCAATCATTTAAGTCTCATAAATCAAAACAAATAACTTTTACACAACTGTTACACTGTTACAAGAGTTCTGGTCTTACAATTAAAAACTGCATTGTCACTTTCTTTGCTAACTTAAACACCCCAAAAATCCCACACAACAAATGTTCCCACACCTATTTAACATCTTTAACTGCAAAGAACACAAACAACCTGACATTGACAAAATATGGGGTGAAAAAGAGAGAGCCAGACAAAACAGTCCAAGTAAACATGCCTTCTCAGACGCAGGTGGATCAATGACGCGATTAGCTTACGAGAGAAAAGTCCGAACGCATCTCAGCGCCTCATCACACTCGTGCACGTGTGCGTCTACGTGAATGTGATCGAGCAAACAAACCTGCCGATAAAAAATAAACAGTGGCGGACGAGGAAATGGATATTCAGAGGCAGGTCTCATTTAGTACCACGGCTGTGCGGTAGGCGAGACGTTTATTTGCATAAGGGAATTGGAAGTGACTGCCGGCGTCGGATGCAGAATCTGTTCTCTCGTCTCACCGCAAACCCTCAAGCTCACGTCTCTCCTTTTTCCTTCACATTTGTTCCCTCGCTTTTCTTTAGCTGGAGAAAATCAATGTTAAAGGAACGGCTCACTTCTCTGAAGGACGATGGATCAAATTTTGCCAGCTTTAATGTTAGGGAGTTACTTTTGCTTTTTCTTGCTTAATTTCATAGCGATCTGGACAGTAAATGAACTGAAAGCAATAGCTCATGGCGATGGCCTGCCTGCATGCTTCATTCACTTTTAGCACTGGTGATTAAATGTGCTGCTCTGGGCTAAACACTTCTTGACAGAAAACAAGGAAATAAATGTAAACCGGATCAAAACAATACAATACAGGCCTTAAAAAGATCAATTTCTTTAAGATAGACAAAATTAAAAATTAATGGGAAAAGGATTTTACTCATCAGCCTCTTTGTGCATTGCTGTTTTCTTTATTATCTTCTCTTTGTTTACTTTCTTTGTTTACTTAATCTGTATTGTGGCCTGTGGATAGCACTCACAACGAACTCACAAAATCAGTAAATGTAGCATGCATATTATGCATTACAACACACATACTTTTTGCACCATTATCTGATTCGTACAATTTCTTTAGTGAATCGTAAATTAAAACAACAATAATATCAGTGGCCAAAATACTGTGGAGAAATTATTTAAGTCGTGTTTTAGAAAATGAAAACTCAGTAGTCTGTAATATAATTGACACTCCTCCCTTAAACATAAAGATTGTCACAAATGTGAAAAATTGTTTTGCCTTACGTTGCGCAAACATTTACATCCAGACACCTCAAGCCATTCTGTAAAAACTGCCTCCAAGGAGACATTTTTGTCCCCTTTCCAAGGACCGGGCATTTGTGGTTAAGGTTCACCAATCCATAATTGATGAGAAAAGCTACTCTGATACATCAAATGCATTTGCGCACAGGTCTAAACCTACTATTTATTTCCTTCTGATGTCAAATGTGTACACCTGCAGCTCTGATAACTCATTTCAGAGTGATGCCTGATCCAGGTCCATCGTGACAAAATGCTGTGCAGAAGGGGAACATATATATTTGACAAACAACAGGCCCGTTATGAGGTGGAGGTCCACTGCGCTGTTTTGCTGGCTGGATAAGCAGTGATTATAGTTCCAGCGGTGCTAAAGCTCTCCGTTCATGCGGCAAATCTGTTTTTAGCGACTGTGGACATCTACATGAAAGCCAAAAGACCAACTCAAAGACAAGGTACAACCAACACCTGCAGCTCAGACAAACCCTAAACTCCAGCCATCCCCCACAATCTGGACCCGTCGTGGTAGATTAGTCCACACGGTTATCAGCTCATCGTCGCTTCGCCGCTGTCACATCGACGAGGCGTGATGTAAATGTATGTAAATCCATGCTCTTAACTGACAGCCTAAAGATGAGGAACAGATGAGATTAGGTGCAGAGGATCACCCCGCCATCACCACCCCCTCCGATAAGCTCATTATGCCCTTAAAAGGTTTAATTATCAGAGCCATTGCGTATGAACATTGCGTACAGAGCTTTGGACCGAAATCCTGTGTAAATCCTGGCATGTATCAGCGTCTGTCAGTGAGAAACAGAGACAATCAGAATTCATTTACTGTAAAGACGTTAATTACTGTGTGAATGCAAAAAATGGCGGGCAGCAACAACAGAAATACACAGCGATCCATCTATAATCCACAACACATTGGATAACAACATCTCATTCATTTACCCAAATACCTTAAAAATCATCTACAGTAGGTCAAGATGTACGTTTTTATGTCTTGAAAATGATCCAAATCGAAAGATTATTCAATCAGTTTACATTTTCATTTCAGGACACTGTAAGGACAAGATTTTTGCATCAGATACATCTAAGCTCTGATTCACAGCACACTGGTTGATTCAGTGGCTTTGCATGTTGTCAACAGGGCGTCCAATCATGAGTCACCGTCTGTTCTGGTGCGCCACGGCAGGTGACGTAACATGATCCGGAAACATGACCGCTTTGGCCTTTCTGTAGCCCAGAAAAACACTGAAGAGGACTTTCATTTTATGAACAACTTCAGGGGCAGTGAAAAACAGCAATGATAACAGGCCCTTATCTGAAACAACTACCACATTCTTACTCTCAGATGCTTGGCAATGTGCAACAGTACTTTTTTCTGTGACCCGCTTGCCTTATTCAAGGATTAAAGTAAGCTGTGGCGTAAATAAAAATAGTTTGAACAGAACTTTGCCTGGTTTCGGTATCGTTTATTTCCCGCAGGCATGAAAATGCGCAAGTAATGCGAGATTTGGAGTGTGCAAACAGTGTCAGTGTGTGCTGCTCTTGAGAAGGTGACAACAGGGGGCTTGGCACAGATTGCTGGCTCCTGCAGAAGTGCTCAGGGAAACAAAGCTTCTACCGCATATCAACTACCTCTTGACATAACTGTTGCAATAATGCAAAAAAGCTGCAAATATTCAGAGACGCTCTCGGACCAAACGTTCATGAGCTACACACAGCACGGAGAAGTGGAGAGACAGGAGCTCTTCTGTACGCTCTGTTGGGGATTCTCTGCTGGTGTGGTGTACTTTGGCATCCCAAAGGAACAAATCCTTAGCTTTTTGTTGTTAACATAAAATTGAAAAGGCCATTTTAAGAAAAAATTGAAAAGGCCATTTTAAGAAAAATTTGAAAAGGCCATTTTGACTGTATCCAACAATTAAATAAGAATAGAAATGTACTCGCTGTTCTAGTTCTGTTCAATATATTTATATATATGATATATGATAATATAATAAAAATAAATAAATAAATTTAAATGTGTAAAAAATGTTTAAAATGTTAAATATAAATATTTTTTATAAATATATATTAATATATTTAATATTTTATAAAACAATTAATATTTATTTATATATACATTTTAAAAAGTAATAACTTGAAAAAGAAAATGGTTTTAATTACCAAAAACATAATATTTTATTACAAATAAAGAACACAAAATATAAAAATAATTCAACTAACTAACTAACTAACTACTTTTATACTATTTAGAAAACTATACATAGTGTATACATTTTAGATATTTTAAATGAATAGCTTAATAAAAACTAAAATGGCATTTTCTTTAAGCACATTCTTTAACTGACATTTATAAAAGAAAAATTGTACCATAATCATGAAAAGTGTCTGCTATTAGCAGCTTCAGTCACCCACAACCTGCCACCCCGTCCTGTTTTTAGACCGAGTGAGAGCGAGCGTAAAGCCAGAAAGCCCCTGGTCAGAGACGGGGTGGCATTAGGAGAAGCTGGCCTGAAGAGGGGGCAGCAGCTGATGTTACAGCCAGTCATTACTCCACTCGGCTTGAGGCATGGCACTGGAACAACACAAGTGGGCCAACCAAGATTTATCCACACTGTCAGGACAGTGCAGTGTTGACCAGAGGGCCCGCTGATGAATCCCACCCCCATTTCTGTTTGCAAGCTGTTCGGGACCAACAGGTCACAACGGTATTTTATTTATGGGGCTTTAACATGCCAAGCTTATCCCCTCTTCCCCACTTTAGCATGGCCAATGGTCCTTCCATCAGGACGTATTATGCCTAGGAGCCAGCAAGGTGCAAGTTATGTCTCTCTAGTAGAACCAACAAATGGAGAGGCGAGCTGTGTCTTCAAGCCAAAATGGTGGCATGGGAAATGGGATATCCAGGCATCCTAATACCACAATATATCAACAAGTGGGATGTTTTTCAAACTTCAGCAAAAAAGAATGGTGAAGAATAATTTGTAGTATTTTGCAATTTATGGGGAAAAGGAGTTTAAAAATGTACAATGCAAAATGTTAAAATACAACAAAAAAAAAATGTAAAAACAAAAACAAAAAACTTAGCAATTTCTTTTTCTGATTTACATCTAATTCAAATCTGTTTAAAAACTAATCAGAAAAATGCTATATGCTATTTTTTTGCAATATTATTATTTATTTATTTTTTGCAATATTATTTATGTTTCTATTTTTGTTTCTCTTAATGTTCCATTCAGTGTAACAGGCTACAGTATGTTCCCCATCTGGTGTTTTTGGTGTACATACGCATTATAATGATATTAATCATACGAAAATTCAGTAATTAAGCCAGTTAATTAGTATGTAAATAAGGTCTCAAAAACATTGGCAGGCCTTCCGTTCAAATCTGCAAATTTAAGAGCAAATCCGGATGTGTCAGCTTTCATTACGCCAGGTGTGAATGGCAGGCCGTGCGGCACGCGTGAAGGAAATGACAGCAGGACAAAGGTTGTTTCGTTCTGAAATGAAGCGGGAGTGGAATCAAGCCGGGCAGCTCACCGTGGCAAAGCCCCAGCAAACCCCCGGGCCACTATCCGAGGAGCTAGCTTAACCTTCCTGTCTCTCCTTCTCTCTTTTGCACCCGCTTACTCACTTCCTCCCCCATCCCCTCTCTCCTATCTGCTCGGATCGATGACCGCACTGCAGAAGTACTGGACTGAGAGTGCGAAAATTCAGCTCGCTCTCGGAGAGAAGCAGTGTAATTTTCACTGTGATGAAAAAAGCAATAACATTTTTGCTCGTCCTTTATAGCTCGCGATAGACGAGGTGTGGCCTCAACCAGCTGAGAACTCGCCTGACGGTGTTATCGTAGGGGGGAAACTCACCTCCGCACACAGAAACTGACTACAGTTATCATACTTGAAGCACATAAGAGAAATAGAATGATTTAATGTAGTAATGCCCATGTCAGGTGAGTGTCCTACAGAAATTAAAGGAATAGTTCACCAAAAACATAAAATGCTTTCATCATGTATGACTTTTCAATCTTCTGCAGAACACAAAAAAAGATATTTTGAAGAACTTTGGTAACCAAGCAATATTGACCCCTATTGACTTCTATTGTAGAGACACAAAAGCCACTTTACTCAAAATTTCTTCTGTTGTGTTCCACAGAACAAAGAGTTTAATAATTTTGATTATTATTATTTCAATTAATAATTCATGAAGATTTTTATATTGGGGTGATCCAGACTTTTAACTCATCTCTCTGACTTCACAACAATATAAAGTAAAGCAATACAGCATCACACAACATCAGCAACACTGGATCTCAAACTGCTTCTTAAATATATGAATATATAAATAACAATATTAATGCTAAATAACATTCTCTACAACACTGTTGATAAAGTAGCTCACTAAATGTGGCTGTAGGCAAAAAGCTGCTCTAGTGAAAATGAGATCTGTCAGAAACAAGGGAAGGTGAGCGACCGATTGGCTGATCTGCTGAACATTAGCTGCAACAGGAAAGATATGAAAAGACAAGCGAAACCCCAGGATTTCAATAAACAAAATATCAATCTTAGGCAAAGGCAAGCAGGGCTGATGCACTTCCTGTTATATTAGGTGCAGATGTACGAGGCTGATAGGGAGCATTAGAGGTTATATCCCAGCATTCATTTCATTACAGTCCCAGTCAGAGCCGAACCCCCCGCAGCTCTTTATTTAGTTCAGCAGTTAAAGCCTCTTTAACTGCAGATTCAATACGACAACGTTCAAACAATGGCGAACCTGCCCTGTGATATCATCACCTCTGCGGATCCGCGATCATGACCCCCCTCCCCAACCAGTCGCTTTTATTTGAGGATGAAACAGGGGAGCACGATTTGAATACAGTTGTACATCTTTCAGTTTATTAATGCTTGGATTAACATGACTGGGGGTTTTGTCAAGGGAGTCTTTACCAGAGCCCAGAGAGCAGTTCTGTGTGACAGTAATAGTCCTCAGTTAATATACTTGAGTGATGCAGATTTCTCAGTGTTGGAAAGCAGAACAAAGGCGGTTTATTTGAAGCGTGAACACAAAGGTAGAATTGTAAAGTGGAGGGTATAAACGGGAGGGTAGAAGCCACTCGAGATGAAAGCTGTGTTATTTGACACAGCGCCGGCAGTGAATTAAAAAACAAAGGCAGTGGTGGTAGAATCCGCCTGACTTTTTGACAGGAGAAAGATGAGCTACTTTTACTTTCCTCCCATCCTGCCGTTCGGTCTCTCACACTGGAAAAACACTATTTGCTTTTGATATCATCTGTCCGTCCGCAGGCGCTCTTGATTTCTTACTCCCTCCCCCGATATCGATTTCACCAGTCTGTTAAAAGTTGTTTTCGGGAAGTTTTGAAAAAGCTTTGAAAGAAAATAAAAAAGTTTGGAGGAGCCGGTCATGACAATCATTTTAATAGCCACTTTTAATCTATAAAACAATTTCCATCATGGAAAATCAGAACCAAGAAAAACAGGTTTTAGGGATAGTTTCTTTAGGGATTAAGGGCCATGTTGGGAAAAGAAAAAACTTTTTAAATCAAGGAACAAGGGAAAAAAAAAATCAAGCCAACATAAAAATCTAAGACTGCACAATCACGTAAAGTGTGAATGTGTAGGACACTTCCAGTTGATATATATCAACCTTATCATTTTCATCTGTTTTCAGGAATAATGTATGGCCAGAGATAAAAACAGACAGATGATTGATTGACAGCACCAAAGTAAGCTACATCATGTTGTGCCACAGGGCCAATTCTCATTCAAAAAATGTTAGTGACAGGAACCCACCGTCCTTTTGGACTCCTTTAAGATGTTCTAAACACCATCTTGAATAGAAGGAACTCTCTCTGAAGTTTCATTCTTTTGCTTTGCTGCCTCTCATGAACATGCATGAAAACACAACACAGTGCAGAGGAGGTGGCAGGAGAAGTTCAAACGACTAAAACGGGCCACTTGTTCTCCCGAGAGCCCCTGTAGCACAGCAAAGAGCCCTCCTGAGAAAACAGCCCTGAGAGTGAACAATCAAAGAGCGAGAAAGAGCTCCAGTTAATGTTATTGAACAGTATAACCAATATCATGATTAAAAAGGGCTTATCGATTTAAACAGATGTCAGCCACCTTTGTGACCTCAAATCACAAAGCAAATTGCAAAAAAAATGAAAGACAACAAAGTTGTGATGTTTACACATGTAATGCACAGAGTGCATATCTTTCCATATTAATCATCATCTTTTCTGGAATATCTGAGAAAAGATCATACGTGCTTGGTTGAATGTGCTCAATATAATTTAATAGTTCAGTGTGCAGAAGTCCTTGTTTTAAAATCTAAGGCTGAGTAAGATTACTGACCCCTGAATTAGAAATATAATCATGTCCAAAATGGCCACTAAGAACGAGACAAGAAAAGAGAAGATAATGAGAAGGTCAAAGCCATACAGTGAATAATACGGTGAATGTTAGGGAGATAATGCCAAGCTCAAGTGAACCAGTTAATATTTGGTGCATTGCTCTCCATTCAGCGTGAAACCCTGTCAATGTGATAGATTGAAGAGAGTCTCCATTTCTTTTCCTTCCTGCATTGTGAGCCGAAGTATGGTGCAGACAGACATATCTCACAGAGTTTAACAAAGCTACAGTCTCCTGAGGTGCTGTTGCCTGGAAGTCATGACATCATCCAGGCCGAGGGACATGTTATGTTTACGAGCATACATTCTCAGAACAAAATATCATAATACATTCAAAAATGAAATATTTATAACATAAATATGAAATTTTGATCTGCCACGTGTCACCCTAATTAGATAGATTTTTGCCTCATTTGCCAGTCGCTTTGGATAAAAGTTCCTGCTAAATGACTAAATGTAAATATATTGCATAACACTTTTTATGACCCGATCAATTCCTGGAACAAACATCCCAAAAGTCACACCCCACATTTCAATCTCTATCTCAACTCTGAAATGTCACATTAAGTAAATTAGATTGTATATTCCTTTTCATGTTGACTTTAAAGGAATTCTAGTTGGCATGCTGTCATTTAAGTTTTTTAGCATTCATGTGTTTCTTTTCCATACTAAGTGATGAGCTAAAACTATTGAGGGAATCAACAGCATGTCACACAAAAGTTCAAAACAACGCAGAATATTCCTTTAACATTTAATGGATCATACGCCAACCATTTTACTTCATTTTTCCTTGTTGTACATCATGAAGGGGCCACCAGGTGAAAAAAACAACATCTATTATTCAGAATAGGCCTTTTAAAAACCATTTCGCTTCAGTTAACTATTTCGAGTTAAATCAAATCTCTGCTGACTTTGAACAGGAAACAGACGTCTTCAGGGACATTGGGAAAGTGCCAATCATTCTAATTGTTTAAATTTCTATTGACTCGGGATAAAAAAGTGATGTGGGCCAAAGAAAATACTTGAAGCTGAGAATGAGAGAGAGAGAGAGAGCGAGAGAGAGAGGAGGGGTGGGAGAACAAATGTGTACCTCAGCTGTTCTGGTGGCTTTCCATTATATTTCTAAAATGGACTGAGCAGGCAAAAGAGCTTCTTTTCAGACGGCGCGCAGAGGCAGAAATGACTTATAATGAATGAACGCATCAGAATGGGATTCTTCAGCCATACCGCTCTGTTCATAACGAAACAGAACATTGAAGGAAGTTGCATAAGAACGTAAGGTTAGAAGCTGCCGTCCGAGGTGAGAGAGTCCACGCCACAGAAAGACCCCAAACTTGTCGGTGTACATCCTACTGACCCCTTTTTGACCTTCCATCCTTTTTCTTCAAACTCTCTTTCTCTCCCTGCCTCGTGATGCTGTTAGGAATCAAGCTGAATCAGTCTTAGCAACTTTGAACTGAATTATGCATTCGTGAGTTCATGCATATGCATGGCTTCCGAAGTTCATGAATATCTATTACGTTGCCATTTACATTTCTTCCATTTTCCTAATACATAAAAATCTAGCGCTAATGAACAAATGGAAGGACTGCGGCTGGTAGACAGAGAGCTAGCGATGTGCTAAATGTTAAAGAAATGAAAGAAAGGCGTACAGGCTTTCTAATTAGAGCTCGGAAACCATGCGGCGCGATTTCAGACAGTGATTCATTTAGGAAGTTCAGTGAAAAGAGGCGAGATTACACGAGAACTTGTGTATCTAGATGGACTCTCTGGAGAGTCTAATCGCTGCCCTCGGGCTATACCAGGAGATGCTGAAGAAACAGACAGTTTAACAAACAAACAAAAAACTGTGTTTAGGATTCAGCAGTGTTGATGAAATAACTAGAAGTAAAGACGGCACTAACTTATATTTTTAGTAGTGTTTTCATAATAAACTGTGGATTTTCCACAAACATGCAAAAACCGCCTAACCCTAACGCTCTCATAAAACACCCTTTCATATGGGCCACTGGAAAGTCTACATATATGTATGTATATAAATAGTTTTGCAAACGTAAAGATTTACTGTTGCATTTCTGTAATTATAAGTAGCTGAACATCATCTCTATCTTTTCCAACAATGGTACCCAGACAACTTTCCACACCATATGAAAAGACTTGAGAAGTAGAGAGGTTGATCGCCGGCAATATGTGTGAAAAATGAAGGACAAATCCTGACACCTCATCAGCAGTTATCAAAGGCTATACACTACCGGTTGAGGTGAGAGAGCGAGGAGAGAGAGAGAGAGAGAGAGAGCGAGAGAGAGAGAGAGAGAGAGAGAGAGAGAGAGAGAGAGAGAGAGAGAATGTGAGTTTAGATCCTGTCCTCTCTTACACAGTGGGCGTTCATAAACACAGAGAGACCCTGTATTTACCCTTTTAGAGTCATTCTTCAATTGGGGAAGTTTCTGTAAGCAAATCAGCAGACTGAAATCAAAAATGTCTGAAATGAGGTTTGGGATTTTTAGTCTAAGAGAAAGATAATAGTCTATGAAAAATCATTGTCAAGCTGATTATTATTTGAGAATTTTCTATAAATAAAAACAATGCTTACAATCACTTGAAGGTTGATCAGATATTAAATTCCATGATACACTTTTGATGAAACATAAAAGACTTTTCAGATTTCAAATAGTCAAAAATGTCCCTAATTGAACAATCACACATTTACGTGACAAATCCCTGTGCGAAACGCCCATACAAAAACCATTCCTGATTAAGTCGCCTGCATAAAATCAGTTTACCCATAATGGCCCTTTCACGTGGAGTCCACAGGAATGAACCGTATCAAATATGTCCGCACAATGGCAAGAAAATTAAACAGCGATGATAAAAATGTTGCACGTTTGTTTCTGAAACCTTGCAAACTCTGTGCGAGCTGATAGCGCTTCCATTCAGGTATTCAAGTAGGTTTGCATAGGGAACATGGCTGTTATTGTGTGCAAGCATTTTATCCCTTATTTGCTGATAATGACAAATCTCTCTCTCTCTCTCTCTCTCTCTCTCTCTCTCTCTCAGTCTCGTGCGGTGGTAACTGGCTCTTTGGGTCTGCGCAGATAAGCGGGTGATTCATCATGAAGCTGAAGGCTGCACACGGCGTCTTATCAGCCCCTCGCAAGGATCCAGCCTCACTGCACATGCTCTCTGTTTGGAAACTGACCCGCTGTCTCCCGGACCCAAATTACCATGACAACATTAGAATTATCCAAGCAAAAATGACAAGAGGCGAATTAATATATTTTGCACATGCTTAGACCACCCCCACCCCACGTCCCGGCATCACCGCCGCCCGATCCGGTGCCAAACTCCTCCGCCTAGCTATACGTTTCTATTATTGTGCACAGAATAATGGTCGACCACAGGCGAGCTGATAGGAAAGGCCTTTAATGAATGCAAATGAGCGCCGGGAAGAAAAATCCTTAAGAGAAGCAAGTCGGTGTGTTAAAATAACGACTCTCGTGAGCGTCCCTCTCTCTGAATATTGCAGGTTGTGCTTTAGTAATATCATATTTAATTCAATCAAGCAATAAATGTGTGTGTGTTTTTCGGTACAGATATAAGTGGTACGGCACTGCGAGAGTGTAATTGAGTCAAAAATAAATAAAGAGACAGTAATGACAAGATGGCGAGCTGTTCAGCAGGCCCGTGATTGAGTCAACGGAGCGAAGCAATAATAGCTCTTTCCTCTCCCTTTTCTCTCGCTATTGTCAGGATGAGAATATCATTGCAGAAAATTGCCTCATGGGGAAAAATATATGAAACTGTTAACAAATGGTCTGGCAGCCTGTCCTCATCCTGACATTTGAATAACATCAAAAAGTTAAGGGAAAAAGACAGAAAAATGTAAACTTACTAATGATTTCTCAAACGGGAGGTTATGACGGTATTTAAGATGAGAATAAAATGATCTACGCTGTCACGCAATCTGTCTGAATGTCTTTAGTACAAACTCAGGTCTGTGTGTCCTCCATCTTGCAAGCACAAAAACACTCCTCACAAACAACTCTGGTAAGCATGACTGCACAGTTTCTTGGAAAAAACAGATGATGAGTTATCATGAGACATCATTTGCAAAGCGTGGCCTTTTACTTCACCAAATTGTTACCATGGTGTTCATCAGATACCCTCACTACACCCTGGATTGGTTAAGACAATTTCTGCTTGCTGTCTCATCCTCTCTTCATTCATTTTGAAGGTGATAACAGATTTCAATCTGTGCACAACAGCAAACACAAAACAAGGCCCTGAAGCATTGGCAGTACAGTTACCCAAGAGTCACATGACTGGACTGTAGCCTTACTATTTGGCACACCCCTCTTTTATTTTTTCAGATTTATCACTGTAAATATGTTATAATGTCCCATGTGAAGCCATCTGTGATGTTCCCCATCAGCCTTAACAAACAATCCACCATCTTCACAACGACGCCTTGCGGCCCCTTCCTGCTTGTTAGACGCCTGAAAACAAGCCTGTTTATTTATCGACTCAAATCAAGCCAAATTCATTACGGGACTGTAATATTTCTGAGTGATGCGAAACCAATGAGTAACCGGGGAGGCTTTTAAAGTGATTAGTTTGTCTCATTCAACAGTCACAACAGTTTTCAAAGCAGATAAACAAAGTATACTAAGCTATTATCGAGCGTGCCTTTGAGTCCCGCCGTCCGATATTAACCCCGACACACAGTATAAGGAGCTCGGCTTTCACGTGGAGTCCATTGTTGCGTCAAATTTATTTTAATTGGACACTTCTATCTAAAGGGTCCACGTGTTTTTGAATCATGAGTTTTCCATTCAATACATGCCTATTATGAAGCCGGCGTGAGGCAGAGACAGTCTTGCATTTTCAAGTTTCCCCTGCAAGGTATTTGCAACATTAATTAACAAGCCTATTAATGAGATGAGCATAAACTGGCAAAACAGTTGTGGGGCATTTGCATTGATTGCTGCGTCCTTACAAAAGACCGGCTACTACGAGAAATGACAATCACATTGCAGCGTTTTCTGACCCTATTTACTTTTTTCATAAATGTTATCGGTCTTTTTTTCAAGGACACAATGTTTTTTGTAATATTTCAGAAAATAACAACAAAGTAATGCAAAATATCTGCCTCTTCTCGTCTGCATATGTACAGTAGCTAAACCTGCAGGGGCAAGAAAAATAACATCTGTAATCTAATCAAATGTAGGTGAATAAAACCCTGTCCTACAGTATAATATTTAACACTGAATTTGCTAAAAAATACATCACATTATTTAAATTAAAGATGATGTACAATTTTTGCTTATTAAAGTATTTTCTCAAAGCCTTCTACTAGATCATTTGTTGAATGATCGTTTATTATGACGCTATAATATTTTGCATAAGCCATAGTAAATGAGGTGTGAAAACTGTTCACCAATGGTTTTCAAAAGGAAATATAAAAAGAAAATTCTCATACAGCTTAACAGGGTAGATTACAAATGCAAGCCATTTAAGTCAATGATTGTTTAAGCAGCCCAATTTGCAAGATGTTTAATGTTCAACCAGGTATTTCAGGCAGTTGTTATTCACCTGTAAGCCGCGGTAGAGGTCTGTCAGACTGCTCCAGAATTACACCGACTTGAGAGAGAGGCTTTTAATCTTGCTTCAAAAACAGCTGAGGGGCAAAGCGAACAGCATTAAGTGTTATTTCCTATTCAGTGTGTGTGCAAAGAGGCCGCCAGTACCGGGTCAGTATTCAAACAGATGTGCGCTGTGGGAGCCATGCCATAAAAACTGTTCACAGATCAGCTGTAGCTCCCCAGCCAGAACATCCAGCTCCGCTGTTCTCCTCAGTCTCAAATACGAAGATTTAACATGCTAGATTAGCATTCTGCATAATAGTCTTCATCTCTTGTCTCCTGTGTATTCTTCAAACGCTAATTCAAATGACTGTCTGTCGCGAATTACTTATTCACGTATGACTGGATTGATGTGAATGCTAAAAAGAGTTTACTTCTGGATGGATATGCAGACAAAGCACATGGGTCTTGAACCATGCGTACCAAAAATATGAATAGATGAATATATAATGCAGTATAAATACATACACACACATACAGTACAGTCCTGGCCTAAAGGCAAACTTTTACATCTTTAATTTTCATTCAAATATATTACTTAAGATGTATTGAAGGCTTTGTATGCATGTTGTGTTTTAAAGAGAAGGCTTGACAAAAATGCCACACAACACAAATACAAAGTTTACACAATCAAGGCCCAGAAAAATGACTACTGAATATTTCTACAGGAGGGAACTTTTTGTTTTTCTAGGCATTTTTGTATAATTGAATAGAACTCACAATCTCTAATACATTATAGTTTGCTTTTTAAACAAATAGCCTTATCCAAAAATACCTTAAAGGTTTAGTTTTTTTGTCCATTTTGTACCATATGTCTCGTTTTAATCTAACCTGAGGGTGCATTAAAAATATGCACCCAGGACATCACTTTTGGCCACTACTGTATATACTGTACATGCATATATACTATTGGAAAATTAATCATTGTTTTATAATGGCAAAAGTGTAGTATGATTACTACTATAATAAAAATATGATTAATCTTTATAATGTATAGTACACATACAGCATACATACACATACATATATAAAGTTATCCCTAACGCCAACAAACCGCAAAAACTATCAATCCTCACTATACTAGAACATAGTCTTCTCATCTCTATAGATTATCCCAGCTATCACACAATGAAAACATCTTAATAAAGCTGTTTCAATAAAAGTTATTTGTCCCTTTTAGCAGCACACCTGGTTGTAGCCTGAAAGCCTCTGCGTGAGCGAGAGGGATTTTCACGGAGTTGTTGTGTCTAAAAAACCCATATGGAGAAAGAAAAGCTGAGAGGAGCAACAAGCGCCATCGGGATCCCTGTAGAATTGTGCTTTTGAGAGATTGCGTTTGGCAGTCCTGCCCGCTATCAGTTGGCAAGCGGCGAAGCATACTCCGAATCATCTGTTGATCATTTAATTACAGTATGTTTCAAAGGGGAAGGAGAAGCAGGGCATTGCAGGAGGTAAAGTTAAATTGCACAAGAATAAAAAGCAAACTGGAAAAGCCTTCACATAAAATGTGATCTTTTAAATACAAAGATGAGAGATTAAGACAGCTGAAGCCCCACTGGATTTCCAGGGGGTAAAACGACTTGCGACCGAAACGCAATTGTATATGCCATTTACTTAAGGATACTCTGGTCTAATCTTAAAGTGCTAATCTTTGAGTTCCCGTGAGAACTTCATCCATCCACCTGAACTGTATCTTTTCCATCTACTACACATTGGAAAACAAACGCACACACACGTGCAAAGCTGACAATCACAGGTTTCCTAAAGCTGAAAGCACAAACATGTTGCTTCAACTATGTTGGGATGGATGCCAGACAGTTTACCGCTAAATGAAAAACGACTTAGAGACGTGACAAAACTCTAGGATGGTCCAACGCATTTAGATTTCAGACAAATAAACGGAGACATCGGACACAAAAGGTGGATGCGCATTCTCATGGTATATGGCAGATATAAAATATGATCTACTGTGTACCTAAATGCATGTTTTTAGAGGTAATTAAATCATAATACGTTTAATTACGCTCATCAATCAGTTATACAACAACATTATGTTCAATTTCCCATAACCAACATTAAAATGACAGATAGCTCACAATACACTGTCATTGAAAAGACACGTAAAGGTTAATGCACTTCTGCTCGGAAGCAGCACGCACGATCACAAAAAGCAAAACAAGCCTCATTTATGGGAATAGTGCAGCTTTATTGCAGAATTAAAATAACAACAATGAATAAAAAGGAAGAATATTACAGAGCGTTACGACCTTGAACTTCACTGCGAGCGTTTGGTTTCTTCCTAAGCAAAACAGCTTTCTACAACTCCTGGTTTTTACCCGTTTAGTTTTGAACTCATTACTTCGTCGCTACGTGCGAGGGTCCGATCAAAACAGCTCTCTCATTAAAAAGCCAAATGGTTCAAAAGTAGCTGTCTGGCAATTACGCCGCTTGTCTGAAAAGACCGGACTGCGGAGCTTCAAATGTCAATTACGTTAGGCAACAATGACTTGAGCAGGAAAAACGGTAACATTCTTAGAAAAGCCAATTTGTTTTCAAATTGCGTTTAGACGTTAGCCACGACCCACTTTTCACTCGAAAAACCTGACTTTTTGTGCGATAAAAAAAAATCACTGTGAAGTTTTCATTGTGTTCAAAGTTGTTGATTTCAAAACAATCCCAGGAGGATATTAAACACAAGCGCTCATCTTACCCGCCTTAAACAGGCTAAAACGTCTGTCCTCTCCACACTTATTGACAAAAATATATAGCTAAAGGCATTGCCAGTGCTGAGTCACGCTTATTGTTGTGTCTAGCGTACGCTCCGCCAACACCAACACCACCCTGCGGCAACATGGGAAGAGTGCCACGCTCGCAGCGGGCACCACCAGCCCGGCCAAGGTCAACACTGCCTGTTACCACATGCACAACCCACACCGCATAGAGGGTTTGAGCGCTCGTTCCAGCGCTGAACGAACACGAGCACATTCACTTATGTCACTCAGCCCGAGTGCTACAGATATTAGTGGGTTTCCTCTATAAAAGCAATGACAATGTGTCACGCTGAGAGACGGATGGGTGACTGTGGATGGATTGTCTGTCGTGTTTTCACCGGCTAAGAGGGGGAAAATTGGTTTGAAGCACAAACTCTTGAAAGCGGGCCAGCGTGTTTGTGTGGTTCTTTACACTATTTCTTTCAACAGTTATTTGCCTTCCACAGATGTTCAACAGACACACGTATGGAGTCCTGCCAGTACATATAATACAAGCCAGAGTCGAACAAGAAAGGAATAACTCCATCCTCTACAGTAAGCAAATTGTCATATCCATTCAATCTGATTGACTTACATTTACATTAGAGGCATCTATACTAATACAAAGTGAAATTTCATGACACTACACACTACTTACATTACTATTATGTTCATGACACATATTTTTCTAATGGTTTCCATTAAAAATACCATTATGAACCATCAACTTTCTACCAATAAAACCATTTTAAAATGCCTCTATGTACTGTATACAGTAAGTTTTGGGATTTATTCCAGTAGAATTTAATGGTGTTCTATTGGTTTCCATCCACCAGACAACATCCAAACAATTTAACCACATTACCAGTAGAGACCCACAGAGACTATTATAGGTTTCTTTAAAACCAGTTACAACCATTAAATCCATTATAACATTCAATATGTTTAATATGTTCAATAAACATAAACAAATATATAATTGTTAAAAGTTATTTTTAAAAATACCTAAAATTAAAAAAAGATTAAAAATACTATTTAATAATAATTAAATATCTAAAATTTAAAAAATTGTAGTTTGGAGTTTTCTGTGTATGATCAATATGTGCCGTGACAGTTATCAGGTAAACCAATAAAATTTTAATTAAGTTAAAACAACACAACAGTAGAACATTAAATTAAATTTCTTTTTTTTCCCAATATGTTTTTGATTTATAAAATTATCTAACAAAACAATAACCTGACATGACAAGCAGCTAGTTAAGCATGTCAAATATCTATTAATTAATTTTTTGATGTCCTGAGGAAGTGCATTCTTTCACCAAAATTAGATGAAAAGGCTAAAAAACGTTCACTTTTTAAGTTTCAGGCTGTGTTTTGTAAAAATGCCATCTCTCATTCACACAGCTATAATGCTTTGCTTTCCACAGCGAAACCTCCAGTGAAAATCTTCCCTGGCGATAATAAACAGCCAACATGAAGCAGCTTTTGCCTCTGGCTAATGTATCCCCACTGCTCCTTTAATAATCGAGAACATGCTTTCACGTTAGCAGGAAGGGATTCAATAAATGAATAAATTAATATCAAATAAGCATTGTTTCGGGTTAAATGGAGTCTATTGGAGCAAAAGAGAGCTTGCTTTTGGTTCAAATGCTCCCGATATCCATTTCAGCGGCAGCTTTGTCTTTGCTGAATTTGGATATTAATGAAGGCGGAGGTTTAGCTGTGTTTCTGATGGAAGATTTCATGGAAGTGCAAATGATCTACTCTGACATACACTGAATGCGGCTTTGATCTACTGATTTGACTAAGCACGCAGAGAGAGAGAGAGAGAAAGGACCAAGGGAGAGAAAGAAAGAGAGACAGAGAGAGAGCGAGAGAGAGGAGAGAGAGAGAGAGAGAGAGAGAGAGAGAGAGAGAGAGAGAGAGAGAGAGAGAGAGAGAGAGAGAGAGAGAGAGAGAGAGAGAGAGAGAGAGAGAGAGAGAGAGAGAGAGAGAGAGAGAAGCACTCATCTAACAAGCTCTTTCTCTGATCCTTCCATTCACCCACTTTCTTTTCTCTCTCTCTCTCTCTCTCTCTCTCTCTCTCTAGCCGTCTCACGTAGTCTCCTCTCTTCTATCCCTCATCCCATTCTAATAACTCAGGAATGCTTCATTTGAATGAAATACAGTCATTTATCTACCGCCACCAGAGATCGTAAAATCAAATAGAGGAAAGTGGAAAGTCATAACTGCCGTACTTCGTTTTATGTCATGTAATCCCCCCATGAGCGTAAGGGGGCAATTCAGAACACGCAGCCATCAAACCCTCCTAATGTTGTTTTGACTTGTACCGAATTGTTATTGTAAGTCCCATCAACGCTATTAGACATCCGGATCACGTCCCGCGCTGCGGGCGATGTTTCTTGGCAAGATCTCTGTACACATTTCTTATTGGGTCCCTAAGGGCACTTCAAGTCGAGTCCCCTCATAGCTCATAGGAGCTAGCGCTGGTCATTTTCCTGCACTCTTTCGCTGCTGTTATAGCTGGGATGGAAGGCAGGGTGCATAAGGCCATGACTCCGTTTGTAAACAATACTAATGCTTACACATTGATGGGCTCTTTATCTCTATTACAAGTCTGAATTTCACTAAGGATGGAATTGATTGCATCTGTGAGAATGGTTATGGCAGGCTGCACACTGAGGTCTCACGAGCTCGCCTGTCTCCAATGAAAAAAAACCCCACCTATGTGTCCAAATTATAGTCTCTGAGGCGAGAAGTCATGAAAATCAATTAGCTGATATTTCAGAAAATGTGTCAAGGGTGAGAATTACAGTTAGTAAAGAAAATGTGCCTGTAATTTGTTTGTTTTACAAATCAATGAAAGTGTCTGATATCAGGCAGATTTAAAGGGAAAGATCACCCAAAAAAATAAAATCTGTATTTATTCACCCTCATGTCGTTCAAGACTGTATAGTCTCTCATGACAGACAAAAGAAGATATTTTGACAAACGTCTTTATGGCTTTGTGTTGGAAGTCGATGGAGGTCAATTTTGTTTTGGTTACCAACATTGCATAAAATATCTTGATGAAAATGAATTTCATCCATCAGACAAAAAATTCCCATTAACATACAAGGTAATAAGACATCAAGTGTTAGACATTTAGGTATATACTGTATAAGTACAGATATAACCAATAATAAAAATCATATCACTGAAAAATTCCAGCAGGTTTTATATAAAATTATTTGAGAAAGGCACCATGATGTCAACCATGAAAAAAAGAGCCATTAACAAAGTAAATATACATTTACACTACACTGTATTAACTGTAGTGCTTTCTGTATTCTCTACAGCAATTACTAATACAAAAAATACATAATAACATTTTAAATAAAATTACCTCTTTTAACCGCTTCATCAAATTTGTTTTTTCAAATTACTGAATTAAACACAATGAAGGACACATGCTGCCTTTAAAAACCAACCAAATAAAGTCTTTTTAATAGACAGGATGTTACACAAAAGATTGATTCAAGTGCCTCTGTGTCTTCCTACCGTCATGTGTTTTTATGTTTTAAACACAGCCACATGACTCCAGCCTTCTTAAAACTTCTGTTTGACAATACAGAATGAGCGACAGGCTTCACGGTCTGTTGGCCTTTCTATCTAATCTGACCTGGCAGGATATTTCAATTAAACTGTTACATTAACTCAACACGAGCAGCCTTGAGTTCACTTATTTATTAAATCACAATTTTCTCCAGTCAGATCAATGCTGAATGAGAATGAATAGTTATTGCTCCGCATGCAGAAATGTAAAATGTCATCAATAAATAGCTTAAGGCGTATCAAAGTGAAGAATTGATGCACGATTTTCTTAAATTGCAGTTTTTACTTCAGCCACATTATGAGCTATTATCAGTTTTAGACATAAAAGCTTGTTTGCCCAGTGGGAAATGACAAACTCTTTACAAAAGCTGCAGAGCACTTATTATACTAATGCTATTTTTTTATTTGTTTGTTTGTTTTTTCAAAGAAGATTCAGGGAGTGAATCATAAAATCTTTGAAAGGCTGCAGTTACATTTCATCGCTTTGTCAACAGATCTTATTTAAGGGTTCTTGACTCTATTACACAGACACACTGAATACAGAAATTGGAAATAGGATTACAGGCCAGATTCAAATCTACATAACCGAGCACGTGCAGTAAATCTCTAAATCTTTGTGGAAGTTTCACCCACGCTTATGTTGACCACTGTTCCTACATCTGGTGAAACCAGAAATGTCCTAAAACAACCTGCCTTCAAGACAAACGAACAACCTTCAATTTTTATAAATCACCACCACCGCTACAAATATTTCATCCTAATGGGCGTTTAGATTTAGGGCAGGATTTAGAGAAAGCCTGTTAGGGACACGGCATGATTATTCAGAGTTATGATCCGTCGATCAACTGTAACCAACGAGGGTGTGAACACGGTGAACAGCGGCTGATTTGGCTAGCATGACTAGATTACCAAATGGAAGAGATGAATTAACGATCAGAGATCCAGCTGTGAAAAATATTGTTTCGTTTCGTATAGCTATCGGTCGCCTTTATTGATCACTTGTAAACACACCAGCTGGCGTGGCATGAAGTATTCATACTTCAATTTTGACAGCTTTTAATAATTTCTAAATATTTCAGCACAACAATGGCGCATACAGAAACGCTCCAACAAATCAACAGCCAGCAAAATAAACAAGACTTATGGCTTTGCCGTTCACACGCGCACACACACAGTTGCCTCCAGAGAACACGGAGGGAACTGACAAATGGCTGCTGTGTCACTGTCAGTGAGAAATTCTGCAGTCTGTCTCTCATTTATCCGTGTGTGCGCGTGTGTAACTCACGCAACCTCATGCAGGCAGGACAGGGCCAGTCACTTAGATAGACATCCTTATGGCCGTATTGTGTTTGTGTATCTGTGTGTGTTTGAACCAACTTAACTATATTTTGGGTACAAACATGTACTCAAAAGTGAGCAAAACCTGACAAGTCTGAGCAAAAACTCCCTTTGGGAGCGTCCTCATTTGTGAAACACCACAAAAACCAAGCAAATAAATTTTTTTTTCAAAATTGTAAAATTGCAAAATAAAGTTTTTTATTTGGGTTGGGTGCTATAGTGTGGGTTAATAAGCAGATGTGTATAAAAACAACAAGTCTATAAAATATCCTAATTTAGATGCCTGATAATTGATGACAACAGCAAATGTATTAGCTATATCTAATTCTATAGCTACCAATTTATGCATAATATTGTCAAACTTGAATAAAATTACTGATTGGAAATGTCCTTTTGACCCTTAATTTTTCTCATACTGTATACCACAGCAACATGACATTTCTTGCTTACAAAGTACACACTAAACTACTAAAACTAATAAAACAAACCCTCTCTCTCTATCCGCCGATCATAAACAAGTTTTCACAATCCAATTAATTCTTGATTGATTACAACAAATCCAGTCATGTTATTTTTAAACATCCACTTTTACTCAAAACTACATAACAGTATGAAATCGAGATCCAAGATCCTTTTACATTGAACTTCTAAACGTTTTATAATATACCATGATCTAAAAACATGCCTAATCACGAAAATGAAAAGTCTTCCCCATAAATGATTAACATTACACCCTAAACAGTGCCGGTAACCCTGGTTCAAAGGTATAAAAGTTACTCGGTGCCCATCTGAGATCAAAAACTTGAGACTCAAAAACTCAAAGTGTTCTTAATATACCTGTGATTTTAACAAAGGCACATTGACACTGTATTGAGTTCTCCAGACAGCGTAAGTAAACATACCTTAATTCACACCAGCAGAGCTGTACTATTTTCTTGTGTGCTGTGGTTACCCTGGAGACCACGCCGCCGCTCTCCGGCCAGGGCACGCGAGGATCAAGACGCAACCTTGGGATTCTCACATTAGCATAAATTTCCAATTACATTTTATAGTTTCAACAAACCTGGCTAATCACTCGTCTCAATCCATTTAATTACAGCTCAGCGATGGCTGGCTAATGTCATTAAACGCAAAAGCTTATTGTTCCTTATCATGCCGTATTAAGGAAATTACACTGGAGTCATTTTTCACCAGAATGTGTGTTGACAACATGTAATTCACCTCCTCTTAAAGAAATAGTTTACCCAAAACAAAAAGTAATTTACTGAACCCAGATTTTGTTGTTTTAAAATGGAACACTTTCATTGGGTAAAAATGTGGGTTTAAAACAACATGAAGGTGAGTAAACAATGACAGGATTTTCATTTTTGGGAGAGCTGTTCCTCGAAGGCTCGACTCGTTTACAGGAGAGCGGTGTTTACTGAGAACGGCATGCGAAATAACTGAAATCAAGGCGGTGGAATATGAGAGCCAGGAGGCTCGGGGTGACATTGTTATTTTGCATAATTGCAATAAAATATATGTATCTCTCTGCCTGATTGAATTGCATCTAACTCAGCAGCAGCAGGCATAAACAATGTTGTCATCCGTCAAGCAGCGAGTTCCCCCTTTTCTTCCATTTTATTGAGCTTCTCGCACGACTCCAAACTTGCATGATGAAAATAATTACAGGTTGTGTTACCTGTGGGCTAAACGCACACAGGCGCTCGCACCTCAGTGTGTGCCCATCGTACCCTGCCTGTCATTCAATCAACATTAAGTTAACAGCGATGGGAGCGCTCAATCTTACTCATCAGTGTCTCTCTTACACCAGTCAATCTCTTCCACACACACACACATACTGCACAATAGCACGGCTTTCATCATAACTCTCCCTAGAGGGAAAAAAGGCTGAACTGTCGGACAACGAAGACGAAGGACCAAAGACAACACAACAAAATGAACGCTGACCTGAAGGTGATGCTCAGGAAAATCTATTGCCTTTCAGGGGTACAGTAGTATGGAAGCAAAACACGTAATCATAGGTGTAGTGTTGGGGAGGGAGTGCTTGGAAATGAAGAGTCAACACTGAAAATAATGTTGTTCCAGTAAATGACGTTCCAGTAAGAAGCCCTCACCTGTCATGCAGTTGATGGTAACACGTGACGCATCATTTGATTGTTTCTAAGCAATAACATTTCAACTAGTGGTGCAATGATATAGGCCTACAAAACAATACCATACTTAATACTGTTCCAAATATGATATTTTGAGCAGAATATTATTCTTTATCACACTATTTTTTACAAAATTTAAAAAAATGAAACTTTGAAACAAGAGATTTCCAAAACATTGACACAAACTTTTTGTTGTTGATACCACTATAGAGTTGACACCATTCAATGTTTAATTGAACCTTCTGTATGAATGAATAAAAAATTAAACAAAATTTTGGCATAAAATTAGGAATTTAGAAAACTAAACTCTAAGAGACAGCTTATGGTAGCAAAAATAAAACTATACTGACACAAGCCACGTGTTGGCAAATTATCCAATACGATTAAATAAACGCTATATTGTAAAAATGGTCATGGCATATTTTTTGTATCATGATATATCATGCCAGAAAACACCGTTACACGCCTGATTTAAACTTACTTCACACAAACTCTAGTAATGTTGCAAAGAAAAAACACTCTTCGACTTTCTTTATGCCATCAACATGCAAACAAAAGACAATTATATTGTACTTGTTCAACTAGTCAAATTATGTGGATCAAATGAAATCAACACTACAGCACAAAACAAAATACAGTGATAATCAAAATCCTTAGAGGTCTCGCATCAAACCATGAGTCGCAAGACTCAAATCTGTCAAATCGGTGGCCATATCATCCAAAGATGACAGCTCTTCCCTGAGGTAAGGAAAACGATACCGGGCTACATTTAAAGTAGAAAAATATAAAATAAGGCAAAAAATAGTCAACATTTTTTTTGCTAGAGTGCTTCTTCAACACAACCTGAGGGTCCGGAGAGCCAATGCTGGCTGCAAAGTCGCTACAGGCATCTGGGCTTTCAGTCGTGCTTGCCAGCTTTCAAACTCTGCCAGACTGAAATCGAAAATGTCAGGCATGGAGTCGTCACGTCATTTTTCAGCCATCTTGCTTGCCTATTTATCCCTGTATAACCAAATTAAATCAAATATGAGCTTTGATGAATAACGGCTAGAAAGTCATTGAGAAACCACCGAAATGGTGCGGGGAACAAGAGAGACGAGGCGAGACACAGGAAGTGGAAACACTGGCTTCTTACAGAAGACAGAGCAGATTCGCTGCTCATCCTGGCTGCCATTTTGCACGAGTACATTAGTCCATTGCTCAAAAGTGTCGAGCCGCTCGGCGAGGAGCAGCTGCGGCGATTCGGCCCTGCGTCTCCTGGGGAGGGTTCTTATTCTCAATTAAGCCCTTTGCTGATACAGAAGAGGCCCAGATATTCGGCTCTCCATCTATCACGGTTCCACTGAGAAGCATGAGTGGCTGCCAGCTTGGCTTTGGGTCCCTAGTGTGTGTACAGCTGGATAAACCGCAGATCCACTCCAGCCAAATCTAACATCACAGATACGCACTGCTTTCTGGATAATCGTGCCACGTGTTTCTTGTTTTAGAGGCCAGTTAATTACATAAATTATGAAACAGATTCAAATCTGGTCTTGAATGCTGATTGGTCAATACATCCTTATCTGCTAACATGCACAGTGTTGTATTGGTAAATTGAAATCTGTATTTTGATATTATTCATAGATTGTTTGGCAACCACACACAACCCACATAATGCAATAGAAGAATCTTTTTTGACTGAATGGTCCCATAAGAACCTTATACATGTACCTTAATGATTCTGATTCCTTAATGTTAGAAAATTCTAAAACATTCTAAAAAGATTCTAAAGATTAGTTGTTCTTTAGACTATAAAACGTATAAAAGAAATGGTTCTTTTAAGAACCTTTGACTAAATGGTTCTTTTGGAAACAAGAAAATGTGTGTGTATTAGAAGAATGGCTTTTAACTTTTGTATTAAAATATAAATATTAACTCTAGTAGAAAAGTTTAATTATAACACTAACCACACTTTTAAAAGCGCCATGGCCTGCAGTGCATTAGTTAAAGACCAAAATGGTTTGTGAAAGACTTTAAACATAAGAATCATTCCGCCTCTGTAAAACTTCCTTAAAACTCAAAAGAGGCTCATTAGAATCTGTGGAATCCTACCAAGAGAAAAATGTTATAATGAGGTCATTTAGAAAAGCACACAGCGACAGGCCTAATATGCAGGGGAAAAAAGTGAAAGGATTCTGGAGGCTTATTTGACTTAAATCAAAGACCTAATATTACATAAACACTCCAAATCATTAAATAATATTTCTTTTAAGCCGAAATCCATAACTTTTGCCTTTTTATTGGCATCTCTGTTTTAAACATAAAACTGCAGGTTACTTTAAGTCCTTATCTGTAAAACACAAACACAATTTTACACAAAATCTGACCAGACAGCTAGACTAAATTATTATTATAGGTATACCTTTAGAAATCTGATTCAAACGAGGATCTTTTACATACTCAATAATTGTTTTTTGTTTAGCAAAACCAAAATATAGATTGTAGCTTTAATATTTATCTTATCTTAAACAATATTTGTTTCTATTAGATTTACTTTATTTGTATATTTATTATTAACTTGACCAGTGTCTTACACCATTATGCAATACATCATGGGACATATTTGATCTTATCTGCTTGTCTCTTTTGCATTCTGAGCTCTGCATTTCTATAAAAGCAACAGAGAGTCACTCACATCTTAAAATTCCCTCAGCCTCCTGAGTCAAGAACACGGACATTCTGTCAGTTCACATCCGCTCTCTAGAACGTGTTAATTTTTTCATCAGGGAGCTTATAGTGAATAGAGCTGGGTTCTGGGGTCCACGCATTTCAGTTATTAGGGTTCACTGATGACAAGCCAATCTATGAAACAGCCTTACAGGCAATGTGCCAGTTACAATGACTTTCAGAGACTTTTTTTTTTCAACTTTACAGTGAGTCAGCTAATGTCAACTTAAAAAAAGTTTGTGATATGTAAATTTGTAATATGTAAATCGAATCAAAGTAAAAAAATGCTTAAATTGTAGATAACAAAAAGTGCACAAGGAGCAATTTCTCTCGTAACTATTATGATTTTTTTACATACTTTTAGACTCCATAATCAAGTATTGTGTAACAAGTTTCTGTAACAATAACATCAAGTATAAATGTTTAACAGGACCGACTATTAAATATCCCGTGCCAATTACATTAGACAGAGCTCAAAAGTATCCCTACAACTCGAAACACCCAAGTTACTCTACACTCTTCATAAAAGCGACTTGTCCTAAAATAAGCCAGCAATATGTTACAAAATGTGACACCAAAAAGCCTGTGATTTATATTTTTCGTCCATTATAAGAAGTGCGGCATTTGATATCCTCCATTTCACGTGGGAAGCCTCAGTGGTTTAGAGTAAATACTTCAAATACAGCGACAGCTGTGCCAACGCTCTCGCACTCAGGCCAATTACTGCCTGTCACTATGGTTACCCCTCCTAGCACCTCAGCTCGTGACTGTTCCGGAAGAGGGCTTAGGCACAGATGAAAGGGCCCGAGCGCTCCGCAGTTACATCGGCCAGCCGGCCCGAGCGAGCCCGGGAGCTACGCTGTTTAAATCAGAGACAATGGAGCCAAACACTTTGGAGATCAAAGCCACAATCCACCTCTGGATTAGGTTTAATTCGCCCATACAAGGAGGAGTTCTTTGCTCTCGGGCCTGTGTGCTGTGGGTCTGTTCTGATTTACAACATTAATGGTATTAGGCAAAGTATCAAATGCTCTATTTTCAGTATTTGTACAGATCCCTCCTAACTGCCTTTCTTAAAAATACAACATTCAACACAAAGCTACAGTAATAAATCATCTAACATTGGTCTAAAATACTTGCATGTGAAATGTGAAATACTTTCTCTTTGGCTGTGATTGGGCCACATGATGTTTTGCTTTCACTGTACAGTAATATCCTCAGTAAAGACAAGAAAATAAGTTAAACTATTTTTACTTTTATAAAATGACAATATTGAGTGAAATTAATATTTCATAATTACGTTATGAACCAAAATTAAGATGGACCAAATGGTAGTTTGTTGCAGTGTTTAACCTGTTAACTGTCACTGTGCTTTTTTCTCTATTCACTTTAATATTTTATAGTTGAATTTTAATCTAATCATGACAAACTATATATTGATGGAAAGACTGAAGAATAAATATTTGACAACTTTTTATAACCATAAAAAATATAAAAAATAAAAAAATAAAAAACGTTATTTATAAAAATACCTACAATTAAAAACAAATAAAAAATATTTTAAAATGTTAAAAAAATACTTCATATCACATCTAAAATGTTAAAAATTAGTAGTTAGCGGACAAAGCGTATGCTCCATATGTGCAGTGACAGTTATCAGGTTAAATAGCTAGTTATAGTTCAGTTAGCTATAGTTTATTATTAAAACATTTCAAGTACAAAATGAAAGTTCAACCTGGAAACAAAAAGACAGTCACATTTTGTTCTAGAACGTCCACGACTCACCTGTCTGCTCGCTTCTAAAGTGAGGCGTAAAAGTCTGTCTCTGTTGTCCCTAAACCTATTCTGTCCGTCTTTTCAAGACGGCTGCATTTGAAATATAATTGAAACTTAATCTCCACAGAGCTAAAGTCTAAACTCACTCTGAAGGGACACAGAAAGCAGGAAGTGCTCTAATCCCTTTCCTCTCCAGCCAAAGGTCAAGCAGCTCTCTAATATGCAGGACGTCGCCTTGTCCCTCAGAGCATCTCAACCCAACACTGAAAGCACTCGATTTATTCCCTCCAACTCGCTTGTCGTAGCTTACGGAGAGCGCGCGGGTCTCTGCTGCCATGCCTGATTTAGCCTCTTGCTAAATAAGTACCTGTGCCCCACAGCTATCATTAGAACGAGACGTATTTCCCCAACAAACCGCTGTTGACGTGGGAGGTGGAGGGTGCGGACGGCTCCGAGCCAGTGTGATTTAAGCTCATAGCTGGCGGGTATAAACCTTGCCCCGAAAAACGAGCGGGGAGGCGGAGAAAGACGACCGCCGGCTGAATGGACCTGACAAGAGACGCTTTATAAAAAACATGTCCGCCAAATCAAACATATTGACTTTGCTCAAGGGTCCAATAAATTTAAACCAGGGTTTGATATTTCTCCCTTGTCTGACACGGGTGACGGGAACGCTCTCTAGGGACGTTTCTCATAGGTTTTTACTCCACGTGTTGAGAACCTAAAACACGATTACCTTTTTTTATTGTGCACCTGATAGGGTGAGTTTGAGTGACGTGTGCATAAAAGATCCGAACAATGAAGTAATTTGTGGAGATTAACCGTGCATTCATTGCTTTCCCAGAACATAAGCAGCAGGTCTGTGGTGGACGGCAATTAGCAGCGAGCGAACGTTAATCCTTCGCTGCCGTCTAGACAGATTGTACTGTGGATTGATATGCGCTATAAAACAAAAAAAATCTAAACATTTTAATGAGCTCCCAAAAAGGTACATTTTTCTTCCAAACTAACATAAAAAAGGCAAAAACACTGTGAAAAAATAAATGAGACTCATTTTAGCACAATAAAAAGTTGTACTTGTAAAATGAGAAGTACAGAATGTGCTGAAAGGAGGTTTGGAAAGCTTAGCAAATGTTGTTCCTATAATTTTCTGCACTCTTACAAATACTCACATGCACTTTTTCACTGTATCGTTACAGTAATTAATAGGTGACCTTTAACATAGCAGCTTAATGGTTTGTTGAGATTTACACAACAGCACAATCCTCCGCCTTCAAACAGGGGTCCACACGCTCTTTCCTGTACTCCCACCGGCCCTGATCTTTTTTCTGCCTGTCGGGTCTGGCCCAGATGGCACAAAAAGGGGGGCGCAGAAAAGTCACAGAGCTCTGCCCTCTGGCTGTTTATATGACCCCCCAGATGCACGGGACCCTCTGCTGGCCCAGCGGAGACGGAGAGAAAAAATACATTTTGTCAGGATGCACGAAGAGTGATATCAGCGTGGCACTAGTGTAACCTTTTCTCTAACAGATGGTGTCATGATTAGAACAGGGTCCTCTCACCTCAGGGACCCTCCGCTGAGCATTGTGCCCGTGGGCAGCGCCGGGGTCTGGCACACCATCATTGATGCTGCCGTCCAGCTAGTCAGGAAGAGGGACCCATCGCTGGCACAGAGGGGTGCCCACCCAGGACGGCGTAAAGAGCACGGGCAGAGCTTGTAAACACATACGAGTGAAAAGTCAGCCACTGGAAATGTGAGGAGGGTGTAACAGCCCGAGGGTTGTTGAGCTGCGGGAGTGTGGGGGGGGAGAAAAAACATGTGACATAAATGCAGGAACGTAGGGCAACTTCTCGTGCACTCCATCCAAGCTCGAAGGATTTAATAGACTAGAAGCCTGGCTGAGTTTTAATTAGCCTCATGAACAATGTGAGATTATGCACCCGCCTGTCCAGGGACTTCTGATAATAAAACAGAGATGATTGAAAAATAAATAAAGGCCCTAAAACTTTGAAACAGTTTGTACCGGCAGTCTGCCAAACCACACAAGCCTGCACTCTCTCTCTCTCTCTCTCTCTTACTCCTCAGCTTCCACTCCTCGTTCGCCCGCTACTCTTCCTCTCTCTCCCAAACCATCCCACACTAAAATCCAATTACTCAACGTTAACTCTTATGAATGCTCCACAACTTTCTGATGAATAAATTATAAGCAGGGAGGCAACAAAAGAGCACCTGAAAGATAAATAAAAGAGTTTAATGATTCATTCAAACTTAAGGTGGCTTGAAGGACTTTTCTGCTAGTTGTTCAATTCATTTACACTAGTTTACTATTGGAGGTACTATCATGCAGCACAGGCCCAAATTACAGCTTTCCTCATCTGGCAATGACTGGTGAACTGAGAAAATCTACTTCTCACTGCCAATAAAAATGTATTTTGCATAATTATATCATACACTTTTAGCCTTATGAAGATGATCAATATCAATTTTCATAGTTATGGAGAAAACCAGACAAGTGTCAAAACCGACAGATTTTCATTTTGGAGTGAACCGTAGTCACTCATTTCATACAAGATCCTAAAACCCCATAACTGCACCTTAAGCAAAAAGCAAAAAAAAACGGCACTGAGAAACAAGAAAATAACAAGGTTACACAAGGGTACGACACATCTCGAGGGGAAAAAATCTGTTCATTCATAAAGAGATTGTAAAAAGCATGAGCCCTCAAGATGGATGTATCTACAAGTCCATCAGCGAATGTGACAGTCCCAGGCGGCCCTTACCACTCTCTCCTCTTATAAATAACAAGCTCCAAGCCGGTTCAAGAGAGGAAAAGCATCTACGATGGCTGGCGGTTCAGACGGGGACAGAGAAACGCGCGCCCTGCTCTGCGGCTGACATTTAAGCCCAGGCACAATCTGCTGTTCCGAGATGCGTCACAACCAGCCGAAATCTCCATGTATTCACATAGCTTAAAAACTTGAGCAGCGCCCTTCAGGGAAATGAAAAGGAAAGCAAATCCAGCTGCATCTTCAAAAGGCCCTTCTTCCTCCCAACTCATTTTATCGTCACGCTGTGAAAGGAACCACGATCCCTTCTGATGCTGTGCCTGGACCTACCCTGTGGAAAAACGACAGCTCGCTGCTCGGTAGACAAACATGTGGACCGGAAAAACAAAAGAAAAATGTTTAATATCAACACAATGACTCAAAAACAGATTTTTATCACGCAAAAGAAAGATCTGTTTAAATCTCAGCTGCATCAAGAACAAATTTAGCGTGATTGATGTGCGCAGCTCACGATAAGAGAATTTTAAACAAGAGACAAATCATCCGTATTGGCGGCGACTGTTAAAAGACATAGATCAGATGGTCAGTCAGTTCTTGTAAAATTTCACAAATGCTACTGACAACTTGCACTGATCAAAGGCATCTGCGAGACGTATCTGACAAATAATACATCAATAGTTTTAGGCAGAGCATAAAATGTGAATTAGCGGCAAGTCTGGTTACATCATGAAATCTGACAGAACTGAATGGAGTAAAATACTGTGTTTATTAATGATGCTTGCAATTATTGCTCATAACAAAGCTTTAGGTGTGAATGACCTTTAACCAGTAAGCAACCTCCAAGATGACCTTCAAGAAGACTGCTCAAATTTCTTCAGATAACGTGAAAACTTGTTTAAAAGTATAATTAGCATGCAAATAAGGCATGACACCAGAAGCAAGTTTACATACTAAAGTTGACATAACATTTTTTTAAAAGCCAATAAGTCTTTACAAACACACAGTACATCACAACAAGCTCAAAAACGGCTGATGAAGCTAGCGTGAATGTCAGCCCCAAACCGAGATAGCGTCCACGCCGCTAAATAAAAACCTGCAGATGCATAGCCGCCTCATATCTGCTCGTGTATGCGTCGACATCACAACACGTGACACCCATTCATTTTCCCCAACATACTTTCCATGTACACTCTCAAGTAGACGCACAACGCAAGTTTCTCCTAAATCATCCTGCGCCTTCCCTGGAGGTGATTTATACCCCTGCGGCCTATGATTTAAAACACAAGGGACTGAACGCGTGTGCCTCAGTCAGCGTATAGATGAGAAAGTACAGATTGCATGTGTGGGTGCGTCTCATTAGCGGCTAGCATTGCATTGACCCATATACGCAACAGCGGCGCGGTTTCTGTTGCGCGTGCCACATAGCTACTGCTTTATCTCTAAGTGTCAGCGGGCAGGGCCAGCCTCCACACGACTCACAGACAGGGACAGCTAATTGCATTAAGACCCTGTGCAGCTGTAGCCCGGGCCCAGGTGCTCCAGGGCCCTCGGGGAAAAGGGAGAACGGCATCCGCCCGTGCAGCCAGGAGGATGCAGATGAGCGCAGCAGTTTCCTATAAAAGCACTGCTGTTAAAGAGAATTTTGCTGTTGCTTACACTAACTGAAAACAGTCGACTAAAGGGCGCCTATAAATACATGATGATAATATCATATACCTCACATCCAAAATAATGAGTCAATTGTAAAAACACAAGACAGTAAAATATGTGTATACCATCCAGACTTCTCCAAGTAAAGTCCTGTTCACGCTAAGAACAGTAATTATAAAGCATCCACTGTAAAGAACAATCTTGAATGTTCTATGAATAGACTTATATAGCAAAATATAGTTTCCCTTCCATTGACTTTCAGGCAAATTGTTTTGTCACATTCACTCAAACACATTAACACACAAACCTCTAAAATAAAACCGACTGCCGTGTAAATGCACACCAGATCCTTTAATGCATTTCTATTAGCATTTTTAAAGTGAATTAGCACTTAGTAAATTGCTGTGACCCTCAATAGAAATTAAATTGCTTCAGTCTATCAGTCCATCAGTGAGATTACATTTGGTGGCTGTGGAATCTTCTCGGCTTTAAACACAATTATGGTATTGTTTGTTGGCTTAATGTCTGTGAAATGGCCAAAATGCAGATTGCAGCGTATTGCATCTTAAAGGTCAGAGAAAGCTCTGCAAGACGTGAATAAATAAGCAATTCAGTTTACGCTTAGCTTTTTGTCTTTAAAACGCGTTACCTCATTTTACTACCACGTTTCTTAATGCAATAAGTAAATCAAAAGGTGCTAATGGCGGGTATATAAATGTACTTACTGTCTTATTGACTTTAACTGCAACACATTAACGCAGATGCAGGCCATTCGCAACCGTTAAACGACACTTAACGTTTTAATCAAGATATTCGTTTGAACCAGTTTCCCCACTTAAGCTTCAAATCCCAGTAGGACTATGAGATTTCTCGGCTACTGTACATGAAGAGAACTCGCTGCGTCCGGTGTTTTTTGGTCTTGCCCTCAGCAGGCTTTTGAGAGGGCAATCGACTCTTTCCCACCTTATAAAATTTGTCCATTTTCCTTGTTGCTCATCAACCTTTTCTTTGCTCTTTAGACTGTTCCAGTAATGGCTTTGAACAAGGCTACTTGATACCGTGCCAGATTCAAAACTGAAAGAGAGACAAAGAGCGAGAGGGTAAAGAGAGAGAGAGAGATGACTTTTTGATTATTTTTCTAAATGACACTTCAGCCCTCCACCCTGGCTGCGTAATTGTGATTACTGTGCCTCTATTTTTGGGTGGCTGCGCTGTGAGCCAATGCCAGTAAATAGCTGACGATCTTCTCGGGCTTTAGGAGGACACGGCACGGGGCTGAGCAAGGTGAAACCGCAACCGGCCCGCATTCTCAAATCTAGACCCTGCTAATGTACCATCCCCTAACCGAATAGATGCCAAATTTGCTGATCTAACTTCAGATAGAAGAGCCAGATAACCATGTCATTAACCCCTTCTCGTAAGCTGCCGTGTCCCGCCCGTCATTTCCAAAGCAAACATGCAACTACAACAATCCTATCTTTTATATTGAGTTAGCAAAGCGCCGGGGACTGACTGATCAAATTAAGAAAATGAGAGAATTCCTACTTCCCTTTCATCCCGAAGGGGTTTAATAGGCTTTTGGCAGACATTTAAATGTTCCTCTACACTCCACCACTGTTGTTTAGCGCATGAAGGTCAGCCTCGCTGCCGTGGGCTGGGGTTACTATGGCGATGAAGTTAAGGGGACAGGTCTGGTGAAGGAGGGTGCTAACGCAGTCAGACGTGTGACCCCCACCATTCAAGGTCATTACACTCCCCTATGAATACAAAGCAATGAATTCAAATGAGACTGTTTTGTCTTTACCTCCATAGACCAGGGCGGTCGTGCAGCGAGCTAGCCGCGGGGCGTCTTCAGTCTGAGCCGGCGGCCACATGCTGACCATTCACCTTTACGACTCACCGCCTCCTTAGGTTACCACGGCAACCGTTTCCTCCAACCACTTAATTACATGTTGTACGGCTTAGGGTAGGAGTTTAGCTCTTTTCTGCAAACTAATGCCACAATATAATTTAACCCACCAACTTAGATATCATAAACATAATGTTCTACAGCCTGAGCTACAGGAGGCTGAAAAAAGTTTTGTCAGAAAGATACTGAACTTCCTCTCACAGCTTGATGCACCAAACTGCAACAGCTTGCAGTCCAGATGTGGCACGGACCTAATGGAACGGGTCAAAGGTCAAATGGAAGATAGGGACCCCTTCAAATGCATTCCAGCTGACTCTCATCTAATGAAACTTAACACATGGTCATCAGAGCAGAATGTTATGAAAATAAAAGGTTTGATATATACTAAAATAGATTTGATTATTGTAGACGGCAATTTGATTTGATGGGAATGAAAATTAAGCTTTGAGAGATAGAAGCACGTTCTGTTCAATGTGCCAAAAAGGCCATTTTCTGCCATTTGTAGGAAAAGATTTGCACAATTCAGCAGAATAAATTTAACTGGTAAAACAGGTTTAATGTATCAGAGAATACTAACAAAAAAGTAAATATTTAAAATCTTTTAAAAATGTTTTCCAATAGAGCTCTTATGGCATTGTGCATTTCTATTTATCACGTTATATAAAAATATAGACATCGTCTTTTCAATGGTTTATCAGACAAATTAGCAACATTAAATACGCATAAAAGTGTCAAATGCATAAAAATATGGCGTTCGATCTGACAAAAATCTATTAATGGTAGCACAAAATGACCGGTGTGAAAAACAAACTACAAAAGTAAGACAGTGTAAGATACACACAGATAAAAGTTAAAGAAAGAGTGATTCTCCTGCCATTGAGATGCCTGTATCACCATCCACCGCCGCTCTAGGTGTCACTCTGGATTGGGTGCACTGGAGTGGATTAATGGTCTTATCACCCGTTTGACAAAATAACACTTCACCTGATGTTCAACCCTCCAGCAGGGTGGGATTTTTTTGATTTGCTTGAATTCATAGTCTGTACCTGTGACGTGATTAGTTCTCACATCCCGGGAGTGATGAGGTGTGAAGGAGCGTGGATCTTATTCAACGGTTACGGTCACAATCGCCTCTGAGTGTTCAGTGCTGTTACACACTTAATTTCCAGCTTTGGGTTCATAACCTTTCATGATTTCACTCCCTATAATAAAATGGCAGCACTTTCAATGAAGCCTGTATAAATAATACATTATAAAAGTTACTTTTTGATGCATTACAAACAATTTATATCAATTTATAATTATCCTTATATTCTGTTGTATGTTCTTCTCTACGTAATGCTTGTGATATAAATAATGATCCCTAGACTTTCATTGTCATACATGTGCTTCTGATGCGCCGCAGAGTAAAAACCAGATACATCATGCCGCAAATCCACAGGCCTGGAAGGACACACCCTGAGTATGATGATGCGTAAAATGCCAATGACGTTTCTGTAAATGAGATAAAATAAGGACTGCTGCTCGGATGCCAGCTGGCAGAACCTTGGAGAGTGTGTAAGGAATGAGAAGGAGACAAGAGAGAGAGATAAAGAGAAAAAGAGAAAGAGAGAGAGAGAGAGAGAGAGAGAGAGAGAGAGAGAGAGAGAGAGAGAGAGAGAGAGAGAGAGAGAGAGAGAGAGAGAGAGAGAGAGAGAGAGAGAGAGAGAGAGAGAGAGAGAGAGAGAGAGAGAGAGAGAGAGAGAGAGAGAGAGAGAGAGAGAGACTGTGAGCCTGTAAGTGTGTGTGTGTGTAGGTCAAGTCTCTGTTGCTGACTCAGAGAGCCGAGCAGAGGTCAGTGCATCTTCAGATAACTGATACTCAATGTGCTTTCCTCCTCTCTCCTACAATACTGCTACTAATTATATCAGTCATCAACTTCACAGATGTACTCACCCCAAAGACCTTCATGACCGAGAGAACATCTTCACAAATACTGATGAATGAATAACAGCACAGTCAAACATGACTCGCTATAAAAACTAGATATGCGACTGAACTAAACTCTCTGCCGCAATGACAAGCTGTTCAGAGTCATAAAAAGCACTGCTGCTAGGGTGCTCTGGGTGGTTGCTAGGGTGTTGCTAAGCTGCTGATAGGGTGCTGCTATGAGTAATTATGGGGGCGGCTAGGACCTTCAGGGTGTTGCTATGCGGCTGCTATGATGCTCTGGGTGGTTGCCAGGGTGTTACTATGCGGCTGCTAGGTGGTTGTAAATGCTATGCAGAAGCAGGGGATGTATAGGGTGGCGCTAAGGTTTTGGATATCATTTCTGGGTGGTTGTTAGAGATGTTTAGTTTTTAATCAGACAGTATTACCAACTAAAAGTGTTTAACCTAAAGCTTCACAAAAGCCACAAAACATTGTCCAATTTATTTAAAGTATATTTTAATAAATTAGATAATGTTAACAATTGTGTATGTGTGAGTGAGAAAGAGAGAGAAAGAAAGAGAGAGAGAGATGTTAGACAGAATCTAATAAAGCCCACCAGCAGAACTGTTCATCTCTACAGCCGCAGCTACAGTAATTACAAAACACTGCACCTGACAATCAGACCATCTCGCTCGCTCTTTCCTCCTCTCTCTCCCAACACTTTCCTTCTCTTTCTCGCCCGCTTTCTTTCCCAACTCTTTTTTTGCAGAGCTGGCGTAAAATCCAGAGTGAGAAGAAAATGCCACAGAGGTCAAGGTGTGTAATGAAGCATTCTGATAGTGTGAATGGTTATTAAGTGCTGGAAGAACGCACTCAGTTTGCCCAGTCTGGCCTCTACGGGGAAAAAAGCCCACTTTCACGTCACGGGTAGAAAAGTGTGTAAACTGAAGGTCATTGAGTGGCTCAGGAACAAGCCTTTGGAAATTGAGTTTGATGTAGTTGTTAAGTGACTGCTGGTTGAGGCTGGTAAAGTTATATTTAATATAGTTAATATAGTTAATATTTTTTACACAACACAGATGTTTACAATTGTTAATTAACTCTTGGTAAACACTGGTCAAGTTGTTAATAGTAGTATTTTTTTTGTTTATTTATCGCTTATGTTTACAATGCAACCAGGTCTATCGGGTCAATTTAAAAGGATTACATTTTTTTAACACTAAATCAACTCTAACTTGGACTTTCAGACATGCATCCACATTAATATGTACAAACATAATGCACGCTTAAATGTAATTTTTAACAAAGTTTCAACCGTCTAGCTACCTCTGCCAAACAGATGCGGCTCCGCTCTAATATTCCCGCAAATAAATTCGATCCGATCATCGCACTTCAGAGCAATTTGTCACGAGCTCCGAGAGCTCTTTCGAAGTTGCGCTTCAGAATTAAAAGACTCCTAAGTGAATGTCACATGTGTAGAAGAGGAAGCAGATGCGACAGATGGGCGCAAAGTGTGTCTCTCTCTCCGCCTGCTCTCAAACGCAACAGTAAAATATTGAGCCATTAGGGCCTTTTGTCAGAGCGAATCAGGTGTGTTGGGGAAGCGGTGTATTGAAGCCCGACTCGTGAACTCAGAGGCACAAAGGCACGACTGCCAAAAATCTTGCTTGTACACACAGAGATACACACAGCGCAGCTGTAGGGAAAACTCAGATACAAGTCACTCACTTCCTCCCTCCCTTACTTACTAATTCTCGCTCTCTCGTGCTTCCTCTCTCTCTCTCTCTCAAATCCTTCACTCCAAACAAGCTATGCTTTTACACGGTGCATTGTGTTTAATGTTCCAAACGGCAAATCTGAGAGGCTTGAACGCCGTCTCTGAAATCTCTCCCATGGCATGCATAAATTCCCACTAAATTAGAATATAAAAGACGCACAGAATGAAATCTATTTGCCACAGCGCATGTATATGTATTTTGTGCTACTGAAAGGTCACATTCAAGCTTGGTGTATTCTGGCAACATGCAATTATTCACTGCCTAACAGGATAGAAGCCACAGTTTCATTGTTTAGATGCCCAACATTCGCCTGCTTCTTGTTTCATTGTGTGCAATATTAAATGTGCTTTATCGAACAAAAGTTCAGAGTAGAAAATACGGTAAAATGACCTTAACTTTAAATATCAACACATACAAAAGCAACATTCTGCACAAACTGTGTTATTTAGTAACAATCAACAAATAAATACTATAATTTGAATCATAGCCATAGGAAATACAACACACTGTCAACAAAACGCTTGCCTCAGTGCAACTCTATTATTAATAAATGTTAAACACTATTCAAGGTGGTTAAGACAACGATTTCTAATTATGCCATGATACCGCAGCAACCCATAATGCTCCAAAATAATTTTAAAAAGCAAAGAATTATTAAAGTAATTCACAACATACAGACTCTCAGAAAAGGCAGAAGCTAAAAACGAAATGTGGGTGAGGAACAGGAGGATGGAGGAAGATATGAAAGGTCATGACGAAGCAGGACAGAGGCAGAGAGCAAGCTTGTTATCTGTTTCAGGAGTGGAGAGGGCTTGGCTGAGCAAAGCTCATGGGAGCAAGGTCAGTTCTTCAGTAAAAGGGAGAAAATGAAAGACAGAAAGTTCTGCTGTAGAAGCAGCGAAAAGCTTATTATTTGATGTGTGTCAAATTTAGACCAACTAAGTTCAAAATGCCAACTTTAACTCAACAGCCTAAAGCATGTAGATATCTGCTTGGTTTCACTTCTTAAGCCTTAAGGCCTGTTTACACCAAAGACAATAATAATAGCTACAAAAATACTACAAAAAAATTTTTTACACCACCACTAAATATATAATAAAGATACAGGGGGTAAAATATTGGTGTGATTACATTCAGAGCGATTTTTTTCTATGTGATAGAAACACTAATAAAAAACTAAATCAAATTCCATTTAAATTAAACTTTAATTTCCTTTTAAATAATTTAAACATTATTGCTTGTCATTAAAGTCATTCCAGAATTTTTAGATATTATTTACATAAAACACTGATGCAATAGAAACAAGGAGCGTAAATGACAAAAGAAAGCAGAGAAAACATAACCAATGTGCTTGTAATTAGCTCTTGTTTTGTAGACAGCTTTAGTGAAATGGAGCTTTGGTCCACAAAGCCACTGAAATCCCCGTCATTCACACACATTCTGTGGCGATTGCCATCCACCGCCTTCCTCATAAACAAAGGGATTGGCAAACTGTGCCAACCACGGGCAGACTGGCACCCTGAGAGAAGCACCCATCAGTACTGCTGGAATGAAAAAGAATTTGGTAAAAAAACAATCTGACGTCATCAATTAACCAATAATAGAAAGACAAAATAAATAAATAAATAAAAATCGATCTAATTCCCAATGCTAAATCATTAGCACAGATGGCACCTCAATCCCAGAGCGCAGGACCATCAGGGTGCATCAGGGAGATTGTGGAGACTTAAAAGACCTCCCTTTGACACCCAGGGTGATGCGGTCAGCCTGTTAGGACCACTGCGACAGATCAAACGAAGAAGAAAGGTGGGGCGAAAGCCATTTTTACACTCGCTTTCTGTTTATCGTAGCGGAACACGACACGCATCTCCGCTTGATTCTCTGCAGCGTGTGATAATTTTAATTAAGTCTGGACCCCTAAACTAAAGCCAGTTGGCCTTTCTTCTCCCGACGCATCATGCTGTGAGTGATTTAGTCTTCGTTTGGGTGCCCTTAACGTTGACACTTCAAACAGATACGTGGCATGCGGTTAGCTGGCATTTCTTGTGTCAGTTGTGTTTACCCCTTCAGCACAATTGATTTTATTTTTGGCCGCTTTTTCACTTTCTACATAGACAGGCCGTGGAAATGATGAGGGGAAAGGAAATGGATGGGGAAGCCAGACACAATCTTGTATTGCTCATGTGAACATTAACGCTCATAAATTATGTGAATGTGGGAACATGTGTCCCAAGTGCTAAACCGCTGCTCAGACATTTACACTACCGGTCAAAAGTTTAGGGTCACTTACTGATTTTTTTATATTGTTTTATCTACATTTTGGATTATGTACCATAAAATTATGTTACTAACGATCCAAAATAAAGTATATGGATGTTTTTAAAAACATTTTCTTGGCATTTTATCAGCCACCTCCTTGAGGCATCTCCCTAAGAAAACAAATAATAAAAATAATATGTTTTCAATAAATAAAAAATAAATTTGAGTTTTGTGATAATAATTGTATATTTTTGTCACAAATATTTTTTGACAAAATCTAAAAATCGCACACCTTTAAATCAAAAGATTTTCAACAATGAAAAACAATTCAGACAAGTGACCATAAACTGACAGGTAGTCAGTACAACTATGCAAAGTGCATTCAAAACGTACACATCATCATCACCATGTGCATTCTCTGGGGATTAAACCAATGACTCTTAGCATCGCCTCTACCATATAAGCTATAGGAAATGTGAAATTTAGCAATTCACCCACGTCTGAAATAATGCTTTTTACGCTATTCGCAATTTGTAGCCACTCAGAAGATGTGTTGGAAGGCCAGCACTTCAGGGTGATATTAAAATGTGATCAAAATGTTCTGAACAGCATTTCGTCAGAAACGCAGACTGAACATCTGCGCGATGGCTGCCGTTTGGACAACAGAGATGCAGCGTGTTGTCATTAAGGCGGGTGATGGGGGGCACCGGGCCCAGACCCCTTCCTCACCAGCCCTCGGCCCACCCTCCCACCAGCTGTTTGGAAGGATGGATGACAACCACCTGCTGTGGAGGGAAATTAGAGCGCTTGTACTCGTCCTCTTTTTAATCATCTGAATCATTCACTCCCTCATTGTGAAGTTCGTCTCTCAAGGCAACAGCTCCAGCAGGCCAGTCAACTCCTCCTCGATGTCATCTGACATGACAAAACATTCCCTGCGACATTTCCTGATTATCGGGAGTGCCAGAAATATGCTACAAAACTTATTTAGAGACAGTAAAAATAATTACAATATCTATCTTACCCTTAATCCATTTCAAGGTGACATTTAATGCCAAGTTATTCTTGTTGGAAACCTTCAGGGGACGATAAATCAGTCAGCAAAATATAATTCATTTTAATGGATTGCGGGTGTTTTTATTTTCAAGTCAAATCTAAAAAGGATCGCTGGCTGGGAAGGAAGCCAGTGGAGAGGGAGGAAGGCAGCGGGCGCTCTGAATCCACGCTGGAGCTGCTGGCCTGAGGAAGTATCATTTCCTGAGGTCTGGTATATATCTGTCATTGCAAATGTGTTTGTCATTAGAGAGTGGACGGACGTGCCCTGCTCGTCCAGTTCAAATCTGACAAAAAGAAGTTTCAGTATGTGATGAATTTGAATTTTCTACTTTCTAAAGGTAAATTTACTTGTTTATCTAAAAATCGCAAGCCATATAAGCTGTTCGCTCTTCCTTTGCATCCTCTCTCTCTCTCTCCCAGTATCTCTAAAGGGAGGAAATAGCACACGTTCATTCCATCACCAGCGCATCAGCACGGCTTCTGTGAGGGACTATTTAACCTTGGCCTCTCGCTAGACCGCCCTACGGGATCCATCTCTGCAGACAATAAACCCACAACCCCCACAGTGCATATTCAACCTTACAGCGCTCTCCGATGACGGCCGGGGCGGCGTATTATGGCGGCGGCCCCGTGGAGTTCCTTAAAAAACAAAACAAAGAAAAGTCAGGTAATGTATTGGCATTTGAGTTAATTAGAGCTGCGGTCTGGAGAGCCCTTCACCGCTTCCTTGTGCGGTCGCCTCAAACGGCGCAAACAGTCTCAAAGAGCTCGCAAACACAGACACACACAGACACAAGCGGTGAGTGCCAGCATGCGGCGAATATATTTATCAATCCAATCTGCTTCAACCATTTATCCTTCACGCCTCTCCCGCCTTCATCCACACATCTACAGAAGAAACTCACAGTTGTTGACATTCATCTGAGAGGACATGCCCTTTAAGAGAGGCTCATAGCGAATTCTGTCTAATTATTGTATGTGTGGATGACGCTGTTTCTTAAGTCTCGTCCTTGTATATCTCACTCGCAGCCTTATGTTCCTGCTAGCGTACGTTACACAGCCATTCTCCGCTGCGTAAGCCCCGTAATTGTCTATGATGCCCAATACCTTCGAGGCTTCATTAAAGCTTTGCATCAAGCTGCAGAAAGAGAAAAACAAGCAAGCATAAGGTAGAAGAAAAGCGGGGGACAGAAACAAGGCCATTTAAGGCTTTCAAAGCATTTTGAGTGGAAGAGGTTGTTATCCCAATGGGACATTGTTTTATGTGTTTTTTCCTACATTACTCGCGCGCGACGTGTAGCAGCGTGTTAGCGTTCAGGCGGCCCGGTGCCAAATAGGCACCCATGCTGTCAGCCCAATCAGATTTTGGAGGGACGCTGAGGAGAGACAACTCTAGTTATAATTTCGCTCTCATCTCCTCCTCTTTCTCTCGAGCTCACACTGACTGTTTTCACGCTGAGCGTTTAAATGTTCCCCTCGTATCCGCCGCTCGGAGCTGATGAGAGACGTGAGAGCGTATCAATCTTCTCCGTCGAAGGAGAAATTAAAAAAATAATCAGGAAAAGAAGACCAAAGCTGCACGGAGTTCACAAGGGACAGCGGTCTGATAATCCTGTTTGGGGAACCGTCACGTTTGTGAAGCTGTCACTCAATGTTACCGGACAGCTTTGTGGAATATCAGCCCACAGCAGACTTCCTGTGAGCTCACTACAGAACGGGCCACAGCGGTGTCTCTCTCCCTAAGAGCCGGCCTGGCAGGTGGAGGCTTATTTCAGGACACATCTTGGAAGCGGCTCCTCCAGCTTGAAGATCACAGAAGCCCCCCTGAGTCAAAAGTTATTACCACTCCAAGGCTATCTCCACAGGTGAATGGACGGTGCTGGTAGGAGGATTGGAAATGTCATGGTCTCTATAGAAATGGGTCCCTTTTTTGCCGTTAAATCCTAATAGAGCGCCGAGCTGATTTAATTGGCGCGCTCCACGCCTAGGGAGAGGTGGAAAAGATCGCAATCGGCCGTCGAGGCTTCAGGCGCGGTGGGAACGGCCAAAGCTGATCTGATAGTGCCACTCAATGCAGAAGGTTGAGCCAAAGCCCGAGCAGATCTCCTGACAAAAAAAACTCAGAAATGCGGGCAATCTGAGAGAAACGTTTTACTCTTCCATCTTTAACTTTAAAGTAGCCTGCAGTTTGAAGCTCGCTATCTGGAAGATTTGCTCATGTTAGTGGGGTCTGAAAATCCTTCTCAATCACGGTCAATCATTTTAAAAAATAGCTGGTCCTTTAAACAGATGTGGCTGGCCCTGGGGGCGTATCCATTCACATGTGACCCGGTGACTCAGAGACAATCCATGCTTAGAAAAAGACCCTTTTGGAAGATTTAAGTTGATAACACACAAGCAAAGGTGGACCAAGATTGCCAACAATGACACCAGGGGTCGATGTATTCAAAGAGAGTATAACTGAAAATGGATGGGAAGAAAACAGACATTATTAAAAGACAATTCTTTTTTACCTGTTAACTGTTACCGATGCACAGATGAAAAGGTTATTTCACTTTTAATATTTCATAACTCTAATCTAATCATTACAAACTCTATATTATATACTATATAGATATTTGAAAAACTGCCATAACAATAAACAAACCAAAAATAAAAAGTTAAAGCTATTTTCAATAAATACATTTAAAAAAAATAAAAAATGATATTTTTTATTAATTAATTAAAAATAAAAAATTAATAAGAAAATTGAAAACCTAATTCATTTTAACAACTGTACTTTGGCTCAATATGTGCAGTGACAGTTATCAGGTTAAATAACAAAAAGCACCTAAAGAAATAGTTAAGTAAATAGTTATCTTACCCAAATATAAAAATGCTGTCATTATTTACTCACCCAAGACAATAAATAGAGGATTTTGAAGAACTGTTTCAAGCTTCAAAAACAACAATAAAAGCACAAAAAGTGTATAATATATAGAGTATATTGTATATATAAAACCCAGTTTAAACATTTCTCTTAAACTGAACACAAAAGAAATTCTGAAGAATGAGGCTGTTGCCTTTTTCCCCAATAGTCAATGGATTAAAATTCTGCATAATGGCAGTCTTTCTATATATGGGTGACCTCTATCCATTTAAAAGTGTAAAGCTGTTTGCCATTCGAATGCTTAAACCATATAACGCCATTTAAACGCTAATTAAACCTAGCTTAAAGTGTCATCCCCAACGTAAAGCTTGAAATTAACCCAAAAATCACCATACCATATGTCAAAAAATCTAAAGACATCTCTCTTTAAAAGACAGCCATGTCAATAATGTGAGACAGCGTCGCCGCAGCTCTGACGACATCTATAAGACCTTGAGACCAGCTTTCACGCCCTCTAAATCATCTTAGTGCACAGGGAGTTTGATGAGGAAAAAGCAATTAACAGGGTGATTAGAGTGATTAAGTTAGCCAAATGTGGTCAAGCTCTCTCTCCATTGGACGAGGCGAATTAAAGAAGCCCAGGTAAATAATGCCATCAAAGCAGAAACAACCAGTCTCCTGATATGGATAATGTACAAGCACAGAGGCCTTCTGGTGCATACAAGGCAACTAAAGTAAGACCAATCCATCACTGCAAGGTTATAAATGATGTACTCCGGGGAGGTCCCGAACAACAAGATGTACTGCCGAACTAAAGAGACTGGAAGGAAAAGAGCAAAATCAAAATGGAAATCATTGCCAAGAAGCAGTTTAACTTCCAATTCTCTTGTGGGCGTTTTAAAATCATCCCCCCTTGACTCCTGGAAACACAGCCAATACTTAGAGCAAACAAAGGTCAGAAACAGCGTTAAATCATTTGTCTCGTTTTTGCCTTCAAACAGCCACAGCTCTCGCTGTCTGACTCGTCGAGCCCGTAACCACGAGCGAGTCACTGGGTTTAAAGCTTCAGAGCCGCCCGACAACTGAGGGGAAGTCTTCTGGGTATCCTGTGTTTTATTTTTCCTTCAGCAGAACTCCTTTAAAGATCATTTACACTCCAACTTTCAGAAGACAGCTTTGCTAGGTCCCTGGCACATTTATGAAAGATGAAATATTAAGGTTTTATTATATAAAAACTCTCTCCGCTGCATCCGTAGACAACTAAGCTAACACATTTCTATCATGGAGGTCGAGAAAGAGGCTCAGAAGACCAGAGGGTTAAAGTTTGGCTAGTTAAAAACATCAATTAGCGTCTGATAGTACAATATTTGACATAACGGCACTGTTACAAAGGGAAAAAATGTTTTTGGATTATTAAAAAAAGGGCAAAAACACTGACACAAATACAAACTGATACCTTTCTCCATGTACTAAAAACAAGCGGGTTAGAAATGCAAGGTGACATTTTGATAACAGATGAATTCTACGGAGACGCGAACTGTTCAGGCTACGAGCAACAATGAAAAAATTGAATAAAGAAGGACAGAGATCAATCTCGAGACGAGCGACGGCACACAGAAGTCCGGGCCGGCGACCTCAGCCCTGCTCAAAATCAATTGTGTTTTCAATCTTCACAAGAAGATTCGGTTTCACTGGTTAACACAAGCGCTGCGAAAGCCATTTTGAGAGCTTGTTAAAGAATCGGTGGTGAAACAAATGCGGGTGGGAGCTGTGAGGATGAGCGGGGGGCGGAGGGATGAGGGGTCAGGACGCGAGGGGAGGAGGGAGGAGTCTGGAGAGAGAAGTAATCCCGGTCTGTTGAAAAGCTGCTTGTGTTCCTCACCTTCCCTTTTGACTCCTCACTAGATTCTCATTTGTTTTCTCCCTTCACTCCAGAGGGCACTGGAGAGCGGAGAGCCCATGATTGAGTATTTCAGCCACCCTTAAGAATTTCTACCTTTTGTTAGCGACTTCCCACTTGTGTGAGGCCACTGATGTGTGGAGAACATTTAAGGGCTACGGGCTCCGCAGACATCCGCTGGGATTTACGGCTAACCCTCGCAGTGAATAGAGGACACTTCCCCGACCAGGAAGGTATTTTAAAGGGCCTTTTGATAAGAAATAACATCTCAACTCAGACAATGGAGTTCCTCCTAAGACATTAAAAGAAAATAAACCATGAAGAAGTAGCAAAGCACTCTCTAAAAATACTCCTGAAAACTTTTTACGCAAACAAACATATCTACTAAAACCAACTCTGTTGGGTAAAGTAGTTTCAAATGCATTTGTAGAGGCCTATGTTAATCTTTATTATTTGCTTATGCACAGTAACTTTAACCTTTCTATCCATATTAATGCATTTATATACGCTTGCAACAATGGAGACCGTTTACCAACACAATCTCATTTGTAACAGTTTTATATTTTAGCGAACTGGCAGGAAATTCGTATGAATCTGTACAATCTCACTTACATGTTTTCTTATATCTGCTTTCATCTAATAATGGTCACTGCACATACTGGGCCAACACATAAATAATATATATGTGTATATACCTAAATATAATTTTAGGTAATTTAATAAAAAACATTAACAATTAACATTTTTTAATAGTTTTTATAGTTTATGTTTATTGTTGTAAACATTTGTCAAATATTTATTCCTGAGTCTTAAACCTTTCCATTACTATATAGTTTGTCAAGATTAGAATCATGAACCATGAATCATAAAAGTGCCCCACATGTACACAGTGACAGTTAACAGGTTAAGCACGGACCTTTTTTCTAAAAATTATATATTTTTGTATGTTTTACATTGTACTAATTCATACAAAACTGCTTGTAAAATAGTTACTTTCCTGTAAGATCAAGTTGGCTTTTCTAAGCATCAGGCCTAAACCTCCCAAAATCAAGCTCAAGGCCACAGCGACAAACCTTGGAAGAAAAATGATGCATCTTTAAAACAACGTCAGACGACTGCCATTACTCAACCTGCTGAACCGTTGTCATGTTTCCAAAGTGTCTGTATATGAGAAAACCTCTTCACACCAAATCCACAAACACCTCTCGTTAAACAAGCTTATCAAATCAGACTTTAAGGGCTCAGTGATGCGATGAGGTTTGCAAATAGAGCAGTGCACTGTTTTCATTAACCGAGCCTGAGGTAAATCGAATGCCGTTATTAAATGTTAGCGGTTCACCAGGTATGTTAAATTAACTAACAGTGAGCGCTCACGATGCAGTCATTACAGACGGCCCACTCCCGCACGGTCCTCAATGGGTATTCAAGCCGAGACAAAGACGAAACTGTGACATATTAATACAGCAGCATGACAATACACAGTCTGTCACCAACACAAGTGCATTATGGGTAAATGTGTCCGGTGTTTAACGTGGGCCGGGAAGTGAGTCATGTGTCAAGAACACCACAGAGAAATGAAAACTAACAAAAATAGAGAGAATGACGCTCTGTGGGAAAAATAAACAATGGTTTTCATTCAAAATCAAGCACAGGCTTAAATTACTTTTTCACACTGTAATTTTACATTACATATTTAAAATAACACTATACCAGCCATGCTAAAATACACAATAAAGTTACATTTAAGATACACAACTCACACGCATCTTTCCTAAACAATAACTAATTATCCTTTAAACAATGAGTAACACGAGATATAACAGTCATGTTTCTGCGCTTCCAGTGACAAACTCTCTATCTGGGCTGGAGGAGGTTAAAATGTTGCCCCTGGGACAGCAGAGGTTGGCTCTCACCCAGGCCGATATGGGAACCGGGGCAGAGGAGGCATAAAGACTTGATTGTGGTGAAGCACTGGCTTGGAAACAACTTTCAGGCCTAATGAAACTAAAGCCTGGACACAGCGGCACTGCAAGCACCAGGGCGAGAGAGAGAGAGAGAGAGAGAGAGAGAGAGAGAGAGAGAGAGAGAGAGAGAGAGAGAGAGAGAGAGAGAGAGAGAGAGAGAGAGAGAGAGAGAGAGAGAGAGAGAGAGAGAGAGAGAGAGAGAGAGAGAGAGAGAGAGAGAGAGAGAGAGAGAGAGAGAGAGAGAGAGAGAGAGAGAGAGAGAGAGAGAGAGAGAGAGAGAGAGAGAGAGAGAGATGAAGTAAACAAGAGTTGTTTAAACTCGATAGAAGAAGTATTGTATTGAGACCTACTACAAGCCGATTACAATAAACCTATGACTAAGCATAAGCCATCTGATGTAATTAGGACGCATGAAGGTTTACAAAGAGAGCAGGACACAATGACGTGGAGTGTGTGTGTGGCTTAGAAAACAAATCAACAAAATAGCTGAATGAGTTAAACATTCAATTTCACCACTGCACATTGAATCAAGTTGGTTGTCTTAACATACATAAAACGTTTCAGCGGCAACAACTGAAATCACTTAGTCATGCCTTTCTTTAAAACAACAAACCCCACATAGCGCATTAGTGCAAAATGACTGTATGCTAATGAAAAGTGGATCTAACTCGAAGAGCGTTTGTGAAAAGGCTTTTAAAATTGTAATTCTGCAGTGTTGTGCAATAAATGCCCGCTCGCGCTGCAGAATGTGTGTGCGTAAGGCCTTCCTCCCCGAGTGTGAGCTGTCATGGCACAGAAAAAACGGGCTCAGGAAGAACAGAGCTTCTAAGGAGACAGATCCTGTGACCCCGCTGCCCCACGCCACCTGCTCTCCTCCCAGGAACCTCGTTCTTTTTCTACTCGTCGCTCGCCAGGAGACACTGTTAATTGGCCTACGCGCACGCCCGCTCACACAAACCTCCGGGTATCAGCTGGACTGACACCGGCGTGGCACAACCTCCAGGTGGGCGGACTTGCAGAGTCATCAAGAGTTTGAGGCAAACGAGCATCCAACCTTCCAACAACTTACTTTGAAGGCTTTACTCACCGTGCAAAATAACTACAAGCGGTCAGGTGGTAATTTCCTTGTCTCAAGAGAGACGGACATTTCATTAAATCGCACCTTTGCCAAATTAAAAACAAACAGAACTTTAACACCCCAGCGTGCATTACTGGATCAAAATAACAACCTGCTTTTTTGTAAAGACAGCAGACAAGTGTGGCACAATAAACCGGTCCAGAGAAAGACTAATACAGTCCAGCGACCTAAGAAGCTACAAATCCTCCACCGCTCCTTTAATCACAATGATTTAGCTGTTGTCTACTGCCAGCACTGGCGCTGGTGAACACCCCCAGGGCAAGACGTACAGCACGGGGCAAGTAAAACATCTGCATAATTGAGCCCTTCAATCAAGTCAAGTGTGTGTTAGGTCCACTCAGACATAGCTGATTACAAACAAAGAGAGGTAGATATTTATACACGGCTTGAAATAGAGACAGCGAGCTTACGTAAAGTCATATCATACAGTAAACAGAGAAGTTCACCTAGGCCAAGCCAAGATAAGAGTCGACTATCAATCTTTGACTGGTGTGCTGTAGATATCGGCGTGTGAAAAATCTCCTTACGTGTTTTACCAAGAAGAAGCTGGTTATAATAGAAATAAAACGCAAAATAATCATTTATAATTAAAGTACTGCAAAGTGTGAACTAGCAGATCCTAAAAAATACTGGGAAATAATGACAGTTTTCTAACTGGTTTCAAACCACTGCCCTAGTTTTCTATTGGTTGGATCCCTAAAATTCACTTTAAAATTAACCATGGTTTTATTATAGTAAAAGTGCAAGTAACCATATTTTTTGGTAGATTAATTGCCATTTAGGCATTCATTATTATTCCTGCATTATGGATGAGATTTTGTAAGAAATATAAATTCTCTAACCAAAAAATTGAATCATGTGTTTTTATTTTATAGCACTTTACCTTGCTATAAAAAACATGGTTTAAACATGAAAAAGCTTTAAAAACTTTAAAAAGGTCACATAGGTAATTAAACCACCATCTAATCTACCAGTATAGTCAAAACCAAAAACATTACCCATTTGTAAAACTATGGTTTTATTACAAATATGTTTAGACTATTTACTGGGTAAAACCACGATTATCTTGTGGTTTACTTCAAAAAAAAAAAAAAGGTTGCTATAGTTAAACCATGGTTAATTTTTAATAAGGGTCACTTGATTCACCTACTCAAACAAAAAAGCAATACTGGAATTGCTACAGAATAGCTGTTTACACTGAAATTAACCCACAAATGGCTTATTCACAGTTGTTAATGCACATTAAGCTAAGACAGGACAATATTTTAAGTCTTGACAACATCTGCCAGGTGGAAACGGTCTAGGCGAACACTGGACTGGTCTTTCATCTCCAAACCATCTCAACTGGCTTGAAAGTCTTCACATGAAAGAGTTCACTGACGGATGGCGTTTCCCATCACACACGGGCATCTCTCCATGAAATTAGCCAAAAGAAAATAAAGGGATCTTACCTTGCCAAACTGTTCGAAATACTGCTTCACATCTTCAACTACTGTGTTAGCTGATAATCCGCCTACAAATATTTTCTTTGTTCTCGTGACCATCTGGAAGAGAAGAGAAGACAAGAGATTAGGCCCATGTGAAAGCGTTTCAGAGCGAACATCAAACGAACGGCAGACAAAAGCGGCTCTAGGAAGCTCGGAAGTAGAAAAGAGGGAATTGGGAGATGACCGGTTGTGGGTTTTTAGTCCCGTGGGGATGCTGAAGTGGATGTGCCGTGTGATTTGTTGAGCGTGTGAGAGTGCGTTTGGGGACTGGGTAACACCTAGCATGCTAGGCTCTGCGCCGCTTTCACTACCTGTCCTCTCTCTCTCTCACTTGACACTTTGTTTCACACTAACAGAAACACCTGAGCTGTGAATGGTGTTTTTCTCGTGTTGCCGAGACCCAACGTGCAATCCCCTGTTCCATTTAAGAAAATTGGAACAAGAGCATTTCGGTAGGAAACAGGACAGTACGCGAGAAAAGCACGTAGCGAGCTGTTTGGATAGACCTTCAAAGACGCTTTAATTGAGTTACAAACAAAAGGTGTCAGAGGTGCTACGGTGAACCGGGCGAGATCTCGACCAGAGAGACAGCGGTGGAGGTCGCAGACATGCAACCAGGCCCATTTTTCAAAACACAATTAACTCTCCTGGCTGGAGAGATGGAGCGGTTAGACCCGACTTCTTTTCATGCAGTAACGTTAATTGCGTTGAGAGTTGGTGAACTGAGATCAAATAGCTTACCTATCATATATGATAACGGCTAACAAGAGAGTTCCTCAGGCAATGTTAAAGCCTTTTTGAAGTTCATAAAGAGAAAAATCTTGTCTGATAAACCCATGTGGATTTTTATCAAATGTGCATTTTGTCTTTGCAGCTGGGGCAAATTGAGCAGTGATGCTCAGAGACACAGGTTTAAATATAACTGTTGTGTTCCCCAACTGCTTAAAAAGCAACCTTCTGTGTAAAAACCAGTTTGACCAACTTACACCATCAAGACCAGCAAAATTAAACCAGAACTTTGGGTAACATTCCAAAAAGTTCTCTCAAAAACATTACTCTTGCAGTAACGGTTTTCATGACCTAAAGACAATTTATAATACATTTTTGTTACCATCCCACTATCTGTGTCAATCTATATCTATCTGTCTGTCTATCTGTATCTACCTATATCTATTTTCAATATCTATTTTCTATATCTATCAAAATGTCAAAAATTTCATTTATGCCTTAAACTCCCAACAATGAAAAAATTAAGCAACCCATAGCATTTACTTTGACTTCCTTCAAATCCATCATACACCATCTTGGCAACGGAAACACTCAGCTTTCATCTGCGCTGGCTGCGTCCCAAACCCTCTCCAAAGCACTTTCGCTCTCATCTGCACCCCACCATGGTTAATCTGTCTGTCTTTTCCCCTGTCGTTTTGTGCAGGCCCGGGCCGCCCGACGTGTCAGTGGAGAGTTAAGTTTTTAGTGGCATCTTTATGTCCTCTGACAGCACCAGCTTCTGGCTGATGGGATTCCTCAGGCCCTGGAACAACGCAATTACTCTGTCCATTTCTCTCCATGGTGACAAGAGACAACAGCAGGCCTTTGCTCTTTCCGCGCTCCCTCTCTCGGGATTCGACGGCAGATATGCCTCACAAACACATCGTGCTGCTGACACTGCTAGCTCGGCTAACTCTCATTGGCATTCATAGTGCTGGTGTGGACACCATAATAACCATGACGATGACGGATGCAAGTTAGTCTGAAAAAAGAATATTGGTGAAATAAATGTATTGGTGCTTTAGACCAGTCCAAAACCCCTCTAAAACCAGCAAAGAACCAGGTTGAAGATGACAAATAAACTAGCTAAGGCTGTGTAAGTCTCAAAGAAATAATCCAGACTGGAACAGGCTACTGGAAATGCAATTTAATTAACCTTCGCTTAGATAGGAAAAGCAGATCAACCTTTGATTACAGGGCATGTCCTCTGCGAGCGTGTCTGGCTCGTCCTTGCTTTCTTTCCCTCTCGACACACCAGCTTTTCAAACACCATGCCGTTTTAAGACATATGCGGCAGTAATGTGTGAGTCATGAGGGAGAGGTACCAGCTAACCTCACCGGGCTGTGACTGAGAGGTGTCGGGTACGAACAGCTCAGGCACGTCCTGTACGAACCACCAACCCTGTGTCTACTGCTGAGGGATTCACAGCTTCAACTCCAACACCTCCATCTACAGCCACTCATTATCTGTGCATGTTTGAAAACGCATTTGTGTCAGCCATTATGGGGAAACCTTTAACACAGTTGAGATGAGGAAAAGGTGTTGCTGACAAATTAGAACAGTGAAGAGGACAAGCATATTCAAAATAAAGGATAGAAAGACATGAGACACTTTCCATGAATATGTAATAGAGCACTTTTTTTTTTTCAATATATGAAAAAATTTGATTATCAAAAACTAACTAATATTTAGCCAAACTGTTTAGACATTGTGAATTTAGATTTATACATGGAGATATTTCAATTATTTAGATTTTTATATCTTGCTATTACAATGGTTTGCAATAGCTAAATGACATGAATTTTTAAATTAATGATTAAAAAATTACAGAATTTTTGTTTTTAAATTATATTTTAGTACAAAATTATATTTTTTAATTGGTTTTAAAACTTTAAGCATATTGTATTGCATGTTATATTTTTTGTCAATATTGTGCAGCCCCACATTGTGTCTAATATAATTTTGATGTTTAAAAATCACAATAATATTTAGACAAATATCAACAAATTTAGACATTTGTTGATATTTCATTTCTTTTCCACAGTCACATGCCCTATTTTGTAAGATATTCATGGAAAGTGCCGTGGCCCTTGTAGAAGGCCAGGGAACGTCTGCCAAAGTGATGACATATCGCAGGAAATTTCGCTATCGCAAGACCTTAAAAATCCAGCCGTGAAAATCTATGAATATGAAAGAGCGCGGCATAGCTGAGATATAAGAATGGCGTGCCGCTATGTGTGATAGAGCATAAGCAGTATGTTTAGAGATACTGCGTGTAGAAATTTATGCAGAGCAGCAGAGTTGTTGCTTTTAGTCGGCTGCTGATGTTGCCGTTTTAGCCCCTGTCATCTTCCACCAGCATTGCTTGATGCAACTCGGCATGCCTGGAGAACATTTCTTGCCTTTCTGTAGCGAAGGGAAATGTCAGCAGACAGAATGCTTCTAGGAAATGCGAGTCTAGCTGAAGGTTTTTACCAGTACTGAAACAAGTGCAGACGATCAGAGGTGATGTGTGATGTGGGTTTATAAAGCGTTAAACTGCACTGCCATTGAAATAGACATAAGAGTTGGTATCTGCAGGGCCTGGCTTTAATTCTGTTAATATGATCAAAAAATATTTGTTGATTCATTAAAAAAAATTTGTGGGCTATTGTACATAATTAGCTGTACTTCAAATGGATGTGTAACGACTGTAAAACTTAACATGTTAACACAAACTCTCATTTAGAATATTAATGTTATATCGGTTGACATTCATATTACTTATTAACTCAAACGTACGGTAAACCTAGCTCATTAAATGTTTTAAAGTTACATTTATCGTGGCAATAAAAAGTAACTGCAATAACAAAAAAACACATTTGCATTAAAAAACAAAAAAGACTTGAATTTGCTGACACTCGAAAAGAAACCGACTGCCAGAAAGGCTTTAATTTTGACAACATTATAGACTCGAAATAAGCCAGAACAATTTACGCACGCATAAAGAGTGGAACTGGGAGGAAAATTAGATTTTTCATAATACATAATTTGTAATATTTCATAATACGCAGTCAAGAGGCGAAACATTACCGGAGAGCGTGTCTCTCTCTCTGCAAAAGATTATGAGGAATGCAGGAGGTACCAGTGACAGCAAAGTTCACCATCTATCTGCGGTGAAATAAAATGGATCGAGACGTATCCTGCAGCCTAAATTGGAGGAATGTGATAGGAGTGACAATTTAATATTGCATCTACTCTCCTCTGGGCACAAATGGATCTAATTAAGATCTTTCATTAGATGCGACGCAGCCAAACCCTCCCTGAAAACATGGATCCTTATCAGAGCGCAGGACAATCGCAGGGATACAGTCATACCAAATCAAGTTACATCCCCAACACAGAGGGAGGGTTGCCAATATGACGACTTGATGGCTTCACGAGGGTTACGCAGAGTTTAACAAAGAACAGAGACCAAGGAAGGGGAAGCGTCTCGTTCCTCCTAAAACACCTGTTGCATGAGAGTTCCCCTTCCCAGGATTCTCCTCTCTGGAGCAGAGCGAACCGTGAAGAGGCTTGTGTTTGGTTTTTATTTGTGTTTACTTTGGCTTTCTGATGAACTGTGTAGTGGCCTCTTGCCGTTGATTGCGGGTGACTAACGCTGGGGCTTATGGGCTTATCGTGAACGAGGACCAGCCAAACGATGCTCTTGCGTTGTGACGAAGAGTCTTTTTTTAATCAGTCCTCTCTGCCTGGCTGGATGCCCCCCTGATTAGAGTGAGATAATGAGACTCCCCTCCTCATCCTCCTCTTCATCATCTCAAATCACATATTCATCACTGATTGCCATCTCCTCGTTCCTGTGTTGAATCACAGGCACTCCAGGCGAACAGGCTAACATACGGTTGCGAATCGAGAACCGTTTTTTATATAGAACTGGTTCAATTGCTAACACTTCTGGACACAAAATAACACAATTACATAAATTTATACTATTTTGTATAAGGTTGTTTGTAATTCAAGCTGCAATTGGTAACTTTGACCTCTCTGTCGCCATCTCTGTCTGAAACATAAATATGTACTTTAGTTTACGTGGGTTAAAGTTAAATGATGTCAAAGTGACACTTTTCACAATATCGTACATGACGGCTCAACTTACAGAATATTACTATAAGCTTACTACTGAGAAATGAGGTAAGGAAACTCACAAAGTTTACTCACAAAGTTATGTATTGCCATTTTAAAGATACACATTCAAATAAAAACTTTTTCAAACTGTTTTCATCTAGTATTTTTGTTTAAAAAAATATATAAGCATAATATACTACATGATATAATACAGTCAGGAAATATTTCAGGTGCTATAAAAGTACTTAAGGAATCACAACCAGAACTGTTTAAAATCAGTCAAAAACATCAACAACCTCGCCGTTAAGAAAAGGTTTAACATGCTCTGTTGGCATGCTGGGCGTTGACACTTGCTTGAGTGACAGAATCCACTGCACTTGCCACATTCTATTCTGCTGCATCTAAATTTAGGCCGCCAAGCTCCAATTTGTACACAATTTTGCAGGGTGGAATTTTAATGTCGACATTCAAATGTACTGGGCCAAACAGCTTCTGCCTCCACGCCTGCAGCTAACCCTGATTGACAGGCGAGGCAGAGGCTTGACCAAAAGCTGAAAATAACTGATTAGCAACGTTGGCAAAAACCGCTGGACGCGCAGCTCCTCTGCCCTAAACTCCCAGTCACACATCAGACAAGATTTATTTGATGCAATATCAAACACTGTTAATCTTCTCTCTGTGTGAGTGTATCATTGGTGTAAATAAAAGATTTTGCTGTATTTCTATATATTTGCATTCACACATTTACTTTCGTATTAGCAGAAATATTAACATTTTAACCATATCAAACAGGCATCGAATGCTATGGAGGGTGGGCGGGTACTTGGGATTTGGGTTAGTAAACTACAGCTTAGCAACATCCATGTGCAAAAAGCTTACAACTGCTCAGAAAACTTTAGCACGCACTTAGCAACACCCTAGCAACCACCCACGAAATCCCAGCATCATGAAGTTTTTACTGAGTCTTGAGCAAGTATTACAAATGTAACGAAGATCAAAGTTAAAAAAACTTGAAAATATTTTAAAGCCTGTAAAGATACAAACAATTAGTTCTAGCACAATAAATTTAAAAACATAAGCTATATTTCTACAAAAGTAAAAAAAATACAAAGAACGATTTTTGGAAAAGCAATGGAGGGAGAGTTTGTCTCCAGGGTAAAACCAGTTCAATCCGATCTCTGGTGTATATTTATAGAGGCCTAATTGATAACCGCTATGTCATTACACTGAGTAGATGAGTGGGGTAGAGATGCTTAGTGTAAATGGCAGGTGACAGCCCAAAGCTTACAGCGGCCATCTCCATACTGACAGCAGGTTGGCTGCCAAAGACAAGGCAAACCAATCTTCTGCTGACCCCCAGGGCACCCAAATGACTGTCTGGCTCTTTCAATAGAAAAAGTCATTTAGGAATCAAGGGTTGAATGAAAGCAGACCCAACAGGTTAAGGGCTGCTCATTTTGTTTGGGGCCATTTATAATCCTAATAAACATAATATTATTATAGTATCAAGCTATACACTCTTAAAATGTTGGGTTATTTTTAATCCATGGTTGGGTGAATAGATGACCGGGTTGTTTTAGGCCAAAATCTCATGTGGTAAAGCATGCAAACTACAGTAGCAGTGCTGGGGAGAATAATCTTATCCATTTAACAAACGTTAATTCAATAAACTCATACTGCTTGACATATTTTATATAGGCCTAGCTAATATATAATAATTAAAGATATTGTCCTCTATATTGTCTTAAATGTTAGCCACTCAAAAAAAGACATTTTTAATAATCGCTATTATTGAATTAAAGAAAATACTGTTCTGAAAATGTGAAAACTAAGGCTGCTATAAAATATCTTATACGCAAAAAAATAACACAATTTCCTAGGCAGCTCAAGCAAATCCAAAGCTTCAGGTTAAAGGTTGTGCTGACTCTGAATGTCTCAGACGATCTACAGAAGTGCCATGAAAAATCAAGAGATATCTGTGAGCACCTCTGTAAAAATCCTCAACTGCTAAACCTGCTGAGCTGACACACTAAAGAGCTCTTTATATTTGAATTTCATAAGACTAAGGAGAAAAAGAAAACTACTCTCTCCTTTGATTGCTTTGGTCAATTCGGATGCAAAAATCAATGCTGAATGAATGCTCCTTCACAGGTCTCTCCTGAATCACGGCAGCAATTTTGATTCACTTTAGTGTGTCAAATGTGGTGTACTGTAGCTTTAAAAGTGACAGAGGCACTTTAAATCTTTAGCCACTGATGTCACACTGCTACAATATACGCAGGTCATCTGATCAGTGCCTGGCCAAATGTGTCTCGTGTGAACAGAGGGAACATTGATGACCGGCTCAGCTCAATATAACGGTGGCATTGCACACAATTAATACAAATCAATATCCACATCATCTCTCTAATGTTGAGCAAGGCCTGTGGACGCAAGTTACAGTATATTATAAAAAAAGGACAATATACAACCATGTACAAAATTGCCAAAAGTTATTAACAATGCTTCCCTAACACTAAAAACTATGTTTGGACCCTGCTTAAAAATTACAATATTATATTGCTCTGGATATTATCCAATAAACATATAGGCTTACATAAACTGGAAATATAATTCTGAAAGCCTATTTAGTCCTCAAAAGCTTTATTCACCATATCAGTATATAAATTGTACATCTTGTATAAAACTTTACCCTATAAACACTAAACAAATATTGTGTGTTCTTTGATGCGCGTCTTTGTAATTTCAAACTAACACCAATACTCAATGACAAACCGTAGCAATACCCCCTCTGCGGCTTTATCTTAATGATCTGATGTGCTTTACACTCAAACCCAGAGTCGATAGATTATTGTACAGTTATGAAGATAGATCGCGGCCGCTCATAACTTCTTATAGGACCCAGGAGATGGCTGGGCTGATACACCTCGCGGTCTCCGTTCAAAAGAACTCGAGCTGAATCTCAATGAGCTTTCAGCTTTGATAAACAGTCTGCAGAATGGAAAAATATTTTCACATTAAGAAAGGGGGGGCCAAAAAGAAATGAGAGAAAAAATTGAGCGCTTGCCCCTCAAAGCGATTCTGAAAAATTAATATGCTAATTAAGTGCTTGCTTGGGGCGAAATCTTCGAAACTTTAGCAGGGGAGTTATAAGCACTTAACAAATTACTTACACCATTACGCTGGAAGCTGTATACATTTTTAAAGCGACTGTACTTTTTCTCTTCCCGCTCGGTTTTCACAATAGATCCGGCTTTTCTTCCCAGACATTTTCTCCCAAGCTGCCATTTAGGAGTATAAAACCATATCAGACTTTTTGTCCTTCTGTGAAAAATTAACTATAGTGCCAGCCGAGGAATTTATCAACGCCGTGCATCGTTCAGACCTTCAGCAATCCTTTCTACTTCTAAAATGCCTCAACTCCAAGTGAAATAATCTCCACACAGCAAGAGGAAGCTTCACATCAGTTTAATCTGTCGAGGAGAAAGAGAAGAGCTAACAAAAACCATCAGCATCCATCTCGCAGGCCCCGAGCCAACTTTGAATTCACAGAAGCCACTTCTATGAGCTTTGTTGCATGCTGAACGTGTTTGCATTTGTTTGCTTGTGCGTGTACACACACCCTGTCAAAGATGTCTGAGCGAATGCAGACCAAACAACCCGGAGACGTATCTGAAGCCAAGATCGACCTCAATGTTTTTCTGCACTTTAAGAGGGCGAATCTCATTTCTGACCCTGACCATCACAGGCGATTTTAACTTAAAGAAACAGTTCACCTAAAAATGAAAATCATGCCAATTATTGTTTCAACCCCATCTTAAACAAAAGATGATGTTCACCGCAGTTTTATCTTTCATACAATGAAGTCGGATGGGGACTGACACTGCTGAGCCACTAAATGAACAATAACACACAATTAATATGACTTTGAAGTTTTCTGAAGCCATTTAATAGCTTTGTGTGAAGAACAGACCGACATTTAAGAAAAATCTTGCCCTTCAGTACAGCTCCTAAGACTCATTTGCATCCAAATATATTCAAATATGTTCAGTTTGAATATGCAGAATTATAAAAGAGTTTAAGATTTTAGGTGTACAGTGATTTAAATTTCAGTCTGTTCTTCACATAAAGTTATTGCATGGATTTAAAAGACTTAAGACTTAAGATAGCACATTTCCACATTCACTTCTGTATCCTATAGACGGTTGAATATTATGATTTTTTTTGGTGAACTGTCCCTTTAAATCTTAAAGTTATCATGTCACTGATGCAATAAATAAAAAAGTGTTTCTTTTGCAAATCACTTAGTTTAAATAAATGAATTCATGTTATACATTTAATCATTTTGTGTGCTAGTTTGAACCCAATACCCTGCTGTGGCAAACGCGACGCTCTACCAGTGAAGCAACAGGAACACGCATCAGGTTGCATCTACAATCATACACACACAAAAAACACACATACAAGAAGAAATTGGTTGGAAGGGAAACAATCTTGTTTCCCAATAAACGAGAGAATTGCACATAAAGTGTCTGTTCGGTTGGCTGTGTGTAATTAGGATCCAGCTGGCCAGCAGAAGCCGCAGACTGACGCAAAGCAAAGGTGATGGACAGGCCAGATTTGGCTCCGACATCATCCAGCGCAGACATCAAGACCCGATCTCCTTCCACCACTACAGCCTCCTGAATACGTTACTGAACACAGACTTTCAGTAGAGACGTGGCCCAGATAACAACCAGTGGAACATCTGAGGCATGGGACATGAACCAGCTCTGACTTCTATTCAGCCTGGAAGAGACACGGTGAATAGATATGCTTTTACTTTTTATTCCGAGGTGTCATCTACTTACAAAAAGATCATCCAAATGGGATAAGAAATTGGACAGGTATTCAGATGCACCATAATGGAGACCGAATCAATAAGAGGTTGCACCCAATAGATTTGTATGAAGCTCAGGACTTCTGTTGTGTTTGAGGTCCACAAACAATCATCTTCCAAGAGCACTCAAATCCCGAATACAACTACAACTGTGACGTCCTCTAAGCTGTCAGAAAAACTGCTGGTTAGACTGAAGTATGTTCAACATGTTTTAGTATGCGGACAGTGCATCTGTCCATTTCAGAATGAACAGACAAGCTGGCAAAACATCGATTCTCAATAGAAATGGATACCCAAATAGTTTTACATGGGAATCTGTAATATGTAACCCTGTCTGTGACAAACCAGCTCAAGTATTTTTTTGTGATTTACTTCTTCATACATACAATTATTTTGCATAATGTAAACAGCATTGTGTGGAAGCATGACTTCAATATCTTTAATATTTTGGACCTTTATTTTACTTTATGTCAATGTTTTGGAAGCTTCCAGTATTTTTGTGCACAGAAATAAACTGTAGTATCTATACAATTATTAATTTCAATACTCAACATCATCTATCATATAATCTATTGTTTACAGCAATAAACACAATTTTGATCATTTTGATCATGGTTATGACAACTTTGATGCTTTTCATCTCATAACTAGATTTTGAGATTTGGATGTCACAGACAGGGTCACATATGTGATCACGTGTAGTAAAATTAATGCACCTTCTTATATAAAAATGTGAATAGGCAAAAATGTAAAAAAATAAAATGTTGACAAAATATTGAACAATTATCCTCCCACAAAGCCCATACAGCAGCAATAATCAGCAAACCTCTAAAAACATCAGCATGCACCTGAAGAAATACTTCCAGACCATAAAACAAACCATTTCCTCTCTGCCTCAGCTAGTTTGTAGCAGGTCGTAGGGCTACAGCGACTATCATTCTAGCATTCAGAATCATGGTGCCTTAAGGCGGTGGCACAGTGGCGGATGCAGCGTGAGATTGATTGCTCCGGATGAAAGTAAAAGGGATAAGGTGCAGTCGAGATGGCTCTAGGAGAGGGCACTTTCACTTTAATAGGACGATTGATTGATTGATAGCAGTGGGTTCTCCTTTGCCACCTCTTTCAGTGACTTTTCCACAGCCGTCGATAAACTCTTCCACGCCCGCCATGCTGCACTCGGTTAAGATTTTCGAGTTATATAATCCCTATTGATGTACCGGCATTAACCGTCCACATACAATGCATATAAAGCGTGAGCTAGATTAAGGAAGTTACTGGGTACGGGAAGTATTATTGACCGAGACGTTACGTTAGAATGTCGCTCGTTTGTTACCGCTCGCTTTTACAGGGTTAATTTGTCATCGCTGTTTGGAATTGAGTGGAAAATCAAGGTGAAAATATCATCTCTAAATTACATCAGAGTGAAAACTATAGTGATATTCGTGCATCAGAATCAAAGAGATTGTTTGTTAGCAGTTCAGCGGATAGAGATTGCTAGGGGCTTTAACCAAAACAGCATTTCCTTTTATTGTTACTAGGCAGCGAGAGGCTGAAAAGAACCTCAAGTGAGGGATTAACTTGCAATTAGGACGATGGCTCTTATGAGTGACTCTGTCTTGGAAGGATGGCCATACTGCTGTCAAGCAAACAGCCACACAGCTGCTGCCACAGATCTTCAAAACCACATCTACATGTGACGGTACGTAAACGTTTCCACCCGAAGCAGCGGCATCCATCACCGTGGAAAAAGAGCACAAACTCTTTGACATTTTGTTCCTGGACAGCCATGTTTTTCCGAAGGCTTTAAGTAGCTCTGATCAATGGTCTCCCCTCTCTGAGTGATTAGTTTAATCCCACCTGTGGTGTTCAAGGACTAAAGCCATCAGAGAAGCATTTCACTCAGGCCAACCAGAAAGCCCACACACGTTCGACCGGGGCAGCTATTTTCTGTGGAAAGCTACTCTTGCAATCTGCACGTCTTGAAGCCACAGACTCGACAACAACAATAACCTTGAGATGTTTACATAATTTTGTTTCAGTTTAACTAAATACGTGTTAGCCATCTATTTGCTAGTGTAACATTAAATTCACTAAATTAATCTTCCACAGATTTTAATGTTTATAGGAAAAACGTACCAAAAATGTTGATGACTCATTGTGAACAGGATTTTATCCAATCAAATACCTTCTAAAATCAGAATGTGATCCGCCTACAAACAACTAAAGGGATGTAACAATTGGCCAATTTTAAAACAAGAGACCCATTTGAAATGTATGTATCAATGAAAATGATTAAATAAACACACTACATCAACACACAAGAAAACTCTCATCACGCAAATCAATGAGGGCATTTAGCAAACACTCTTACACAAAGTCCTTAAGCTTCACAATTAAAACTACTCTAATCAACAGATGGCAAGGAAGCAATTCAAAATGCTATCTGTTAGAGAAATAAGTGCATACTGTACAGACACAAACAGGTTTCAACTAATACAAATAAACTCAATAAAGACACAATAAAACATTTGTTCACACCTATTCAGAGCCAAGGAACAGTTCGCACAAATATGAAATTCATAATTTTTTCACTCTTATGCCATTTCAGCTGTATATGACTTCATTTCTTCAGTTTAACACAACCAAATAACTAATATTAAAATAGATAATGTTATCTACTTATCTAGTTAAAAAAATGTCAAAGCTTCATAAAGCACATCCATCCATCACTAAAGTAATCTTAATGACTCGATTGGGTTAGCGTGTGTATTATAAAAAAAGAATAGGAAGATTAGGTAATCAGTATACAGCGTATCAAACTGATCGGTTTCTTCAAATATGGCAGGACACTGATAACTTTAAATTTGATTGATTTTGGGTCTCATGGCTAGTTTTCTTATGCCTGTTTTGTTACAAAGATATGCAAGAACCAAGATTCAAAGGGGGGTTAAAGTGCCGCCATGTTTGAAACTAGTGCCAAATCAGCAAAAAAATCAACATTTTCTCTTAAAGATGTATCATATTGCTTTAAAATACACTTATTAAACCATTGAAGTGATCTGGATTACTTTACCGAAGAATTTATGTGCTGGGCGGAGCTTTGCCATTCTGAACCCTGTATAAGATAACATGACAACCTTTTAATATAAACTTACTAGTGTTCAGCTAAGGAAGGCATATACAGTTGGGATGGCATGAGACTTTTCATATTTGGGTAAATTGTTCCTTTAATGCGTCTTAAAAATAAGCACCAAGCAACCTTCGACTCAAGTAATGCGGCACAGGTTGACTGGGTTTTAAAGAAATTCTGGGGTGGGCAGACACTGTAACAGAACTGCAGTAGAGCCTAAAGCACATGTTCATACACACACACAGAGAGAGCGCTGTTCATCCATGTGTGACCTGCCTCTGCACTGCTGCAGGGGTCGGCTGTAGTGGGAGTGTTTTTCTCGGTTAAAAAACGCCTCTCTGAGTGCGGTGCTGCTTTTCAGCATCGAGTCCTCACCTCTCTGAAACACTCCATTACTCTCAGCCGGCCCCGCTCGCACACCGCGGCACTCCAGAGCCCCTCGCTTTCGTCAGGCCCTGCCTCTGCGACCCCTGGCCCAGATAGAGCCACTCTGTTGGGCTGTGACATGAGAAACCCAACCCACCCCCCCACCCTTCCTCACCTGCTGAAAACTGTGACGCTGCGAGTATATGAGCTTATGAACACGAACAGTCTGTTCTTCACGTTTTACATACAGACTTCTGCTGGCAAAACACATGCCGTGCTGACCAACAAAGTGAGTGTGTTTTGCCTTTATATACTAAGACACAGTCTTCAAAGCTCCATCAAGGCAATGTGGGTTTGGGTAAATAGCCTGTTGTAACTAAAGTCAAAAACAAATGCAAGGATGTACAACTTTACCAAGAAAAAGTTTTTATCAACGTTTTTTACCATACTGATAGCTCAGATGTAAATATTTGGTGGTTTTATTTTTAGGCTCTTTTTATGTTTAAAGCATGATTTTTCTTGCATTTTTTTTATATTTGTCACATCCATAATAGTCCATATTCCTCATAAATGAGCACATGAAAATTAAAATAAAATGACTATTTCATCTTCTTTAAAGAGTCATCTCTTCTCCATTCGCTGGGTAATATTGCTTGTAGTTTGTGTATTTTCATTCACAAAAATCCTACAAAATATGTTGCCTCTCAAAAACGTGTTCTTGTTTATCAAACCCATAATTTCTGTTTTTTAAACTTGTGCATAGACTAATATTTTCCTAAAGGTTCAACATAGTGCTAATAAATAAAGTAAACTTATATTTCAAATTTGACTAAAAATGTCACACCCATAACGCTGGAATTACCCAACTGCAAAAATCATGCCTTAAACAAAGTCAAAACCTCACATGGTTATTTAAACCATCCAAAAAGTTTCAAAAACAACAATATGTAAAACTGAGCTTGCATAGCTGTGTTGTTTGTGACCGCATACGCATGTATGTTTTAAACACAAAACGTAATCAATCAAGAAGCATTTAGCTGAAAACCAAGTAAACCCTGTAATCCTTCTTACATCAACCTCCTCGATCAATTAAAATGCTTTATGTGCACAGATGCCGCACTTCTGAGGCGATCAATACGCCTTTAAAGGCATTTTAAACATGAAACGCGTCGTATCCCTCTCGTGCAGTTTTGATTCGTAGGCTCGGTGAGCTAAAATCCATTCTGCTCAAACTCCCTGGCTTCCCAAGAGAAGTGAAAATGCGACGTGCCTCTAATTTAACATCTGTCACACAGTGATATCAGCTGGGGGATAGAGAAAGAGAGAGAGGGGGGATGAAAAAATGACTTTGAGAGTTATTTGAACTCAACCGGGCTGACTGCTCTAATTAATAAAGACTCGACACACAACACAGCAGAGCCCACGATCAGTTTACACAGTAAACAGGCCAGTGGTTCTGCCTTAGCCAGATAAGACTTGTTCAAACCCATTTCAAGTACAGTTCTGAGTGGAGCAGCCATCGGCCGCACTTTCTCTCTCGCTCTAATAGGAGCCATTAACAAGGGGCATAGCCCTTCTCTCGTGCTCTTGGATAACTGTTCTGTATAATTGAAGCCGCAGAATGGCTCTCCATAACTGGGATTTAAATGGCACGGGTGCAGTATTTGGATGAATGATTCGTCCAAGGTTCTCGCCGCCCCTGCGCCGCATTTCATATCAGCTCGGGTGTTCTGACGGAGAAACGTCCAACCATCTGCCACGGCCGGTACGGTACGAGTGAATATTTTCGACAGGAAAGGGAAGAAACTAGCTCTAATAAACGTGCCGCCCCCTTCCCTCCAGCCGACCGCCAAAGGCACAACCGCATCATACTTGAAACAGGCACACACAGATACAAAAGTGTTGCATAAAAAGGAGCCATGCTGCCGCATACATCGGGTTCTACTTGAAAAGCCCTTACTCCTTTATCCGGGAGAATAGCTCCTCTTTTGTTCTGCATAAATGCCAATTACCTAATTCTCTCTAGCATGCAAATCAGATGAAATGAGGGCACGGCAGATTGCCCATGGAGCACGGCACCGTGCCGTTTCCACAGTGACAGGAAGGGTACCTTTTGGGACACTTCTCTACTTAACACTTTAATCAGGCTCCATTTAGAGGCAAAAAATGTAATAGATTTTTTTTACTGTCACTCTCTTCAAAGCTCGTGAATAATAACAATCACTTAGCCTTCAGACCGGTATACTTCAACTGTTGGCAATAGCTTGCACTCTGCCATCCCCAAATTTGAGAGCCGTAAATTTTCGCAAAGCAAATAGAATTTGCCAGTTCATATTACTGTAATTTCATTGCCTTTTCGCACAACTGGAAAGAACCGATCATTTTGCCTGTGCCTGTTTTATTTGGAAAAGTCTGCAGAGTAAATGGCAAACGAGCCTTCTGCAAAATAATCTCGACATGGCTGATGCGAACGTACCCCTGTGCGCTGTGACTGTACGTGTGTACTGTGAGATAATTATCACAACTTATGCATAATGACAGTCTTTAGGGTAATGGGTATTGGGAGACACAAAGTGGTCCAATCATGGTCTCCCGGGGCACTGTGGGGCTAAACAACAGATGTGAATGAAGAATAATGTTAATTTCAAAACACTTGATGAATTAAAAAAAACAATGTGCATAATAATAATAATAATAAAATTTTCACAATTTAACATGCAACAACAGCCATAGATGTCCATCTGTAGCATATGTACATAATTTAAAAAAATATGGCTATTAGATGCTAATTGTACTTATATGATGTCAAGTACTCAAGTAGAAACATTATCATAATGCCCATTTATATTCACTAGCTGAATCTGCCTGTGAAAATATAGGTCAACCTAGATATCACGTAAACTATCAAACTGCAGTTGCAAGATATAGAAAAGACTAGTGTAAAACGCCAATTCAAGTCAAGTCAATGCTCTAGAAATGAGGTAACTAAGACAATCTAAGCTTCTTTACCTCATCCACAACACATCTGATCTAAAAACTGTATAAAAGCAGGTTTCCAGCTAAATAAAACTCCTCCAGGGAACACTACTTGACAGTCCAAAGACCATACTGGATCTTCTTCACTGCCACATCCTCATCTATATGGATACGTCGCCTCCTATCAAGCAGATCCGCAAACGCACAGACTCAAATCCAACCCCGGCCTATCATCAACAGCTCCGTCAATACAAGCCCTTGGAACTTCCTGCCTCGTGCTCCAGACCTGAAGCCTCCACCGCACCGTGAATAACAATGAGGGAGCGCTGATCCGAGCGGAGACGCGGTCTCCACGTTTCTGAAGGCTCCTCTGACATGTCTTAGACTTCACGGAGCTCCTTTCGGCCACTGGCGAACAGCCGTGTCACAGTCATCCACTCCGGAGAACGACCTCGCTAATGAGGGGCGAAGGGTATCCGGTCCACCTCTACAGGCCACCGCTCGGCCCCTGTGAATACTAATGATAGGAACACAGTGAAGGTTAGATGTGGAGATGTAACGGAGTTTGTGGGTGGCGGCGGAAGGGAGGAAAGAAAGGAAACAGCTCGACAAATGGACCATGAGGCATTTGCGGCATTAGGCGCTCCTGTGTGGGACTCAACGGAAAAACACTCGTCTCTTACGATGTACGGCAGTCTTTTGTTATCTTAAAATGCTACTGACACCTCGCTTAAGCGGCATATGGTAAATCAAACGCACAGGCGTATTTTTACAAAGTAGTCCAGTGTAACTACAGGCATTCGGTGAGGCTTTTTGGAAGACTGCTGTAGTGAAGTCAACGGCTCAATTGATATAATGGATAGCTGTGGTTACAAATACGGTCCAAGTGCTTTCAATTGCCTGTACACCAATTAAAGGTGACGTGACTTGTGAGCGACCTTTAATCTCTTGCATTCAACACATTATTGAAAGCTTTTAGTTGGTAATAAATTGAGATATCGACGAGGTAAATTTATTTGCCAATATTTGGCCTTCTTCAGTTTATAGGCATCGAGAAATAACAACGGCCAATTAACAGAAGCATTAGCTGCTTAAATCTATTAGCGTAATAAATTATACAAAACTGAACTAAAAGCACATACATTTGCTGTCATTAAATTATACTAAACAATACTTTATTCCATTTCTTAAGTTTGAGCGCTGTTCGAGGAGCTGATTTAATGGCATGGACACTGGTTGCATGCATGTTTATATGCAAAAGTTCAGCTGGGAAAGCAAACACACACCAACTAACCAAATTACATACAAAATATAAGCCATTCTTTTTGTTTAGACCTTTTGTATAGTAACAACAAAGACACTAATTCTACATCCATCACTGTTCAGCAAGTGACCACCTCTCTAAATATCAGCACTGACCATTAAATTTAAAACAAATCAACTTCTCTTTGTGAAAATGTAATAAAGACAAAGCAGTATGACTGACCAAACAGCCACGTGGATACAGGCGCAGGTGTATTTCCCGGACATCACACAAGCTGATTTTACGTGGCATTGTGTGTAAATGCACACAAACACGGGCCCTCGACTCCCAAACCAAATGTTCTACAGGCACAAGAGGAATTCGCTATATAAATGATTTATTGTGAAAGAAAGAGAGCAATTAATATTCAGCCAAAGAGTTAGTGTTTACGCCCCCTATTTGCTCCAACCTCAGAAAGTCATCCATCAGCAGTACACTTCACACGGTGAGCAATGGACAGGGCGCAGCTTATTAGCACACGGAGGAAAAGACACAGATAGAGAGAGAGAAAGAGAGATTACTGAAGCATAAATACACTTCTCTTACATTGGACATTAGGTCAACTGTCAGTTCTACTTAGTTAAAGGTTAGCCTACAAAAACTCAAATCCATTTAGCATTTAGCATCATCCTTTTTCATTTTCTGACATTTTCAAATCTCGGGCTTTAATGCTAAATGTAAAATAACGGTAATGCTAAGGAAAAGTAGAAATTGGAGCACAGTGAAGAAAACTAAACTGGTTAACGTTAATACGGACACCAAATGTACCATGAACTTCTATTGAAACAGGACAAGCCCAAGACACATCTACAATGCAGAATATCACATCGCGATTGTCTCATTTGACAGTAACAAACTTTCAGAACACTCATCCTGTTCTTAGTGATTTTGCATATTTCAAGTCAAATGACATCAGACATCAAGTCATTTATTCATTAAAATCATCTTCCGTTAGTTAACCAGCAACCACGATTAATGACGTCACTTGTCAAAGAACATATCTGCAGACGTATCATACCCTAACCCTACCCCCTCATTATTCACTGGTTTTATTCGCATGTGACGACTGTGAGGTTCATCCTGTCATTTTCTAGTTATTTCTGCGTCCCATGCATTGGTTATAAAGAGGAGAGAAAGTTTCTGTGTATGCGGAGCGTCTCAGGTCGTCAGGTTAGAAAAGACTTCTCTGACTCTCTTCATGCCACACTGCGTTCGACCATGCCAATTGATTTTCCTGACTCAATACTTCATCCCACTTAAAGCGCTTGTTGCCTATGGTGAATCTGTTGTGGCAAATTGTATCCTACAGTATATCTCACTCCTGAAGGACACAGTTCCTGTAGACACAAAAAACTGTATTATTCTAACAGCCCTTTAATATAGTTCACCCAAAAATAAACATTTTGTAATTATTTGCTTACCCTTTATGCTGTTATTTCTTTAGTGGAACCCAAAAGTATCAATTTTTAAAGATCCTTATGCATCTCCCTCAATAACAGGAAATCTTTTAAGCTCCAAAAAGAAAATCTAAAACATAAAAGGTCCATGTGACTCATAATGAAAGTTTACTGTGCATGGTAAGAGCTGCATAACGATACTTCAAATATATCTCCTTTCATGCTCCTTGAGAAAAATAATAACCACAGGTTTGGAAAGGTGAGTAAATACAAAAATAATTTTCATTTTTGTGTGAACTATCACTTAAATAATATTCTCCTGAGAGGCAATAAAAGACGACGTGTATAAACACGGCGACAGAGAAGATTTATACGTGTAGATAAATAAGTGCACACATCCAGACATTTATATAGATTATTCAGGACAGCTATAATTCTTCCAAAAGAGCCCCGATGGACAACTACGCATTTTCTCATTGAGATATCTCTAGGGAAAACTCAATCTCTCTCTCTCCCCCCTCCCCTCACAGCAGTTGTCTTCCTTGGCAGCATGTCAGCCTCTTTCTGGCTCTGTTGGGGATGTGAACGCAGACTTACTAAAGCTCAGCCACATTCTACTGCATGTTTACCACTGCTTACCACGCAGCGGCACAGAAACGCGTCTGCGCCGCACTCCCGGGCTGAGCTGACACCGTCGGTTCTAGACTACGGCCTCTAATGTCAGACGGTGCTAGAACGGGGGGCTAAGTTTAGAAAAACACAAGAGGGGAAGACAGCAGAGGACACTTGATTCTAAGCACATTGTCAAAGAACCCCAGAGTGAAAAGGCCATTCTCTCAAATGTCAAGCTTTGGTAATAGGAAAAGAAACATCAGCCTGGGAGGCAGCGGTGTGATGCTAGCTCGTTTTTCCTGTTGGGCTGCGCTGCTGTTCTGCGCGGCTCAGCAGAACCAAAGATAATGCAGTTGTAAAGTAATATGTTGGAAAGCTTGGGGTGGACCTGAAGGGCACGACTAGGTTCTGCTGAAACACGGCCTGTAAATGCATCATTAGCGCTCCCCGAAGAGTGGCTCTCAGGTGGAGGAGTTCTGTTTGTCTTTGCGCGTTTAAAGTCGAAACACAATCTCTCGCCCGGTTTCTGTTTGTGCTCCAGCAGAGCGAATGGGGGGGTTGCGCGTCGGTTGGCTCACCTCCCGGTCCTAAACGCTGCAGAAAGACTTTAAAAGCTCATCAAAAACAACATCCGCGCAATCACGCAGGAGAGCAGAGCTTGTTTGTCAAGCTGTTCGCCGAAACGTTGTGATTATCTATCGTGTTTAACATTAAAACAAATCAAGGTGGATCTTGAGCAAAGTCTACAATGCCTGGAGAAAGCTATATGTTTCTATTTATCTCAATGGCATCATCTTTGTTTATAGCGTCGCAAACTCTTTCAGGCGCTAGCACCAAGGAACACATTTCTCAACCTTGACCTGATGTCCAAAGCCTGTCTTGCCTGGTCACCTGCACCTACGCTGAACTGAAATGACCCAAGGCATGAAAATTCACCACATTCAGCAAAGACTGCAGGTGCAAAAAGAAAAGTGCTCAGCCAAGTCTCCCACACTCCTATTAATAAGTTTCCTAACCTCTGCTCAGCAGTCCGTCTCATCACCTGTCACGGAAAGTGTGATAATGAAAATAAAAATGGAGAAGAGGTGGAACAGGATGAGACGGAAGCTGTTACGGTAATGACATTGAGTTATAGGCAACAGAGATGGGAAATGGTTAAAGAGAAAAAGACCAATGAAAGACCACAAAGAAAGGGGGAGGTTGATGCAAAAACAGAAAACCAGAGAAACAAAGGAAGGTGGAGTAGGAAGTATCCACGCTGGGCTCATACTGGTCCTATGGGAAGACCTCCCTCTCTCCTTATATAGACAAATCTGCCACTCTCTCTCAGACCTGCTGCTGCCCCGTGGGCCGTGACAGGGTTATTTTCAGATGACTGCAGCGCTAGCTGCTGTCCAAAGCTACTGAAAGACAAAAGCTACTGAAAGACAAAGAGGAATTACTATGGTCACAAATGATGGCTGGTTATCTCCGAGGGTCGTTCTGAACAGCTTGTGTGCAACATGGAGAAAAGCAAAGGATAGTTCACCCAAAAATTCTTACTCGCTCTCAATTTAAACCTATATGACTTTCTTTCTTCTGAAGATATTTTGAAGAATGTTGGTGGCCAAACAACACTTACTTCCATTGACAAAACCACTGAGATATTTCATTTTCATTCCCATTTCGAGTTACACAGGAGAATGAATCATATACAGGTTTGAATGACATCAGGGTGAATAAATGACAGAATTATTATGTTTGGGTGAACTATCCCTTTACACAACTTTTCCAACCCTGACAAAAATAGTATATAAATACTACAGGTGGAGTAACAACAATAGGTTGTTAATTTCTAAGGGTCAGACATAAGGAGTAAAACTGTACTAAATTAATCTTTGTTTCTCAGGTGAAACACTGAAACAAATATTTAATAGTTTAATTCTAATCAAGACAAGCTATATATTGATGGAAAGGTCTAAGACTCAAATAAATATTTAAAAAATTTCATAAACACTAAAATTAATGAAAAAATTCAAATGTTATTTTTATAAATACCTAAAAAAAACAAATATAAAAAATTAATTAAAAAAAAAACCTTTGTGCAATATATGTACAATATGTGCAGTGATGGTTAAATTTGGTGCAACGAAAAACATATTAACTACTATTATTATAAAAAAGACTAAGAAGTGGCCCTTACAAAACAAGAATATACACTACAGCTCCGTAATAATACCAACTGTGAGAATATGAAGTGCATAATTGTTGACTTTCCACAATCAAGACTGCTTATTAAAGCACAATATGCCAGGGTGGAGCCAAGGTGTATGTGTGCTGAATCAGCAGATATAGAGAGAGTCAGACAGAAGTGCTGATTAGAGAGAAAGCCATATGTTCCATTGACAGGTACCATCACAACAGAGAGCAAGACACTCCTGCGTGAGGCCAAGGCCTCTCTACAGGTGCCACCCGTGCACCCTTCAGCAGTAAAGACTAGCCCGAGCATTTTGACAGTACAGGAATAGTGTTACCTATAGCTGAAAACAGAGAATGAAATAGCAAATGGTGGAAGAGAGAGCGCACCACAAACAGTGTGAAGGCTGGATTAAACCAATCCGATTGAACACAGATGCAGGCCCAGACACAAAAGCCCCATCACCAGCCACATGTTCCAGCGAGAGGACATCTTACCTCCCTTGCCTCTCCCGGGGTGGCAGAATCATTAACAAGATTTTCACATGCAAACAGGCACACCGACAAAGAGCACAGCTAAACTTAGAACTTTTTCCATGCGGTGGCAAAGTCACAAAGCGAGGACGAATCCAGCTACCAGCGGGGCCGATGTCTGCCATGCTGCCTTAAATAAGACCACTGATAAAAACAACACAGTAATAAAAGAAAATCATTGTATACTGAAAGTCCTCAACCATCACCACTGTGCCACATCCACCAGGACCACGCCAAAGCAAGCCATAGTGCACAGGATAATGTTGGGCAATTCCAGCGTTATGAAAATGACTTTTTCAGCCAAAACTTAAAATATAAAAATTCTCACTGAATGTATTTATTACAATATATTAAATCATATGTTTAAATTTTACAAAAATTTTATTGATAGAGCCCAGACATCAAAAATATCAGCCAATGCACAAGTAAAAAAATGCAAATATACATGTGTTATGGAAGTGACAGTAAACACGTGATAGGCAACATACTTGTGAATTAAAATGCAAAAGCAGAAGCAGTAATACCCAACAAATGAAGAAGAGAAGACATTTGCATGGAATTGCCCTGTTGATTAAAGATACCTCAAGTATAGTCAGGACACCAGTGTTACACCCTATTCTTTTCTTTAAGGATGGTGCATAATTACAGTATCAGTACAGTATCCCCATCATCATAAATTATGCCCCACACAGACCACAAAGTGACAAGCCCTTGCCAGCCTTACCAACGTCTCCTTTCCAACATCAGACCGACCAGGCTCAACCCTGCTTAGCTTCAGTGAGAAACCAGACTGCAGTGATAACCGCTGGCAATTAATAAAGACATTAATAAAGAGCAAGTTAACCATAGAGATGAGGACAGTAGAGTCATCAGCAGGTGGTAAAATTACTAATAAAGTAAGAAAAGTTCATTTTTCAACATTGTCCTTTGCTTTCCCCTAACCCGAGGCACTTCTGACAGCGTTTATTAGCCTCAAAAGAAAAATGATGAGAAGGGCAAAAGGGTCGGCCAAAGGAAGGAGTATCTGAAATACCTCATTTCACTCAACTCTCCAGCCTGACCAGGATTTATCTACCAGGACCTAACACCAAATGAACCAATAAGAGGGTGGGGGCACGAAGAAAAGGAGAGAGAGAGATACATCAAGAGAAGAAAAGATTAGTCAGGGATTGAGAGGTGTGCATAATTCATATGCCCATTACTAGAGATGATTTTGCACATCTTAAGAGAGAGATCAGAGTCATAATCTAAAATGGGCCCTGATGGAGATCTTATGAGGCAAGTATCAGAGAAGCACTCTGGAGACTTCCAGCCTAGACCTCTTCTGTTAGAGCACGTCCCATCCTAATGACATCCCGCTCCTTCCCATAACCCCATGCCATCGCCTCCCCCACCCCGCTTGCTCCCCAAGCACTGACTGTTAAGGCCTACGCGTCTAAGTGGCAGCAAGAGGACGGGCGATTTTCCTAAAATAATAATTAACTGGGCAATTTAGTGGAGGAAAGAAAACCTCTCAGCCCCCACGCTCAATTATTCCCAGTCTCTTTGCACTTTTCCCCCATTCATTCCCGAAATAGCACGGCATCCGTATTTCAGGGTGGAAATGATTACGTCAAGAGTTTTCTCAGCTCAGGCTGCCTACGACAAACTAGACAGAGTTTGATTAGATTTGCCCTGATATTGTTTTTATGACACTTGATTCTTATTCAGCCCATGGGCTTGCATTATAGATTCTGTACGTATCGTATATAATGACGCCTTTCATCTATCCGTAGGTAATGGATAAACCCATAAGAAATCTCAAGTTGACTTTACTGCCCCTAGAAATCTAAGAAACATCTGATATGTTGTTACCCTTGGCAATCATATCATAAACATGAGGGTAAATAACACCCTCTCTGGTGCGAGGAATTCTCCACGCTGTTTTCTGATAGAGACACTTACAGCCCAAAATAACCCAGTTTCCCTTCCCGCAGTCATCATTATTGAAGCCACTGCGGAGCTGGGAACGTACACCATTATGCGCTGACAGCTTTTACGCTCGGTAAAGAAGAGGCAACAGCACAACAAAAACCAATATGTCCTATCTGCTCGACACAGATGTCAAAGATAGAGTCTACAAATCCCATCTGCGTGGAGAGTATGCATGAAAACATGCATGTATTATGGACTGAGTTATATTTTAACAAAACATCATTTAGCGTGATTTTGGTCAAAAGTGTCTAAGCAAACTTATGCCCTTCATCTCACTAGAGAAAAAAATCTGCAGTATATTAAAACCCAATGGATGCACACTTTGGCTGCACCTCAAAAAGACAAACTCCTTCCAAGGAGGCAACCAAGTACGAAGGTTACTCAGATTCGATTCCTTACTAATTAGCACCGCTCGCTGCTCACTACATGGTAATGGAATCCAGGGGATTCATTGACTGGATGCACTGTGTTTAAGGTCTGCAAATTACCTTGGGCTCCGGTTACCACCGGCTGGCACACAGCTCGCTGAAGCTCAAGACTCGGTCCATTAGAAAGGGACATATGCAGCACAGCACAACAGAAACTCCTGGAAACATTCACACAATCTGGGTCAAACACATACATCACTACGCAAGTGTTATTATTTCCCCCAGCAAAATATATGACGTGCTACGGTGTTCGACGGTTAACCATGTGTTTATTTGTCATGTTCTTTGTTTGTCTCCATTTTTCCCAGCTAATTAATCTGAAGGGACTACGTTTGTGCATGAAGAATCGTAATGCCCATGGAGGTTTACGCTGTTTACATAGGCTTGATGACCAATGAGGGTTGGCGCCATACTTCAAAATAAAGTTTCCACGCATTTAGAAACACTAAACAATGAGACAATTCATATATTTGGTTTGGAGATGATCTAAGTCAAGACACACCACACGCTTCAAAGCCCTGAAAGATCACAGGTGTTGCTTGACCTAGCACCCGTCTCATCCCGCTGACATATCCCAGAACCCACCTGGAGATATGGCCTGGGCCAACCAGACCCACATCCGCCTCCGAGGGGCTTTAATCTTCCCTCGGCGACACCGTGTTCCTGATACAGAGAACAGCTCTGCCTCTGGCTCCTTTGAAGCACGCAACTCCATTAGCTTTCATGGCTAACCCAGAAGCCCTGTACGAGGCCTTCCTTTTTAAACAGGCACCACGCGGCAAGAGGAGAGAACGAGATGAAATAAATAAATAAAGGAGCGCTGAACGAGGAGGTTGTCTCTCCTGTCTGAGAGCTGCTCTGTCTCAGGGAACTTCAAGGGCGTGATTTGGGCTTTGATGCGGAGCGTTGTGACGGCTGACAGAGCTGAAAACACAGCATTGCTTACCGAAACAACGGCAAAACAAACGCAAGCTGTCTGCGAAGCGTCTTACGCGCCGCACCTGTGGATGCTCGCTCACCCACCTTCATCTTCTCTCTCAACAGCTGCTACCGCTGGATCAGGACTTCGCCTGCTGCTCGCCATCATCTCTGCCAGGATCGCCCTAGCGGAAGCTGTTCGCTGCTTTTAACATCACCTCGACAATTTCAGTCACGGGGAGAAGACGGCAGAGAGGCTAACATATGGGAATCTTAGTTTTCACAATTTAAATGTAAATGTCTACCTTCTCAAGTCACATGACTCTTCTTAAACATATTCCGGGTGTTATTTTGTGCATGAAACATGTTTTTGCTCTCTTTAATTTAAGGTTTGTGGGTTTGTTTTCTAGCAAACATACATACCGATAAAATGTAAAGATTAAATGCACTGCAAGTCACTTTGGATGAAAGCGTCTGTCAATTGCATTAATATAGATGTAATTTTTCATTTTTTCCACCCTGCATACTGTAGTGCTGCCCTACATTTTTTCTCTCTAAATATTCAATTTCAGCCGGTTGTGAATACAGTTTAATATTGATTTTAAGGTCCCTGGTCACATCTAATCTCCTCGACCCATGTTAAGAGTTTCTGTCAATATTTTTTCTCTCTATGCGTATCGTCTGCCAAGCCATTGACAAACCAAACAACAAACTAAAAAAGACAATACTTCCCTCAAAGCTTTATTGTCAAACATGCCATATATTCTAAAACCAAATTCTGTTAACAAAGATCTATGCAACAACAACCTTTCCAGACCTAACGTTACAACATTCCCACTTGTTCATCATTTTAAATCAAACAGGGTCACCTGGAGTTTCGTCCCTGCTGAGTCAAACTCAAATATGATCCCCATTTTAATCTCACTAAGACACAGATAGAGCTGCCAGACAGGCACGGCCCAGATCAGACGTTAAGCAGGCTCAGAGGAATATTGATACTCCTATATTGGTAATTGGTAAAGGGCGCACCGCAGTGTCTAACGGACATCGATTTAAGATGTGAAAAGACAAAAGAGTGTACTACAGGAATAACGGAGACTGCTTAGCTAAAATACTAGAAAAACATCTCCTGATGTCCATATTGATATTTTTATTTTAATATTTCATAGTTGAGTACATTGGTGGAAATATTAATAACAAAATATGAAAAAGAAATTATATTAAAATGTTATTTTTAAAAATACCTAAAAAAAAAAAAATCTTGTGCAGTGACAGTTATCAGGGTCACATGCAAAGTTAAAGCAGAATTGTGCACTAAATTATATAACCCAATGTCAAACATATTGGATTACTTGTCACGCCAGTAGTCATTTTAAGTAAGCTTTCTTTAAACCTCTTGCTCATACTCTGCCAGTAAAACTGGACAGTAAACAGCAACTCCCTCCGCCCGCTCTCACCCAAACACTCCCTCCTGGGTTTTAATGTGACTACAGCAAAGCTGTGTTCAATTACTCTTATAGCAGACTTCCTGCTTACAGCCCTCCAGAAACTAAACCAGGAAGCACAACAGTACGATGACACATCGATGACCATCAATGCCAATAAACCTGACCATGAATATTGCATTTAAAGGTGGTACTTTTGCCTAGCCAAACAGGAAAAAACGTTTGCAAACTATTTGACCTCCATATTGTGATTATTACCGAAAGTGAACATGATATTCTACAAGGAGGACTCGTAAAAGAGGTTGATTGGTTTGTAAAAAGCGAGTGTTTCACACCACAGTTTACAATCAATTGCAGGCAACTACTACCATTCCTGAAACACCACTAGCAACAACTGGTTGAAATGTTAGGGTCCTTGATGACATAATCTGAAAGAAAAGTCAAAGTTATTATATTTTGAACAATGTGCACTAGACTGAACGGTTTACAAAAGAAAGCAAACTGGGTCAGTCATGATTTCATTACACATTCATGCGTTTGGCAGATGCACAAATTATCCAAAGCAACTTACAATGCATTCAGATTATTAGTATGTGTTCCCTGGGAGTCGAACTCCTGACCTTTGTGCTAACACAATGCTCTACCAAATGAGCCACGGTATTTCATGTTGATTCTAACAAAATCTTCCACATTTGCTTGTTTCATAAAGTCACAACCCTTCATCTCTCTCCAATAAAAAGATTCAAAAGAGCAACTTTTGCACTAGCAGAAAATGCAGTTTGTTTTCTGGTGGGGAAAATCGAGAAACAAGCCAATCACTCACAGGCAACATGAGCGAACAGCTTTAACTGGCTGAAAAGAGCCATTTAGGGGAATGTCAATCTAACCTGAAGGTGTATTTGGTAGACAGGAAAATAAAGGCAATCTTTGGCAGCCGTTTGTCAGAATGCACTAAAACACTGATTGGGGAGGACTTGCATCAAAGCGAGACACTGATAGACAACTTTACAGTTAGCGGCAACGAATCCTGTGACTCAAAGTAATACTATGACAATTTAAACAAATTATTGAATAAATCATGAGCCGTCGCTCAATTTGTACAAGGACCATTTTGTTACCTTCTGCTATTGAGAGCAACAGGCGAAAGGAAAAGCATAATGTGACTGGTAAACATAGGTTGTAAATCTTCCCCAGCTGTTTGCGAAGTAACGCCGCCGTCGCAGAATCACAGGAAAGGCTTGTCTATTTGTTATTATGCAGAACTAAATGAACTGACAGAGAAAATCGAAAAGCATTCCAACCTAATGATAATGGACTGGCAGAATACGACAGCCCTACAATCTCTCATTTTACTACCGCGCATTAGCATTTTACTTAACGTGAAAAATGCCTGCGCGCTGCTGAGGAGAATACATTTCAAGAGCCCATGGACAACTCGCTGATTAGCCACAAACTCGGTCCGAGACAAGGACAAATTAAATAATGACCTGTTTAAAATATGCAAAATAAAACAATCATAAAAAAAGAAGGGCCTGATTAAAACAGTCCGGTTCTCCTTCACTCGCGAGTACAAAGTCTAAGAGTGGTTTGCAAATCTTTTTAAAGGGGTCAGCTATTATTCATCAGGGGATAAAGGCCAAAATATGCTAACCACGAGAGGCCACATATATCAATTGCGCTAAAGTGAGGGATAAAACCTCTGGTTTATAGCTGGAAAGGACCTTGATGTGTCCATATGCTTCTAAAACACTGACTGAGAAAAACAAATTCATAAGTATTCTTATTTTTATCCATATCTGTCGTTAAATATTTGCTCAGTTGAATTTGTTATAGATCATTAGATAATAATATTATGGTAACAAGTATCATTAAGAAGTACCTTCATACACCAAACTGCTCAATGCTCAATGACTTTTGAGCAGCTTTCGGACACAGTTCTGGTCTAAAGCACGTTTCTGTAACTACTGTAGACCTGTAATCATAGTCAGCGGAGAGAACGAGCGAGAGAGTTTGAGATGAAGAGAGAGAGAGGAAACAAGCGAGTGAGATTAAAGGTGCGTGGGGGGTGCACCACTTTTCCTCTCAGTGATCAGTAGCGGCTACTTTTAGCATGTCTCCTCCTCATCTGTAGCACTGCCCTTGATTCCACTAACAGCGTGAGAGAGAAAGAGAGAGAGACATCAGCCTGCAGCATGAGGGGGGATCCATCTCTCATCACCTCATGTGGAGGATGTAGAAAAAAAACTATCAAAAACCAACTAAATGCTAAACACAAAGACACTAAGCTGAGAATGATCCAAATCAAGGCGTAAGAAACAGGAAAGTTATATCTATTTTCCAGCCATTGAATTTGTCTTTGGGCTTTGTTAGTTAAAATTGATGTTTTGTGTCTTTACATGACATCAATTTGGCCACTTAATGTTTCTTAAAACACATCTCTCAGGCTTGTTTCGGGTCCAAAGCACCGTTTATAGGGTGGAACTGCTTTCCTTGGTTTTATGACACACTTCTTCTTTTTAAAAATCAAATGATTATGGTCGTAACAGTGACAAAACATTTTATTCGCCTGAATGCTTACGACTGTTATGACTGTGTTTTAAATTGGAAGAATATAAAAGACTAAACTGTCCAAATGCATAGCAAATAAATTAAAGTGCCGGAAAATGTACAACAATAAGAAGAACTGGTACCACTTTACAATAAGGTTGTATTTGTAAGCATTTGTCTATGCATTAGCTAACTAAAGTTCATAGACACAACTTTTGATTTAGAAAATCTAAATGTATGCATCACAATCTCATTGTCCTTAAACAACCATCATGAACCATTCCTACTTTATTACAAAAAAAAATTCATAAAAATTTAAACTCAGAAATGTTTCCTAATAGTTTAAATAGCTGACTTTATTTAAATGGCTAACTAAGAATTCAAACCTAAAGAGCAGGAGAAGGAAACCAAAATAGCCGACTTCAAGGGTCTCTCTACGGCCCACATCATTTAGCCATCACCTCCACTAAAGCCTTGCACATCCTCCCTCAGCCTCCAAGAAGCACAGGTACTTGTACCACACTAAGAATGTGGGATTTAGAGCCCTTTCTGGACATAGATTTCAGGAATCACTAGAGCTTGGGCAAAAGAACGGCTAAAAAAAGGGGTTGAGCAAAGAGATTCCACAATTCAAGGGTGAGAGCAACACCTGGGTTTGAGTCACCCATCGCCAGCATGCACATAAGAAAATGGCCTGCTGTCAGTGTGAGATCATCACCCATCACACTGCGAGAGGACACGCTCTCTGGGTCAGAAGCAGTCCGGCTCTTAACCCTGGCGTGGAGGGAGAGAAGGGCGAGAACAGCTCTCAGAGGGTGACAGTGGCAGTAATGACTGGTTGTGGACAAAAGGATATATCAGGCAGAGTGTTGCTTCACAACAAGGGCTTTCTTAAAATAGACTGCTGAGCCAGGAAGGACAACTCAGACACTTCTAGGGCTGAGATTCAATGTCAACCGCCAAATTTTATAAAGCATGTGGGCAACCATTAATCTATTAATTAACAAAACTAAATAGATTTGCTTTGGACATGCTCTGACTTCTTCTGGTATTTATTTTATTCATGCGTTTCGACTTGACTGTAATGATTAAAAAAAGACCAACTTATTAAACTTACAGTCACGCCTCCCATAAACAAACATAAATAGCCATTTAGAAAAAACAATCAAATTTGTCCTGTAATAAATTCTTTTCATATACCTAGACGAGACACAAACAACGCCATGATGAGGCGTTTCCTTTACTTTATCACTCTTCTGTAATCTGTCCCCTGCTTGCCAACAACCCGGGGATCGTCCGAACCACATGCGGGCCAAATTAATAGCGAAACAGTTTATAAAGCTGCATCCTTTCCATGTTAATTACTTTTGTATAATTTCTTTGCTCCTGCATTCATAAGCCAGCTCTTTTGATAGACATAACAGTATTAAAAGCCCAGTATGTAATACTATGAGCCGCACAGCAGTGTATATAATGAGCTATAAATCAAGAATCATTTACTGTCTATCGCGGGCTATTAATCTTTGCTGCGTTACTCAACGGCGCAACACGGAGGACAGCTGCCTCTCTGAGCTATGCGCCCATAAACACAACATCAACCGTTCAATATCTTTTATGGTTATGGATGCACACCGTCAACTCAACTCCAACCTCGTCAAAGGTGCCAATCATAAGTTCAAGTGTCGCTGTCTGCTTTTGCCTTTCGGTTTTTATCTGCCGACGCTCCCCGAGTAAACTTCTCCTTTATGTGTCGTCCTCAGAGAGAGGCTGTGATCCACAGCTCGGCACTCTGATGAACGTGAAAGAGCGTTCAAATAATTGTTCGTGTGAGGGAAAGGACGGGACTAAAAGCTGAGATTTGGAAAGACGCGTGCGGCACGTGCTGCATGAGAAGGGGCGCTGTAAAAAACTGAATAAAATTAAATGCGCCATGGGCTGAGGTGGGAATTGCGGAAAACTCTTAAAACTACAGTTTATTTAAAGACTTCATGCTTGGTTTCTTCCTATTGTAAATCAAAATGATGCTTTCAGCTAAATTTTAGAATGTCAAATTCAGGGTTTCCCAACAAATGTAAGGACCTTTCTAGTGATTTGTGATTGTTGGATGACCTTTATCATCTGAAGACATTTTAAAGAGATTTCACTTCATTTCACTTCTAGCTAAAAAAATACTTCAGATCTTAAAAATGAAGGTGCTTCAAAAGGTTCTTTGGAGTGATGCCATAGAAGAACCATTTTTAATTCCCATTTTAACTTAATTTCACCTTTTGTAAAATAGAAAAAGGTTGAAGGTTATGGAACCATTCAGCCAAAAATGGTTCTTCTATGACATTGTGAAGCACCTTTATTTTATATATTAAGAGTGTAAATAGACATATTTTAGACATATTTTAGTATAAAAACTGTAATCTGAATTTTAAAATTACCTGCTATTTCCAAGTTTTTCATGATCATGGGAACCCTGGGACTCGTTCCAAAACTGTACATTCACCTGATTTAGAGAGATCAAGGCTTTTGATTTGCTTTCAGAGAGACAGCATTGGTTGTTTGACATCTACAGATCTACAACTGTCAGATTTAATCAAGACTTCTCAGTATGGTGCCTGCTTCAATAGAAAAAGCACGTCTTAACTTGGATCGTTCAATTAAGTAACCATAAATGTTTTCTTATCTGTCATTAAACTGTCAAAAGTACAATTATATTTTTTTCTTTTTTTATATATATTAATATGATAATAAAATTGCAATAATAAACAGTGCGATTTGAATCCCTCACGTCATCTAAAATCATCAAGCTACAGATTATCTTTCATGCCATTCCAGCTTAACTGACATCTCTTTTTACTCACAACTGACACTTGAAGTTAATTTTGGATTGGATTATGTGGATCTCTTATAGTACAAAAAAAGACAGCAAAAACATAAGCACAGGGTCACATTCCGCCCAGTGGTGTCCAGGTTTGGATGACGCACCAAACGGCCCCGGCTTCTCAAGGTCGAATCAAGTACACCGAAACCTCGACCGAGGCAGCTGTGGAAACAATGACTGTTCCGCTGTCGCCAATCAACAAACAAGTGCTCCCCGAGCGGCCCATCTCCCCCACTGCTCACAGCCATTAAGAGAAGGCCAGCGGACCCGGATCTACAGCAGGGCAGAGGGGACACAGCTGTGGGGAGCATGGGCACAGCGGGGTTCTCCGAGAGAGATCCAAATCAATGCACTGTGTTGAAAACATGCATGAGGACACATATAGTCTGTAGAATCTGTAAGAAATAGATTTTAGTAAGGAGGTCTATGAAATCTGGAGAAAACTATAGATTAACCACATGCCTAAAAGTGTCCTCACTGACCAAAACTGCCAAAGAATCAAGTAAAATTACAAAATAAAATGTAATCACCCGCTACATGTTTTATTAAAAATGCTAAACATGCTTGCCTGGCATTTGTACACAGGACGTCTCGCATTTAATGCATTAATCAAACCCCTTAAGCCACTAAGCTATTTTCAATTACACTGAATTGTACTCTGTACACTTTACATGCATGTTTAATTTTTTATTGATCATTGTATTTTAGCATTTATGGCATTCATTCTATATTTGTCAGGCTGTACTGCGAGACTCTGAGCTTAAAGCCCCCGGCAATAACTGGCCACATTGATCCATTCTTGCCCAGTATACCTCATCTAAAATTACTTTCCCGAAAGAACAGCTGATGTATGGCGAATCAACGACTATAGACTCACTGCTGACTCATTCATGTGTGTGTGCTGCACAGGGTGAATTTCCATTGCATGCAAAACATTTAGCAAAACTGATTTTGTTACCTGTTACGCAAGAACCTGCCAGTGAACTCTGAAGATAAATGAAAAGCAGGGAAGTACAAGCTCAACCCTGTATTAAACCCAACCAATCAATGCTCTATAATGTCACAAATCTAGAGATAGAAATCAAAAACTAGTTTTATATTATTAAGGAAACCAAAATGGTTGTATTCTGTTCTGTAAATGATTTTTAACTACAAACATCTATATTTTTCTGACCAGATCAGTCTCTTGAACTCGCTTATGAGCTGGTTGTTTTTAATAAATTGGTCAAATTGTCTCATCACTTTGAATCAATCTAATGACTCATTCACTGAATCAGTTTAATGATTCATTTTAATGAATTTATAGTAATACCAAACTAAAACCCTATCCTATATTACAATATTAACTGCTTTCACTATTGTAGGCTTTGGGATACACATGTCTGTTTCCAAAGCTGATAATGATTCACTCGCTGAATCGGTCCAAGCAGTTCTTCACTGAATACATCACAAAACCAAGAACTTCAATAAAAAAGTGTTTATAATAAATTGGTTAAATTGTTGTATCGCTTTTAATCAATCTAATGACTCACTAACTGAATTAGTCAAATGGTTCACTTGAATCAGTCCAGGCAGATCCTTATTACATTTACAAAAAAAACCATGGAAACGAGTGTTGTTAGTTTTAGTATAATAATACACATACAGTTACAAACATTTACTCAATTCACTACAAAGAAACATTCAAGGATAATAGAAGAACCGAAATCAGCTAATTGGAAACTTGGAAGGTGATCAGCCCTGAAGGACTCCTACTTCTAAATATACTATGACATCAATCAAACCACCTCAGGCTTCTGGCATCATCCACAGCGATGGAGTGATGAAGCACGTGCATGAGCAATGGATGCACAACTGCTATAAAGTAGATATTTACATCCGAGTAGTATGGTCAGCGGGAACATTATATCTATATTCTCTTGCCCTAGCCTACTCTCCAACAGGCATTTATCTTCATAACTTTCTCATTACCCACAAAGCATTGACTATCAGACATGGAGAACTTCCCGGTACGGGTGTCATATCTCGGCAATAGTAGGAGCCAAAATGGCTCTTATGATCGCTTTAAAATGATGATGTGATTCCTTTAATGATGTTATTATTTAAGAAACCACTCAGAGTTGGCCAAATGGTCAAGCGCCATTCCTTCTCACGCTTAACACTATTATTGCACGCTTCAGACTGTGTGATTTTTCCGATTTCAGCTAATATTTGTGGGATGCAGCTTTGATTTTTAACCGTCTAGAAGCTGCACTTATCGTCTCCAAGAGTCTTCCCATTAGGGGAGCGTACCTGCATCTGAACACAGTAACGTAGCAACCGGGGTCACATGACCCGAGCACACTGCGGGGAGTTGATATTGTACACCTTCAGGCCCAAACAACGGGCAGATGAGCGAGCAGAGGAGACCTCCATCACCCCGTCCTATATTACATTATTAACCGCTTTTACCATTTTAGGCTTTGGGATACACGTGTGTCTGTTTTTCTAGCTGCTAGAAAATATTGCACTTCTAAGCAACTTGTGCTTTTGTCAACTCAAGCAAAACCAAACATCTTAACTACTAAAAACAAAAGCAGACATTAACTAGGACAAGGCAGAATTTGATCAGACAGTTAATCATTGTCAGAGACTTTGGAAATGATCGTTCTATAAAATACCATGAAATACAATGACTTTTATTAATCATTTATTCATCCTCATGTCATTCCAAACTTGTATGACTTAGTTTCTTCTGCAGAACACAAAAGATATTTAGAAGAACATTGACCTTACCTGCACAGACATAAAAACACAGACATGTTTTGCACAGAAGAAAGAGCCATATACAGGTTTTAAAATGACATGAGGTTGAATAAATGACAACATTTTTTTTGTGAACTATCCCTTTCAAGAAAACATTTTCATCTAAAACGAACATATATTGGCTACAAACCACAAAACACCAGACAGTGTTTTGTGTGAGACGGAAAGCTGTCATAAATTAGTAAGATTTAATAAACTATCAGTGCTGAAACAATCTGACCAGCAGGTCAAACACAAGGTAAAACAGTCAAGGATCTCAGTGACCCATAAAGTGCAGGTTCAGACGCTGTAGTACCACACGAAACATACGAGACACTTCCATTAGACACTCACGCTTGTCTGTGATTGATAATTAAAATTTGATGTCAAGATGGGCAGTCCTGTATGTTCAGAGCCTGTGTTTCATTTATAATTGATTGCCAATTATTCTGTCGATTACCAACAAGCTGCACGTTCACTTAGAGCTCCTCTAACCGAGAAGGTTAAAGACCCAAAGCCCAGACTTGAGACGTAATACGTCAATACAAGAAAAAAAAACGCCACCTAAGAGCTGCCTTTATATTCAGCGAGACGCAACCTTTAACAACAGAGGCCTATGGGTAATTAATGTGCTGTTCATTTTACTAATAACTAGCTTAATTATTCATCTCAGACACTAGCCACAGATAAATGATTGTGATTAATTGTATCACTGCATCAGAGTTTTTTGAGTAATTAGCACTGCCGGTTAGCATAACACTTGCCCTGTGTACCATCTATCTATCCATCCATCCATCCATCCATCCATCTGTCTGTCTGTCTGTCATATATATATATATATATATATGTTTATCCGTTTATGAATTGGAAAGTATTACATACTCCATTATACATTAAAACAACAATTGAACATTATTAAAATAATTAAAATTTGCTTTCCAATTGCTAGGTTGAGGCAGCTGCTTTTAATGAATCAGTCAAACTGATTGGCCTGAACAGAACACAGGAGTCAATGGTGTGAATTATGGACTGAATCAGTCAGATAACTCTCTTCCTCACTGAAATGGCTCTGATTGCTCACTCGCTCGCTGAAAAGCAGTTATTATGTCCTACTCAAAATGAGCCCAATAACGCTTACTGTTATGTGGACTGTTTAGAAGGTCATGTTAAAAATGCAAATGAGCATTCCTATTGAATTTTAAATCAGTATTCAATTTAATAGGAAACACTGAATGCATGGTAACCTATAACAGTGTTTACGTGTGTTTGTCTTATGAGCGAGCGAGCGAGAGAGACCCATCAATATCTTACAGCAGCTAGTGCTTTCAGACCAGAACGCATCAGGCAGGAAAGGGCCAAAAATAAAGGCATTTGCAACTTTAACAGCGAGACACAGCTAATGGGCCTTCATATATTCACCAGAAAAGAAACCTACAGGAGATTCATTTTAAAAACCAAGAGGAAAAATGTGATGACTCTCTGGTTAAGAACTCCAAATAAAAATCCAATGCTGAATAAGGGTTTGTTTGAGCTTTGCTAGTTATATAAAACAGCTCGTGTCATATTCAAAACCATGTGGGCTGAAAAACAGAAGTATTCACCCAGCTCATTACGGTAAACATGCTTTGAACCAGTGATTCCCAATCTTTTTGCCTTATGTAACCCCACAGTCTCATCAGTAAGAGTCAGGTACCCCTTTATCTCCTGCTGAAAACAAAATCTAATGGCGTCCATTGTAAATGCCATTATGAACCTTTAGCTGTTTACCATTAAAACCATTCAAACAAATGTTTTATAAAGTGTGTTTTGGGTCTTGTTCCAGTGTTTTTGGTTCCTATTTGCCAGATAACATCCCACCAATAAAACCCAACACATTACCAGAGACCCAATATAGTTAACCATTACATCTATTAGAATTTATGTGATTGTTTCTAATGTTTTTTCAGCAGGGTCGGCCGATGTGTTCCTAGATATTCTTTAAAAACCGTGTTCATATTACTATATTTAGTAATGCAAATATTTATTCTATTTAAAAATATATATTATTGTAAAATATTTTATAAAACATTTTTAGACAAAACAGACTTAACCTGTTAACTGTCACTGTTCCTTTAGAGAAACACTTCACTACTCACTTTAATATTTCATAATTAAATTCTAATCCAATCATGCCAAACTATATATTTGATAAAAAGGTATAAGACTCAAAAATAAATACTTGACAGATTTGCATGACAATAAACAAAAAAAAGAATATAAAACACCTAAAATGTAAAAACAAAATGTAAAAATTGTTCATATGTATACTCAATATTTGCTTTGACAGTTATCGATTTAAATTAGCTGGACTTATAATTAATTACACCAGCCATTCACACAAATTTGCCAAACCACAGTACATTACAGACATCATTTTAAGCTGAAAAACCTAATATTATTCACGATCAGTAACTTTAATCTTTTTTGTTGTTCAGGTTTTATAGGTTTAACAGCAAAATCAAAAGCTTACCAAAATCTACCCCCTGGAACCTGCTTAAGTACCCCCTGAGGTACACAAACCCCTGTCTGGGAATCACTGCTGTAAAGCACAGTCGTACACAGAATGATAATGAAATAGGTCAGCCGAGACACCTGTGAATTAGAGCACAGCACATAGACTGAGTCTCGAGAAGGTGGGAGTTTGTTTTGGCATCCAGAGAAGTAAAGGAGGTCAGTTCTCTCAAGTGCACCGTCCCTCCTGTTGGTTCAGCTGTATCAGCATTAAAAAAAAAGGTCCCCAGCAAGTTCCCATCTCCCTGCGTACTTCATAGAGACTCAGATTTGCCCTTTCCCCTTTTCCGCTACATCAAAAGCGTACCATGCGCCCGCCAAAGCTAACAGCTGTTGCTAACCAGTCTGCTTTCCTTTGATGCTTCCAATCGCTATGTTACATGCAACACTAAGTGCATTTGTCCAAATCTTCGATCAATATAAAAAATATGGCGGCGCTTGTTTTGTTCTTAGGCATAGCTTGTGAGCCATCTGCTTTTAAAGATCAAATGAAATCCCATGGCGACGGTGTGGAAAATAAAGGTAAGTGGTTTCTCGGGGACCTGCGTAGTGAACGAGACAAACTAAATCCTGAAACCGAGATCTCGTCTGCATATGCAGACCGGCCTTGCAAGTTCACCATTACATAACTGCATGATACAACTGCCAAACAAACAAAGGCGAAATGGGTGAAATAACCAAGGCATATGAGACTAAAGGTTAGTTTATCTGTATAAATACAACACCAGTAGGGTAAAAAGCCAAATCAAACAAATAGGAATCCGATGAGTTCTCGTTGACTTTTGTCTTTTTAGAGAAAAAAGCTAGCAAGATTGTAATTGGAGTCACTGATGGACCCACGAATGGAAAAACTCATTATAAAGGCATAAAGGACTGCCAAATAGTCTGTATTTCTAAATGGTAACAAAACTGAATAAAGCAACAATGAGCGGTTTAAAAAAGAAAATAGGCGTAAATAAATAAATCACACAATGGAAAATCAGAGGCAAACAACAGCCCTTGTGAGGGGAGAAAATGTTGTCTCGTTGCAAATGGATTTGGATGGCAAGCTTGCGACACTCACAGACACACTCTCTTACTTTCACTCTCTCTCTCACTTTGCCAGTAATCTCTCTCTCTCGCTCTCTTTCTGCGCGAGAGAAACGGTCTCTAAATTTAGCATCAGATTTATCATGCGGTAGCAAAGGCTCCAGCTAACCAGAGAGGGCGGGGAGGAGGAGGCGTCGCCTCTGAGGGGGGTGTCCGTCACTAGTCACAATCAGAGCCAATGAAAAATGCCAAGGCCTGACAGAAGTGCACACACACACACAGCAGACAAATAGACGCGCCTGGTACACAGAGAAAAAACCCAGACACCCGAATGAACATTTTTGTACCTTTGGAGACCAGCACTTTATCATCAAGAAAAAACGTCTATCTCACAACCTATACAAATTTTGTTCTGGGCCACATTGGGGAGAAAAAAAATTGTACAAACGCTCTTGAATTTGAGGTGCCCTTGCACAAAAACAATGAGAAAAATGAAAAGCAAACAGCAACCTGGTCAGATAAGTGGCCAAGCCGAGTAGAGGAGAAGAGCCGAGTACTGCAATGAAGTGAAGGACAATCATTGTACAAGGACACGCACGCGGCGGGTCAGAGGAGCCTCGACCAGCCCGACAGCACCGCGCTGATTGCGCAGACCGTTCGTTTCACAAACACCCAGAGAGAAAGGGACACGCACAGCTTCCATCCAGTCAGACACGTCAATATCCGACACATGCGGAGAGAAAAATATGTTCGACTGCGGCCTGAGCATCAAGGTCAAAAGCGTTTACAAAGCAGATGCTTTTCAACGCAATAAAAGGCTGTTGGAACTGATAGCGACTGAATACCGGCTGCGACGCTGAGAATCACCTACACAAGTTCGCACGAGGTCTTACGAAAGAGAGAGAGAAGCAGAGAGTTGTGCTGTCAGAGGGTGGAGTGTGTGGGCCGATAGCCCCGGCGCTACAGCGGTACCGTGCACAGGACACGGCAGGTAAGCGCAGCATCAAAGAGAGGCACGCCACAGCGTCGACTAGGCGGATTTTGAAGCTTGTCTGCTCCTACAAGGGTTCTGGCAGACTTGGCAGCCTTCCACTCCGGGAGAAACCTTAAATGAAAGCTCCAGGATGCTTCGTACAGAGTTTGTCACGGCGTAATAACCTGTCGGCAATGTTGACATGCTTCCAGTCCTGACAGCCTGAGGCAAAGTCAAAGGTGGCCTGAAGTAATGCAGCACTGTCTCCTTATTCTGAAAGACTTTTAACAAACTTCAGTGAAAACGAAAACTGACATGCATGCAACAATTCCTATGCACTAGAACTGCAAATCAATCTGAACGAGTTCTTATTTACACCTAAAAAGACATTGACAGGGTAAGTAATAGTGTAAAAACACTGGTTCTTGACATTAAATTAACATGTAAGATCCACAAAACTTCTGCACAACCTCTTCAACCTCTGACATAACAAAAAACCAACACATCAGAATACGAAACATTAATAAATCTCCCATTTGATTTAAATAACACTTTTTCAATATTTACTCTCATTATACAGTCACATGCAGCGCATACTGGAAACTCGTAATCCTCTGCTCAGTTTTGCTTTGATACAACACAAATCAAATGTAGTAGACTGGATCAATTTAGTTGATTCAACATGATTAAATAAACTGTGACAACATCTAACAGTCTAAGATTTGCTATGTCTAACATCAACATGCAGTCACATACGTTTACACACACAATTATAATAAAGCTTCAGTCATCATCTGTCTGTCCAGGCATAATGGAATATTTTAAAGAATGACATTCAGTGTTAAGTATACATTGGAATTTAAAATGTGAACTGATCGTAAACAGAACTGCAAAATAATCATTTCAATATTCATTGAATTTTTTTATTTTTTTTATTTAGGAGTCTAAAAATTTCTGTACCAGACAACAGCCAGACAAAACAGTTTGCATGACATTTAAAAAGGAAAATGACGGAAAATGATGTTTTAGTCCTGCTGCTCAAATCAAATGACTGCATGTAAACGTACTGACTGATGCATTAAGTGATGCGTGTAGACTCTCTCCTGAAACTAGATAACAAAAGTGGCTACTGCAGACACATTTGGAATAAACTCTGATCTGTCTCAGCTGACCGTCAGTGATCATATCACCCAAGACGGATGATAATACCAGGTGTAAATGTGAGATCAAGCAGCAGAGATGCCAGACAGAATATCACAAGTTCAACGCTGGCATTGGAAAGGGTCAAATAATACATTTGGTCCAGCTCACACGGTGTCTTTAGCTGGGAGGCAGAACACAACACCCTCTGTGTTATTGCTGTTCTTTCCACTCAGTTAATGTCACACACAAATCTTTCCTTTGAAAAATCTTTGTGTTTGTGGAACTGGCACAACGCCACAATGCAATAGAGAGGTTATGCTGAAAACAAATCTTCTGTTAACTTTCCTACACTTACAAAAGACAAAGTGATTCACCATTGATTGGGGATTGGTTCTGAAGGGCCTGTTTGTATCGGTTTACTTCTGAATGGGCGTCAAGTTTAAACAAATGAGAAAGAAGGAACGACACAAGGTTCAAGCAGGTCGGCGTGTAAATTTACATCATTATGCATGTAACATGGTGTCCTAACCTAATGTGATGAACAATTACACCAATTATTTTAATGGGATAAATCTTAAAGGGATAGTTCACCCATACATAAAAACCAGTCATAATTTATTCACCCTTAAGTCGTTCAAATCCTGTATATGACTCTTTCTTCTAAGGAACACAAAAGCAGATATTTTAAGAAATGTCTCGGTGTCCATACAACAGAAGTTGATAGAGTCTTATGTCGTTTGGTTAAAATATCTTCTTGATTGAGAAAGTCACACAGGTTTGAAATGACATGAGTAAATGCAAGTCCTATGTAATAAAGAAGATTTTTACTCAATATACCTTAACACCATAAATGTATTTTGACGTTCTGTATGGGCAGACAATATCTTGTCGCTCTGTGTCACAAAACAAGTCTGATGTAACCGAGTTCAGCAGCAGACACCCAGACTCAAATTTGCAAGTGCAGAATGCATCTTGACCCTTTTCTCTGTCTATTCTCAGTTGTTTTGGCACGGCGTGAGACGTGTTGTCATACTCTCCAGAACAGGATTCAATTAGATCCCTTACATCCTGCTAATCAAAACAAATCAAAGGAAAAGCACCAAAGCGCCATGTTCTCCGAGCCATGCTAATTGAGAGATGTGTCTTTTGAGAATGGAAGTCTGTGAGAGGCAATGGAGGGGGGTTTGGGGAATGACTGCAGTGAGTGTTGAGATCTTAAGGGGGTTTTGTCAATGGCTATGTCCAGAAAAGCTTGTTTCCTTTTCTTTCCTGCATGCTTGCTCTCCTCATTAGTGTCACTCAACAGCAGTTAGTGGTGGGCAGGCCACAGCGGTACCGAGCTTTCCTCTGTAGTTTTCAAACATGTGAACGAGTTTGCTTGCTCTGAGTCACCCGGCAATTCAAGGGCCAACACGAGCCCTGTAAGATTCCTCTGTGGAAAAAAAAGGCAAAACTGGCATATTCTACATTATCACGTGATCTTTTTCTTAATCTACAACCTTTCCTTCTCCTTCATCGTTTCGTATCAACACGTCTCATCACGGAACCTCCACACAATGTTTACATCAAGCCGCGCCGCCATCAAAGACCGGCAACAGATTTAAGCGAAGCCTTTTTATCAAATCTGTTTTAGAGGCGGCTTCATCAAGCTGTCAGCAAAGGACTACGGTGACAGAAATAAAAGAATTGAGTTGAACTATGGCAGGATTTTTAATTGGCGCTGGGTTGTTTGGAGTGAATGGGCCACTTTTTCTACCCAGGAGCGAGAAAATGTCCGCAGGGGAGTTCAGCACTTTACACGGCACCATCTTTTGGACCTTATTAAAAACTTGGCCTGGAGTTTTCACACTCAGCCTAGCGCGAGCCCGCGCCACAGGACGCGACAGCTTTGCAGTTTCGCAGTCCGCTAGGTGCAAATGTTTTTACACGCTCAAAAAACTGACAAAAAGAGCATGCCACCAAAAGAAATATACACGGCTAAACTGAATTTCAGCCTCGACAGCCCTACTTACTACCAGTCCCGTGCTCGAGTCGAAGTGGGGATGTAGCTTTTGCTCAGGCATTGTTTTGACAGCACTCACGGCGGTAAATGCCAGGACATCTACACTCGGGCTGGTTTGGAGCTGAAGGGTCCCATTATGCTGTGTGCTGGGCCTTTTAACTCTTGTTTCACCCATACTTCTCCACCCTCCAGTATTGCTGTACTTCAAGCATAGCTCCCATTTTTGTAGATAATGTCACTCATTAGCCTGATTATAGCCAGTGGCTTGGCACTGATTGGTGAGACTCCTGCGAAATCAAGTTTAAGGACCCGAAGGTGGCTGCTTTGAGCTTTGAATGCAAACTCATTATGCGGTGTCTAACAGTGTTTTGAACTAGTGTCAGCAAAAATGACACAATAATCTTTTAATGGCAGAAAAACCAAAGGCTGGTAGCCAACGGCAGGGAATGAAAGCCCACGGGGTATAAACAGATTGTAACTTCCACAGTCAAGAACTGCAAGCATAGACCAATTAAACTAACCTCCTAGATTTCTTAAAAGAGATTATGGACTATGTTGGCCAAGACTCTTTGATCTTTGACTATTTGCATGGGATGCACCAGCTACTCTCACTGAGTTTCTTGGAACAATTTACAGTCAATTTACAGAAGTTACGGGTAACACTTTCCAATAAGGTTCTATTTATTAACATTAGTTATAAACATTATTTGATCTAACAATGAATAATATTTTCATGTTAATCGCAACGATTACTAATCAATTTTAAAATAAATAGCTGTATCTGTTAACATTAGTTAAGGTACAAACTAACATGAACAAACAATGAACAACTGTATTCGTATTTAACTAACATTAACAAGTAAATAAATGCTGTAAAATAAATTGCTCATTGTTTGTTGATGAACTAAAAAATGAGACTTTATTGTCGAGTGTTACCCACTTAATAACTTTCAGTATTAAGCCATTAACAAACAATAAACAAAAATGAGTCTTTCTAAATGATGTACTCTCCCCTCATGTCATTCAAAAACTCTGTGACCTTCTTTCTTCAGCAGAACACAAAAAGAAATTTGCGAAATGTTCTTTTCCATACCATGAAAGGCAATGGTGACCACAGCTGTCAAGACTTTCCAGGCAAGATAGACAACATTTGTTTTGTTTTTGTCATTTTTGGAGGTTGACAGCCTCTAGTCCCCATTCACTTTCATATTATAGAATAGAAGTTTTCTACAAAAGATAGTCAAACACATTTGAAACAATATCAAGGAGAGTAAATGAAAACAGAATTGTGACAAAAATTAAATCAGAATTGATCTAAAGTATCAATGCAATTTTGGGAGAAAAATAACTGAATATGCACAAGTCTAGTAATGATGCTAGGTAATATAATTAAATATAAAAATAAAATAAATAAACAAAAAATAATGCCAAATGTTTAAGTTATTAGAAAATGTTACCAAGTTACATGCAAGAAAGTGACACGACTCTATCTTAATCTGTAAACCTATTTCAGGACATAAAGCGCTTTGAAATAAATGATTTGGGGACGTAATGCCTCATCCACAAATGTCTTCAAGATAAATACCCCCCACTAAATTAGCAACTGGCAGCGATACGAGTTTCAACATGATCAATGGGAAGGGACAAGAATCAGCGCAAAACAAATGGGCCATCACATAAAGATGATCGTCCATCGCCTTACTGCACCTAGAGGCTTGTTAAAACCACACTACAGCAGCTGGTGAAGCATCGGTAACTTGATTGGACGGATTATGCAGCCGTAGGGTTGATGAAAATAACAGTTTTCTCGGAGGGCGATATCAGACCTGCAAAAATCTATTCCTATCCAAATGTGGATTCAGTCCCACTATCAATTAAAATCTTGTCAGGACATGCAGAGCCGTGTTGGGGAAAGTAGTGTGAAACAACAAGTCCAATCACAAATACGGCAAAAAAGCAATCTCGACCTACGGCCGTGGTAAACTTCTCCGCTGTTAAACACAATCATTGTAAAAACAAATCCCCACTCCCTTCTGCTGCTTTTGTTAGGAGATGAAAAACCCTTCAGCTTTGCACAGTGAGGACAGTGGTGCTATCCACCATTTTTTTCTTAAACCAAAATGTACTTTTTTATTTGTTGATGTTCTAATATCGAGAAATCAAAATATGACAAATTTGCTAATAAATGTGTGTAATCACGATAAGCTCCCACGAAACAATATTGCTCAAGTAAATAACTGGGTAATAATAACGTATTTGCATTAAAGGTATTATTTGCCACTGTGCTTGGCTCTGAGCAAATATCCACAGGGCTGTATTCGAACTGCTGCTGGAGCCTGGCGGTATTAATACTCCTATTCATCCTGTGTCCAAACCGAGCCAAGAAACAGCATTAGGCCTGGGGCCCTGCGGCCTGCATTTGGACCGACCTTGCTGGCATGTGTAAGTGCGTGAGAGCGAGAAAAAGAGCACACCATTTCTCCTCCAATAAGCTCCCGCTCTGGACGGAGCAAAAAGTTCTTTATATCAATTAGCCAGACAAGTGTGCAAAGGACACCTGTCACCATACGGGCCTTCCTCCCCAGCTTCACACGGGCCAGAGGTTCCCATTCCGCTCTGATCAAAGACCATCTGCTTACTACAAACCCCCTATCCTCCATCACTCCGAGAAAACACTCAAGCTGATCTCAGGTCAGTGTAAAAGTTCTCACCTTTCCTTTCTAGATCAAAAGTGGGTAAAAGCGTTGGTGGTCGAGAGCTGAGCCGGGGGGCCGCCTCAGCTCCGCCCGAGAGGCCAAACAAGCGGCCAAACAGGCGGCTGCACCGCAGACACAGAATCTGGGGCACAGACCATCTGGATGACACGGCAGTCTGATGTGAAGAGGCTGTCGGAAGTTCGCTGCCAACACGGCTCACAGAGGCAGGACATTAGGTACCATAAAACACACACACACACACACCGTAGAAAGAAAACGTTCTTGTCGAGACAAGATTTAAATGTGGGGATTTAATGCTGTGGATTCCACAGCTGAGGGCAAAATTTGCCCCTTTTTTCTTTTAAGTGAAAAAATTCCTTGGTAATGATCTTAGTTCTAAGCAGCGAAGCTAAAAAAAGTTAATTAGTACCCCCACCTCTCGCCCCCGATAGAAAAATCCTCAACCTTCAGACTCAACAAAGCAGCTTTTTTAATATTTCCTCTGACACTTTAGGTTCACCGACTGCCACAGCAATAATTCTGATTTTACAAACTTAATTCACCACATCTGACAATTAAACAAAGTCTCTCCGTGTACCGTGACGAGGCTGAGAAAAACACAGCAACAGACATGAACTTAACATCACTGTTTAAACTCCAGCTCAAAGCCTAAATTCACCAAAAACAGTCACTCTCACACTATTAAAATACAAAACACACCTGTAAATGTAAAGTAACACGGCAGTGAGAGCAAAAAGCAAACGGTTCTTACCTTGGGTTGAGCGCGTCTTGGAAAGGCAACTTTAGGATCAATCTAAATGAAACAAAGAAAAGAGAAGAAAGAAATATGAGAAAACCGAGCCGTTACGTGAAGAGGAAAATTACAAAATATTAGAAAACGCCGGCGATGTGCGTGCACGACTACTCGATAACCTTCATGGAAATTATAGTATTAATCATGATGCAATGCGCTGTGTCTTATGTGTAATCTCGCCGGGTTATTACACGCTGGTTGCATGAGGCCTGTGTATGACAAAATCGAATAAAACCTTACACGGGTTACAGCATAATCACTCGATTACGACATAAATAAACAGGTGGCATTATATGATACACCGGAGATAATTCAAAGACTTGCTGAAGGAGTGTTTCTGGCCTCTGGGGAGGTCAGGCCGACAAGATGGAAGATGTTTTAGTAAGTGCTGTAGATTTGTGAAGAATCAAGACAGGGCATTAGATCAATACACCCACAACCTCTTTTTCCCCTGAGGGATTATCATTATTATGGGTGACTTTTTCCTCCAGTTCTTTACCCATGATGCCGTTTTACCATGCTATATGTTATGGCTATAAATGAGTCTATATTTCATTACACTACAAACACTGTGTGACTTCACACACATCAACTGAGAAACAACATTAAACACAATCCATGATCAAGGGCATTTGAAATTTACATAAAGCGATTCTATGATACATGCTGGGAACAAATTCCCAGTAGGATAAATTAACGTAAATATGTCAATTGTAATCAAGTAATTTGTCCTTTTATCATCCCTGTATTATAATACATTTTGATTATGCGAAATATTGATGTTTTTAATGCCAAATGGCCGTTTTCCTTTACGCTCAAAGAAACAATCATTTTAAAAGACATTTATAAACAAGTATCATTGATTTCCACTAACTAGCTCGTTAGAGGAAAGAACTGCAACCCATAAAAATAATAAACTTTGCTGTTATTATACTAAATATTAAACATTTATGATTTATCAAATTAAATTTCAAAACAAATATTTTAAGTTTTACATAACACAAAAAGTGTGCGTTCTTGGTTGACCTGCTGTTGAGCAAGATATTTGCTATGGTCATTTAAACATTCATAGACTGAAACAACACACTCTCATTTTTCACACACAGGCCAAAAGCTCAGGCAGCCAAAGCACTAGAAGCACGATAGATAATCATGCATGCGAGGATAAAAACGGTTCAAAGACTTGCTTTCCGCAGATGCTTGCTTCTGCACTCTCATTAAATGGAAAAATAACTCAAGGGAAAAAGATCCATTAGTGCTATATTGCTCTTGAATATACCGTGTGTCTGAATGCTTTGTCACTTCATATAAACAGTAAGAAAAAGGAAAGCAGAACTGTGAGATGTGACAGCATGCAAAAAAGTAATAAACATGTTTTGGTGGAATATGAAGGGGGGGTCTCTTGGTAAATTAATTTGACCTGAGCAGAATTGCAATACGTATTGGCTTTAAAAAAAAAACTTTCTGGTGGGAAATTACGCTGTTGTGTTATACTTTAATTCATCCAGAAAAGTGTTTAATCTAAAACAGATTGCTTTTAGAGAAACAGGCAACAGTCTTTCAGTTGTCAATACACAATGCAATTCTCACCCCAGGCTTTCAGATTTGCAGATTACAAAGCTTTTAATCAAAAGTGTGTCAAGAATCTCTCTCTACATGTTTTCTTTGGTCCATTTGCACTCTTCAAAAGTGACAAAGGATTGAAAAGGAAATTGCAAAAAAGGTGGAAAAATCATCACAAAAATTATTATTAGAAACTCATATTTGTATTTGAAGGCCGCCATAAATTTAAACATATGTGATTAACGTATATCACTTAAAAAACATACAAAGACATGTATACTAATGTCATATAATTATGCAAATTACAAATGCTCACAAACAGAAGACAGGCAATCAACAGCAGGTAAAAGACCAAACAAAACAGATGGAAAAGAATGAAAATGCAAGCTTTGATCTTTTTAAAAGCAGCGATGTTCAAAAAGGTGTTATAAGACATCAAGTTTTCTTGACAAGCAAGCTTTCAGCTGCGAGGGCAATTTCAAGTTCTTCGCAAACCTCCACACTACTGCATAGAGCCAAACTCTCTCACAGCTCCAAGTGTTCAGACTTCACCTTTACCAATAAGGTCACGCCTTAGTGAAATGATGACATCACCACTCGGAGCTCAGTAATCCCTGCTTTAGCTGTAGTCGCTACTGTCCTCGTGATCTCAATCTCTCTCAATCCCGAGCATGCTGCTGCTATGCTAGCTTTCCTTTTTTCCCCTAGCCATTCAAGAGCATTTCAAACGTCAAACCTTGACCCACTTTTTACTTACAATACTAGAGTTACACAAGTGTGCGCTCATTATGTAATCCAAACGGCCCACTTTTGATGTCCGAGATACACATTTTTGGACTAGTGCAATTTAGCCTTTTTTAAATCAGATGAAAATACTTCCTAAAGGCATTTTGGTTTCCATCAGTCAATGACAAACAGGCAGAGAGAGATCATTGAATAGCACACCTGTATGTCTGCAGACTTACAGCATTGAACCAAGACAGGTGGCAAATATTCACCTGTGGTTCTAAATGATGACTTGAAAATTATATTCCCGGTAGCTGGATTTGAGTAAATGATAAACAATAATCTACCCACAAGCTTTATGTGGATATTAAACAGTTTAACAGGTTAATCTGTTGACTAAATTAGACACCTGATCTAATCTTATTCAGAGTAACTAGCAACTTGAACCACATAACCTCAATTAACATCTTCACGTTTCAACATTATTCCTGCGCTAATAATGAAAATATTCATTCAAACTTTCATTTTAAAATAAATCCTGGGTTTAGGCTGTACTTTTCTTGTGTTTTCCTATATTATTTTTTTATTATTTTCCAAATTGTTTGAAATTGCTTATTTGTTTTAGCCCTTTAAACACTTCTTTGAAAGGTGCTATGGTTAACAAAGCACTTTTACAACAAAGTGGTCCCAACAAATTACCTACTCAACCAGGAACAGAGAAATAATTCTAATACCCATCTTATCGCAGAAACACACATTAGTCATATTCTGAAATGGAAAGCTTTGGGAATATCAAATATGCAGTGTTTTGGGAGAAGAATTAGCCACAAACGCCTAGCAGAGTTCCTGTGTGAATGCCTTAAATACAGTTTTCTTTTGATAGGAACTGGCATCAACACTGCCTCCATTAAAATGACTCAGTGAAGGCTGTATTTGTCCACACCCTATCCCAAATAAAAGGCTCTTTCATTCTGGACTTCTACAGGTAACTAACAGCGGCATCTACAAACACTAAAGATGATGGATTTAAAGATGGAAAATAAATAAAATCCATAAAAGAATTCATTAACCTTCTTCACTGATGTGAAGTGTCTGTTTAGTTTGGAGTATACGGTATTACTGAGAAATCTAAATTCATTTCTGGTGGAATTTAATAAACAGGCAACTTGCAATAAGCAGGCAACTTAGTTCTTGTTGATAGGACTATAAATCTGACTCACTTTGCACAATTACAAGTAGATATTAATATTTGTTTGCTAGATACATCTTTTCATTTAAAAAAACTTTAAAAGAAAATTTTAATACTACATAATAAAACTATTTTCATCTTATGTAAGAATTTACACATTTTTTGTGACTTTGGAAATTTGGATTCCAATCTATATTTTTTACCCTATTAGATAAATTTAAAATGTATTATTATGTTTCAAGAACCATTTATACATTTGAAAACAACAGCAGGCTCCAGAAATGAATAACCAAAAACTAAAAAATAATAGAAATGTAAAAAATAATTTAGATAAATAACTAGAAATAAATATAATATAATAACATATAATAACATGCAGCTTAATTTAGGAAATAACATGAACGTATGACAGGACATCTTATTGTTATACATATATATTAATTAAGCAGTAAAAAGCTTAATCTCATCTGCACACACAAACCTAAACCACAGATGACAAAATCCTAAAACAACTCAAAACATACACTGACAATAAAGAAAAAAGCCTGTCAATAAATGTCACCAGCACATGAACAAAATGTTTTAGTTTAATATAAACCTGTGTGCATCCTAGCCCCGAGCAACCTCCAGACAACAGTCACAAACAAGACAACACAACAACCAGCGAAAGTCCCGAACAAGGCTGCACAACACTACGCCATACACTGCAAGTCTTACGTCACCGTTCATTACGTCCTCACAGTACACAACACACGTCAGAATCGACATCCACAGCAGGTAATAAGTCCCGTCTTACCCCCAATACCTCAACAGGGTTTAACCCCTCTTCTCCCTGTTGAGACACGGGGGTATAACGGGAGCAATTACGCGGCAAGCCTACTTGCCCCGCTGCCGCGCGTGCATGTGCTTCAATGACAAACGCCACAGAGATGTGAAAGAGACTGCGTGTCTTTTCTCCACTAAATGTCACAGACACGAGCATGTTTAAACAGCACTTCACAAAACACAACGCGCACTTACCGTCTTTGAGTCTAATTCGTGGTGAGGTTGAGCTAAGACCTTATCTACACTGGCCGCATCCGCAAACGTAACGAAGCCAAATCCCCTGCAAAACAAACAAACACATAGAGACGGATTAGGACAGCGATGGGTTAGGCTTGTTTGACTGGTGAAGTTGGTAAAGGGTGTTAACACGTTACAAGAACTTGGTTACTAAACATTTCAGTTAATCCTTTAAAATTGTCACAACGTCTCACCTTAGATCTCCATTCTGTCAAGGACACTTAAGGTGCGCGTGACAGTGCCAAAACAACGCAATAGCGTTTGACGTTTCTAATGACATCTGCGCGTTTTTGGGAATGCCAAATCAATGTCAAACTGTATTCAATCCAGAAGCGTTTTTCAAAGCGATTCCGTCGCTTTGAAAAAGCGCACCGCAGCCGTGCCATATATCACAAAATTGTTGAACATAAAAAGTGCTTTACGGAAAAGAAGCCCGCGTTGTTTTTACCTGGAGCGTTTTGTCGTGGGATCCCTCATCACCATACATTCTCTGATTTCTCCAAATTTATTAAAATAGTCTCTAAGGCTGTCTGTGAAACAAAACAGGGGAAAAAGAGGACACATGAGCAAAGCGTTCGCGCGTTACACACCAAAATAGTTTGATTTAATTAAACGCCCCCCTGGATGTATAACAGGGGTCGAATAGAGGACTTCAAATGACTGGGAATGAAAATAACCTTGCGCGCACGGCACATATCCCGCACAGCGCGCCACACTGGGTCCAATGTAACCAGCGCGAACGCGCAACAAAACGCAGCCCGACAAAGCGTCGGAAATAACACCAAATGATCGTGCTCTTACCTGGTGAAGTTTGCCAGCTGAGGCCACCGATAAACATTTTACTGTAAGGAGAAAACACAGCAGAAGTGAGTCCAGATGTCAGATCGGCCATTTTGACGTGTAGCTAACTACTTAGCTAGCGACAAAAAAGCAGAGCTGAGCGAAGGCAAAGCAGAGATCGAGGAGAAGAGAGCCGTGCGTTTTTACTGAGCTTTGCTCTAAGGGCAGGCCCGCACGCTCGTATAAATCAAACAAAGGTGTAGTAGTTGCGCGCACCCGGAAGGCTGCGCCAATGGCAATGCATTGGAGAGGAGCGATTTTAAAAACACTCTCTCTCTAGATCGTGTCACTGAGGGAAAAGAGACAAGAAAAGTCAAGTGCTGTCAGCACTGGCTCTGGCTTACCCCGGGTCGTGTTGCGAATCGTTAGGGCTTCCAGATGTGGCTTGGCTCCCGTCTCCCTCCATTGCTAACCCAACTATGGCCAGTAACTAACACACACACTGTCAGAGCGAACGCTACCCGTAGCCCCGCTAAGAGAATATTACTGAGCCGGGAATGCGAGCGTCACACGTGGGATCAGCTCTGCCTGGCTCGCTCCCCCTCCCTTCAGCCGTGCGGGGCGGGGCGGAGAAGGGGCTCGTCACCTAACCAATTTCATTGACGTCATTAGCATAGTACCGCCCATTTGGAGATCGGAGCATGTGGATTTTTGTCTTTATGTTGTTGTTTTTGTTGTTCGCTGCCCCTTAATGACAGAGAAACGTTGTGTGACTTATAATATAACGTCGTATAATTTCTAACACCTTTCCCGTTAATTATTCGTAACTTGCACTATATTTCTTATATATATATATATATATATAATAACTAGAACATGCCCAAATAAGTAGACTGCTATTGACTGTAGACCATGCATAAAACCCAGGCAATATGTACACAAAATGAATAAAACAGCGTATACAACAAAAAATAAACTACAATAAAAGTACAACATACATTTAACATAAGACAAATTAATACTCGTCGATCCAAGGATAAATTGACAACAACGTCTTAAAAATAATAAACAATGTCTTCAGTTGTATTGATAACAGTAATTCCATTTGACTATAAAAATTTATATTCAACACACCAGCCGTCTTTTTCAAAATCAATAATAGTAGTCTGTTCCCACAATTCCCACAGTCATTCAATATATTCAAATGCAAATATTCAATATAATTACGGTTCTTTCCCACAGTTTTCTCCCTCTGTCAGTCTGTGTATATGCATGTTTGTTTTGTCACTGTAAAGAACACAATTCATTCTGCGACACCCATCTGTCACTATAACACATTAAACTCAAAATATCTGAGCACACTGCCTGAGGGTTTGTGGACCCTTTGACTTCAGAAAAACACAGTTTTACACATCAATTAAGGGTCTTTAAAATGCACACAAAAGGTTAAGGGATCTTGCGCTTATTATCCATGGCAAGGGAGAGTCAGTCTGTGCATTAAGATGGAGAGAGAGAGAGAGAGAGGCTCAATTAAGCCTGCCTGCTCACTGGATTTCTGTCATGCTACAGTGATTGCTGTTTATTTCCTGCAGCTCTCTTTGAGAAAGGGCTCCATGGCCCAAAGACAGCTCATCATTCTTCTTTTTTGCCATTTTTTCTTTTATATATTTTATACTATTTCCTGTAAAAGATAGCTTTTGAACAACAGTCAGACCTCTCGTAGTGAAGAGCCCACATAAAGCCGGTGTCCAGACGGGGGATGCTAAGATGCTGATGACTGGCAGGTGAACCCTGCTGTCTCACCTCACTGCCTGCCGGACCGCTTGTTGATAAACTGACACATGGGCACCTATGGGGCGCAACCCAGAAATCTCTCTGCCCTCTTATATTATTCTCTGCTGGGCTGTGGGCAAGAGGAAAAAATGTCAAAACAAAAAACATAATTTAATTAATTTTTATTTGATGTCTTTCTGTGTAATTGATATTAATTATAACTATCAATAATAAAAATCATTACCAGCTGAAAGCGAGCTCGCCCTGCTTTTACGCTAAAATGCCATTTCTGTTAAGTTCAAATATGTATCACCACTGCTGTTCCATTTCATTGTAATTCAATACATAATTAAATTTCTGACGGGCTTTGGCAGAACAGTTTACAGGGTATTTAAGATAATCGAAATGACATAATTTCATAATAAGACTTGATAAGCATAATGGCGGGCAAAATAGTTTACCCAGAACAAGTGGCTTTCATTTCAGTAGAAAGTAGGGAATAACACTCAGTCTGACCACCGAAAAGCATGTCGGGTTTTAATGTTTTGTCATCTCTCTGTTATTACATCAAGGCGCGTTGCCAAATATTCACAACTGGACTGTCAAACGAGGTTGTTTTTAGAACCATGGCTCATTGAGATTTAGCATAATTGTACAGGAAATTACTGTTTAGAGTTTAGTTTGAACTGTCTGCATGATGACCCGAGAATCAGACAACCCTTAAATACCATTTTGGGGTATGTTTATTGTGAAACAAAGGGTTTACTGATTCATTAAGGAACACTGTAGGCCAAAAGGACCACTTTGGAGTTTTTTTTATTAACTTATTTTGTCATCGGTTATGTTTTTCATCACTTTGTTTTAATTGTAATGTCTTAGTCTAATTCAAACATTGTTTTATTGTATTATATACCTCATGGCACTGATTTGTCTGAGCACATAAAAACAAATCTGTAGATCAGGCAGAAAATCATCTACATAATAAATACACCGCTGATATGAGACGAGGCATCTATTTCATTAATATTAGCGTTCTCTATATGAATATTCATGGTACTCGTGACATAAACAGACACACGGCTGTCGGGTTTGATGAAATGGAATTCAGATTCAACTTTAAAGGAAAGACATCAAGCGTGTATTTAAATGTACGCATTTGCATTCGCTGTTTTTGAAGGAACGGTTTATTAACGCTGCAACTCTCACCATTATTAAGTTAAATCTAATGTCTCTGGAAATCCATTAAGTCTTCAAAAACAGCAGAAGAAGATGTCTGAACAGAAGGCCCTTATTAAAAAGAAGACTAAGTGCACAACACAGATCTGCCCAATTAGAGCTCATGCATTTTGCAATTAGAGAGGAAAATGTAACCTGCCAAACATTGCCTGAAATGGACAGCCAATTTGACAACAGAGTTAGAAAATATCTGCTCAAATCTTTAAATGGATAATTACAGAGATAATGCTTAATGTCTGAGAAATTGTTGTAATGGAATAATAAAGAATGGAGTCTCATCATGTAGGTCCTTTTCAGAGCAGTGCAGCTTTTCTTAAATCAGAAAGTTTTTACAAAAACTAGTTTTGGGTTCAAACACACCATGCCAACTTAATGATCAGCGGTTTTGCTATCTGTTAAAACATAACAAATATAAAATACACAAACTGTCATTTACTAATGTCAAGTGTACAAATGTAGCCACTTTTTAAAATGACTCATTCATGATGTTGTAATGTGGTTGAGAATTTGTTTGTTGTCAAACAAACCAAATAATTTATCCAGTGGATGATCCCATTGCTGGACTTATCAGCCTGTGTTTCGAAACACATCAGTTCAAGTTTTATAATCTTATTTGCTGGTTTAAGCTTGTATAGATATACACGTTTCAAATAAGTCAGGTTTCATATAATCACTAATATATTTCTGATCCTTTCATAATTTTAAAAGACTTCATTAATGAGACAGTCGATCATTTCTGGGGCACATCGTAAATTAAAACACCACTGTGACATTTATAACAAATCCTGCTCTACTTAACAGTTTGTGATTGTGCCAAAGACATAAAAATCAATGCAGAGAATCATCTGTTGTGTTACAACATACGAGACCTTGAGTTAAAATGACAAATAAATCAATTCCGCTGTCACATCATCACTAAATGAGCATTAAAGAGTTCAAATTTATCCTACTAGACAAATCTTATCACATCCAAACTTTCATCTTTATTTTTTTGTTTTGCAAACAACATTTGCTCGTAGTCTAAATTACAGAAATATTGCTTGGACAAAACTGTCAAATTTCCATGTGCCAAATATAGCTCCCTGTCAGTGTTTTGGGATGGTTATTGCTAATGTTTCCTGTTTCATTGACATCATTTAGGCCATGGGCGAGTCACTACATTCACATTCAAATTTTCCTCTTTTTATACACACCTGTACCACATCAAGTAATGCAAAAAAGAACACAGAATACATGTTTGTACTCATACTAATGATCTCCCATCAAAGTTATTGGCACACACTACAAAGCAGACGCTCCATTCAACAGCCAGTGCAGATTCACACACACACAAACAGAAGATACATGTGAGCTTACATCAATGATCTGAGCAGATGGTGTCAGTATAAAGAAAGGAGATGAGGTCCGTTTATATACTTTAATGTGAATGTTCAGTAAGTCTCACAGTATCTGAGTGTCCATCTTTCAACTTTTGTCCATGTCTCCATTTCTCACAGGGTCCTAGAACAATCCAAACAGATGTTATAAATGTCATGGGCTTAACAAAAAAAAAAAAACTAAATAATTACTGAGATCAAGTTATATAAATACAATGAAGAACTAATCTTCACAAAACAAAACGTAAAAGTATTTCTATTGCATCACAATGAAACTTCTTTGGTAAAATGCTTCACAATTACCAAATATATTTTTATATATAAAGCAAATGGAAATTCATGTGATATTTTACTATTAAATGCAATGACCTTCATGTTTTTAAGTGTGGCCTACAGTAACTGTCTGATCACTCTTTTTGGAGCTATAATTATAACCAGTATTTAAATATGTCTGGAAAGCATAGACTTTCAATGCATTGAAAAATCAATTTGTTCCATAGACTGTTTTAATGAAAGGACATTCAGCTTTAAGCCTTGATGGCCATTTTAAGCCTGGTATCAGACTCAGTATTTGAAATGCTTCAGAATCGCCCTTGATGCCAATTGCTCTCGATTATTTTCTCAGTTACAGTTATGAGAAATATTTGGCTGCCACCCTTATAATAGACAGTCAAAAAGTGTCCTTGGTCATAACACAATGGACTTTAGCTATTCCCCATTCATTACAGAAAATGATAAGGGCGTGAGATACAAAAATTTAAGTGTAATTTAATCGTGCCCGGGCAGAACAATCAAATGAAAGATGTGTTGGTGTTAAACCGGCCCTCAGGAGACAAAAACGTTCATTTAATTCCAGAGCTGCCATCCAGTGTAACATTCATATGACAGAATATGTCTGAATATCTATTGTGTTCTCACACAGTTTGCAAAGATTTAAGGGTCTCGGCTGTCTGGCGGCAGAAAGCGAGACAAGGGTGACCTCGGATAATTACCACTGTCCAGCCGTGAGCTAGAAAGCGCAGCCTTTCAAGACGCCTGAATAAAGGTTGTGTGTGCTTGAGTGCCTTCATTAGATTCATGCTCACGCATTACCACTATTTGACAGAGATCAGACAGACAAAAAGCTCATTTAAGTGCCCTGTAATGGAGATGGTCTTGACACTTCACAAGTTGATGATCTCATTGACCAAAAAAATTATTACTAGGTGAGCTGAAATATCAAGCTTGGACGCCATCTTGTGATCAGGTTATCACATCACACCAGCTCCTCTGAATCACTATAGCAGAGATTATCTGTTACATTAGTTGAAAAACAGAAAAATATTCACACATTTATTATGCAGAAAATACATAATGTTGAGTAATGAATCTTTAAGAGACCTTTTGCCTACCCAGTATGATCTTTTACAACTTCTTTGTTAAGTGTTATCATTGAAACAGTTTATGATACTACGAACATATTGCTTTTGCAAAAGATTGGAAAAATGAAAAATATCTCAACAACAATAAGTAAGTGTTACTTATTGTTGTTGAGATTTTTTTACACATTTTAGAATAGTAGTAAACTCATCAAAACCATGAAATAACACAATTGTAACTGTGGGAATTATGTTGCAAGTAAAATTTATTTTGTCTCCAAAATCTTCGTCTTTAAAAAGAGTCACGCTTTGTCTATTTTGTAAAATCATGACATTTTATCATCCAGCTTCTTGAGGTCTCAACCTGGGAAACGTTTTAAACAGAAGGAATTTCAATTTATGCTGAACTCTTATTGGCTGCTTTTTATTCATTATTTGCTCCAAATAATCCATTTAAAAAATATTTTTCAAATTAACCTAATTAAAGAAATTAATATATTGGCATGACTATACTTTTGTCTATAAAAGTAGTTTCATCTTGAACTTTACACCTCAAATTCAAAAATATTTAGGATCATGAGAAACATCTTTATCGCTTGTGTCTTCTGACTAGTGTATAAATGTACTTTTTTCACTACAAACATCAAAATATGCTCAAAATGTATGTGTTATGTGTTAGGATTATAGAGCTCAAAAACATTGATTCAACACCCTTTTAGAGCAAAAGTGTGATCATTACATGGTCCTTTACTCCCTCTAGAGGTTAGAAAAAATATTTTACAATTCTGTTCTGGTGTTTTCATATTTGCTGTCTGCTTTACCTTCACTTGCAGTCTCAACTCATTTCTCTCTCACACACACCTATACATAAAACCAAATCATGCCGTGGCTGATTTATAAAACTTCTAAACAATTAAGGGTCAGCATAAATACCCTTAGAAGTTTGTTTTACTTTGAGAGGACATTTGTAAACATTTGGCCCTTACTGGGGTACATCCAAACACATCCACACACTCGCATGCAAACAAACACTGTTATTTTAATGAAAAAATTAAGTTATTTTAGAAATATTGTGGAGAAATGCATACAAAACTTTAAACATTTAAAACGCAATAAAATGTATTCACAAGAAAATTGATACTCTGATGGTGTCCATTTCAAAAGCGAAGTACAACATTTAATGTTTTTAATAACTTTATTCTCTTTTTTCAATAGATCTGTACAACCAAAGAATCAAACCTTTTAATGAGTCTGGCAAAAAAAACTGACCTGTACTGTACATGTCTAGCATAGATTGCTTACACTCATTTAAATAATCAAATGATGAATTATCTAGCTAAGCAAACATTTCAAACCATTCCTACCAACAGAGAAGTGAACAGATTTTAAAAAGGGGGATGAAAAACATGTTCCCTTTTGATACCTACACTCACATCAGTGTTCTTACAAAAGTACAGTGATATACCTTATATATATATACACACACACACACACACCTGGACAAGTTTAATGTAGCGTGATTCTTCCATGACAGGAGGAGAGTGTGGGAAGGAACATACTAAGGACACATATGCTCTAATGGTAGGAGGCAATGTGATCATATGTTTCAATGGATATCTCAGACCTACAGACAGAAAAGTAAAACGTTTCAGTTCTGAGGTCAATGTGGTTATTCACTTACTTTAGTGCATGTAGACATACAAAGAAAACCTTAAACTGGCTTTACACACTGCCACAGGTCAAGTACACAATTCCTGAAAGAATATTAATAGTGACTGTCCTGTAACACAGAAGACATTAACAAATGAAGCACTCATACCTGAGATGGATGCAAGACAGTTTAGAATCTCAAGGTTGAGAGAAATATTGCAAAATTAGTGAATAAGACAGTTTTGCTTGTGTAGTGCTCTTTAAACAAGTCTAAACTTTCTTAAGTGGTCTTTACTTTCCAACGCTGTCAGTCAATGTATACTAATCTCTCTCCACTACTAGCAGGGAAGTTTAAAATGAAGCGAAACTTTTTGTTTGGCCAGGTTTGGCCTATGCAGGGAAGGAGGGATTTTTATAAAATGAATATAACTAGACCTAGTTTTACTAAAATAGCTTCGGGGAGACACTGAAAACCAAAACGAGTCTTAAACTGTATTGCTAACAATCAAAATCAATTAAACCCACAACCAGGCTTAAAGCCCGGAAACGTCACGGAGAGGGACAACCTTAAACATTCTGGAGTCAGACGACATTAGATTACAAACGTACCAGCAGCAGAAACAGGGATGAGTCTTGGCCAACAGGTAAATTTAACCATTAGAAAACAAATAATTAGTGAAAATCAAATCAGGAATATTAATCATCTCTGTGCCATTATTCTTTTAAACAAATTACAGATAGAGTAATAAAGCAAATCCCACGTATAACCGTAAAAAAGCAACGAATAAGGCTTAAAGCTTCATGTTTTTCAAGACTGGTGTATCGAGAGCTTCTGTATTAGCCAATCAGGGCCATGAAAACAATGGTGGGTTTCTAGGGATTTGTGTATCATGTTATTTACAGAATGCAAAGAGAGTAATGACAATTAATGGCTATGAAATACGGTTCAAGCTAGACATGTTTCAAGATGATAGCAAAGGTGCCGGTGGACACTGAAGTGCGAACGTGACACGACAGAGTATGCTATGCCAAAGACGTGCTTTGGAGCAGAATAACATGCACACAAAAGCACATACAGACCCATTCATTATAGGCAGAAGGAAAGGCCCGCTCTCCCTGTCAGTTATCTTCAGGACAGAGGTCTTTTTCGCCTTGTATTACAGCACCATTCAATCTCTAGTGTTGTTCTTGGGCTGTAGACTCCCTTAAAAAGGCCCAGAGGTCAAAGGGGCACAGATGTCTGTACTCAGCGTAAATCAAGAACCCTGCAAGAGCTCAAACTGACCATGACTGTCAGGCGATTCGCAGCCGAAGGCAGCCTGCAGGAGAGTCCGGCCAATCAGAATGGTGCAAGAAGCGACAGGTTTCGTTTCTCCTCTAAGGCCACACTGTTGTACAGACAGACATTGAGATGGATTATATGAAGCTGTGGTAGTTTGTCCTTTCTTTTCGTCCAGATACAGGTGTCAGACCCAAAAACGAAAACATTTTTCATCACCCACCCGGACGGAATGGTAAACATGGGACCAAGCTGCGATTACATAAATGCAAACATGATGTCAAGCAGTGACGCTGAGCTTTAACTGCAGCAACGTGATCTTCTGAATGTACAGATTACAGATCCGTTCGGGTTTGTGCTGGAAGGAGTCTGGTCGGACGGAAAACATGATTAACTTTTATTTAGTTACAGTATTGAAATTTACAAGGAACGTCTTCAGTCCTTATTGGTGTTCAGTCATTGACACTTGGCTCTCTTCATTTTTCTTTTTATACAGTATATAGATTTCATATGAAAGAAAATAAAAGTAAAGAAAAAAGAAAACGCAAGGTGGGGAGGGGAGCAAACCAAAGAAAGAATTTCCCATAGCCAGTGAGGAGGTTTAAAAGGAGCACATGGTGGGATGAGGAGGACAGAACCTGCGGATCTTCATGATGAGTGGTGATGATTAGGGGGCAGGTGGGCCGAGAAGTGAGTGAGGAGAGGTGGGGCGAGAGAGCAGCACAGGAGGATTAGAAACTGTCCACCCAAGTGCCGTATCCTCGCTCTGCCAAAGTGCGATTCAGCAGGACCAACTACAAAACAAGAACCAAGAAACAAGTTATTGATTTGATTAATTAAAAACGCCTCTTTAAATGTACTATGCTGTTTTTTTACAATTTTGTATCTTTAAACATCAATTTCATATAGATACTTTGAACTTTGTTATCAGCCTAGAAAAGAAAATGCAAATTAAAATTCAAGGGTGTTTCAAGGGGTTGTCAGGGTGTTGCTATGCAGATGCTTAAGTAGTCCCTAGATAAGCTTATAGGAAATTATACAAATTTTATAATTCATAGTCAAAGGTACGTTATTGTGTTTTTTATTAATTTAATAACAGCACACGTCACACAACAAAACTGCGGTATTTGAAATGTCCTTCATGTCAAAAGCATGCAGGGTAAGTTAATGCCAAACTTTAAAATCCCTAACCCCGTATGAGCAATATTAAATGATTTCCTTTATTTAAAGCCTCACCTCCTCTCCCACCATGTTCCACATGTGTACTAAGGGAAGTCCTGTATTGTTGTCGTAGTTAGTGACCTGCAAGAGAGAGTTGCCATTAAATTTGCATCCACTGTATGTAAAAAGTGTAGATGTCGTGGATATCGTCCATTGATGAAAGACTTATACCTGTGCCAGCAAAGGAACCCCTCTTGTCATCTCTTCCAGTGCTGAACTAGCCTCCGGTGAAAACCTGTCCTCTCCTTAAATGCAGATTTGAAAATCGTGTGATCCACATGGACAAAATGGTGAAAATTCATCCTATAAGATAAAAAAAACCAAGCCAAACCTGGAAGAGGGGCGATGTTGTCCAGTAACACTTCTGTTCCTTGGAACGGTAATGTCACAAAGTCTGACCTGACAAGCAAATATATATGGTTATAAAGGAAATAACCTTAATTTTATCATAATTATTTAAAATGGTTAAAGAGGGTGGCCACAGTGATTATGACTTGTAGGGATAGTTCAACCAAAAACACAAGCAAGAATGTCAAACAGGTTTAGAACAAAAGGACAGTAATTAAACAGTATTGACAAAATGAGAAAAATACTAAAGGACAGAAAATTAACCTGATCTGGCGAAGACTGTCAATCTTGACTCTCTCGTATCCTCCATAATCTACATATCGGATCTCTACTTCGTTTGAATCTTTGTAGTACGAGATGACCTGCGCTCTCCACCAGGCTCCTTCCAGAGCTGGAGCCGCACAAATCACACCAACTGAAAACAGATGGAAATCAGGATGAGAAAGACAACCAAAATAAAAAGGAATATAAAGAGACAAAATAAGCACCTTACCTTCAACGGGTGATGGTAACGCGGGCGTGCCGGGCTGCGAATAGCACAGGAACATCTGCTGGTCTAGGCTGCGCAGGGCGTGGTATGTCGGATGAGTGTGTTGCTGGACAAACATGTGACCGGCCGATACGATATTCACCACAATCACTTCCACTGTCACACCGTTGGGCAAAAGCAGCTGCAAAACACACACAGTACACCCAATACAAAACTTTATTAGCATGCATAGCTAATCTCAAGGACTTAACTTTAGTACACCATCAGCAGAAAGCTAATCTTACCCATGATGTCATTGGCAGGGAGGGCAGCGTTAGGGGTGGAGGAGGCGGGGCATACAAGTTGGTCAGGTCCAAGTCTTTGAACTTCTTCCCGATCAAGGTCAACGCTTTATCTACCTGCTGTTGGGTTCCTAAGAACAAAACAGGAACAGCAAAAACAATCGTGAAAGAGATCATGAGCAAAACCAAAAAAGAAACTGCAGAAGAGAGCCACATACCTTCTATATGGCAGATCTGAAACTCTTGAGTGTAAGGCAGGGTTGAAATATAGATCTTAGCACCAGAGGTCTGCTTTAGGAAGCTCACGTATCTCCCCTGTTTGCCGATTAGCCGCCCAACTAGATGCTATAAAACCAGATGAACCACAGAGATCACGGTAAGTTACAATTCCTGCATGATAATGCAGACAATTCATTCAAATTCAGTTAAAGTATCTAGATACCACACCATCATGTGAGACCCAGTCTGTGACAACGTTAAAATCAATTTCTTGTCATTTTTAGCACAAAATCATACATAATCTACAGAATTTTCATTCTGTGAAAATGCAAGCATAATATCTTTAATACTGACTAAGGCCATATCAAAGATTGAAACTTTAAGAAGATAATATTTGGGTATTTCTGTGCAAAATAATTCAGTAACAATACAAAATTAGAAATGTTTATATTTATTACATTTTAAAAGAAAAGTACTCTCTTTCTGAGACTTTAAGAGACGTGGTCACTTCTATAAGATGAATAAATACTGCTGCTATAAAAAGAAACATTAGGGACACTTTAAGATGCTGAGATGACTGTCAAAAACTGCCCCAATCTATCTGAATTCACCCTATATTTGTGAAACAACTCAATGCTATAAGAAAGCTGTATCTCACAGGTATATAAATCACCACACTCCCATTCAGATACTGTGTACTGTAAACACCCAAGTGCTATTTTTCACCCAAAGTGTGTTGAAGTGCTTTGAGATGGCTGTAATTGTTAAATCTGCAGAAAATGCAATAACTGTGAGAAACCCACCTTTGGCACCTCTATCTCCCACACAATGAGCTCTGAGCTCTGTGATTGACAGGCCTGACTGCCACTCGCCAGGCTCTCCGTCCCCAAAGTGGAACAGCTGTCCACAGAATCCATGCTATTCACATCTGAACCTGTTGAGAGAAGAGTCACACGCTGTCAAAAACAACATACATAATCACTGGACAGAGTATCATTTATACAAACATTAATTCAGTGTTTACATTATAATCATCATCATCTCAACATAACAGACCAACAGTTTGAAAAAATATCTGCTAAGCGTATAAACAGAAGTAATAGTAACCTGAGATCATCTGGATATTGTTGTAAGCATAGTTAAATAAAACTACATCCATTCCATATAAGCTCTTAACAACATCCCCGCAACACACACAGACATTCTTCATGGGGTCTAAACAAATCATTCCTTCACAGACCAAACGCAAATGCCTGCTTGGCCAGGTCATCACCGTTTGCTAAGCAACCATGAGGTAACAATAACAAACAAGACGAAAAAAAAAGAGATGAGAAGGTAAACTGTCAAACAAAACAAGCTTGCTTCTTAAAGAAGACAAAAACACCAGTATTGTTCTTTATTACAGCATCAAGCTCATGGCAAAGTGCTCCTCTGGCTCTTGTCCTACAATTTAATGGTACTACTACTGTTACGTCAAACACATTAAAATCTAGTTTATAATGCATCACTGTTCCTTTAAGAATTAAGAAAGGAGACTCGAGCAATAAGAGATGACAGCTGATTGGTCATAATGTGAAAGCATCAGGATCGGCGAGCAGCAGCTGGTGTGGCAACACCTCACACGGGTTCAGGCAAATCACACACACACACCCCACACACAGGTGCTTTCCGTCATCAAATCACCAGGCAAATATTATTTTCTTGTCCCTCCTTCATAAACAAAAATCACAAACGGCCATTATCTCCATTTATCAAGACGGGCCGGTGTGACAGAACTGAAAAGCTTGAATGTGATCAGGTGCACGTTTGCCACCACCACCACCATCTAATGTCTAACTAATAACAAACAGGAGGAAGGGAAGGTAAAAAAGCAAGATGTCATTGATACCCATATAAGGAAGCTGCTTTAGTAGTAGAAATAGCACATGTGCTGTTGTGATCATGTAACACGCTGTTTGGGAATTTGAGCATCTGAGGTTTCCGATGGATCCAATACCATCCGGTGGTCAAGAGGAACCTTGACTCAGGACTTGTTGTACATACATTTGGCAAAAGCTTTTATCTCAAAGCTCTTAGTGCATTTCACCAGAAGTAACTCTTTACAAATTTATAAACACTCACCTCCCGACTGGTCAGCTTCTACCTCACTCATGGTGCCGTTTCGAAGGCCCGTGCCATTCAACCGCGCCGCCTCGCAAACAGAAGCCACATTTTCTGCGGTCAGCGAAGACTCCTGAGGAGCAAGACTCTCATCTCCATGACCCTCTGAAGCCCTACATGTCCCTGAAATTTGAACGAGGTCCTCTTTGCTCTCATAAACAGTCGAGGACAACCCCGTACTATGAAGGTCCTCGCTGCTAACTCCATCCTCCGACTGGCACGTGCTACATCCCGAGTCTTCCACCAGAGTTTCCTCTGCCTGGAGCTTGGCCACAACCGTAGTCAACTCCAACGGTGCCTCAGACGACGACACTCTTGCTTTACTCTCTGGCATCTTCCAGAGCGAAGGTGCCAGACAACCGTTGACCATCTCTTCGGCTATCTGCACAATTTCTGCGTGGCTTTGAGATGAGGTGATCTCTGAAGATGCACACAGCTCCGGTTTCCCGGTGGCTTCCGTTCCGTTTACAGCCGGCACGCTGCTGTCGGCCACCTCGGAGCCCTTGCTATGCCGGGACTCGCAGCTGCTGACCGCTATGACCTCCTGGGTGGCTGCCGAGATGACCTCAGTGATCAGCCCTGCCGCGAGACGCTGAAGCTCCTGCATGTCTGGACTGGTCTCGGACGGCAGGCCCAGGTCTCCGTTTTCGTGGTGCCGGACCTCTGTGGAGCTTTCTGAGAGGGGTGTGCTGGTGGAGTTGGGGAACGTGGTCAGATCCAGAGGTGTTTTGGGGCTTAGTGTTTCCATGTTCTCTACTGAAGATGTAGTGGAGGCGAGCTCGATGTCTGTCATGTCACCTGGCAGGTTCTTCGCACAAGCTTGTGCTGAGGCTTCAGTGGCCACCTCTCCTTCAGGTTCTGGTCGCTTTGCTTTGGCCAGTTCGGCTGACCGCTGCCTGTTTAGTGGTTGTTTTTCTTCCTGTTTCTTGACCGATGCAGTGCACCCTTGAATTGAAGTTGCCATCTCTGGTCCCTGTTGATGAGGGCTCTCCTCTGCTGTTTTTGTTGGGGTTGAAGATGAGACAGGAGATGTGTGCCGGGTGGTCTCTGGGTTGCTTTGTTGGGCGATTGATTTTGTATTGCTCTGAGAAGCACTTAGCTGTCCGCTCGCCAACACGACCGGGGGTGCGCCGAGAACCTCTTCCGTCGACGCTTTTAGCACCGGTGTGTGAATCTCTGCTACAACTTCTTGTTCAACAGGTCTGTGCTCTTTGGCCTTGACTCTGTCTCGACTGGTCCTACGGTGTGTGCTGCTGGTGGTGGGACAGCTTTTGTCGACCATACCATTGCTGCCCTCACCAGAGGATGACCGCAAACCCATAGCTGACCCCTCCTCACTGTCGAGGCTGGGGAGTCTCTCTTTCTTGCGGGAGATGTACCACCACCAGCCTATGAGCGCCAGCACTCCAGGAAGCGTGTACGGAACAAAGGACCGGAACCTCAGTGGCATCTCCTCTGGACCCTAGCAGCTACACCTGTAGGGCGACACAAGAAATGGAAATTAGGAAAATTAAAGGAAATTAAAGTAGCAATACATAACATTTTGGGGTAATAAATAACCTGAGCAAGTACATATAATTAGTACATTTATAATAATAATGATTCAGAATTTAAGTTATGGATGTGCCATTTAATAATAAAAACAGATAATAATCTGTTTATATTTTACTAAAGCCCAGTTGATGGATTCTAGACATCAGAAAAATATCAGTCTATACAAGTTATCCATTGAAAAAATGGAAATATACATGCGTATGGATGTGACAAACAAGTACACACATTTTTGAGAGGCAACATACTTTGTAGGATTTCTGTAAATTAAAATGCATACACTAGAAGCAATAATACACAACAAATGGAGGAGAGATGACTCTTCAAAGAATATAAAAGAGTTTTATTATTTTCATTTGTTTTTATGAGGAATATGGACTGTAAACAGCACTTTACCTGACTATGAAAAAGCATGCTTTAAAATAAAAATGCTTTAAAAACTTTGAGAGAGACCTCACATAAGTATTTAAACCACCACCAAATATTGATAATGAAAACCTTTAAAAACTTCATGGTAAGGTTGACATTTGCATGGAATTGCCAAGATGTCATGTTCAATTTCACAAGAAATATTGTCAGACTAATGTCACAAAAAAAGATACATTTTTTAAAACGTGGCACAAGCACAGTTCTCAAGTAAAACATATTACAGCATGAAGCTTGTTACTTTAAAATCATGCAGAAAATGAACATGCACTGCTGAAATGAAACAAGAAATAGTTTTATACACGTTCTGTTTGACAAATTGCAATACAGGGCCTGCTAATGTCCAAACATTTTTTGGGTCCACAATTAAAGATTGCGTAAAGATCAACATCCTAAAAGCAAAACATGACTGTGTGTTGCAATAGTAATATTGTTGCAAAATGTCTTATTTTCTGATTAAAGAACCGTTGCCTTTGAGACGCTCACTATCAGTGAAAAGAAAGAATGGGTGACTCATCACAGGAAATTAGACCTGTGTAACATACATTCTTTGTCTTGTTCACACATCTCAGTAATATTTAAAACAACAACTGACTGATGATTATATAAGACGCTGGAGTCAACGACAATCCTGCCCATGAAACATACACATAACCACAGTGCAAACAATAAAACAACATGTAAACAACTCATGCAGCTTGACAAGACAAGGATAAAATCAAAGCTGATGTTATAACATAACATCTGACTTTATGCATTGTATATCACATTTGTTGTTGGTTTAAGTGAGAGATGGGAGTGTACTGGGCAGCCATGCTGAAACTTCATGGACAATATCACATGGCTGACATTCAACCTTAAAGGGCTGCTGGGAGCTACGTGCTACGTCTGCCGTGCTGCTCATTGGCTGGGAGGGGCACTTATTCAGAGTTAAAAAAGGACATCCATGCATGCCTTTCCATCATGGGAGCAGTATAATCCAGCCTCCAGAGGAAGAAGAATACATCATCGAGAAACCCCTCCCATCCCCTCCTGTACATAGTAACCACAGATAAAGGGGTTTCCATTTCTCTTCAGACAGCATTTCACAAGAAAGACGGCTAACTGCCACTGACTGACAAGGAACATTGACTGACTGTGTAGATTAATTAAGGGCAAACATCATGTTGTGCCCATGTATATAATTTTTTGTGCAAATTCTAACTTTGATCAACAAATCAAAGTTAGAATTTGCACAAAAAATTATATACATTATAAAGCATGTCATGGCTTAATGTCATACTTAACCCATCTTGGCTTTAAAAAGCATGATGAGATCTATGTGCTCAAACCTGTGGTAATGTCTTTTTTAAGTAAACACTGTATTCAAATGTCAAAATTGAAAAGGTACATATTTGTCTTCTTAGACAACTAATGGTGTAAATGTAGGGAGTCCTCTTTTTTAGTCACATATTATGTTCAAACACAATTCTCAAAACTGACTGGCATTGAATTCAAGAAGGCATCTGTGATATTGACATTACTAATTGTTATACCTTCAATTATCTTATATTGAAGAAATGCGAGGGTTTACAATAATGGACAGCAGACAAAATGTGAATCTCTAACAGTTAAAATATTAAAATATTGCTCTACACACAATTCCTGCCTGTCTTGAATTATTTAAATGAACATTTAAAAAAATACAAATTTCTGCCACAGATGTGTCAAACATGTTTAAACAGAAAAACAAGGTTTGTAAATGACAACACAATTTCAATTTTGGTAGAAATAACACTTCACTTTTGTTTTTGATTAAACAATAGGAATAATATACATGCAACTGTTTTGATTGCGATGAGCTTTAGACTTACTATTATCACTTCAGTAGTACACAATCTCTACGCATCAAGTCACAACAGTCACGTGGTCACGCGTCTCTCGCTTACACACGTGCGGATACGTAAAAGGGGAAAAGTCCTGAACCGGTTTGGGTTCACCGTTCACCTTCAAAATAGGTTAAATAAACCCTTTCTCGTGCTGTCATATCGCGGCCTGAGCGCGTGCGAGCTAGAGGGAAAGAGCCAAGCGCGTGTACGTGTACGGTGGCCGTTCGACCTTGGGGAGGCGTGTAGATAACGGAGAGGGTCACTGTAGTCATTTACTCGCGCAAAAATACTACGCACGAGTCCTTTTAGAACGCAGATTCGTAAGCGGCTTATTAGTGCTGCGGTATGTACGGCAGAAAACAAACTCTCCGTTCGCTAGATATAAAACACCGGCTGCTGCGCGATTCGTTGGGATTTACGCCGGAGAGCACCGAAAGTGACGCTGTAGTAACGCAATAAAACGTGCATTACGACTGCAGCGGAAGTCAGACACATACTATTTATTCAACGTTGCACGCAGTCATGCACCTGCTGTCTTTATTTCACCACACACCTCGAGGGTGTAATGCATGCTGCGTGCGTTAGCAATCAGGCTAACTGTCCACTGCTGCTATAATAAGCGTTCACATATAAGCAGTTTAACAAAACATCAAAAGCTTCCGGCAGGAATGAGATACTGTCATGATATGTACATATTTAAAGGGAATCAAATAAAGAGTGACATGAAACCGGACAGCGAAGTGATTTTGACCTATAGTGCGCGTTATAATAACGCATGGTAGGCCTCGCCTCTGAATGAATTACAACCCTATCCGGTTATATACTCCAGTCAATAATGAACTGACTTCTGTAAGTGTCTTGACTTTGAAACGATTTCACGGGGTAACCCTTTACCAAGTCCTCCAGTCCTGAATTATCTATGAGTTCACGGAAACCGGTCGTTTGTGTGGCTTGGTACATTATACAGCTGAATAAAGGTGCGAGCCCACTCGCTTTGCTCTTTGACATACTTCAAAATGCGCAAAGAGAACAAAGATCGAGCAACTCAAGTGAACATGCATTTGGTTTATTACACGAACGGGTCTCCAACATGATCTTGCGAATTTAAGCTCTGTGTGACATTATGCACCGGACCCTAAAATTATTCAATATACGGTCCAAAATACACCGTATTAATGAATGTGCAAAAAGTTGTTTACAATCCAGATGAGTTGAATTGAAATTTGGCGACCCTGCGGTAGCCAGTTAGCCGCCGCAGCTAAAGCAGTGGAAAAGCCATTGTCAAGTTACTTAACAGTGCGCGCTGGATAGCGAATACCGGTGGTGCAATGTCACGCGCATGCTGTGCAACCACAGGTGAAAAACGCTTAAAATTTACAAAGTGTAATAAAATAGTAGAGATTTGTCTAGATGTGAAATAGAGGACAACACAAGACAGCAGTCCTAAAGCAGACAGACAGCTAAAAATGGGCTCCATCCCTCTCTGCGCTATACGCTTTACCTATCCAACATACAGAGGAAAATCCCCACACGCAATTCATACTCACTGTGTTTATGCGTCCTTCGCACCGCCACTGTGAACTGTCTCGTGTAATATTAATGTTACGTATTCAGGGCCCTGCACAATCCCAACGTATCCCCGCTCCCTGCGTGTCTCTTGTCTCTCTCCTCCCCACGTGTTGACCGACCGAACGCACGCTCTAAAAACAGAGCTGCATCAGCTGATCAAATCTCGCGATAACTCTAACCCCGCTGGAAATGTGTAGAATCTCGCGGGATTACGGCGCTCTCGGACTTTGGCTGGTTGGTCAGGTCATTATGGAGTCGTTGATGTTTATTATTTAGAGATGATAAACGGGTTTGTCTTTTACAGACATAAGGACTTCCAACCCAGAGACCTTTAATATAAAAACGAAGAGTTTTCCCTTAATTAAAAAAAAAACATAATTGTATTAGATTCTATAATAAAATTGTTGTGCTGCATATAGATAAACAGACAGACAGAATGGAATAGAATTACTTTAGGAAGTATATTCTATCAAATAATTTAAATTTGGATATATTGAAGCAAAGCATTGATGAAACCCATTGATTGAACCCATTGATTGATGTATTAGTTAGCTAATAATCTTTTGACCTTCACTTCACTTTGACCTCACTTCAGTTTGCTGGATGTTTGTCACATTTTAAAGTTTGATCTGTGTAGCTGCTTGTGTTGTTGACATGAAATGCTGAACCGTGACACCGGTATTCTGCAGTCTGATATGCTGACTTCTGACTATAATAAACTATTTTAAACAGCTTTTTGGTTATTGTACAGTTTTATGACATCAAAGTAATAAAACTTAAAAAAATGTATAGTAAAAAAAAAGTAAAAAGGTCATAATCATATATTAATCACGTGCATAAATAGATTCTGATGTGAAATCTTGATGTCCATATATTACCATATTTGTCAGTTCATGTAGCTGACAGTTAAAATGCATAATAATAATAATTATAATATGGATAATAATATGGACTTTTTTATGAAAAATAAAATAGTGAAACCTTTACAAATGTATTGTTGTAAATCTTTAACTTAATGTTGTTGTTCTGTTTTTATTTGTAAGCAAAGGGGAAAATGTTCAAAGTATAATACTTAACATGTGGACTAAGAGAGAAAGTCAAGAATTATAGTAATATCAAATATTAAATAGATATTATGGTAACAGGGAAACAAGGTGTTTGATTTGCATTGAGTTCATTTGATTGGTTAAGGGTCACAAAAAATGCAATCAAAATAAAACAATCCTTCTGAGCCACAGCTCTCTCAAACCAACCCTAAAGTGACACAAAGATATTATAAGGGGTTAAATGAATAGATTATTTATCCAATGTGCTGTTCAAAGTGGTCTTAAATTCAATATCTTTATTACTACTTAGCACGATTGTTCAGAACAAAACTATCCCATCGGTTTACTCATTTCATAGTTGTTCAATGTAACACACTAGTCTCTTCTCAACCATCTACTAAAATATTGATTTGAATGCTGAGAGTAAAAATAGATCCACAGGTTACACAGCATGTTAACAGGGTTGAGGGAAACTTTTATTACGAACACTGGTATAATTTAATTGCCATGTTATACATGTACAGCAACTAACCGCTTTACAAAAAAAGCAAGTAATACAATATCACATATATTTACACTTGTATTTATATACCTTCCAATTTTACACAAACATATTTACAAGTGACAAATACATTGTTTACAGATGATCAATGCAATTAAAAATGTGGCAAATGCATCAGACAAACACACATCTTGAATTATATAAAATAAACCACTTTTTTAGTCTGTTTAGCATGAATACATAAGACAATTTAATCACATATGCAATTTAAAAGGCTTAGGGGCATGTCATGTGTCTTAACCGTTGCCACAGTACCCAAGACTGTGCCTTCATTATCAACTTAAAGTAATACGATATCAGACATCCAGAGGACACACATCTGATTTAGTCAGTTTTAGATGAGTAACATCAATGCAACATTTCAGATTCAATATAAAGGAGTTGTATTCAGTATAGTATTGGAGACAAAATAATAAAATGTTACATTTATTAATTGGGTCACTGATGTTCCTTCATATTTTTGTAAATGGAATAATATGGATTAATATTAATTTAATTCCCTATTACAACAAGTACATCAGGAATAAATATTTCAGTTTTTTAGCTGTTAGAGGAGTATTTTAAGGTAATATTTAGTGCACTAAAATGACCATACCAAATGTAGAATAAACAACCGTTTGAATCTACATCAGAGTAAAGCTGTAAAACAAGGTAAAAAATACATCCACAAATGGAACAGAAAAGACAACAATTTGGTCCCAATTCCAAGAGTGGAACATGAAATTCTGGTACTTGTGTATGAATATCTTTTAAATCTAAAATTATGCATTCCTCATTCATTTGATAGGTACCCTTCTTTAGTAATGCAAGATTCCCTTTAACAAGTATTTCCCCATTGATCAAACACATTTACTTTACCTCCCCTTAAATTAAAAACAAGTCAAATTGAAAACATGAATGGGTTTGTTACCAAGTACTAAACCATTTCCATTCAGTTGTGACTAGATTTTCTGATTGAATGCAGAAGACAGATATTGCACACAAAAACCGTCCACTTCTATATCTACAGCCCATGCATGGACTGCATGACTGAATTCCTATTTCGACAATAAATGGCACATTTTTAATTTAGGATAAAGGAAAAATGCTGTCGCTTTCATTCATAAGAACCGATTAGTCGTTGCGTGTTACAAGCTTTGTGAAAATCAAATGGAAGAAACTATTTTAAAGTATATAACACACAGACGGACATAAACAAATATACAAAATGAAGTTTACAACAGTTTTTTACTCACAATATTGCAAACTAGTCTTTGGTGCAATGTTTTTATGTCAGTGTGTTGTGGGAATCGAAAACATGTGCCGCTTTTTGTGTGAGACTTGTGAGAAAAAATGTGGAAAATAAAATTGCGCAGGTATCACACACTTTAATTATGTGCAACTTCTACACACACATAGTGTTCAAGAAAACAAAAAACATATTGCACCACTGTGAGACATAAGCAAAAAATGTCATTTTAATGCCAATTTGTGTTTGATAGGTGCATTTTGGAATTGTAAACAAAGCATAATTTCTCTGATGAAAAAGGGACGGAATACTACACAGACTCATCCTCTGCACTTCTATAATCTTGTTTTGACGATTGATGATATAACAACGATCGCAAAGCAATACCTTCATGTGATTTCTAAAAGGATTATCTACATTTACAGAATAAATATTTAGATGATGCAGTATGATATTTTTGTATTTGATGGTCACATGGTACTGTTTACACCGGACATATGTTACTGTATATGTTAAAGCCGCAACACGTTTTTTTTTTTTCATAATTAGTACCTGTTTTTCCTTCCTTAACAAGGTCTTGCCTATTTTACAAACTATACACAGCTGAAAACCCTGACAAAGGCACACAATGGATAAAATCAGAACCCAAAACGTGATCGTTATTGTCGTCAATAGTATAGTACACATATAATCTTTCCGTGTATACGCCTGGTTGGGATCACAAAGATGTCGGATCGCAATCCAGATTTCGAGCCTGTGAGTATTGAGTTCGCTATGACAGGCTGCTTATCCATCCTAAACGGGGGTCCAAAACTCTATGGAAAAAGGCAGATCATCCCAGGCCATAATAATGTCTCCACACAGTGCATATTGGTCATCCGTTTTGCTGTAGTGGTTGATTAAATCAGTTTCTCGTTCATGTTTCTTTCAGACTTCAATAGAAGAGAAGTTTGTGCAAGTTGCAAGATGAAGAAAAGGATGCCTCTCGGTGACCGTTCAAAATGATTTGGGAGCATTTCAGTGTGGTCTGTCCCAAAACAATTTCCGTTTTTGACGGTGCAGTGCGGAGCGTTTCAGTGCCATCTCCGAGCTCCCCTGCGTGAACTGATGCAAGTGTGGCGAGCTTCAGTCATCTGTATCTTTCCTTTCTTCTCCAGAACCAAAAAAATCCCCAAGCGGTTCTTTAATGGAGGAACCTTGTTAAACCGGACGGCAAAAAACAAAACTGATTTGTGAAGAAGTGCGATAGCCACGTAGTCTTCCTCAAATCTTCTCAGACAATCTTTTTGATGCTTGGCCGTCTGAAGCTGCCTGCACTGCGTTGCTTTTGCACCTGGCTGGCTGACCCGTGTCTCGCTCGCCCACTGGAGGAGAGGCTTGAGGTGGGCGAAATCTCAACGTTCTCCTTGTCGATACCTGTGAAAGAGATATGTTATGTAACCAATGAACCTTCTGTGCACCATTTTTTAGATTACTTTCAAAAAGATTTTACAGCCTTTAGTTATAATGTCTTTGAATATGGAGTCTGGCTGCATAGTTGGTTAATGCAAATAATAAACAGTAGGTGTCTCAGTGCACAAAATTAACACTCTATAAACACTTTTCTTCTGTATATTATCAGGACTATATTACCAGCATAACTATTAATCGCAAGTTTAGGTGGCCCACATAGCCATTACAATAAAAGTCAAATAAAAACAGTTTAAAGGTTTTTAAACATAATACAAATTTTTGTATTACGTCTCAAGAAAACATCAGTGGGTTTCTGGACATTTCCAAAGGAGGATAAATAAGTAATAAAAAGGGCAACTAAAAAATGTACAAATAGACAGTATTAACCAGACTACTCGTGACTATTAACTGACTCTAACTTGAAAACTACTAACTATGAAAAAAACAAAGGTTTAAAACACCAAACAGGTTAATCCAGTATTAACCCCAAGTTAAAAATGACACTTCAAGTGTGAAAAGCCCTTTGTAACACTGCAAATGTGATGTGCTATTCTAACATAGTGCAGCTGTCTCTCTGAGTGTTTGCTTAACACCAGGCACTTGTGATCTTATTTTCACACTTCCTGTAAAAGTAGCCCATCCTTCCTTTGATCTGGTAGCATCCTTTCATTCCTAAAGCAGGTCTACATTAAAGTATAAACAACCCTCTCCCCGATCAGCTGTAAATGACAACAACTGCTGTTTTCACACAACGGAGGTCAATGAGTACCTGGGAGGGCGAGGTGAGGTGGGAATACGGCCGACTTAGAGCAAGGCAGACAGGCTTCAAACAGAGAAAGTAGAAAAGAAAAAAATAAAGACATGAGTGACACGTTCACAACTCAAAAGAGGACAGGAAGGACAGATGAATGGAAGAAACAGGAAATCAAAATAAAAATGGCAGCTCATAGAAAAATCTGACTTGTTTTACTCGTAACGGCTAACAAAAGCAGTTAAATAGTAAAAAATACTGAAGCTAAGCAGCTGTTAATATTAGGGCTGAGCGATATAATGAATGTTAGCAAAATATCATTTTACTGATGATTTTTTGGCCAAGTTTCAAAATAAATGCAAATATGACATAAAAATATGAATTGCAAATATGGGTCTTTGAATGGCATGAAATGTACCTTGCAAATATGAGTCTATGATTTAAATTGGATTTTGCCATAAATTAGTTTAAATTCAATGCAAATTCAGTTTATGTCAATGATTTGGTTCAAAACAAAACCTAATGTTTTCAATTTATTCAAATCATTATGTATTCAAATGTTTAGATAGATAGATAGATAGATAGATAGATAGATAGATAGATAGATAGATAATACAAGTTATTTACAAAAATGTAATTTTGGTTATATTGCTCAGCCCTAGTTAATATTAGCTAAAATTGCAGATTAAATTCATATCACAGAAGAGAAATTAGTGAAAAGGAATGCGACTTAAACATTCATTTCATTACGGGGTGCTTCCTGGTCAATTGACTTATACATAAATACCTCCGTTACGATTGTACCCCCTTTACTGGCCAATTAAAAACTGAATAGTATCACACTGCCATCACTGAAAGAAAGTAAAGACAAGAAATAGGCACTTAAATAAGTTACCACAGTTGGCAAACTATAGAACTGGACATTAATTGCCCAACACAGCTCTATAGTTTAGGTTTGTACCAGCTGATTTCGACGGCACCTCCTCTGTGCTTCGCGGATGGGTGAGAGTTGGGGACCGTCTATAAACTATAGGGCCCTCTGAATCGACAGCACATTCCCAATGAAAAGGAGACAGAATGCAGTGAGGTTAATGAAGATACAAATGCAAAGCAAAGGTGTAAAATGCACACACACAAACACACACGCCCTGATAACTGACGACTAATGCAAAGCTTGAGAAAAGTTGTGTGTCAACTGTAAACGCAGTTGACAGAACGGAGCTTTTGGATATGAAAGCCGATAGAAAAGCTCTGACAATCAATCAGTTTTGCTGGGAATGTGAATGAGTAATTGATTAGTTGATTGTTTTTATTCGTCATCAACTAAATGATTAGTGAAAACATAGGGAAAGCATTGGCTGACAGAGTTGGGGCGGGGCTACTTTTTCTGATGACCAATGGCAAGCTTGAGAAAGTGAAATCTACAAATCTTATTGCATATGTAATTCCACGTGTGTGCAAACATTACTGATTAAACGTGCCTGTAAAAAATAAAGACTGACCTGGTGAGTGTTGTGAGGTGGCCAGTGATGTCATGGAGTTGGACAGATTGAGGTTGGCTGCGATGCTAAGCTGGCTCTGGACAGTGGGCGGATACGGGGAGGTGGGTGTGCGCAGTGACTCCTCCCCTCCTTCCTCCTCAATGCCAGGAAGGTAGGTGTCAATCAAAGCATCCAGAAACTTGACCACTAGTTCAGCGTAGTCTGGAATTTGAGTTTGCTATTGGAGAGAGAGTAAAACAAGATCAATAGGCATAAATACACGACTGACGGGACAGTAAGACTCGGGGCAACACCAGGCGGGTTCAGGAGATGTTTAGGGAGGCCGTTTTGCTCAATAAATCTAAGAAGCTGCAGAGAAACTGCAGAGAGCTGAATTTCTTCTCTGCGCTTGGTTGTAAAATATAAGCCGTTTATAAGAGCCGTTAATCATACCTTAGAGAAGGGCCCGGCAAACCTCCAAAGTCCATTGAAACCGAAGCCTGTGAGAGAGATGGGGAGAGTAGACGGTGTAGGAAAAAACAGCTGTAACAAATTTCTGTGAAGTCAACCTCATTTTATTTAAAAAAATAAAAATGCAGGAAGCCCAATAAATTAGAAAGTATTTGCCATGAAAATGAATGTAAATAAACGACGAGAGAGAGAGAGAGAGGGACGAGATTTACTCTGTAAGCAGGATGGCTGGTATTGTGGTGGAGACTCCTCGTGATAAACCACGTTCTGAATGATGCCATGGACCGGGTTCAGGAGGTTCGGGTCCTGGCACATGGAAAGGACGGTGCTGATCTTGGAGTCCAGCAGGTTGTGGCTAGAGCAGAAGAGATAGAAGAAAAATAAACTATAGGAATAAACCCAAAAGTAAAACTAAACTAACTGATTTTCGACTAAACATTTTTTTTAATCAGACACTAAATGCTAACAATATCCTACTCTGCCAAATTTAACAGCTTTGTAAATAATAATTCAAGTGATTTAGTGCTGACTGGTCTTACTGGGCCACTCCAATTATGATGTGGTGTGACTGTTGGTTCTTTATGGTTGCCAGGCAACAGTGCAATTTGCACATGTTCATTTATCAGCAAATTACACAGCACCTTACATCAGTACTAAGATATATAATAACATAGTTTGTACAATAATAACATATTTAAACTTGGGACACTGATTAGTTTGTTACCATGAATACCCAACATATCAATCCCTACATCAGCTCAAACAGCTGGGATGGCATGTAGATGAGTAAATTATTCCTTCAAATAATGTTATACAACGGTCATGAACATGTACTTTGTTAGTTCAACTATCCATCTTTATTTAATCTTAGTAGTGTAAAGAAAGCTACAATCACTCAGTGGTCAGTTTTATTGTCATTCTGGCTCCTGATAAAGTGAACTGCCTCCTAAAAACTTCTAAAAATCCAAATCAATCATCAAATGGGCACCAGTCTAATAGATCTCGACAGGCTGGCTGAGATGTGTCGGTATAAAACATGGGCGACACTTACACAACAGGAAAGACTTTGGGGAAAACAACACTGGCTTCGGCCAAATACTCATACAGGATTCGCTGATGAAACTCATCAGTAGTGTATTTTACCAGCGTCGCCTGCAAAAAAAAAGAAACATTTTATATGTATTTTTTTACACCATGTCAGTTTTTTATGGAGAATAACTAAATAAAATGGAAAATTATACATTTGGTAATGAATTATATAAAACATTTCAGATTTATACAGTATACAATTATATTGATTGAAAAAGAAAGTGCGAAGGAAAGTGATACAGAAGAATGACATCTCATAGAGCAGATATGTCAGATATGTACCAGGACGGTGAGAAGCAGCGTCTGAATCTTCGGGTCTGTGAGGATTTTATCATCCAGGAGGACGTTGGACTCAGACATGGACACTTTCCGTAAATGGGAGTTTGCCATTCGCTGGGTTTCTGGAATGAAGAGATGTCTCTATTCTCATTTCTGTTTCTCATGTATTAAATAAAAATGTGGCTGAACACACTTACCGATCTCATAATCGTTTTCAGAAACCCGTCTCATCTTTGGAGGTGTGGTGATGCCCGATTCTATATCTGGTCTCTTTGGAGCTTTGGAGTCTGATATCAGGTGATCGAAACTCTTTCTGGTACCTGTGATAGACAAAACACAGTTTATGAACCATCGAGAAGTCTGATTTTAATGAGTCATATGGTTCAGATATCTGTTCATACCCAGTAGTTTCTTTGCGTTGGCCTGTGACGGCTGGCCCATGTCCACGCTCATGGATTTGCGTGGGCGAAGGCTGGTCTGCCCCATGGCGCAGTACTGCGGTGCAAGGCTACGCTCTGACACTTTTGGAGAAGCCCAAGGCTGGTTTTCCCGCAGCAGTCTGACACATCATGTAGTGAGAGTACCAACAGAATACACAAGTAATAAAAAAAAAATCAATACAGTGTGGCTGGAACAGGAAGCACATACTGAAGAAAAACAGATGGAATTCAATCCAGTTTGATGAAATGATCTCACCTGCATCCAGGCTCTGCGTCATACACCGTATACGTGTCCATTGGGAAATTTTCCATGCTGACGTCTGACAGCAGTAATGACTTCCTGTGTTTCAGGCTGCAGCGGCTTCGTACTTCCTCGGACACCGTGAGCAGAGCTGTAAAGCAAACACATTGGCTTATGTTTATTAGGGGTCAAGTTCTGAATGTTGAGTTTAGACAGTGTTAAATTTAGCTCACCTGCCAGATAAGCGACACTTTGCGTGTTCACCTCAAACTTATCACAGCTGAGGTGTTTTCCCACCAGCCCCAGGAGCGTATGAAGGATACGAACTGTTCTCGCCACTGTGGTGGAAGAAGGATGTCTGTATCCTTTAGAGAAGATCCAAAGAGACAGAAGATCTTTTATTGATCCAACTTTGGCGAGGCTATCGACCGTATTCGTGACATTCAAACTACGACTGAAATCATTACTGGTTTGCCAATGCATAAAAAAAAATACATTTAAGCATAGATAAGGCCAGGAGAATTATAAAAGATCCAATTAGCGAATGGCATAAAGCCAATGCTGACTTGCATTTACAGAATGCCACAAAGCTTCTTATTATTATTACCTTTAAGTAAATGCCCCACTAATGCAAAGTTGAAGTTGGAGGAAAAGTTAAGTCCCACAAAATGGTCCATTTGTTTACAGTGCCATTCCAGTGGCTTTCGGATCTCCATGAACACCTCCTCGGGACTCTTAACATGAGTAAAAACATTACTATTAATAAGTGACACTTTTGATTTGGGAAGTCATCATCATGCAGCAAGTAAGCAAACATTTATTACAGTTTGGTACCTTGTCATTAAACACCCGGAGGTTGTCCAGCGTGTGCAGGTTTTGCTCTAGTAGGGCCGTACCGGCGGAGTACAGACTCACCTCATCCAATTGGAGGACGGCCACGGCCACCCAAAACAGAGCTTTATGCATGGGAGAATCCTGCAGACATAATAGCATGAGCCACACATTTTCTCATCTAAACTAAACGTTCTTAATAATTGAAGCATTGGTGGCACCTGATCGAGGAGAGGCTGTAGTTTGGTAAGTGCGATGACCGTGGCTTCTATAAGAACCTGGCTGTTGTAGTTATCCGGACCCTTTAAGCAGCTCTCCAGCCCCTGTGACGAAACGGCACTCATCAGAGAAATAACAACATTACAGCTTAAATCACAGGAACATTTCTACTAGAGTCAGAATAATTAAAACGGCACATTCACCGTCCTGATTAATTCAATAAACTTTATTTAAGGAAACTGTAATTTTCTGGACAAATCAATAAGAATTAAGTCTCTGCACATTATACCACGATAGGAATAAGTACTTTAAAAATTACATTTTACCTTTAAAATCTCAAAGAATTTTATAGATTTACAAGCCCTCATTTAACCATGAAATCTGATTGGTTGATAAAAATGTTGTTCCAGAACCAGAATCTCAATTAAGCAACTGTATCAAATATTTCTTCCAAAACAAATTACCCAGAGCTAAGAATGGTTCTAAAAGTGGGTTGACTGATAGAGAAGTTCGATGAATAATACAGAGAGAGGACAAACCCGGTCGATGCTGAGTAGAGGACTGGCTTTGCTGAGAATCCGGATGATCTGTTTGAGCTGCCCGTGAGTTACTCGTTTACTGATACAGCCGAACACCACCAGTGCCCGAGGCTGAAGTGATGGGTTATACTGGAAGGCAAATCTATCCAAAACAGCACAACGTGGTTAGAGAGACTCTGGGATTTCTGTCGGACTTCATAAACTTTATTTTCAAAACCAAACAAACTGAATAATAATTTTCAACCCACTTTTGAGCCAGTTCAGTCCACTGATCCAGCCATTTGCATCCGGGAATGTCCCTCATACAAGCCTGAATTAAAGACAAGCAAACAAAAACATGGAATGAACATATATTTACACTCATTAGCAGTGAAACACCGAGCTTATACTGAAACAAAAAGTATATCACATTTATTCGTTCATTAAAATTTGTTTTACAAATGAAGAAACGTTATGTATTATATTTAATAACGATAACTGACCTCCATAATCTCCAGCAGGGCTTCTGTCACTGTTTCCAGAGAGGACAGAGCAAACGTCTCTCTCTCATAAGAGCCGGGAGAGAACGAGCGGTCCCTGTAGCTGGAGCGGAAAGCTATGACTGCCGCGGATTTCACTTTACTGATGCCAAACAGCAGGTAAAACTTGGGCAGAGAGAACTCGGTCAGACTCAGACGCAGCACCTGTTTAGTTTCCTCTGCAGAACCCCAAAGAGCAACAAATCTTATTTTAGAATAAAATGGATCATTTTGCCTGTTGGTTAAAATGCATTACTAATGACAAAACCATCACGTCAAGCGTGTTTCTCACCACTGAAGTTGAGCTGCGAGCAGGTGCAAAGGGAATGTATGATGTTAATAACAAGACCATGTGTCGATGCTCGGAGGGACAGCGGCCCGGTGGCCACCAGCAGCGTGACGACGTGAAACAGGTACGGGAGGTGAGCGGCCACGTCTAGAGAGTTGTTGAAGGAGAGCATGAGCATGTATCGAGCCAGGATGGCGATGTCGTCCCACATCAGGTGCTGCTCGAGAGTGGGGGTGGGAGATAGGCACGTCTTATCGATGATCTTACACATTCGGCCAATCACCTGTGAGAGAAATTAAAAATCCTAATCAAGTAACATTAATCCTGACATGAACCCCAACTGCAGTAAAAACACCTTCAAGGTCGTTTCAGTTACAGCGCACACGCACAGGTTGGTAAGCACTTCATGAGACTCTGTGTAGAGCTCCTCCCCCAGAGAACAATCAGACTTTACTGATTGATGATTGGCTGATTTTATCAGAAGGCGGGACTTTCTTTGTTAGGTACATCTTGTTAATAGATACTATCTTGATGAAGAAACATTGCAAAAGATACTGGCACAGATCAAGAGGTCACACTTGATCACGAATGCTTATTATTTAAAAAGGTGCGACAGTTTTTGGTCATTCCGCCCACCCCTAACACACACACACAAAATATTTGGAGTGTCTTCAACAAAAACACCACCACATCCATTACTCTTGACGTTTTACCCAGGAAAACCTCTTATGGGTGAGTGTGGCTTAATGTGCAAGTATTTTTAAACAACAAAATACACCGTAAAATCACCGTAAAAGTCCCTTTTATTTTGACTTGCTACATGGCTCTCTCAATAAGATTATAGTCAGTCCCTCATTTAACCTCACAGCCCCAGCAAACACTACAGCTGTACAAAGACGGTCCTTGTGCTCCACAACTGGCTCAGTGTGACATCAGCAGAGGCTGGCACATGCTAACCAAACAATATTCACAAATACTCAGCATAGCTGACAATTTAAGAAAAACTAAATACTAAACATGCCCAAGTAACAAAAAAAATAGTCAAATTTGCTTAATCTTGCAGCATCGTTCAAAGTCTGAAACACTAAAGTTTGCAGATTTGTAAGTGTCTGTCCTTCTGCTTAACCGTCTCACAATGATGTCCATTCAGCGTAATGACTAACAGTTGCCCATATAATAGGAGCGAGTGCTCGGCTGGTTAACTATTGTCTGTCTGCGCGCGCACACGTACCAATTGAGCATTTGTGTACAAACACTTAGGATAATAGATGTTGGGCTGAAGAGCTAGTCAGCGTGGATAAGATCACAGGAGGAATGATTTAGGAACACAAGGGCCAGAAACACTTTAAGCGGTAAGTCGAAATCTGTTTAAGATGGTGTTAGTGGGCTAGAAAGGAACACTGGAAGACTTTTAAAATTCAAGAAAAGAAACAATAAGGGATAATTGAAGATAATGAAATTAACAAACAGATTCAAATTACATCCATAGCAAAGCTTTGTCTATGTGAATAAAATATCAAACGGTACAATTAAAGATGAATAAGCTGAGATAAACTGCATGAAATTACACAAAATATTTCATTTCAAGGCTGAGCTTTTTTTGATGTTTTGATACTGGAATTGAAAAATATTTATACACTATTCATTTTAAACATAGCAAAACTAGAAAAACTGTTTTTTTGAAAATTATTCAATGTGCAAAACACGTCAGGATGCAGGTTTCAGTTTTACTTACGCTTACAAATATAAAATTTTACATTAAATATTAAAATAGCATAAACATTCATTCATTACAGCTGCTACAGTATAATATGACATAAGCGATAAGTTCTTACCTTGCTGGACACCAGCTTGACGTTTCCTGAAGCCAGTGCGACAGCTGTGTCAGCCATCACTTCAGCTTTGATGGATCCCAAACCTCCAGTTGCACTAGTCTTTATGAAGCTGTCCAACACCACGTCCAGCAGATCTGTGATCTATAACACATGTTGTAAAGAGTAAAGTGCAAATCTGCAACTGCTGACTTGCAGTCCAAATACACAGCAATGCTATGATCTGATGCCATTTATCATTGTACAGGCCTGGTGTTGAGATTTTTTTGATAGGATAAGCTTATAATGAAAAGGACATTAAATCAGGGCAATGTGTACCTACCTGGCCCAAGCTGCCCCATATTTTTGCCTGTATGGATGGGTACATCTGCTTTTCATTAATGGTCATGGTGATGAGCTTGTCCAGGATGGCCGTGACACGCTGCCTTTTAGCATCATCGTTGTGTTTGCAGAAACGCACCAGATTACGCAGCCAAGGAGTCATGTATTCCAGACAGAGGTGCTTTAGCTCAATACCTTAAATAAAAGTCATTTAAAAAACACAAAACAAGTTTCTTAAAGCTGCAAAAAGGTGTGTTTTAACCGTGCTTTGTATTATGTGTATGAAATTGTATACTGACTTGATTTGCTAAAGCCAGAGATGCACTCTTCCAGAAACTCCAGAGTCAGGTGGGGTTCATTGGCCGCTAGTGTTTTACTAATGGACACTATAAAAAGGGTGTTGTTGGCTGGGATGCACAATCCAGATGTTTCCAGAAGTTGGCCTTCAATCTTCAGGTTAAAGGTGCAAGTTAAGGCACAGAGGAGATTGTATGCAGCTGACCTGGTGAACGAATTTTTTAGTTATCACAATTTAGTTACAATATTTGTTATAAAATAACAAATTAGTTATAAAATTCTGCTAGCCTTAGAGTCCTAGAATCGTAAACTAATCAAGCAAATGCATAAAGTTTTGCATGCGACAAGCTTGCGATTCTAGAACTGTGAAACAAGATTCGGGGCGGCAAGTTCAAGAGTCGCCCCAGCTGAACTAAAGACACAAAGGAGCAGTATTAGCATTTCTAATCAGTTCACAACAAAGACAGAAGCCTGCAAATGAAAGGCCCTTTGTCATAATAAGAGATGCATTGGACCATTCACCCAAAATGAGGTTAAACAACAACCTCAGCACAGACAAAACTCTCAATCTCACCTCAAACTAGGGTCTGAGCTTCCCAGGTTGAGCAGGGCGATGTTGAGCAGGGTACCAGGAACATCTTTAGGTCTGATCTTTGTGTGCTGGGGAATAGAGTCCGGTTGGGAGAGCTCCCAGCGAGTCCGGATGTGGATGATGGACTGGACGATGGCTTCGCACTCCTGGTGCATGAACGTCAGAGGGGTGCCCTGGTTCGCGATGGTCAGTGTGAACTGGTTCTCGTCCACCAGGCATATCTCCTCGATCTCTGAAGCGTAGTATATGTCGTTGAGGAAAACTGGTTGTCCTAAGACTCGCGTCCGTTCGGCGGAGGCGACCTGTACGGCTGTTGAGCCCACCTGCGTAAAAAAACAGGCCAAGTTACAGCTGCAATCCGCACGTTTTGTGGTTAAAAAACAAATATCTTATATTATAAATATGTAGCTTGTAATAATGATTTCTAAGTTGAGCTGTTGGGTGCAATTTAGCAGGAAATGACATCATTTGACTTCAACCCACATAATGATATATACAGTATGCAAAGTAACCTGCAATTTGATGTCTCAAACAGAGATGACCATATACAGCCAAGTTATGTCTTACAGCTTTAACAAAAAGTAAACGTTTTAAGAAACAAAAAAGTTAGCAACATAGTCTAAACCAATGCAATGCAACAGCAATTATGGCATAAAACATAAGACAAGACTCAAGTCTGACACGTTTACACAAACTGATAATTAAACATAACACAGACACGCATCCTGCGTGAAAAGTCCATTCAAACTTTATATTCTTTGTAAAGTTTAAACACTACCTTTTTGATATAACACATGCAAGATCTCACCTTGATGGACACCTTTGTGTCCTTATGTGCAAGCTTCAGGGCATTGTGAAAGACTTTGAGATCCTCCTCCAGAGCCAGCGTAGCAGCGGGCAGCTTCTGCTGCTCTTGTTCGATGTGGTCGGCTAGACGTGCGGGCGAGTCGATAAACAGCAGCTTCTTGCTTCCTTTAAGGCCTGTCAGTAGTCGCTCGTGGTATTTGGTGTACTCTCGTACCCATGTGTTGCAGTTGTAGATGTACACGGCAGCCACGTTCTCATAGGCGAAGTTGGGAAAGACAACAAACCATTTGGATAAGAAGTCTGTCTTGAAGCGGTTACTGGGTCCCACGTGGGTGAGATCCACCACAATCTCATAGTGCTTGGCATAGTAAGGCTTGAGGGTTAGCAGCACATGGTATATGAGGAGATCTCCGTTGATTTGTCCGGTTTTGAACCTGGGAGAGAAAACAATAATTATTCAGAAAGAATTGAGAAACTGTCATATAAATAGCTGAAGACTATAGATGAGAAGTCAACAGCTATGTCCTTAAATAGCAAACCTCAGATGTCAGATGAACAGAAAACTGTTATGTAAATATAACTTTGCATCGTCTCGTCAAAACCACAGGTATCATTCGACTGAAGAACTCCCAAATAACATCATAAAGCGGGGGGACAGGAAGTGACTGTGCTCTGCATCTCAAAAACCTTGAGCATCATTCATTAAGTTCACTTTGCATCATCCAGCTCTCCAGACAAGCTCCTTAAGCAAGACTTTATATCGACTTTAGTAAGTATTTATGAGATCAACAATTATTTCCGCAGCTAATGTATACTTACAAAACTGAAAACATAAACTGTTTATTAGTGTTCAACTTTTTAATGAGACAATTACATTGGTTAGAGGGTTTCATTTAACAATAACTAACAATCACAAAAACATCTAAACAAATCAAATGACAGTGATTTTTTTCATGTTTAACCAAAAACCATCACCAACACATTGTGGCAATTTTGTGTTCACTTTGGAGAGATAAACATGTGATGGAAAAAAAAATCCAAACTCAATAACACTTTTTCCCCCAAAGATAACACGTGGTGACAATGCAGCAGACCACAGGATTCATGATGGACACCTCCACCAGCTTCCAAGACCTCAATATTTCCCTTGCACCATCCACCTTTCCTCCAACCGGCATGTCAGAGATCAGCTGCTTTATTGATGCCCAGCTGGCGTTTATAGTGGCCACCTCTGCTGGTGGAGTCATTCTGATCCTACTAACAACCATCATAGTGTTGGCATGCAACATCTCCAGACTGAAACGTCGCCACCGGGCCCCTCGTCCATCCCGAAGCAACGCAGACCTGGTGAGCGGGACGGGCTACTGGGGGAGCGAGAGGAGAGAGGGAGGAGTAGTGGGCCCGTGCGAAACCAGCGTTCTTCTGGAGGAAGTGAAGACTGACGGTGAGGAGGAAGAGGTTCAGGATGGAGAGGCAGGGCCGAGTCAGTACATCTCTACTACGAACAGCGCTCATCACTCCGAGAGCGTCCCGACAACCATCCACACCTCAGCATCCAGGGATTCCTGCATAGATCCCATAACATTGGAGAACATGCCTCTGATGGTGTAAAGCATTATGGGATGTTTTTTTAATGTGGGGTGTGATGGTATCAGCGGCTGATTCGAGCAATGGTATAATTCTGTTTTTCTTTACTTTCCACTTTCAAAATACATCAATAGTTCAGCTACTGCAGTAAATAATTTTTTACGATAGTAAAAGCATAACATAACAAACTTTCTTTTGTTTACCAAGATTTTAAAATGGATTTTAACTAGCAACTAATCATGAATATGTTGGTATGGACAATGTGTAAATAAAAGGTTGAACAATAAATGACTATATGTTGCAGAAGTTACACTTTCTACTAAAATTTTGGTAACTAACACAATTTGAAAAGGCAGTACTTTGATGTTTGAGGGCAAACACACGCATGTATACATTTCTCAATACTTCTAATTTTAGTAAATCAAAGAGTTTCCATTCTGCTTTCCAAACTCAACAGCAATGAGCATTTTGCTTGTTTTTTATTGTCATTCCAATATTTTGCTCCCTATTTGTACTTCAACAAAATAAAATGCTAATGATATTTAAAAATATATATATATCGGTGTACCAAGTTTTTAATAAAGATCAAGACTTTCCTTTATCAAAGATCACGGTACGAAATAGCACATTCTTTCCTATTTCCACTACTGAGCTTTGCATTTAAAAGGAACGAAAGGATTATGAAAATAGACAAACGAGATCATTTCCCTTCTGCTAACTTCTGCTCTGCTAAAAATGTTCTTAAAGACAAAGTGAAAATCCATAACAGTTGTTGCTTTATAAATTATATCTGTACGATATGCTTCACTAAACTTTATGAACATTAAACAGTGAAGCCCATATACTAATTCAGATAACGCTCTCTTTTATCGGGGGGAAAAAAAAAACGCTTCTGTTTTCACAGAGTTACCACAGATGAAAAACTGCTATTAGCAAAAAAACAAATGCAACCATAGCTTTCATTTCCTGTTGAGTAAAAGTTCCGTATACACCAGCGCACACTTCAGTCTTTAGCAAATGCTTCTGAGGCTGCATGGGTATGTATTTTCTTCTGGGTTTATCTAGCGTAAGCCAACAATTTCATTAACAGATCTTTTATTTTAAAACCTTTAAAATATATACATATGATACGTTTATAGTGTATCAGTCAACTACATAAAACTACAGCATGTTATTTGTTAAAACAAGATTGTAATGTTAATGTTTTATTAACATTTAATGAGTTGACATTTAATTATCTATTCAGAATTGTTGTTTTTCCTCTATACACAAAGATCTAGAAATGTAATATGTTTTGTAAATTATACAAAGATTTTAATCAGAGCTCATTGCACAAAACCAAAAGAAACTGCTAGGGAATAAAACGGTCTCATATACAAAAATGTTTCTTTTTGTAAGGTGTTCTGACACGCACGATGAGGACTATCTCATGCCCACTTGTTGCCTTCTTCCTCTTCTCACTACCATGGAAACTAAACGGTAATTTAACCCCAGTTGCTAATATCAACGAGCATATCACTGAGAACCAGCAGTTTACACACAAAACTGAAGGGTCATCAGGGCTTCTCTACTCCACTGATGCTGGAAAAGAAAACGTGGTTTCACTTTCAACAAGCACTCAGATGCTCACAGGAACGAGTGATTCAGAGCAGCGAGACATCCGCGTGATGACTTCCAGCGCTGATATACTGAATCGGAGGGTAAAAAGACACACAGATGAGAAAGAACACAACTTGACATCCACAACGCAAAAAAAACAGGAAGAGGTGACGACCCAAGCAAAGGAACTACTAAAATCAAGTAAACAGGATTTGCGGCCTGAGGAAATTTTAAATAGTACAGAATTTACATTTTCAGATAATATATCAAAAAACCCTTCATTGCATGATACAAAGACAACTAGAGGATTTTCAGATGTAACAGAGCATCAGACACTTGACATGCAATCTACATCTACTTCCACTGGCATCACTGATGCTCCTTCAGACGGGAAAAGCAACAAAACCATTACAGTTAGTGATCTTCATACCACTCAGTCAACACTGGACACTACAGTCCAACCAGACGCTACGACTTACACTCACCCCTCTACAGCAATATCTATGACATCTGTAAATCTGAAAACCACACACAGAGGAAGAAATCACAGATGAATGGACAGATGGTCCCGAGATACAGCCTACATTTACAATTACACCAAAGCAGATATTTACAACTCGGAAAAGCACCACTAAGACAGTGGTTCCTTCACCAAATAACAACCAGAAGAGCAGCCCAGGAACCGCTGTGGCGGCTGTGATCGGCACCACTTTTGTATTCATGTTCATAGCGATCATAATCATCTTATTACGGAAACGAAAAATCCAGAAAAGGCAGCTAGAAAACCCCGAGTGGGCCGGACCCTCGCCGTTCCTGGATGGCGATGTTCAACCTAACCTTCCGAGCATGCTGGAGAACGGGGCGGTCAACAGACGGGGCTTCAGCCAGATGTCAATTTCCAGATATCTTCCCCAACGACTCTCCAAACATCTGACGCTTCGGAGGGATACGAACGAGGAAGTTTTCATGGGCGACATACTGCAAGGAAGCAGCACATTTGGCAGGCAAAATCCAGAAGAGGTTCAAGCACCCAATGGGGAACCAACTGTGTTTCAAGCCTCACCCAAGACAGAAGAAAACGAAAACCATCAGGGTGCAGCTTCTGTAGATACCAAAATCCCAGAAGTCTCGGTGGATATGAAAGAATCAGGCAATGATTTGAATGATGATGTCTCTAAACCTCCATCTCAGAACACTGTAATGAGAAGCTTTGATGCCTTTGGTGTCTATAGATCTTGACTCTCTTTTAGAAGAAACAGCTCCGTCTCAAACATCAGATGTTGGGAATGTTCCTCCTGCTCCACCCCTGCCCTAATCTTGATGATATGAACAATCTTCACTGCAAACAAACCACTGACTGGATAACAACAACCACATAATGACCTAACTAAACATGAACACGCCTTCTGAACACTTTTAAAGTTTAATTCTTATCTAATCTTGACAAACTATATATTAATGCAAAGGTCTGTAAGGACTCAAGAATAAATATTTAACACATTTTCATAACAATAAACATAAAAAACGTATACTATTGTTTATGTTATTTATAAAATACCTAAAATAATTAAAAAAAATATCTAAAACATAAAAAAGATACAAATATTTCTTTACATTACTGCATTGCTGTAGCCACCTGTTAATCTGCAACGTATGAGAAGCTTCTGTCAGCTATGAACAATATCAGTAAATACTGTAACAATTCAATTTGTCTCTTTTATTTCTGGTGTAAAATCAAAATTAAATAGCTGAGTCATCAACTAATTTAAAATAATCATTAGCTAATTTCATTCAATTGCAATGAGGAAACAGAAGTACAGATGGTAAAACAGACAGTAACTGCTTTAAAACATACTGTACAGAAAACACCAATAACATCCTGTGTTAACTCACACCAGTCAGTACCCGTGCAAACAGAAAGCCTCCAGACTGGTCAGGGATCAGTGATTTACCCTGCACTAGATAGTAAGCTACTACAAAGGTTTACTGTGCAGAGACATGAATGTCGGGTCTGTGCAACGCCTGCAGCAGAAGTGAGAGAGGAAATGTCACAGCAGAGTCAAATCGGGACACAGACCACAAGACTATTTCTTGCCTTTTGATTCATCTTTAAACACACATTTTGTATCCGGTGGGATTTTAGCCACAGTTTAGTGGCTACATCTGTCATTATGGTCAGACTATTTGCTTGTAATACGCCATAAAGTGAACAACTAACTCGGCTGAAAGCTAGTATGAATGTCAGTAGTTGTCAGCTGCAAATATCACAAACACACGGCAGAAAGATCTAATATTAACCAACTTTTATGGTAAACAAACAAGTGTATTATCATTTTACTAAGTGAAACTATGATTACTAAAGTAAGACGATAGTACATTTGTGATTACTATGGTTTTACAACAAACACTATGGTTACTGATGTAAAATCAAGGTTCATGTACAACAGTAATACAAATATCATTCATAACCATGGTAAAACCACAGTACTTTTTGATATCAAGTTCACAAAACATCCACATGTAATCAGTATCATTGACTGCTGCAGATTTTCTGCTTCAATAGCTCCAGCTCTCAACTCTGTTGCTATGCAGGTGTTCTCACATCTGATTGGTGCTGCCATGCGGTTTTGATGCACTAGTACATTCACACCTCATTGGAGCTCGTAAAAGCTGCACATGCTCATTCAAAACACCAGAGGGAAACAAGATGAGAGACAAACAGAGCAAAACAGACTAAAGCAGCCCCGAGCATCCCCACATTAACCTAATGGGCTGGAAAAGAAGTGTATGATCCTGCTAATGCAATGCATCTTGTGTTACATTAAGTATAAATGACAATTGTACAACATGCAAAAACAGCACAGTGTGGAGAGAGAGAGAGAGAGAGAGAGAGAGAGAGAGAGATTTGGTTGCGTGTGCACATCCAGAATATAAAACACTGTAGTCAGCACCCCCCAACCTCATCAGCAGCAGCAGTATGGGCCGAGCCTGTGCTGCATTCCACCCACCCCACTTTGGACCCTCCTCCTCCCTCCACATTCTCTCATGCACAGTCCTGCAAGCGGAGGCAATCCAGAGGTGCCAACACACTGTACGGCCATGCCTGACAGAAAAGCAAAGGGAGCAAATGGCTAAAAGCTTTTTTTTTAACCACAGTAACCCACTGCTGCCAATGAGAGGACAGGAAGAGGGTGGGTAGGAACGGAGAGAGAGGGAGAGAGAGAGAGAGCAAGAGAGAACATACAGGAGCGCGAGGCAGTGAAGAAGGAACGTGTTTCTCCGACTGTAACACCAGAGAAAAATATATGACAAAACGAAGTATTTCAAATTGGCTTTTGCTGCTTTGAAAAAAGAGAAGAAAGCACTGGAGAAAGGTTGCACCGGATAGCGAAATGCCCTCAAAGTGATGGAAAAGATCAGGTAAGAGATATATGACACAGGCGTGCAGTATGCTTGCTCGTTTACGAAGTGCACAGTGATGCTGGGTATGAAAATAAAAGACTGCAGTAACACATTTTAATTCAAGAAACAGGCGCATGCTATTGTTCCCTGCAGAGATTTCTAGAAAGGGGTAAATTGGCATATTGCAGACAAATACTTTTTAATTTGATTTGTTAACAATTGCACCTGTATTACCACAATACTGTGCAGCGTACTGATGTGGCAAGAACTTTCCAGAACTGAGCATGGCATGTGGATACGCACACACAGACACACACACACACAGATGTACCATGAGTTCTTACTTCAATGTGTTCAATACAAACAAGATGTTCAACAAACAGGGGGTTGGGGTGTAGGATGCATGCATTGCTATCAAGCCTAAATACTAACTATTTATTTCTGCAGCAGGGCTGTGCAGCTCCTGGCAAGATCTCAATCTTTCAGCATAGACCAAATGAGATCTGAGCATCTATCAACAGTCCATTAACCTGCTGAACGATAATGCACTTCTGTTATGATGTGTTCACCATGCTGATGTGTAACAGTTGCCAATATGATTTCCTCAACTTGAGATTAGAGAGACAATAAGCGTGTGTGATGCACTGATTTTCACTACGAGAAATAGACGGACCAATGTAGAAATTCAGAGAAAAAGTGGAGACGTTTTACCTTGTGCAGTTAGGTTAATTGATCTGTATAAAAACAAGTCTTAAAAGTGCAAAAGAAAGTCATTTGTATTGAGTAAATAGAGGTACTATCGATTGCCAATTACATTTATTAGAACTGAATTCATATGGGATTAGGTCATTATCATATTTAAAGGGACAGTTCATCCAAAAATAAAAATAAATAATTATTCCATTATTTACTTACCATGTCATTTCAAACAGGTTTGACTTTCTTTCCTTTTCGAAACACAAAAGATGATATTTTGAAGAATGCTGGTAACCAATAGACTTTCATTGTATGGACACCCAAACCACAGAGACATCTCAAAATATCTTCTTTTGTGTTCCATAAAAGAAAAAAGTTAAACATTTGGATTGACATGCGGTTGAAAATATAATTAAAGTAGTAAATTTTTTTGTGAAACATCCTTTAAATGATTGTGTACTTTTATGGTCAAGAGTTATGACCTTCTCAAAGCTTTATGCGCTTGAACTGAAAAAACTAAATAAAAAGGTTAGTAACAACTCTGCTTTTATTCTTTCAGAGCAGCCAACATCATACCTGCCTCCATGCCAGCTAACCTGCTGCTGCTTCTGCTGCTTGGGGTGCGTGTGCTGGCCATTTGCCCACCCATGTGCACCTGTACCCGGGGCCACAGAGTCGTGGACTGCTCTGCCTGCGGCTTAAGTCTACTTCCTGGCGCTCTGCAACACAATATTCATTTCCTCAACCTGTCCCATAATAGGCTCCAAGATCTTGATGGACTCCTTAATCATTTTGACCACTTAAGAACTCTGGACATCTCATATAACAACCTGCACCACCTTCCCGTCGGCCTGCCCAGAGCTCTCTGGGACATACGTGCCTCAGGAAACTACATCCGTCAGTTGGAAAAGAACGACACGGCTTACCACTGGAACCTTCAGTATCTGGACTTGTCAAATAACCAGTTGGAGCGAGTGGTTTTGATTAACAATACACTTTCTAGCCTACGAGCTTTCAATCTCAGTCACAACAAATTCTGGACTGTACCAACAAACATGCCCCACAATGTGGAGATGGTGGATTTATCTCACAACTACCTGCTGCAGATCTTACCTGGCTCGCTGGACCGCTTGCCCAGATTATCTAGTTTCTACCTGCATGCCAATCGTTTTACATCATTAGATGAAGGTGTCTTCAGTCAGCTTGGAGGACTACAGCTCCTGACACTTGGAGATAACCCTTGGGCTTGTGAGGATGAGGAGAACATGAACTATCTACTCATATGGATGCAGCAGACCCCAGCAAAAATCCTGGGCTGTCCTTGCCACACCAGACCAACGTGTGGGGAGGTCCACCTGGCCACCAGGAGAACCTGGCTTTCGGCCGCCTTTACAGAGCCACCGCTGGGTGCAGACGCCCGCAATCCCGGTCAACGGGCACCAATGCAGGCGGTTACCTCTGGATATCGTTCCAAGTCATCTTTGCTAAACCTTCCTCACAATCCGAACGCTGTTAATGGTTCTGGGACAGGAGAGCAAGCGCTGACAATGGGAGAGGGATTTCTCACTTCTACTCCACACAGCCCGTCCACAAAGACAAGCACAACGATCAGAACACGTAGCACCAAGAAGGTCCTGCCAGACAGAGCTCGTAGCACAAGTCATCAAACCCACAGATGTGATTTTGAAATTGCTGTTTTGAATCTTTTATGTATGGTGGTAATTCTCAATGCTTTGTGAGTCAGCAAATGTTGAAAGATACTTACTAAAGAAATGCAAAACAGACACTTGGGTTGTTCTGATGTTGGTTGCTACCTTCCTGAGCATTCTTCAAAGTATACAATCTTTGGCTGCTTCAAACAAACCTACCATCTTCTACAGACATGACTAAGTACCGTATAGATACTGTGAATACTTACATCTTCTAGAATGTATACAAATATAATAGAATTACCAGTTTCTTGGTATTTAAAAAATAATGCACTTTCCATTAAAAACAGAATGCACTTTCCAATGTTATGCTTGATCATTGAAAGTTTCTGTTTTCTTTGTTTATATTAAGCATTAAATGAAAACATTTCAATGACATCCCAGTGTTAAGATGTGGTGGTCTGTGAGTTACAGGGAAACATGACACACTGTTTTCATTCATTAAGACAAGAATAAAGTGACTTTCAACTATTTTTGCTGTACTGCAGCTATAAAGTAATAGGGTTTCTACAACAGATTATATAAAACAAAGTCAACCAGCCATAAAACTAGGCTAGGCTTGAGATTTTGTAAAGTAAGGGGCTGTTATTTGCCCAGGGGCTTCCCTCAGTTAAAGGGATGATGCCTCTCTGTAGTACAAAAGAACCATCCAGGTTGGCCAACCATATCATACCCCTACATTAAATGGTACACTAACCAAATGAATGTTGGCAGACAATTTTTCAAATGGCATTTTAGATCAACAAAACCTTCAAGGTAGCTACCACAAAAGTAGAGACTAAAAATGTCACATTATGATCAATTATTACAGAGCAGACATCATTATAGGACAAAAACAGAAAAATAAGAAAACCAGTCGGCGGCAACAACTCGCCCGCAGTCAGCAACAACTCGACTTTGAAGGGTTGCCTGAAATTATGATCTATATGGTTGTCTCCATTGTATTCCTTAAACTAAAAGTTACCACAGCAAATCAACATCTTAGAAACACAAGCTCTTACCTGCGAGCAATGTAATAAAAGACAGGATTGCCATTCTTAGATGTGCCAGCTTGGTAAAAAATGTTGAGGGTCTTTAAAGCTTTGAATTCCTCTTTTTCATGAACTTGATGCCTTAAATAAAAAGATTCAGCTGTTATTTTCTTAGGGAAAAGCAGTGTACAGTAAAAACAAACAAAAATAAACATATATAATTGAATGAATTATTCACAATGATTTTAAATGATGGAGCAGGACACATACTGCATTCTACAAATGCTGTTAAAGCTACATTTTTACAACAAACTTTACTATCAATAAACTAATTTCTATCTGAGTTTACCTTGTCATAAACTCCTCAAACTTTGAGCTGGTAAGGTTGAGACTGGACCAGTGTGTATCCGCCACAGGCTTATGTTCGGGTGGGCCCAGGTACGCCAGGAGGGTGGCCATCTTATCAAACGGTCTGCGGCCCACTGCCTTGTGATCCCTATGATTTCAAGGTTCAGTTTAATATTTGTATAATTATATTCCAAAAACAAACTCACCACACTGTGTGCCTTGAAGCCGTTACCTGTTGCTGGACAGGTATTGGCCAATTCTCTCCTGGTTGTTCCACAGCAGACGATGCAGTGCGAGCACATTCCCATCACTGATAAAAGACAAACTGTGATTCACAGAATCACTCGGAGGAGAGTCAGACGCAATATCCAAGAAGAACCTGCATGCAGGCGAAAACAAAAACACATTTTAAATCCTCAGGTTTGGACAGTTGTATGTATTCTGGAGAGCTAATGAACTTGAAACATTTGAAAGACACTGGATAAAGTGTCCGCTTAATGAATAAATGAAATCAAATAATGTTTAATCAGTGCTGTTCTTTTACACAAAACTTTATTTTACAGTTAATGCATATTGGCAACAACTTCCAGTGAATTAACATGTAAGGTGACAACAACAAAAAAAGTTAAATTTTGAAATGCACAGCTTTGTTTGATGGGGTTTAAAGTCCTCCTTTTAAAATGGCCAATAGTAACGTGTTCAGAAAAGTCTGGTCTAAGTGGGTCAAATATGTAAAGCTATTACAGCCAGACTTTGTGGAGATATAAAACAATTGACCCTTCTTTTCTGAATGGTAAATGATATTGTAATCTTTATGATATGCCTTTTCCACATCGGAAGCCAGCAGACTTTCTCCCACAGTTTCCATCATAAACCAAGAACAAACACTTAACATTATTCAGTATGGAGTATGATTATTGAATTTTTATCTGACCTCCCCCAAATTGTAAAAATGATTATTGTTACTATATTATTATTTCATTTTTATTTTATTTTGTTTGTTGTTATGTTTTGATTTAAGTTTTAAAAAAGGAAATTGATGGGCAGAGAACAATGTAATTACATCTGTTTTGAAATAATGTACTGTTGTTGATGCTGAAACATCAAAATAAAAAAATAAAATGGCCAATAGCATTTAGTTTATTTAATGAGAAGCTGAAGTGCAGCATGATGTCATATAAATCACTGATCTGTATTGGCGGGAGAAAAAGACTGAAAGTTCTGAATGCTTTCTTTCCAAATACAAATTTTATATACTTTGAATTCATACTAAAAGTCTAGTGCTGGTCTGTTTTCTGGTGTCCCTGAAATACTATAGCTAGTTATGCAGATTTTAAAGTTACGCTAGTTATGCAACTATTAAATCTAATGTAGTGAACAAAACGATCTAAAACATACCTTCTGGCAGCATCAAAGTTGCTTTTCACAAAATCGTTAAAGGGCCGCATGTGCTCCTCTTTAGTAAAGAGAACGTGATTAGCAATGCTCTGGAGAATCTAAAAACAACAACAAGAAAGAGCTAGTTAACATTTTTGTCAGTACACAATCAACAATTTTGTCAGTTTAACATTTGATGAAACAGGTGGTAAAACATCCACACTAAAGAAGGGAACTGTAAAGTATCTTGTACTTTTGGGGTTACAATTACCTTAGACATTAGTTTGAGACCACGCTCGATCCTTGGAGGAGGTTTCTTGTCCAGGATTCCCGCTTCATACGGTGAGACGATAGCTGGGTTTATAAAGCGCAAGAACATGGCACTTCCCACAGCACCAATACTGTTCTGAGGAAACCGCTGACTGACCACCTGCACAAATAAACAGAACCAGGAGGACAAACCCGTGAGATTTGGACCAGTTCAACACAAACAAAAAAGATAGACAAGACTAACAAATTATTCTTATTAAATCATTTCCATTAGAAAATTTATTTAATATATGTAAAATCAATGGACATTATTTAGATTAATACTAATTTTAATATGATTAAAAAATATTTTAAGAAAAAAATGACAATGAGAAAATGGGAGACAAAAAACTAAACTCATAAATATGTTTGGTTGTCATGAAAAATGGGTTTGCTGGCTTTGCTCTGAAAAGAAAAACAAGTCACATGACATACAAGAAACAATACAGCGTTTACATTTAATCAAGATTAATAATAGGACATCAAACTGACATCATGGCACGTAAGCAAATGGTTTCTCATGTACCAGTATGATACAATCAAACATATACACCCAGTACAAATACACCTTCAACACACACAAAAACACACCTTTATCAAACTGAACTAAAAAATTATTACCAGCTCACAGAATGAGATGTGTCAGCATACACATTAACCCAAATGCAATATTAATTCACATTAACTGAATAAAATTTGGTTTAATACACATTATAAATATCCAACACTGTGGGCATCATTCTACCACACATATAATAATAAATGATAAACCAAAATCTTTGCTATAATTCATTTTCAAATAAGTTTACAATTAATCTGAGACTTTTCTGGGAACATAGGGGACGAAGGGTCTGAGCTCACAACAAATAAGTCATCCCATCCAAATGAGCCATTCTTGAAGTCACTTAAAAGTCTGACACACAGAGGAAGGATGAAAACATACAAAAGACAAACAAAAAGTTCGGAGAAATGAAATGTTTTCATGCATGCAAATGCACCAATGGTTTTTCACAATGTGTAAACATGCACAACTATTGATTTGAAGACAACCCATAGATTACATGAAAGAACACCAACATGTTCATTAGACCCTATTTAATTTATGCAAATCACTTAAAAACATTCTACAGATCCATCATGTGTTTTATTCTTATCTAAACCTAAAAATATTGTGTGTTTGTGAATAGACAAATGCTCTCTAAATGTAAACCAGTTTAGTCAATATCATATATTTTTTTGGATAGCAGAACAGACCATAAACCCACGTAACGAAAGCAGACCTCAGATTGTTCCAGTACAAAACACTTAATCCATCCCAATTGCCCACCACCAGCAGCCCAGTCCACACCAGTTAAACTTCAAACTTCTAACTAAAAGTGTCTTGTTTAACCCAAACACATTAGACTAAACATGAAGGTTTGTTTGTAAGAAAACCACAAATGTTTCTGAACATGTTTTGGCAAAGAAAAATGCCAAAAATCATGAAAAAAAAGAGAGATGAAATTCAACAAAATAAAGAAAGAACTTAAAAAATGTTGCACCTGTATTATGAATAAAACCAAAGCAATAAAATGATAGCTAAAGAAAAATAAAATGCTAAAACACTTACGGATTTTTTGTTTTCCTTTTTTTCTTTAACAGTGGCTTTATTCAGAAGGGAGTGGCAAGTAGCCTACAGGGCAGAGATGAGCACAGAGAGATCACAGCAGCTACACAACTGTACTCGGCACAGCCACAGTGCATACAAACACAATGAACGAGCAGACGACACAACTTTTGCCTTTCCTGGTCTAGGAACAGTGTGATTTATCCCCCACCAAGATCAAGAACAAAGCGATGCTCCCTAAGCAGAACGTGAAGCAAAGACTGCAAAGGAGTGAGCTCTCAGCTCAAGCAAAAAGTGTGAAGATGTTGAAAACGTGAAGAAGTCTTGACGAAGGAAGTCTTGATGTGCGTATCTAATGTGATACTATGACATACAAGTCTAGTGTTTTGAGGTAGATTGTGTAGTTCATAGTGGATATATGACTGGAATTATTTTTTATAGACTGATTTTGGAGAGAAAAAGAATAAGATGAATAAACAGAATGAGAGAAACAACACATGCAAACCAGCAAGAAACTGTATTTCCACCCTTGGTCCTTATAATTACAAACAAGGAATAGCCAAGAAAGAAATAAAATAAAATAAATTAAGAGAAAAAGGTTCTATGACACAAAATACAAGTTTATGATGCACAAAAACAAGAAATGAACATAGACCATTTTGCAGGATGTAAACAATACTGGTCCAGAAGCACTTCCTGGTTCAGTTATTTAGCACTTTACAAATGTCAGAACAAAATAAAACCCAAAGAACATTTACAACAGAATCAACATGTTTAACAAACATCTTTAAGACTTAATTACATAAGTGAAATAAAAAACTGAAACAGGAAGTGCTTCTGGATCAGTATTGTTTACATCCTGCAAAAAGGGTCTATACATGCATTTTGGCTCCACATTATAGGACAAATATTTTTTACAGTTCTTCCCGTGATTAAATTGTCAATAAGTGCAGACTAACCTTTCAAGCGCAGCTATAACTATAAATAAAAGATTCAATTTTCGCTATAATTTTATCACAGCCCCGGTTCAGCCTAACAATAACCTTGTGTCATTTCACATACAATAACCATCAGCTTTCACGACAATATATTTACACAAGAACAGACCACCATTTCCCACAGTTTCACGTAAAAGATTTTATGAAAATTAGTTACATGGTCACACAACACTATTTTAATGCTTCACAACGCATTCCAGTGATTTTTTTTCTGAGATTAACACTCGCCAACAAAAATGATCATGATAGCCGCATAAATGTTTTTAAAATAATGTAAGCTCTTTGATCATTGTGAGATGTATTCGAGGGGAAAGAGGGACACTTAAACTGTCTGAAATGTTTGTACACAGGTGAGGAAGATGCAGAAGATAAAAGAGGGTTCCCTTGTTAGAAGTGATAGAAGATTGATCAGTGGATGCCCAAGCATTAAAGCCAGCGATCATTTAGAGGATGCAGTAACTGTGAAGAAGCAGGCTGGTGTAAAGCAGTTAGATTACCTGATACAGACAGTGGCAAACACTGCGAAGCTGAGGAGGAAACTCGGTGGAGGAGTTGATGATGGCCAGAAAAAAGCGGTCTGTGATCTGCAGCAGGTTCTTCTGGTTCTCCTCCAGGTTCTCTGTTGGTTCTAACCTATACGGAAAATTGGGCAATAGATGACCATCAACGACGTTTCCACGGGTAAGCCAAAAAAACGTTTCTGCCCTATGCAAAATGAATGACTACACAGCTTGATTAAAAAGCATCAGTTTCAGGATATTATCTAGACACACATGCCTGGTGGGGTCGACTTCAAAACTGATCTGCTGCCATTCGGGTGTTGTGATTATTCCTCTCAAAAGCGGCTCCAGGAGCTTCTGTAGATATGCAGCACCATACACCTGCAAATACAGAAACAGGACAGTGTCAACTCAATGTTGCCATAACCCGTCTTTTTTAATATGTCACTTAGAGACTCCATAAAATCAGTTGATCAATTTCTTTCCTATGAACATTTTTGGGTGTAGAACAATATGAAGGGCTGTTTTTTTAATCATTGCCATAATCCATGATGTGCTAGTCAGTTGTAAGTGGAATTAGAGGAAAAATTTATGTAGTGGTTAAATTTTGGACTTTGAATGAAAAAATAGATCAATGTATTTATCTAAAAAAAAACTGTATACTAGTGTACTAGTATAGAGACGGCACATATAAAAGGTGAAAAAGTGTGCTATAGACAAATAATTTCATGGTACCTTAAAGCAAAATGTCATAATCTTGCTGGCTAGGCTGTTTCCTCTGAAGAGGGTTTGCATAGAGTCGGCTAACTCCACTTCTTTCGAGAACATGTTCCAGAGCAGCTGATACAACAGATGTCGAGAGTCGAAGAGTGTCACCAACACCCTGGCCAGCTCGTCCTAAAAATCACAGTACATAATCATATACCATAACTGCTCTCAGTCAAAACTAATATTTGGAATACTTAAGAATGCATTAAAAAATATATATTTCTCACCCATTGGGAACAGGGAACCACATTAGCCAGTGCCATGGCAATGGGCAGCTCCCCCTGGTCTCCCATCATGGTGACCAGCTCGACCAATCTCTCAAAGCGATCGGCCAGCACGGTCTCTGCTAGCGTGTCGAATTCAGTCCCTTGCTGAAGGATTTTAGTAAGAACCTCCATGAATGTAGCACGTGTCTGTAGGTCCTTATGGTACCCTAGACCTGTTCAGAAATAAAAATCACTGAGAATGAGTCGTCCTCTCACTGTAAACATTTAAATGGCTGGTAATGCTTTTATATTAACAGTAACCTTGATGATTTTAGTGTCTCTTACCAATGGAGTGCATGAGGCCACTGTCCACATTAGCATTGAGCAGGTTGGACATGGCCAGAACTGTGCAGTGACGCAGAGACGCCAGTCGCCTAGACATGCCACGTTTCCGACCCGCCACCTGCTGTCCGTCTTCCTCAACCTCACTGCAGTCATTCAACAGGTTCATGAAGAGTGTGAAGTACCTGGAAAAGGGGGAGGAGACATTATTACACAGGATAAAGATTGACAGATATGGTGACTGAATACCTGTTAAAAAGGTTATAATAATATATTAATAATAATTTATAATAAAGTAATAAAAAAGCATATGCTTTCAAACTATTTTTAATTTTAGGTGTTCCTTTAAATAACAAGACAAAAGACATGGTGGGAATTCCTGTAATAGATAAACAATCTTACTTTAAAAACAGCTGAGACTTGGCCTCCATGAGTTCCACACCATCACCCTCCTCAGGCTGCAGAGGAAGACCAGCCAACAGAGACACAACCGCCTCCATACTGGCCTGGTCCAGATCCCTGCACAACACATTTAAATAAATAACCAGCGAGTGGTATAAAAGCTTTCAAAGCACTAAAGCTTTATACTGTCAGCAAAAGCGATAAAATTAATGCTTTACCGGGTCAGACATTTGATGTCATCATCTGCTGCTTGATTGGACGTTCCCATCACCCAGTCTGTGAGATACTCCACCATTTTATTTCTGGAAAAAGTGACATCATTAGACATTAAACACAACATTACAATTCATGTACATTCTGTGATCAGACAAATTAAACCAGCAAGAGTCAGAAAAAAAGTGATGATAAATCCAAAGTGATTACCTGAATTTCATCTCCTGGCAGAAAGAGAGATCATCTCTGCGCTGCATCATCACCTCCACTAACTGACACAGCTTGGTTTTGATCTGAATGGCATGCACCAAGTTTCCTAAAATACGCACATATCTACGGAGAAAAGGAAAATATAACGTCATCATCTGTGCAAGGAGGAGAAAAGGACACAGGAAATATCAGAGGTCTTACCTGACCAGGTTGAGCATCATGGTTTCAATGCTGGCCTGACCCAGATGCTCCGAGCTTCCCTCGGTGTGACTGTCCAGCAGATTCTTCATGATGGCGATGGTCTGCTCTACAAACAGTGTGTTAGTGTCTGTAATGGGGACCTGGAAAAGAAAAGAACAACATTTAAAAATTAAAAACATTAAACATATCTGATGTGACAATGCCGACAATGCAACAAATATAGACATTCAAGAGTTAATTTCATGAAAGTGGATTATTATTTCTAGGACTGAACAGTATGGACTGAAACAATAATGTTGGTCTCCTGCCATCTAGTGTCCAAAACCAAAATTTACAGCTTTATTAACAGTTTCCAGATAAAAAACACAGATAAAAAATTATTTATAATATATAATATATATAATAATTAAGTCATGTATTAAGCTGTAATGTTTGATTGCAAAGTACACATCAGTATATGTGACCCTGTATGTGAAAACCCAGCTAAAGTTTTTTTTGTTATTTTTAGACATATAACATCTAAAAAATTGAGTATTAATAAAATTACAAATCTTAGTATTTAAAACAATAAGTATTACAAAAAATAATTTAATTATTGCTGCTTGTAATCTATCATTTACAGCAATAAACACACATGACCTGTTTTCATCATTTTTATGGCTATGACAGCTTTGATGCTTCTAATCTCATAATTTGGAGATTTTAACCTGAATTTCATCACATCACATATTTAGTATATATAATACGATGCACTATATTTAAATCATAGTATTATGAATGAGTATTTGCTTTTTTTCGTATTTGCTTTTTTAGCATTAGTTCATGTAAAATATAATTATGGAATATAGGTCAAAAGTATAAGATGAACATTTAATTGTGAGATTTAACAATCAAATGAGTTTGAAAATGATCAATTACATCCCCACACATTAAATTACAAGAACCTGATCCTACTGCTGCATATCACTCACCGGACCCTGTGTGTCAAAGAACCGGCCGATACTGTTGCGTAGCTTGGTGAAGAGCATGGGGTAAAGGGCTGGACTGAGCTCCAGTCCCACCAGATCCTTTACGTTGGTTCGAATCTGCACGCCCACCTTCTCGTGGGTACAGACCATCAGTGCCAGCAGACGCTCCAAAAACCTGTTGAGGGACGTTTCGCTGTTCACCTCACAGGAGCCCATGGAGATCATGGAGCTCTTGCGCTCGGTCAGAGGGCCCATGGGAGGACTGTAGGTGCCCAGACTGGGCGTACTGCGCTGCTGGAGACACACTCCACCCAGGGCACACAGGAAACCTGTCATGTTGATCCACTCCTGCGGAAAGAACGGGAACTTTAAGAAGCGGTAACACACGAAGAGAAAAAAGGTTGTCTTGTTTTAGTTACCTGTCCATCTTCCACTTTGCTTTTCGAGTGATTGAGTATTTGTTTTGTAGATTGCTCCCATTTTGCATATGTGTCTTCCCATGCCTGAGATTACAAATGATAAAAATGACTTAATTAATGACACAAATTAAATTTCTTTTGTTTTTCAAAGCTTTGGAATAACATGAGGGTAAGTGTTTTTGTGTGAATTACTAATTTAATACATGAAATGTGTACATATAAAACATGCAGATGGAGTTGTAATGAAAATCACCTCTATGTTTCCAGCTGTAGGGTGCTTTATTCTCCTCAACAGGGCCATCACTCTTTTCTGAAGCGTGTTTCGGCCTAAACACACACATAGCACAAGAATCTTCCAGCAATGGCACAAACTACTAACACAGAAAGCCACAAACTCGAGCACTAACCTGTAGCCATCATATTGCTGACAGATGCGAGCTCCATAAATGTGTTGTAGTTGGGTAGGACGGTGTGCATGGGCAGCTCGTCCACACTGCAGCGGATGTCTGCTTCCTCGCAGAGATGCCGAAAACAGGACATGGCCACCAGCACGGCCTCAGCGTCAGGACTCCACAGGAAGGTGTAAAGACACACCTCCAGCTTAGTCTGAGCCTGTCTGCTGATGGGTATGAGACTGCCTTGTGTAGCACACTCCTGCAGAGCGACACATCAGGGTGGGTCATTTTCAAGATTCGGATGAAAAATGTATATTGGTTAATTATGTTTTGAATGAACGTCAAGAAGGTACCTTGTTCTTTAGTAGGAACTTGTTCCTGCATATGAGAATCTCTCTGAGCCACTTTAGTATCTCTGTACTGTTGATCATCTGGTGACCGATCAGCTTCTTACATATCAGGAATAAGACCTGAGAGCTGAATGAAGGGAGGCAAATACAGTTGAATAACTTCATCCAATCAGCTGGAAGATCGCTTATGATGTCACCCACCTGATGTCCCAGAAGGTTTCAATGGTGGCATCAGGGTTCCACAGCTCAATAGTTTCTGGCTGATGTAACACCAGCAGCGCCTAGGTAAAAAATATATGCATAACTGTGTCATTTGGGCATAGGAGTCAGACCTCTAACCAAAAGAAGGTAAGACCCAGATGTCCCAGATGTTGGCATTTTGAGGGGGTTTGGGATGAATTACCTCCATTGCTTCCTGTGAAAGTTCCACACTGTGGTTGAGAGGAACCAGCGCGACTAAACCTTTGATGAGCTCAGCTGTGCTGTTCTGGATCTCTTGACCCGATTTTCCCGGGTTCTGATGGTGTGAAAACACAAACAAGACGGTCAAATTGAAACAGAATTGGGTTGATATTTACGTAATTCTGTTTAGTGTTGCTAATGGTACACAAATTACACATTTCACGGTTACTCTTGTGCGATAACGAAACAAACTTTAGAACTTAATTTAAAGTTGTCAAAGATTTTAACTTGATGCAAAAGACAACAAATATGTTGTATACTAATAAATCATTCATTACTCACATGCAGCATTAGTTTGGGGTCGGCGTGGATGAGTTTAACCAGTGCGAGAAGCAGAGAGCGTGAATCAAGATCTGTGGACTTCTCTTTGAACTTCAAACTGGTCGTCATTTTTTCCTTAAAAGTCAGACTCTGCAAAAAAAAAAAAAAAAAAAAGGTGCAACTTTAACCAGTGCTTTACAAAAGACAAATCACCCGCCGAAATATATTAAATCGTATCATATTATTGCGTATCTTACTGATGTCATCCTCAGAGGTGGATGGGCACTGAGACTTTGGATCACTCTGCCCAGCGTGTCTGCAAACATGGTACGCAGTTCTCCCGAGTAGCAATAGATGGCGTCGATCTTCGGCCACCAGTCCAGGTGAGACTAGACATTACAAAGCAACAAATGTCAACTTGACCCTTATGTCTTTTCATCAGCAATTCAGCAACCGTTCATTAGAGTTCATACTTACATTGGTGATGATTTTGTGCAGTGAGTTGACCAGGACAAAATGAAACGTAGGAGGAGAGCTTGACGCTAAACACACCTAGTCCAAAATACACTTAGATTATAATTTGAAGATTTGACAACGTTCACAATAATTTCAAGCCAAGTGTCAAATCAACAACGTGTGTTGGAAAATTTTAGGATGCATTCAGTGTGCAACCCCTTTAAGGGTAAGTATGTCGGCTGACCTTGAAATGCTGATTGTTGCGAGGATTGATGCGATAACACGACACGAAGCAGTCAATCATCAAATCCACATCAGCGCTCTGACAGCCCGCCCCCCTCGAGAACGGTTTTGTGGGGTTAAACAGAAGACCCTGTGAGAGAGAGCAAAAAGTTACTATAGTCCTCTTTTCGAACTTCCTTTTATAAAAGAAAACATTAACGGGCAATAACCCCCTTACCTTAAGGTCCAAGACGATAGACTGAACTAGAAGAAATATAACCGAATTATCCTCCCAGTTGATGTAAGTGCATGCTTTGCAAAGTTTGACGCAGGCGACGGCTGCGCTCTCAGTCAGCTGTCTGCTGCCGCTGTGCTGTCCAAGAGCTTTCCGGAGACTTTCCACAAAGGACTTCTGTTAAAGCCAAAAAAAGCTTTGTTGCTCCAAAAAAAAGTTACTGGACATCTCTGATCTGTAACTGATTTATAGTTCCACCAAAAGATTCTTGGCAAAACTGCTATACAAGCACAGGTTTGTTTTCAACGTTTAAAACTTCATCCAACACAAAAATTAATACTATACTACTCAAAAAACTACAAAGAATAGTACTTTTCACAATGCTTCCTAAAGCTTCATTTTAATTGTCAGGTGACTTTTCTTCACCACCAAGAACAGAAGTGAAACTTTGAACACGCATCTGTAGATAAGTCAGCCTGAAACTCAGTTGTCATTATGACCTCTGACCTTGTTGGCCTTCTCCTCTCCTCCCACTTCTTTGGTGATGCTCTGCGTGATCTCAGGACACAGAATAAGGAGGATGATCTGCAATGGCCACACGGCTGCTTTCCTCTTCGCGCTCTCTGCAAAACTGTCCACCAGGTCGAACAGCCTTTCTGCACAATCTGTGAACAAACAAAATTATACAGCGTGTGATTTAACCCCTTCCATTCCTGCACTGTCACAATTATCTAGTGAACATGTGTTTTCTGATATAAAATGACAGTGTCACTAACCGGCCATGTCAGCCTGGGGTCTCTGATAGAGCATGGTGAACTCATCAGGGTAATGCTCCACCCAGTTCCAGAAAGCCTGCCATGAACATGTCACATACGTTTACTACCATTATCTTATGTTAATTAAGAAAGTAAAAAATCTGTTTTATTTATTTTATTATATGCGTAGCACCAACCTTTTCCAGACTGCTGATCACTGCGAGCTGGGCAGGTTTTTTCAAAGCCTTGAATTTGAGTACTGTTTCTAAAAAGAAGAAAAAAAAACATTTTTAAATCTCTAAAGCTAAAGTTCTTAACTTTTTACTCTATATCACCATCTCTGGTTGAAACATTAAACTGTATGTTACTTTATCTTTACATGGATTGAAGTCTAATGACATCAAACTGACATTTACCATTAAAATCCATCCCCGACAGCTCAACTTACGCAAAATAATCAATTAAATAACGTGTAATTTACCTTGTAGCAGTCTTTTTAACTTTGAGCAGTCTACGCTGATATACTGAATGAGTTCAATGTCATGGACATCCACTGTGTCCTCTGTACACACTGTGAGTTCTTGCAACCTGAGGAGACATTAATGAACATCTGTCATTACCGGCACTCTTACAAACTAAGATGTTTACAATAGGCATTTTTACAAGTTATTTTGAACCATGAGGTGTGAATCATACATTGAAAGTGGCCCTAAATTTGAGCCCTAGGGAATCCCTAGTCTCTGAGAGTTACCTGGTAGAGATACGGCTGAAGACGGCATTGAAGTTGTTGCAGCTGAGGGAGAAGAGCACGGCGGAGGCGGAGCTACGCAGCTGAGCGGCATGTTGCTGGCCCTCACGGTACGAGTGCAGGAAGTGACAGATCTCAGGCAGCAACTGCTTCACCAGCATGGCCTCATCCAGTCGCAGGCAATCCTTGGGTTGCTAAAGAAAAGCAAAATATACATAAAACATTTTTTATTTCTTTACATTTATTGCAAACATTGCATATTTATTATATTTATTTATTTATATGCACTTTCTAAATGTTTATTTTAGAAATTATACATCACTATCAGATCACAATGCCAGAAAAGTAATTAACACACACCAAGCAGCTAAAATAAAAGCAAACACAGAGGAACGTAAAGAGCGGTCTTGCATCTGAGTAAGAGGAATAATAAAAAATCTATACAAAAAAAAAAATCAGACCATCTCAAGAAGAGGAAACACCTGCAAATGTAATAATCTGCTGCTAGAGCCAGTCCAGAGTCTTCTGTCTGGGAGTAATAGCTAAAGGTTTAATTGTTTTACCAGGATACTGTCTAAGAAGACTTTAAGTTTGTGCGGAAACACAGACCATTCCTAAACTGTTTTGTGCCACTTATTTATCACGATAATCTGAAATTACCACCAAAATTCCCAAATCACTGGAATAAAGTTGCTTCAGATTAAGTTTGACTTTTTAAATGAATATTTGAAATAAGATTCAAGCTGTTTTTGATTGTAACTGATTGTAACAACAAATTGGCTATAAAGCTGAAACTACAGCGAGAATGTAATTCATGGAAAGCAGGATAAACAGCAGTTTAGAAAAGGGATAGGTTGGACAAAGTCCACTTTAGGTTATGAGTGACTGCTCACCCCCGCCAAACACTTCTCAAGCGTGTCCAGGATAATCAGCTGGGAGAGGTAGAGGTTCTTCTCCGCAGCTTCGCCGAAAATCCTCTGTGAATGAAATACACAAAGAGATGTTAGACGCAATGACGTTTTTAAACTCAATACATGAATGTCAAAAGCATGGACCTACCATGTTGTTCACATTTTTGAGTATGTTGGTCAGACCATTGATGACAAGGGCGAATTTGTACTTGGAGATGTTGATCAAACATTCTTTATTGTGCTCTGTGCTCACTTTGTTGTGGGTGCTCTGTTGTCCTGTCTTTATAGGTAGCTGTAGACGACAGAAAAAGAGAACCTATTAGCCTGGACTTGTGGTCAAATGAGGTTGAAATGAACCAGCCATTAAAAATTATAACCAATACATTTAAAAAAAGATGATGGTTGAGCACACGTGGGTCTACTGGCAGGTGTGAACGTTATGGCCCAGCTTTCAAAGCTTGTGTTATGGCTCTTTAAATTCTGAAAGAGTTGGGTGGAGAACAGCTCGTAACATGTGCACAACACAAACTGAGAAGTCAGAGGTCCGACGGTCTTAAATCTGACACGCCCACCCCTTAGAGAACATCTGAGCACTTAAAGACCTCAACCCACCCATCCTGGGTCTAAACTCTAAACTTTAGGTGTTGAAACAAAGAGCCCTTAGCGCTCCAGACTTCCGCCCTCTGTCGCACACCTGCGGCCCAGCACATCTGCTGTGGAGCTGACTAACGCACACACAGGCAGTTAATTCTTTGCGGTGGGAATGGTGAAATAACACAAGGCATGACCATCTTAATGAAGCATATGTAGAATGAGGGGGTGGAGGTCTCTCCCCCCTTTAAGCGTTCCCTGATGAGATATTGTTTTAGCTGTTTCTCTGGATCCTCGCAAAGCATCAAAGGAAGTTTGCTTCAGTTATTACTTTTGCTCATGCCAAAATGTATACAGAGACTGTACGTGTATGTAAACAAAGTTAACCTAGTGGTTAGTTAATGTGCTCTGATATGTTGAGCTAAAGCAAAAAAGAAGAGTTCAAATAATAAAAAACTTCCTGTCATTTACTGTTTATTTACTTACAGGTTAATAGAAATGTGAATGGAAGTGAATGAAACAGTCTAGTCTACTGTCCCCTATTCACAAATCGTACAAGACATGCAGTTTGACTTAATCATCATCTGAAAGGTACAGAAACAGAGGTGCAAATTTCCAACAAGGAGCTGTCGATCCTGCTTCTCCAAAGCATTTTCTGTTCAAAGTCACTACTTTCTTAAGCAGAATACACCCCAAAAATGTGTCAAGAAAAACAATTAACATGAATCTCATATTTTACAAGGTTTCAGACCTAAAACTGCAGCAGAGTACAACAAAATACACCAAACAAGAAGATCGAACATTTTTGTAAGCAGAGAAAAAACCTAAAAAAATTTATAGATATTAATGTAGTAAAAATCTATTTAAAAAATAATCAAGGTGTGCAAACGCACATAGAAATGAATTGGATTTACATCATTTTTACATCATTTAAATCAACATCATTTACATCAATTTCACTTAAATGACACAAAGAAAGAATACATAAAACAAATCAAAAGCAAAGCAATATTTACCAACAAAGATTCTTAAGCAATTAAGATAATGCTGCACGATATATTGAAATGATCAAAATATCATGAATGTAAATATTGTGATATTGCATTGGTTTTTGATAACACTGAAAACAGATTTGTTTTTATGTACTGCAACAGTATAACAAAGCTGTTCTTGTTCACTTTTAGTTGTAGTGATGCTTTCTTATCCCAGAGAGAATGTGACAATATGTGTAAAATATCATTTAAAATGGATTACACAAATCAAGGCATTATCTTCTTGCATCTCATAGCAAGTTATCCCACATCATCACATACTTCTCTAAATGACAAATTTCTGAATCAGAGTTTTAAAACGATTCACTCAGACTGGTTACAGAAACAAATGCTTTACAGAAATGAAATAAATCTAGTTCATGGTTTATGTTAAAACGTCACTTAAATGGCTGAATAAAGAGCAATACAAATGGCATGACAATACAATTTTACACCACCACCAAATGCTTTGCAAAAATGTAATCTGCCCTACAGCCAGGTCACTATTAGATGTTAGGTTAAAGTGACCTAACAGTTGCATGACAGGAAGAGACTGTGAGAAGCCCTGAGGTCCCGTCTTTCTTTCCGGGCCCTCCGCTGTGTGACCCTAACAGAAAAGCATGTGGCTAGAAATTAAAGTCCTAAAACCAGAGTCAGGCTGTTAAATCATAAAAGGTATGTCTACAACATAGAATACACACACAGCACATAACCCAGCCCTGTTAATATCCATTTTAATGCTGAATGCCACTGGACAGTGAACACTTTGTTTCTCAGGAACGGTTTAAAATTCCAGAAAGTTCAGGGATCCATCGCTTCCCTTGTTGCACTTATATGTGCTATAAAGTGTGGACATCACAATAGCAGATAACAAAACAGAGACTCTAAACCAAATCTAACGCAAATATTATCACATAAAGCCAATTTGATTGTTTAGGATTATAGTGTAATTAAACTTTTATGGGCAAGAATTCAAGAATAATATGAGTGGTTGAGGAAAACTTGTATAATCAATGTAACACTGTATAATCTGTGTCAGCATAACACTATCAACCCAGCACTTTTAAAACATTTTAATCTTTCAGTCTTTACTAAAAACATTTACATTTGACAAACTTAGTGATTTACAGTACATTTAAAATATACATTTTTATCAGTTTGTGTTCCTTGGGAATTGTGATCTTGGCATTGTTAGTACACAGCACTACCAATTAAAACACAATTTTATTTGGAATTGTATATATATTGTATCGTATATAAGACCTTGTGCTTGTACTGCTTTGTCTTTGATGAAGGTCCTGTGTGACCAAAACATTTGTTACATGAGTTTTTAAAATGCACTGACCACTTTATTTTTTTTAAATGTGATCAATAAAAGAAGATTGCTAGTATTTCGGTGTGTAACCCTTTTTTGTATACCAATATAATGATTGTAAAGGTTTGTGCTTTTCACTCTTTTTGGAAGGACTTGCATCTTAAAATCATAAATGGATTGAAAAGTGCGCATGAACCTATTTATTGAAAAGTGAACTGTATTGATCAAGTCAAATCCCAGGGAACCAAATAAACACAAGTGATTACATATATATGCACAAGTAATGGAATAAATCAAATGTACGCAAAAAAAAAAACAATGTACGCATACAAGTGTCACGTTCTTTCTGCCCCATATCAATATCTTCGCCAAATATTTCCTTAAATCTCTCAAACTACATAGATTACAAAGCATCATTAAGCTCTCATTCCTGAGTCAGAGCTCTCCCCAGAGAGACGACAGATTAGTTTTCCATGACCGTGCAATGGCATCTGTGAGGTCATTGTTTAAAGGTACTCTGTGCATTCATACAGCTGCTGACAGTGCAATAACCAACACAGAGATTTTGTTTATTACAAGCAAAAAACGACATCACTGATCTTATTACAGCTAAAAACAAGCAATTTCAATGTAATCCTGCATTTCCCCTTCTATTCTTATAAACTGGACATTAACTATTGTTAGACAGCACTGGAAGGCAGCTGCCATTCAGATCACGAGTCCTGTACAACATGCAGAAGAAAGTGGCAAAAGCCTGATTTGTCAACGCATTAAGATTACTGCCAAACAAGTGCCTTAAGTTCCTTGATTTAAGGAGCTTTAAACCAGCTTAACCGTAAAAAGTGCTTAAATCCTTTTTAAACTTTAATCAAACTGTGATCAACTTCTTCCTGCCACAGTACATGATACAAACCCCTGTCAAAAGCCTTTAAACCAGAGATTTCAATGAATGACAGTACAGGGATGAACAGGTGGGGGAATACAAAAGCTAATATTATACAATGCAATTGAAACATACACGAAGTTAATAGCCAGACTATGTTATGGTTATGCAAACCATTAAAATGTAAGTCTGTGCATAAAACTACACTCAAATGTTCAGAAACCAGTGCAGCAGAAATTTTAAGCAATTTTAAGTTTTAAAGCACTTACAACTAATTGATTAATATAACTTTACCAATGCACTAACTATGCATGTTTGCATTTTTTGCATGCATGCATAGGACAGTAGACTCTAAGGTTGCTCCAGCTATGCGATCTCATCCTTCTCTATGTCAACAACACCGAGGGAGTCTGATTCCCTTTGTTTATATTTAGGCACTGCGCGCGACCAACTCATCCGAACATTCATCGAATCAATCGCCAGCCCACAGCACAAAACTCAGCTTCATCTGTCCAAACGCAGCACGTCAGGCCTAAACCAGAACATTCGCGTATTGCATTTGACCACCGAAAGCCCAAATGCACCAACCCTGCCATCTTCAACATAAACAACGCGCGTGCACGCACATGCACCAACATCTGCATGCTCGGCGTTTCGCCTCGAAATGTCAAAGCCCAACAGCAACCACCGGAGCCGGGTGTTTTCTTTACCTGTTCGTCGAATCTGTTAATGATGGCCTGGACCCACTCCACGGGCTTGTGCGCCGCCATGCTCAGGCGGATGCGCGCGCCGCAATGTCTCCTATCAATCACTTTTGCTATCCCGATTTCTACTCCCGATTCGCCTCCGACGCGCCTAATACCTCCAAAACCGCTCCGTAAAATAATACAGGAGGAGAACAGTGGAGGAGGTGAAAGGAGGTGGAGGGAGGAGGGGGGTCTGGTTTAGTTTTTCACTTCAAGCTCACTCCACCACGCCGCCATGACACACCACCGGAAGTTTGAATCCTCCTCTCGCTCGCTCCAGTCTGGCTGTTGCGCATGCGCAGTAGCGCTGCTGAAGAGCTTGAGCGCATAATGGTAACTGTTAGATCCCTGCTTGAAAAAACAATGCAAATTCTAATGTTTTCTTTTGTAATAAATTCCATTATGAATGATCAGCTGTTACAAAATAGTGAGGTTTGGTTATGTACAATTAGGTAAATGTAGGTAACCTGCACTGTGCTGTTTATTTAGCATTAACATTCTGTAGCACATTTTGAATTGATGAATAATCAAAACTGTTTTATTGCGGTGTTGTTGTCCATTATTTGTTAATTTAACAAAAAAGGACAATGGATCATTTAATTGCAGGGACCACTAACAAAACACAAAATAAATTTCTGTTCTCTGAATTTTAATAATCAGTAGTCTGTGATCAACCTTGGCAACAGACCATAATACCAGACCAATGGCCAAACCAATTGACATTTTACAGCATTTCACAAGTTCACCTATACCCCCCTGTCTTGCCAGATATAATGGTTATCCAATTCGGTTTGCAGTACTTGAAGGAGAAGCTCTGCCCTGACAGGATCAAATGATCAGACTTAATCAGTGTAATTAAACTTTTATCCTGAATTAACATTTAGAACATTTAGACAAAAATTTTCAATGAAGCTTGAAATAAGATTGTTGTTAGTTGTTAAAAAGAAGTTGCTAGACATACACAATCTTTCAAGTATAAGGTAAAGTAAAGCAGATTTTAACACATGTTGACATTTGTTTCCTTTGTTGAATTTTTTATTATGATAATGATGACAGAACTTTATTTTATAAGACTGCGTAACATCACAGTATAACTTCATTGTTTAGGGAATAGAAATACCCTGCTTTTATTGGCTTGAAGACTTCAAATGTGCTGAAACCTGCTACACCCTAACATTAGTCAGATGAACATCTCCATAAACTTCAAAAACATCAATTTAATGAAATTGCCAGAAGCGATGATTGTTGTAGCGGTGGCCAGCACAATAAATGGTTAGCTGAAAGAAACACACAGCAATTAAAGATCTGGTATTATTTGATTAGTCTGGTTGTAACATAAGGTTTAACAAATCTATGTCCTCGAAGCAACTAAAAGTTGAGTTAAACATTAAACAGTGCAACACTGTGTGTTATATACGACCTTTTATTCGATTGTTATAGTCATAACAGTCATTTGGTGCTCATTTGTAAAAAATGATTATGCTCAAGGCACTTAAAGATATGAGTCTGCTTAGTGCTTACTTCAAAAGGTTGACCTTCTTTAAGCTTCATGCCTGAATGACATTCTTCTGAACCACACCGACCATCCCAAGTGTTGCACACTACTTTACCCTTAATAAATCTCTACTGCCACACTGAGGCTTTTGTCTGTAAACACTGCATTTAGATCTCACAAACCAATTTAATTTGTCTTGGCATAAATCTGCCTGAAAGAATACACTTGTGTAACAAAATGCAACTGTGACAAAATTCAATTTGCAATTTATTTTGAAAATGTAGAAGAAAACAGAAGAGCTTACTATTATAATATAGACAGACAACTATAAAATATTTTGTAACTTAGTACTTTAATTATGCTTCACTATTTTAGGGTACTTCACAAAAAAACCTTTATGAGAATCCATTTTTTTGGTGATTAATCACTTATGAAATTCTTAGGCCTGCACCAAAGTCAGCTGTAGATCCCCACAAACCTCCAAAATATCAATTTCATTCAGATTTGTGTAACGGTGTTTGAAGGTGTGTACTTGCTGGCCATTGACAAACACGTTGTAATGATGAGGATTGCAAGAGATGGTGACCTGAAATGTATACATCACATGATAAATCATGATAAAGATCATTAGTATCCTAATATTCATATCCCCAAAAGATATGAAAGAATCATAAAGATGTGTTTGTCTACCTGAAAATGTTGTCCTCTTTGGAATGGCATTCCTCCAAACCGTTCCTCTGCACACCACTTCTCCATGTGATGAGAGTTACGCACAACCACATTCTCATCAAAACGGGGATTGTAGTGTAATGCAATCCCTGTTCTGTGGCACAGGTTAAACGCTATCCTGATCGAGAAATGTAGAATTTCAGTAATATTCACTTTGTGTCATTAATACAATTCATGAATTACAGAATATGTTTGAATTTTAAGTATTTTCCATGCCACACCTATTAGCCTGAGGGTTGATGATTCCTTGGATGAGAATGTTTTTGCCAGGGAATAATCCACCGTTGATTATAGTTTTGTATGGGACAGTCTGTACATGTGGGTAAGAATAATTGAGGATATTTTATGGTGTGAAATAGTACATAAAAGCACATGAAAGTATTGCATAAATGTAGAAGAACTAGTCCTCACATTCTGTGATATTTATTTCTACACTAAAACTGATAAAGTGTTAAAGTGGAAAAAATGGTTTTACTGGTTTATCTACAGTAAAACATAACTGAAAGTGGCCTAAATAAGAAAAACATAAATGAAAATGTCTTACAACATGAAACAATCTAATGGAAAAAAAATGTTGTGATATTCCTATAATGTAATAATGGTGATTTTTCTTTGTCAGCATGAATTAAAAATTAAAAATAAATAACTTGAGAAAACCATAAGAATGTATTGTGAACTTATCTTTAAAATATGATCTCACAAAACAGGATAAAGTTCAATATGCTGACATAACGACAAAAAAATGGGTAAAGTTGGGGTCATAATCTTCCTCTTAGACTGACTTGAAATTGAAAAAAGGAAAAACTTGAAACTGTCCACAATTTATTTACGGAACAGAATGTGTGAATATATTTATGTACAACATTTTTTCTCATAGTCATGCTGATGCATGTGATGTAATTTTCTGTGTTGGGAAATGTTCTTACATAGGAGGCAGCAGGTGGGTATGCAGGAAACTGTGGAGAACGAAAAACTTTGATTTTTGCAAGCGCTGACATGTTTGAGTGAATAATAAAAAGAGGAAGTTATGTGGGCTATATGTGGTCAAGTTAATGTGTGTCATTAGTCTTGGTCTCTTATTGGTTTTATATTTTTACTAGTCTGTCCTTGCCACACCAAACAAATAAAAAACAACTGGCACAGACCTTTAATTTAATGATTGTAGGACCTAATGACTGTAGAATCATATAAGTATGAATCTTTGGACTGTTGGAGTGTAGATCAAGTCAGGACTTACCCCACATCCAGGAGGTGTGGCAAACTGAGGCTGTAATACATGAACTTTAGTTTAGTTTATGACAGGAAAACTAAAATAAAAACTGGCTTACAGTTTAAAACTATATTAATATGGTCGTGTTCAGAGAGACTGGCATATACACCTATAGCAAATAACCTTGGAAATATAATATACTGTACAAAGTGGCTTTAAAAAATGTTGTGAAGCATGCACATTTTTGTCATCTTGACTATAAATAAGCTGTTATTTTTGTAGCTGTGTTTCACACATACAGGATGATTCTACTTACAGGAAATCCTGATTGTGGAGGCATGATGGGCTGCCAAAATAAATAACATAAGTCGTCGTATTAGTAAAATAATAATAATATAAAAAGATAAATATATAATAAAAAATATATTTTCAAGCCATTTTTTAAACAAATAGGTGTTTTTAAGGTTTTCAACAACAGATTCTGTTCAAAATTACTGTAAAAGAAACTCCCTCTAAAAAAACCTTGTGACCATTTGTTTCAAAGTGTAAAATGAAATTTCTTTTTGCACTGCAATCAAATTTAATCATTTACATACACCACATACATATTTATTACCATACACATCGCTATAAAATGCATTCTTTTCTTACGGCAGAATTCTGGAAGGCAATAGAATTCAACTCCACCATCCCATCCACAGAGATAGTGTCAACCTGAGTGAATGAAATACGGTGTCTGAAGTCCATGAAGTGTCTCCCATTAGTGCTTATCTAGAAAGAGAACAAACAAAATCAGTTGAGAAAGTGAAAAAAATGCTCATTATTATTTTCCTGAAACATAAGAGCAACAAAACAGCACACTGGAAAGCAAGTGAATGACCTTGTATGTGCCCTGGGTGATAAGGATCTGGAGGGTGAACGGATGGCCTAACGGAAAGGGAGATTCATACTTGCGTTCCTCTGAACACCATTGACCGCTCTGAAAGGTGTTGTGCACGACATACCCAGAGCCGCCGTCATAACGAGGGTTAAAATGCAGTGCAATATCTGCCCCAGAATGAGAACCACACTGGAGGTTCACATGAAATCTGCAGAACAGAAAACTGAAGTATGAGGAAGTGAAAAATAAGACCTGTAGGGAAGTATTTGTGAAACACTAGTTTACCCACAGATTTTTTTTAAAGAAAGGACACTTGAACTGCTAAATAATTATTTGTTAAAACATAACATAAATTATAAAACGATTAGTTTTAATCCTTGATTCCTTCCTTGATATATCCTTGATATATATATATATATATATATATATACCCAACGATTCTGTGCGTCACTGCGCAGCACGCTTAGCAATGTGAACATACGTCACAGTCGCTCAGGGACTATTTTTTCCAACGGAAGGAAGTCTTTTAGTGATTTTACATCATGAACATTGCATTGATATATATTTTAATGACATTGTCGTGCCTAACAATGTCCCTCAGCCGTGACTTATTCACAATATATATTCTTTGCATCTTATTACGATTAAGATTTTTTATATATTGTCACTCACCTGTCAGCACGTGGCGAAACCCGTCCACTTATGATAATACTCTTCCCATCCTGCAAGCCACCTTGGATCGAACCTTTGAATGGGATTTGCTGTATAGGAAGTGCAAATACCAACCAAATACATAAATATACCCTTTCAAATATGTCATTAATGCATACATCAAGGAAATACATCAATGAAAGATCTAATTTGGTAAGATTAGATTTACAATTTTCTGTTTGAAATGTAACAGAATCTAAATGTAGCTTTTGCAAAGAATAGCATAGAAGCGTAAACATTTCACCTAGCAAAAACAGTTTATTAACAGACAACTAAAGAAATAATAATAAGTTAGTAAAACATGGCACTGAAAGACAATTGAAAGACAAAAAACTAAACCGACAGGTTTTTTACCGGGTTGTAAAACGGCTGCTGTTGATAAAATGCCATTCTGACAGTTATTAGATGGATCTGCAGCTGTGTTATAGACCGATCACGAGCCTTTTGGTAATGATATGATGTAGCGAACTGGGTAATGATTTCAGAAGAACCACCCACAGATGTGTTCCGGCTTCACAAGAACTCCGAAACTATTCACTATGCAGATTGCTTCATAAAGGAACAAACTCAAAATAACCAAAGTTAATGAAACAAAGTTGGTTGTAAAAACAGAAAGGTTAAATGTTAATAAAGCCTGATATAAATGGTCATCAATAGCAACAGTAAAAATCTTTATGTACTTTAATTCATACACTGAAGCCTAAAAAATGTGTTTTCACTTTCTCCCTTTCATTTATTGTGGCATTTAAGGGTCTTATGACTGTCATGTGATACACACTCTAGCCAAAGTGCAAGAGGAAGAGATTTGTTGCATTTTTACTATTGATGCATAAACCAAACTAAACAAACTAAAAATATTTTTTATAAAACACATTGTTAAACAGCATGTTATCACCCCCACACTAACTTATGTGATGTAACATTGCTTACATCTATTCTATAAAAGCGTGACACATAAATATTTCATTGTTTATTGTTTTTAAAAGTTAAAACAACATTGTTTACAGACAAGTGGTCACAAGCTTTACAAAAATATGAATTCATACACTTAAACCACCGTCTCATTCTGGAAATGTACAGTTTATGTTTGTGATACTGTATATAAAGAGCTGTACAACAGAAGTACCTTCCAAAATATTGCAGTGAAAACATACAAAATTTTGTACAAATAATATAAGAAATTTTAGCTGTACAATAAATAAAACAAGTTCTTTCAAACGTCTGTTATGGAAACAGTCACTGCAATCTTTCACAAAAGTTCTCTCTCTGCTCATAACAGCACAAATAAATCACATAAAACTTTAAATGCGAACGCTCACAAACTTACTCCGACACACACACACACACACACACAACAAAAGAGAGGTATCACATACGATAATTTCCTGAACATTGTCCTGCTGCATATATTACAAACATCTTTAATGTTTTTATAAGGCTTTGTAGGGCGCAGTGGGTCCACATCTGGTAAATGATCTTTTATCAATTTAATCCCGATTCTGAACCAAAATGGACATCTTGACTGTGGCCAGTGAATTAAAGTGCTGAAATCCAAAGCTGACAGCATATTTTTCCATTTACAAACACAGTTCATTTCGTTTCTGTGTAATGCTCAGAAAAACGGACACGAATATGCACATTGCAATCAGTAAGACACTGTCTTTATCAGAAGAAACATGGTGGTAAAGAAAACTCAGTTGCTTTCTTTGAATGAAGCAGCCAAGTTATCGTTAACAGCAGCTGTACTCAAACCGTCATATTTATACACGTAAGGACAGCGAGAGCGCAGACCCTGACTGCAGTGCTCCCGCAAACAGTGATGATGCCAAACGCTGCACATTCAGCCGATCGGCAAACAGATGGGAGGACAGGATGTCCAGAAGAAGAGATAAAGCGATATGGACAAGAAGAAGGTGCGTTGAAGATGTGAAAGGGTTTGGAGTGAAGATGACAAAAGTTGTGACATCAGAGAAGAGACGTGTGACCATAGAGGTTTAGGGACAGATGCACAGAAAAAAGGTGACAAAAAGAATTTCATTTTAATTGTTATATGATAAATAAAACATTTTTTAAAAGCATATTTAAACAGAGTACATCATACATGTCTTCACTCATTCACATGCATACAACAACTATTGACAACACGCTTGCACCGCAACGTCTGACTGAATAAATGACACGGCACCGGTTCTGTTGAGTCAGTGTTGAGCAACAACACGTGTGTAATATTAAGATGGTTTAAAGGCTCAGAATAAAAAACAATGCAAATGTCAGCTCAACCCAAAGCGATCGGTTAGTTTCCATGCTCTCTCAACTACACCACTGAAGCGCTTGCCCACTTCACCCCTCAGTGGAAAAAAGTCTGCAACATGCCAACGTTCCCAACTAAGATACATACTCCTCAGGCTTCCAGAAGTGTCCGGGATGCGAGAGCCTGCGGTTGAGTTTGGGAAGCCTCTCGAGTAAATCTGACAGCTGAGTGAAAGTAGGTCTGTCCTCCACCACGTAAGACCAGCAGGCTGATAGGATCTCCTACAGCGTGATGACAATGATTACAATGAATTATGTACATAATGCACATAGAAAAATTTAGAGTTTGTATGGCAGTTATTTTTTTCTTCTGCAGAACACAAAACTAGATAGAATGTTGGTAACAACACTCATATACATGTTTTTTGGTCAACTATTCCTTTAAGAGAATTCCTATTAATTCATTAATAACTTAAGGTACAAATATGCATCATAGCATCATGTATTACAGTTAACATTTGGTTGGGAATGTTCACTTTAGTATATTAGCCAACAAATTAGCCTATTTCTTTAATTGCTCCACAGCATTTAGTCCGGACTCACCGTGACCTCCTTGCCGAGGCTAGTGCCCTTCTGGGCTAGTAATCTTTTAATGCCTTCTCCACTTCCTAGTAGCCAAATCAAAGCTTCAGCCGGCTGGTTGGTGATTGGCCAGTCTTTGGCTTGAAGTTCATACCAGATAGTGCTGAGACAGATATACACAACATTTAATGATTTGACACAAGCACTGCCTTTAACAATAAAGATAATAATAGATGTTTTCAAATCAAAAAGACAGAATCAGAGAAAGCTTTTTTTTTTACCCAAAAGCATATACATCAGCAGCATTTGAAAATGGCAAACAGTCTTCATATTGTCCTGGTCTCATCTTCTGCACAATCTCAGGAGCCAGATAATAGATCCATCCTCGAGGAAGTTTCAGTTCGTTCTCCCGCCTGCACACAAACACACACGTCAATGAAGATTTTCAACACGTGAGATTTGCAAACAGCACTACTGTGATGAATGAATGAAAGCATGTGCTTCACCTATCCTCTTGCACCACACCAGACATCCCAAACAGACCAAAATCTGTGATGACCACTTTGTTTGAATCGTAAAACACGTTTTTGGACTTCAAATCTTTGTGCACGATTCCTTTTGCGTGGAGGTAGCCCATTCCCTGTTCAAAACAATGTATGAAGAGTATGAAAAGTGTTTTGTATGACAAGCAGTTTGGAAAGGGATTAATAAAAATAAAACAAATTCATACCTTTACAATTTCCTGAGCGATTTGTCTTATCTTGTTGATGTCGAGTTTAGAGTCTCTGACAACCGAGTACAGCGTCCGTCCTTTACAAAAGCTTTGTCCAGAAAACATAAACGGATTAAAAACAATTAAAACAATTCTTTCATGTTATCTCTCCAAAAGGTATTTTGGCAATAAACACTCATTTTTGTTACACATAAAAATGTGATATTTTAAAATGACAACCTGGTGATGATGGCCAGATGGGGCGGGTTCATGCAGGCCCCCATAAACAGCACCACGTTCTCATGTCGGGTCTGCCGATAGTTCATCACCTCCTTCTTGAAGAGCTTCAGGTGCTCCTGGTTGTTTCCGTCGATCTCTAACAGGCGAACAGCGACCTCTCCGTGCCAGCGTCCTCTGCACACCTTCCCCCATCGCCCTTTACCGATGAGCTCTCCCAGCTCCAGCTGTTCGAAGGGTACGTCCCACTCCTGCAGGTAAACGCTGGTCTGACTGGCCTTACGGCTTATGTGGTCCTTCCAGTAGCGTCTGGAGCTGGGCAGGTCGTCCAGCTCATCGTCTTCACTTTCATCACCTTCCTCATCTGGTGGCTCTTCTTCACATTCCTCATCCTTAAAGAGAAATACAAATGTGAGTATGTGATCATATCTTTAATAGATAAGGATATTGGTTTCAAATCCAAGTGTGGTATGATATCAAACTGCAATACTCACCACAGCTTCCTTCTGATCTGTTGACAGCTGGCTGATGTGACCGTCCACCTGGTCTGCGTCTCTACATTGAGTAAAAAACATTATAAACTAAAATGTCTTCAAAGAATCATACTATCTATATGACAATCTATATTATCATACGCATTATTTTTATTTCACTGATTGTGAAACCACGTCATATTTCACTAGAGGTCAGTATACCACAACAGTATTTCCACATTATTTCACATGAAATGATGACAAAATATGTGTGCAAAAGTTCATAAAAAGTGCTGTGAGGAAATAACCTTTGAGAATTGTGTTTAATTGTTTTTTTTTATCTTACCCTGTGTTATTACAGCCATCTGGATGTGTTGAACTGGACACCTCTGTCAGAAGAAAAATGATTTTATTAGTTTGTAATTACATTACCAGTAATAGAGTTTCTATCTTAAAGATTTGAGATCTTTCTATCCTAAACCTCTTGGGAAGTCTGCCGAATCTTTAAAAAATAATAGAAAGAAGATTATAAATATGTGTAGTGGATTTAATAAGCGTTTAGGGTAAAAAAGCTGTTGTTAGTGCAACGTGGACAACACAAACCACACAGAGAGATGAAAGCACAATCTTTTACAAGCAATTCCCATATATGACCAGCAGGAGGCGAACAAACATAGAATAAAAGTGGATCCCAACCCAAAAATTGTGTCATAGAGCTTGCTGTGAATAGAAACGTATATTAATCCACATAATAAAAAAGTATCTAATAAGTTGTTGTTTAAGCTTTTTCAAAATAATTATTTGAAAAGTTATTTTAAGGCTTCAGTCTCTTGGTTGAGAAACACTGAAGTATAAGCAACAATTGTAGCTTCATAAAAGCATTCAAGCTTATTTGATTTTATTCACCACACCTAAAGGGTAAATAAAGAGTTTTATAGTGTGGAGGCTTGTTAACTCACCGGGGAAGACAAACTGTTGTCTATGCTGAAAGTAGCAGGCAGCTGACAAGTACAAATAGTCAACAACACACAGTGAAAAGAAAAGACTTGGTTATATAAGCAGTCCTAGTATAACCTGCCAGTTAATGTAAGAAACAGCAAAACTTCCCTAAACTACAGCAAATGGGGTAAAGTTTTGTTAGTAGACATTCATAAGCAGCACTAAAGGACAGACAGAAGTGCCAAAATGTTACGCTGCAAAGAGTGGCATTCTGGGATTGGTATCAGAGGTAAGATGGAGAATATTACCTGGGTAAACAAGACTGACCTGGGAAGTGAAAGCGACTGTCAACGTGACCCTTAGGGGAGGGGTTGGGTGGTGGGGTGGCGCTCGGGGGGTTGCTCTGACTGAAGGGGGCGGGTGAGGGGGGTGGAGGATGTGGTGGAGGAGGGGTTACTACTGGAGTCCAGGTGACTCAGTGATGCAGGGTGGTCCTGAAGGAAGGGTACACACAATTCAAATATACATTATTATGAAATAATATTGTGAATACAATAAAATAAAAGTTAAAAGATGTTAAACGACTCTTCCTGGTTCATGTGTTTCATACTTTTTTGTTTATTGCTTTTGGTAACGTTCCATACTGCTGAGGCTCCGTCAGTCTCTCCACCTGGTTGTTGATACCTGAAGGGACCGATTCGGTTCTTCTGATCTTGTTTGGTACTGAAAGTACAGATAAAGGCACTTTGGATCATCTACAGCTTGAAGCACAAAACCATGCAAATATTTTATGGTGAAATCTTACATGAATCAAATGATATTCCACATTTCGGGGCTTCTTTGGTACATTTGTTGTGGCACTTGACTCTATATAAGATGAAGGCAGTTATTAGCAGGGAGATACTGGGATGTTAGATGTGGTTTTCAAGAAAGATTCTTTCCTTACTTGCAATGTTTGCATTTAACACCGAACATCATGTTTTTCTTGCACACCTGGCACACCTGAGACAACCAGGACTTGGTGGAAAACCTTGGAGGAGGAAAAGAAAAAATAGACATGTCACAGGTTTGAAAAAGCAGACAGAAAATCCATATGAAAGGATAAAAACAGGTCATACCTGTGTGTGACTTCGAGACGGATACCCTTCCTCAGAATTTGCGGAGAGCTTCCATGTGTAACAATGTTATCTGTATAACAATGAAATGCAAAAGAAAATGAGGAAAAAACTGTAAAACCTGCTGCAGAATTTGCAGGTATGGACTAACACTACCCGTCTTACTTGCAATGCATTTTGGGATTGCCTTGTCTATAAATAATGTGTGTAATATAATTTTTTATCAGGGGTTGAAAAGACTTACTTCCCAGGTGAGTTGGTGTGTTTGGTATGATGTATGGGGAGCGTGCAGACAGCAGTGGTGACTGTGAGAGCGAATGATCCCAGCCATTCACACCACCATTCTCCTGCACGTTCAGCTGCGGCTTGTTATTCTTGCCACTCCTGCGGGGCGAAAGAGACGAGACATTTGGGTCGCTGACATGAAATACTGTGGAATATATGTGTTTTCTGGGAAACATGACGATGGTGTGATAAGCTAAACTCCAAATAAAACAGCAATTCAGCTGTTTAACATAAAACTTCATTTGATCTCATATTAATAAGAGAATATCTTTTAAAAAGAGAAAAACATTTTTTTTGAAGAATTTATATTGAATTTTTCTGATATAGAATCATACAATTCATATATATTGCTCATATATATTTCATATTCACTCATATTACCTAAAATATTTGTTATTTATCTACAAATCAAAAAGTCAACAATAGAATTGAAATTCCCAGAAAAAGCATATCCCTGCATGAAGTACTCAATAAACATGCATTAGCATCGCCAACACATTTTTGAACTAAATGTGGTGACATATATTCCAAAAATGTGGTAGAAAAAATCAGGCATGCAGTTTCATAGGCAGGAAGTTTGTGCAACAGATTTCAGTTCACACACATATTTTAAGAAGTAGTTCCAAGAAGTTTACTGGATCAGGGAAGAAGAGGAAGAGCGGGAAAGATCAAGTGCAGGACGCCAGCGAGTCTGATGGGGTCTGACCTCGACTTTTTACTGGCGGGAAACATTGAACCACGGCCATTACTGATCTCAAATGACACAGGAGTTTAATCCCACATGCAGAACACGCATGGGCGAGATGGATTTGAATTATCAATTCATTTGCTAACGAGTTAAGCACAGCATAGTAAAACACAGGAGTCTGGAGAGACATTAATGTCTCTGACTCCATCTGATTCAACAACATAAAAAATCTTAACATTAATTCAAAAACATTTTGTATCTCATAAGCAATATTTCTCAGCTTTTTACTGCCTATGGGACAGTGAAAATGACACAAAGTACACAAGTAACTGTTACTGGGATGCATTAATAAAACCTTTTTGTTAAGACAAGCATATGACCTGCAACAGAGTAAATAAGGAACGCTGTGTTTCCTGATGATGCCACATTTATGCTCTTATGTACCTGCAGGGCAAAAAGCTTTCCAAACTGTTGTTGAGTTAAGCAACACATTATTACACAAAGCAAATGTTGTGCAACATGTTACTGACAATTTGCAAGCTTTCCAAAGAGTCAGTAAAACATGTTAAACATTTAAACAGCTTACGGAAATCTAACAACCTGCGACTACCCAATAAAAACTTGACGAGGGTTTGGATCTAGCATGAAATCCATTACAGCAAATCACTACAAATAAAACAGTGCAAACCTTTAATATTTCCATTTAAACCTCTATAGCGCTGCTGTCACCCGTGGCACTTGTTTCATAGTTCAAAAAGGCGTTCCCTTATTTTCAGATATTATCTTTAAATAGTTACACCCTCCGTATGGAGACGTTCCATTCCCATCACATCAGTACATAAGTGCATGACTGAACAATGCTGAACAAAGTGTTTCGAAGAATCTGACATCATCTTCACGGCATTAGGTTATGTCAGGAAGGAAACTTGAGACAGAAAGCAGGCTAATGTCCAAACGGATGAACATATTGATGTGATTATCTCATTTCAGAGGCAAAATGTGTTCCGCATGAAATGGTGTTAAAAGCAAAGTTAATCTTCTAAAAATGATATAAAATTATATCATCCGTCTCCTTTAATCACAACTCTTATATTGGACTTAAAAGTTGATTGAATATGAATTACGTATGAACAAGTACATGGATGGATGGATGGATACTTACTTGTTAGGTGTAGGGTCATCTATTCGGTTTGCCAGCTGGCTCTGGCTCTTGCTCCGGGTGAGAGTGATGTTGGGCAGAAGGTTGAGCAGTTTGCGGGACGGGGGCGGTGGGGTTCGTGGGGTCTTTAGCTTGCCATACCTCTTCGGCGGAGGGGTGGCCGGAGGAGTGGCCAGCAGGCCAGAGGTACACTGATTCAGAAGCGGTGTGGATGGGAAAGGGTCCGTCAGCACATCACAGCGGCTGTGGACAGCTGCGGGAAAGTCCGTAGAGGGAAGGGAAGAAACTGACACGCAGAGACGAGGGGTAGGCTGGGGTCGGCTGTTCGGGTTGGGACTGTAAGGTCGAGACACATCGGTACTGTTGTCACGTTGAGCGGGTTCAGCTATCCAGGGGATGCCGTCTTTCCTAATTCCTCCTCCTGGAAGACAAAAGAGGACTGTGTTTGTAAAAATGGCACCAATGAGATTATTAGTCAAAGAACAAAAAGCAGATGGAGAGAGAGGTCAGTAATCACCTGTGTCAGTAGCGCTCTTCAGACAGGAGAGGGCAGTGGTGATACGGGAGCACTCCTCACTGCTGGAGCCCAGACGTTTCATGGTCTCTTCAACTTTAGCAGTGGACATTTGCAGGAGAGCATCCAGAGACAGTTTCACAGGGACTGCCTGAGAAAATAATGCCACACATGCACAGGTGATTTACTGTCATGCACACAAACACAAATGTACATTTAGATCACTTTTTTGGAAAGGAAATCTGATTCAACGAGAAAAAGTATCTATAGCTCAAAGGCCATGGGTTTAATCCCCAGGGAGACATATTCATAAATGTATAACCTGAATGGGCTTTAAGTCGTATGGGATATAAGTGTCTGCCAAATAAATACATGTAAATGTAAGTTAGACACTGCATGAATGCTTTCAGCATTTCGCCCATCGATAGTCTTAGTCTTAAATGGGCAATCTAATGCATAACTAGATATCTATATTCATAAGGTGATTGCAGAGATAAAGATTATTACATTACATTTACATTTATTAATTTAGCAGACTCTTTTCTCAAAAATGACTTTTCAAAAATGACCTTTCGTCAATGAGCTAACAATAAGTTTACAAACCTATGCTTACATATAGGACTAGAGTTGAAGCTAGGGAAAGATGAACAAAGAGGATTTTTAATTAAATAAACAGTATTATCAGTATTAGCCTCAAATTTGCTAATCTGTGTCCACAAAACCATGATGTAAACAGAAATGTGACGTAAGCCATCACCTTTTCAATTTCATTTTGAACAAATAGTTTGTTGACACCCCATATTAACAAAACAGACAATATATATTTTAAAAGATTGGGTGTGAGTTCAGTCTGACAAACCAATGAAAGGATCTTTTGACAAGGTTGAATAGAACAGAATGGTACAAAACACATTGTTTCACATGCATAAGCACAAAGCAAAACTACACCTGACTTGTGTGGACCTCCCATACATTTATGCATTTGCCAGACGCTTTTTAATCACAAGCACAAATACACACAAACACAATTTCCAGTAAATCTCTCTATGGCTGCAGAAGGATTTATGTTCCTGTGGCTAAACTGGCAGACCAGTTAGCAATGCAAAGATCGCACACCATTAATAAAGTATAAATTGAATGCACTGTGAATGAAAAGTCTTTCCTAGAATCTCCGTCGCCGCCAGCAAGACTGCTGGCATCTCTGGCTACCACAGTAAGCCAAAGTCCAGATACCCCACACAGACCGATTCTCTCTCCCCGTCCTCCCCGTGTTGGATTCCTCCACCCCACAGCATTCCTGAGCTCTTTGGCGTCTCCCTGTCATTTTCCAATTCTCACTCCAAACAGACACACACATTTTCACACGCATGACTGAGAAACTGCCTGGCAACAGGTGTGGATGGGGACAGTGTGGTCTCCATGGTAAGTGAATAGATAACAGGACACATGAGACTCATCACTGTGGGCGATCAAATGAGAAACATAGACTCTAATTAGGGGTGAATTAGATTCATTTGTGCAGTAGTCTTGCAGTAGTATTGAGGTTAAAAGTGATTCTATAGCCCATATGTAGGTAAAGAGGTATCAGGAGCCCCGTATAGTGGTGGAAATGAATGGATTTGAGTTGGATGCTTTCATTTGTTATTATGAAGGACCAACATGGAGTATATAGGAGTATATAGTATGTGTTTTTTTTAATATGCAATATTCTGGTATGTTGACTGACAGAAATGGATGTGTTTTAACTACACATTGGATGCAAAATTGTTAAAACACGTATATTAATCCATTCTTATGTCGTCACAAATGGTTAGTGCAATAGTGCTTCAGGCGATACTTGACACTTCCTGTTTTTATAAAAAAATTAATAAGCTGTAAAATCAAGAAATTACACCTGTATTTTGAATTTTGCATTGTGTTTTAGAATTAACAAAAATGTCTGTAAAATAAACAGAAACTGTCCTGGTAGAAATCTACCGGTACTTTTTGTTACTTAACACATTTATTTCTTATATTTATTTATTATTATAGGGTATAAAGACTAACAAAAAAACAAATAAATAAAATATCTTTAGAAGTTAGCTACATCTGTCAAAACCTCCTTGTTGGAATGTCCTCAAAGGAAAAAATAATTATGCTAATTACAAATAATCACACACATCTAAAATTACGTTGTGATTAAAATAAATAAAAAACCAACAGCGCAGATCTGGACATAATTATCAAACTTTAATTATAACAAATTCATCATATTATTCATTGCCCTAGAAGGTCCAAAGAGGTCTAAGTCATGTCCACATTTAGACAGCATGTGCGTCTGTGGGAAACACTGGAAAAAACCAACAATGCACATACAAACAAGTAAATCAGCCCTTTCAAAGGACATGCATGGTACTCGGGGGAAATCTCCCAGCATCCTTGTGAACACTTCCTTTCTGGAAACAAGCCACAGAGGTCAGCATTAAAAACACAGCGGCTTTCCTAAACTATCGCTTCTATGCAAATATTAGTTTATAACTATTGGCTGTCAATGCAAACTTACATCCAGTATAAACATAATCCTTCCATAAAAATACAGTAACACGAACAGCCATTTACTGTATCTAATGGGTTTGTTTATTTCATAATTCAGAAACTACAAACACTAAACGATAAAAGAACAAATATCTGCATTAACACTTTTGGTTATATACATCTGAGTTATTAAGTACAGTATGCGAATTGCTGTGTTAAAACAGGCAAGCCAGGGCAATGAGCAGGCGAAATGACACATACCGATACCAAGGTGATGTCTGAACACGTCTGAGTTTATGAGCTGATGTAACACACAACGTACAGCACTATGTGCACACAACTTTTATCCAAACAAACACAGACCATTACAATCTTCATTTGACAAATCATTAATCAAAAAACACTGTTAGCAGCGATGAGCCTCTGATCCTCCCAGTCTGTCAACATGAAACTTTTCACATGAAACTACAACTCAATGCCAAAGTGCTTAAACAGATAAAAGCTAATACACAAAAAACACAAACCCTACTGACCCAAAAACCTGTGATGAATATCTCGAATGAACAGCAAGAAGCTTCTGTGTTTAGATTTCTGCCGTTACTATATCTACTTGCAGCTCCTCCATGACCACAGAAGCATTTAACCCGACTTGCATGCAGGCAGGAAACCGACAAACACCAAAAAAAAGACCGAAGCATTGACACAAAGTATAAAAGGGAGGTTATAAAAACAATAAGCAGTCATGAATACAATACCATGAGAACACTGAAGTCCTAAATCTCATATCACAGAAATGAAAAACTCAGTCTCCCCTTAGAAGCCAAACACACTGTGGGAGCTGCACCCTTCCAAACTAAACTTCCCCTCTCCAACCCACCACGGCCCTCCTCCCATTCCATCCCCACCGTTCCTCCCTCTATCTCTCTTTCCTTCCTGTGAGCATGCTCGGAAAGTCTCGCTGCGGCTCTGGACCCTCCTCCTGAAGGCACATGGGTTACACACGATCATTTCACAAAAGGAAGTAGAAATTTTTGTCCAAATTATTTGCACATTTACATGGTTTTATAGCCAATCATAATGCTATTTATGCAAACATAAAAATCTGCCATGATGAAATGTATTAAATTAAACAGTTATTTTAAACAGTCTTTTATTAATTAATTAGTATTTTACTGTGTAATATTTTGTATAGAACTTTGGTTTTTAAATGTGCTATACAAAAGAACTTTCAATTCATTCAACATCAATCATTTATATAAAAATCATTGAACCGAACCAAAACAGGATAACTTTTTTGTGTCCCGGTCACACTTTGGTATTTACTTCTTTTTATCTCAAAACAGCAACTGTCGCTTTAGATGTCATAATGAAGAGGCAGTGACATCATTGGGGTCAAGTCAAGTTCTACTGTCCTTTACGATTATACGTTTTTTCCATATTAGACAAGATTGATCACTTTCTCTACACTAGATACTAGAGACACTACTGTCTCTTTAAAACTATTATCAGAACGTGAGAACAAACTCGTTGTCGTAAAATGTTTTTACGACACTACATAAGATGATATACTAAACAGGATGTCTTTTGACCGTGTAAAACAGAGATTAATGAGGGTTAACTTGGTCTTTTTTCCTATGCTGGTCTGTTTCTGTGACCTGTCAACATGCATTTTGCGCATGAGTGATTATTCTGGGTAATGCGACAAGCCACATCAGAAGAACAAAGCGCAGTTAGATCGGGGCAGAGCACAGGAAACAGAGCTTTGGGTGAGATTGTCTGTTTTTTCTTTCCATCTCTTTCTCTCCACCTTAAGGAAGACCTTCCTTCTGTAGATTAACAGGATGTGACCGCTCCTCACTATGACCTTTAGACTTATGTTGGCTCAAAATATGTTGGCCTGTTTTTGGGGCTGCCTAAACCCCAAAGTTGACTTTATAAAAGCATTTTATTCCATTATTGACTCATTGTCATCCTGAGTTATAAAACACAGCAACATAATTAAATAAAACATAATGGCAGGTGGATCGTGATGTTCCTACACTCACATTTAACTTCAACTGAGCACTGGGAAACCCCATCAGGACACATCAAGAGATGAATCATCATAATTATACAGAATTATGGTTATTTAAGTCAAATTATCTTGAGCAAGAATGTAATTTTATTTATACTGGGAATCTCTAGTCACACGTATGTAAAATACCCGGTGAGGAAACTGTCCAATAATGCAAATCCAAACACAAATCCTATCTGATTATGTCCGCCCACAGGAGCACCAGCATTCCTGGGCTTTTCCTGAGAAAACACTATCAGGCCGGCCCCATTTCATCACAGTGTGATACGCTGGGGCCATCAGACTCCCTGCTGCCCGCTCAGAGAGGGGGTCGGCCCTCCGTGTGTGTGTGTCCTGCCACATGCATGCATTCCTGCCCTGTGAATCACACTGTGACAGCCTGGTGTGATGACCTTATTGAGTTAGTGAATCACCCAACAATAAAAAGTCCTCATTTACTCACCCTCATGTCGTTTTAAATCTGAATCATTTAAATATGACTTTCACAAAAGAAGATATTTTGAAGAATGGGGCGATTGGGCCTCATTGACTTCTATTGTAAGGACACAAAACCACCAAAACATTTCCTCAAAATATCTTTTTTTGTGTTCTACAGAATAACGAAAACCATATACAGATTTTGAATGGCATAATTGTTAATTATGGGTGAACTATTACTTTAACTGTGGGGGAAATGATACAAAGAGTAAAAACTCAAATGCTACTATACTCAGGAAAAAACTGACTGCTGAAATTAATATTGCTTTAATGATTTCTTTATAAAAAAATGTTTACAGTTTCTTTACGGTGTTGGGTAACCACTGTTTTTAGCGACGAAAAGGCCACACAGGTTGACCAAAATAAACAAAAACAGACCATTATGAGAAAACAACAACAGGGCAAGTATTCCGAGACATCTGTTTCACAGAGAAGAAAGCTGGAGAACACATAATAACAAACACAGTTTCAGAGGTCATGCTGTCCTACCACAGTGACCGACGTGAAGCAGTCAGCTAACCAGGACCATGGCGCAAAATGACCCCCTCTCGTCCCCACCGGGATAAACTGCTTCTAATTCTAAACCTTTTTGTTCTTCGGTCTTGTATGTTCTGTTTATTTCCCCATTTGTCTGTTTCCGTGTCTAATGACTGCGTGTTTGCTGGGCGGTCATGAATGCGGTTCAGCTTTGTGTGTGTGTGACAGCGAGACGAGTGGAGAGAGAGAGAGAGACTCTTTTTGGAAGAGTAAAAATAGACTGATGATAGAGTTTGACACAGTGGCTGATGCTGCACATTCTGAGCTTTGGAGTGGGATCAGGTGCGTGTGTGGATCCACAGAGGACTGAAATGCCACAGAGACCCACAGCACTGAGCCAGCAAAACATCTTCCCTTTTCTACCCAAATAACATGAATAGTTTTTAAAAAGTCACCCAAAATAAAATTCTTTCTTCATTTATTCACCCTCATGTCCAAATCTGTATGACTTTCTTTCTTCTCCAGAACACAAAAGAAGATATTTTGAAGAATGTTGGTAACTAAACAAGATCGATCCCCATTGACTTCCATTGTATGAACACAAAATATCTTCTTTTGTGTTTCACAGAAGAAAGAGTCACTATATAGTGACAGTAAAATATGACACAACAGAATGTTTATTTGTGGGTGTACTATCACATTAAAGGTCGATAAACAAACAAACACACATACAGTACCTCTATGAGCTCAGGCCTGAGGTTGATGGTATAGAGCCAGTCTGTGAGGTGTGGGTAAGAGTCCAGGGCCAGTGGTCTGTCACACTCGGAAACACTTTGCTTCCACTCCAACTGTTTGCTGATGTACTTTACCAGCTTCACCTGTAGAGAGCGATCACACATAGACTTGTGTAAGTCATTACCATAAACATACGGTTTTATAGAGCAACAAAATATCTCTTTTAAAATGGACATCGTTTGGTAATCTTTTATAATTAGCTTAAGTATTAAAAAAGCAAAAAAAAAAGAGTAATTAATTGTTAAAAATATTTAATATTTTTTTAAAGGCAGAATATATAAGCACAAACATAAACATGAAAAACAATAATAATAATAATGATAATAAACAAAATATATTAAACATAGATTCACATACAGTAGAAAAGCGTACTAAAATTTAACCCAAATCTTTAAAAATAACATGCTGTAAAGGTCCTGACACCGCATTCTTGTGACATCATAATGTTGCCAAATCAGAACAAACATAAAAATATAAGTGTACTGCACAAGATCTAAGCAGGGTTACTAATAATAAGGGACAGGCGAGCAAAAACGTGTCTCTCAGCGCACGCGAGTGTCTCTTAGTTTTCACATCTGCAAGTGAGTGTTGCACGCAGAATGCAAAGAGGAAATCCCCACGTGTGACTTCATCGTAAAAGGGGACGTGATGAAAAGGTGCGTGTGGTTTCAGCAACAACTGAACAACTACAGTCCAAACAAACACTGTAAACACTTATGATTTTCATGCATTACTAACTGATACCATGCTGGAAACAACAAGGCTCTGAAGACAAAGACGTTTCTTACGGTGCCTCCCTTTGTGGGTCTAGCGGTCCCACAGCAATAAACACGGCTGACTATAAATAGACACTAGTTATCATGACAAGGTCTGGACTCTTTCTCATGGGGGCGTCTGCTCCGCCGCTATGGTAACCCTGACTGAGACCGGTCCAACGTGACATCATGGAGCAGGTTAACAGAAACCACCACACACACCTGCTTTGTAAGGTGCAAGTTCAAACGTCTCTGAGACAGACACAGCTGTGAGGCAGTTTCAGCCGTTATATCCATTTAGAAGACTTTAATTAAAGTTTAGTGCTTGTTTTTGCTGAAGTTTATTCAATACATTGACCAAAAAAAGGACACAAAGCAGAAACTATATATCTCTTGATAGCCACAGAATGCTGCTACAGTGAATGTAATGAAGAAGTAAATGTAAAATTTGCAAGGTTTACTAGTAAGGTTTGAAGAAGTTAAACAACATTTACTGGTAAACAGGATAGACATTTACTCAAACTAACAATTGAATGAATTATGGTCTATTATTGTTTAAGATTTATTATTAATAATTTGTTTATTCATTTAATTAAATTATTAACATTATTAAATTAATTAAATTATTACATTTCCATCTCGTCTAGCACACATATTTAAAGACCTTTAAAACTATAAAAGGATATATTTTGGGTGAAACAAACTTATTACAAAAGACTTAAAGGGACAGTTCCCCAAAAAATGATTTACTCATTACCCTCATGACTTTCTTTCTTTTTCAGAACACAAAAGAAATTGTTTTGAAGAATTCTGATAACCAAACAACATTGTCCTCATTGACTTCCATTGAGACATTTCTCAAAATATGTGTTCCACAGGAAAAAAAGTCAGAGTTTTATTTTTGGCTGAACTATCCTTTTAATATCCTAAACATTCTTCACTTACATTTTTTAAGGATATTTGCCCTCTGTCATGTCGAGCTGGAAAAATATTACAGTGGTTTAAAACACAAAAAGGCTGTTATACAAGAACAGTTTCCAATATTGCAAACACTATAACGCACAATTTCCATGATTACAGGCCCATTTGTAGAATCAGCCACAAAACTAGGTTTCACAGATGTTACAAAGCACTCATAAAGAGATACTCTGTTGACTAAACAAGACCAGGTAGGTCACTCTGGCAAATAAGCCTGCACCTGTAGCCCAGCAACCAGCCACCTGTGCAGAAGATTATCTCTTGCCATTTCTATCTCAATATAAGGTCACGGTACAAGAACACAGCTGCAATATCACAATGCCCATCAAACCTAATAAGACAGCAGTCTAAAGTTTAATACCTTTCCAATCAAGTAAAGTAAAGTTTATCGCCCTGACAAAACCCCAGTTCTCTGAGATAGCATGGTCTTCAAAAGAGGACAAGAGCAGCATATCATTAATGTTTTAGCAGGTCTATAGCAGTCTGAGAAGGTGCGCTGCTTCTATCTGAGAATGCCCCCAAGCTGATTTAATGCATCGCGCAAACCTCGAAAACAAGAGGGTGTTATCTTGCACCAGACGCAGCCTGGCACAACGTGCAGGAGTACGCCTGTATTCAATGACTATCTCTCCTCTCATCTGCCGTCTCTGTTACGCTTTTCAAGGGGTGGTTGGAGTATGGGGCAGGGGAGACCGGTATTAATCCCCACACTAAAGTGCCTGTCGTAGAGGATGGACATGTGAAAAAATCTAAAGACAGAGAGATACAAACCATACAGAGTGTCTGTCACAAGTTATAAAGAGCACACTGGCACACATAAAAGTGGCCGGTAAGATGCTGACGTCATCACTTCAGTCCCTGAAGAACACATGTTTCTGGAGGTAGACGTGTGATTTGTGGTGCAATCTGGTTTTTCGATGTCCGCATGCACAGCTTCACTTCATATAAAATGAATCACTCAGTACTGACTTAAAGTAGACTCAAACCTTTGCACAAAAAGCATCACAGTTGTAGCAGATGATGAGGTAACCGAAGACTGTGTTGGAGTGACGTGGATCCTGTTACAGACTGTGTCAGCAATACAAGAAACCCGCTTCTATTGTTTCTGACAACATAAAGGCATACGGGATAATACAGGCTATGTTTAAACAATCAGGGTAAGACTACAATTTCAGTTGAGGAAAGATAGCTAGATGAAAAATAAAAGAGCAAGCACAAATTTGCAAACAGAAATGGCCACGTACACTATGAATACAGTGCACAAAACATGAAAAAAATGAGACAAAGCTGTTGAAAAACCACATGGGGATTTCCTGATCTGAAAGTTTGTCTGCTGAGAGGTCTATGCTCCATCGCATCTAATGGTGATGCGTTAACTTTCCATCCATAGAAACAAAGTGCAAATGAGCCTTTGACGAGCACTCACGCTGTCGAACAAAGACTCACATTTCCCAGAAACCAAAACGGAGATGGTAAAATACCCTGTGTGTGTTTTCCCCTGATCTCCACTTGATTAGGATATTAAACTGTCATCTATTACAAGGTAAAAGCATCATCCGGGACATAATGTTCAAGTACAAGTGTGCCACTGCCTTTTCACAATTGTTTTTACAACAGGTTATATGAGTACATATCTAATTGTGTGGACTTTTAAATTTAGCCATAAGGAAGAGAGCTAGAAAGGATCAATAGAAAGACAATTATTGGATTTGTTAAGTGGGCCACAAGACCCATAAAGTTGACAAAATTCCCCATGACGTTGGATTTTATCTTATGATATGACATGGAATTACCAATGGATGCATGCAGATGATTCATTTTTGTTCATCTTCAGCTTGACGGAGGGATGATGAGTTAACATGACCCGCAGTGGCAATCTTCCATCCGGTTTAAAGAAGAAGAGCCCTCAAACATAATAATCTCTGTATTAGGTTGAAAAGCAACAAATAACCATGTTATCGCAGACCACAGATTTAAAGATTTCTAACCACCATGTGCCTCAAATCCTGAGAAACTATTAGACGAAAGTAAGATGACCTCATCAGCAGACTGTAGGTTCTCAGACTACAGATAAAGAGATAAACAGTCTGTTGAAAGAAATGTGGGTGTAAATTTGAACTTGCACAACATAAGACCAGAAGATTATTGGTGAGGTGTTTAGGTGTCTTTTAGCAGATTTTGTGCAAGTGTTTTTTGTGCACTTTTTAATAGACCTGACTGCAGAAAACACAGCTTACAGTTCTCTTACAGATAGTTTTTTTTGCACAATTTGCTTCTGAGAACACACACATTCTTGCACATCAGAGTCCAGCAACAGAGTGTTTGTGGTCAGAATTGCACTAACATGGTAGAGAACATTGAGTTATAGCCGAAAGGCTTCAAGCTTAAGAGTTTTGTAGAAATTCAGCTCAAATAAATGGGTTGCAGCACAGCACTTTAAAAATAAAATGTGACCTAAATTAGAAATCAGGTTTTGTGGCTTGTACTTTAAATATGTTAGTCGTTAGGATATCTACAAATCAGTGTGTGCCAAAAATTGACAAACACACAAAAAGAAGATACAAGTGTTTAAAACTAAAAGCTTTTCTCCTTCACCAATAAGGATTCTTAATGTTATGACATCATACTGCACTTTAGCTTTTTATCAAATTCAGTCTATTGAAATTACATCAACACAAGCTGCACATTTCAAGGTACTTCAATGCATCTTTATTTTGCATTTACAACGTAACCCAAAAGTTCACATTCAAATAATGTTCAATGAAAACTACCAATAGAAGTACAGACAGTGGAGGTCATGTGATCCACCCCCAAAACAGACATCAGGATAACACAGTCGAGCGGAAACACCCACCCGTAACTTAGTTATTTCCAGCCATCTTTATCAGTCCGAGTGTAACGTCTCTATAAGAAAACTATGAGGTTCTGGATCCAGACAGAAACACAACACTCCCTGGTTGTTATAGTAATTGTGTAACATGTAGTTGTAGGACATCTGCTAGTGGCCGGGTCTGCATCTGTTCCCCTGTCTAGATCAAACAAGAACGTAAGTATCTTCTTTTGTTCCACCAGCGAGACAGATAAAGGAGATGTCATAATGCAAACCGCCTATCTTCTCCAATATCCATAAACACACACGGTCTACACAGTTTATTCAGAGCGCTTGATGTAACTCTACCCCTAATGCAATTCGGCCCGCCGCTTGCGAGCTTATTGTTCAAGCCAGGAGAGGCTGAAACGCATCGCCTGGACTTTCCACCACCTTTGTTCTTCAAGCCTTTGATGGATGTCCTCTGTCTGTACAAAAGTGCTTAGCCGACTTGCGGCATTATGGGATTGTATCACCACAGGGTCAGATTCACTTTCTCAATCTAGCCCACTAATCACAAGTCATCTGATTATTTTTGTTTACCAGACATCTCCCACATGCATGTGAAGCGCTAAGTATAGCAACGGCCACAATAGCACCAGCACACTGCGATCTTTCCGACGGCCAGGGAAGACAAGCCACTAACCAGAAATTCTCAGCTGCCCAACACAGTCATTCACACACCATTTCTTGATTTGAATCACGTACGATTTCTTGACAGGGATCGAAACAGTTCAGCATAATCTTTCAAGGCTTTGCTTTAAGGACTGTAATTTCCACATCACTATAGAAAACAATGCGCATCTGGATTGAGCAAGTTCAGCCGTGCCAAACTCAATCACACCAAGTCATTTGCATCAATCTGTCAATAGTGACATCAGTAAGTGTGTTAAGATTATCACTATCGCTACATGACCAAAACCAAGACTGTTGTGTAGTGCACCTGTCAAATAGGTCGTTACTGTGCCTCCAAGTCCATAATGGAGTAAGAAGGGAATTCCATGCCACCACTAGAACGAGCCGGTTCCCAGTCTCCACCCTGCTGACTCAAGACTGCTTTGTAAGACATACGGGCAATTACACAACTATATGATGACATCACAGTTGAGGCACTCCTCAAAAATAACGAGACAGCGTACAGGGCAAATGTGAGGAAACGCAAAACCAACCGCAACAACCACGATCTGACGGTTAAGAAAGCACAGGAACGCACATCAATGATCGCCTGCAAAAAGTGAGACACTCATTTGTCATGCATCTCAACGTTTAACTTCTTATGGAGCTCAAACATCTCTTTCTTTAAGGAGACTTAAGCTGTCTATTTAAAGCACAGATCATCTAACCTCACCTGCTGGAGCACTATGTGAACCGTAATAACTCCAGCAATATACAAATGGACTGTCTACTAACATCCAGTACAGAAATATAACCTGCAACCTATATTCCTGACTATCCTATTTACTTCAGCACAAACCGTAACACATTATACAGCTTTTACATTTATGCATTTGACAACCGCTTTCATCCAAAGTGCATTTAAAGTATACAGGAAGAGAACCCACAACGTATGTGCTGCTAACACAATGCTCTACTGAGGAACACCAAAGGATTAAATTCTGTATGCGTTTACATCATCTCTTCAAAGTCTCTCTGACATTGTCATAACTATTTTTAGCTCATTTCTAGCATTTTTCAGTTTATTGCTTGTAATTACTTCTCACTGTGTGGCCTGGGGCCATTTCATCGTATTCTCTGACACATATTTTAGGCTGTGGTTTCAGAGAAACAGTATTCATTCATCTGCCTGGCTGATGAGTGACACAAAAACTGACGTGTCCTGGCCTGAGCGAGTGCCATTTCTGAACTGAATCGTTAAAGATACGCAAAGCTCTGAAAATAGTCAAGCATCTCCACCCATTTCTTAAGAAGATCACCTAAACAAACAGCGGGCCCACTTTAATATGACAATTACCTGCATCTGTGGAAACCACCAGTATCATAAACCTGTCCAAAGCGGATGGTTCAATTAAAAATATTATTATTTAAAATAAAGTACTTATAACCCCTCAAGACTTCCAGGGACACTCAGGAAATACTCAGAAATACTCAGATAAATGCTATTTATTGATTCAAATAAAAGGTTTCTTCACTAAGCAGATGAGCTCATCTTCACAGAAAACACTTGTTTATGATGGTTCATAAATCTCATAATAAAGCCCAAAATGACCCTCCCAGGTTACCAACCTGGGATTTCAGTTCACTTTTGTGGGAGGCGTTAACCAGGGTTGCAAAACACCTGCATTTGGTTAAAAATAGCACAAACACTACTGTGACATACGCGCCTCTTGTTTGCAGAGCTCGACTGAGATAACAGGTGGATTAACACAGAACATATAGTTTCAAAACCAGCTAAACAACTCTGACTAGTATGTATATACTGTATATGCATGTACAATACCAGTACTGTTGTTTTTCCACATTTTAGAATAGTAGTAAACTCATCAAAACCATGAAATAACACAATTGTAACTGTGGGACGTACGTTGTGACTAAAAGCATTAAAAATAAATTAACACTATGTTATATTTTAGCATCTTGGAAAGTAGTCACCCTTTGTCTTTGCAAAATCATACTCTTGACATTTTATCATCCAGTTTCTTGAGGTCTCACCCTGAGATGCTTTTTAAACAACACTGGAGGAATTTCTATCTATGCTGGACTCTTATTGACTTTTATTTATTAATTGCTCCAAATTATTCTGATTAAAGAAATTGATTTGTTGGCACAATTATATTTTTGTCTACAAAAGTAATTTCAAACCTTAAAATATACACCTTCAGATTAAACGATTTTAACATCATGAGAAACAATTATGTCAATTGTGTCTAACCTTTTGACTGGTGCTGTATATAATGTTTGTTTGAACACAACACTGCAATGTTTTTTCTCTTAACCATTTCAATATATCAAATGTTGCACAACTTGACAAATAAACTATTTACATTAGGAGGGACCCAAGGGGGTAGGCAGATGCACCCTAGATAGTAACCTCAAGAACCAGGAAGTAATGACAGTCAAGAGGGGGTTTCCAAAACCCTATTATTTATGATTTAAGATTAAACAAATTGTTATTAAACATTAAAAAGCAAATAATAGGAGACGCATCTAGCTAACACCATAATTTAGATACATCAAGTTTTGGTACAACGTTGTGCATTAAAACACTAATAACTGCAAGTAATCAGGTATAGTTAGAAGTTATTATATTGACACAAGGGCAAACAGCATCAGTGCACCTGTACATTACCTCTAAAGCGCGTATCTCATGTTGGGTCAGGTCGTTGGATGCGGCGCATTTGGTCCGGAGCCCTCTCAGACTGGAGATGGAGATCTCGATGAGGTTCTGGATCAGTTCGCACTGGTGAACCGCGTCCATTCCTGCGTCCAAACGCTCCTCATCGCTCGTGACATTGTTTCCATCTTTGCCAGAGACGCTAGTATCCATTACTCGGCATTGGCACGGTTTGAGGGGCATGGGCTCTAACCACAACACACACTAGTCCAAAGACATGTTCGTAAACGCATGTGGGCTGAAGTGAGGTGACGCTCCTACCTCATCGAGTTCTGTGTTAGTTCAGAGAGCGCGCATACAACTCCAACAACGACGTGAACTGGTTTGACAGCCAGACGGAGCGAGTTGTCAGTTTGTTCCGCCTCAAACGATGTCTCTCTCTCTCTCTCTCTCTCTCTCTCTTGAACCCCTGCAAGAAGCGTTTTAAGCCTCCGTCAGCTGTTTGAAACATCGCTGTGACGCGTTGCATTGTGGGAAATGTTGTTCTTCGATAAGCGCATCGGAGCGTTGCAGGATGCGTCATGGATTTTTTGCTTCTTTTTCCAAATAACAGAAATGTTCAGAAATTTACCCTCACTTAGGGTGAAGTTAGTCCAGAGTTTCTGTATATTGTAAACGACGAGTTGAAAGTTATATAAAAGTTTTTTGCCTGGAAACGAAGATTGCATTTTTGATCATATATAATACATTTTACAACCTTCTGTATGGGAACTGGTTTTGTTCTTCAATTATTTCTGCTCTCTCTCGTGTTTACTCTGAGATACAAAGTTCCCATTATGTCACATTGAAAAACATGTTGTGCGTGTGAGTGTGTACTTTCGATTTAAATTGATTAATAAACATACTAAATTAAGCTTATTTGAAAATGTAAAAAGCAGAAAAGATTCAATTTAGGGGTATGGGGGAAGAATATACAGTTTGCATATTCTTGGTATATGGTAGATATACCATGAATACCAGATTTACATGCTCTCTCTGCCCCCTCAGATGAGAAAAGAGCTTTTCACTTTCCACTGAGTTTTAATCGGCTAAGAACCAAAGTATCACTGCATTGTTACTCTTAAGTTTATGTAGTATATGGTCATGCACATAAACAAGACCTTGGCAGTAGTCTTTGTTGGAAAGTGTTGCAATATGTTACATAATACTGCTGTAACACATGTTCTGTCTACAAGCAAAAATGAGATCAGAAATTATAACATAGTAGAGATGTTTTCTGAGCATGAAGGTACACAAAAGCTCGTGCACAGCCGAGCAGGAGGCTTACGCTTTCCCATGGGAAAATTCTTCTCTCCTCCAGAGTGTGCCGAGGGGGTAACAAAGGAGACATAATCTCCACACAAGATAGTAATAAAGAACGAAGTCATAGTCTATGCATTGAGAAGTGTCTTCAGGAAGAGAAGCTCTCGAAACTGCTTGCACAACTAAAAAATACCAATATACTTTTACATGACAGCACACATGCAAAAATAGGTGACAGATGCTTGATGGTAGTTGAAATGCTTAACCAGTCATCCCCACCCAGTATCCTCAGAGAAATGACATAAAAGAACAGGTTTGGCTGAAGAGAGAGAGAGAGAGAGAGAGAGAGAGAGAGAGATTACACAGAATATCTATTACAGGTATACATAGGTATATTTTCACACTGGATGAAAATACATTTTACAAGGAACTGCAAAGCAAATTTGCATGGAAGCAAATTTTCTTCTCTAAAAGTTACCAACTGACTACATTAACTATAGTTGCTTTATCATATGAGTAAATCTGCTGTGAATGTTAAAATATCTGTTTAACACGTAATAACCAAAGTACCAAATATATTGAAAATTGATTTATATAGAAAATGTAGGTATATTTATAGAGTAGGACTAAAATAAATGCGTTCGTTATCACCTCCACTGTCATGTGAATGATAATCCTCAAGTAAGCGTCAATTCATTTTTATGTAAGGTCATACCGCCCCCTACTGGAAAATAAAGAGAAGTACCAATATATAAATAAATATACCAGTTCCCTTGCAAATCAGTTGTAATATTAGTATACGTTTTAGTATAAAGCTGTTTACGTCCCTGTTGGCGTCCAACACCAGAGACTTTAATGTCACCACAGGCATTTTACATGAATTGCTGGTGCAGTTTTGCAGTGTTGGATGCAACACCACAGGAAGTGATTCATAATCACAAAAGTATTTAACGGGAAGTTAACAGGAAGTTGGGACAATCGAAGGAAGGCTGAAAGTGCATAACCTTTTTCTCAGTTCCACTCTGAAATCCTAAAGAACGTAAAGAAAGAAGTGAACTCAGAAAGACACTGCAGCAACCTTATCCATCTCTAAACACAATGTGCATATCAAACACTTATTTACCGACAGTATAGCCACTTACCACATACAAATGCATTTAAAGATAACAAGAAAGACGCTTTTTAAAGCCGTTTTTACACAGAAAATGTTGTGACACCGGGATGTCCGTAACTTAATTTGTTTAAATAATTTAATATTTAATCATTATAAACCGTTTCTGTAGCGTCTTAAGGCACTACGTTGGCAACCAAGATCATGGATTCGTCAACACACACTAATAAATAAAAAATGCATAAATTTCAATGTAATTTGATTAAATTAAATACTAAATTAAATGTTTATTTAACTAATTATAAGACAATCATTTATTTTGTTTACTGCTCCTAGTTTGTGTGTTTGTTTAACATACAGCAAATTCGTGCATTTTGTGACACCAGCATGCATGAAGTTCAGCAGCAGATGGCGCTCTTACTGAGCAGCGTGCACTGGAACCCGAAGCACTTACGTTTGTAATAAAAACTTCTGACCTTTAAGTTGTTTAAAACCTAATGGCTTTAAACGAATCTGAAATATAATCTGTTAAATGTAATGTGTCAAGAAGTGGTCTGCATTATAGTAGGCATAATTGTCCTTACGTTTGGACGTTGCCTGCAATCATTTAATTAAAATGTACACTTTAATTCTAATGTAATTTATATTCTCATTGCCAAAAACAAACCTAGCTGGCTGATTATAGCTGGTGTAAGATGGTCCTCCTTGTCTGGCAAAGCTGGTCTTCCTGCCTATCCAGCTAAAAAGTGGTCAAAACCAGACTGCTTAACCAGTTACAAACAGGCTGGGAGTCCAGATAATGCCAATCAACCATCATGTCTGATATTTTAGACAGTCTTGTGCTGCTTTAATGGTTTGATCTGATAAAACATGCATGTGTGAAATGCTGTGGTCATGTTTGAGTTTTCACAGACCTCTGTGCTTTTTTAAACTGATTTTATTGTTTTTCTCTTCTATCCTTATCATAATAGTTAAACTGAAATATTGAAAGAAGGATTATTACATGTTGAATAGATTTACTGAAGATGTTCCAGCGTATAAAGATACAGCTGAGAAACTCGAGGAAAGTTTTACGTTGGTTTGCCGTTGTTATGAGTGGTAAAATTGAAAGTTTACATCACGTTTGCTATTAATTTAATCTCTTTAAAGCAACAATGTTATTGGCAGCGGCTCTTAATGTTTAACCCGTGCTTAACATTACCAGTGCTAGTCAATAATAAACCTGATAATGATGACTTCACATGCCTTTTGGACAGAGTCTAAAAACAATCTAGTTGTTCAGTAAATTTCCACACTTTGTGCAATGTAGCCTCAAGAAACTGTGTTATTCAAATAATTTCCAAAACCCCAAATATATTAAATATTTAACTCGGGCAAGTGCAAAAAATGTCTTGGGCTGAAGGTTGGAATGCTCTTCACGGTGTTATGGGAGGCCTGGTAAGATTAGCACAGCTGTGAAATCTCACAGTGATTCTTGTTTGTACAGTCACAGACTGGGTCAATATTCCACAGAACAGAACCCGCTGCTGTTTGGATGAGGGTAAAAAATAAAACACATTTCATACACATTTTACATACGAATGTACATGTTAAAGAACTACTGGAAGACAAAAATGATTTTAAAATACTTTATTCTGATGACAATCATAAACAAAACAAAAAACAAATTTTTGAATAACAAATCCACTTACTCTTGGTAAGCATTGTATAATTTAGCCATTCTATGAAACAGTTGCAGATATTTACTAATTTCTAAGCATTTTTGCCATCATATTCACTAACGATTGAAGTCTACAAACACCGTGCTAAATAACTGCATTGCTTATTATTTGGTTTGAACATTGAAGTGCATCTATGTAGCCTTTCTACATCTACTAAAGAGAAAGAGGTCTTAAAAAAGCCATTCTGTGTAACATCAGCATTTTTCATACAGCCAAGCAGAACACCAGACATACATGTACATAAGACTTTCAAGTTTTAGGCATAAATAAGGGAGGGAGAAGAGAAACAGACTGAGTGCCATTAACATGGACAAGAACCCAAGGGGATCTTTGGCATCAGCTCTATACACATTTTATTGCCAAGAGTTTGACTGCATGACCAGATGAATATGCCACATTCTGATTCCAACATTCATAAACATAACCGTTGCCATCCTGGTAGGGCTATGTGCGTATCCCGTTCCCATTGTTTACAATAATCTCTCGCTTCAATATAACCAATTCCTCGAAATATGAGGTAGATGTGATATGCCAACCATCGCCTCAAAACTACACTTCGGCTCACTGTTAAATATGAGATTTTCTAGATCAAAAGGCTCAACAGACTGAGGTTAAAATATGCAACGGAGAGAAAATGGAACATAACGCAGAATGAGGTGATCCTGCCTATAGCAAACACAGAACGCAGTTAAAACTCTTTAAGAAAAATAAATCAGAAATGTGGCATTAGTATCACAGCTGGGTTAGGAAATCTCATCTTCCTTATTCCTCAAACTCGCAGTCGAATTCTCGTTCTTTCAACACACCCATCTCACCTTAAACCAGACCAACAGAATATTATCATCACACGAGGAGAGTTTCAATACACGCATTATAAAGTGATAGAGAAAAAAATTAAAGCTACATTTATATTTGTACAAATATACATTCAACAAAAACATGCCTTTACAAATCTTTGTACAGGTAAAAATATACAATTTCATATTAGCCCGTGTGTTGTTATAGTTTTTAAGAGTTGTGGAGCTTGAACAAATGATGATCACTGAGGCAGCTTGTGCGTCTGTACGATGTGCTTAACGCACCGGAGTTATTTTCTAAAGAGGCACGTAAAGGGGAGGCACTGCCTGTGTCCCTGAACTACCAAACCTACTGCGAGAACCACCACACGATCCTCTTACTCTCTCAAACACACACATACACACACATTCACATTATTCTTTCCTCCCTTCAATCCCTATCAAAGGAAAACACTGCAAAGTATTTGGGAGACGATCCTCCATCACATGACACTTTAGCTCAGCTGCAGGAGGAAGATTTCCTGTACTGAGCTTGAGAAAGCACCACTGTAGCCCAACATTCACCAAATCTAAGGTGCAAATACAAGAAAGCGTGCCAGGCATGCAGAAGGGGAAAAAACCCCCGCAAAAGCACTAATAGCTCAAAACAAAATTAATGAAACATAATGTGGTCCATTGATATGTTAAAGCTGTCTAAAGGCCGCTAACTGACAAGGGCTTGAAAGATGACAAAAATAGAGAAAGTAACGAGACAATAACGGCGACGCTCACAGAAGTAAACTTTCCAAACAAATAAATAAATACAAAACACAGACCTCACACTGAACTATGAGGTCCGTATAATCCAATATTTTAAGGCTTTTGAGATTTTTTTGTAGTTTTTTTAACTTTTTTTTCTTTTTCTGTAGAAAATAATATTTTTATTGGTTTTACAGAGTGCCTTGATGTGCATGATAAGCTACAGCATCTTGTAAGCCAGGTAGTCCTGCATGGAGACGGGAATGGGCAGCGAGTAAACCTGCTGGGTGGGCATGACTCGCCTCAGGGTCATGCGACACAGGTGCTGGAGGCTTGCCACACTGCGAGGACACGCCCAGAAATGCACACTACCATCACGAGACCTGCAAGACAAAGAGGGAGCGGTAAAATAAGTGCAAAACCGGTCAATCAAAGACAAAAATAAACCAAAAGGGCATTGCATTTAATTGTGTATTTCTGTCCTTTCATCAAACTAATGAGTCACCACACCTTGAATTAGATACAGCTATGGCTCTACACAAAGGGTGTTCTCAAAAAGTAAAAGTTGAGGTATTACATAATGAATGTGAGAAGCATGTACAACTGCCACCAAATGTTCAACAAAAGGAGGAACCAGTTGCTGCCTTCATGCGTCATACTGTGATGGACATCAGCTACTGAAGGTTAAGTGACATTCTGTGAAAACATGAGAAATGAAGCGACATTCTTACCCGGCAGCTAAGACACTCCCATCAGTAGAAAAGGCACAACAGAGTCCATTAGTGAGAGGGGCAACAGCCTGAGGACTCTTCTCATTTATGCTCCAGAAGCGCACCAGCCTGAAAAAACAACATTCATTAACTTCAGTATTCACCCGTCATTTTCAGTGTCTTATAAATGTTTATAACGTAGAAGGCAAGCTGCAGTGTAACATGCTCAAAAATGTGAAACCTTTTGAAATGACATTCTTTCAGTTAATGCCAAAAAATGAAACAAATGAAAAAAAGTCCAACAAGTACTTATTCATTAAAAATATATCATTTTCATGCACTAGTATTGAGAGGTTTTATTTATTTTCCCCCTCACATTCTGAAAAATGGGATATGGAGCTATGGAATAACACGAATAGAAATTTGGAAAAAAGTCTTGGCATTTTATCAACTGGTTCTTGAGGTACTGAAGGGGTTTTTATCCATGTTTTGTAATTAAAGAAATTAAAATAATGGTACAATTAGATTTTCTCCCCATTTAAAAGACTTTTCAAACAAAATATTTCTGACCCTAAACTTTTAAGCGCTATGCAACACTTCACAGTCTCAGGAATGTAACTTTTTTGGGCGTCCGCCATTTTGTAAAGCACAAACTGACTCATTTTTCTTAGAGACTCGTTCGCCCTGAATCGGCAGGAGGCGCAAAGTGAGCAAAAACTGGGCGCCTCATGATTAATGGATGTCATATGAGAGGCATGTGATCTTTCCCAGAAAGAGGCCATGCAAAGAACGACACACTCCTATGGTACTCTATTAGCTCTTAAAGCAAATGTTACCGTTTAGTTTTGAAGAGTAAATAAGCCACTGTTAGCACACAAGATTGTGATTGAGATCTTTTTATTGCAGATGTGTTTAGTATCTCACCTGTCATCTGTGACGCTGGCAATGTGCTGCCCATCATGACAGAAGGCGACGGAGCGAACCCATCGATCATTTGCTCCTCCAGCAAATATTGGAGAGGGGGGAGGAAAGAGATGCCTGGAGGAGTACAAACAACATGAGTTGGGCAAGATCTTAAAAGCAAGCGAAGAAAGAAAAAAAACAACAAAGCGTTTTACCCCAGCTCGAGCAGAACGGTGGCCGTGTGAGGATCCCACACTATGACACGAGTGTCGTAGGACGCTGTGGCCAGCAGGGCCCCGTCAGGTGAGAACTCACAGGAAACCACGTCATTATGATGTCCTTCCAGCTTGCGGATCAGTGTGTACTTATCCATGTTCCACAAGAACACCTGTAATGCAAGAAACACCTGTTATAGCCCACTGCACAATCCCAGAAATAAAATCAAAAGGTCAGAGACATCAAGTTTAACAAATCAGACAGAGAATTTAGCTCAAATTAAACAGCAAGATCAATATGTGCTCAGTGTCATTTCTAGAACGATATTTAAAGGCGCTACAACCAAACCCAGAAAAACTGATGTAGCACATGCCACAGAAACAGCAAGGCTTCTTTCAAAATGCCAATTTAATGCACACATCTTAAAGCAGTTAGCATTTGCATCACTATTTCAAATAAAATAACTGGAAAAATGTTCAATTACAATTACGATTTAAAAACAAAAAACACAAATTTGCATGTTGTAAATACTACAGTGTACATAAATATTATTCATTAAAGTAATGCTTTTTAAAAAAACTACTACATGATGTAGAAAAAATATATACAAACAAGTAGTAACTTAAGGTAACATAATGTTACTCCACTGGTATCCCCTTTCAGTTTTAGTTCACTTTACAATAGGCGTGCACCGCGTCGGTGGAGGCCTACGAAGAGACAGAAACTGCAAGAGAAGAGAACATTTGATGGCCAAAAGGTTGACGCCTTTGGCAAACACAGAATACAGAAACATGTGACAACAGCATACTCTTAATGAAAATCAGCCTTCACATTCCCTAATGCTTGTTTTGCTCCAGCACAATACACTTTAGAAATTACTTTAGAATTTCATCCCACAAAGGCACAATAAATATATTTAGCAAACATCTTGGTTTACCCTTTGTTTATCAGTTTCATCTATAGACATTGCACTTGAGCAAAAGTACATTTGAATAACTATTTGCCGATTAAACATTATGGTGTTTGAGAAACTGCAACAGCAAGTTAACAAGATAATCTTGTTTTTTCTAACCTGGCAAAGTGGCATGAAAGGGCTTCAGTGTGCAAGACCAGCAAATAAAATTTTGTACAAAAAACTCTCCAACACAGAGTGTTTATTTGCTAGTGTGATTGTTTCAATGGCAAATACAGAACGTCAATAAGCAGTTCACGGAAGCTCTCAGCCAAAAGTAGAGAAAAAAGGCTCTGCTTTAAGAACATCACAAATTACGTTATTAGCTTTTCACAGGTTAAATGTAATCTGCACGGAAAGTCCGCAGGCTTTGCGAATGACGCAACAAGCAATTATCAAATTACACAACTTAAATTTAAATATTAACATCAATTTTTCAGCAGAGTAAAATAAATCTTGTTGGCAGTCTGCTGAGACACAACGAGCCCTTTCATTGCTCACACATAGTAACAATGCTCCCAATCCACCCCCCACCCGACTACTAACCCCATTACAAAAGAGTCTGAGCGGAGCTTTTGTGTAAGTTGAACTGAACAGTGTCCGCGCCGCAGCTCAAAGCACATGGGTGCCATGAGTTCGGCTAACTAATGCACTAAATGAAGAAGGCTCTGTTTCTACTGACTGGCTCGTGTAAACGTACAGCAGACACAATGCCTAGAGCCTTGGATAGCGTTAAAAGAGGATAAATGTGATGGGAATCTGAACATAAAGATGGGTAAGAGATAAGGAAGTAAGGGAAGGAAGGTTTTCTCACTGCCAGATAAGTCAAATCTTTTGAGACAGGAAGTGAGGTACAGGAAGTGAGGACTGCGACAGCAGAGGTAGACAGACATGGAGCAGAACCTACGTACAGGAAGCCCTTGCGGGCAGGAGGCATGGAAGCCCCTGGGGCACGGGCACGGGCACATGAGCGTCCAACGGGGGCCGCGATGGCAGCCGTGCCCCGCGCGGTCCGCACCGGCTGCTCTATATGTCAGCGCGGCGCTTCCCTCAAAATCACTCAAACACAGAGCTTTGTCACCACCTGGGACAGGGAAAGCAAGACACTTATGGACACAAACAACCGTACACTTTAACCACTGCAACCTGCTCATGGGAAGAGAGTTAGCTAGGTGCTGGAGGCACTCAGGCTGATTCTGGGATCTTACTTTCCTTGGTCTAATGCCATAAGGGCTTTATGTACACAGCCACATTAATCAACCAGCATGAGAACTAAATGTTGACAAAGTTCTTGTATGGTATTTTTACATTTGTTTACTTTGTATATTTATATTTTATTTAATCTGACGTTTTAAAAGAAATAGACATTTGTGTCTTAGCTGGTGTTAATGGCTTCACAGCAGTGCAAATTCACAAGACGTTTGCATTTCTACATGTATCTACATGCACAAAATCAATCACACATCTATTTGGATGAAAAGAAAACCTTACAGGCAGGGTTTGTACAAGCAGATTATGACACCGAGCATTATGGGGATGTATAGATTCGTTTATCAATTTTTGATTGGTCTTAACAAAAACAGGCATTAGCAAAAATAGAACAAGAACAATGAAGTAGTAGAGAACTAAAAACGTACCGATTTGCCAGCGCCTACGGAACAAAGGACAGATGAATCAGGTGAAAAAGCGCTGCAGTAGACCCAGTTTGGATGGCCGCGTAGTACTTTCACCATGTTACCTATTAAGAACACAAACAATTGAGATAAGGCACACAGTGATACACTTTCTCTTCTTGGCTTTCTGTTAATGTTATTATCTAACAGTCAACATTAAGGTGAGCTTTGTCCTTTTCCAAAATAACATTTATTTCCACTTCTCTACAGAACATTGTTAACAACAAAGGAACAAAATAAATATACATAGGCTAAGTATCCCTATTCCCTATCAGGAAAAGAAGTCTAAATGGTGTCCATACTGAGAGTGGGGAAATGCAGCCATCAAGCCAAGGAATGTTTGCAAACATATTAAGCTTTATTTAAATATCAACATCCCCAGCATAAAAATAGGGTCATATGATTTTAGTAGCAAGTTTGTTTTGGGATCCTGCAGGGATAAGAGGGAATATCAGCAAACATTCCACTGGGTTTGGCATCAAGTTGTCTTTCAACCCTTTTCCTGACAACAGGAATGTTTAAGTGGGTGTGCACATGCTGGAACGAGAGTGTGCGCTGGAGTGAAATAAAACTCCATGGAGATAAAATGAAAATATAGTACAGCAGACAACAAGGAAGGCTTCTGTGCTGGGAATAATTTTAGGGAATACTTCAGGGTTTGTTACTTTGCATTACAACATTTAACGAAGCGAAAATAGTCCTCACCGTCATCTTTAAGGTCCCACACACGTAGAGTCTTGTCTCTTGAGGCAGAAACCAGCATTAAACTCCCATCTGGGGCAAACGTCAAGTCTCTCACAATGTCAGTGTGGTCCAACAGGTTCAACAAAAGCCTTCCTGTGCATAAAAAAACAACAAGAATAAATGTAGGAAAAAGTCTGATTTTTTTTCTTTAGGAAAATCAAAGTCCATGTTAATCGATTCAAACTGTGTCAACGTTGTATCGACATCAACATCTAACTGTTGCACCTTGGGAGTAAATAAAGATCTGACAGTACACCAAATTACACCATTTAATTTTAAACCATTTTTTTTGCTTGTTTAGATAAACAAATGTTTGTGGCCTTTGCACAGCATTAGAAAGGGCGCTTTCATTTGGAGAAAAGCCATGAGAGAACAGCAGTCGTTTCTAACTGAATGAAAGCAAATAGCTTCGAGGTATATGGAAACACAATGACTTACAACCTGGCAGGCTAATCCGCTTGCCTTCCCCACAATTTGTTTTATCTACATTCTTTACATCCTTTTCAGGTAATTGAACTATAACAGCACAAATTTATGAGTAACACAGCTTATTTAAGCATTTACTAAGCCACATAATGAGGGGTAAATAGCAAGTTCTGTCATGATACTGTACATTACACAGCTATCAGATGACTTCTGAAAGGAAAAAAGCAAATGAGGAGGAGTCTCACACCATGAAAGGAGTCTCACACCATGAAAAGAGTCTCTGTCGAGAACATTTATAGCAGCTGTGGGTTTAGTTCAAAGAGAGGTGGAGTCATCCATCTCTAACCTATTAAAGCAACCAATGGTAGTGGCTGTACAGGACCTGCCCATGTATTAATACATATTGCAGCTGGCAACATTTTTATATTGCTGATCGTTCATGGTCAACAAGTACAAGTAAACAACGTTTTCCAAACACATGATGTTGAGATGTTGTGATCAATAATACGGTGAAACTGCATGTTGAGCCACAGTTGCAGCACGACAGTGGAGACTCGAGGGAAAAACATCCCAAGTGCTTCATGCAGTAGACATTGTGGCAAGTATGTACTAAAAAGCATTTGTTGCTAGTGACAGTCAGTAGATGTATATGAGATGTTTTCATGAACAAAATAAAGGGGCATTGCCAAGCAATAAAATGGGTGTAAAAAAAAGTAGGGCTAAAAAGATTGGGTTCAACACCTTATATAACCACCTCTCTCTTACTCACACACATACAGTCACACGCGCATGCATCTGCTTAGAAACTGAAAAACAGGAACTAGGCAGCCAGGCGTGCTGAGGGAGGGGTAAATTTACTGTGACTTTTATTGCGCATTTACTCAATAGCAGAGAAAGTTCTGGAAAGAAATGGAAAGAGTCCATTTATGGCCTAAAAGCAAACACAGACATTATTCTACCTGTTTTTTCTAAAAGATTCTGTAAAAGCTGTTAAAATGCCCCAGAAACTGGATCATCTGCAACCTCCACTACGAAAGCCTTCAGGATTACTAAAGAATCTTGCAGTAGTGAAACATCACGATAAAGATTTAAACTTCATTCAGTGTTTGACTCTCACCTGTATAGACGTCCCAGATTTTGATGCGGCCGTTGTTGAGGCCGGTGGCGAGCAGCAGCTGGTCCTGGCCGAATTTGAAGCGATGCCATTCGATGTTCACGCACCGGCTTTGTTTCTCAGGAACGGATGAGCCGAATGCCAAGCCCCACACGATATCACCACAATCGATGGTGTGCTCTCTGGGCTCACCCGGCACCAGACTGCCCTCACTGTTCTGCCGGGAGTATCGTCGTGGGCTCTGCCGATCTTCCTTCCTCACAGAACTGGGACAAGGCAAAGAGAACAAGGCGTTATGGTGCCGTGTGGGTTTACAATGAAACGTTTCTTCAAAATGGTTATCTACAAGTCTGTTTAGACAAGCTAAACACAATAGCCCTTAAGTATATTTGTTAACGCTCTAACCAAACACCCTGCCTTAGAGATTGCCAAAGTGTTGCATCAACTTTGACCCATTTACCATCACTTGCCTAATTCCACTGCATGTGTTAAAACCAAGGTGTTTTGTAAGTAGCTATGGATAAGGTCTTGTTCATAAAAGTAAGATTTGACACTTCAGGAACTTTAGAAGAGGATAGCGTGTGAATACAAAGCAAGAAGAGCAAAAACACAACAGCAAATGCCTGCCACGCATTCACTACAGCCTTCAAAGGCACAGCACTTCTGTTGGGTTTTAGCACAAAGGCAAGTTTCAACATATTCTGCAACCATTTAAACATAATGAAAAAGGTTACAGACTTATTTATCCTTATTGAACGGTAGCACTGAAATATCTCATGCACAGCTGTTTTAATGCAAAGATGTTATGTCTGGCAAACCACGGATTGTTTGATTGTCTTCTGCTTGTTAATAGTTTTAATCTAATACTGTGATCAAATAAAAATCAGCACATGATGCCCTTTGTGCGCAAAACTAGTAATAAAGTTCCTACACGTTTTATAATACCACACTTCTCTTTTATGGACCCAGCATGCATGTTTGTTTTACTTCCAACTCTCAAATAACTTCCTTGATAAAGTTTCACTTTAACCTATTTTTAGATTATTGTATGACCGCTACTAACAAACTAACACTATATAACGTAAACTATATAAATTGTACAAAAACAAAACATTACTTTAGAGACCACTGAAGCAGTTGGATGCACACAAAACTTTAAGACTTAACAAATGGAAAAACAAAATCAGGCTTTTCTGCAAGAGGCAATTAGCCAAAAGGCCACGATGTGAACATCATTATGAGAACTTCACATTAACAGCAGGACAATGGTTGTTTTGGCAGGCAAGCGTACTCGACGACTGCCTCTCTATCCAAAGCGTAAGGTAAGATGAAAACTGACGACGGCACCAGAACAAGCAAAGGGTGCCGTAAACACAACAATTCACAACACATAAGCAGGATACAAAGAAAGTGATGAGTATACTCACAAGCTGGCCAAACATTTCTTCCATGGCACAAGTCTGACAATTCGATGCCCCTGAGACCAAGCAAAGTAGGAACCATCGGGTGCAAAAGCTACAGTCCAAGTCTCCCGTCCAGACTTCTGGTCGAATGGAGCAACAGGAGGTATGAGTTCCCCGATGAACTTCGCTTTACCTGTTGAGACACAAAACAAGCCATATCTCAATATTGTTTGATTCAATAGTCTCCTATAGCATAAAATAAGCATATGTTGGTGTCAACAGCAATATTTGTGTGCGATTGTTGTGAAAAACAAACACGTTTTGTTTAATGAACTTTGTCTCCTTGTTGTTGTTAAGCTTTAACCTGGTTCTACAAAAACATTTTCTTGATGCTAGTTTCAATAATTACCACAATAAAGTTTGACTACATAAACACAAGGTTTACATGGTGAATCATTGACCAGTGAGACACTTGTGTGGTGAGTCATTTAAGGGTCTGAAGAAACCGGCTGACTGTGGGGGAGGGTGCGGCGGACACGCGCGGGGCGTGAACGCGAAACGCAAAAGCTCGAACATATAAACAACATTTCTAAATAACTGTCACATGCGTTGAGCATTTGTGCTCTGTTAGCATCTAACACGATAAACTCACTCCTGCTATCGGTGATATAAACATGGACGACATGTAACGCTTAGAATTACGAGTCACGTAAGGAATCTACGGACATCTATAGTGTTTTGTTACAACACGTAATATAAACAACCAAGTCATGTGGAAAACAACATATATACAAAAAGATGAACCCTCAACTAATAAGTAATAAGAAGCAAAACTCACCTATTTCATTTTCGTTGACAAAATCTGGGAAGCTTGCCATCTAAATCGAAGCGGGTATCTTGGTTAACGTCTCCTTGGTTAACGAAATAAAAACGTTTAAATAAATTCGCGGTGCAAAGGCTGCGCGCGACCGACGTTGAGAATCAGTAACCTGGGAATAAGGAGCGCCACACGTCGACTCTCGTCCAAATATATCTACAGATACCGAAAACAAACACGACTATTAAAAATACCCAAAGGTGTATTTTAATTGATGTATAAGTGCGTTTAATAGAAAATGAGATTTAAACGAACAAAAAGCGAGAATTGTATTCCGTCTAAACACGTTGCTGTCTGTTTGAATACAGTGTAATATAATGGCTGCGAGCGTCCTTACAATTCGAACACGCACGCCGATGGGCGGGTTACTCCAACAACGTCACGACGGTTGCCACGGCGACGGAAGAGTACCCCATTTCTGATTCGTGCACTGCCGTTTACGCGTGGCCTCTGATTGGCTGGTAACTCGAGAAAATGAATGGAATGAATTCGTGGAATACGTGCTGATAAGGAGTGTGACGATGAGGGTTAAATTCAGGGATGGAGGTGGATTGAACACGTGAGAACGATAAGACTGAACATAAATATAAAAACGTGTTCGAAAGGTTTCAGATATTTAAAGTCACTTGATGAAAATCACTTTTAGTTTTGCTTAATAATGTCTCGTGTGTCAAATTCGGTTGAAGAGAACGTGAGAGAACAAAGAAAGTTTGTTACTGTGTTTCACAGTAGAGAAAATGTGTGTGTTTGCAAGAATAAAGGACAAATATCTGTATAATTACTTTTTGCTAAATACAGACAAATATTTCACAATTTTCAATTGCTATTTTGAAAGAGAGGTGGTTTCATGACATAAAAATACAATGTCAAAGAGAAATCTGAATGTCAGAAATCTCATGCATAAGCATTGCCTGCAGAAAATATTAACCACATTGGTTAAATCATAATTTAATCATTTAAACATTTACATTAATATTTTATACATTTATGTAAATAATATTTAAATATTCACATAATAAAACATTTGTTTCCTGCTGACTCGTTTCCTGCTGACTTTCATGATGACATATAACATAGAAGAATGTGTTTAGCTGAATGGTTCCATTACAAACCCTATAGACTATAAAATTAAGAAAAAACTTTAATTAAAACTTTAATTAAATAGCTCTTATTCTTAAGAGTGTGGTTGCATGTAAATTTTTTTGATGAATTTGTGCAATTGTGTATTCTTACAATAAAATGCAGAGTATGCAAAATGGAAAAAGTGAAATCTGGAACTGTACATTTTGGGCTTTACAGACTCCCTGGAATTAGAATGAATTGGGAGATATCAATCTTAGCTTAGCTTTGACACCTTGTAACAACAAATTTAAGCAAAGTCTCTAGTTTGCAAGACTTCATATGACAACTTATAAAACAATAAGCTTCACTTAACCAAAGAGCTTAAAGAAAAGGTTATTCTGTTTATCAACAAAAGATGGGATCTGAATGTTCAGAGCACCTATACAGACATGACAAGCAAGTCTATATAATGTAAACAAAACCTGATGTACATTCTGGTAACAATGATAAGGCAGAATGTATGATAGGAATGTATGCAATTAGACAGTTTGACAGCTCTCTGTTCTGCTCGTTTATCTTAATCCATCAATTATCCTTTTTAACAAATAGTGTAAAGGTCATGATGGTTTATACTGTTTTTGGGTCAAGTACATTGTCATTTCCTGTTAAATCTGTATGTGTTAAGTAGACAGAGAGCCCTAATGGAAAATCTTACAGTGTTATGTGTTTTTATAATCATTGTCTTTAATTCAGTCTCTCAGTGCATAATAGTAATGCGTTTTATTTTGTCTTTTAGTGATAACTGGGCTAAGTTGACCGTAAAATTGTCAGGTAGGGCATTGTGCCTAGGCTCCTAGCAATTCTAGGAAAACTAATTCAAAGTAAGTCAAGTGAAGGACATCTAGCAGGGTGGTCTGCCACATTTGATAAGCCAATAATAGTAAATGATTCACCACAAATGTATGTCAGTTTATCATAAAAAATACCCGAAGAGGTACAAAACTCACAGGTTTAAAACAGGGATTGTACTGCCCTCTACTGGTTGCACAACTCCCTACACTACTAGGGTGTAAAACCTCAAAATACATTTTCATTAAATGCTTGTCATTAATAAATACACAACCAGACATAGTACAACAACTTTATTATTTATTTCAATATCTAATAAACATTCGGATCGTAAGAAAGTCTAGAACTTGAAAGAGTCTTGAATGTGAAACAGACAATTTTTAGATAAAAAGTCCCAGTTTTTTTGAGAGTCTTGTCCAAATAATGGTCAAATAAAAGATCAAATTTATTTAAACATAGTTTGTGTAGAACATACAGTTGCTTCCCATTAATAAAGTATAAATAGTACATTCCACAAACTGCTATGGGCCATCTGGCTCACATACTTCACACATCTGTCATTTCTCTTTCATATCTGCCATACAAAGATAAAATGGAAGGTCAACATATATGGACATTTAAGCAAGAAAATTTGGCTGCACATACCAGTCTTGATTTTACCATATTAACCTCATAATGTGACACTAAATGGTAAACATTAGTCTATGGTATTACAGAATAATGCTACCTGGTTTATTTACTGAAACATCTGCCCTGCAACGAATGTTTATTTTGTTTTAGTTGTGCTTTAACTAGAAAATGAGAGCAAGTTCCCTGAGAGAATAAAACATGTTAAGAAGTGGGATGGAAGAAAAACTCAAGAGCCGTGCAGTACAACCTGCGTGAACACGGCCTCTTCTGAACAACTGTAAGCAATTATAACTAATCCTACAATGTCTTCGCTTTAATTTACATCATTCACTAAACAGATTAGAGACTTTCACCACTGTGCCATCCTTAAAATCAAACCTGATGTGTACGGCACCACCATATTTCATAACAGCTATTAAAACGTCACAGCACACGTGAATGAGGTTTATGCTAATTGATTATGTCTATGGCTATCTATATAATCAGAAAACAATGAAGCAAAGGTCAATTATTCATGAACATTATAGATAACAACATGCTTTAAAAATGGCAATTTCCTCATTTCCTTATCCATAAAATGAAGATCAAGGCTATGGCTTTGCATCAGGAACATGGTGGAACCAAAACATGATCAAATCCCTGTGCCATGGCACATGCAATACTGGGACTAAAGTTTGTGATTTGTTAAACAAACACTTATCTGCTGAACAGTCTGACGTACATCAAACAACTAAACACATCATTTGCGTCCTCCACAATCAATACTGGGATGCAACATAGAAAGGACCACAATGGCACATTCTCATTGGTGGATCACAGTTAGACCTCTGATCTTATGACATTGTCACGTGACCGACTGGAAGCACAGCGTCATTCAGTGTGATTCACAAAAAATTAAACCACACAGCAGCTTTTGGTTCGTTCAAGGACAGCATCATCCAAATTGTTCTATGCCCGCTCTTTAACATCACAAATCGTTCTAACCGTATCAAAGATAACATTACAAAACATGACAACTTCACAGGCTCATCATACAATCTAATCACTTTTCACCAAGACACACTCGAAAAAAGTATTCAAATTGTTTAAGAAAACACATATGGCAGTGCTAAAATGAGCAGCAGGCAAACTCGCTGGTTCATCTGTTGTTGATCACTCTTTCTTTTCTTTTTTTTAAATGACTGAAATTGAATTTTGGCATTGAGAAATGTGTACAGACATTGTGCACTGCCTGAACTTGGAGGGAGTACCCACCTCTGGAAAAAGTGGATTTCTTTTGAAGTAATGCTACATCTGTTATCATTTAATTGTATGAAAAAGTGTTACAGAAAAGGAAACAGATTATTCAGCACCCTTATTTTAAACCCAGACTGAATGGAGACCTTAACAATAGCGTTCTTAAATGCAAAGATAAGAAAAGAGAAAGCGTTTTGGCAGTATGAAAGTTAGTAATTACCATTTATATCTGGGGTACATTCAGTATGGAAATGCTTTTGATGTTTAATGTGCAGATTTGAACAATGATTAATGTGTGTGGAAACATTTAGTCATTTAGAAAATGGGACATTAATAAACAAATCTTTCAATATCCCCAAATCATAGATTCATGGAGACATATTTCTAAAAAAAAAATCTGTTTGTTATGTTAACAAAAACAAAGAAGGGGAATTTCAGTTGATTAGGATTCAAGGGATATCAAAATCAGTACTATATCTGTTCTGTTTTACATATGAAATCAATTATTAACAAACAGTTACAATAATAGTAATCAAACGCAGGTAACAATAACTGTAAAACACTGCTACAAAATGAACATACAGTCCTGTCTCAGCTTGTCTGGTGGAGGCTGTTCCTCCAGTCTGGTTTTGCTCAGCACTGATCTAAGCACCGGAGCCACTGAGATAAGGAGCTATCAGCCATGGGTCATTCTGAGGTCACCATGGAAACCCAAATTTCCCAAGAGCTCAAATGCATCTGCAATGAAACAAGCAAGATGTTAACACACGAGTCAAAGCAATGGATGGTTAACTGGATAAGCGGTTATGAATATCATTTCCATGACGACACACATGGATGGAAAATAAATACTTGATTAATTTAGAAAACCCAAAGCTATCTGCCAGATAAGGAACTGAGTCTCACCATGATAGTGGTTCCTTCTGTGGCTCCTCTTCTTCCTGAGCAGCCAATCGTCTAAGCTGACTTTCTTCATCTAAAAAGACACACACACACACACAGATATAGACCAGATTTATAGAGTTACAGAATATAATGTAATCTGACACAGCCAACCAAATACACTTCAGAGTTTAATCTCCCCAAAGTTCCCTTGTCCTCACTGCTGATGTTTTTGTACTTTTAGATCCCAATGTGACACTTTTTCAATATGAATGCAAGTATTAGAACAAGCATCATTGAGAAGCAGAATCTATATGAAATGCATTATACTACAATAAGGTTCATCAATATAGATTTGGGTGCTGAAAACCAAAATATTTCAACTATTTTGTCAAATGTACTCAGGTCTGCACTCAAAGCACTAGCATAAAAGACTTCTAAAACTTTCTTTAAGACTTCTAAAATCGTAAAAATTGGGCAGTAAATCTTACCGCATGGGTTTCCTTCCACATCGTCCAGAAGGTTGGCAGTGGAGTTGGCTGTGCCCAATCTGAGAAAGTGTAGTCAAAGTAAACAGCTAACACTAAATTTACTCAACTAAACACAGTTACTGTGCCAGGAATCATATATAATTTTCCCAGCTGAATTTCCAGCCGCAGCTCAACAGGAAAACCGTGCTGTGATTAAACCTCAAGCAAATATCTTATTGATTCATCATCCATATTGCAAAACACATAATACCTTGTTGAGTAAACATATTTTTAGAAAAAAACACAAAAATACACACTTAACAAAATTAGGTGTTTGAATTTTCATGTATTGAATTAAGCTGATGTGTTTCTGGCACATGTCGAAGGATACGAATGATGCCGCAGCAGAGTTCTTCTTTTGGACTTCCTGCGCTTTGTCTTCTCTGAGAATCCTCTGGCGATTTCAAACAGCTTCTTCCTGGTTGCTGCAGATCAGAATGCACATACATTAAGATGTCTTATAAGTAAATTCTTGAATCTTGAATATCCTCGAGAGAAGCAGATATCTCTTACATTTCCCCATGTGCTTTAGCTTGTCTCTAAATAAAGCGTCATCGGAAACCGCCGTGGAGGCTTCTACGGATCCAGAGGCATAGTGGTCACCTGTTTCACAGTGAACAGACAAAATATAGCCCAAAAACACCTTTATTAAAACAAACTTTCTGCCATAATACTAGAGTATTCCAGGTGATTGCAATGAGTTAATGAAGGATATTTAAGAGTTAACGAAGGGTTTTAAAATTGTTCACACATGGTGATATAAACACACAGACACAGTTCAGGTGAATGATATCTACCTGTAGAGTTCTCCATGTTAGCTGAAGAATGACTGGATTTGGATTTCTTTGACTCATATTTCAAACGATCTAAAACAGAAAAGGCAGGTGTTATGTAAAGAATTATTATTAAAAGAATGTTTTCTAGCAATATATAAAATGTAGACTGTATCGGTTTAGGAAAAACGTTTAAGACATTTCAGACATGTGCACAAAATCTCACTATGAAAAGAAAAACTAAGAAACTAAGAAAAACGTGGGTGTAAACGTTCACAATCGCTAAGTAATTAGCTTTAGAATTTGTTCTTCAGGAATTCTGTGTAGGTGGACTGGTGATGGTGAAAGGAGGATAAGTAGTTTAAGTAGTACAGCTTGGTTGTCCCGTTTCTGTGTGGGTGAATGTCTCTCTACCTCTTTCTAATGCAACAAGGAACTCTCGGTTCCTCTGCAGCTCCTTCATGAACTCTTCGTTCTGCAGAAAGAGAGCGATGCGCTCGTCTTCCAAGTATTGCTTCAGTTTGCGTTCCTGCTCCGAAGCTCCGCCTGTTTCCCCTGCGACCGCCGCAGAGGAGCTTTTTTGGGGTATTGAAGAAGAGGAGGAGGGCTTGGAGATGCTACTCTGAGAGCCCTGTAGAACATTGATTGGTGGAGGAAGTCAAGAACAATATTATTAATCTAATATTAAATTAGTCTTAATATTATTAAACAGATAACAGATAAAAGGATGGTCGTTTTTTTAGCAAACCATGCCAAACACTTACCTGTATACTGTCAAGTTGTTGTGGCAGGATTCGCAGGAAGTCATCAGGCAGGTTGCCAAGCAACGGTGGGTTCCAGTTTTTGTATCCTTGGACTTGAGTGTGTCCAGGAGGAGGCTGAGCCTCAAATCTGGAAGGTACCAGAGGCTGAAATAAGTGTCACTGATGCTTAAATATAATAGCAACCCACACAGTTTAATGTGTCCGGCCCTTAAATATGTCTAAGTAAATGTGAATAAACTGGAAAAAAATGTTTAATGTTGAACTTAAACGTGTTGAACTCCAAAGAGGCTTAATGAAAACTGCAGTTTGTCTTATGAACACCAGGGGGCATAAATCAGAGAACTGTATAAAACAAACAATGAGTCTGAGGCTTGTGTTGACCCCAATACATGTTACCAAGACTGGTGTTTAACCTCTTTATATCTTTTTATTTCAGAAATAGTAATAAAGCATTTCTAAGGATCATCAAAGTGTTTTTATAACCTGGGTGGAGGAACAGGTGGAGCATCAGGATATTTCCTGTCGTATATGTGCATGTCATATGTTGGTGGAGAGTAGACAGGGGGCGGCTCCTCATCTGAGCTGTCTGGCTCCAGGGTCCGCTCCAGAATCTGATGAAAAAACAATGAAAGAATGCAAACTGTAAACTTTATATGGCCTGGATTACATCTAGTAATAAAATCCATTTTGGTTGAGATTTGTGCACAAAAAACAACTGTCACCACATTGTGAGAAATGTGAGTTAGCTTTGTGGAATAACTGACTAACAGCTTATCAGAGCGGATTAGCATTTACAGTTACCCGTTTATAAGACCCAGGACGGATCTTAAACAGATGGCTCAACCACAAAATTTAATTAGTTAATCATTTATTCACCCTCATGTCATTTCAAACCTGTATGACTTTCTGCAAAACGAAAGTTGGTATGTTGGTAACCAAACAACACTGATTTCTATTGTACTGGCCCAAAACCATGTCACAAAATATCTTCTTTTGAATTTCACAGAAGCAGCAATAAGTAAATTATTAATGACAATTATTTTGTTGCAAATGAGATAACTTAATAAACTCAGGTGGTCAATGATTGCACATACTTTCAAAAGACAAGCATACTTGTTTTGTACATGCAATACAGCACATACTGTTCCAACACTTCCCCATCTAAACAGAAGACTATAAATAATGCAAGGGAAAGTACATCAATGGGGAAGGTTCTTAAAGCAAACTGAACACAAAATCATGTTTCAACATATAAACAAAACACACTGCAGTTTATGTTTCACTTACAATTTAATTCAATTCTAATGGCAGAGCATCTCTGCTGGGCCATGAAGTAGATATAGAAAGGCCAAACGGTGTCTCTGATCAGTCCTGACACAATTAATGTCGAAACCTTTCACATATAGTGACTGTTAAGATGTTTTGAGACTAAATGATAGGATTAATGTAAATGAATGTGCTGCTTTCTCTGCATTATTTTTAATATATATTTTAATATAATATATATATATATATTTATCTATATATGCATTTACTCTCACATCTCAATTTTTTGTGTTTGGTTATTGTTATTTTAACAAAGATGCAACTAACATTATTAAATAATCTTAAATGCTGATATTTATAAAATCATTGCCTGTCTTTCAAGCTGGCTATAAAGTTGCATGGTTGAGTGACTTGAACGGCGATTTTCTGACAAAGAAAAACGTCTAGCAAGTACAGTATATCAGGTTTGTCAGGATGCTGACCTCTGGTGGGATGCTGTCATCCGAATCCGAGCTGTCATCCGAGTCCCCATCAATGCTCATCTGCAGGAGCTGGTCGATGGTGGCATCCACAGCTCCGTTGTTGGAGCGGAGAACGCATTCGATCACCTCATAGTCCATGCTGGGGAACATGGTTTTAAAGTCCTCCATAGCCTGATTAAACTCCAGCCGTCGAACTTGCCGGTTAGGCCTGGAGTTGTTGAGCTCGCCGGCTGCCGAGCCCCCCCGAGAGCCTCCATTACTGCTGCTGCGCCGGAAAAGGCTGGTCATCCTACGGGAGCCCGTTCGCCGCCTGCCCGACGATGCCACTTGGAAAATGGTCTCGTTTCCGGCCTGTGTCTGTAACTTCCTGTTTCACTTTTACGTAGTTCCTCACTGCTAATCAAATGAACTTTCTCATCGTGAGAGCCATCTAGTCCGCTGGAGCGAGGGAAACGGTTTCTTTCTCTTCTTCTGCTTGTTAAGCTGCATCCAACACGACAGTATGGAAGCACTGGCACCGAGGAAGTAGATGGTCCGGTCTCAAGCGCTTAATACGAGTCGTGGCGCACGACGGTGTGATCCCCCATTAGCTCCGCTCGGCCTGAAAACAAATATAGAGACAGGCTTTGAATTGATGCAGTTCATTATAAAAGCCTTTGACTGCCAAACATAAACTGTTTAATGGTCTCATCTCATGCTTCTCATTGGCTCGCTCTGGAGACCAACAGGCCCAGATTTAGTTGCTTATGGCCACACATGCTGTTACAAAGTCCTAAGTTCCCGAGGGATGGATATAATGACATCTGCAGATCTAATAACACAAGCAAAACCAGGCAGATGAAACAACTAATGAGCTGTATGGTAGGAAATAAATAAAACGCAGGAAAACAAGGTGCCCTATAAAGTTCACTGTAAGTTAGTTGTAAGTTGTAAGTCACAAAACATCTGCTCATTTTCAAAAGTAAAACTAAATTGCAGGAACTGTGATTACGAAAGACTAAAAATGTGAGCTAAACAGTAATATTTTTTTTGTTGTTGTTGATTATTATGAATTATTATTCAGCATAACAATTTACTCAGTATTTAGTTTTAATAACATTTTAAAAAGTTAAAAATTATTACTATTTCTATTGACAGAATACATCTGAACTGGCATTGACACAAAATGTTACAAAATCTCTTGATCGGTGTTATTCCAGCATATTCAAAGTAAAAAAAAAAAATTCAGCAGACTTTCAAGATAAAAATCACAAACTTTCGGGCTGACGCTCAGCATAACCTATTATAAACATCATTATCTTCCTTAATTTCACAAGCAAATGCATTTATTTACCTCCCAACTTCTCTTTTGAAAGCAAAACTCCCTAAAATGTCCTCAGCCACCCGTCCTCTCCAAAGTTCTCTGTATTTCTGCTTTCTGTTATAATGCAAAACAAGAATGCCAAAAATGTGCAAAAGCACGGCTGCAACTTTATTGTGATGTCTTAGGATCTCATTCCCACCCCCCCACACAGTGCAGGGCAGAGAAATCCCTGCTCTGCCTAAACAATACACACAGCTGAGCCCATGCCAAGCCTGCATGGCACTGCCAGGACCCAGCACCCCTCACCCGCCTCTCGTTGGCATGGAAACATTTTGTGATGTAAACAGGATGCTTTGCCATGCAGCGATATAAAAGCGTATGCACGCCTGCAGGGACGCCGGCAAAACAGCAGGAGGTTCGGATTGGTGCTCGAGGAATAATTCCTCTTGTGGCCAATGCAGTGAGGATTTCTGTGTGAGTGAAGAGGGATTGTTTTAGCTCATCACCGAACTAAGCTCCTGTTTGCATCTACTTATTTGTTCGGCTTAGACGCTGAAATGCCTTGACAACACATAACAAGAAAGGCCAGTGAAACAGGAGCGTCTGACTTCAGAGTATGACCTGTTTGGCAAGAAGTAAATAAGCAGAAGAGAATTGAATCTAGAATAAGATTCACATTTTAGTACAGGTCTTACAATGCAGTGCTGTATTAAATTTTTCTTACACATTTTAGTAAATAAGCATCTGCCTTTGCTGCTAGAAAAAAATTCAAACAAATTAAAAAGAAATGTAACACACAAGTTTGCAAATCATTTAGTCTGACAGAATGTCAAAAACATTTCTGACATCACTGTACTATTTGCATACTGACTTCAGAATGGTGCAGTTTGCAACTTTTTGGTAGAAAATAAACAAAAATCAGTTAATGAGCAAGTGCATAAAAGATCAGAGATAAAAATGGTCTCCCTACCTTTCCCGATTCACAAAAGTAAACAAATTATAATTTATTAAAAAAAGTAATTCAAAGTCGAAAAGGGCAAAGGTCAAAGGCCAAATATTATGAGAATAAATGTATTAAAACACAGCTACACATTTCCCCTGTAGCCGAATCTCAAGAACACAATCCCAGCCGTTACTTAGCCTGTATGTAGTTCTTCATCGAAACAGAAAGGCTACTATTTTTAGTCCAAAGCTCCTTGCTGTGTAACAGAACACTGCATTATGGAATTCTTTCGGTATTCTCAATTCCCATAAGGGATCCCTGGAGACAGGAAATAGGGAACAGGATGCTGCATAACAAAGACATGAGAAGCTGCAGAGCCTTGTGCGGTGCAAAAATACAAGTTATAGCACAACTTTCAATTACAACAAATCAAAAGTGTGAAAGGTCATCTGAGCAACCCTGTGTACTTTAAAGCACGACTCTGATGTAAATGCAAAATGCAGAAGATCCCACTTAGTCTTTCTTCTCAGGACTCTTACTTCCTGTTTTGATGTACCACATCCCACCATCACTAACACCCGATATCAAAGAGCTTTGAAGCGACACTAAACGTGGCGTGGCATGCACGCAAGCACGCTCGGAGCTGGCAAGGCCTGAGAGGCCATCACAGGGCCAAGGCTGTGCATTCCACAGAGCTATTTTCACAAGACTATAATCTGTATCTAAGAACATCTATATTTACTAATGGCATCCAGTATTTTTTGTCTTGGGACATTTTTTCCTCCACATAGCTCAATGTGGTCTCCACCACTGCAATTGCCAAAAACACAAAGTTGATCTGGTCATTTTAAATGCATTTCATAAAACTGTCCGGTTATGCGTTATCTATTAGAACTAAACAGACAGGAAAAGCTAAAGGACTTTGGGCTATTTAGTTGTTTTTCTTAATAGGTAATGAATAACTTTACAAAACATCTACAGGAAAGTCTTTCTGTCTATCCTCCCTCATAATTCTAAAATAGGGCACAATACGGCTTTGTGCGCATTGCAAAAAACAATTTAATTGAATCGATACAGTACAATATCAATCATTCTGTCACGTCAATTTCAGTAGTCTTCGAGTGCTTCACTTTATATACCCAACAAAAACTGCATCTCTGGCTTATTTTCATCTCGAAAACATGCATGCTTTCCATGCAAAAACACACGTTTAGCTGACATGAAAGCAAGTGTGCCCAAGACACAAAATGCAAAAACAATTCTTGACAGCAGAAGTCATGAACTGCTAAACTACAGATTAGAAAGAAGGCATGTTAGTCAATAACTCACACAGTAAGCAAACGGCTTCCAGATCAACATGTGATCTGAATTATGGGAAGAGAAACACATCATTTCCTGTCTGCATGCTGGCAGCAGGCCAGTGGACATCCAGACGTGGCAGAGCTTTAACAAGTCTGTTTAGAAAAGCTTGAACAACATCATCATGAAGTCTCTCATGTTTCACCTGCTCTGTGGAGTCGTGTACGGTGTGAGATCTCACATGCATAATTCATCTCTCTACAGTCTTCAGACAGAAATACATTCATGTGGCCAGATTTTGATAGATTAAATCAAGTCCCATCCCACATTTTTGTTAAATATTCTGATTAACTGGCAAATACATAAAATACAGTTAAATGGATTGTATCCTTCCTAAGTAAACAATACTAATTTACAACACATGTTTTTTGCACTTTTCATTTTACATAACCATCATTGTAGATCAAACAAATGTGTTATATGTCGATATTTATTTAACTGAATATTTACTAACTAACACAGAAGAAGTGGGGGATCGGTATAACTTTGTAAAGAACGACCCAATTCTGCAGTTCTACACATCTGAGGATACATGTGCTGTGGGGTCTACGCATAACATACTTAGAAAGTAGGTTAAATTACCCACATATAAAAATGGGAACAAAGCAAACAATGACTATGTGACACTCTGGAGAAGAAAGAAAGTAACTCCATAAGATGTCAAGAACTTCCTTATAAAAGTAACAGCCCTGCCACAGTTGCTCCGAGCCCGAGGAGATCACAGCTCAACATGTTTTGACAGCTGATAAAAGCCTATTAAATCCCACAAGCTGTGTTGTCACAGGTCTTGGTCTTATCAAGAAGCAATTGTTTCAGAATTAGATTTCACTTTGCATTAATTACGGTAAATCTAACAGACCACAAACAGCATTTGACTTCAAAGGAACACAGAAAACATTACGGTCAGGCAAGCTTTCATGTGAAGACTCTTCAAACGTGCACTGTGATCAATATTTAAGCAAGATCCCGTAACGTAAAAAGCATGAATATAAGAATCCATGAATAGATGATGGTGTAGCTACTGTTTTAAAGACCCCAAAGTCATTCGAACTAGTTCTTTTTCCACAGGGAAACCATTTGGAAACATCAGCAAAAGCTAAAAAAGTGCTACAAACAGGTTGGAGAACCAGAATGTCCTTCCACACAAAAATAAACGGCGTAAGAGAAGTCGCTTTCACCTTAGATGAAGAGAGGAAGGAAAACATGAGTATGTTGACAGAAGATCTTTTCCAGGCAGCGTTTGACATGATCAAAAGACTTCTAAATCTGGATGCTCAAATATTAGGCCATTACATTCCTTTGACACAGCCCGGCATTGAACTGTCAAATGCAGATTAAAGACAACTTGCTCTGTTGGATACAAAATTAATTTGGCATTAAAAGTAAACATTAGTTCTGATGATGATGTCCTGTATTCTGTACCAACAGTGAGATCTAGTCGGTAGCAAAAATATGGTCGTTCTGCAAACAGACAAACAGAACGGACCCGCGGGGGGGTGAAACTGGGAAGCCTCCTTTCTGGAGCGAGCCAGGCTGCTTGAACACATTGGCAGGCAGACAAGAGCAAAACTAATTGCAAAACAGACCTTAGACAAAAGCACGATCAATTACACAGCCTGTGACGTCTGGCTGCTTCTACTCATAGCCATTCATTCTGAATAAAGAAAAATTCACACTTGTGAAGGAGTAGCTTTGCTATCTGTACATGCATGAGCATCTGTCTGAATGCATCAGTACTGTTGACAAAGAACCATTTAATGACAGAATCACTTGAATGGGAATATAAACTGTTTGGGTCTGATTCATCAATGATTTTGTATTATACATGGAACCAAATGTTTGATGTTTTAACTAGATTTTAAGAGGAAAGCATTTTTGCTATATTTTATTATTAAGAATTATTTCTGACTCCACGTCAGACGAATGAGCAGGAATCGGTCAGACGGGCATTTTACCAAACAGCATAAGGCCTTCACAACCCTTTCCTCTTGTCTGACCTGCTTCCAACAAGAAGATTCTCAGCCAACATATGGGAACTGAGTTACTGAAACAGGAAGTCATAAGAAATCAGGATGACAAAATTAAAAAGCAAAATGTGTCTGGAGTTTGTTTTATTTTCCATTTTTCGGTCTTTCCGAAAGTGCATCTGTTACAGGTTTGTGTCATAAAACCAATAGTGATGATCCTAACAGATCTCCTCTGGGCCATCTGCCACAGGAAACACAAGATTGCTACCACCCCCTGGGAGGCAAGCATACAAAACATTTGCAAAACGTGGTGTCTAAAACTACAGTCACATGATCTACCAAAAACATTGGCAACCTAAAACATATTGTAAATGCCTATGCTGTGACCGGCTGATCGATCCAAACATAAATATAATATAATATAAAACCCAACATGCGTAAACTCCTCTGAACTCTTTTCATAGGCCTATATTAAACAAGTATAAGCAATCAGATCACTGAAAAACTATGACCAACAACAAGGAGATCCTAAAGGGGTCAACCTACATCTTGTTCCCACCCTGAGGTCCTGGGGTTGTACATGGGACAGTCTCAAAAGCTTTCAACCAGATAATGCCAACAAAATGTGGGGTGTGTAAATGGATACAATGAGTCCATCAACCCTTCCAGGATCTTGAAGCAGGGCAGGAACAGGGTCAGTGGCCATATGCAAATCAGGACCATTAAAGAGGAAAGGAGTGACACCAGCTGTCAGACCCTTTACCACCGCCCTCATCGTTATCACATCACAAGGTCTAGGAATGATCAAAAAGACGTTTTTATAAAAGGTTTTTCCCATACTGATAGCTCAGATGTCAATATTTGGTGGTTTAAATACCCATGTGTGGTCAAAGCATCATTTTTAAAGGAAGTGCCTTTCATTATTGTCACATCCACAGCAGTTCATATTCCTTATAAATGGGCACATGAAAATTATTTTATATTCTTTATTCATTCCTTTCTTCATTTGTTGGGTATTATTGCTTCTGGTTTGTGCTTTTTTAATCACCAATATATTGAACCATCTGCTTATATATGTCCAGACATTAAAAAATATACATGTGTTATGGATGTGAAAAGGTTTTTGAGAGGCAACATACATTGTAGGATTTCTGTGAATTAAAATGCACAAACCAGAAGCAACAATACCCAAACAAATAAAGAGGGAATAACTTTTTAAAGAATATAAAATAGTTATTTGACTTTAATTTTGATGTGTTCAATCATGAGGAATATGTACTGTTACAATTCTGAAAAGAGCACTTGAAAAAATTATGCTTTTAACATTAAAAAGCTTTCAATACTGAGAGAAACCTCACATGGGTGTTTAAACTACCAAAAATATACATTTAAGCTATCAGTATGATGTAGACCTTCGATAAACACTTTGTTTTGACATTGCATGGATTTGCCCTGATCGTGTGTTTTAATATCTAGTGTGCAGCCTGCATAGACAGCGATATATACTTTTATAATACACTTTAAAATATAATATAGACAGCTTGTCCGGTTTTTAAAACAGCTTTAGTCAGATGCATAACACTGCCTTTATTTTAACACATTCACTCCAAAATCCTCTTTCGTGTATAAACGCATATAATTGAAGTGTCGAGGCCGCAGCAGTTCACGAGACACACCACACAAAACTAACCAAAAAGGTGTCCTGCTCTTAACACACGCTCAAACAATCCTAAAACACATTCATCTTAATCGTCTTCGAACTAAACCTCAGTTTAATAACCCAAAAGTCGTGTAGTTAAAACGTTAAATCAAGCTTGTGTACAAACAAAGCTACTTACAGTATGTGAGCAGCAGCAGCAGCGCATTCGCGCTCCCAATCTTTCTCGTTTTCCTTCTTATATCCTCAAAATAAGCACAATTTACTCGTGTTCATGGGCTTTAATAGACTGTGCAGGTCGATATGCATCCTCTCCGTCGACACCGGCTTAGTCTCGGTCGGTGTGTTCATGCCCGAGCGTGTGATATCCCACCGAAAGAGAACTAGCAGTGTGTTGTTGTGTGGGGATGAATCAAAGAGATGGGAAAAATCTGTCACAGCCGGAGTCTGTGTGTGAACAAACAAAGAGCCACACAGCCGCCTAGCGGTCACAGCGAGCAACAACACCTGCTGTTATAATACACGATCAAAGTTAGAAAGAGCTTTATTGTACACAAATACACAGGCAAGTCATGTAATAATGCAATTAAAAAATAACAACACATATAGGGAATGCTACATGGTAAATAGATATAAAATAGATAAATAGATATTTAAATAGATAGACATCTGTAAATAGATATTTACAGATGTTATCTACACTTGTGCAAGTTTTTATACTAATGTGTGTTGTGTTTTGATTTAATATCTATACATAAAGTCTACTTGTAACTACGGTTTATACATATACATACACACATACATAATATATTTTCTATTAATTCATTTTTTGAAGGCATAAAATTAACCTTCCTATAATTTAACATAACAGCAAGGTGCCCAAATTTCAAATTTTCTGGATCTAAATATTCTCTAAGACAAAGTATCTCAGTTCACAAAAAGTATATTAGCACTATAAAACGGAAACATTTTTACTTAGAATAGAAATCAAAAAGGAGTCAAAGCCATATTTTACAGTTTTCTTTTATTTAGACAACCCAAATAAAAGGCACATAAAACATTGCGCAATGTGTTTACATAATTATCTTGACATACATTTAAAAAATGTAGGAATGTTTTACCTTTCTGCTAACCAAAAAAAAGCCTAGTCTTCATATATACAAAATTACCAATGTTAATGTTCTAATACAAAAAATCTTATAAAAGGTTATTTTACTTGTATTTTTCCTTGCATGTGTCTATCATAACTACCACGTTCTCTGAGCTAAATGGTTTTGTACAAAGATATACATTCATTGGCTTTCACATGGGTTCGCCAATTCAACAAAACAAAACATGAAACGAAGGACTGGACTCATTTTAACTCTCCGATCCAAAACTGAATAAAGCCTTTTTCTTTTACCCCATTTAAACAAACGTGTTCTTTAAAAGATACTGATGCATACGGAGTAACTTCATGATCAATACTTTATAGGATTAAAAAAAATAACAAATCCATAATTCCTCAAACATGACAACTTGATATTTCATATGCAAAATAGATTCTAAATCTGCACACACATTTGGTAAACAGTTAAACTGCAGTTGGCCGCCCAGGCAGGTTCCATTGCCGAGCACTGCGACCCAAACAGAGAAAACTGATGCGTTTCACTCTGGCATTTTCACACATGCAGTTCAGGCACGGAAGTGACGGCATCGCGGAAGGACAGACATTTATCACAAGCACAATTAAAACCTTTTTCATGTTTTCTGTAGTGTCTTTAGTCGATTCAATCACATTCCTTGAATTCCAGTTCTGGAAACTCAGGTCAAATAAATTGCCTCACAAGAAGGCAACATTAAAAAACAGAAAAATATTGTTCAGGCCATTAAGTAATTTCAGATTTCACATCGCCTACATGTACATCCATGTAATGCTAACCAGGCCAACACTGTCATAGTACGATAAAATACACTGGGGGGCGGCTTTCAGTAAATATAAACTAAACTTTACGCCCAGACATTGGTAGCTATGACATCATCGTTTAAAATATTATCACATTCAGCTGGTTTTTACTCTTTGTTTGAGAATCATTTATAATCACACACGCTCACGTAACCTCACTCGAGGGAAACCATCTTTTGCATCAGCTTTTTCAACATAATAAAATGGGCAAGAGAAGTGTCTGGCTGGGACCAAAAAAAGATATTGCTAATTTATATATCCAACAGGGAGAAAAAAATCAAAGAGAAAAGTTAATCTGGTGATATTTGTTATGGTCTACATGTTTAATGACAGTTAATCCAAACATGAAAATTCTGTCACCAACAAGTCTGGGTAAACTATTCATTAATGAGATTTAATCTAAATAAACATATTCTTCTCTTGGATCGCTTGTGTACTCTGAACATGACAACCCCTGAAAATTTGAAGGCAGTTTTGGTTTTCACTGTGTCTGGGGTAAACGAACAAACAACGGAGGTTGTATTAACTTTTTGCTCCTGTGATGGACGACCATGTCAACAGCTTTGCACCCTGACCCAAGGTGCTTCTCAGTTCTTGTCAATAAATGGAAAGAAACAATTAGTGTGTTAAAGATCAGCTTGGGAAGAATGTTAGGCATGATTCTATCCAATACAAGAGCAGCGTAAGTTAGGACACCCTCAGCAAAGTTCCTGAGCAAAAGGTCCTTAAGAAACAACCCTCGTTCCTCAGCGAGATGAGCAAAGAAGAAAGTTACAAAACTAAATGCTCTTAAGGTAATATTACGGATGAACATGGACCTTTTAGTGTGTTGAAGTTGGCCACTTGGTGACCAGGCATCTATATGAATAGGTTTAACAACAGCCTTAAAATCTTTGATCTAAAATAATACTGCCGTTAAAATATCGCCAAATAGATAGATATTCAGTGCAAGACTGTTACTGTAATGTCCAACCCCACTAAGCAGAAGAATATCTCAGCTATCGAAACGAGAACGACGAAATTATTTCTACAATCAGGAATGACCAACTCCGAAAGATTACCTATAAAGAATAATAATTATAATAATACAAATAAAAACAGCTACAGATTAAAAGGCTTGCAATGAAAGGAGGCCTTTAAAAAAAAATATTCTAAACTTTTCCTCATTTGTAGAGTACTGTCTCAAAATAAAAACCATCTCATCTTCCAGAAATGGAAGCCATTGTCCCTTTTCTTATACATGACTCATTGAAAAGCATAAATCTATAAAATACTGATAAGCAAGCTAACGTAACAAAAATAAAATCCTCACAGTTAATATATGCCAAAGTCCTTAAACCGTTAATACTAGCCGATGTACGCTATCTGAATGGGCAACATGCTCCACTTGAAATAGACGACTGGCAAGGATTTTCTGGCACTAGAAAAGTGAAAAATCACCAAACATACAGCACATCAGTCTTCCACTCCATGCAATACCTATTATTCTGTCCTCACTAACACTAGACAGCCTGGATCTGCTTATACTTCAGCCAACCGAAGGACAAAGTCCTTGCAAAGTCCCACATGATTTCTCGTCGCGGACGTCTACATTCTCAATACTTGCCATTTCTCCAGGATCTTTTTCTCGTGACTGGAGAGGAAGACTAAAACATCAGACATGAGGTTTAAGAGGAGAGGTGGGGTTTTGGGGTGGGGCAGGGGCAGGCCTCAGTTCTACCAGGGCGGGGAAGAAGGCAGGACTTGTGAGAGGAAAGGCATGCTATCCATGGGTCTCATGGCGATGTTGAGGGGACCTGTGATGTTCATTGACATGGGCGAGGTAATGGCGACGGGATGGGCGATGTTCATGGGCGCCGTGGCTGGGATGTTGACCGAGGCGATGTTGACCGGAGCTGTGATGGTGACCGGATGCTGGAGGCTGACGGGGGAGGTGATGTTGACAGTGTTGGTGGTGATGTTCATCTGGGCGGCGATGGTGATGGGGTTGCTGATGGTGTTGCGGTTCATGGCTGTAGTGTTGGATGCGGTTGAAGCAGTGACTGATGTGACTGAGGAAGAGTTGCACACGTTGTTAGAGTCTGTGTGGAAAAACACAGAAAATGACTGAATAAAACATCTGGGAGATTTTAGTTAAGAGAGATTCAAACCACCAAAATTTGATTGTGGTTGAATTGTTATTAACCAGTGTCTCAAACCTTTATTACAGGGTGAGGTGAAGCTGGCCTGCCCATGGGTCTTGAGGTGGCTGGTGATGTAGGCGGCACTCAGCATCTTCCCGCAGATGTTGCAGGTGACTTTGCCCTCGTGTCGTATCATGTGCGAGCGCAGGCGGTCTTTGGTGGCGAAGGCCGACGTGCAGGCCTGCAGAGACAAACCGTTAGAGTATCTCTGTGAATAAACTGCTACCAGTTCATCAGACGCTGCGAGTCAAATAAAGTCACTAGAAACAAATGCTAGGTGTGCAAAAGGATGACATTACCGTTACTTGGCATTTAAAGGGTCGTTCTGTGGAGTGAACATGCTTGACGTGACAGCTAAGATGATCTGGCCTGGAGGAGAAAAAAATAAATCTGACTTCCATGTACACTGAAGATTTATTACCAAACTGCAGCCAAAAATCCACGTTTCTAACATTCCTGTTATTTTTAATATGTCTATATATTTTTATATTATTTTTATATTTTATCTTATAATATTTTTATATTCCTGTTATGTTTAATAGGCTTAAAAAGACTTTTCCATTCCGATTTATTAACTTGGACATTTAATCATAAAATAACATTATCAAGTGCATGAAAAGCTAAACTTGGTCAACTTACCTAGAGAAGCCTTTTCCACAAACTGAGCAGATGTACGGCTTGTGCACCCCACCGTCATGCGAGCGGACGTGATAGGTCATGCGGTCCTTTCTCTTGAAACGCTGGTGGCAGATAGGGCACTCGAAAGGCTTCTCATCCGAGTGTGAGAGCTTGTGCCGGTTGAGGTGGTAGACGTCACGGAAGGCTTTACCGCACATCTCGCAGCCATGGTTTTTCTTTACCGGCTTGGGCGGCTTCTTGGGCACGGCCGGCTGCTGAGGCAGGGCCGACATCACTCCTGTGGCCGTAGACGTCGTTGCTGTGGTCAGGATGCCCGCCACGGTGGAGACGTACGAGGGGTTGCCGTTGTTGTCGCGTGGCACAGTGGAAATGAGAGGCACCATGGTGGGCGCTGTGGAGGTCTTTTTGGGCCGTGACACCATCTTGATGCCCGTGTGACAGGACTCGTGCCGCCGTAGGTGGTAGCTGTCCCGAAAGGCCTTGTTGCAGTAGCCGCATATGAAGGGCGTTTTCGATTTGGGCTCCTTCTTTACAACCACCGGCCCGCCTCCGCCACCACCTCCTCCCCCTCCTCCCGTCCCGCTGGACATACTGTCCTTAAGAAGGTCGGCAGAAATGATCGGGGGCTTCTGGTCGAGAGGGATGGGAAGAACAGGCTTTTGATCCTGCGGCTCATTGCCAGAGTTGAGCAGGGGCAGGAGGCTGTTCTGATGCTGGTGGTGGAGGGCTTCATTGGCCTGCTAAAGAAGAAAAATAAAAAGACTTTTTAATATTGTGTATGTTTAAAGTGCAACAGAAGAACCATAATTTCACAACATTGCATTATTATTTTTTTTTAATGTATGCATTCATATGATATCCTAAAGATTGATTTAAAAGGAGGTCATCTAAATAAGAAAGTAACATTTGATACTACAATCCAAATACAATATCATGATGCATTATAATGTATTAAATTAGCACATGCTTTGTATCATGAGGTACAATCCAATACAGATTTCAAAGAAACAATGTAGTCATTTAATCTTTATTCCTGCAACCCTGTAATGTATTGCATTAGTGTTGCAAAGTTTGATTCCCACAAAACACACAAACTGATAAAAATATGTATAGCTTAAATGCACTACAAATCACTTTGGAACAGAGTGATTAAATGCACAATTGTAAATTTATTTAAAAAATTAATAATGTTGTAGATTCTGCATTATTGCTCGATCATAAAGTCAATGTAAAAAAAGCCAGATTATCTTGCTTTCACTGGAGCACACAAGCGTTTCCCAAATCATGCAGGAATAACATGGATCATTAGATACTGCACAAACATCCGGAGTGCAGGATCTCATTAAATCAAGAGGCAATCCAGTTTAACTTTCACTAAAAATACTATACTGATAAAATCATTTTTAATGACAAAATTTAAATAAACATAACAGAAAAGATGGAATATTTAAAATAAGGACGGGCAAGACTAATCATCATGTGCTTTCAACAGGTTATGGGAACTAAATGGCCGAGCTGTGAGAAATGACTGGCTGTGATATTATGGGCCAGTGTTGCTACTGGACAGTATGAGGTAGACACGACCTCAGCTGAGAGACAGTGTTAAATGTTTAGCGAAAATAGAAACTGACTCATTTTCAGGGCATCTGTGCAACTTGGAAAACAAGAGAAGCCCTGACGGGGACCTAGCAGGGAGTCAGCTGTTCAGCAAAGTACACGATGACTAACCAGATATTGAAGTGTGTGTGAAAAAGCTCCAGACAAAGTGAGAAAGAGTTGAATTTGGCAGTTTAATAGGATTTGACTGAACATGGCAACCAATGCTTTAAAATAGAAAAGTTCAGAACCCTAATCTCTGTGTGACTAATACTATGGATTAGATGAAGGAAAGATGCAAAAGTGTATAGAAATGCACAAGATACTGGCAGCTTCCTACAACCTACAAACATAAATCTACTGCATGTAAAACGATAGGAGCTTGTAATAAAAGCTGTTCTTCATGTGACTAGCCTTACAGAATTTAAGATGCCCAGGCACAGCATCATCTGCTTAAGTTAAACATGTTATAAACACGTGGTGAGAAAACATGGTCAATACAGCAGTTTGATAGGGTGATCTCATACAAAAAAAAAAAGTGGTCACTTAAACCTTTTCAAAGCCACAAAACTTTCCTATTTAAAAAACTAAAATGAAACATACAATGTAAACACTGCAATGACAGGGAACACAAATACAAAGAGGGTAAGACACAAAATGTTCAGTATAATCAATCAAAAAATCAATCAACAGAGCATCATGATATCTTTATAATCTTTTTTATCAACACGACTAGATAAATGCATGCATATTCGAAACAGGAACAGACAAAATATTATTTGGCATGACTACAAGAATGAGATTTTGTTTCTCAATAATCCAAGACTTGTAATAAAATCCAAAAATGTTGGTTTGCGGTTTTTTTTTACAAAAATGATTTAAGTGGCGCTCAGCAAAGCATGACTTGCAAAAGGGGTGGGATGGAGGCGGTGGAGTGGGCTTTAGTCCCAAAAGCAAGGCCTAAAACAAGAGCAGCTGAAAGATTACATGACTATTAGGCTCCCTATTCTGCAGCTGCCCGCATTGTCCCATTGGTCACGGCATCCAGTTGGTAAGGCGGAGGAGTGGGCAATCAACAACACAATTGTCCCCCTACAGTAAAGAGAGACCTGCGGGGTGAACCTGCTCCCGATGATGGCAGGGGAACTGCTACTCCATATTCAAACATATAAGCTTGGGCCTACACAACCCAAACGTTTGTGAGAGACTCTCACAGTTATGAGTTTGATTTAGGCTTATGCATTTTTTGGAGGTCTTTAGGAGTTTGCATAAGTGCATTTGCATAAATGATTTTACATGCATTTAAGCATGATTTAACCACACATTTTCTGCTGGGTTAACATTGTTTTGGTATTATCATTTGCTGCGCAGCCGGATAAGGACTCAAACAGTGACAGTAAGACAGCCTTTCGCGTTTTTACACTGCTTTGATGACTTTAATACAAATTCACCATGAAGGTCGAGGTAACTCCAACCGAAGTAAAACGGGACATAGAAACTAACAGGAAAGATTCAAAGCAGCAAGAACACTGTAGATGCTTAAAACTGCAGGTCTGTGCCCGACAAGCATGACTGAAACAAAATAAAAAATAAAGCAAACCCAAACAGCACATGATGCCATTGTCAACCTACATTTAAAAACCAGACGACATGTACATACTGTAAAGCCAATCCGCATCTGAACATTTTTCTGTTTATATTTTTTGCACTAACCTTTTCAGATGCACAGTTACATTTCCATGAGCCTATTACAATCTCATGTGCAAAAAGGTAAAAAATACTAATAATATTCTCAAAAAACAATACCAAAATAAAAACAAAAGCAACGTATCTACTCATGTAACCTGCCGAGAAAACAACAGCAAGCAGAACTCCTTTACTCCAAAGAGAAAAGCCAGTGAATCAGTTTCTTGTTTGCTGCAGACGGATTAGGAGATGCCTGTTTGGAGCCGGACAATGCTTTGCTCATGAATAACCTCAGACGCCTGCAGAACAATGAGGAGTGACGCGCTAGACCGTCGTCTCATTAGATGCCTTGTCACATGGCAGAACAAATTTGTCACTTTTTTACACAAGCTTTTATAGGTCTGTAAACCAACATCACTGATCTCTTGGTAAAGTTTATGGAGTAGAAAGCACTACCATATGGGGTTATAAGACATTTGGGGATGACAAAACTTTGTTTCTATTGTAAGAAGGGAACATCGTGGTGTTTATCTCCTAAATGGTCAGTGAACCCTGATTGTTATAGAGAATATCCAGAGCAATGTACGAGGTTAAGCTTATATGTACACTGCTGAAATATGGATTATAACCAATGCATGCAAGGCAGTTGGAGAAACTGCTTTGCAGAAATTAATTAATCAAGAAATTGTCTAACATGAAACAAAACAATAAAACATGTGTCAAAGCTTAAGCAACACCTTTTGCAATCTATTTGACCACTTGCAGCCCAGATGTTTGTATCTACATACTAGATACAAGCCTCACAGATCATAATAACTTTCCTAAAATGATTTGCTTCTTTCTTTCCATTTCAAATGGAAATGCATTTCGGGAACCTTATTTGGAGCAAAGCCTAGAGCGCTTCTTATGTTTTCTCTCCCGAGGGAAAACACAAAAGACAAAAAAGCTTCATTACTTCCTTATAGCTCCAGAAAGCAGAGCAGTAAAGATTAACAGTAACAGTTAAACGCTTCTGATGACGGCATCATATAAGTTTAATGGAAAAGAGAGTTGTGTGTTGTCAACAACAAAAAACACAATGCATTCCCATTTCATCATAAACACAATTCCCACATGAAAAATACTGTAGTATAGTTTTGCATGTACTATAGTAAACTGTAGTAACAATTTCTAGATACTTTAATCTTTACTGTAGTTAATATTAAAGTATACTACAGTATTTACTACAGTTTATCAAGTCAAAAAAAACATTAAAAGACTGATGTAAATACTTTAATATACTTACAACAGAACACAATACAGTACACTACAGTATTTTATTTTGTATGTGGGATGCATCAGATGCACATATATATAATGAATGATGAATTACAAAATAATGTCTCACTGTTTGATTGTGTATAACATACTGTATAGTGTAATGTTTTTATGCTTTGAGGTTGTGTTTTTATTATGATTTATATATGATTATATTTTGCTGTTAGGTTTCCATGCAATTCATACAGTGCTACTAAGGGAAAGATTTTTAATATTCTTTTTGGGGTTCAATAAACTGCCATGTCAAACCTTAAATAAATACAAATACATGAATTAACATTAATAAAGATTAATATACTAGGATGTCACTAGTCTAAACAAAATGATAAGGAAAAAAATAAGCCCAGATTCAAGAAGTGTCTCAAACTCACGACTACTACAACTAACGTGTATTGTATGCGAATGGTTCATGTTTTAGGAGTTTGCATTATCGTTTAAATGTTGAACACGAATCAATCTCGACTCTTTTTGAGCATTATGTACACGTTTAACTTTGACTATGACACCCCCATGTGCTGTCTAGTTAGTCAACTCGCTAGGTTTTGAAACACAGCCATTATCCACACGTTCCCTCCAATAAAAGTAAGAGAACTGCGTTAATAACAAGAACTTTAGACAGATACGTAATAAAAAGCGCTCAATGCAACGTATCACAAACTGCGTTTGTATCATTTTGCACGCAGACACGAACGCAGCGTCTGGCCAAAACAAGCAAATTGTGTCACAACAAAATCAATGAGTACCCAAGACTGAGCTATAGGACGCGAGCTGAAAGTGGTCAACTTAAGCTTAACAAACGAATAAAACCAAAAAGTGTAAAGGATAGTGAATACGGAAAAACGAGGGAAAGAAATCCTCGTACGTCTCGCTCACAGTTCACAGCTGGAAGTCTGGGGAGATGCAGCATTAGCGGCTAATGCGAGCTAGCTTAGCTACCATTGTTTTTACTGCCTTAAAAACCTCTTTGAAAGCTCAAATCTCCGCGACTCGCGCTGCCTTTAAGAGTCCGATCGACTCTCTGTATTACCCGCGCGTTTGCCGTTTATATCAAACAACTGGCTTACCTGAAATAAAAATGAACTCCAGCTCGTCTCCATTGCAACACTTAAAAAATCTGCAGGAAACCTACAAGAAATCTACAACAAAGCAGCTAAACATGGCAGCTGCTACAACTTCCTGTAACCCCGAGGGCCAAACCATTTCATCTGATATACTGCTGCTGCTGCTGCTTCTGCCAGCGCTCTCCATCACAGTACAACACACACAAACAAACACATTTCACTTCTTATTTATCATCAAATATATATGTAATGTATTTTATACGACTGTTAACACAAAAGCAAAACTAATTAGTATGTAATGTATTAATAATTACGATAAGTAAATAAGTATATGTTAGATGCAATGCAAATTAATGATTTATACTATGTACTAAAATTCACTATGTTTTTACTACATGTTTTGTTTTATTTGTAATAACAAACATAGTAAGCAGAAATTGAGAAGTCGCCCAGTAGAGGTTTTGAAACTTTATACCTGTGAGGTTAGAAATAAAAAATTAATATATAAATAAAATATATCAGCCAAGTCTTTAACTTTAAAGTTATAATTTCTGTATAAAAAAACAAACATATAAGTAAACAAACAACACAGCCATAAGATAGATATGGTTTAGATAAAACAATAATTAACACAAATATATAAACAACAGATACAACTGTAACAGTGTTTAAGAGTTCTCACTTTCAAGACATATTTGTATTGAATCTATGACAGAATTGACTTATTCTTACTAATTTACTTTTTTGGTGCTATTATTATTATTTATAATTGCAATAAAATGTATGCAATAACCACTTTCATGGTAGAAAAATATCAAGTTAATTGCAGTATGATAGAGGATAATATTTGTAAAGAGATACAGTTAAAATATATATAGTAACCATGTTATTTGGTGAATTGATTACCATTTGCATTACCATAGTTTACTACTAATGGCATGGTTAAACTATAGTTACTTTAGTGAGAGCATAGTAAAACCCTAACTTTTGGCCATGAGTACAAAATCTGGCTTTACTTTGTGTTTTCTACATCAGAGAAGTGAGGCAGTGATTTCTCACACTGATAAATTATCTTGTGCTACAAAAGATTATTGATAGCAATACATATCCTGTCTTCGACCCCTAATCGCTGAATGAAGAATGTTCATTTATAGTCTACTCAAGTTACAGTAATATTACTTTCAAAGACTAGATTATTTTTGTTTTATGATGAGAAGGATAAAAATTGTGTATATAAAAGTGTGTTTTTAAAAGAGCTGTTTCCACATGTATCAGCAGAGATACTGATTTTACTGCAATAAAATATGTGAAATATGAGTCTAATGTAATTTATTACCTAGATGTTATTTATTTTCACACGGTTACTCATTTAAAGCATATGTGTTTAGCCATTTTTAGCCAGGGCATATTTTGCAGGGAATAATTACATTTATAGAGCAGGCATGAGGCAATTACCATTGTTTCCCCATTCCAGCAGGTTCTGTTGTACAGTTTGTTTGACTGTTCAGGGACATTCAGAGAAGTTGCATCCTATTGTATTTGTGACCATGTACATTGTGCATACAGTACAATGAGGTTTTTGGATGTATGCCTGTGGTCAGCCCATTGACCCCTGTAGCTCAGTCAGTGAACACTATTTCCAGTGACAAACAGCCCTTCCAAATGTAGCAATGCAAAATGCATTGTGCATTTTGTCAAATTTGTATCAAAAAGAGACATTTCAACCAGAGGCAAGTTGTTTTTTAATTCTTTTTTGTTGTTATAGACAAATTGATAGTTTTCACATACTGGGAATGATGTAACTCTCTAAAATGTTAGATTTGAGAAAAATTGTGAATGGTAACATGTCAGAATATTATGCTGATCTTCTTCTGTACAGATAAAAAAATGGGGGACTGGTCGATTCTGGGCCGCTTCCTAACCGAAGTTCAAAATCACTCCACGGTCATCGGTAAGATTTGGCTGACGGTGCTCTTGATCTTTCGTATACTGCTGGTGACGCTGGTTGGAAATGCCGTGTACAGCGACGAACAGTCCAAGTTCACCTGCAATACACTGCAGCCGGGCTGTAACAATGTCTGTTACGACACTTTCGCTCCCGTCTCACACCTGCGCTTCTGGGTCTTCCAAATTGTGCTCGTTTCAACACCGTCCATCTTCTACATTATATATGTCCTGCACAAGATTACCAAAGATGAGAAGTTGGAAACAGAGAAGGTTCAAGCTGAGGTCAAGTACCCAGTAAGGAGTTATCCTGGATGGCAGGAAGGGGATGCCGTCGAATCAGTTTATGGACCTCAGGGAGATGAGGAAGATGTGGAGCAAAGCCTGCTGCAAAAAGATTTTGGTGAAGTTGGAAAAGACCCAACCACACTTTCAAGTCAGGTTCTTCTCATCTATATCGTTCACGTGCTGATTCGTTCAGTTTTAGAGATCACCTTTCTGGTCGGTCAGTATTACCTGTTTGGATTTGAGGTGCCTCATTTGTTCCGGTGTGAAACTTACCCCTGTCCAACACAGACTGACTGTTTTGTATCACGGGCTACTGAAAAGACCATCTTCCTTAATTTTATGTTTAGCATCAGCCTTGGGTGTTTCCTCTTAAACATCGTGGAGCTTCACTACCTCGGCTGGATCTACGTGTTTCGTATGCTTTGTGCCGCATGCTTCCTGTGCTGCAGGCCGGAGAGAGGAACTGTACCCTCAACATAACCCTTTACTGCTGAAGCTCAGACACTCGATGCGGGGCAGATTATTCCTGCAGACCCCTACGACAGCCTTGTCTCAGGAGAAGACTGGGACACATGCTCCAGCCATTGCTTTTGAGACTCATTCAACTCTGGAGTGCTCGCCAAGGAGAAACCCAGAGGAACGGGAACGCATAAGGCTGAAATTGGCAAACATGGCAAGATGTAGTGGCAAGAAGTCCTGGTTGTAATGAGTACTAATGTTTATTTTATTCTGAAAATAAATGTGTCGTATGTTTTGTTCTGTTAAAATGTGCACTTTTATTTTGGGCTTACTGTTTTTCATGCTTAAACTAAAATACAGTGATTACAAGCTATACTTATAATCATTAAGGAAATCAACTTTTAAATATGTTGAAATGTCTACCATAAAAAATGAATATTATATATTCAGCCAGGTGTGCACAAATGATACAGTGTGTATATATATATATATATATATATATATACCTGTCACTGACATTATGACAATATTTTTAAGAGTGAAAAATTAATTTGTGCATTTTGCATATAAAACTTTTTATGTGGTTAGTTTGAGTGAATATTTTGCTTTATATGCAGTGCACTTTTTTCTGTATATATACTGCATATATAAGAGTGCACAACAAAAAGAGTGCAGACCAAAGAAAGTTTCTTTTAAAATTATAATGTACATTTTTATTTCTGAGAAATTAAATTTGTAAAATTGTTCTTATGATGTTGATTGTTTTGAAAATAGTAGTAGTCTGGGGTTATTTTGTAAATAAATAAACAATAAGCATATGTTCAATACAATATTTTGAATGTTATTTATCTATCTCACAAATTAATTTCTTACAATGGCAATCAACTTTGTAGCATATACCAGTTTAAAAAGCTCATCATATGTCATACAAACACATCCAACACATGCAAATAATAAATCATGGCTTATTTTAAATTTAGCGTGATGAGAAAAGGAAAACATCAAGAAAAATGATAAATGTAAATAAATATAAATTCTATTGAGCACTAACAGCAAGAGCTGACCTCCTCAGCTGTTTTATCTCCTCCAGGCCATAAGGGGGCACTGTTTATCTTGGATCCCATTTTAACAGTTTCATTCTGAACACTCTCTGTCCCAAGCCTCTTCTGGATTTCAGAGGCCATTGTTAAAAATGCCTTCTCTACGTTGTTTGCATTCTTGGCACTGGTCTCCAGGAAAGGGATTTTGAGTGATTCAGCAAATTCCTAAAATATGTATCAATTAAACATATTATGGCTATAGATCTGCAACCCTGTAGAACAGCAGACCTTACCATTTGTAAATAATTGTTTAAGGGGAATTTACCTTTGCTGTGGTAAAGTCCACCACCTTTTTTGAGGCAAGATCACACTTGTTCCCTACAAGCAACTTGGAGACGTTTTCGCATGCGTAGCGATCAATTTCTTCTAACCATTGCTTCACGTTGTTAAAAGACTCCTGTTGAACGTAAAATTCTTGATCAAACCAAACGTAAACATGCATTAAATACTAAAAAATAAAATTTCTGCAATATCTAAAATTGTTACCTGCTCGGTGACATCATAGACAATTATAATCCCGTGAGCTCCCCGATAATAACTGGATGTTATGGTACGAAATCGCTCCTGCCCTGCTGTATCCCACTTCGGGACAGGAATAAAGCATGGAAAATGTTAACAAACACACTTCCAATTACTTTGTTCAATTCCACAGGCTCTGATCTACAAACAAACAAGTAGTCATCTCATAAAATGAATTAAGTTGAAATATATTCATATAATTTTATTTACTCACAATCTGCAGTTTGACTGTCTTTCCCTCCATTTCAATAGTTCTGATTTTGAAGTCTACTCCAATAGTGCTGATGTAGCTTTCTGTATAGGTGTCATCCTATTGGAAAAATTGGGTGTCATCAACAGAAATAAAAGCATTTGGGCATAACGCAAGAAACATAAAACCAGTCCAAACTTTTGACTGGTGCCATATATCCGTTATACACAATAACAGATGCACATACAAAAACTTCTTGTAACTAAATATTCTGATGTAACTTGTTAGCTAGCAGCAGCAGTAGGCCTCAATGACATAAGGAGAAAAATTGTTTGGCTTACAGCAAACCGCAGGAGTAAACATGACTTTCCCACACCAGAGTCCCCAATCAGCAGCAACTTGAACAGATAGTCACTGTGGATACAAAATATTTTAAATCAACTGAGCTGTAAAGGATTACTATAGATGCAGCTACAAAACTAGACCTGCTTCCCACTAGTCATTATAATCGAAAAAGTCTGTTCCATCAGTATTTTTGTAAACAACAAAAATACAACACCAAAATAACATTAAAAGCTGTCTTTAAAGGCATAACTACTTACTACTCAGGGTTCATCCTAGTTGTGTTGATAGCAGGATGCTGTATGAAAGCGTTTCAGATAAATTATCTGTGTTCAGCTACGTTGTTTCCTTTGAAATGCAAACAGCAACAACCGTGCCAATAGTGAACCCAACTCCATCATTTATTCAAGGCCCTGATCAAGTTACAAAGTGGCCAATACCTGTTTCTTAAAGCAGCCCTTCAGCAGTAGTGACAGGTGTTTAAGTTTTGGAGACATTGCATGTGAAATGCTTGAGGTATGATTAACAAACAGCCACTATTATCAACATCTACAGTGAGTATAGGCCTGGGTCCAAACCAATGTGTACACGCTCAAACCAATGAGTTTGTGTCTAAATAATTACCAATAAATGAATACAATAAATGAATATTACTAACGTTGACCACAGAGATAGACTTAAATTTAATGTTTGTTTGTAATTTGCTAAAGTAAAGAATTAGTTAGTGATCATAAATTTACAAACACTAGAGGTCGCTAAAGAACAAGGTAGATTACACTCAGTGCTAAGTGAAAATTCAACCCGATGAAAGAAGTTTTCAGTCTGTGCATCAGGATTTTTATGTGTTATTAATTTTCCTGGACAGGGCTTAAGCCTAATCCCTGATTAAAATGCATGTTTGAGCTGCTTTAACTGAAAACAACTCGCAATGACATATCTTAAAATATATCAGTACCATTTTTTTGATGCAGTAATGTTTGTAAGGCATGTTTGTAAAAACTATTTTAATGTCTTAATTTAATTAAAGCCTAGTCATTTAGTCCCCCGTGTCTGGGAAACCATCCCATAGTCTCTGTAAAAATATACTGTAAAAAAAAAAAATCATAATTAGATTTAATTACAACCTGTGAGTGTTATCATAAAAGTATATTTATATTACATTTATTTAGCAGGCAAAGTAATATCATAACAAATATGGAAACAGTAAACATATGTAACAATGACTATCAACAATTTTAATATATATCATATATTTATTTTATTAAATATGAATTAAGACACAGACTGAATTTGATTCAAGCTAATGTTTTCAGTGTTGTTAATGTTATTCAGTCTTTTTCTTATTGTTTTAAATATTTGTTTTGATATTTTGAATCTTTGTTGAACTGTTTAAGGCATTGACTGACACAGCAGTAACAAAACAAAATACAACATGCTGGGTCACGAAGACCAAGAGGATCAATTAATGTGTTCCCTGGACTCTAATGGACTCAAGAGGATTGCAGAAATAGAAAATAAGTTAATGTATTGTTTCTTCTAATACACACAAATCACATGAGATCATCACCCTATGGAAACCCTATCAACCCACACAATAATATGATGAAAATATTTATGCTGCCTGAAAAACAAATTATTCTCAATTAATATTCAATTCAGGCCTCAAACATCTTAATTCAGCTGTCCATTGAGCAACGTTTTAAGACTTGTTTAATATGGTCCCCCATATCATGGCATTTGTATGACATGTATCTACAGCAGGGGTCTCCAACAAGAGACTGACTACTTTTTAAATTAAAATTAAAAGTGGCTTATGTGTTGACATGGTTTATGCTTCAAAAAACATTGTTTTAAAATATTTTAACATACTGTACATTATTGCATCTCCTCTCTGCTTTGCCTTTCTAAAGCGAAGCGACTTTTACGAATCTCACCGCTCTGAAAAGCGCAGTGTGCTCTGATTGGCCAACTGACCATGTGACGGAAGAGTTACGCCCCTTACCATAAACGCAGCACAAGTAACCGGGAAAAACTCATCTGAGGTGAAGCTAAATACTGAAGCCGCATAAGCGTGATGATAAATTAAATATGTCAATATTTTTATATATTTTACATACATTTTGGCCGATATGACAAAAAAATACATTTGCATTAGAGAGGTGGAACACATACAGTGTATGTCTTGGCGAGCTACCCGCAATTAAACCACGAGCTACCGGTAGCTCGCGAGCGACGTGTTGGAAACCCCTGATCTAGAGAAACTTGAGGGTTATAAATCCTGACTACCAAATGCAGAACATTTTACGTTTCTCTGTGATCTGATACATAAAAAAGTATAAGAAACTGCCGATTGGATTACAATGGATTACAACTACAAATACAAGTGTACCGTTACAGTACTGCCATCAAGATGAAAACAAGATGATTTATTTCCCATACAGAAATCTGACAGCATGTGGACATATGGTCTATATTTTTATCCATTCATTTTATACAAATTAAAGTATATATATATATATATGCAAACATTAGCATAGCATTTAACTTCTAGCCCAATTGGCCAAGAGCTATATATGTTATATTAATTACAGAAAAAGCCGGTTTTATATTTTAAACATAGTGTATATTGCATGTGCTGTAGTTACAGTATTTGATTTTTATCTCTGTAAAATCTATATGTGAACTTTATTATATTGCTCACACTTAATTTGTTTATTGCTTCATAACTGATCAGATTATGAGTATTGGAGATATCAAAATGCATTAAGTTACATAGTGTAAGTAGTTTCTAAGTTTATTATAGAAGTGTTTCATTAAACCAAAAATTAAAAAATCTTTGTTATACCAGTCAAACTTGCTGACCAAGATCTATTCATAGATGCTAGTAAACACTTGTCAGGATCTGTAAAACAAATCCCCAGTGTTTTATTAGCAATAATGTTTATTACGCAAGAGAAGTTTATTATCAAAGGGTTTCTTAAAGGTGACAAAACAAAAGTTGAAGTCATTAACAGATTTCCCCTAGAGTCTCATAAATAAGACTTTACAAGATAACATGATGAAAGGGAGGGATGAAAATGAGGTCAGTCAAAGTCCCAAAAGAGCAATAAATACAGAGCAAAGCTACAGTTTTATATTATTCATAAAAACCTTATGAATTATGAAAATGTGAAATATTTGTAATCTAATACTGATTGCTGGAATCTATTGATTCCATACCCAAAGTTTTTAGTACATTTTAAGGAGTTTTATTTTTGATAATACTTTTAATTGCCCTCAGAGGGAACTTAATAAAGTTTAAATACAGTAATAGCTATAAAGTAAATTTAACTTAGGGATGACAATCCAAACAAGATTTTAAATTCTTATTTATTTTAGTTAAAATGAACCTACAATGAACAATACTTTTACAGCATATATTAAACTTTGTTAATGTTAATTTTAGCATTTACTAATACATTTTAGAATTAAAAGTTGTGTCTCTTAACATTAGTTATTTCACAATGAAATAATATGAAGTGAACACAAAGCGTTATCATTTATTCTTATGAACACCATATTCTGAAATTAAGTAGGTCTGTATATATTATCACAATAATTTGTTAAAATGTGGTCATGATCTCGAAATTCAAATACAGTAACAATAAAAATGCTTTTTATGGGCTCAGTGGCACACATATTAAGATGAAGTCATTTACTTAGGCTCACATAATTTTTTTAGGAATAACTGTGTTTTACTCATGAGTGATATTTTACAAAACAATTGTATTTTCTTTAATGTTTTATCTAAATTTGATTGGATATGGATATTTCTCTTTATACACAATGCCGGTTAAAAGCGTAGGGTCACTACTCATTCTTTATTTATATTTTTTACCTTGTTTTTGTAATAATAAACTCATCAAAACATAAATGTAACACAGACAACTTTTGTTTAAATTAAACTGTTATCTTATGGCATAGAATTAGTCAAACTTGACTTAATGTATGCTCATGAATGGATGCTCCACAAGGGCCTTGTTCGCCCTCTTATTAGTTTCAACTACTTTTGTAATAACTTTTTATATAATGAGCATCTAATTATGACATGGAATTCAACTGTACTTATAATGTACAACTTTGTAAAGATTAATTTTATACTAGGTCTACATTAAAAAATGTAGGTCTACACCATCCTGAGATGGTGTAAAAGTGAAAATGGACAAGCAAACTGATCCAACCAGTTTAAATAAATAAGTAAAATAAAACAAAAAATAAACATAGTTGATATTGTGTGGATTTCTCCCACAGCTTTGATTTTGCCTGCTGTTGACATGCTTCTGTGTAGTTTTTCCAGCTTCATTTCCTTTTGGGATTGATACTGTATAATGACGCCATTAAGATGGCAGTCCATATAAGTGTAATGTGTTTTTACTGTGCTTGGTGATTTTACTTTGTTGGTGACAACAAAACTGCAACTAATTTTAATGCATTAGGTGAGTGATATTGAATAGTGAATGGTTAAAAAATGACATAACAAATAATGCTTTTTCTTTCTTCCACAGAGTCATAATGGAGAACCTTTCCATCGTAGTCAGATTTGAGCTCACCATGGATTCATTTTCTTTCCCTCCAGGAGCCAAATATCCCATATTTTTCATTGGCATGTTTATGTATTTATTTAGCATTATTTGCAATCTGACTCTGTTGCTTCTCATCATATTGCAACAAAGTCTCCACAAGCCGATGTATTTTATTATGTTCAATCTTCCTCTGAATGATCTTGTTGGAATCACATCTATGTTCCCCAAGGTTCTCTCTGACATTCTAACAGAAACCCATTATACTTACTATCCTCTCTGTGTGTTTCAGGGTTTCTTGATCCATATGAGTGGAAATGCAATTTTATTCATCCTTGCTGCAATGGCTTTTGATCGTTACGTTGCCATTTGTATGCCACTGAGATACAATGCTATCATGACACCCAAGGTTTTGACAGGAATAATTGCTCTTATATGGGGTCTTGATCTTTTATTAATTGTCGTGTTGTTTGCATTGCAAGGAATGCATTCTAGATGCAGATCTCACATAGTGAGTGTGTTTTGTGAAAACCCTTCTCTCCTTAAACTCACCTGTGGCAATACCACAGTTAACAACATTTATGGTTTATTTATAACTCTCGCAGTGCAGATTGTTAGTGTTTCTATTCAAGCATTTTCTTATGTGAAAATACTGATTACATGTTTGGCCACCAGCAGGTCTGAAGCAAAGAAAAAGGCCATCAACACCTGTGTTGCCCAGTTAGTTATCTTTATGATTTTTGAAATTGTTATGATTTTCTATGTACTATCGTACAGGTTCTCAACTGTTAACTCAAATCTGCAAAAGGTTATGGGCATGCTGATTTTTTTAGTGCCTCCTATTATGAATCCTGTAGTTTATGGACTGAACAGCCATGAAATACGAAAAAATCTTCTTAAAGTCTTTAAAAGAAAAATCTCAGTGTAAAGATGGGATTAATGCAGTTTTTAGATTGTGTGAAGGCAAAATGATTAATAAACAGCAGCAAAGATTCATGAACAAAGTTGATGAATGTAAGTACTGGTTTTCATTTCTAGTGTTGCATATATTCATTACAGAATGCAGCAGTGCAGGTATTGCATTGTAAGTGTTAACTGATTCTTGCTATTATCAATGTGATTTTGTTTTGTTTTTGTATTGAATGTCATTTATTAATTCACAGTAAAGCAATACTACATGTTATTAGCAGTGCTAAGGTCATGGTTTTCCCAGGTAACATAATCAGGGAACATGTAAATCATGACATCAGTTTCCTACATTTCAGTCTAGACTCATTTGCATTTTAATGTACTTTCCAAACATTATACATTCCAAAATATCTAATGTATTTATCTCTGTTTTGTAATGAAACAATTATGACAAATAAATATGTGCATATATTTCTATATATATATATATATGTGTGTGGTCAGTTATTAAATCATTTTCATGCTTTGCGAAAAACAGCTTTGCATTTTTGGTTAAAAAATGAAATAGTAACAAATGCAATATATATACATAAATGTCAAACGCATCACAGATTCTTACAGAGGATTGTTTTCACAATTAAACTTTTTAAACTTACACCCAATATAAAACAATCACAGGTTATCACAGAATTTACTAATGTACAGCTCAGCACAATTGTAAAAAAGGTCACAAGCAAAACAATTATGATGTGACCAAAACCTAAGAATGCATATAAACAGGAATTTATCAGTAAACCACTACTACAAAAACTACCATATTCTAGTATAAATACAGTAAATAAATTATAGTTTAAATCTGTGTGTGTGAGATTATTAATCTCATTTGGTGTAAAAGGGCTTTTAGGCCTTAAACTCACAAGTGGAAAATAACACACAAAGTGTGCAACACTTAAAGTGACCTGGGGCTCAATTCACTTAGTCAATGCAGACCCATGCTCTCTACAGACTAATTAGTTCACCTTCCCCATCCCTTGACCAATATTCGCTTCATTTGGTCTCACTCCCAATAGGGTCAGTGTTTCTTGGTGCCATAATTTAATTTTAAAGACCTTTTGGAGACCCAATTCCCTTAGAAATGATTCTCTAGGTGTGATGGTAGAAAGTCATATAGCCGTATACTTACTAAATGTAAATAAAAACAACACCTATAGCACAAGTAGCAAAGATTAGACAATGACATGGCCAAATAATAAAACAAGTGCAAAAGACTTGTAAAGACTGGTTTATCTTTAGATGCTTTATCAAAAGTTCGGCCTGGACGTGGATGTAAATGTGAAGCACAGAGTTTCTGCATCACCATTAAATGAAGAGGTTAGAGGAGTGAGATTTTTATGTCCCAGTAAAAGCACCAGAATATAAAAAATGTTCAAAACATGTTCTTCTTGTTTGTTTGTCATAATAGAGAACAACACTTACAGAGTCAGACTTTGTGAAGCACATCCCAAAGGTGTTATTAGAGACATCTAATGTTCATTAGGGTATTGGCTTGGTATTACATCAACACATTTAATGAGGTCACTGGTACTGTATTAAGAACATGGTTAATTATCATAGGGTTTATTAGATGTGACAAAACAAAGAAGATGCCATTAACAGAATCCCTACAGATCTCATCAATCAGATACTTGTGATACAGATGTTACTATAGTAAAATTAACATTGTACCAATAAACACAAACATGTGCTGCTGCTAGTATTCATATATTTAAAGTCATAATCTTTATTGTATTCCAAAATTATCACAAATTATTATGCACAAATTTATTGGTTTATTTGTTAGTATGTATTAAATAAACTATTTATTTATTTATTTTATTATGTACAAAATTCTACAAAGTTAACCTGGTTTAAAATACATACACTATATTCTTAATACTATGTAATGGTGCCTGGATGATGAATGCCTGTTTTATGTTTTTTGAAGTCGCTTGTTTGTCCTGAAGTTTCAAAAAAATCCTCCAGGTCCTGCACATTCTTTGCTTTTTCAACAACTTCTGCATACGTCACCTTTTTCCAACACTATAATGTAGAGATACACTCGATCAATGAATCGACCTTGGCCTTCGTCTTCAGGTGTGAGGAGTTTTTAACTGTGGTGTTGACAAAGTGTCTCTACTATACTTGTAATGCCATATAAAACATCTGTATTTATTAGTTTGTGGTGATTCTTACCAGCTTTCCTTACTGCAGTCTTGTTGCCATAGCTGTCTTTTATTTATAGGGCCTTGTTTATTCAAGAAACTATATTTTACACAAAGCCATGTTTGTATGACATCACTTTTAGTTTTGTATTACATTATTGTGATAATGATGTAGTCTGTTAGCATTCTTGACCTTTTTCCAACAAGCCTCTCACTTTTTTAGTTTTTGTCTTTAGGGGTTTTATTGTCGATTGTGTCACTAACATGGCTGTCTATATAAGTCTAATGCGCTTGGACGTTACTTTGATGTTGATGACAACATCGTGACACATACTGCAGCCATTAGATGTATAAGGTGAGTTACATTATTTTAGTACAGTGACAATTGTGTTGTGATTTGTTTGACAAATTTCAGAAAACATATTTTCTCTCATTTCTCACAGATTCTAGAGCTGTAATGGAGAACTTATCCATCACAGTCAGCTTTGAGCTGACAATGGATCCGTTTTGTATCCCTGCAGGAGCCAAATATCCTATATTTTTTATTGGCATCTTCATATACCTCTTTGGCGTTACTTGTAATCTGTCATTGTTGCTTCTCATCATATTGCAACAAAGTCTCCACAAGCCGATGTATTTTATTATGTTCAGCCTTCCTCTAAATGATCTTGTTGGAATCACATCTATGTTCCCCAAGGTTCTCTTTAACATTCTAACAGAAACCCATTATACTTACTATCCTCTCTGTGTGTTTCAGGGTTTCTTGCTGCACATGTACGGGGGTGGTGTTTTGTTCATCCTTGCTGCAATGGCTTTTGATCGTTACATTGCCATTTGTATGCCACTGAGATACAATGCTATCATGGCACCCAAATTTGTAGTGGGAATTGTTGCTTTTGTGTGGGGTTTTGATCTTTTTTTCATCGTTTTGTTGTTCGCCTTGCAGGCAAAGCACCCCAGATGCAGATCTCACATTCTGAATGTTTTCTGTGATAACCCCTCGCTCCTTAAACTCACGTGCAGCAATACCACAGTCAATAACATTATAGGATTGTTCAACACCGCCGTAATGCAGATTATTAGTGTTTCTATTCAAGTTTTTTCCTATGTTCAGATTTTGATTACCTGCTTAGTCTCAAGTCGTTCTGAAGCAAAAAGCAAGGCCATCAACACCTGTCTTGCTCAACTAGCTATTTTCATTACGTTTGAAATTGTTGCAACTTTCACCATCCTGTCACACAGGTTCACAAATGTTAATGCAGATCTGCAAAAGATTACGGGGATGCTAATTTTTTTAGTGCCTCCACTTGTTAATCCGGTTGTGTATGGATTGAACAGCTATGAAGTACGAAAAAATCTCCTTAAAATTTTTAAAAGAAAAATATTTGTGTGAATTGGATTTTTACTGTGAACATGAGTGACAATATGTGTGCAAACAATTGTAACACAGCAGCTGCACAGTATCATCAAATAAATATGTACAGTTATTGGTACAGTACAGTTATAGCATATTATATACAGCATACTTTTGTTTTGTGTGTTAAAAACTGTACATAAGCCATAAATACAGCTGATGATTTATGTATGTCAGTGACAATTTTACATGTACATTTACTGTATGTATGTAGCTCAACTAGTAGAGCATGATGATATTGTAATGGTTAGATTTCTAGGAAATGCATGTCCTAATAAAATGTATAGCTTGAATACACTATAGGTTGATGTGAATTAAAGTGTCTGCCATAAATAAAATGCTCAGTTTTTTATTTTATATGTGTCACATAAGTTTAAAATAGTCACCTTTGGATTCAATGCCTTATTCTAAAGATATAAGAATAGCATTTTTATGTTTTTGAAGAAATAGAGTTTGGCCAAATAAGAATATTCCAAAATATCTAATGTATTTATCTCTGTTTTGTAATGAAAATAATTATGACAAATAAATATGTGCATATATTTCTATATATATATATATATATATATATATATATATATATATATATATATATTTTCATGCTGTGGTCAAAAAATCATTTTGCATTTTGGTTAAACAGTTTTGCATTTTTGGTTAAAAAATGAAATAGTAACAAATGCAATATATATACATAAATGTCAAACGCATCACAGATTCTTAAAGAGGATTGTTTTCACAATTAAACTTTTTAAACTTACACCCAATATAAAACCAATATCACCCGAGCAAAAATGCCATTAAATCAGGAGGTTATCACAGAATTTACTAATGTACAGCTCAGCACAATTGTAAAAAAGGTCACAAGCAAAACAATTATGATGTGACCAAATGCATATAAACAGGAATTTATCAGTAAACCACTACTACAAAAACTACCATATTCTAGTATAAATACAGTAAATAAATTATAGTTTAAATCTGTGTGTGTGAGATTATTAATCACATTTGGTGTAAAAGGGCTTTTAGGCCTTAAACTCACAAGTGGAAAATAACACACAAAGTGTGCAACACTTAAAGTGACCTGGGGCTCAATTCACTTAGTCAATGCAGACCCATGCTCTCTACAGACTAATTAGTTCACCTTCCCCATCCCTTGACCAATATTCGCTTCATTTGGTCTCACTCCCAATAGGGTCAGTGTTTCTTGGTGCCATAATTTAATTTTAAAGACCTTTTGGAGACCCAATTCCCTTAGAAATGACTCTCTAGGTGTGACGGTAGAAAGTCATATAGCCGTATACTTACTAAATGTAAATAAAAACAACACCTATAGCATAAGTAGATTAGACAATGACATGGCCAAATAATAAAACAAGTGCAAAAGACTTGTAAAGACTGGTTTATCTTTAGATGCTTTATCAAAAGTTCGGCCTGGACGTGGATGTAAATGTGAAGCACAGAGTTTCTGCATCACCATTAAATGAAGAGGTTAGAGGAGTGAGATTTTTATGTCCCAGTAAAAGCACCAGAATATAAAAAATGTTCAAAACATGTTCTTCTTGTTTGTCATCGAAACATAATAGAGAACAACAAAAAAAATCCCTCTCTTCTTTTCTCTACAGGTACTTATCTAGCAATGCAAAACATTGTAAACTTAGTAAAGCACTTCTTAGTACTATTGTTGCCGCTTTTGATGTGTCGCTTCATTGTCTCCTACTATTTGTAAGTCGCTTTGGATAAAAGCGTCAGCTAAATGCCTAAATGTAAATATAAATGTAAATGTACAACACTTACAGAGTCAGACTTTGTGAAGCACATCCCAAAGGTGTTATTAGAGATATCTAATGTTCATTAGGGTATTGGCTTGGTATTACATCAACACATTTAATGAGGTCACTGGTACTGTATTAAGAACATGGTTAATTATCATAGGGTTTATTAGATGTGACAAAACAAAGAAGATGCCATTAACAGAATCCCTACAGATCTCATCAATCAGATACTTGTGATACAGATGTTACTATAGTAAAATTAACATTGTACCAATAAACACAAACATGCTGCTGCTGCTTCATATATTTAAAGTCATAATCTTTATTGTATTCCAAAATTATCACAAATTATTATGCACAAATTTATTGGTTTATTTGTTAGTATGTATTAAATAAACTATTTATTTATTTATTTTATTATATACAAAATTCTACAAAGTTAACCTGGTTTAAAATACATACACTATATTCTTAATACTATGTAATGGTGCCTGGATGATGAATGCCTGTTTTATGTTTTTTGAAGTCGCTTGTTTGTCCTGAAGTTTCAGAAAAATCCTCCAGGTCCTGCACATTCTTTGCTTTTTCAACAACTTCTGCATACGTCACCTTTTCCCAACACTATAATGTAGAGATACAACAAGTCTCTCACTTTTTTAGTTTTTGTCTTTAGGGGTTTTATTGTCGATTGTGTCACTAACATGGCTGTCTATATAAGTCTAATGTACTTGGCTGTTACTTTAATGTTGATGACAACATCGTGACACATACTGCAGCCATTAGATGTATAAGGTGAGTTACATTGTTTTAGTACAGTGACAATTGTGTTGTGATTTGTTTGACAATTCATATATTTCAGTAATCTGGCTATATAAAAAAACATATTTTCTCTCATTTCTCACAGATTCTAGAGCTGTAATGGAGAACTTATCCATCATAGTCAGCTTTGAGCTGACAATGGATCCATTTAATATCCCTGCAGGAGCCAAATATCCTATATTTTTTATTGGCATCTTCATATACCTCTTTGGCGTTACTTGTAATCTGTCATTGTTGCTTCTCATCATATTGCAACAAAGTCTCCACAAGCCGATGTATTTTATTATGTTCAGCCTTCCTCTAAATGATCTTGTTGGAATCACATCTATGTTCCCCAAGGTTCTCTTTAACATTCTAACAGAAACCCATTATACTTACTATCCTCTCTGTGTGTTTCAGGGTTTCTTGCTGCACATGTACGGGGGTGGTGTTTTGTTCATCCTTGCTGCAATGGCTTTTGATCGTTACATTGCCATTTGTATGCCACTGAGATACAATGCTATCATGACACCCAAATTTGTAGTGGGAATTGTTGCTTTTGTGTGGGGTTTTGATCTTTTTTTCATCGTTTTGTTGTTCGCCTTGCAGGCAAAGCACCCCAGATGCAGATCTCACATTCTGAATGTTTTCTGTGATAACCACTCTCTCCTTAAACTCACGTGCAGCAATACCATAGTCAATAACATTATGGGATTGTTCAACACCGCCGTAATGCAGATTATTAGTGTTTCTATTCAAGTTTTTTCCTATGTTCAGATTTTGATTACCTGCTTAGTCTCAAGTCGTTCTGAAGCAAAAAGCAAGGCCATCAACACCTGTCTTGCTCAACTGGCTATTTTCATTACGTTTGAAATTGTTGCAACTTTCACCATCCTGTCACAAAGGTTCACAAATGTTAATGCAAATCTGCAAAAGATTACGGGGATGCTAATTTTTTTAGTGCCTCCGCTTGTTAATCCATTTGTGTATGGATTGAACAGCTATGAAGTACGAAAAAATCTCCTTAAAATTTTTAAAAGAAAAATATTTGTGTGAATTGGATTTTTACTGTGAACATGAGTGACAATATGTGTGCAAACAATTGTAACACAGCAGCTGCACAGTATTATCAAATAATTATGTACAGTTATTGGTACAGTACAGTTATAGCATATTATATACAGCATACTTTTGTTTTGTGTGTTAAAAACTGTACATAAGCCATAAATACAGCTGATGATTTATGTATGTCAGTGACAATTTTACATGTACATTTACTGTATGTATGTAGCTCAACTAGTAGAGCATGATGATATTGTAATGGTTAGATTTCTAGGAAATGCATGTCCTAATAAAATGTATAGCTTGAATACACTATAGGTTGATGTGAATTAAAGTGTCTGCCATAAATAAAATGCTCAGTTTTTTATTTTATATGTGTCACATAAGTTTAAAAGAGTCACCTTTGGATTCAATGCCTTATTCTAAAGATATAAGAATAGCATTTTTATGTTTTTGAAGAAATAGAGTTTGGCCAAATAAGAATATATTAGTAACACTTTACAATAAGTTTGTATTTGTTAACAATAGTAAATGCATTAGCTAATGATTACTGTAACTGTTACTAAACTGTATTAGTAAATGCTGAAATGAACATGAACTATGATTCCTAACCCTAAACAAATGCTGTAGAAGTATTGCTCATTGTTAGTTCATGTTATTGTTATCAAATAAACCTTATTGTAAAGAGTTACTAATATATTTCTTTTTAAAAACATGAAATAATGTACAATATAAACAGAACTGTATACTGACAATACTCTAGTCAACATGTTTTATTTAATGTCAATCATTCTTTCCAAATAAAGGATTTCTAGCTGGTTTATGAATAGGGTATGAATGAAATGTCTAGTTCACACAAATGTATCAAGAAATAAATAAATGTTTTATTTTATATGTATAACCTGTTTACATATAAAGGCAATAAAGCAGCTCGATAAATGTATTATCTAAAAGACAACAAAGAAATAGCTATTTATTAGATAAATGTGTTTTAGGCCAAGTCATTATAGAAAAGCAAATACTGAATTGAGGTTTTGTATAATCATAACTAAATCTGCTGTTAATGTTCATTAGCAAAATAAAGGACAGAGTTTGATTCCAACGCAACACATATATATATAGTTTGAAGACACCGTGATGCTGCTTTGGATAAAAGCACCTGCCAAATGTGTAAAAATATAAATTAAAATGATATCAAATTAATTTTTATTAAGTAATGAGAATAATATGATAGTAAATGGTAAATATTACATAGGAGTTCGAACCTCTACAAACTATGAACTATACATAATATAGATTTAAATATGATTTATATATAAAACTCTGGGATAAATTGTTCTGATCAATGAGCAGAAAGGGTTATCAATGATAATGGTGAGACTTTCATAAATGACTCATTTATTTCTGGAGTTGTTTGTAATATATATTATTTACATCTTACTGTGATCATATAGCTTTAAGTGCTTTACTTTAGCATTACAACTAAACTGATTTACAGCACTTCTTCTAAGTTTCTATTGATAAAAAACACATTAAGGCATGACATGGTTGTCAACAACATGCATATGAAGCACTTGTGAAAGTCTCATATAATTGATTAAATAAAGGTTTTAAGATATCATTTTTACACAAGCATCTCTTGACTTCAGATGCTGCTTATCTTTCTCTTTAAACAGGTGACAATTTTCTGTCTAATTTCTTTCGTTTTAAAACCATAAATCAGTGGATTCACAATGGGAGGAAACACCAGAACAGATACAGAGAAAATCCTGCGCAGGTACGCTGGAACGTTGTCAGATCGGTGTGCAATAAGAGGAAAAAAAGTGTTAAACTCCAAAAACAGAAAGACCACCAAATGAGTTCCACACGTCTGAACGGCCTTAATCTTTGCATCCGACTGCTTCTTCGTAACACACGTAATTAATATGTGAATGTAGGTAAATGCCACAACTGAAAATGACATTATGTGATAGAAATTTAAAATAAACAACCCGTAGATGTTGTTTACTCGCGTGTCCTCGCACACAATTTTCATTAAAGATGGATTGTAGCAGATAAGATCATCCATGTAGGTCTTACAAATCTTGTAAGGCAGAAGAAGCAAGAAAAGTACAAGTATAATGATAAAATGAAGGAACCACATTCCAATTATGATTCTCAACAAGTTTACAGTAGTCATGATGGCACCGTATCTTAACGGGTAGCAGATGGCAATGTACCTGTCACAGGCCATAGCTGTGAGGATAACATGAGATGCACCGCCGTACAGGTGCACGAAAAATCCTTGAAGAAAACAGGCAGAGTAGGAAATGGAGCTGTTCTGACCCCATATACTATACAGGAGCTGAGGAAAAAGACTTGTAGCACCCATCGTGTCATTGATAGGCATGTTAAGCAACAAAATGTACATTGGTTTATGAAGATTTCTGTTAAAGCAAATAGTGAAAGCAATTGTTAAATTGCACAGAACAATGATTAAATATGCCACTAATCCAAATATAAATGCTGAGTAAACGCTTGGCCCATACAGTTCTAATGAATGCAGAGTCAGCATCAATGACACAACAGATCCATTAAGATACATGATGAAGATTTCCTCTATGGAAAAGTTAAATCTAATCCAAACTTTGAAGTTATGTTGCTGAATGTTCTTTTATTTTGGCATATCCAGCATCAGCTTATGCCCTAAAAAACAATTTATTAAACTAATAACGGTATTATTTCAAACATTATGTAAAAAAGCAACATTGTTAATGTCAACAACTCCATAACAAAATATGCAAAGCACATTTTTTAGCATGTGAGAGGATTAATAAGAAATATTTTACAATACCCTTTACAATTGCAAAAATAAATAAATAAATATATATATATATATATATATATATATATATATAATAAAAAGATGATCGTTTCCTAATTGTAATTATCTTTACATCAAGTCGCAACATATATGCCAAATGCAGAAAATATCATATTCAACCACCTTAAGTCATCATCCTTCATTGCAGCTGAAATGCTCTTTGTTGATATCATCTGTATCTTCTGATTTATACTCACGGATGTTTACTATGTATTAATCATGGGAATGGGTGTTGTAATGTGACATGCGCACATTATAGTCATATCTTCTACTGTACAAGACATTATTTCACATGGGAAATGACACTTTTTGTTTGCTTTTGTTTGTTTTATTTTGAGAGTATGATGACTGTTTAGGTTAGCACAGTCTCTGTTGAAAAGACTTGTTTAAACCAGTAGGATTTTTTTAATAAAAACTATATTTGTGAAGTTCAATCCACTTTCTGTGTGTTTTTAAATGTAATTTAAGGTCATCTAAAAATGACACATTTTAGAATTTAGCAAAAAAAAACATATTTAGTAAAAATGTATAATATGGTAAATCAAATTACCACACACAATACATTACATTAACACAATTATAAAACACATACTATAAAAGCTGCACATATTCCTAACATGAATAAACTGTATTTGACATTAGATGATCTTATTTGATTACAAATACTGCTTTTTAGTTGTGATTTCAGTAAAAAAACATTGTGTACAAACCGGCCTGGTCAGTGTAGTCTGTTGAGTATCTTCACAATTAAAGACTATATATGAATATACATTAAGGCATGAGAATTTGTCTAATTTCTTTAGTTTTAAAACCATAAACGAGTGGATTCACAATAATTGTTCACGTTATGTGAAGATCATAACAGTGACATACTGTGCAATACCTCACATGAGAAATTTCATGTCTGTGTTCACTTTGTGCCATGAATTCCTATAACAAGTATACTTCCCTCTGCTGCCCTTTCACATATACTACAGTTAAAAATGCAAAGAATATATAAAACAAATTTAAAATGTATTGATTTTTACAAATTACCATGAAATAAAATGTAACTTTTTCAAATTTGGCAGAAAAAACAGTTGTTAAATCAGGATTTCTTGCATCTTTAAGCATTTCTATATAAAACCTTAAAGAAAATTAAGAAATTAAACAAATGATTAGCACTTAAATTAGTATTAAAAATGATCTATTGATCTATCTGATTAAAAATCTAATGTGTGGTTTTAGATTGCATGTGCCTGTGTATCATAAAAAAAATAAAACTATCATCTGTTTTATGTTGTAAAGGATAAAACTGAAATGTCCTTCCAACACAACATTTTTTTTAAGTGAGTTTACTGGATCAATAAATGTAAATGTCATATTATGGCACTAGACATATATCACTTAAGCAGTTTAAAGAAAGCTTGCCTTCAAGTTTGCCATTTCACAAGGTGACTAAGTTATAAACAAACTGATTATTCATGAAATGCTGACATCATGACAGTTGTCATGAGTGCAAAATCCACACGCAGATCTCACAAACACTATATAAAGCTCAAACTGAACATTCATCCACCCGTCAGGTCAGGTCACTACATGGCTGCTAAGTCGGTCAATCAGAAATTTTAATAACACTATAGATACAGTTGACATGTTATCTGAAGTTTATATCATCTGTCAATGTGCTTCATGTAGAAACGAGGAAGATTTCTAAATGTACAAACTTTGATGTAAGTAAGTATTTCAATTATTCTGTATTTACTCATTACAATATACTGTAATGTTCTTATATACTTACAATATACTTTCTGTTCTTATGTATTACACTTATGTATTATGTTATATTTCTTCTTTTTTTACTTTTTTCACAGATTTGGACAGAATCAGATTATGTCTTCAAATAGCAGCATCTACAATGTGTCATCTGTGTTGTATCTTCAGGGTTTTGATCTGTCTCCTGAGAGCGCCGCCATTGCGTTTGTCTTTGCTGCTTTGAATTACATGATCATATTGTTCTGCAACTCCTTCCTCCTGTTTACTATCATATCCAACAAGGCTCTTCATCATCCCATGCACATTCTGCTGTTAAATTTGCCCATCAATGACCTCGTAGGTGCCACGGCCCTGTTCCCACACATCATGCAAGAGCTTCTCTTCAACACCAGGAGCATAACGTTCTCCGTCTGTGTTACTCAAGCGTTCTTTATACATGTTTACGCTGTAGCTGCTGTGTTCTGCTTGACTGCTATGGCATATGACAGATACGTCGCCATCTGTCAGCCAATGAGATACAATACCATTATGAGCAATAGTCATGTAATGAAAATCACCTCATTGGTTTGGCTTTCTAACTGGCTATTAATGGCTGTTCTTTTCATTCTGCTTTTGCGTTTACCTCGATGTAGATCTTATCTCACTCATACATACTGTGACAATCCCTCTCTGCTGCAGCTGGTCTGCGCAGACACGACCATTAATAATCTTTATGGACTGCTGATGACAGCTATCTGTCAGGTTTTGACAGTGGGTCTGATTTTCTACACATACCTGAGGATTCTCATAGCTTGTTTTAAAAACAAAAGCTCTGACACCAGGAGTAAAGCTTTGCAGACGTGTGGTACACATCTAATCGTCTTTCTTCTCTTTGAGTGTTTAGGTCTTTTTACAATTATCTCATACAGGATAAAAGATATATCACCTCACATACGAAAATTCAGTGGAGTAGCTGCTATGATCATTCCACCAACACTGAATCCTATTATATATGGACTGAGAACTAAAGAAATCAGGGTCAGTGCATTGAAACTGCTTCGGCGAAAGGTTTACCCATAGTGATGGTAAAAATGTTAGTTGTGCAGTTTTACGTGATTTTACATTATGAGATTTAAATGAAGATTGTCCTTGTAAAGTAATTATATGCATTACTGTAACATATACGTTTTACAGTACTGTCTGTAGCTGCTGGTTTACTATTTATACTGCAATAACTCATTGATTGTTTGTGATAATTCATCATTATTACATCCTACACTTATCAATGTTACATACAGTATAAAGATGTTATATGTTTTGATATGAACACTTGTTTTTAACCTGTTGAAAAAGGCCACTAGCACTTTACAATGCCTCACTACAAATGTCACAGCTTGTTTATTCTGAACTAGTTGTTTTCAATGAAAGTCCTGATTATAATCATTCAGAGAGCAGTAGATGTTAGATGATGATGTTTGATGTGCATTTTAATGTATTTTTGGACCCTCAAAGCCTGCAGTCAACACTGCAGTCACATAATTCGAACCAAAGAACACGTCTAGCAGAATATTGTCACATATCATGATATTATTACTCTCTCAGACATTAAAGACATTATATGCAAGGCTTGAGGTTTGATGGTAATTTATTTGTTTTAAAAAACATTCACTTCTCAGGTAGTCACATGTAGAATTAAAACAGTCAAACCAAACTATTTTTTTGTGTGAATCAGTCTTTACTGAATTTGATTTATATTTTGCTATTGTGTCAATATAATGGGAAATGTTTGAGTTTAATTTAATCTCTTTTGCACAATTTAAAACCTTAAAATAAAAAAAATAAAAAAAACAAAATGTGACCCAGTCTGTGAAAACCAGGCTAAAGTCTAAAATCTGATTCTGAGATAACGAGCATCAAACAGACCAGCATCTGTTTTAAAGGATAAAACTGAAATGCACGTGTTTTTTTAACATAATATTTGTATACATATTTAAAATCAGTTAACAAGATCTATAAATGTAAATGTCATATTATAGCACTAGACATTATACATCACTATAGCAGTTTAAAAAAATCCTGCTTTTTTAAAGTTTATATTTCACAAGGTGACTAAGTTATTGTGAAATGGATTATTCATTAAGGCAACATTAAAATTCTCCAGCTATTGTGATGTAACTTTGGAAAGATCGTTTTACTGTATTCATCACTGATTCATCTGATTTTAATGAGGACTCTGACATCATGCCAGTTGTCCACACGCAGATCTCCCAAACACTATATAAAGCTCAAACTGAACATTCATCCACCCGTCAGATCAGGTCAAGTTACTACATGGCTGCTAAATCAGTCAATCAGAAATTTGTTGTAAGTATTTCAAATATTCTGTATTTATCTATTACAGTAACCTTGACCGTTTGTTTGACACTTGACACTTTTATTTGCTCTTTTTTAACAGTTGTGCACAAAATGAGATTATGTCTTCAACTAGCAGCATCTACAATGTGTCATCTGTGTTGTATCTTCAGGGTTTTGATCTGTCTTCTAAGAGCGCCGCCATTGCATTTGTCTTTGCTGCTTTAAATTACATGATGATATTATTCTGCAACTCCTTCCTCCTGTTTACTATCATAGCGAGTAAGGCTCTTCATCATCCCATGCACATTCTGCTGTTAAATTTGCCCATCAATGACCTCGTAGGTGCCACGGCCCTGTTCCCACACATCATGCAAGAGCTTCTCTTCAACACCAGGAGCATAACGTTCTCCGTCTGTGTTACTCAAGCGTTCTTTATACATGCGTATGTCTTAGCCATGATATTCATTTTGATCGCTATGGCATATGACAGATACATCGCCATCTGTCAGCCAATGAGATACAATACCATTATGAGCAATAGTCATGTAATGAAAATCATTTCATTGATTTGGCTTTTAAATTGGGCATTGATAGCCATACTTTTCATTCTGCTTTTGCATTTACCTCGATGTAGATCTTATCTCACTCATACATACTGTGACAATCCCTCTCTTCTGCAGCTGGTCTGCGCAGACACGACCATTAATAACATTTATGGACTGCTGTCCACAGCTGTCTGTCAGGTAACGGCAGTAAGTCTGATTTTATACACATACCTGAGGATTCTCATAGCTTGTTTTAAAAACAAAAGCTCTGACACCAGGAGTAAAGCTTTGCAGACGTGTGGTACACATCTAATCGTCTTTCTTCTCTTTGAGTGTTTAGGTCTTTTTACAATTATCTCATACAGGATAAATTATATTTCTCCTCACTTAAGAAAATTCAGTGGAGTAGCTGCTGTCATAATTCCACCAACATTGAATCCTATTATATATGGACTGAGAACTAAAGAAATCAGGGTCAGTGCATTGAAACTGCTTCGGCGAAAGGTTTATGTGTCATAATGTAAAAAAATATTTGAGATATATTTCTGAATTTATTAATACTGTGATTGTGTAATACTGTGAATACTGTTAAATGTGTTTAAAACAATGAGATTTTTCTGTAGATAATTTGTTTGTCTACTTACAAATAATTTTTCAAAGTCATCATTTTAGCATGTTAGCTGACCAGATTTCAGAATTTGATTTCTGAACAGATATGTTGTCTAACAAGTAAATAAATTACAGTGCAGTACCTATAACCGACCACAAGATAGAACCCTTAACCAATTTTTCCACAGTACCAGTGTCGAAATCTGACACTCCAGACTTTTGTATGACTCTACATCATGTGTTAAATACATATAAAGTAATAATGAAGTAACATAATGAAATATAGTATGTGATGTTTATGCAGTCCTAAGCATTATTATTAATATATTATATGATATATGACTCTTGTTTTCCCCTCAAGTTCATGTTCAATATTATCACTTTTATATACTGTCTGTCCAGTTTGCTTACTGTGATTTTATATTACGAGGTATGTGTAAATTTAATGTGTGATTTTGTCTTTGCACCATTGAGTGAGATGTAAAGAAAATAATTGCAAAATTAAACAATTACTATGTTTAATATAAGGATAGCAGTTATATTCTAAAATTTCAACAGACTTGATTCTACTACTAAAGCTTGACTTCTTTCATACCATGGAGTCCAAATTTACAGCAACACAGACAACACACTTTTCTGACCTATAATGCAATATAATTTTTAACGTCTTGATTATTTGTTTATTTGTAGCTATCTAGCCTGCAGAATTAAATTGATTTTCATTTTAATATAGATCTTTAAACAAGATCTTTAAACAACATATACCATTTAAAATATTTAGGTTGGCATGAATCTGGACTGCATGAATCTATACATACAGTTTATGTGTCATTCCTGCTGCTAAAGGGTTATGATAAAGATAAATGATCTGGTGTGAACAATAGTGTGCTTTTTTTACAGTGTGTCAAAAGATAAAGTATCAGCACTATTCTGCACATCAGGGTCATGTGATAGCACACTTTGCTCTCATTGGCTGTCAAAATATTGTGTCATCAAGAGCTTGTTTAATTATCTAGAGACCTGTTAGGTGTTAGTCTTGCATGTCAACCTTTTGTATTCTGTAGCAACTGTAATACTTGTTCATTAGTTTGTTAACATTAGTAACTGTTTGTTTCTGCAGTAACTCTTGGGAATCCCAGTAGGTTTTTAAAAAACAATATAATGAGTCTACAGGGATATGCACAGGGATGTGAAAAACACAGTTAAACTGGGAGCATAAAAGACTGTATTTTTATATTACAAATATCTTTTACAAATATTACGAATGTATAATATTCATGAAAATTAAATATTTACATTAAGTTATATCGGAGATGGTAATTTTGTAAGCAGTTATTTGACCGCTTATCAAAATTGCTTTAGGCCTTTGTAACCAGTTATTGATTGGATCATTATTGCCTAATTGTGTATATGTTGCTTAATTCTCAAATTATCTGCAACATGCTTTCCATTTGTATACATCTGCTTTCTTCACATTTCTAAATGTATGAAATGTATAGACTTTTATAAAATACTAAAAAGATATAAATTACTACAAAACTGTTATACAACAAGGACGAAAGATTTTTGATAATAATAAAACTTAGCCCATACAGAAATCTGATATATGCAATCACATTTGTACAGTATGTTAATTTATTGGTTTCACGGACAGGAAATGTCACGCATTTGTACATATATGCAATGTATATTATTTCTGTGTACAACTTGAATTTCTTTGTCACAGGTAAAACACAAATTACTTGTTCTCTGCTTTATGTTTGCACATATAATTTCTGACCTAAATCAAAACCTACAAAAGGAAACATTTACACTACTCTTGACCCTTGTTGTAAGTGTGCACAAGCATGGAAAGATTTCCAAAACAAAACTGTCAGGGTGATCCCAGTTGTCCTTGTAAATGTCTTTTATTAATTGTGCTGTGTAGAGGACTGACTGCATTGTTAAGTTAAGTTTGAGCTCTACTCTGAATGTCAAAGACTAGAGACTGATCCAGTCAACTTGATTGACTATGATGATTTCTGAAGTAAAGTGCATTAAACTAAGACACAAATGAGTTATTTGATATTTGATTGAAGGATGACGACATCCTACCACTGAGAGAACAAAATATTTGTTTGGGCATCTCTGCGGGCCAAATTTTATGATAATTAACGTAAAGACTCTTTACACAACACATAATAACTCTACTAATTAAATGCTCATGAGAAACTTTTTAGTCAATTAAGCAAGACATAGAAAAAACTAATTATTTCGTTGTTTGCACAACAATGGTTAATAAGACCCTACTGACTGTTCACCAGCTTTATAAATGCAATGCTTTATGAACTTCTTTTCTTGCTGAAGTTCTGCAGGATTTCAGTCTGAAGCTAGTTTTCAAGACAGTTTGGTGGGAATTATATTTCTTTTTCATTTATCTGGTTAGTTTTACTGTCTTGTCTGTCATACTCGTGTATATTTCTGTTGTTTAATTATATGAAAATGTAGAATATACTGTTGATTTTATGCAATGATCATAGAAAAAATATAATCTAGCATTAGAACATGTTCTTTCTGTGAATAATTTGGAAGTCAAAATCAGATGGTTTTTAAAAAAAAAGTATATATCTGTGTATATAAAATGTAATATATGGGTATTTGACAAATATACCATAAATGAGTCCTATGGTGTGACATAGCAAAATGTATAAAAAACTCTCTCATCCTATATGTACCAATGAATATAAATCTCTTTCATGCTATTTATATATTATTAATTTTTTTCCAACATTTTTTCTGTCACACCATAGGACACATGTACATACTGTATATATTTGTCAACTACCCATGTATGTATATATTATATTTTATTATATTATAAAACCTATTGTAAATTATAGTGACATTTTTTTCTTCAGTGTTACAGGACTCCCAATGAATTTTTCAACTGCCTTCAGCAATGCAACGAATTCTATTGATGAGGGATTTTATTTAGTTGCCTTCCGCACTTTGGCCCACAAAAACTACCTGATTTTGGCCTTGTCGATTATCTACATCATCACCTTGCTGGGTAATCTTATTCTGCTGGCTGTCATCCTCATGAACTCCACTTTACACAACCCCAAATATCTTGCTGTGTGTAATCTAGCGCTTGTCGACATTTCTATGAACAGTGTTATCATCCCTCAAATGGTGCCTGTCTTTGTGTTCAACAAGAACTATGTTTCCTTTGGAACGTGCTTCTCTCAAATGTTTTTCATGCATTTTTTTGGTGACATGGAATCGTTCTCTCTCGCTCTTCTGGCTTACGACCGTCTGGTAGCCATCTGCTGGCCCCTGCGTTACCCCACCATTAACACCAACCTGAGGATGATGCTCATAATAGCAGGGATTTGGTGTCTTGTGTTTCTGTTAGAAGTTTTTCCAGTTACTCTGGCTGCCAGACTGCCTTTCTGTGGCTCCAGAGAGGTCCGGAGCTGCTGCTGCGAGCACGGGCCCGTCTACATATTGGCCTGTGCCGACATCTCCTACAACAGGAAACTGGCTACAGCTAAAACGCTGACGACCTTGCTGGGTCCCTTGAACGTTTATTATTGTCAGCTACGTGATAGTGGTTGTGGCAGTGCTGCGGATCGCATCCGTAGCCCAGCGATGGAAGGCCTTTCACACCTGTCTCAACCATCTGTTGCTTGTCTTGATCTATTACATTCCCGTCATCCTCGCGTATGTACTGGGAAACCTGCGATTAGTTCAGAATGTCGATATTTTCACAGCTGTTCTTACTGTGTCTGTTACGCTTCCCCCGATGCTGAACCCTATCATCTACAGCTTAAAGACCGATGAACTGAAAGACAAGATGGTGAAGTTTCTAAGAAAGCCAAAAGTAGCACAAGAGATTGATAGACATTAGGTAACCGGTTAACAAAAATCATGAGGATCTTTTCATTCTTTTTATCTTTTAATCATGAGGATCTTTTAATAAATAAGATTTATGCTTTTAACAATAACATGTTCATATTTAGATACCATGCTAAGCAGAATTTGCTTGTAAATAGTATTTTAATGGTCTGAATTTCTCAAGACAATGTTTGTATATGAATAGTTGTGATTTAAAACATCTATGTGTTGTCCACCCTATTTTATAATCACATGCTAATAGCCATTTTACATCTTTTGTACTGTAAAGCACTAAACACTGTATTATCCATAATATTAATATTATAACCATATTAAGATATTTCATAATATACTTCCCAATTATTTTAGATCAAACCAAAAAGTGCTTTACTGTAAAATTTCAGAAGTCATTGTAAGGCCTTTTGTCCATATAAAATCATATAGCAAGACTAAGATGTTTTAAAATTAACCTGTTGCTGTAAATCATCTGTGATACAGCACAAATACTGATAAGAAATAAAAAAGGGAAGCAGTTATAACTATTCAAAAATAATTATCCCATAATAATTTATTATAGAAACATATTGTCTTTTTGGCAGCTGTTACATAGACATATAAGGAAAAGCATATTCTGAGTGTATATTAAATGAGTTTTAAATATCATTCTAAAATCTTACAGGTGCATACTACAATTTGTCCACTAGATGGCAGGAAAAGACAGAATAAAAGGTATCTGAAGACCCCAAAATATGCAGATTAAAAGCTCATATGCACTTCAAGCTCTCAATTTACATGAACAGAAGTGAATAGTTTATTCTGCATCTTTCAATTAAAATATATACTTGCTTAGAGACTTGCCTAAATAATTATTTAATGTTTGTCAAGGAGGAGATGAATCTTAGGAAGACAACTCTCAGCAAAATGCCAAATAAATAGTGAATAAAACATAGTAAAAAATAGTAGGTGCATTATAAAGAAAAAACTAAAAAATGTTGGCATAAGGGGCTTTGTCGAGTCACAGCTAATATAAATGTGATTTACTATGTGATTAAGTTAGAGCAACTGCAAGTTTGCAGTTTTCTGACCTTTTGCTATTTTTATTAATATTTTTATTGGTACTCTTAGTTAATTGTCAGGTGACGTAAAGAGTTCATCTTAACATCAGAATATATTTAAACAAATATGCAAAGAAAACTATTTACTTGATGTTTAATTGTCACCTTTATTGAGGGTTGTGTGTTAATAAGGTGCACGCAAGTATATATAAAATGAAAGGATGTTGTGAACTTATCTTCTTAATTGTTCTGTCACTGACCATTATGAAAATAAGATGAGTCGATCATCTAAATTTGAGCATTTTGTGCTAAATGAAAAACCTCTCATTAAAAACAAGCAATACATTTATAATTTTTTCTGTAATTTATAAGTGCTATGAATGTAAACCGGCTTCACTTGGATCTGGATAAGACCGGTCAGTTTAATCAGTACTTTATTCAGGTGCAACTTTTGAAAAAATCCTTAATATTTTGTTTCTGATCTCTTTAGTTCTAAAACAGTATATGAAAGGATTTACTAAAGAAGGGGCAAGTATACCCCCCACCATTAGTCCATGGCGTTCATCTAACGATAACAACCACTCCAAGCCGTGTCAGGACTATTCGTACGAACATCGGAACATAAAAGCAAATAATTACTATCAAATGAGTAAAGCACGTATTAAACATTTTTTTCTTGTCGCCCTTCGAGGTCATTCTCATCACAGTGATTATTATCTTTATATAAGACAAGCAGATGAAAAAAAACGTTCCAAACAGCAGTACAAATGTAAGAGTGGATATCATATTAAAATAAGGATTTGGATTCACACAAGTCGTCCTGATAACAGATGCATACTCACAAAATATGTACTGGATGGTTGAAGAACAGAAAGGCAGAGAAAGAACAGTAGATTGGACAAAAGCCAGAATAGACCCGGCCACCAACCACAGAAACAATAAGATTAAAACTGTTCGAGTGCTATTTAAAATAGCATGATAACGTAAAGGATTGCTTATGGCGATCAAGCGGTCCAGTGCCATTACAGTAATTACAAACATCTCCATAACGTTACCTAAATTGTAAATGCACATCTGAAGTACACAGGAGATGTAGGATATAGCTTTATGACCAGTTAAAAGGATACCTATCATACTCGGACAGGCACTACTGCTGTACAACATGTCTACTAAAGCTAGGTTACATATGAAGATGTACATGGGCTGATGCAAACGTTTATCCATGGCAATAAAACATATGCTGGCAGTGTTAGCAAGCATGACAAGCATGTAAATCACAAGCAAAACAACTCCAATGACTAGTTTATGCTGCACAGTGTCAAATCCCAAAATCACAAATTGAGAAATAATTTGTGATGAAACATTTTCAAAAGTCATGGTTCTTCGAAAGAAATCTTTCTTACATTAATATCATCATCAATATCAATAATCAAACAGCAATGCAAATAAATAGCATCAGCATTTCAATATTTTCAAATATTTTCTTGAATTACAATCCAATTTTTCTCTTCTTTTTGGTAGTAGAAACCAAAATGTCTCAGATTTTTGCTTGTAGTCCTTTTCCCGCCCGACAAATCCGCATACTGGCATCTCATCTCATGATTTTCCACAATACAACATCAGATCTATGTGGGTCATATATAAGCATCTCTCTCTCTCTTAATGTTATTGTAACTCCATAGCAACCATTATTTGATTGGCAGTTCTTCACTAGAATGGTATGCGAGTCAACACACTGTCAAAAGGTTCAAAGTTCATGATGCTGTCCTCCCACAAAAAAATTGTAAAGGGTGAATATACTTATATATAGTTTTAGACACACAAAGCTTTCAACCCATCAAGAGAGAGAAAAAACAAACAGTTACTGTAAATGAAGACCATTGGGAAACAAGACTCATTAGTGTGTGCGTTTATAGCACAGTACCTGTCTGATCGACACTACTCGGGCCATTCTCATTCCCTGATATTTACTGAACAACAGTCTGTCAAGTCACAGCAAATACCTCGGGATTTGGTGCTGTTAACAATTATAAAAGGACAAGTATTTCACTGACTTTTATCAATACTTGATCAATATTTATTAAATCTTTTATACAACCAGACATAAAATTTATACTAGTTTTATGATCCTGCAAAATATTTTTACAGTGTACTACAACTATGTAGAGATGTAGGCCCCTTATACAGTTTAACTGTGTACAATTATTAGCCAAATAATGCTTGTGGGATTTTACAGCAGTATGTGAAAGAGGACAGCAGAGTCTGGCTGCATTTTCTTACACAGCAGTTTGATATAATCATTATTACAACAACTCATTTACACGTATATATCTCTTTACTAGACATTTCACAAAAATTGCATTTAACATACACTAGTGCAATATGGTTGGTGATATTTCTCCTTAAGTTTTTACTTGAAAATTTGGCAAGGGCACCTTCTAATATTGTACAATAGATTTAATGCACACAAACTAACTTCTCAGTTTTACAGATGAATAGACAAGTGCATCTTCAATAATTAATTTTTTCATTCACTTATCAACAGTCTTGACTACTGGCAATTTAAAATGATGAAAAGTTTAATGTAACAATTTTTTGCTATATGGCTTCCTACACATACAGTAGCTTGATCAAGTGTTTAGATAAATGTAAATTAGTCATTATGTATCTAAATAAAGTTTCTCTTTAAATCAATTAATATGTTAACATTTACAAGTTTTGCTAAATTTATCTTATAAACAACCATTTATAACAATTGATAAAGATTATACACAGTCTTTTGTATTAAATATACAATAAAAAAAAACCCCTAATCAATCTAAAGAAGCACGGGCAATGGATGAGACTTATTTTTAAACACTGTTCGGATAAAGTTTTTTACTTCAGCTGTATTTAAAACATAAATGATGGGATTTAACATCGGTGGAATAGCATATGAAAGTGATGTGCTGATGATCCTTGCATTGGGAGACAGAGAAAGCATGATTGCAGCAATGTATGTGCAGATTATGGGGATGAAAGAAACTCCCACTAAGAGCAGATGAGAAACGCAGGTCTTCAGGGCCTTAATACGGCCCTCCCAAGATGTAATTTTACTCAAAGTGAAAAAAATGCAAAGATAAGACAGGAATATTATCAAAGGTGCTGCAAAGTAAAAAGCTGTGAGGATTTTTGCCAAGACTGAATTAATGCTTTGGTCATTACATGCCATTTTGAATATTGGTCCATGGTCACAGAAAAAACTCTTTATTACACTGGAATTGCAGAATGATAGTCGGGTAATCGAAGACACTGTTAAACTGACCATAGAAGTGTTGAACACCCAAAATACAGAGAAAACTGAGAACATGGCAGTGTTAGTTAAAATAGAATGATATCTGAGCGGTAAGCAAATTGCAACAAAGCGATCAAATGCCAAGACAACAAGACTGACACACTGAATCGTGTTGAAGAAGTACACAAAAAACATGTTGGCCAAACAAGCGTTGAAGGAGATGTACTGTGAGCCAAAAAGAAAAGTCTTCATCATGTTAGGGATCAAGGAGTTAGCTTGGCCAAAGTCAGCCAAAGCTAAGTGAAACACACCGATGTATTTTGGGCTGTGCAGACTCCGATCAACAGCTATAATGAGAAGAACTGCAGAGTTCCCAATTACAGCAATAATATAAACGAAAAACAGAAAGATGTAGTAATGACTGCTGAATGGTATACCTGATAGTCCACTAATAAAAAAGTATTCAGGATGGATAATAGAGCGATTAACATTAACATTTAAGGTTCCCATGACTGCTGAAATTGAAAAATATTTTTTTTCCCCTTAAGATTTTGCAACTTTTAATTGCCTAAATTTCAAAACAAAGGCAAATAGTTTTGTCTTTATATATTATGTTTTAACCAAAAATATTGACAAAAATGAAATAAATCAAAGTGCGTTTTCACTTGCGCTAAATAGACTTGCAGCTTTTGTTATGATCGTTATGCAACAATATAAATCAACAAAACGAAATATGTTTATATTTATATTTTTCATTATTTTTTAAATATGATTTACATATTACACGAAAACACATAAAACAACTGATTAAAAAGTGTGGCCTTAAAACTTTGATGCGTCAAAAAAGTTTGATGACGCATGACGGACCTCAACACAGCGCGCCCCCAAAAAGACGAACGTTAAGAGCAATATTAGCAAAATCCTTTAAAAGTACAATTTCCAAAAAAATGTCCTATGGCTAATTCTGACTGAAGCTCCTTCGGGCCCGGATCAACTGTCTGATTGTGTCCGTAAATTGAGCTCTGGGTCGCTCCAGGGTTCTTTGTTTCACCCGTAAAATAACGCACGAAGACGAATCAGTCCCATCTACCTGCAGCTATTTCTGTGCATTATAAGCTCGGTGGGTACAGCGTGTTAAACACGAACGCACCTGTCCGACTGGATCGCTAAATATGTTCACTAAATGCACAGCTACTACCTCTTAAGTTGTTAAAATCTTGTGCGCGAGATGCGTCCAGCACGTAATGCATTTAGACTATGAACGAACGACCCCTGATACGTCATCGGGGTGGGGGCTGACTTACGGCGGTGACGCAGCTGATTGGGCGTGGCTTCTTACATCCGCTCTTAGCTCAAGGTGGAGAAAATAGTAATAAGATTATATACTGAAAAAACAATAACCTTTATGTTTAGTAACATAAAGTTACTATTATACTGTCCAACTACTGTATTGAAATTTTCAATCAAAATATGAATTTTACAGTTTAAACCAAAGTATGAAGTTTTTATTATATAAATAAAATGTGTTACATTTCATGCTTAAACACTTTATTATGTTTAATTTTAAGATTTGAGTCACATATAAACCTTCTTCATATGACTCTTCTCATATAAACCATATGAGTCTTCTACTGGAAGCAAAAAGCCTTACATGTGAAGTACAAAATGTACTACTCTTCTAACTTGCAAAGTCTCTCTGTATCACAGACTCGGTGTATTCCATTTTATATCTGCTGACACATCCCAAGAGCATTTAGAAAATACAATGATGCAACATTCAGCATAATTTCTCCTTCTTTGTGAAATTAGTATAAAGTCAAACCCTCTGTAACATTAAACTCTATACGGAAATTCATATAAAGTTTTTTCTAATATAAATGTCTCATGCTTGTCAAGTACTGTCTTAAATTTGATAGAAATTCACTTATTATGCATCAAAATGTTATACGTAGCATAAAAACGTTGTATCTCCAAAAATGAATCTGGCTGGTGCTGGAATTCTTTAACCTCAAAAACAACAAGTAGATTGAACTTGGATGGGGAGTATGTGTGTATTAGTCCCCATGGCCCTTTATTATAATCTCTCTGGAGTCTAAAACTGTCCTGAGATATTATGAGAGATAATTAAATATTAATTTCACACTGACCTTCAGCTCAGCTGAGAATTAACCTTTTTATATCAAAGACAAATGATTTGTTTGTTTTAAAATATCACTAGGGAAAAACAATATTCTGTATTTTTTTAATTTTGCAATACTGTATAATCAGATAAACAAGCTCCACTAATTGCAACAACTTACCAGAAAGTGATTCAATCAAATATACACAAATAATAATAAAAAATGATCAGTATTATTGTAATGTTAAAAAAACATGTACCTTTAGAGTTAGATTATACGCCTTATGAGTATGATGCACCAAAAGGAAGTTATAAGAATAATAATAACTATTATTGCATTCAAAAGCAAGACACAGATATAAGGGGTTGTCAGAGATCAATAATCGAAACCAAATAAGTTACATGTACAGTATATATTAAATCTAAAAAGCAATAAAGAAATAATGTCAGAGATTTGTTGCATAATTGTGTAAAGATGCTTAATACAGTACTGTATATGCCTTTAGATATATTATTCTCAATAATAATAACAATAATAAAAACATTCTCAATTTATTCTTATTTGATTGCTATAACAAAAATTACAAAAAACAAACAAAAAGCGTCTAAACATGTTTTCATGTATTATACCTGATCAACATTAGCATGACACGTGGGATTTTGTTAATGAACTGCGTCACAGAGTTATGAATAGGTCTGTTTGCTAACGACGGACATCCACAAAGGCATACACTCAATGGGAATAGAAAAAAACAAGTAGCAAATGAGGACTATAGGGAAATGGCATGCATCATTAAGATTTTGTGTTTCTATCTCTGAATACAAAAAGAGAAAAATAAAGTATTAAAATATAAAACTATTAATTATTCTTGTAGATTAATTTCAAATGTTTTCCCAGTTGTGCATATCATATAAATTCAAAGATAAATGTAATTTTAAGTTTGTTATGTGACAGCATAACTTTCCAGTATATTCTCTGGGTCTTTTCAGCTAAACGGATCTCATATTAAACATATGTCTCATTAGAAATAATTTGTCAAGCATTTTATTCACATCTGTACAAAGGATTGCAAAAAACGAAACAATTATTTTGCAATGTTTTTTCTAATAGGTGCAGTTCTCTTCATAAGCAGTTGTGTTTAAAACAAAAATAATGTTATTTAATATCAGTGGAACAAAAGATGACCGGATTGTGCCTGCTAAAACCAGATGAGCAGCATAAATCTTAAAAGGCTTTAATACACCCCTTACAAAAAAGCAACTTAGGCCAAGAAAAATGTTGAGATATGACAGCACTATAATAGTCAATGTTGCTATAAAACGTGTTGAGCTTTGCTATGCAAAAACGAATGCTGTTGTTTTCACTACATGTCATGCTAAACACTGGTCTACGATCACAAAAAACACCACTTTGTACATTACAGAATAACTGTCAATTAATAAAATACAATAAATAATAAAAAAATAATATTAAATTGCAACAAAATGTATAAAAATATTTAGTATTTTCTAGTTTGCTTCATCTTGTAGTCAGTAACTAAATGTACATGCAGTATATAGACACTAAAAATGAGCTGAACTCTTTTATTTATAAGCTGAACTTATAGATAAATGAAAAAAAAAAGCTTACTACTGTTCCATTAGCTTTACAGCCAGTCTATGTGTTATTAACTACTTACATTAATCCATTAAATTATGGATTAAATATATAATAATAAAAACAAATACAGTAAGTTTAAAATACCTTAAATTGGTCCTGATCTGTTTTTTAACACTTTTCGAATTAGGTTTTTTATTTCAGCTGTGTTTAAAACATAAATGATGGGATTTAACATTGGTGGAACAACATATGCCAGAGATGTGCTGATGACTCTTGCATTGGGAGAAGGAGGGGATGTTATAGCAATAACATAAATGCATATAATGGGAAGAAACAGCGATGCCACCAACAGCAGGTGAGAAACGCACGTCTTCAGAGCTTTAAAACGTCCTTCCCAAGTTGTGATTTTACTTAAAGCAAGAAAAATGCCTAGATATGACAGCACTATAAGAATCAATGGTACTATAAGGTATAAACCCGTGTTAAATTTTGCTATGTAAAAATTTATGCTGTTGTCATTACATGCCAACCTATACACGGGTCCATGATCACAAAAAAAACTTTGTATTACATTGGATTTACAGAATGAAAGTCGGGTGATTAAATACACAGTCAGAACGATCAGAGAAGCGTTAAATGCCCATATCACAGAAAAAATTAAAGACATGACAGTATTAGTCACAATGGCATGATATCTGAGCGGTAAGCAAATGGCAACAAAGCGATCATATGCCAGAACAACAAGAGTAGAACACTGCATTGTATTGAAGAAGAAAACAAAAAACATGTTTGTCAAACAAGCATTGTAGGAGATGTTCTGTGACTCAAAAAGAAAAGTCTTCATCATGTTAGGAATCAGTGCATTAATTTCACCAAAGTCAGCCAAAGCCATATTAAACACACCAATGTATTTTGGGCTGTGCAGACTCCGATCAACAGCTATAATGAGAAGAACTGCAGAGTTCCCAATTACAGCAATAATATAAATGAAAAACAGAAAGATGTAGTAATAACTGCTGAATGGTATACCTGAAAGTCCAGTGATGAAAAAGTATTCAGGACGTACAATGGAGATATTCACAGAAAGACTGGTATTTATGGAATTCATTTTAACCTTGCGTTTGATGTTTTGCCCAAGCTGAAAACAGAAATGTAGGAAAATATGACACAATTGTAGTATTGTCATTTACAACTAATTTTTAAATTCTGAAAATATACCTTTATGTAAATTTGCATACAAAACTGCATAATATTTAAAACACATGCATTAACATAAAGCTAAAGAACCCAAGTAAACAATAACAGCGACAAGCTTCTTTATACAACTCGGCTATGAATTAGATGTTTTTTCTTATTCTGTCATGCAGCAAAGATCATTAGATATCTCTGTCATGGAATCCAAAATATATATCCTTTGTTACTCTCTCCTGAGAGGGCATTTAGAAAACACCATGATGTAATAATTGCATGTTTTACTTTTTTACTTGTATGTTTATTTTGTATACAAGTTTTAAAAAATCCTCATTAAATGTTTTCATATATTTATATCTGGCATCAACATCATTGATGTTGAACAATAAACGAAAATAAAAACAAATGTAAATATTTTATATTTTGTCATTGTATTACTTTATATATTATTGCACATATGAAAAAATATATAAACACAGAATTCCCTTCATAGCAGGCCTACCCTGCAAAAGAGGTATTGACGTCATGTTTTAAATGTTCTGTTAACCTTTAGGGCCACTGACCAGCTATCACCTTAATAATGATTATTACCATTCATGCCGTGGCTTCCCTGAAATTAAAAGTTTGAACTAGCCCTTGTCTCCCTTTTTTTAATGAAAGATAATGTCAGTGTCATTTTATATTCTCACTTTAATATTGATGTAACAGTAATTGCATTATTTTAACATAAAAACAGTCATAAGAAGTTATTAAGAAATGAATAATATTAATAATAAAATATATTTCTGTATTTCTGGTCTGTTTTAATAATAGTTAAATCTTCAATGATTCACAGGGAAAAAGTGCTGTGTGTACCCTGGGAGCCATTGTGTCATTTTACGTCATGCTGTTTTGAATGTCCATTGATTTATATAAAAAGTTGTCTGGTAATTGGAACAAATCCTGTTCTGAAACACTTCATGTAAAGAGGTTCACAAGCCCTCCTTTCAACATTCTTAACCAGCTGGTAACTGGCTTAACACAGTATTATGCGGATCTAACGAAATTAATGGATTACAATACAATTTTTTTACTCTTTTAGAAAATGTGTTTACATTATTTTTGCATTCAAGTTGTTTATTGCTAACACTGTGAACTGTACATACAAAACTCTAACAATTACTCTTTAGATTTGAATCTAAAGTTTCAATGGGAAACATCAGTTTTATAAAGGATTTCGTCATTGTCGGGTTCCCTGGACTTCAGCCTCAATATTATGGCATTGTTTCAGCAGTTCTGTTTTTTGTTTATGTGTGCACATTGGTGGGAAATGCTGTACTTTTTACATTGTTTGTAATATCTAAAAGTCTTCAGAAACCTGTATATTATTGCATTATAAATCTTGCTGTGTGTGATGTACTATTCAGCACAACTACATTACCAAAAATAATCAGCAGGTATTGGTTTCAAGATGGATCTATTTCATTTTTGGGCTGTTTTCTTCAGATGTTTTTTGTGTATTATTTTGGCTCGGTCACTGCGCGTCTGTTGGCAGTTATGGCTATAGATCGCTACGCAGCTAATCTGTTTTCCACTTCGATATCACAGCATCATGACGAACAGAAATGTTTTTATCCTTGATCTTTAGCTCTTGGATTCTGGGTCTAGTTGGCCCTTTGATGATGACCATACGAGCTTATCCTCTCCCTTACTGCGCAGGGAACAAGATTGTACAATGTTACTGTGATCATTTAGCCATAACAACACTGGCATGCACTGATAGAGAACAGTATAGTTATCCTGCTTTCATTCATGCCATGATAGTGCTTCCGGGGTCCCTTGTTATAATAGTTTTCTCTTACTGTGCTATCATTGTGGCTGTTCTGCGTATATCGAGTGTTCAAGGAAGACTGAAGACTTTCTCCACCTGCAGTCCTCAGCTCATCATAATTGCTCTGTTTTTCCTACCCAGGTGTTTTAATTATTTGTCAAGCACTGTTAATATAAAGTTCAGTACTGATTTGAGATTAATTATTATTATGTTGTATAGCCTGTTACCACCCATGATAAATCCTCTTATTTATTGTTTGAGAACAGATGAGGTGAAAAAGGTTTTACTGAAACAATTGCAGAGGACAAAAGTAGGCATTAACTCAAGGCTGCCATGATCTATCCACCATATATATTTATTCCTGTTCGATTTGATGCTGGAGCATATCCCAGCTATCTTAGTCTAAAATGATAATGATATTTTTTTAACGTAGATGGATCGAAAGAAATGTATATATTTGCAGAGATATTGTATTATTAATAAATAGCCTATATATTTTTTACAGACTTAGAAATACAATAAATATATTTTAACCTGGGTTGCTCTTTCTAAAGCAAATTTATTATTAAATTATGCATTTGTGCAAAAGACACATGCTGCTATAGTTATTGTCTTTTAATATTATTGTTTTTCCTTTAATGCACTTTGAGTTAAATTATGTATAAATTACTTTTATGTTTTAAAATTGTTTGGCAAAGACAGAGATTAATACTTAATTACATTTCTTGTTGCAAAGAAAAACACAAACTGTAAGATACTGCAAAAATTACAGTAGGGAAACAATATGAAAACCGACGTGTTCATGCCAAAATGGATCTCGGAACTTCATATTTAAAGAGGAAATTATATTATTAATCTATTTACTTTAATCCAGCATTTAATCACGATTTTACATAAATCAAACAACATACACTTACTTGAAATCGTCCACTAGATGGCAGTAAAAGACAACATTACACCTCTTTTATCGCTTATGGCAAAAGAACTTAGGATAAAACCTGACTACTGTGACATTAATTTAATAATAATATTTTATTATTGTTTATTATAATAACTATATAATTATAACTATATAATAATAACTGCTTATTATTTTAAATGTTATATTTTTATTTAGTTATTTAAACTGCATTTGTCTCTATCAAATGCAAAACTTTCTTTTGTCTTTGGTTTAATACTAAGGATGTAGAACAACCTAAAAACTTGAAATCACACAATCTCCTGGCAAAAGAAAACTGTACAGCCTCCTGTTTCATGGAAATCTGTATTTCTATGGAATCTGTATGTCATATTAGAAATTTGCACAACATGTTGCACCCCCAAATTAATATAAATAATTTAGGTCAACATAGAAAGTGGAAAGACTTTATTTTTGTCAAATTAAATAATAAGCTTAAGCATGAAACAAGGCACTGATATTATACTTGAGGTTAATGCATATAAAATGTGTCTGCGATCATGTTAAACTTCTCAAAGTAAAGAAATAGAAAAACAATAAATAACAGCTGAAAGCAGATGTATCAACAGCTCTGAACGAAAACCTGGTTTCCAAACTCATATTGAAATATAGTAATAAATAATATTATTTGATTTACGTACAAAGCCAAGTGTTTCATCAGATTGTTTTGCAAAATACAATAAAAACATCACTATATTACAGTGACAGATGAAATGACTGACCCAATGCATGGATTGTCACAAAAATTAATCCAAGTTGCTTTTGAAAGTGATCTACTATATGTTTGACTTGTCCTGTGGTCAGTAAATTAAGACACATGCATAAAAGTTTATAATGATTTATAAATGACTCACTGCTTTTATTCAAAATGCACTGATTTTAATTTAAAATCAAAGAGAACCTACATGCCCAACAGGTACAGCTTTTAGCTATTCCTTACATAAACTGTTTCTTATATTAATCTATTTATTCCATTTTAAAAGCAAAATTTAATCCAGTTTATTTACTACTAAAGTCTATGCTACACGGATCCATTGAATATTTCTTACAAGAAACACAATAAAATGTCAGTGTGTTCGTACAGACCGATTTTTCAACACTTTTCGAATCAGGTGTTTGATTTCAGCTGTGTTTAAAACATAAATGATGGGATTTAACATTGCTGGAACAGCATATGCAAGAGAGGTGCTGATAATTCTTGCGTTGGCGGAGAGAAAAGTTGTTAATGCGATAATGTAAACACATATTTTGGGAAGAAAATATAATCCCACCACCAAAAGATGAGAAGCACAGGTCCGCAGAGCTTTAAAACGTCCTTCCCATGTTGTGATTCTACTTAAGGCAAGAAAAATGCCCAGATATGAGAGGACTATAATAATCAATGGTGCTACAAGGAATGTGGCTGTGTTAAATTTTGCTATAATGGCATTATTGCTATTATCATTACATGCCAACCTATACACAGGTCCATGATCACAAAAATAGCTTTCTATTACGTTGCTTTTACAAAATGAAAGCCGGTTGATAAAATACACAGTGACGCTCGCCTGAAAAACATTTAATGCCCATATTGCTGAAAAAACTGAAGACATGACAGTATTAGTCACAATGGCATGATATCTGAGCGGTAAGCAAATGGCAACAAAGCGATCATATGCCAGAACAACAAGAGTAAAACACTGTGTACCAATGAAGAAGAAAACAAAAAACATGTTTGTCAAACAAGCATTGTAGGAGATGTTCTGTGACTCAAAAAGAAAAGTCTTCATCATGTTAGGAAACACTGCATTAGTTTCACCAAAGTCAGCCAAAGCCAAATTAAACACACCAATGTATTTTGGGCTGTGCAGACTCCGATCAACAGCTATAATGAGAAGAACTGCAGAGTTCCCAATTACAGCAATAATATAAATGAAAAACAGGAAGATGTAGTAATACCGGATGTTTGGTATACCTGAAAGTCCAGTGATGAAAAAATATTCAGGATGAACAATGGAGATATTTTGAGAAAAACTAGTATTTATGACATTCATGGTGTTTAGCAGCTGAAAATAGAAATCACCTGAAAGACAAACATTTCAAGAATTCACAAAACAATCATTCCACATTATGGAAAAAGTTTTTTTAATAATTATTTACATTATAATTAAACCACAAACCTGCATAAATGAACAACTGTGACCTTTGTTGATTTACTCAGTTATATATTTAATCTTCTCTTATTTTGTCCTCTTGCACATTCACTCCATCTGACTGAATATCTGTGTTACTGAATTTAAATATACCTATCGATAAATCTCTGGAGATCATTCTGACGACACAATGACATTACACTTAACTGATGACTATTAGCTATGTTTTATAAGTAATACATAGAAAAACAACAAACTTTAGCATATGTAACATTTTTATTTTATTTACAAAATCAAATAGATTTGATTAAGAAAACTAAATCAAAATACATTAAAAAAAAATCGCCAAAAAATTACATTGACAGATGGGATTTTTTCATTATTTCTGACTGAACATATGAAATGTCAAAGTAAGTATGCATAGACTACATAACTTTATATAAGTTACATAAATCCCTTATGAAATCATTCAGTATTTTTCTATTTGTTTTATGCAGTGGTCAGAAATTACAGTATAGATACAAGCAGTACAATACAAAACTAGAGCTAAACTGAAACATGTTTGTTTAAACAGCATATCTTTTCTATAGTCTTTTAATAAGCCGCTCTTATATATGAATTTACTCCCTTTTAAAGTATGATTTCATCCATTTTACGTATTCATATTTTGTATTAATAAATAATATGTATTTCATTTCTGAAATCCATCTATACAGGATGTACACTTCCTGTGGCCCAAGATTGGCTTCAGCTCCTTTGAAACGTTGCAGAGAATAAGTGTGTTTGGAATACAGATGGATATTTAAACATTTACAATAAATACAATTAATAAAACTAAATTAGTTTTACATACCAAATACTTTTAAACACACCAAAGAATTCAATAATAATTAAAATCATATCACTTCTGTCCCTACGTTTACCATATTAATATATATATAAAAAGTCACCTTACAATAATCCATTGATACATTCATTTTAGTTTGAAACACCTTAAATGGGTCCAGACTTGTTTTTAAACCATTTTCGAATGATGTCTTTGATTTCAGCTGTGTTTAAAACATAAATGATGGGATTTATCATTGGTGGAACAACATATGAAAGAGATGAGCTGAAGACTCTTGCATTGGGAGAAAGAAATGTTGTTAAAGCAATAATGTAAACACACATTTTAGGAAGAAAAACGAATCCCACAATCAAAAGGTGAGACACACATGTCCTCAGAGCTTTCAAACGTCCTTCCCAAGTTGTGATTTTACTTAAGGTAAGAAAAATGGCTAGATATGAGAGGACTATAATGACAAATGGCCCTAGAAGGTATAAACCTGTGAAAATCTTTGCTAATAAAGCATTATTGCTATTATCATTACATGCTAGTCTAAACACAGGTCCATGATCACAAAAAAAACTTTCTATTACATTGCTTTTACAAAATGACAGCCGGTTGATAAAACACACAGTCAGAACGATCAGAGAAGCGTTAAATGCCCATATCACAGAAAAAATTAAAGACATGACAGTATTAGTCACAATGGCATGATATCTGAGCGGTAAGCAAATTGCAATGAAGCGATCATATGCCAGAACAACAAGAGTGAAACATTGTGAGCTGCTAAAGAAGTAAACAAAAAATATGTTTGCCAAACAGGCATTATATGAAATATACTGTGACTCAAAAAGAAAAGTCCTCACTATGTTAGGAATCTGTGCGTTTGTTACACCAATGTCAGACAAAGCCAAATTAAACACACCGATGTATTTTGGGCTGTGCAGACTCCGATCAACCGCTATAATGAGAAGAACTGCAGAGTTCCCAATTACAGAAATAAAGTAAATTAAAAACACAAAAATATAGTAATAGCGGCTATATGGTACACCTGAAAGTCCAGTGATGAAAAAATATTCAGGATGAACAATAGAGATATTTTGAGAAAAACTAGTATTTATGACATTCATGATGTTCAGCAGCTGAAAATAGAAATCACCTGAAATATATAGACAATTATATAAATTAATAACTCACAAAATCATAATAATATGACATTTTTGCATAATGAAAATGTTTATCTACAACTACATGATAAATAATCCCCAAACCTGCATAAGGCTAAAAAGTCTGTGATCTTATTCTGTCCTCCTGCACATTTACTCCATCTGAATATCTGTGCCTATAAGAATTCAAATATATATATCTATTGATTCGTCTCTGGAGATCATTCTGACAACACAGTGATGTAACCCTTGTTGTAGTTGTTTTTTGTAGAACTGTAATTATGCACAAAAAGTTCAATATATTAATTTAATTATTTAGTGTCACTGGTTCAAATGGACATTTTGAATTTTCTTTAATAACTTTGAAATTTGGTGTCATCTAGTGACCCTCAAAACAAAACCGATCGGGATTTGACTTAAAGCAATGCATGTCCTTGCATCCCAATTTCCTTGCATACCAATTTGCATTTTATTTATAGTATTCAAAATTTAGAAATTTTATATAACTTTAGGGAAGTCATTCCACTAGGTGGCAATATTTGCAACACCTCTGGGCAACTATTTTAGCCATACAAAGTGTACTGTGGATAGAAAAGAAGTCTTCATCGCATTATAAATCAGTGCATTAGCTTTAACAATGTCAGCCAGTTTCTCAGCTGCAATTTCTCACATGTAAATATAATCTCCCTTATTTTCTCCTGTATACTGGTGACAGGTTGGATTTATAATGTAATGAATTTTTTAGTTTTACTATTACTTGTACATAAGCATTTACAGTGTCTCTTTGATTATGATGTAATGTAATCATAGCACAGGAGGATGATTACATATAACATATAAAGTGATGTTTTGATAAAAACATCTACATTATTTTTGCTACCCATTGTGAAAAGTGACTACAGAGAAACAGTTCTGACACCTGGGAAAACCATGTCTCTCCTCACCTTGAGTGCTGTAAATCAAAGGATCATTATAAAGTTTTATTTATATAAACAATGCCCTGACCTCACAAAGCAACTTCATAAAACATTTCTTCAGCCTAATGATAGCTGTCAGTCTTTCGTTTGCACATATCTAATATCAACACCATGCAGTCACACACTATTTTAAACTCTCTTCTGCCTTAACAAAAGACCTGTAAGATTTAACCTGTAAAACATGTTTACATTTGGATTTTTTTTTTTTACTGAAATATGTAATATGTATACATAAGTATTTTAAATACATTTGTTGTATAGTCATACTAGGCCATCCTAATTATTCCTTATAGATCATATCATATAATAATAGTATCTTGAGATTTCTAAGATAATTAAATAAATTGTTTTAATTTATTTTACTTGTCAGAATTCAGTTTCTATATCATAATATATACATATCTACATAAACATGTTTTGTTACATAAAAATAAGGAAGTAAGATGCAAATTGATATGCACATTACTTTGATTAAGTTCATCTATATTTTTATAACACAAATACCTGATCACCTTAGTAAAAAGTTTGCTTCTTTAACAGATGTGGATACAAAGACCTTAACATGTGCCACACATTTTCCCAATTCAAAACAGAATAAATGTGAAATAAATTTTGGTGAAAAAATATTACTAGATGTTTTTCACAGAGATACTGTGTACAGTACAGTAGTGCTAGTAGTATTATTAAAGTGAACTTAAAACTATAAACTTAAAATAAAGGAGTAAATTATAACTATCCTGTACTTTCATATACCACTCATCAAACTATTTATTTGTTTTCAATCAAGTCCCGTTTCACATAGTATTTATCACAAATTCATTCATTAAGAGTATCTACACAATGTACTAAATTAAACGAATTACCAGATTAGTAAGAAACAGGCCTATGAATGTGTGACTTTCTGTGTGTTTCTGCATTTGTGTTGTACAGTTGTACTTGGCCCATGCTAATTATTCCTGATGGATTTCAAATAATAATAGTATCCTGAGATTTCCAAGTTAATTAAATAAAGTGCTTTAGTTTGACTCAGGAGAATTCAGTTTCTATATCATAACATATTATATATAATCAGAAATATATAATGAATAAGTAAGTTATGATAAATCAATTACTTGGATTAAGAAAGATGTTGACTTTACTGCCCAGTTTAGAAGGTGTGGGGTTTTGTTGTAAAACATCTGTTTTGAGTTGCATCATCTGAACGTTTTATTTATATGAGCAATGCCCTTGTGACCTTTATGGAACATCTTAATAAACTTTTGATTTCTTTTAGAAGTTTAGTTGTTGCAATAAGAAGTGGTTGCATATTTTTAAGGTCAACATCATGCATGCACCCACACATTTTAATACCTAATTTTCAGAAATTATTACTTTTTAATTCCTATTTAAACAATGATGTCATCCTATATGGTATGTATATATATATATATATTGTTCTGATTATAGTTTAATTTTCATCTTAATCTCACCCAGATGGCCATGACCAAAAACACTTTAAATCACTCTTGTTTTCTAACAATTAAAATGTAAATGAGCAATAACATATTACAGAGACCGTCAATGTGATATGCAAGATACATTATTAGGCTATAAGATCCACATGAGATTTGTGGTTGTTTCAGGAAAAACTTTACAGGCATCAGACACGCAAGACATCATAAACCGATATTCACCGCTATTGAAATACTGTAATTGTACTGATCGTTTCTTCAAAGTGGTTCAGATAAGAACCACAGATGCATGTTTGGGAAAAGTTACAATTTATTGTTGCTGACAAAATATTACCAGTGGTCAGAGAGAAAAATATGATAGTACATTTACACCATCATGCTTACATCAGAAATATAGGATTAAAATGATTAAAAGCCAATAATACCAGACCTTTATGTTTAAAATAGCTTCTATACTATTCTGCCATCAAACTATTTGCCTTTATCCAGTCCTGTTTAATCAATAACATCAACACTTAAAAATAACTTTAAGCAAATGGTAAGCAAATTAATTCAGTTTGAAGTGCCTTGAATAACCAATGCAGACCTTTTTTTAAGCATTTTGCGAATTACGTCTTTGATTTCAGCTGTGTTTAAAACATAAATGATGGGATTAATCGTTGATGGAATAACATATGAAAGAGATGTGCAGATAATTCTGACATTAGGAGGAAGAGCAAGAATGTACACGAAGAAAATGGGCAGAAAAAAGACTGCTACAAGCAGCAGGTGAGAAGCACGCCTTCAGAGCTTTCAAACGTCCTTCCCATGTTGTGATTTTACTTAAGGCGAAAAAAATGCATAGATATGACAGCACTATAATGATTATCGGTGCTATGATGTATAAAACTATGTTAATATATGACATAATCAAATTCATGCTGGTGTCATTACATGCCAACTTATACACAGGTCCATGATCACAAAAATAACTGTTTACCACATTGGATTTGCAGAATGAAAGTCGGGTGATCAATAACACTGTTGTGCTTATCACAAATGAGTTAAACAACCAAAGGGTTAAAAAAATGAAAAACATGACAGTGTTATTTAAAATGGCATGATATCTAAGAGGTAAGCAAATTGCAATGACACGGTCAAATGCCAGGACGACAAGTGATGTACTCTGTACAGTAGTAAAGAAAAAAAAGAAAAACATGTTTGCCAAACAAGCATTGTAGGAGATGTACTGGGAATCAAAAATGAACGTCCTCATTATGTTAGGAATCAGTGCATTAGTTTCACCAAAGTCAGCCAAAGCCAAATTAAACACGCCAATGTATTTTGGGCTGTGCAGACTCCGATCAACAGCTATAATGAGAAGAACTGCAGAGTTCCCAATTACAGAAATAATATAAATGAAAAACAGAAAGATGTAGTAATAACTGCTGTATGGTATACCTGAAAATCCACTGATGAAAAAGTATTCAGGACGTACAATGGAGATATTTAAAGAAAAACTGGCATTCATGGTAAATTTGCGTTTGGTTTTCTTCACTAGCTGAAACGAGAATTGAACACATAACAAAACACATTAACACATCACTTATTTACAATTGATGAAAAGGCCTAAGACCCAAGAGTAAACAATTGACAATTTTTATAACAATGAACCTAAACTAAAAAAGAATTTAAAAATGTTAATGTTATTTATAAAAATAAAATGTTAAATGTTAAAAAGGTTTGAAAATATTTTACTTTTTTTTTTTGTACTTTCATGTGTATTCTCATTATGTGCAGTGACAGTTATCAGGTTAAAAGTATAACAGCTAAATTATTATAAGTTGTATTTAATGCTATTACTTACATCACTAGTTAAATGTTGTTTCTTGGCTTGACTTGATTTCAGTCGCTCCATTTATCTGTGATCCTGTGTCAATGTTTTGACCTTATATCCAGTGACTCTCATAAGAACACATGACAACTTGGCGACAATGATGCAATCATTTATTATTCTTTTTTTGGAAAGGAACTTTTTTACTTATTGCAGTTGGTTGCAATGCATTTTAATTGTGCACAAATTGGGTTTAATCTGTTTTGTAAAATGCTGAGCCAGATGCCCCAGTCGGAAATGCCTCATTTAAAATCCTAACTGGCCTATACTGTAAGTGGATAAAGCTGAATGATTTTTATTGCTTTGGCCACTAATGTGGTACTGTAATGAAGTTTTGGAATTTTTTCTTGCAAAAAAATGCAACTGGTCTTTATTTCCCATTGAGTCCACAACGCTGTGAATATTGGCACATCACTTATTATATTATTGTAAAACTAAATATCCTTATATTTGTACATTTGTAATTTAAACCTACATAAGACTAAGGCAATATATACTGTAAGCATATGTTCAGCTCTGTTATCAAATGAAAATATGTTTTTTTAAATAATTTTAATATATATAATACTAAAAGTGGATTACTATTTCATGTGATGTACTTAGAGTTTAGTGTTGATTTTAAATCTCTTTCAAGAAAAGAGTAAATAAGAAAATAACACACAAAGTAAATGCCTAATTATTAATCATATTAATAATTGTAAAATGTTTTGTTCAAATGTTTGGCAAGAATTGCATCACCGTTGATTGACATATTTTGACTCAACAGTAATTCACTAGTTAATGAGTTGTGTTGATGCACAGCTCTGTCACCTGAGAAAAGCCTGTCTCTCCTCACCTTGAGTACTGTACATCAAAGGATTATTATCAGGTTTGTTTACAGTAGGAATGAAAGCAATGCCTCTGTGACCATACAAGATGAAACATTTATCTAGAGATTACAATGCCAGTCTCGAGAGTCTCTTTACTGTTAAGAGAGATGTAAAGGTATATGTTCAATTGAAAAACATCTTAGTCCTCTACAATTTCTTAAAAATTAAATTAAATTATTATTATTAATTATAAATATTTTATATTTAAGGAGATCATCCATTTCTGATCACCAGATGCAGATGAATGTGGAAGGATTAAATGAAAATAAAGCTATTTTAGAATCACTCATGATGATGAATAGGAGACGCAGTGGTAATTTACTCTTAAATCCTCTAATCACTTGTTTCTAATCACATTTCTTTCCATACACAATAAAAAGGCTAATTTACACATACTCAGAGAACAGCAGCAAATCGCCTTTAAACACTAACATTCTCAACAGGCTGTTGGGTTTAGAATGAATAAGTTTGTTGGTAGATCATACTGGCCTAAAACTAATTTTTCTACAGACAGGACTAGCTAACAATGTATTTTGCTCTTGGGCCCAGTACATCAATGCCATTTGAAATACGGGCCGCTCTGCAACTGTAGAATCATTTCCACATCTTCATCCACCTACCTACACCACGGTCCACAAATTTAACAAACCATATTTAGAAATGTGTTACCCAAACAAGAAACCAGAGTATAAGAAAGGTTATTTAACAAAAGGAAAGTATAAACTTTATAACAGGATACAAAGAATTAAACATGTAAAAATTACACATTTTTATCCTGTTATCTGCTTATACAAAAGAATACTTTGATAAAATTGAAACTTATTTATTTAAATAATATCATAAAAAAAATTGTATGAAACAACATTATGTATACAATATATTGAGGACCAACCATTCCACGAATTAAACTAGTTTATTGATGTGTCATTTTTCAATTATTATGTATTTTTGTTTTTCTGCAATTTCTGTCTTTTTTGCATAAACATGGAAATAGGAGGTATTATATGCAAGCATCACAACGTGAATAAAGAATCAATGTTTTAACAAATCATGTTTTAATATCTTTTCCATTAAAGGACAGAACGTATGATTTGTGCGAATTGTGCAGGTCTGTTTGCTGTTTGATTGCTCAGAACTCTTTAGGGAGAAAGAATAACAAAGTAGCAAGCAAGCAAATTACACTCTGGAGAAAAGAGACTTGTTTTGAACTTTTTAATGACGCTGTACTGTTTACATGTTACTGATGAGTGCCATTCATGTCACAGTAAAAGTCCAGAGAGATATACTGTGCGTATCTTAATGAGGATCAATTAAGAGAAGAGAGCAACAGGGACAAAAACATGATAGACAAACAGAGGCCCTGTATTAACCATCTCAATCATCTATTATTGCACTGCAAATTTTGAAACTAACTAAACAAAAAGCTTTGATGTATGTTTGAAGTCTGATGTATGTGCATGGAGACCTGGGCTTCAAATTGATTTAATATTCAATAACACTATTGTCTTATTAATTCATTCAAGGTTTTAACTGGTCTAGAGACTTTCAAATAGTCCCAGTGGACAGATGATTAACATTAGTAATAGAGCTGAGACTCTACTGGGATTAGACATTTTACAGTTACCTTGAAACATTAATGGTTTACTTTATAAATCATTTGAAAAGTTGTCCTATGTCATGTAAATAAATATCAAATTTTTTCTGGTATTATTCAGTATTTAACAACACACTGTGCAATACACCACATATCTGTTTATTATAATCATAGCACCTTTGTTTATTTTTTAGCACAGCAGTATACATACAGAAGATAATGATATTAATATAGACAATAAATACATTAAACATGTTATGCACTATTGAACTGAGTGGCCATTATGTAAAAAAAATAATATTACTAATATAATATTAATATTAATCTAAAAAAAATTACTGATGTGTGACTAATGAATAAATAAAAATAATGAATTGTGGACAGAACACAATATTTTAGTCCACTAAGTAAACTCTATTAAATTAATATACTACTGCCCCCTGCTGCTCAGACAAGACGTTACAGCATTATTTCATTTATGCATTATATCCATAAGCTGTGGTATTATTTAAAAGAAGGATGTATAAAAATTACAAAAATGATGTGATTGAACCAGGATATCCAGAAAAATGACTTCCACTAAGGCCCAAAGCCTTTCAAGCAGGGAATCCTTTAGGTCTTTGATAACTGCTTTCAAGGCAAATGTTATTAATATCTGCCATTAAGATCACACTATGATAGTTGACACACAGCATAGAAAGTTCAGGGTTGTTTTTTAGTAATGGTTTTTAACCTCTGGATTAATGTCATTGGTTAGCAAAAAAAGAAAAACATGGAGCAGCATGGTCACCAACCAACCAAATAATTCCACGCCTCTAAGAGAAGAAAAAAATAATATAAATATCTTTGTCTGCAACATTTTGGAGAGTGTAAATAAACTAGACAGGAGTACATGCACATATGTTGTGAGTAAAGTATTCAATGGTTGTTGCATGATAATGCAATATACAGTTTTTTATTCCTATTGCTTAAATATTAATATTATTTAAAATGCTACTTTACTATTTAGATTTACAAACATTTGTAATTCTTTCATGCCAATGTATATCTCAGTATATGTCAATTAAGTTCCATAATCTTTTTTACCAGGTTATCATGTCATCTGGAAACATCACCTTTATTAAGGACTTTTTTCTTGTCGGTTTTCCCGGGCTTCAGTCGAGTTACTATGCTGCAGTGGGAGCACTTCTGTTCTTCGTCTATGTGTGTATACTACTGGGCAATGGACTATTTCTTGCACTTTTTACTCTTGAAAAATGTCTTCACAAACCCATGTATTATATAATCCTTAACCTGGTCGCAAGCGATATCTTATTTAGCACCACTACCTTACCGAAAATTATTGCCAAGTATTGGTTTCAAGCTGGTGATATTTCATTCATAGGTTGCTTCGTACAAATGTTTTTTGTGCATTATTTTGGTTCAGTCAGTTCTTTTATTCTTGGAATAATGGCCTTTGACAGGTATGTAGCTATTTGTAACCCATTAAGATATCCTAATATTGTCACAAAGTCAACCATTTTTGGTCTTTGTCTCTTTTCATGGATGATAGCAGCCTCGTTTCCTTTAATAATGGCGGTAAGGGCTTATCCTCTCCCGTACTGTGCAGATAACCGCATTGTTCACTGTTACTGCGATCACGTGTCAATCACATTACTCGCTTGCACTAACAGGTTACCGTACAGCATTCCGGCTTTTGCATTTGCTATGTTTGTGCTGCTCGGCCCTCTGGCTTTCATTATTTTCTCTTATGGCTCTATCATTGTGGCCGTACGGCGTATATCAAGCGCTCAAGGAAGACTGAAGACTTTCTCCACCTGCAGTCCTCAGCTAATCATAATTGCTCTTTATTTTCTACCCAGGTGTTTTAATTATTTGTCTAACGTTATTGGCATTACCTTTAGCACAGATTTGCGTCTTTCCATCATTTTAATGTACAGCCTTTTACCACCCATAATTAATCCCATCATTTACTGTTTAAGGACAAATGATGTAAAGGAAAGCTTGCTTAAAAGATTCAAAATTTCAGGCCTTCAGCTTAATTCAACAAAGGTGAATGTATCCACTGTATGCACTTAAAGAATCAAATAGTATTGTTTTTGTAAGTAAACTAACATGAGTCACACGACATTAGATAAGATACGTCTTATGTCCCACTTACTTTTTCCTAATAATAATCAAGGAAGGATTTTTTAAATAAAATGTTATTGTACATAACATCATGTAATATGCTTAATTTAAGCTTTCTTTTTGTTAAATACACTCTAAAAAAGGATGTGTTATTTTTTAACACGTTTTTTGTGTTATGCTGTTTAACACATAATGTGTCATTTTGTGTTAAATACATAAAAGGGACAACACATGTTGAGTTGAAAGTAACACATGTTGAGTTGAAAGTAACATGTTGAGTTGAAAGTAACACATGTTGAGTTGAAAGTAACACATGTTGAGTTGAAAGTAACACGAGTTGAAAGTAACACAAAGATGTGTCTAGTTAGGGACAACACATCTGTGTGTTGTCCCTAACTAGACACATCTTGTGTTATTTTAATCTGTTTTTAGAGTGTAAAGAATCCATATAGAAACTCTTACTTGGCATTATATGAAGGTTTTGACTAAAGAAAGAATAAAGCGTCTCCTTTTTAACACTGTTAATTACTAATTGTTAACAATCCATAAATGCTGACATGCTGTTATTGTGACAACATAAATCCCCATTTAACCCTTTAAAAGCACAACAGCTTTCAACACAATATTTTATGGGTTGCATAGAATTATCATTTTACAGTAAATGAGTCAAATATGGATATTAATCTGATAATCCAGTAGAACCTCTCTGTTAATAACTGAGGGTTCATCCAGTAAATAGACAATGACCACTAAAATAATCTTTAAAAAATGGATGCATGGACATATGGGGTCATGCTGCTCCAAACCCTGATGCTGTTATTTGTAAAACTCAAACAAAGGAAATCTGTGCAAAACATTATTACCTGTTTCATTTTGCCGTTTTGCATAAAACAACAGTCCATAATAGTGCCCACCACTGTCAAACTCTGAAATAAGAATAAAAAGCACAAAGAAAGTAGGCCCTAGTACAATTCAATATTTTTTTCAGATTACCCAAATGAAAACCTGAAGTGGTCAAACATTTTAATAAAAAACTAAACATCCTTAAAACTTTGTTTGTTTTTATTTATATTGATATTTAAAATATGATATATCACTGTTATCCGTTACACGTAGCTGCAAAACTGATATTGCTATAAACAGACAGATACTTATGTACATATCATACACGAGTGATTAATCACACTGACAACACTGAGAAGCACTGCTACTGTATGACTTATAAAATGACTTGATCTGGCCTGCTTTGATCTGACCTCACATATAACCTGTGTGCTATTGTCCAAGCTTTGGTACTTTAAATGTCTTTGGTCCTTTTCTGTACTTCCCAAGATTCTTTAAATTTCCCTTTTGCATTCCGCCTGAAAATAACAGCATACATAGTAAATAGTGACAGAATGTCAGAATTTGTGTCTTAACATATATTATTGACAAATTTCACATGATCTGCTGAACTTGTCAAGGGCTTAAATATGTAACTAATACAAAAAAGAGGCCTGTAAAACAATCATAGCACCACATCACCATTGTTTACTGTACAATAAAAAAAACAGCAACTGCTGCCAGAGTCCCTGAAGTGTTTGCGTCAATCACATCATATTCAGTGTCAGGTCTTGCTCATTACCATTTATATGCCAGACATAAAGAAACTAAGAACCAACACATCTCAGCGTAGAGGCACAACCCCGTGAAACACATATGCCAGGTTTGTTTTCATTTTTCATTATTATTTTTAACATTACACAGCTTTTACTGTAATCTTGTGAATTATAAATTGAAAAACCATTTGATGTTTTCTAAAGGAAACTACATGAACTTTCAAATCTGCATAAATAACTTACTAAATAATTGGTTTTCTATTTACAGTACAGAAGATAAAAAAGGACTCGTCTCGTCAATGGGAAACGTCAGTTTTATAAAAGATTTTGTCATTGTTGGGTTCCCTGGACTTCAGCCTCAATATTATGGCATTGTGTCCGCAGTTCTGTTTTTCGTTTATGTGTGCACATTGGTGGGAAATGCTGTATTTTTTACGTTATTCATAATATCTAAGAGCCTTCAGAAGCCTGTTTACTATTTCATTTTAAATCTTGCCGTGTGTGATGTACTATTCAGCACAACTACATTACCAAAAATAATCAGCAGGTATTGGTTTCAAGATGGATCTATTTCATTTCTGGGCTGTTTTCTTCAGATGTTTTTTGTGCATTATTTTGGCACAGTCAGCTCATATGTTCTGGCATTAATGGCTATAGATCGCTACGCAGCTATTTGTTACCCGCTTCAATATCACACTATCATGACAAACAGAAATGTTTTCATTCTGAGCTGTACAGCTTGGATCTTGTCATACGCAGGCGTTTTAATGATCGTTATTCGAGCGTATCCACTCCCATACTGTGCAGAAAACACCATAATGCACTGTTACTGTGATCATATTTCTATTACAACACTAGCTTGCACAGATAGAGCCCTGTATTCGTTTCCAGCTCTTGTCAATGCCCTTGTAGTGCTTCTGGGGTCACTTGCTATAATAGTTTTCTCTTACTGTGCTATCATTGTGGCTGTTCTGCGTATATCGAGCGTTCAAGGAAGACTGAAGACTTTCTCCACCTGCAGTCCTCAGCTCATCATAATTGCTCTGTTTTTCCTACCCAGGTGTTTTATTTATTTGTCCAGCAATATTGGCGTGAAGTTCAGTACTGATTTGAGATTAATCATTATAATGATGTACAGCCTGCTGCCACCCATGATTAATCCTCTTATTTATTGTTTGAGAACAGAAGAGGTGAAAAGGATTTTAAGAAGACTATTTCAAAGAAAACAAATTGGTTTTCCTTTACAGTCGCTTTGATGTGCACTTTGCCAAACTGCTGACAATGTCATATATGTAACCCTGTCTGTAAAATCCACAACTCAAGTCTGTGAAATCTAAAGTCTTAAAATCAAATTACAAGCATCAAAGTTTGATTTAATCTATTAAAATCACTATGATGTTAATTTTCAATCAAAAAAGATATCAAGATCTTGATCTGTATTTTCACAAACAGGGTCACAAATTTTAATTTTTAACAGGTGTTGGATTGTGTAGAATATAATGTCAGTATACAAAAAATGAATTAATTTTTGTTTTTTTAAAAGCTCCTTGAAAATTAAAATAAAGACAAATTATTAACAAAATATTCAGTACAACATTCCCTGTATGTTGGCAAAATGAACCAACCATGATTTGTGTAACACAGAAAGTTGTAACACTGTGAAAAGTGTAAAAATTGGCTTGTTGAACATGTTCTGTATGTGTAAATGTCATTGTCAAATTGTAAATTATGTTTACAGCCTTAATGTATATTATATGCTGTAATCAAATAATTTCTCTCTGGTTTATTCAGCAGGGGCTTACACAAACCTATACCAATACAACACTGCTAACATAAACTGTTGATCACTTATTATTATTAATTATAATGGTAAGTTCCATACATTATCTGTCTCTTTCACGAGACAAGTGTTAAGATTTTCTAACATGATAAACGAACAAGCATGTTTAAATGAACTGTAAACCTTTAGGTTCAATCCTGCTATCTTTGTTGACAAAGCTTTACTTAATGGGGAAAAAGGCCATTTATAGCTAAACATACAGGTAAACAAATCTTTATTTTATGATTTCCTTGTATAATAATTGCCATCTAACACCATACAGTCAACTTTGTGTGATGCAAAATACATATAGGAATTAGAAACATGGACAAACAGGGACATGCAAATGAATGTTTGTGAAACATCCATGCCAGGGCAGATAGTTCTGCTACGCTACTATGGGCAGAACTTATAAACGGCAGTTTCTCTCAGGTTTGACAGTGTGCAGAACCTTGTAGTGGATGCGAGACTTTCATACAGATCAGGTCACTAATGCTGCTCTTCGCCTTTTTTGGACAAATGTCACTTACATAACAGACTTAAGCTTAATAATAATTAAGTTTACAATTAGAAATCGCAGTACAGTGTTATTGTTAACACTAATGAAATGAAATGAGCCAAACTAACATTTAAAGTAACATATCAAGTACGTGCTTTTAAATCTTTTTTGTGTCCGTTTTACATTTGCAGTAAGTGCTTCAAACATTTCTCTGTGACATGACTAACCCCAATACAACAGTCATTACAGAAATCTATCTTTCTGGTTTTCTTGGACTCAGTCAAGAGTATTACAGAGCAATGGGAACACTTCTGCTGTTTGTCTACTTGACTCATTTTGTTTGTTTCTTGTGAGAGAAGCCTTCAAAAACCCACTTACCTGATCTTCTGTAACCTCGCCTTGGCAGATCTTGCTTTTGGAACGGTCACGCTGCCTAAAATAACAGCAAAATACTTGTTTAGTCCAAGTACTCGTATCATATTAATTATGTGTTATAGTTTACTTCCTCCTGTTGTCAACCCAATGATTTACTGCTTTAGAACTAAAGAAATCAAAAAAAAAAATTTAAGACAGAAAAAACAGTGTCCATATAAAGTAACTTTAATGTTTAAACCTAAATGTTTGTGACATTATACATTATTGCTGTTCATACCACTTTTTAAAACAGTGCTGCTAAAAATACATTCAAATGTAAAACTATGTACTTAACTAAGTACTTAAATTACTCTTAAAAAAGCACTTACCTTTAAAGAGGAATGAATCATGTGGCCTTAAAGGTTCTCATCCATCTATCCATTTTTTACACCGTCAATCCCATATAGAGTGGAAACGACCTTGGGGGTAAATAATCATATACATATAATCAGTACCAAAACAAAGTCATTTTTGTGAATTATAATGTAATGAACAATATGACCTTGATACCTTTAATATTGACTGAGTAATGACATGTCAAAGACAGAAATCATAGAGATATTTATAGGTGAAATCAAACTTTGATGCTTGTTATTTCAGATTTTGATTTTGAGACTTTAACCTGGTTTTCACAGACAGGGTCACATATGTAGACTGTATGTATTGAATGTGTAAAATGTGTTTTTTTTAATTAGTCACCAATCACTTGTAAGTAAAATGTTCCCATGTGATCATGTAGTGATGAGAAAACCCCAAACAACACGTCACCTGTGGGAGGTGTTTGTGGTCTTAAAAGAGAGATGATCCTTCATATCCATAGCATATAGATCTATAGCAGGTCTTCTGTGTCTGTGTATTAATTTAAGTTTGCAGTTTGTTTGTCATGAAATGCAAGATTACTCAAGTATGCTATTGCTCTCAAATGATTTAGGATTATGCATTTGGGCCTTTTCTTTGGAAGTATGTTATAAAGTAAATTATAAAGTAATATTCGGTTCTTTTTGTCTACTCTGTTTTATTTTAATCATATACACTGTGCAATTCAGGTTTGTTTTTGATCAGGTAACTGTGAAGTCTTCCTCGGGCCATGACCTTCACCAACACAACAATCATCACTGAATTCTACCTGCTGGGATTTCCAGGACTTCAATCACAGTATTATGGAGCTGTGGGAACCTTTTTGTTTTTTGTGTACTTGACACTGGCAGGAGGAAATATCTTCATTATTTCATTTATTGCTTATGAGAGAAACCTTCAGAAACCCACTTACTTAATCTTCTGTAACCTTGCCGTTTGTGATCTTGCTTTTGGAACTGTGACGCTGCCGACAGCACTTTCAAAATACCTTTTCAACATCAGCACCGTATCATTTTATGGTTGCTTTGTGCAGATGTTTTTTGTTCATTATTTAGGTAGTGTTAATTCTTTCATTTTACTGTTAATGGCCATTGATCGTTTCGTTGCTGTACGTAACCCACTCAGATATTGTGCTTTTATCACAAATAAAATTATTTTAATTGCATGTGCAATCATTTGGACAATGTTAACAGTTTTGCTGGGAGTCATTGTTTATCAAACCTTTAATGAACCCTACTGTGCTTCTAATGTAATAACTCAAAATTATTGTGACCAAAATACAATAATGAAATTATCTTGTGGAAACTATAGGCAAAAAAAGCTTTTTATATTTGCAAGTGCCATGTTTGTTCTCTTGGGCCCTTTGACTTTTATAATATTTTCTTTCATTGCCATCATCATATCTGTTTTTAAAATGTCTGACATTCAGGCTCGATACAAAACATTCTCAACCTGCACTCCACAACTTTTTATCATCTTTCTGTACTATTTTCCCAGATGTTTTATCTATGCATATGAATTAGTAGTGCCAATTCCTCCTGCCATTAGGATGACGTTTGTTTTGTGCTACAGTCTGCTGCCCCCTGTTGTCAATCCAATGATATACTGCTTCAGAACCAAAGAAATCAAAGATGCATTAAGGAGGAAAATGAGACATAATAGAATTAACATTCATGTGAAAATGCTTTGGAGCAAAACCAATATATAAACTGCTTTAACACAGTATATAGTTTACACTGTCTTTGTGCTCTTTGTGCTGATTTGTACTTCTGACAGTGAACATTCTGATCACATTAATGACAATTTTCATTGTTGACAACATGTAATTTTCCTAGTGTTAGTCAGTAACCTGGCTTTTAAATGTAGTTAATGAGCAAAGTGGGTGTTTATTAATTCATTACAAAATTCTTTATAATCTTTCATTAAATGCAGTAAATGAAATGTTTTTGTTTGTGTTTACCTTTCAAGATAAAAATGTTTACTCTAAAAATGATACTCTAACAGTAAGACATGATATTTTATTTCAAACAGCCTTCTTTAGTTTTTTTTTTATATCATCTTGAAATGATTTTCCTTAACAGTTCCTTTTCATAACGAGATCGTATGCATACAACTAAAGTCTGGCATATTAAAACTATCTGCATCTTGTCTTTAATGAAGTGAAAGAAACAAAAAATCTTTAAACACAAATTATGTAGCTAAACCTTAGAAAATATATATCTGACAGGGTAACAAAGCAACACGAAACACTTTGTCTACTAAATTCAAGAAGAGATTTGAAGACTGGAATGGTTAAAAAAACGCTGGGAGTAAAAAGAGAGAAATTCTCCACAAAAAAGATTATTTAAAACTCATTTGCATACAATAACCCATTAAATTTAGTTAAAGCATATGGTTTGAAATAACATTCAGTGGCTCAATGATTCAGACTGGCCTCATGACTAAAACTAACCAGTCCAAAATAAATGCCTACTAGATGAATTAGAAACTTTTAATTAATATCTGTCAATTAATACATTTATGGTTATAATACAACATACTGCATGCTAAAATGCATTATCAAACAAAAGATTTGTCAAATCAACTGAAACAGCGTTTTCCTCGTCCAGGATTATTTAATGCGAGACACCTGTGAAAACCGGACTGGTGTTGGTCTATTGCTGCATTCCAGACAACTCGGATTTACGGTATTTCCCACATCAAACCAAGAAAAAAGTATTTAGTAACAATTTTAGTTAGCTTTTCCAACAGCTTAACTCTGTTAATTTACACACAAAAAAGTTTGTTTACCTTTCCCTGAATTCGACTGTAGTCATATGTAAATATAACTTTGTAAACGACACTTTTTGTTGGCTCATTGACAAAATGTTAAATGCTTTTTCATTTGTAAGCTGCTTTAACGAATCTTTTTTTAATATATAATGAATTGTATTTCTTTTACAAAGAGCTCCGTTCCCAGACATTATTTTCGGGTTGAGGTGGGAAATATCCAAAATATCACTGGGTGTCTGCAACAAACATTTCGCGTTGAAAGAATGTGTTAAACTGCCCGTCAAAATAAATCCATCTAGTTCATATTTTCCGAACAAAGAAACCTTTCCGTCATCGCACGAATGAAATTATCCGTGAGTTACACACTGTGTTTGTGCTGTACGTCCCACATACCTGCTCGTGTTTTGCTGTCAGTCTGCGCGCTCTTACTCCTGACGTTCAGCGTGACGTGAGATGACGTACAGATACAGAAGCTGGGAGAATAATGGGATATAATAATTCGAGGAGCGTGAGATCTGATTATACATTTACAGTCAACATTTTAGCACAGAATATTAGATAATCCAACAATATAGAGAACAATTTACACTGTAGTGTACTATGTTTAATTCAAACATTGTATAGGTTGTGCAATAGTATGCTTACAAACATTATGGCAACTAAAAAATAAGTTAAAAAAGCATTGCAATTTTGCATTTTCAAAATACCTTTTCAACATCAGCACTGTATCATTTTATGGTTGCTTTGTGCAGATGTTTTTTGTTCACTACTTAGGGGTGTTAATTCTTTCATTCTACTATTAATGGCCATTGATCGGTTTGTTGCAGTGCTTAACCCACTTAGATATTTGGTTCTTATTACAAATAAGACAATTGTATTGGCATGTGCAGTGATTTGGTGAATGATAATAGTTTTATTGGTTGTTATTGTTTACCAACTCTTTGATGAACCCTACTGTGCTTCTAATTTAGTAACTCAAAACTATTGTGACCACAATGCAGTATCTAAACTATCCTGTGGTGATCTAAGGCAAAAAAGGCTTTTAACATTTGCAATTGCCATGTTTGTTCTTTTGGGCCCTTTGGTTTTTATTATATTTTCTTTTATTGCCATCATCATATCTGTTTATAAAATCTCTGACATTCAGGCTCCATACAAAACATTCTCAACCTGCACTCCACAACATTTTATCATCTTGTCTGTACTATATACCCAGATGTGTTGTGTATGTGTATGACGTGACAGTTACAATTACACCTGGCATTAGGATGATGTTAATTATGTGGTACAGTCTGCTGCCCCCTATTGTCAATCCAATGATTTAGACATAAAGTCAGTATGCAAAAACATTAAAATGATTAAACGGCTTTAATAATTGTGCTGTTTATGTATACTATTAATTATTACTTGATTGTTTGTTAGGTTTGTTGCCTGTTTCTTAGTGTAGAAACACAGAGAACACAAAGATAAAGTTATCTATAAAAACTTTATACATAACAAAACAATAATAGGGATAGTTGATACTGGACTGTTTTAATGTTCCTTTCTTTCTGTGATAAAGATGTGAAAAAAGCTGTTTGGAGGCATATTTAATCCAAATATGACTTCCACTAAATATTTATTCTTTTCTAATAAAATATTACTTTTAGAAACATCTTTTCCTTTAAATATCGTTCTTTATTATAATGCAAAAGATCATATGCAGGCCTCTATGAAAAGGTTATTTTTTGTCAATTAAGAAGATTAAAATAAAAATTACATATATGACTCTATATTCTGGCTTTACAAATGTGTGTTGTATTACGTTTATTATTAATATATTTTCCCTTATGTTTAGCTATCTTGTGGCTTTTTTGCATTTAATATCACTCCTGGGATTAGTCTGTTTCTGTCAGTTTTATATGCACTATAATATTTTAGGATTGTTATAAATTAAAACACTAGATACAGTTTAAAAGATATAGCCTACACTGAATCTTTTCTATAAAACACACATGCAGATCTAACACACAGACAATGTATCTATTACACCTGGTTCATCCTAGGTGAAGTGATGTAAGAGGTCATGAAAGGTTAAAGATCAATCAAACCGATATACATATAATCATTCGTATAATTTTCATTGTCATTTCAAAGTTCATTACTGATTGAAATTTTTTAGTGTTTGCTCTCTGTTTGTTTTTATATATAATGTTATATTTGAATATTTTGCTTTTGATGTTCAGTAAAAACCTTTATTTACATTTATTTGTTATCTGATTGTTATTTTGTAAGAATACAAAATATTGTATTCTGTGGGGGCCCACATCAATATTTTTTCAGGGGGCCCCGAATCCTCTAGCTACGGCCCTGTGTATAACTGTCCCAAAAATTCATCACATGAGAAAAACATAAGCGTGACGTGTCTTATGTCTCTGAGGGTAGAATTCATAAACCAACACTTTACTGGATCGCTGGTAGTTTATGCTGGAGTCAGTGGACACAAGGGTGTCATTTCTTTCACATGTAAGGCCATTTAAGATTATATTACTGTCTATATGAAAACATTAGGCTATATTCCTAAAATGTTCAGGCCATGACATTCTGCTAGATTACCTGTATGATTTTCAATGATCTTATAACCTGTATATTTCTATTTGCATTTAGAGCCGTCCTGTGCTTATACAGAAGATTCAGGGGTCATGGGAGAGACTAATAACACCCGGATCACTGAATTCTTCCTGCTTGGATTTCCAGGACTCCATCCACAGTATAATGGAGCTGTCGGGACCTTTTTACTTTTTGTCTATCTAATACTGGCAAGCGGAAATATCTTAATAATTTCATTCATTGCGTGTGAAAGAAGTCTTCATAAACCCACTTATTTAATCTTCTGTAACCTCGCAGTATCTGATCTCGCTTTTGGAACGGTCACCCTGCCCAAAACGGTTTCCAAATATCTAATTAAAGATGATCACGTACCATATCATTTATGTTTTATACAAATGTACATCGTTCATCATTTAGGTACTGTTAATTCTTTTTTGATGTTATTAATGGCTCTTGATCGGTTTGTTGCCATATGTAACCCCCTCAGATATCCCGCTATCATCACAAACCAGTCTATTTCATATGCATGCGGAGTTCTCTGGGTAATCACTTTTGGATGGTTACCACTGTTTACTTATCAAACTGAAAGACTTTCCTTTTGCGCTTCAAATGTAATAAATCAATGTTTTTGTGATTTTAATTCACTAGTTAGACTCGGGTGCGGGGAGAAAAGCGAGCTCAAGAGAAACGCATTTGCGATGGCCATGTTTACGCTTTTGGGCCCTTTAATTTTCATCATATTTTCTTACATTGCCATCATCATATCTGTATTTAAAATCTCAAGCGTTCAGGCACGATATAAAACATTTTCGACGTGCAGTCCTCAGCTTTTTATCATATGCCTTTACTATTTACCCAGATGTACAGTGTATATTTGTGATATAACTGCTGAAATGCCTTTGCCTGTACGCATTATGCTTGTTATGTGGTACAGTCTCCTGCCTCCTGTCGTTAATCCCATGATATACTGCTTCAGAACCCAGGAAATCAAGGCTGTTTTAATGAAAAAAATCAAAGCCAACAAAGCCAAAATTCAGTCAAAAGCATTTTCATGCTGAAGACATTTGTTAAAATTAAGTTCATAAGTGCATAATAATCTGATAATGTATTATGATGGTACATAACAAGAATATTTAAAATTAGCTTCTACATATAAGTTGTGCATAATAATCTGATAATGTATTATGATGGTACATAAGAATATTTAACATATTTAACATTAATTTTCACCGCCTATTAGGACAAATGTTTTTAGCATTTAGGACATCCAGAAAAATTACTTCTGCTCTTCCAGACTTCGCAAGCATCTAATTTAAAAATGACATTGCAGATTAACTTAATTTAGATATAACTGAAAAGTAAAAAAAAACTATGATGAACAGTAGGAGTAGGTTGTAAAAACTGGTAATATGCTTAAATATGTTTAGAATGATGTACATAATGTAATGCTGTATAACTGAAACATTAGTCCATTGTCTGATATATTTTTATTTCACTTTTGCTGCTTTACATTTTATGTTTTTGAATTATTTAACTTCTATCAAAGAATTATTAAAGAAATATTTCAAGCATAAATGTACTTTAGCAGGTTATTAGTGTGACAACTTTCCCCTTTTACTATAAAACCATATTGCCAAATAAGGCCAATGTGTGTTTAGTAAACTGCATCTTTTTTCTAGGATAACAAAAGTAAAAATACTATTCCAGTAGCTTTTGTGTAGTATCTGACCTTTAAAGTGCTCTTGTATCTCCTGTAGGTAGAGCACTAGCAATGCAAAGGTTGTGGGTTCGATTCTAGTGAACACACATACTGATAAAAGACATCAATGAAAGTGATTTTGGATAAAAGTGTCTGCCAAATGCATAACCTACTTTTCCTTAAAACATTCAATATTATAGTTATGTGACAACTAGCCCCGGTCTTTCCCGGTCCCACCCACAAAACTTTAAAAGATTTCCTCCTGATCACTCTGTAAATCACAGTCATTCGGCCGATCAGTCGGTAAGCCGGCAATGTCCTCAAACACATCTGCATAGGTGCTGAAATGAATTCCAAGATTCAGGTGACTCTCGAGCTGCTGGACTCCACAGGAGGCAGAGGATCTGTGGACACACTGGACACATGCAGGGGTCACCGTATGATCTCTGAAGGGTGAAGGAGCCATCAGAATAAACTCTCCTCTGGACAAATCTGCACCTGACAAAAGGAGGAAATAAAATTGAATTAAAAATCATTTGGCCTTACAGGATAGTTCAGCGAATAATGTAATTTTTTTATTATTTATTCACCCCCATGTCATTCCAAATGTGTACTACTAACACCAAACAACATTGGCCTCCATTGACGTCTTTTTGTGTGTTTCAGAGAAGAAAGAAAATCAAACACAGGTTTTGAATGACATGAGAGGTTAATACTTGATTACGGATTATTTGTTTTTGGGTGAAATATACCTTAAAGGATCTAATATCTGACATAAAACAGAAAACTTTAAATGATCAAATGTGTTGCATTATTAAGTGTAGGTTAGTAAAAGACTTTTTTACAAATAAAAAAATTATTTTGTTGGTAAAAGTAGTTCTTATGTGTATTATTGTAAAGCTAAAAAGTAACTAGTTTCCTAAAGAATAGGTTACAGAATCTGGAATAGAATCCATCTCTAGTGATGAATTTATAATGTATGTCCACTAGATGGAGCCAATAGCAAAACTCCAAAATAACAACCACATACAGAAAATATTGGCTGTGTTTGAAACCATTTAATTATTTTAGTCATATTCTTTTTTCTGTACTTGCCTTCAGACCGCTGTTCATCTCTATTATCCTGTGAAGTGATGAGTGAAAGTTCTCTCTCATAATCATATTCAGAGCCTGTAAATGAGCTGTGACTTTCACTCTCTGATGAAGTCTCTATTCCTCCGCCTGACCAGACGGTCCGGCAAGGTTTGATGGGAAACACTCCCTTACGTTCACACGTTGCATTTAGTTTCTCCACCTCATCTTTTGATAGATGCGGTGAAGGCCCGGTCAGATCAGGAGCCAGTCTTCTCTTAAAGAAGAGATGAGATTGACGTTGCCAGTGAAGAAAATCAGCAGCAGAGGTTATCTGTTGAAGACTAGGGGAAGGTGGAGGGTGAGCGATTTGTGGACTGCCGTTCAGTCTGTCAGAAAGATCGATACCAGGTTTATCCTTTAGATGCGGGGTCTTAACATCCGAGCTACAGACTGTGTATGTGCTGTCAATCTCATAATACTCCAATTCACTTCCTCCAACACCTGAGATGTGACAAGGCGGCCCACATTCTACTCCGCGTGTCAAATCCTTCTGCCTTATTAAATCTGGCTGCTGGCTGCCCTCGTTCCAGATGTTTGGAGGACATTCATCAGCAGGACCTGTATTAAATGCCAGGTTATCTGTGCCATGCTGTTTGGCAGGTGGCATGAGGTAGACGTGACTTGCTTTTTGGCCATCACACAGTTTGCCTTGTCTATTTAAAATGATGCAAAGAACAAGGACCAGCAGAATGAAGGCAATAGGAAGAACAACTGCAACAATCCATAGGGGGGCGCTGTTTTTAGACTGCGAACAGGCTTGGCCTTTTGTAACATCTGATTGGTTGTGTAGACAGATACAGTAGTCCTCTTGGGAATGAGAATCACAGTTTATGTTATTCCAGCAGGGCACTGAAGGACATGAATCTTTAAGACATGGGGTAAGAATACAGTGCTTTGGAGAAATGCATATATTTTGGAGGTCGTACGGGTTGGATCTGGCCTCGACTATCTCACTATAGCCATTGAAAGATAGAATGTGGCTGTTAAATTTGATGTATTCCACACAGCCTCTGAAACCTGAAAAGCCAACAAAACTGTCAAAAATGTTTGGTAAACATTAGTAAATTCATTAGCTAACATGAGATAACAATGATAAACCAGTTAATGCCAATACCATCGTTCATGCTCATTAACTAATGTTACAACTTTTGGTTTTAAAATGCATTAATAAGTGCTAAAATTAAAATGACCTTATTCAGTTAAATTTCAATTTATTTATATAGCACTTTTTACAATTTTACCTAGGATTTCAATTATTGCTTATTGTTAGTTCATTTTAGCAAATGTATTAACGTTTTGCATTAACGTTAATAAAATACAATCTTATTGAAAAGTGTTGCCAAATTTTTTGCTAATTCAAATTTTTGCTGACTTTAAGTAATTTCAACTTATTTGTTCAGTATTTTCACTTTACTTCAACTCATTAAAATAAGTTTAGAAATGTTAACCTTAAATCTACACTAATACACCACTGGTCAAAATTTGTTTGAAAAATGTTGAAATTACTTTTTACTTGTACCTAAAAACGCAAAAAGCCAGTAAAAAAACATTAAAAACATTTTTTTGGACAATGTCAAAAATACTTAACCAACCAAATTAATATTATTTATTGAATTAGCCAAAATAAAAATAGGTTTCTCTAACAAAACTGTGTGTCCAAATATTTAGACTGACTTCCACAAATATTCACTCGAGTAAAAAAGTGTGACAACTTGCCCCAGTCTCCCCAATGACATCAAATCAAAAACAAATCTAACCTAAGTTTTGATCTCTGGATTCTGTCAGCGGAGACATGCCCAGAAAAATGGTCTCTACTAAGAATGCAGGGTGGGTTATAGTGATATTGGTGTTGTTTACAACAGGTCGATCATCCAACGACAGAGTTGCATACGACCCCCTTCTGCGCAGCTGAAGAACATGCCACTGTCCATCTGACACATCTCCATCTACAGAGACCTCCTGCTGCTGACCAGATGTGACATTTGTGAACACACACAGAGGTTTTCCATCTGATATCTGAGGAGACAAGAAAAACCATTCACATTATAAATGGATTAGGAAAATGGATTTAAGTGTATTATGTATTTAAATAGTAAGTCCAGATTTTTGTGAGGTTACAGTTGGACAACTAAGAAGCAGAGATGGTGATAAAAAGAATATTTTGGAAAAGGAAGTCTTGCAAATGTGTTGCTTTTCAGTAAATGACTAAAAAAAATGTTTCTTACAAAGCTCACCTTAAGATTTAGATGTGCTGTCGGACACCAGCACACAACCAAAACACCATTTTTTCTGACGGTCCTCATCTTGATCTCAATGCTGTCAAATCCCTGAGATTCTCCATCCTTCCCACCCAGTACGGCTTGCAGGAGCTGCTTTCTCCTGTAGTTTTCTTTGATGGCAAATTCAATGTGCACCTCCCCATTGAGAAATAATACATGCTGCTCAGCCAAATCTATCAAAGACAAAATTCCCATCACTTTGATCCTTTACAGAGGTAATTGACAAACAACAGATGTGAGTGAATAAATGAATGAATATTACTCATGGCACAGCTGGATCCTGTGAAATTATCTCTACACTGGCAGTGATGGTGAAACCATCTGTCTTCACAAACTCCTCCGTTAAGACACTCTGCAGTCTGACATGGAGGAACATCAGCTCGCAGACATCTGACCAGCAAAAAATCATATCATGACTGAAGCAAAACAGTTTTTTTCCACTATGCACATTAAAATAAAAGTATTTAAGTATTTAATTCACCAAAATAAATCTTAATTAAACACAAATATTCTGTAGGTGACACCTGTAAACATTGATTATAAGTATCATTATCTAATGTTTCTACCCTGTCTGTTTTATTCAAATTACAGTTCTGCATTCCTCTGCATATGCTACTTCAAAACAAATTCAGAAGTGAATTGGATTTTATAGCAATTCTTCTTTTATAAAGACATTTATCATTCAATGAATTACATTTATGATGAATGGATTAACTTTAATATTTCATAGTATATGAATATTAAATATTAATATTTCAATTCTAATCTAATAATCATCACAAACTATATATTGAAAGATCTATGATTCAGTAATACATATTTGACCAATTTTTATAACAATAAATATCAACTTAAAAAAAAATATATATATATATATATTTTAATATTTAAAAATAATTTAAAAAATCGAAAATGTAAAAAAATTGTTGTTTGAATAGAGCATTTTCATGTGTATGCTTAATATGTGTAGTGACAGTTAATATAAGTTGGGCAGAAGAAAGGTAGTCATATAGACTTTTACATACAAAAATGGCATTTTTTGGTGAACTATTTCTTTAAAAGTCTTACCGATCATCTACATTCTGGGATGTCAATGATTTGAAAGCATTTGGACCAATGTTGTTCACTTGTATGCTTCTCATACATCCAACAAAGTCATGAGACCGGATTTGCTTTTGCAAAATGACATCAATGGACTTAATTCCCCCAAGCGTCAGATTATTGGTCACGTCCAGGGTCCTGCATAAAAGTTACAGGTTGAAGTTCAACCACACAGAAAATAACAAGCATTAAGATTTGGTATGTAAAGAAATAACATTATTGTAATAGTGTGTTTAATCTAGGATACCATTATGTATATTTAAAAGGAGCAAGACTATTACTAAATACTACCTTTGAGTTGCCATTGATCCGTCATTTTGTGATGAGCAAAAGCCTTGCGGTTCATTGGTGGAACAGTTGTCTATTTCTACAGAGGCTATCTGAGAAACACAAAGGGATAAACACCTGCAGAATATCTGACAAATCGTTCACAAAAACGTCTTGATTTATAAGACTGAAATGACATTATATGAGAATCACGTACGTTTCCGGTTCTTCTAACAGTGATGTTGTGAAAATGTCCATCAGCCACTAATTTCCCTGTGATCAGTCTTACCACCCCGGATCCAAGATCAAAAGACAGCCACAGTCTTCCAGCCACAATCTCAAGGGCAAAGAACTCTGAGCTTGATGAGTCACCGTGATTGTACAGAAGTAAAGAGTTTTGCTGAACAGTTGCAAATTCCAGAGAGATAAAGTTATACTGGGGGTCTAATGGAGGAAATTCAATATAAGAAAGGTCTTGAAAGCCGTAACTGTGTTCTTCACAATTGACCCCGCTTATACCTATAACAATAAAGAGAAATGTCAGACTTTATTATAAAAGCTGCAATTCTTAACTTTTACCTCTCTATAAAATAAGGTTACTTGACATTTTCTCTTTTACATGGGTTGTAGTTAAACAAGATCAATTGTTAACATTTTACTTTTTTTATTTATTTTTCTAATTAAAAAACATTAACTTTTTTATTGGTGTTTTTTAGCTTATCTTTATTGTTATAAAAATGTATAAAATATTTATTCTGGAGTCTTTTCCGTTTCTGTGGAGACGTTTCCATCAATATATAGTTTGTCATGATTAAATTAGAATTCAACTATGAAATATTAAAGTAAATAGTGAAGTGTTCCTCCTGTGGAACGGTGACCAGGTTAATATAATAAAACAATTTATTGTCTCTTTAAAAATATGTATTGTGTTTATTTAGAGTACTGAATCAAATACAGATAAATACCAACAGAAATGTTTCTCTTACCGAATGGACACTGACAAGAATATCCAGTTAATAAACTAGAGCAGTAACCATGTACACACGGGGATGAAGCGCAGTGGTCAACAACACGATCACAAAACTTTCCTGTGACAAAAATGAATCTTCAATTAATTTACAACAAATAAAATAAAATGAGACACAGAAACAATGCATAAGATCATACCTTCATACCCCGGGCTGCAGTCACAAATAAACCCTCCCTGTTTGTTCCAACACGTTCCTCCATTTAGACACGTCACAGATTGACATTCATTGTCAACAATAGTACAGTGTGATCCAGAGAATCCATCTCTACATTGACAAAAATACGTTCCTGGATTGTTATAGCAGGTTCCTCCATTTTCACAAGGTCTCCTGTCACATTCATCCAAATCTAGCTCGCACGCATCTCCCACGAAACCCGTTTGGCAGGAACAGTTGGAGATGGAAGCAAAATAGGGAGACACAAATATAAGACTAGAACTTTCCAAGACAGCGACATCTTGACTGATGTGAATGTTTCTGTTGCAGGTGGCACCATTTTGGCACGGGTGAAGTGTACAGGGATCGCTGGTTATTTGGGATATAGTTACATTGCTTTGCCCTTCCAGTAATTTTTTATGCATGTTTGATATTCCACTCGCCACATCTGCACTTAAATACTGTCCGTTGTAGCTTTTCACAGCAGCCAGAAGAAGCATTTTATCACCTAGTAACTTTATTCCAAACACGTGTGTTTTGGACGCCTGTAGATTAAAAAGGCTATCCAGCGCTTTGACAAATTTCAAATACTTTAAAGACAGAAATTCCTCAAGTGCAGATATAGAAATGTAAAACAACACACAGTTGTCGAGAGACACATTGGTGAAGCCTTTGAAATTGACATAGATGCTGTTGTTAACAGACGGATGAAGCTGATCGTTCCCTTCAACGGATATATTATACGTCGCTTCTCCTTGGTATGGCGAGGACCATAAATTACACATCCCGAATGGGAAACTGAACATCCTCATTGGCCCGTTTCTGATCGTGCAATTGAACACATCCAACTCGTCCTGATCGTTCGGGCGCACATTTCCGATAAGCCCTCCGGGAAAGGAGCTTCCGTAATATTTCACTAAAATATTAATGTTCCTCTGCGTTGGGGCGTTGTCGTTCTCATCCAGGACTTTAACGTGAACCATGGTGACAGAAGACAGCGGTGGCTTACCAGCATCTTGAACCACAACTTGCAAGTTAAAAAGTGGGTTGCGTTCCCGATCCAGAGGCCTTGAGGTAGAAAGAACCCCATCGGATGTGAGCGAAAAACTGTTTTCCACTGCCGGTTTCATCAGCCAGTAGGTGAAAGGACCTTGATTTGGAGGAAGATCTTCATCTGTAGCCATTAAAGTGGACACTACAGTACCAGGAGGTTGGTTTTCCCGGATGAAAGCTTCTGTGATTGAGAGTTTGGGTGTGTTATCATTGACATCAGTGATGGTGATGGTCACTTTAGTGGTTCCTGTTACAGCAGGTGAGCCTTCATCAACCGCAACGACTGTGAGGTTATAAACAGGCCACATCTCCCTATCCAGATAACTGTGAACTGAAATCACCCCGTGAACGGGATCTATAATAAAGGAACCGTTAATGTTACCATGTTCTATCCTGTAGGAGAACCTACTCCATTCTGGTATCACATCACGGTCCACAGCCTTGACTTTGGTGATGGAGGTCCCAACGGAGACATCTTCTGGCACCGCTACCACATAGACCCTAGAATCAAACTCAGGGGGATCGTTTTCATCTAATATGTGCAGATGTACCAAAGCTTCATCAATATTAAACCCAGTAATAGCTCCTCTGTTTTTTGCTAACACATGTAGGACGTCATAATTTTGGCCTCTGTTTTTCAGATCTCTGGAGGCGTAAATTATTCCCTTATGCTCATCAACCCCAAAGCCAGATTTTTTACTTTGACCGGCAAGTACGTAGAACACATCTCCATCAGGCCCCATGTCGTAGTCTACAGCAACTACTCTGCCTATTTCTGTCCTTAGTGGTAAAGCCTCAGAGACAGAGAAATTGTATAGATGACTTTGAAAAGCAGGAATGAATTCATTGATACCAGTCACCTGTACGTGTACGTGTGCAATATCATACAAATATGGAAAGCCAAGGTTGGCAGCTTTGACTGTAAGCTCAAAATGTTGATGTTTTTCTAAATCAAAAACTTCAGAAGTGGTTATACTGCCATTTTTCGTGTCTAAGTAGAAGAAACGCACGTCTCCTGCGATGAGCGTGTATGTGATTTCTCCATGTATTCCTGAGTCTGCATCTGTGGCCCAAACCTGCACAACTGGACTTCCAATGATAGCATTCTCCGAAACAGAGGCGATGTATTCTGCAGACGTAAAAACAGGAGGGTTATCATTTAAATCTGTAACGTACACCGTGATGTTGATTTTTACCATATTGGGATGCCAGCCTCCATCCTTGGCAATGACATTTAGATTGTGGCTTTCTGATTTCTCAAAGTCAAGAGCTTTGACCAGCATGACCAGTCCTGAAGAGCGTTCGATAGAAAACAGTTCATTTTCATTCCCGCTGTTAAAAAAATAGGAAATGAGTCCGTTAATGCCAACATCTTTATCTTTGGCTTGAATCTTCCCAATGATTGAACCTGTGGGCAAATCTTCAGGAACAAAAAATGTCACTTTACCGTCAAGAAAATAAGGTGAGAATAGATTCTCTCCTGTAATCGTGAAACTGATCTCAGTTTGGGTGGAAAGCGGCGGGTAGCCTGTATCTTTAGCAGTGACATGAAGGTTTAGAATGGTGTTGAGGGTATTTATTAAAGTTTTATTCACCAGAACTTTCCCACTGTCGTGCTCGATCCTAAAATAAAGAGATCCATTACCACCACTGTTGAAATACTCAATGCCGTTGTCTTTATCGACTGCTGTTAACTGGATCACCTCTGTTTCCACATCCAGGTTCCAAGGAACGGGCACTAATGGACTGAGCGGTAAAAATGAGGGTGGGAAAAAATTGTGTTGTACCAACATCACAAAAACTTTGCTGGAGCTGTTCAACTGAACTTTTCCACAGTCGGACGCCACAACCGTAAATGTAAAGTTTAATGAATCAGATTCATGAAGAGAAATGGGCTGTTTGGTCAAAATATCCCCAGTGGAAGCATTCACAAAAAAATATTCATTTGGGGGGTCAATAAAGTACAAAATCTGAGCATTCGGACCAAGATCACGGTCAGTAGCGCTAACTTGTAAAAGAAACATTTTGGAGATGTTCATCTCTGGAACAGTAATGGAGTACAGCGGTTGAATAAAGAGCGGTGGGTTGTCGTTGACGTCCGTAATATAAATGGTGACGTCTGTGCTAACGCTCCAAGCTGAATCATTGGCATTCACCTTCACAATATAATAATCCTGATCTTCTCTGTCTAAAGGCTGCATTACCACTATAACACCACTGGCTTTATTAATACTGAAGGGGAAATTGTCATTTTGACCAAATATTGTATATTCAATAACAGCATTTATACCAACATCATCATCTGTTGCTGTTATTTGAATGATAGATAACCCAACAGGAGCATTCTCAGAAACATCTGTGACGAAAATCTGTGAAAATCGCGGTGCGTGATCATTCACGTCAAGAACTGTGACAACAGCTGTTGCAGTGGCAGAGAATTCGGCATCGACAGCTTTGATTGTGAGACTATAATGTGGTATTTTCTCTCTATCTAATCGCTTTGTCGTGATAAGAGTGCCGTGATTCACGTCTATTTTAAACGCATTCCCAATGTTACCAGATAAAATAAAATATTTCACCTCTCCAAGCACTCCAGAGTCAGCGTCGGTTGCTAACACATCACACACATTGGCTGTTTCCAAGTTCTCATAAACGTCACACCTGTAGATCTTCTGTGAAAACACAGGTGGGTTATCATTCACATCACTGATGATCAAATGAATTTCAGCATAGGATGAATAAGGTGGCACCCCGGTGTCTCTGGCTTCAACTATCAAATGAAAATCCACGTTGGTCTCAAAATCCAAAGTGTTCTTTACGGTCAGCTCACCAGGTGCTATGGTGAATCTCAAATACCTCAGCAATGTTTCCAGAGGCCAGATAGAAAGATACAGGTACGGTCCTTAAAGTTTCTGCAGTCACGACAGCGATCAGGGTCCCAGTAGATTCATCCTCTGAGAGAAAGTCCTTATGTACTTGAACTGCAATATGAGGAAAGTCTGAGTCATTTTGAAGCCTGACAGTGAAGGTTGTCGCGTCCGTTTTTGGAACATCTGCTCCATCTTGCACGCGAACGTCGACTGTGATGTCATTTCCTCTGTTCAGAGAATCCGCAGTGGACACTGTTCCTGTGAGAGGGTTAATAGAAAACAGATGGGCATGTTGGCCATGTAGAGAAAAATTCAGTTTGGCATTCAATCCGTCATCTGCATCTTCAGCCATCACTGTGCAGACAATCGACCCTGCGTAAAAAAGAAGTTTATTAATTCAAAATTACAAATACAAAATTATTTGATTATAGCAAATATTATGTTTTAGTCACCTTTGAGAATTCCAGCAGGAACATTAGCCACATATGGTCCATACAGAAAAGCAGGCGAGTGATCATTTACATCCTCTACAGTTACTGAAACAGTCGCTGAGCTGGAGAGCGTCTCTGTGGGATGTTCATCAGTGACGACCACAGGGAAACTGTAGAAATCCACCGCCTCTCTGTCCAGAGCACTTACGGTGAACATCTCACCAGATGTTTCATTAATGGAAAAAGGAACGTCTGCTCCATCTAAAGAATATCTGTAATCATGTGAAAGCTTTAAAGGTTTTAAACAGAAATTATGCCAATATTATGACCACATCATTGTCTACTTATCAAATGACCTTAGTTGTCCATTGGAAGCATCATCTATGTCTGAAGCTGTAACTCTCCCAAACACAGTCCCAACAGGAGAATCCTCTGATACACGTGTATCAAATGTGTCCTCATCAAATACTGGAATATTGTCATTGACATCATCAACAATAACAATCAGGGCCCCTGTGCCTGTCAGTGATGGGAAACCTAAAAAGTAAGACCGAAGAAATAAAACAAATAAAACTGTGTTCCAACATTTGAGCTATTGAAGGATTCTCAAACATCTGAATTATTACCTGAATCAACAGCAGTCACTTTCAACATGTACTGGCTTTTTAATTCCCTGTCAAGATTTTCTAAGATTTGGAAAGTCCCGTTGGGATGAAGTGCAAAAAGACCTTTATCATTTCCTGATTCAATAGAGTATGTCAGCAAACTGTTCAGCTCTAAGTCATCATCAACAGCATATATCTACAAAAAATGCATTAACAAATGAGTAAAATCCATGAATGAAAGAACAGGTATAAAGCATCTAATCAAAACATCTCTCCATGTCATTTCACTTACCTGATGGACATGCTGAGAAGATTCAACACCATTCTCAAACACATGTAACGTTAACGATTCAGAGATAAAAACCGGCATGCAGTCATTAACATCCATGACTGTGATGTTGATGGTTGCTGTCGCGGTCCTTTGAACATCTCCCTGATCTACTGCTGTGACTGGAAAACTGTAGAAAGCCTTTGCCTCACGATCCATCTCACCTATAACTGACAGCACACCTAGAACCGAGTCTATCATTAACCCGGTCTCTGAGATGTGAAACCGGACGTCTCCATTCGATCCGACGTCTCGATCATGTGCGTGAACCTCGAGCAGGCTTGTTCCACGAGGGACATCTTCATATATGGTGAGGTTGTAGAAACTTTGGGTGAACTCTGGATTGTGGTCATTAACATCCTCGATTAACACAGTGAGGTTCATCAAGCTGAACATCTGAGGTGTTCCTTTATCTCTGACTTTTATCGTAACTGTGATCGCGTCCTCCACTTCTCTGTCCAAGAGCTTCTGCAGGTACACGACTCCAGTCGAGCTGTTGATACTGAACGACTCCTCCGCCTGATTCTCTAAGTTAAAAACTATCTCAGCATTGGATCCAGAATCAGCATCTGTGGCTTGTACAACTGTAACAACAGAATAAAGCGGGGCATCCTCTGGAAAAGTAACAGTATTGGGTGTCGTGATGAGAGGAGGGTTGTCATTGACATCTAGTATGTAGATGGTCACGTGTGCGGAGGCTGTGAGAGGAATGTCTGGAGGTAGAGCACGATCATTGCCCTGGACAATTAAACCATATATTGAGACTCTTTCTCGATCTAAATCCGCTTTCAGACACAGCACTCCCTGCTGGTTTACAGAGAATTGGCTTTCAGGATCTCCTGATGTCACCATCAAATCCACTTCTCCATATATACCTGTTAAATGCAAGAAAATAAGACTGATGAGAATCTCAGTAACAGCCAAACAAACAAAGTGTCAATGCAGTAAATACTTAATAGACTGACATAATGAATTTGTAAATTTTGTAATTTACCGTTTTCTACCTAAAATCATTCTACATAATAAAAAAATATTCTTAAAATATAACCTTGATTTCTTTAATATTTACTGAGCAAGGCCACATCAAAGATTATAATCAATATTTAGGAAGCAAAGGTATTTTTTGTGCAAAATAATAAAAGTAGTGTCAATAAAATTATTAATTTCAGTATTTTAAATGAATATTTTAGTACTGTATCTTGAAATCTACCTTGAAATGTATCACATAATCTGTTATTTACAGAAATAAACACACATTACCTATTTATAGTTATTATGGCTATGAAGATTCCATTCAAAAAAAATTTTGTGAGGCATAATTTTGAGACTTTAGGCTGGATTTTACAGACAGGGTCACAGTTGTGACTGGATTGTAAATTTTTGGGTGACTAAAAAAGCTACACACTTTAATTTATGCACTTTAATGTCATATATACTGTAGGTGTGTGTTTTTGTTTTGCGTAGCACAGAACGTTGTTTCGTTTCACTGTGTACTAACAACTTGCATATGATTAAAATATCAATAAAGTCACTTGAAACTTGAAGGTAAAGAAAACATCAAAGCAAAAAGGGTAGAAGAAACACAGTCATGTGTGAACTTTGTACTAGGTGTCTGGAATACATAATATGTTTCATCCTGCACATGAAATAAGAGAAGCAGTTATTTCGTAGTGTCTCCATTATTAGCAGTAGTCAACATCCCCAAGAGAGTCACCCCCATTCATCCAAATACAAAGAAGAAGTGACGTAAGATTTAATGAGACTACTTTGGTCTGTTTGGCATTTCCCGAAACTTTTTAAACATTGGCCCTGGAGGTTTTGTGCCTGAAGCAAGAAACGGATGAAAAGGTTTTGTCGGTATCATCCATTGTGCCAAATGTACTCATTTTATTACTGTATCTTTCTTTAGGGTAGGACGTTGTAGACATATTAAAGGGATATTTCACCCGAAAATAAAAACTTTTGTTATTTATTCACCCTCGTGCCATTGTTGTGTGGTTAGCATGTTCTTCAAAAGATCTTTTGCAAAAGAACCTTTTTCTTCATTTTTGGGTGAACTATCCCTTTACCATGTATGTCTAGAAACTATACATCCTTAAAAAAAGAGCCAAAACAATAAATGAAAATCTAAGAGTGCCAAAAGAACACATGATATCCTGTGTAGTAAAATCCTTCCACCATCCACCAACTAACCTTCATCTGCATCTGAAACATTCAGAGTCAGGAAGCATGTTTCAACAGGTGAATCCTCCAGCACAGAGACAGAAAAGGCATTCTGGCTGAAAACTGGTGGGTTGTCATTGACGTCAATCACGTTGAAATACACTCGGACCCTTTTTAGCTGACCGTCCCCCTGCTGTGCTGCGACAGTCAGGACGTAGTATCTCTCCATCTCAAAATCTAAAACACGAGACAATAGGAATTCCCCAGAATGTGGGTCGAGAAGGAAAAGGCCATCGCCGTCATCTTCCAGCATGGAGTACAATGCCTTTTCATGTTCCTCACCATATAATGCCTCCACAAATCCTACAATCATCCCTATAAAGAAAAAAGACTTAATAGACATAGACTTAATCATTTAGAGTGTACCGAATGTATACCGCTAGTTTGTTTAAACCTTTTTTATGTTATCGAATTAACTTAAAAACAATGCTTACCAGGCGGTGTGTCTTCCCTCACTTCGAATGAATATACAGACTTGGAAAAGGATAGTTGTGTGGATCTTTTATTACGAAGTGGATTTAAGTCAGGCTTGCTCATACATGGCAGAGCGGAGACATTGGACCACTTCTTCTCATTGCGCTGAGCCCACAGTTCACCCGATGGACTGGTGCAGCAAACTTCATTCACAGCAAGCATGATGAAAATCTGTGGGGACCAATACAAGTATATTTATTTCCAAATTAGAAGTAAGCACCGAAGGGAAAAAGATGTATAACAGCACGAAAGATGTACAACAATAGACCTAGAGACATGGAAAGGTTTTAGCCTTTAAATCCCATGGTGTAAAGGAAAGGGTTCTTTGTGCAATGCCTCTTCTGAGAGCAGCAACAGTACACCTTCATTTGTTTAAGGTCTTATATCTTGCTGCCCTCTTTAGCAGAGTATCCCACGCCAAAATGAATGTTTCTTTATTTGGGTTCCCCAGGTGCCTGCCTTTGTTGAGCTCTAAAATGTCAACGTAGACCTGAACAGTCTGCTATCCAAAGTCAGGGTCTGGAAATCTGTTTATTTTAACATATAAACCAAATCTAAATTATTAACAAATCCTGTTATGCCTGTATTAATAGCCGATTCATGTGTTTTTCTAACTTTTGTTTAGTTGAGTCAAGAAAAAACATACTGCAGTATTCTTTAGTATTTACTACGGTAAACTGTAGTTAGATTCCTAAATACTATATATTTTTTATCATTCTCACTCATTCATTTAGCAGACACTTATCTAAATCATTAATGTGGTATATATTGAAGTATAAAACAATATTTACTAGTTCATCAATTTTGCTATTGTTTACCACAGTTTACTACAGTAAACAGTAAAATACACTACAGTATGTTTTTGAAATATTTTATATATAATACATTACAATTAATTGTATATACAGCACAAGGAATAACAGTAATACAGCATACCTAATATCTCATAATTAAATATTGTATAATAGATGAAGCAGGTACGTTCAATATTTTATTTAAGTAATTATACTAAGTAATAAAGATTTTAAAGTATTTTAAATACCATGCTGAGTATGCTAGTGCAGGAAACGTGTTAAAACTGTTAAGAGCTATCTGTCATCAAGCCTTTTTGCGAATGCAAAGCTTCACAAACTTTATCCTTCACCTCATATGCGTAATAAAAGACTCACCGCCGAGTGCAGAGGAAATGTACACAGATTTTTGAATCCACACGTGTCCATCTTTGCTCGTGTCCATTTACCTCTCTATACATTTAAAAATATTTCTCTGACCAATCTGAACACACACGAGCTCTTCAGACGCACCATTTCTTCGTCAAGTCTTCTTTCTTGTGTAGGACGCCAGCGCACTGTGCAGTGTCTACTGCAGCACGTCTAGTGTGCACTTGTTGTGTCACGGGATGCCAGAACAGAGAGTTTATTGGCGCTTTCAGATACTGCCTCTTCAAAGCCAAACGCAAATTTACTTTTACATGATTTTAACTTAAACATTATTTCACATAGTGAAGCGTGTTTCCACTCCATCTTTAAATTAATGTACAATTTAGGCAAACAAATAATTTATAAGATAAAAGTACGTCAAAAGTTAATTTGAAGTTAAAGTTACAAGTTAACCCAGTGCATCTGTCACTATATTTTTTTGCACTTTTAAAATATAATGCAAAACAATAAAATAAACAACAATACACAAATATGATTTATTTACCCATATATTTATGTAGCCTATTAGTGGACAATGGAAGTCAATCGAGGCCAATGTTTTCTATTTACCAACATTCTTTAAAATATCTTTATTTGTGCAAAAGAAATTACATAAAGGTGATTAAATAACTTTTGGGTGAACTGAGGGCTTTTTTGTGTTTGCAAATATATACTTTCGTGACGTCACAACAGTGCATGTTTTCACCCACTAATATGGCAGCCAAGTGATCTTTTGCTCTCTTTCACCTCATTTAAATTCAGAGGATGCCAGCATGGCACTCACCCAAAAGGTGAATAGAGAGCTGTAAAAAAGTTACCAAACAACACTGAACAAAAGAGCAAATGTCACCTAATTATTTTGATTTGGAGCATAAATTAAATGCTTTGTAATATTGTTAGTATTTAACCTTACTGAATTTGAAACTAAGTATATTATTATGACTTAACTAAAGGCTGGATTGTTTTGAATTCAACTCAAATGTGGATACAGGAGTGGTTCCACAAACCAGTAAATACAGCAGACAGTAAACAATCACAACTTAAAATGTGCTATATTTATTCAGTGTGGATGTAACCGTGTGTTAATGAGCGACTAAACAGTATTTTTGTGAAAAGCAGAAATGAGATGTGTCTGCTTTGGCCAAATAAGAAACAAATTTTGTTTCACAACCACATAATTTCTTTAGAAAAGTAAGTAATTTTACTAATAAGTTAAGATATTGGGCATGACTACATGTAAACAATTATAAATGGTCACACCTTGGCAATGCATAAGGTTTACTTACCAGTCACATTCTACAGATTTTAAGACTTAAAACTTCTTCTTTCTTTTATTATGTTTGCACTCTGTATGTCCACAGGCCACCAAGAAGTTTCATCTTATTTATCTATGGTCCAAAGGACCACCAATTCATGACATTACAAGTCTTTGCAACAGGTAACAGCTTTTTGGTAAAAAAGCATTCTGAAATCTTTAACACATTACTAGATACTTCCATAATTTCCTAAAAGTGCTACAATCTTTAATTGCCTGACTCCTATCACTTAAAACTGCAATATTAATAGACCAGTTCATAGCATATACAATGTAAATAATTTAAGCTAGCTATAAGCAAGAATCACTCATTAATAATACAATCAATTCAGATATTACCTACAGCTGGTAGAAGAAAAACAGGACAGTTTTCTAAAAAAAGACGTTTACTTCAGACACATTCTTGAATGTCACACAAAGCTGCATTCTTGTAATTAGAGTGGTATTCAAAGTACAGTTAAAGGAACTTATGATGGCAAATACGAAAAATATTTTTAAAAACGAATATGATAGTGCACTACAGATCTACATAACCAGATAATTGTGCTATGCACCTTCAGAGAAACAGTTCAACTTATACATATAACCCTTAAACTGTTCCTGGCAAGAGCTACCACTAACAAAAAAAAGGAAAACAATAAGACTGAAGACACATAGTGTTAACTTTACAAAAGGAGAATAACACTGTACATCTTAAAAACGTCGCATATACACAGCCTATCAATTCTTGCTTCTGCTGTATTACGTTTGAAGATGTGTATCGTATACAATTGGGTTTATGGCATGAACAAGAACCTAGGCTTCAACAGTAGCTAATCTACTCATCATCCTCCTCATCGTCATCTTCTTCCTCCTCCTCGTCTTCATCTTCGTCCTCGTCATCATCCTCCCCACCCTCTTTTTTGGCCAAGCCTGCAGCACCCTTTGTGCGGTATATGGCAATATCCTACAAAATAAACAACATATTTAATGAACAAGACAAAATTCAGCATCACTACAATATCACTCTAGGTTCATCAGCTTGTTTATGGTCTCCTTCGAGGATAGAAGGATAAAATACATTGAAAAAGTTTCAATTACCTTGTCATACTTCTCCTTAAGCTTTGCTGCCTTCCTCTCATAGGGTTGCTTCACCTCAGCCGCTGAGCTGTTCCACATTTCTCCAAGCTTCTTAGCAATGTCTCCAATAGACAGCCCTGGGTTCTCTCCTTTAATTTTAGGACGATAATCGCCACAGAAAATGAAGAATGCTGACCTTGTGAGGAAATTAAAAAACATAGTAAAGTCAACCCAAAAAACCACAAATAATAAAACTACAAAGCAAACAAAAATATATGTGGTTAAACATACGGTGGCCTCTTGGGTGCGTTAGGATCCTTAAATCGCCTCTTCTTCTCACCCTTTGGTGGGATGTAGTTCTTCATCTCCCTCTCATAGCGAACCTTATCTTGCTTGGCCATATCCTCAAACTTACCCTTTTCTTTGGCAGACATTGTCTATTTAGAAGAAGAAAATTCTGCATCAAAAAGTTCAACCAATATTAACAAGGACAAAAATACACGTTTGCACATTTAAAGCAAGAACAGGACAATACCTTCCATCGCTCTGAACACTTCTTGGAGAATTCAGAGAAGTTAACAGATGCTTCAGGGTGCTTCTTTTTGTGCTCTTCACGGCAGGTTTGCACAAAATAAGCGTATGAGGACATCTTTCCTCTGGGCTTCTTTGGATCTTTACCCATCTTTATCTTCAAAACACAAATTTTATATTATATTTAAAATTATCAAGGAATTTCTGTGGGGGAAAAAAAATCAATTTGTAATGCAATTACTGTAAACAAACACAAGTTTTAAATTATATTTAAATTATCTGGGAATTTCTGTGAAAACATTTTAATTCTATTACTGTAAAAACACATTTTTTATATTATATTTAAAATATCTGGGAATTTCTGTTTGTAATGCAATCACTGTGAAATTTGCACCAAATGTCTAAAAATTCAGACCTTTCAAAGGACTAAGACGAAATAATATCACTATGCAGGGGATTAATGGATTGACTGATATTAAAATGCACCCCGCCTGGGGTTCACGGTGAATCACAAGGACATCCTCAATTTCTTAAATAAAACTGCTTATTTCATGTTTTTTACAAAAATATCTACATTGTTTTACCAACATTATGTATTATCACTTTAACTCATTCTTACAGTGCTATTGACCGAGAGCGGGCATGTATTATTATACATGTATGAATATACCGTATTATAATGCCAAATGTTGCAACACTAATATTTCTTCTTCCATTTTGAAAAAGCCTTCTTCATGAGAGAAAGTCCCGTTCAATTGTCTCCTCCCACATTCCTGGATAATTTCGAGGATAAAAAATCAATGCACTCCGTCCGCTGTTTCGTCCCGGAGCCGCTTTCTGATATTATGGAAGTAGTGGCTCTCAATGGACTCGGTGCCTGTGACTATAAGCGCTTTGCAATGGGAGATTCGCTCCCGTTAGTCCTCAGTTTAAATGAGCCACATGAGCGCAGCTAGCAGCGTCAACATGGCTTCCCTCCCTCTCTCTCTCTCTCTCTCCCTTTATGTCTGCCAGCCGGCGGTGTAAACAATATAAATAAATATTTCCGTCTTCTTTCACTTGAAAAACAGCAGAATTTTCTAAAACGAAATCTTTGCTTTACATACAAGTTTAAAAAGCAATGCAAACATGCAGGAGCGAATTTTTATTTTATTTGTAAAGTTGAATGGCGCTTACTGCCCGTCCGTCTCCATCCCCCGCCACTCGCAGGCAAACGCACTGAATATCCTCTGCAAGCCAGCCATATTACATTACAGAACAAGAACCCACACGTCCCGTCCTGAAGGGCCAGATGCATAAATGCACAAAATGACGAAGATATTCCCTTAGGATGGGTAAATATACCCGAGGTGTTATTTTAGTCTAAACCTAAGAATGCCACGCACGTAACTGACTCGCACAATAACAGCCTTAGCGGAGACCTCAGAAAGCTAACTGCTTTAGCTGGGATGGCTATCTGAAAAATATCACAGCCAATCTCAATAAAGACTAGTAGGACGTTGTCTTTTACAAAATATCAATGCTGTTTTCTCCTCAGAAGATTTTTTCCCATTCAGGACATTTAACTGTGTAACTAGGCGCACGGACATAGTGACTGGAGAATAGATTCTGACAAAGATGGGTCGCTTCTGCGTTTACCAAATACGCAACTGCCAATGGAAAATTGTGTTGCAAAATATGTGTTGTAAATAGCTTGTTGTGGCCGTGACGATATTTTAACAAAACTCACCACTGAAATCCTCTATCTGCAGCTTCTGATGCCTAGATAATAAGGGTTTGAAGTACAATAACACCGATGCGCGCTCTTCCAAGTGCGTGCAGAGACCCTCCGCTCACGAGAAACACGGCATACCGTCACGCATCCTATTGGCTACCGCCAAGTCCCAAGCGCATGTGATTGGCTGCCGGTGATCTATAGCCCGAACGAGAGCCGAGGTGTGGTTGGATGGTTCGCGGTGAAACGTCATATTTTTTCAACGGCGCGTGAATATGAAAAACTGGCCATTGGTACAAGTGCAAGATATTAGGTTGTGTTTTGCACCGCAATGTACTTACTGCAGTAAATATAAGCGCAACATTGTCGCTAAAATAAATGTTTTACGATGTACGATGAATTTTTGCATTGAAACAACTGTTTTTCAAAGTTCCACGAACAACTGTACGTTTGCAAAAGCTGGAAATAAAAAATACATATTATTATAATAATATTATAATAATACTTAATAATAATAATAGAATAACTGTGGTATTTGAATAATAAAAGGACAGTAGAGCTAATTGATACATTTCTTTGCAAAACCTTTAAATGCAAAAGTTGAATTTACTCCCTGGTATATTTATTTATAGAACAGAATGATTAACAAGACCAATGATCAAAGAAAGGTATATGGGACCACAAAGCACTCAGGGTGGCCTAATGTTGAATAAAATTGCAATTATTTCTGCTAAACATAATATGCGCAGGAATCTCCTGAATTGCTCTGTTCAAGACTGCAACAAATTACGTCATTGTTGTAGCTCCTGCATTTATAATGCAAAATCCTAAAATGCACCTTGCAATATTTTCCACTGAGTGGCGCTACCGCCAAACACATTCAACTATCGACTCCACTTCGTTTTGTATTAAAATAATAGATATATTATTGCATACATATATGGCATACAGTTTATAATACTAATATTGCATTCAAAATATGATTAAAATCATATTCTTATATAAATAAATAGCATATACTTTACCTTCATAGTATTGTGCTTTCTATCTTTTTAAATGCTTGACTGAGTTAACGAGTCTGGGTTTGCATGTGTGTACCTGCGCCCTGTTTCTGCTTCAAGACCCCCGCTGAGCGTCAATCAGCACTCGCGCTCCCGGTGTTGTGCGTTTCCTATAACAACGCCAACCTCAGGTAACAGCGCTCGGCATTAACATTTCTGATTTAGAGAAGAAAACGAAAGGAAATAACTTGTATCAGATCGGAACAAGTGTATCAGAATTATATCTTCAATAATTAAGGACAGTAGACGATTCTGTGCCCATGAAACGAAGGAGCTGCTGGGTGAACTTTAAGTGAGACAGTGTTCTGCAGTGTGTGAAGCGCGTAAAGTGAGATCGATGTAACCTGGACGCTTCGTTTTTCTTTGGAGAAGAGTCACAGATTTCAGATAATTTTATACCGTATATGCAACAATCATGTTATCATCAAATTATGGTTAGACTTTATTCAGTGTTTGTAAAAGTTTACAAGATATTTCGAGGTTTATTTTTAATGTTTCTCACATAAAATACTGTATACTTTAGTATTTACTATAGTAAACCGTAGTAAATTGTAGTATATTACTGCACATTTTAAATGTATACTGTATTTACTCGGTAGTATTACTATAGTCAGATGATAAACTACAGTAAATACTGTAGTATACTTTGATATTTATTATGATATTTTACTATAGTTTATTAAATACTAAAGTATGCCACAGTTTTTAAATATTTATGCTGGTTTACTTCAATATGAGTCATTATTTGCTTATTTACAGTACATTTTTAACTATTTTAAAGATGTTTATAATAGATTGGGAACATATGAGACCTCTCATAAAAGAGATTTCGTCTATAGACCAAGCTCATCTACTCCAAATTTAAGGTACTAGTAAATACTAGCCTATATAATATACAATGAGCGCCACACATGTAAGGGATGCAATTCATTACTGTGTTTAATTTTTATTAAAAACAAAAGACCAAAAACATCCACCAGGATCTATAGAAACTCATATGCATTGGATGATCCTGTTGGTGCAAGTTTATACAGTGATGACTTCTGCTGGAGGCCTGTTGAAAAGACAGCATGCATAAGGTCTGCCACAGCATCTGGACACAGAAAAAACAACCCACACCCAAGCCAGGTATGTTGGTAGTGCTGATGTATAATTTAAATGTGTCTGCTAGTACAAACACTTGAATATTTTTGATAATTTATGTTCATTTTCATAGGCATTTATGGTATGGAGCTATTCTGCCAATCAAATGAGAAACTCATTAAAAAATAGCAAACCTTTGACTGAGCAGGAAATCCAAAAGGCTCTGAGTGCTCAGTACAGGTCCACATACGGATTGGACTTTCTTGGATTACCCCAAGGTGAAAGGATTTGTTACATAGATAACTGATTGATTTATATATACAGAAAACTACTATATATTTGTATATATACACACTGCATTCAATCTGACTCACAGGGATGATGAAGAAGCATATAATCCATGCATCTTCAAACCGTAGTCATGCTGATAATTACTATACCCAGACTGAAATGAGACACAACTACCGCCAACCCATACTGAAACCTGAACTATTGGGGAACAATTCTCGCTATGGATGTAACAAGCTGCACGCTGTAGCAGCGAGGGGTATTGGTAAGTTTAAACTTATTTGTGCTTTCTACTTTCAATTGATATTGGATACATTTAACAATCTCTTTTGGCACCACATAGACATAATGCAAACAAAGAGGGGTTGCCTAGATACTCCAGACAGATCAAGTGTGAAAGAATTACACATGTATCAGACAAGACAAGACAAAAGTTCATTGGTTTATTAATTAACCAGCCTGTTAACTGTCATCGTAGGTGGAACACAGTTTATTTCACGATTCTCTTTAATATTTCATAGCTAAATTCTAATCTAATCATGACAAATTATATGTTGATGAAAAAGTCTAAGATTCAAGAATAAATATTTAACAAATTTTCATAAGAATAAACATAAACAATTTTTTTAAATATCTAATATTTCATAAATTGTAGCAATTGATGCATTTTCATGTAGACGCAGTGACAGTTGTCATGTTAATTATCATTATCATATCTTTATCATTTATAATAAACAATACACACCGACTTATAAAAAATAACAACACATTCTTTGTACGTTTTAGTCCCCACAGTTTTTCAGAGTCACATCAGCATCCAGAGAAACTGTAAACAGCAGACCACCTATAATAATCATTTCCGAATACAACATACAGATGTCTCATCAGTTCTCAATTTAGTCCTGCCACAGATGTCTCAAGACTTTTGTAAGCATCTTGGATCAGAGAAAGGTGCGAAATATGTGCATTTATTTATTGCTGAACAGTCATTAATGTTGCTCATTGTTCATCTCTTTTAAATCCAACAAGAATGCACTAAACAGTAAATGCAAAGTAACTTGTAATACCGTGTTTATCTTTTACATCTGCAGAAAAGAAAGATGTGAAGACACCTTCTGCATATGAATGGAGGGTGAACAAACCTGGTGTATTCCTGCAAACCTCTCCCACACTAGAAAGGATGTCAGCATGGCCTGGGCCTTTATGAAGATACCATTTTTAACTATGAAAAGCTATATTTTTTTAATTTTTAAAAAAATATATACATTCAGGTGGTCTTCAAAAATGTCTTTCAATTTATTTAGCTAATCATGTCTAAGTCATCAGATTGTGAGGGTGTTTGTGTCTTTTTAGTGAGGAGAGATCCGTACTAATACATCTTTAAAGGCTTCTCTGTGTGTTAAATTGTATTTAGGATAGAATACTCATGCTTTAATTAAAACTGCTAAGATGAAAAAATGTTTAAATGGTCTCTTTAATAAATCACTCAATACAAAGAGTGAAGCTGTTTGCATTACAGAATTCAATAAACATTTTAAAATGAAGAACACTGTGGTTTTGATTTTTTTTTAAATGAGAACATGTTTAATATGAGAATAAGTCATTTAAAAAGTCAGAACACGTATTGTTCCTTTTTTAGGTAGTTGTGTAGTTTCAGTAAACTTTATCTTAAAACATCATTAACTTTAACTATTTAAATGCAGTTCTTGAATCATCCCGCTGTGTTTTGTGCAGCAGGTAACCTGAGACTCAGGTGTGTTGTGTCTCTAAGCTATCCACATGCAGTCGTAGCTTGTGGAGCAAAACAAAACAGCAGTCTCTAAGGAGAAAGAAAGTCAAGCCAAGAGGAGGACAGGCTCTAAAATCTATGCAGACATGCCGCTAGGCAGGAAAAATCGTCCGTCGTCTGCTGGAGCCAAACTTGAGACTCAGAACAAGCTCAGGTATTCAGTTTAATGCTTTTTGTTGAGTTGTACCTTGACTTGGATGTCATTTCACACATATTTAAGCATGGCACATTCATTTGCCATCGACATTCATTTGCTCGACACTACTATGACGATGTTTGTTGTGCTGTGTGACTTTTATCTCAACATGAGCACTAGATATGGCACCACGTTTGTATTCAGGCATTTTCAAGATCTTGACTATCACTCCTCCTGTTCTTCTGTGTTTACTGTTGCTAAGGAATAAGTGAGTCAGTGAAGGCTGGTGTCATGCAGGAGCTTTACCAGTTTGTGTCCTTGAGAATTAATTCATTTATGTTTTGACAGACAAATATCGCTTGACTATAATATGATTTAATCTGACTCATCCTCTGCTTTCGCAAACTGTCATTTGGAGAGTATAAATTTCTCCTGACAATATTGTGTACTGATTACATCTATATTTATCATTTGTTGCTATATAGAATTGTTTAAACAAAACTGATGTAGTATTATTCTCTCATTACACAAAATAGATAACGCTTAAGATTTAAAGCTTATTTAGGGGTGTAAGGATATTTCTGAGCTCACAATTTGATAAAATACATTACTGTGTTCATGATTATGATTGTATTGTGATATTTTGAACAAAATGTAAAACTGAAATTCAGATGACATTTATTTTGAAAACATTATTTCAATAACAATTGTCATTTTGTTAACTTGATAACTGTCACTGTACAAATTGAGTATATACATAAAAATGCACTCTGAATTTTTTTTTTAAATATCATTAACATTAACATTTTTTAATATATTTTTGTTTATGTTTATTGTTATGAAAATCTGTCAAATATTTATACTTACTCAAAATTATCATTAAACAAGGTGTTCAGACATCTTTATCTGTTGTCTCTGTTTATGAGAAAGGTCTGGTGGAATTAAAAGGTGGCCACTAATAATTATATAATATTTCATAACCATGTAAACAAATAATAAAGTCAAAACAATTGTATGCAGTATTTTGACAGAGAATGGACCAGGGCATTTAACTCCTATACTGAACCAGAGGAAGGGCATGGGGAATGCACATCAGTCTGCCAGCATCACCCCCACTGGTGGGTTTATTATTAATAATATAGCACCTGAGAGAAGCCAAAAGCTTCCCGATTGGCTGGAGAGAGATCTCTTGAGACAAGAACCCAGACGACACTCTTTTGCCCTGGGAGATGGTGCTAAACTCAGCCTACGGCAACGTCACCTAGCAGATATTGCCTACAAACTCTCTGAGCTGAAGGTAAAAGTTACAGGGTGACATGTCCAAGCAGCTGTAAAACATCTATTGAATGGCAATTTGTCCTAGCGTCTTCTTTCTACAGCCGTCATATGCAAATTAAATTTTATAATGATAGATCAGGGACTTGGCCAGATGGAGTGAGTCACACTTGAATGATCCAAAAGCCACATATTGCATTATAAATTCTTTTGAATATGTAAAAGGCGGAATAGTATTGCCAGTGTTGCCAGTATTGCCACATTTTGGAATGTTTTTATCACCACAAACCTTCTGCGTTCCAGACATGGTTAACATTAATAAATGCTTTAGAAATATTGATTATTGTTAGTTTATGTTAGCTAATGCATTAATGTTGACAAATACAACCTTGTTTTTTGTACAGTGTTTTTTTAATATCTTTAATCTTTAAAACAGATGGACCACGTAGTGACTCTAGACAATCTAAAACATCTCAAACTGGCCTTTGATGTAAGTAAATATATATATATATATTTAGATTACATCAAAGAGAATATATTACTAATTACTAATATTTCTGTTTTATAGGAGTTTGCAAAAGCTGGCATCACAAAACTTGATTACCCACAATTTCGAGCTGTTGTTAAGAAATCCTCAGGTTTGAATGCTATTGTGAGTATTACTGTCTTTTTAAAAGTATGCAAAGAGGAATTGTAAGATATGACTTAGATTTAAACTCTCTCTCTGTATTGTGCTAATATATATTAAATATTGAGTTCAGTCTGTTCCTTGATAAATAAAAGTGATTAATTATTAAATGTCTAAGACTCAGAATGTTTATTTGTGGTAGAAATGTTCTCTCTCACAATCCTCTTTTCACAATCCCATTATTACTTTCTCCTAAATCTTCTTGAAATGTCACAGACAGATACTCAAATTCAGCAGCTTTTCATGAAGATCGATTACACCGGCGATGGCAAGATTGAGTGGGTATGAATAATTCAAGAATTACCCTTTAAATCTCAAACTTACCCTCTTGTAATAAATGAAGAGACAAGTTGCAGCCGAGTTTTGATTTCTTGTATTTAAAAAGATGGTAACTTTTAAGGAATGAATAAATGTGCTAAAATAAGTGTTTCATGCAGAAATGATGCAGAGAACAGTCACATCAATACACCTTAAATTTAATTAAAGTCTTTTAAAGTCTGTTTTTTTCTGTCATTCAGCATGAGTTTTGCACTTACATGTACTTGGAGCACAAAGAGAAGGAGAAAACAGTGAAACGAATTAAAATGGCCGCTTTCATGTTGCCGGCTAATATAAAGGATCTGTGCCGTGGAAAACCTGTTTTGGGATTTCAAAGTGCTCGTGATGGTTCCATTATTACTGTCAGACAAGATGGGGTTCTCAACACATGGAGTCCTGAGCTTCAGCTGAAGAACAGCAAAAATGTGTTTGTGAGTTACCTGGTTTCAGACATTCATTTTCATTTTTACATCTAAAATATTTGTTTACATTTTTTTAAATATTTGCATCATTATTTTCCACTTCCAGCCCAAGAGACACGTCGGACGAACACAAAAACTAGCTACCGTTTTTGCACTCATGACAGAGTATAACAAACTAATTATTGGAACTGGGTAAGAGTCTATAACTTTGTAGTGTTTTGGGAAACTCTTGTTAAAATAAATGCATAATTTTCCCTTATATTACAGAGCCAGAGAGATCCAGGTTTATGAGTTTCCCTCTTTAGAGCCTTGCTGCCAGATAAGTGCACTAGAAACTGTACCTTTAAACCTAGATTACAGGTGAGTTTACAACATACTGCACGATTCATGCATTTATAGAAACAGTGTAGCAATTTTTCACATATTTCAAACAATACGGGTATGTTGTGTTCATACATTTTTTATACTTCGTAGTAAAATATTTAAAACCAAGAACCCACAGCTGCCTTTGATGAAATTTCTACGTTTGCTTTCCTTTTGATTAAAAAATAAGCTCTTTCTGTCACAGCTGGACAGGCTCAGATGAATGTCTCATTTTATATGGGGACACTCAGGTAAGTTTATTTCAAATACAGTCCAGCACTTCATTTGGACTTTTCTTATAATAATACTTATATTAAGGTTTTTACATTCTAGGGCTGTGTGAACATCATCTTAATGAAGTCGGTCAGGGAGACACTCCGGTACGCTGGGTTTTTATTAATCCTATTTTCCCATGTGTAGATTTGACAAGATTTTACTAGAGCAAGTCATGTTTGTTCCTCATTTTTATTTATTCATGAATACATTAATTGGTTACATTTTGCACGGTCCACTATGCTAATGAGAGCTGACATGTAAAATGCTAAAACCAAATAAATATATGGATGTTCTGGGAATGGACCTGTGAAAATAAACAAACCTCATGCAACTTTTTAAGTTCTCTAAAATGTATTTATATTTTAGGTTGTGGAAAAACTTGCCACAGGTGGAGAACGTGCCAAACATCAACCTTGACCACGCTGTTCAGTTTCCAGATGTAACATATATGAGATGGAAAGTTCACCAAGATTGGGTGTCAAAGGTCAAACTTATTTCTCTTCATTCTTTCACTGTTTATAATACACTTTAAAATGAATAAATTTATACACTAGTGCTATTTTTAATACATAGATACATAGTGTGTAAAGACACCTCATTATCATTTTAGGTGAAATACTTTCACAGCATACATGCCATCATATCCGCTTCCAATCATGAAGATTCCGCCCTTGTTATGGGTAACATTTCAGACTTTGGAAGTATATATATATGTGCCTGAGTTTATGAAAGTTTAACAATGTGTTTTATTAAAAGGGTATATTCCTCCATCAACCAACATCCACCAACAGATGACTGACATGTGTGGAGAGGAAAAATTGAATAAGATACCCAGCAGCCCACAGCAAAGGGCTGCCAGTGACCAAAGAGTCTTTGGTGTATGTAAAGGTGTCAAGGCCTTTGACTTCAGTAACAGTAAGAAGCTTTTGGTCACTGGTGGACTGGACAAGCTGTTGCGTTTGTGGAATCCATATGTGCCTGAGTATGTCTTGATTGTGGACAATCACTTGTTTTCAGACAAATATGAAATAGACACAGATGTTACTGGATGATAAAACTGTCTATGCTAGGCTGGTAATTTTTCCACTCTGAAAATGGCAGGAGACCAACAGGGATTTTGAAAGGTCACACAGCACCCATTTCTTACCTTTGTATTGCCTCAGAAGACGGACACATTTTTTCAGTCTCCACAGACAACACTGCTATGGTGAGGAAATATTACAAAACGTAAAGAGTCTTTACAGTAAATTCAGATCAACACCAGTCAGTACAACAATACTTTTTTGCAAATTATGAAACATTTGTGCACTGTTTGCAATTTAATATTTCAAAACAATTGTACTGTTTAAAGGACAGTTTACCCAAAATGAAAATTCTTTCATCGTTTACTCACCCTCATGTCATTCCAAACCTGTATGACTTATCTTCTGCAGAACAAAAAAAGAAGACTTTATGAAGAACTTTGGTAACAACACTGAACTTTAATTTTATTGAAACAATATTACGAATTTCTCACTATATTGTTCCACGTGTAAAAAGTAAATGATGAAAGAATTTTTATGTACTGTCCCTTTAAATTTTTGTCTATATGAAAAAGCCCAGAAATCAGATTGGTCAGATATTTAAAGTTAAATGCAAAGGCATTTTATATGTTATATAATAAGTTTTAAGTTAGTCTTTGCATTTTAGGCAAACACTGCTACAAAAATATGAACAATGATAATGTATTTTTGTTCTAGATATGGGATATTCAGGATCAAGCATGCCTTTTTACCGCACATCCATTAGAAAGTCATATACAAGGAGAATTGTCAGCATGCTTTTTCTCTTCAGCTATGAAGAAGCTTTACATTGCCACAGATTCCCTTGCTTTGCTCTCTCTGCAGTCAAAGTATGTATTTACATGTATCTTCATGTTTAGAATTTGTTCCCTTTGTCCTTCCAAATAAATCCCTGCGTATTCTGTAGATCACAGCATAAAGGCAGGGACATTGTGTCTCATTGTGAGCCAGTGTTGTGCTGTGGATACAGTGAAGTGTTCAGGCAGGTGGTCAGCTGCTCAGAGGGATCTGTGAGTCTGTCCATCACATTTAGTTCTTCACTAATAAACATTCCCTCTTTTCCCAAAATATACATTACTTAAATAAATTATCATATGAAATTATTTATATTCAGGTTGTTAAAGTATGGGACGTGGACACTGGAGCTCAAATGTTTGAATATGGGTGTGCACATGGACAGTCTGCTATTACCTGTATGGCATTTGACACTAATAGAAGGAGGTCAGTGGCAAAACCAAAGCAAAATAATTGAAATAATAATTCAAAACATATAAATCAATAATTAATTTACATCTACAAAAACATAAATATTCATTTCTTTTCACTAAAGGCTAGTGACTGGTGGAAGAGATGGCTGTCTCAAATGGTGGAACTTTAACAACGGCCAGTGCCTGAAGATTCTCAGTTCAGGTCAATTATTCCCTTACTAGTTTTCAATATGTATTTCTGATGATATTATTCCACACATCCTGTGAAACTGGTTTCTGTTTTATTCCTCAGAAAAAAGACCTGCAGAGATTTGTGACTGCTTTTATCTCCAGCTTCACAGAAGCGCGTGAGTCTCCCCTCACAGCGAATGGCAAAATCTCTGTTGATATTTTCCACTTTATATTTGGCTGAATGACTTGATTTGTTTTGGCAGGTTTGTGGTTTCTGTCGGATGGGGACGCAGGATTGACATTTACTCTGTGAGTATACTGTAAGAGGAAACTGCATCCTTACTTTATACGAGCATAATTCCCTCAGATGCAGTTAACTACCATGACCTGTATTCCCCCGGTGCTCCCGTCTTTATTGCAGTTTGCACTATTAACATATTTAATTTACTTCTGCTTTCCTCCCTCCTGTGCTGACTTTCAAATAACAAATTATAACGCATTTGTGATCAGTTTTTTTCTTTCGAAACGCACTATTTCTTTTTTTGGACGTTTGACAGGACTCCATAAAAGAAGCTCAATACAATCAGAGACCAAAACCTTCCTGGCCGGATGATGTGGTATAAGCATGCTTTAAAGCACACACACAAACACACAAATATCTACACATATGTAGTTTGTATCATCTTCCCTGTTGAAAACTGTTGTGTTGACTTACTTACAGACGACTGGACACAAAGAAGACATTTTATGCATCGCACATTGCGCACCACATCTCTTGGCCACCGGCAGTTACGATGGCGAGATCATTGTGTGGAATGTGGTGTCTGGACGCATACAGTGCTGCTTTCAGACCCCTCAGACTTTAGCTTCTAGTACCAGAACTAACGGTATACCAATAATGTTCTGACTTTAAAGGGGTCCTTATTCACATTTTCAACATTATTTAGTGTGTAATGTTCCTGTTTGAGCATATAAGGTCTGCTATGTTATGCACTGCTGCTATGATGTAAATAATTTTACTTAGCCGTCTTACAAATTCCATACCAATAAATGGTTGTTGAACCTTTATATATAGGTGAGATGTACATTACAATACATTTCAATAGTTACACATGTGTGCCAATACATGTGTTTTGAGCTGTTGTAACATGCCATGGAAGCTAAAAAGTTTTGTTTTATTGACATATAGCAGTAAAGGATGGAAGTGTCCGGAGTCTCATCTTTATTAAGACGAGGGCATTCGTCACTGAATTCTCCTCCTCTGCTTGGCTTATATCTTCAGGGTCTGAAGGTAAAGTGATAATCTTTACAGCAAACAAAAGGATAAACATACTTATGAAATTCTTAATGAAATTCTTCATCTCAATCCAAGGGTCTCTGAACTTCTGGAACGTTCTGAATGGGGGAAAGTTTATCACATCTTTTCAGGCTGTAAGTATCATTCATCTAAAGTTTGAGTTTAAAGATAAACGAAAGGAATGAGACAAAATCCTAATAAACATTGTCTGTTGTTTAAGTCTCACTCAAAGGAGTTGATCAAGAGATTGGCATTAACACAGGACGACAGCTTGCTTTTTACAGCTGATAATGTTGGTTTCGTCTCCGTTTTTAATATCAAGACATACGCCCTGCATCCTGAACAAAAGCCTCCTGAAAGTAGGAAGACGTTTATTTGTGGTGCTTAAATTGTGTGTGTTTCTTTAAATTCTTTTACTGAACCCTGCGGTATTACTGATTTCAGAAGTGAACGTTTGGCGAGCACACATTAGCAGAATCACCGGGTATGTTCTTTATACTGTAAATAATGTGGCATAAACATTTGTTAAAAGTTTTATATTTGAACATTAAATGACCAACAGTAACATCTTTTTAAAGCTTAAACATCATTGAAAACGACCAGTTTCTGATTACCTCATCGGCAGACTGCTCGGTACGGCTGTGGAACATTCATGGGAATCTTATAGGTACACCTAAAGCTTATTTGATGGAGGTTATTTGGAGATTTAAGGATAAACAGTTTTGTAAACCAACTAAAAAAAAGATTATTATTTTAATGTGTCAATTAAGATACAAATACTGGTTTGTACAAAACAATGGTTTGTTGGAAAATGACAATCTGAAACGGTCTGAACTCCACAGGTACATTTGGGCAAACAGAAAGTTGGAGCATCTACAATCCGTCTTCCTGGAAACACCCAGATGTTCCTTATGAGGTTCTTGTTGATCCATTGAGCATGCCTTCTCATCCCATACTGGATAAGACGTTTCAATGGGAAGACTGCTAAAATTGGACTTTTTTCCATTAAGGTTCCAGGCACGTTATAATGCTACCAATCATTTGTTCTGTTTGTCAGCCATGACATTTATATCTATTTATTAAACAGATGTTTTTTTCATTTAACATTTTGTAAATGTGGTCTACAAAATGTTTACAACTAAACATGACTTTTGGAAAAAGATGTGGAACAGAAAGTTTGTATTTTATTGTGATTTGCAACAAAAGTTTTAAGCACAACACACAAAAGCTATCAGGCACTGCACAACGCATCAACAAATTGCACAAAGACTAACAGTGAATTTCTAGCTGCACAGACGTTACTGTTAGTATGTGCTATAAATAAATAAATCATACATTTTACAAGAATCTGTATTTCTGTATTGGCTGCACAGAGAAACAATCAAGCGTATAACAGCAGCCCTTGTACATCCACTTGTGAAATTGCAAGCATTGATTTTACTTCAATAGTTTCAGTACAAGCTTTCTCTTAGTCAGTGTTAGTGGCAGATCAAGCTGATGACATCACTTTGCTCTTGTCTGGTTGGGATTACAGCTACATGTATTTTAAGCAAAAACAACACCATTTTTGATAAATTACAGATTTATGTCAGCAAAAGAACTACCGCTGTACACAATCAATAATGCAAGTGAGGATTTTGGCCAGAAGGGTTTTTGAATATATATTTTCTTGAATCTTAGACCTTTCCATCAATATACAGTATGTTGATTAGATTAGATTTCAATTATAAAATATTAAATTGAGTAGAGAAATAACCTGTAAAACGGTGACAGTTACCAGGTTAAGATGATGTAATATTTATTAAACTAGACTCCATCATATTCTAAATAATATACAGGGAAAGTGACAACATTTACTTACTCCATTCTGAAACTCCTCCATAATAGTCATGTAGTTTTGTATTTTGGCTGACAGCTCTTCAAACATTTTGGATCTCTTCGTGGACTCCTGGTACTGGAATAAACCAATGCAAATGTAATACATCGCTGTTTGTAAGCATGAATGCTTCTGCTAGATTTGCTACACACCACAGCCACTCACCGCTGTTCCTAAAGTGCTACGGAAGGATTGTTAAGGCTACACAAATGAGTCTCCAGCTTTTAAACTAAATGCATGTCATCCCAAATTCCCCGAGCTGTCAAAACAGTGCAAGTCAATAAAAAAAGTCAGCTATAGACAAGAGGCATTAAACCTGTTGTTGTGTTCAAATCTGTTTTGTTTCTGATGTGTAAAAATGTGTTTGTGTGCTCATAAAAATGAGTAAACAACTCACTTGGATCTCATCCAGCTTGTTACGGTAGGTTTGCTTATCTTGGTCTGCTTCTTCGTTGTACAACCAGTTCTCTGCTTCATTTAAAAGATCAACGAACATCTGATGATCCTGGAGGAAAAACATTTATTTCGCGGATGTGTTCATCATTCAAAAGATTTGTGGTCTGTTTAACTTCAAAGAACCAAAAAAAAAGAAAAGCTGCAGAGATGATACATTACCTCAGCGATCAGAAACGTCTGATACGGGCCCTCCAGCTTGTGTTTGTAGTAATAAACATCTTCCTCAACAGCATTTTTGGCATTGTTTCGCTCTTTCTCCTGGCAATCTTGCTGTATCATTTTTCTCTGTGTCAGGAAAGAGAAATAAAAAGAGCCAGATGGATGTTTGAGTCGATTTATCTATCAAACTATTACAAAACACGATTTCTAAATATCCTCAAATGAGAGTAATTCCTCAACTCAGTGGTTTCGTCTGGACAACAATGAAACCATAAAAAGATTAAATAAACACTCTTTATGACGGGGTAGTTGTTCCAAAAATGAAAATCATTTAGGTAGAGCACAAAAGAAGATATTTTGAAGAATGTTGGAAACCAAACAACACTGGCCCCCATTGACTTCTATTGTATAGACACAAAATCACAGAGACATTTCTCAAAATAACTTCTTTTGTGTCCCACAGACGAAAGAGTCACATACAGGTTTTGAATGACATGAGGGCAAAAACATGATGACAGATTTGTTAAATTTTTAAGTGAACTTTAACCCTTAAAATCATCATTACCTCCTGATCAATGTAAGTGCTGATTGGTATCTGCTGGATAAACGTCTGCTTGGAGTCCAGTGTGTTTGACCTTCATCTTCGCTTTTTTAGCATCGGGGGGTTGATTGTTTACATCTCCGTTCATCTGTGGAACACGAGGAACATCTATTAGCATAATGGTACGAAGTGACAAATAAAAATATCAGTTTAAATATAGAAAATACATCCACATGCTGACATCCACCATCCAATCTGCAATCAAAACTCAATATTATTTATATCATAAATATGATAAAATATATTGTTATCATTTATTATAAAAAACTATTATTATATTATAAGATTTAGTATAAACTCAAACATTTTGCTTCAAATTTAGCCAAATCCAGAATTTTACCTACAGCATCCAGGGTATTATTACAGTATTTTAACAACTGTTTCATTTTTGTGTTTTTATTTGTCCTAAGAAATTTGGGATCAAATTAAATGAGCTATAAAAAAGCAATAAAATGTTCCTCTGGGATTTATTTTATAAAGCATTATTGCAACAATTATATGTTTTTTGACCTGCATGAATCAATCAATGAAATCATTGAAAAGCATTTATGCAAAACAAATATTTGTTGTGTTTTAATGGCACATAAAGCTTTTAATGTTAGTAAATTTAACAGTCATTTGCCACAGACAGAAAGCCACATGGTACCAACCTGTGCATACACAGCCATCATCACTATACATCTCTCCATTTATTTCAATGGTTTCAGTCTCATCAGTGCTGACCCTCAGAACAACACTAGCTGCGGTCACAAACTACATCATTGTCATTTATTTCAACCTTCACCTTTTCTCCATACTCCTGTGGTTGAACATTCTGCACTTTATATTGTCCTGTGGAGTTCAAACACAACATGCACTGCATTACTCCAAAACATGTTTTAAATTTATTGGCATGCTTTAGACACAGAAAAATCTCTGTTATGACCAGAAGGCAAACCACCTTAATTCTCACCAATTTTTGCCTCAGGAAAGGGCAGTGAGGCTGGATCTGAATAAAAAGCTTCCAAAACAAAAGGCTTTCTTTTGTACAACGTGATGATTTTGGCTGTGGGACAGGGATGGTTCCTGCCAAATATCTCATGGCAACTGGAGGGGAAGGACATATAAACAGAAGTGCATTAGTATCTGGACTATGCGAGCAGATGTGAATGATAATAATAACTTATGTGTAGCAAAAGCATAATACATTTCCTCATGTTTGGCACAGATATAAGGGCAGGGTGCATGCAAACCAAACAGCTTATGATTTGCCTTCATCTGCTTCACTGGTCCAGGAAAGAGAGATGGGGAACGGGAGAGCATCTGTGATTGTGAAGTCTTGTACTTTGAATGAGGGGGACATCATGGCACACTATGGGGACAACAAAATTGTGTGTGCAACATCACAAAATACACCATTTCAAAAATAATAAAAAACTTTGGGGAAAATTTACCCTAAAATGTTTTAGGATTATAGTCAGGGCAGCACAATATAATGAAATTGTTGAAATATTGCATTATCTATATTACCATGTGTGCATGAGTGAATGCACGTGCTCTAACGTTTATATAATATTTCGTTTTAAAATATATAATATAGTTCAAATTGTATAGCATATTGTATATTGCATTGTTCAACAAATTATCACATTTTTCGATCAAATCAGCACACAGCTCTTCAAATTTAGCCCTGTATAGAGGAGATTCACTTATCCCTTATCCCTTAATGACCAAGAATCTTTTCGTTATTTATAACATAATATCTTCAGGAAAAAGTACCTGTTCATTTTTCCAGACACATCCTTGTCATCCATAAAACACTCAATGTTTCGAGGAATATCTGTAGAGTTGCTGCTCATCAATTTCTTGAGCTTCTCACACTCCTGAGATCAGTCGCAACAGAGCTCGAACCCTGGACTTTACATCCAGCCTGTACCTGGATTTAAACTCGGCACAGAAGTGTTCCACCAGCCTCTGATCAAAGTCTTTTCCCCCAAATACGGATCAAAGGCAGTCGACAGTACCTGCAAAGTACAGAGCGTGCATTGATGTGCCTCAAAATGCAAACCTGGAGATCTACTGTTCAGACGTGTCAGATGAATTCTGGTGCTCACCTTTAGCTTTCCTTTGTTGAACACGCAAACTGAAACCTGGAGATCTGAGTGGACCATGTCAACAAACACCACAATCCTCGGCTTCTCATCAGTGCCTGGGAGATCTTCCTTGTATATGCCATAATTTAAAGCCACTGGGATGACACACAATACAGATGTGTCAATACTGCTTTAGATGTAACCAAGTTGTGAATTCAAAATTGGGTTCAACATACCTGCGGTGTTGTCATTCATTAGCTTCAGGCAGAACAAATTGGCAGGCAGATTGGTGGCTTGCACATTAGTGGTGCACATGGAGATTAACAAGGACTGGTTTAAATGTACTGCAGTGAAGTTTTGAATTTTGAAGAGAACCTTTCTCTAAAACATCACAGCTGGAATATATATATCACTATAATTAATTATCAACATTATAAATTATTTTGATAATGAACTAAAAGCTTCTATTTTTGGTGCTTGCCTCTGGTATCCTTAAAATATCCAACATAGAAAGTAATGATGTCCTGCATTATTAAAGGCTGAAAAGTCCAGAAAACTCACAGAGATGACACACTCCACCACTTTCTTCTGCAGATTAGCCTCTGTGACCTCTTTCATTTTGGTTAACAACATAGCTGTGCTGTGCATAACAACATTTGTGCTGAAGCAGTGCTCATCATCGAGGTACATGGCCTAAGATATGAAATATACTGTTTAACTTTATTACAGTGACGCAAACAATTACACACAATACTGCTAAACAGTGTTGACCTCAGTATGCAGTTCACTCCATTATAAATCAGTTTAATGTAGATCAGTGACCATGTCTGCAGGGCGTATTTGTAAAATATTTGCTTTTATTTACCCTAAGATTAGATCACAATACGATGAAATAAAGAAAACACTACACTTGGTTGAGGTATTTATTTGAGAAAATAATTTCAGATAAACGAAAACAAAATATACAGAAAATGCATAGAAAAAGTAAACATGATGACAGGATGCCACACGTGGAGTATGTCAACAAATGTCACACTGACAACTTGTCGACATGCATCTGGTCAACTGCAACTGCATTTAATCCACATAAAAAAACATACAAAGTTGCAGAGTTCACTTACGGCGTGCATCTGTCAGTACATTTATTTGATAGGGTCTCGATGCATCCGCTGCCATTCTGAAATCCAACATCAAAGCCAACGACGGACATACGGACAAGCAGGCGTGTGTTTAGATCAATATTACATTGCATTTTTAAAGTACCTCAAATCCGTTTAGTGTCGGAGAGACTGCAGTTTTCATTCCTACCGGACCGTTGGCGTATGTTATCCAAATACCGCGAGAATACAGTGGTCACGCGTGGTACAGCCAGTGGAAACGAAGTATCGCGGTACTTTATTACATGCGATTTCCAAAGCTTTCGGAACAGCGTCCAGAGCGTCCGCCGCCGCGTTTCTATAGTAACCGCAGGCACGGAAGTTCAATAACAGCAGGGCAAGCTATCTGAGGAGCAGGCAGACGAGGTCTCGGTTTACTTTAATGCATTAGCAAACGCTTTCATCCAAAAACAAAGATGCATTCTGGTAGGCAATAACATGAGAAGTGCTACGATAGATTAGTGTTAGGGCCAATTTAAAAGGTTAACACAAAATAAATGAGTTCAGAAATACAACTGAACATATTGGGATAATGAACACTGTTAATAGTGACAGTTGCCGGTAGAGGGAGCAGGTGAGACGCGTTTTCAACAGGAAATGTCCTCGCAAAACAAAGCGCTGTAATGATCCGTGCACGCTCAGAAGTGAGTGTGCTGCCAATACTCGAGCACATTCACAGCGTTCTGACACACTGCGTTATCCACGCGTTTCCTACAATGCCTCCTAAAAACTCCCGGTACGGATACAGTGTCGCCAAATGTTTCCTGCTTTGGTCGCTTGGTGAGTACTTCTCTACTCCAAAAGCTTGAGGAAGTTTTTTTAATTCGGTTTGTTTGTTTGTTTGCGGTAAAGCTGTAGACTTCATTTTCACTACTGTGCTTTACAGATTGTAACATCATATAATTGTTAGCAGTTTGGAAGGTACGCACCTATTTTTAATGACAGCGTTTCTAATGCAAGTTTAAGGCTCAAGTTTTGTACTGAAATGTTCACAATAGGATCTGACAGTTGCATGAATCGGATATCGGCTTAATTGGAGCATGCATGCTCTTTCAAAGTTGTCTAGCAGGCTGCGTGGTTGTCAGTTTGCCTCCGTAATAATATATTGTGTGGACCGCGATGAACTGCCACGTATTTAGACTTGGATCATTAAAAAGACTTTAGTTTTACTAAAGGAAATGCATTGATGAATGTTTTGTGGCGGTGTCTCAAAAACCGAGTAACAGCATACCTAGTAGACAGCATTTTTGAGCATCATAGGTTGTCTCTCAAAACATAGTGAGCTGCCTACCTACAGAAGACAACATTTTTGGGCGTCATATGTGTGATGAACTGTGTCTCAAAACCTACTAAGAAGCCTATCTAAAGCTGACAAGGCTGTCTTAAGACTTTCTGAGCAGCCCGCCTACAACAAACAACATTTTGGGGCATCATAGGTGTAATGAGCTGTGCCTTAATACCTAGTGGGCAGCCTACTTCCAGCAAATTCTGGGCATGGTAGGTGTGACCGGCTGAGCTGCCTATTTGGACATTTTTGTTGTGTTTCCATACAGCTTTTGGAACACTGTAGGTGTTATTTGTAGCTGCAGTCATATCTTCACATTAATAATTCATTGAACAGACCCAATGTGTAGTAAGCTAAAGCAAACTGTTTGGAGAAGATTTTCTCTCTAGATAATGTTTAAATTTGAGGTATTGTTGCCAGAAGACCTCACTGAACCTGTCTTTTTCACATTTTAAAGGTCTAAACTGAACCAATAAAATGTTTTAGTGTGGGCATCAATGTTAGTTATATAACTGGTTTAATGTATTGATCAATAGCTAATACATACAGTTTAATATGTTCACGAAGCAAGCACACAAAATCATGACTGCATTAAATAGTTTCCTTTGCAGTGGAATATAAAGTTGAGAGATATTTTGTAAATATGCATTCCAATCATGTACGTTGTATTTAAATTGTCAGCTTTAACTCTTCACTCGTTTTTATTGTAAAGAGCATGTGGAGCAACCTAACGGGTCTGGCTTAGACCTTCAACCACAATTAAATGGTGTGCTGTGTTTCATAACAGAAAAATAAACCTGTATTTTGTCTCAATTTCCATTGCCATTTCCTAATGTGCCTCAGTTTGTTGTCAGAATTAGATAGCGCATAGGCATCTGAATGCATTGTTTTATTTTGGGAAGAAAAAAGCCCCTATTAAGCCCCTATTTTCTAGTCTAAGAATCTTGCTGGAAGTTTTGGGAAATAATCCAAATCAAGAACTAATGATCCTGTAGCTGTACAGGGATGAAACGCATCATGCTGTTCAGGAATGAGACTCTTGTTGGCTAATTATTGAAGGTACTAACCTACTTTCAGTAACTTCGACACCTGCCTTAAAAGTCTGTTATTTTCATCACTTCGCTCCCTGTAGGGCAACTCCAGTGCAGGTGTCCTTTGAAGATATGTATACGTGCAGATATCAGCACCATCCTGTATTATTTATGATGAGCGCCGGTGCTTTAGGAGACAACATATCTTTTCTGTGTTTCTGCTGGCAGGAGGAGCGATCAGTCACAGGTCGGTGCGGTTCTGTAGCGAGGATGAGATAATAAAGAGGGCCAATTTCAGATGTGCATCTAAAATGTTTTGTTACTTGATGAGGTAGCACAGAGAGAAGAAAAATAACCAGCAGGTGTTTTGTTAAGCCGTCCCTATAAGCCTTTCCTACAGATGTTTCTGCATTCCCGTTGAAGTTATTCTGAAGCTTGAGGTGCGAGTCTGTTTAAGCTAACAGTTTGGAGAGATAACAGAGCTGTTTACACCTGACAGTTTGAAAGATAAACACACCACAGTGTCTAAAAAGTGACTGTCCAATATGCATCCAAAGTTCTGCAGGAAGTGCAGGGATAGAGGAGCATGAAATCACTTTGGCTGTGTGAATCTGCTTATCTGCGAGAGACAGTCTTAGGATTTGGCTTGGGGTTGAAAGCCATGGGAGATGAAGACAACCTGGGGATTTATGATGCGCAATGGAATGCTAATGCATGCATGTTTAAAATGGTGAATGATGATAATTGTTTTATTGAAATGAATTTACTGTCTTTTTTGAATTTACTAAGAATTTACATACTTATACTTATAAACAAATACACTTGATTTGCAGTAATGATAATTTGTATGCCATTTGTGTGTAATTGATACAAATAAATATAAAAATATTGATAAAAATATCCCAAATCTCAAATACTGTATCTTACTCAGCAGTAATTAACACAAGGTTTTAAGATTTTATATTTACATTTGCATAGTGTAGTATATAGTTTAAGACATCCAGTCTGATTTGTGCTTGATTTGTGCTTATATAACTGCACTTTCATCCAGATCTGTTGAGCAATCACATCATATTCAACAACAATCTCATGGTGATTATCAGGCCTGTAGATCTCAGCTCATCCTATTTTGACAGCTGCTGCTTAAACAATTTTCTTCTTTTACATTAGAAAGTGATGTTGAGAGATTACAAGAGCTCCTATATACAGAGATATTTTAAGGGTGCACTCAGCTTTTTTGAATATCAAACAAAAATAGCTTGGCTAAATCTGAGCAATAATTTAAAGTGGCTGTTTGATTTTCCCATATTGTAGATTTGATTTGTGTAGTCTCCCTACTGTTTGTTGCCCTAATATTCATCACAGCAGGGCCTAGTACTTCAGAAAAAAAATCCAGACTCCGTCCAGAACCAGTGAACAGCCCATAGCGGTAAATGTTATAATTTACTGGCACAAATCTTACAGCAGTAGTTTAATAATCTCTCCTAATCAATGAATGACATTAATGTCATTCTATCCGAAAAGCTTTCAGAGATTTTCTCAATAACTATTTGATTAACATTGAGTCATAGAGTTATATTCATGGAAGTGGTAATGACTAAAAGCTTGCTTTCGTTTGTTTCACACTTGTGCATTGTCTGTGCTATTTATGCATTCCCTCTTTGATTAACCGAGTCATAGATTCATTATAAGTCACAAGTTTGTAGAGCAAAACAAGTTGGAAAAAAGTCATTTATTAAATTTAATTAAATGAAAAATATCATTAATGTTAGTAACTTATGATTTATGCAGTTCATTACTTCACCGAGGCAAAGACTTTAATGTGAAGAGACCTGGCATTCAAAAGACCTTCAAGCACAAAATAGAACGCATGCATGAACAATAAGTTTAACTTTCAGAAACCAACCCAAAGCGACTACTCTCATTGTCACTCTGAGACTTCTGAATCTCATTTCCTTTTACAAAAAAGCCGATGCAGAGGACAATAGTTTAATTATGAGTAAGTGCCAGTAGTAGTTCTCATTCGGGCAAGCAGTGGTTGGTTAGGAAATTGGAAATATCTAAAGGTCTAGTCGAGAAAACAAGGCAAATGAATGTCATGACATGATCACAGTCTTTTATATGATGAAGTTCAAACATCTCTTTGTTCGGCTTCCAGAGTAATGTGTTCACAACAAGCAAATTCATCTTTTTACCCTACACATTAACTTAACTAAATTCAAACATTTTGCTCGTTGTCCCTGAAGGATGGGTTTGATCTCGGCGGGAGCACAGAGCTAACTCCCTAACACGCACACATTTTTCAAAGGCATTGAAGAAATTGTTGCACAGATGTCAGTTTTGACAAACGTTGTCATTTCCTTCACTAATTTACCAAGAAAATAGCCGGCAGTTGTCAGAAACAACATTGCTCATAAGAATGCATTATAAGTGATGTAGTCCCAGCAGTCCTGCAAGATGCAACTGCATACAAGTAGTGCTCACAGAGATGGCAAATGGCCCTTGTTCTTTCTCTCTCTCTCCTCCTCTCTCGCATCCTCAGGGGACCACCATGAAAAGATTGAAAGTTTTCGACAGATGTCAGAGAAAGAGGAGTGAACTTGGATGCATTCCTGTATAAAGGCAAGGTTTTTAAGCTAGATCTTGCATATTTAAATTACCCTGACAGACTCTCAGGCCAAGTGATAATGCAGACTGTTTTGAAGCTAAAAGAACCGATTTTTCTGTGTTGAAACCCATTTTCTTTCTCACTCATTGCTCATGTTTATTTAGAATTTATGTGACATTTTCTTGTTAATGGTTTTTGGTCTTTTTAAGATGAGGTTATAGAGCAACAGAATTTTGGAGCTGAAAGCAACAAAGTGCTGTTTTCACTGTCTGCTGAATCCACACAGCTCTATAAAACATATATTTCCCCCATTTTCCCCCATTTTACAATCATTGTAATGGTAGTTGCACTCAGAAAGATGTAGTGTTATGAGTCTCTCATACTGCTTTTCCCGTGCGGTCCTCTCAGGCAGTGCAGACTAATACAGAATATTAGATTTGTGATGGAATTGTGATCTTGCTTTTACCGCGGGAATGGCAGCATGCATTAGGATACAGCTTTCCTGATTATAGCCGTATCAATGTGCGTTCTTCAGCTATAAACAAACTGATGCTGGTGTGGCATTATCTGACGGCAACAGAAGCTCTACATGTCATCTGGCCTTGGCTTATCTGACCCTCTTACAGTCAGTGCTGGAAATACCATATACCTGATATGATTCAATCACAATGGAAAAAAAGATCAGCAATAGTGCTAAGGGCACAGCTACTCCATCCACCCATAGATTATTTATTATTATTGGCTTACATTGAGAAAGGGAAAGATAACAGCTTGTTCTGAATTATTGAAGCATGAAGGGAGAAGACTGATTGTGATTAGTTAGCTAGTTGGTTGGTTGGTTGATGACTGAATCCGCTTGTCAAGTCGTGACATTTCCAGGTCTTTTTAAGTGAGGTTACTATAAACATTATGAGCAATATTTATTCATAGCACACATTGAATCTAAACTTTTATAAACTCACGGTTTGCTCTAGAGTGTCCAGGCTCACAATTTCTGACAGCAATATTTTAATAATTCATAAAAAATGAATAGCTGTCTGGCCATCTGGAATTTCATTATGAAGATAAAGGTTAGGATTGTTTTTTTTCAGCAGTTTTACAGCACATCATATGTTTATATTAACATTGTTGTTTGCCTTCGCCATCTGATAGGGCGTTTGGACCTGGTGCATTGTGATGTCAGACTTAACAAGCAGACTGGGCTATTCAAAAGACTAATCTAATTTCACAAAACCATTTTTTACATTTGTGTGTCTGTTTGGAGGTGAAGAGTAAGATGTAATTTCATTGTACATCCTATTAGGAAGACTGTATATCCGTCTGAACCCCCACCCTAACTCCTGGTACAACCCAGGGACTGGTGACATTGAATGAGCTTGATTTTTCTTTCAGTGACAGTTTTTTTAAGCTCTACTTTTTAATAACGTTTATTAAATTAATCAATACTGCCGCATTATTTAATGTTTAAAAGATCATTAGTTAGAAATGAGCTCATAGTGAGAAGTGTTTATATATCTTGACAGACCTCGGTTAAAAACCCTGGTCCAAAACAGACAGACAAACCACAAGCAAAGTTTGCAGATACACAACAGCACATTTTATTTACGTCTGTAAGATATTTTCCAATCCACATTAATTAGAATCATGAAGGCAGTCAGCATTTGGCTCTAATGAGCTCTCATAATCATGTCACATTTACACATGACCTTTTGCATCCCTCATTTGTGATATTGCGTGATGTTTCTTCAATTCGAAGTTAACTTTTAAATTGAGCGTTGGCAAGTCTCGATTTCTTTGCTGTTTTCCTCAAGGCTATGTTTACCAGAAGTAAGTTGTCATCACTGTTCATATTTATTAATATATAGATGATTTTATTGGCGTAGCGCCTGATAACTTCTCATTTCGCTGTCATTCACTCATGCATTTAATATCAGCATAGCATTAGGCCAAGAAACTGAACACGTTACTTTTTGATCTTGGCAGCGTTGATATGTTTATAAGAAATATTCTGAACCTTATGCATAATACTCCACTTTGTCTGGAAGCCTTTCACATTTTTACAGATAAGTGGACTAAATAATTCAGTTCAAGTGTTTAGGGCCAGGAATGAGGATGCAAAATAAAATTAAACAAATTATTAGTCTAGAAGTGTAAACTATAGCTGTAATAGAGTTATATCAAAGAACATTTCAAAGGTTGTACAGGAATACCTTTTAGCCTTTATTCGAGTTAATCTGGACTTTTATTTCACGCTGACCCTGATGAAGTCACCAGAGGAACGGACATGTAAGAAGAGCAATTACAGACTGATTCAGGGACAGCTTAATGGCCAGAAACCCGTCTTATTCTCAGAAGCCAACAATTTCAGTGCCACAGAAAGTCGTCCTTGCACTCGCTGTTTTGACGCCCAGTATTGATTTCGAGGCTCCTTGCGAAGCGACTCTCTTCCTGCGATCAATGGCAATGTAATTTGTAAGAAGCTCTTCATGCGCTAATGAAAAACTTTGCAAAATACATTTGGTGCAGACATAAATCTCCAAAAAATGCTTCAGATTAAAGAGGAAGAGATTCTTCTCTAATCAGACAGCTTTTGAACTTCCTCTTTAAAATGTTTAAAAGCAGCAGCAGCTATTGCTTTTGGTTAATTTGTTCGGGTCACATTTTTGTCTGGCTCTTACATTAGAAAGATAAGATCTTATTTTCAGATTTTTTTGTTTGCAAGTGGCCTGATGTTTTCTGTTTATTTTTCTTCCCCAGTGCCCTTCATCGCTGCAAGGGAAGATGACGTTAAGAGTACAAAGAAGGTAAGGGTCATGTTTACTGTTGTTTATGACTGTAGTACGATTTCCAGTTGTTTACCTGTAATATCTCAAGGTCTACAGCTTGATTTGCTCTCTTCTCATGCATGTACCAGGCTTAGGCTGAATCTGTACCCACAGAAATGTCAAATATTTTGGCAAATTTGATTATGACTTCACCTACAAATAAGATTAGAGCATGTATCACCATAAATTTGAATATAATCTATTTTACAGAATCAGTCAAGATAATGTAAAAAACTTTGCCTGTGCCTTCCCATTACACCACAAATAAAAAGTTTTGCTTTCCCTCCACCACAAATGCGTCTGTTTACCACATCGAGCTGATCACCAGTGTCCCAGTCTTATAAAAATATTTTATTTGATACATCTCTGCATTTCAATCGATTGTTATTTTGTCTTTCTTAGCACATAAATATTCAACTTGTCAGGTTGTTTTATTGTCTTGCAATGAGCATTTTCTTTGATTTTTCTGGGTCTTCACAGCTAAAATGCTTAAGGCACAATCCGCTCTCATCTTTCTCACGTCAGCTTTTCCCTGATAGGTTGTTTTTGTGTGGTGTAGCTTTTATATGTTTTGTAAAGGTTTAAATAGAAATGCCTCTGACATAAGTCAGGAGATGGAATGAGAAACAGAGATTGATTGTACATTAAAGCATTGTGAGAAAATATAGTAACATGAAAATTGTGTTTAGACCTTGACCCAGGTTCAGCTGTGTCCTTTGGGCCTTAGAAATTTCATCTTCTTTATTAATGTCTCAATGAAAACTTCTTTAGGCAGGTGAAATTAAAAGTGAAAGATTTTGTAGTCTTCACTGTGGTGAATAGGTGGTTCACTTACTCATGAGTCCACTAATACTAAGGAGGACATTTTAATGATTAATTCCCACAAGGTCCTTTCAGACAGATTGAGAACAGGAGAAGTAGACATTAAACAGATGAGAAGCTTGACTTGATTCGCTCAGCGGTAAGATGACAGTATGGACGAATCTTCAGGACCTCCTGCTGTTAAATCAATGCTCTTCAAAGACAGGATATGCTGATGTCACATTCTTATGGATAGATGCAAGAGGATTGACTGGTTGCAAATGTGAATACAAATTTTGTGTTGGGGTTGGCACATCCATTTAGATTGTGAGTATATTATTGGTTAACTATAATTTAAGTTTAAATTTTGTTGCTTATTTGTAGTTTTGGACATGGCTAGTTTTTAAGTAGCCAGTAAACATATAGTTTACATCATTAATTGATTGATAGAAAAAAAATGAATGGAAACCTTTCTGTAGTCTTATTGGTCTGCACCAGTGGGTAGGGTCTTTGCATGCAAATGATGTTTGGGGGACAAACGCATGTCCTTTTCTGATACAGGTCAGAGATTACAGCTTGAAATATGTGGCTCAAATCCATATCCTGCAAGTCATGTGACTTTCAACTCAACCCACACCTCATAAAAGATATACCGGTGCAGTTTTTCATCGTCAGCTTTTCAATCTTGCATGACCTTTGCTGTCAACCTTTTCCTCAATAACCAGCCACACTGGCCATGCAGCCCAAGGACCGACGGTGGAATCTAAATGGCTCAGAGAACACGGGGTAAATGAAAGCCGACAGGTCGCCGGAGCATTGACGCTGAAGGTGTGCCGGAATACTTTTCCATATATCAAGACAACACTGAGAGAGTGAACCACCCTTGGCCTCCGTACGGAAAAATGAAAGGCGGTACAATCAAGGATGTCTCAGAAGATTCCACTTGATTGAATTGCTCTTGGAGCCTTTAAGACGGGTGTGCTTATTAAACCCGAAGTCCAATTAAACTTGGGCATGTAATTTCAAGCCGTCTTGCCCATGTGAAGACTGGTGATTCACTTTTACCTCTGCAAACGTGTTCAGCTCTGTCCGTGCTTGTTTTAGCCGAAGGATATCGAGAGCCAGCTGGCAAATGTCACTCAATCTATTTGATGTTGCTTGGAATCTCAGTATGCTTTTTAATGGCATTTATTGGTTTTACCATCTGTGTTGAACTCTCCTTTATAATGATCTCACAGCATCCCATCGAAGACCGCCCAGCATACTTGGGAAAGATGGGGATGGAACAACGCTTTGGGGGCTTACGTGGATCTTTTTTTGCTAAAGGATGAGAAACAGCCATCAAATAAAACTGCAGCAGAGAAAAACAGGCTTCTCTCTAGAGCTTTGTGACATCAATTTCTTAAACCAAAGCTTATAAATGGGACAGGAAATGAAGTTAATTCTGACACTGTCATTGGCCATCGAATAGTAATTGGTTCAGGGACAGTTGTATCAGCTGTGAAAGAGGCTTAATTTATTAAATTCTCATATGGCCTTGTAACTAGAAAGAAGTTTTTTTTAATCCACAAGTGGATTTTGCTGTTTATTTGATATTCTAAGCACTGACCACACACAATATTTGTCTTTTGGGTGCATTTGTTTTTGTCACTGATAGCCCTGTGTCCTGCATGATAGTGCATAGAGTTTGTTTTTTATTCCTTTTTATTTATTTCTGTTGACCATGATTTTTTTGTTGGTTTCGGGTGTAGCCTCCATCTAAAAAATGTCCTCAAGTAGTAGCTATACTA